>JAWDJE010000005.1:72307500-73567500 GCA_035047345.1 Bradypodion ventrale | reverse complement strand
GGATGGGATGTCCAGACCTAGACCCCTCTCACCTCTCCTATTCAACATCTCACCTCTCCTGTTCAACATCTCACCTATCCTATTCAACATCTACATGAAACCGCTGGGGCAGATCATCCGTTACCACGGGGTGAGGTATCATCAGTATGCTGATGATACTCAGTTATACATCTCGGCCCGTGGTGAACCAAGTGATGCAGTTGAAATCCTAACAAGGTGCTTGGAGGCTGTGAGGGTCTGGATGGGGGACCATGGGCTTCAGCTGAATCCCGGCAAGACTGAGTGGCTGTGGGTTCGAGGTCCTGCATTATCCGGGAACTACCATCTTTGGTGCTGGATGGGGCTTCTTTGCCCCAAACAGACCCGGCGCATAATTTGGGGGTCCTCCTGGACTCACGACTACTGCTCGAAGAGCAGGTAGCAGTCATGGCTAGGAGGGCTTTTGTACAACTCTGTGTCATTCACCAATTACATCCATTCCTGGACAGGGACTCCTTGCTTACGGTCACCCATGCTCTGGTCACCTCCAGATTGGACTACTTTAATGCACTCTACATGGGGCTGCCCTTGATAACCATCCGGAAGCTGCAGCTGGTCCAGAATGTGGCTGCCCAGGTGGTGATGGAGTGTGGGCGCTATGCCCGTGCATTGCTACTGCTAAGGGAGCTGCACTGGCTGCCAGTATGCTTCTGGGTGCAATTCAAGGTGCTGGTTTTGACCTTTAAAGCCCTACATGACAGTGGGCCAGGTTATCTAAGAGACCACATATTCCCAAGGTGTTTGATCCATCCTACGAGGGCGGACCGTAGGGGCTCGCTGGTGGTCCCATCAGCCATGGACACACATCTTACCAGGACCAGGAGGAGAGCCTTCTTAGTGTTGGCCTCGTCTCTTTGGAACCTCCTGCCACCAGAGCTGTGTCTCCAGGCAGAACTGTATCCGTTCAGGAAGGCTCTGAAAACCTGGCTTTGCCATCAGGCATGGGATGCATCTGTCAGCACATCTCAGCCGTGCTGGCTTATTTAGCCCTGTTAGGTTGTAATTAAGGGGTTATGGTTTTTTTTACAGATTTTAATTTTTTATCAGTTTTATCAGTGGGTTTTGAATTGTATAAGTTGTTTTATTTGATGTAAGCCACCTTGGGTTGCTGAGACAAGGAAGACGGCCTATAAATTGAATAAATAAATAAAATGCATTCTTATCTGACACATTTGCCTATAGGAAACCATTCTATCCTCTATATTTTGTCCTAACAGTAACCACTTGCCTATAATATAGATGCCCTTACGATTTTTTTGTTGTGTTCCAGTATCCCCCAGATGTTTGCATTTTGCATTTTGCATTTTGCATTTTGCATTTTGGAATCCAGCTTGAACATGCAACATATCTTGCTTCATATAAAAGCTACTGTTGGCTAATACACCTGTGAATAATTTGTCATCTTAATTGAATAGTGTAAATGGATTATATGAATTGACTTTTGTGGGATGTTTATATGGTTTTTAGATTAGTATTATTCTAGCTAAATTCATAGCTCAGTACATCATGTAGTACCCAGGTCTTGAACTGCTGACTTGCCAGCCTTCCAGCTAACAAGGCAAGCTTCTTAACCACTGAGCCACCACAGCCCCTATACTACAAGTTAAGAAGTGGAGATGACAGCTCATCTTCAAACATTTTATAGAAACATTCACCAAAACTATCCACATCAGGTGTCTTGTGTGGTTTAAAATTTGAATTGATTTATGTAACTCCTCAAATATAATTGGTTTACATAAGAAAAGTCTTTAATTTTCAGTGATTTGCTTTATATATGCTTAATATACTTTTTATGCTCAAATAATTAATTTTACTTTCTTTAATGTTAGTTAATTGTAGAGTATAATAAATTAAACAGTTCTTTTAAAAGATTTTTAATTTTATCAGCCTCATGAATTTTCTATTCTATTTCTTTAGTAATTGCTATTTGACATTTAACTTGTTTTGTCCTAATATGTATTATTAGCAAGTAATTTAGAATTGTTGTTGCCAAATTCATATTTTGGTTGACACATTGCAGTTGTTTTGATATTCTATTTTCTGTACGATTTGATGTTCCCCTTCCTTCTTAAGCAAAATTTCCATAGATTTTATTTTTTAAAAAGGCAGTTTCTAATAACTTGTGATATTTTATAGAAGCAGAAAGATTCAGCAACTACAGTCTTCAGAGCATCTCATGGCATAGTGATAGGCACTTCTGGTGCATTGTTCTCTTTGATATAGTTCGCATTTGTCTTTTTAAATTTTTCTGTAGTTTCTTTTCTGCATAGAAAAGCTGGGTTAAAGGACCATGAGAAGGATATAGGTCTTGGCCTGAAAAGATAAATCATTGCTTGGAGTGGCATGTGATTGAAAGCTGTTAGGGATCCAATTTTTTTGCCAACCTGAAATATACTTTCCATGCATAGGAAACCAGTATATAATCTATCCTTGAGTAAAATTCATGTTTAGAAAAGGAAGAGTTTCTCTTCACATATGGATGTAGTTCTTTCTGAAGTATCAATGAAGTGAAGCATGATGTGAAACTTTAATAGTACTACTCTCCAAGGCCTTGCAGTTATATAAAGGTCAACTGAAGCAGACCAATATTTTCAACAAAGAAAAGAATCTGAATGTATTTGGACTATATGGATATATGGATCCCACAATAATTTAACATTGCCAACAGATTCCTTACAAAGAGGAAACTGCTGTTCAAGTCTTTTAACTCTCCTTTCACCCTGGAAATTTATTTGCGGGGAGAAGACAATCAGTGCTTCATGTGACTTAGAAGAACCTACTGCTGAATGGCAGGACCTCAGACTAGAACTTGCTGTAAGGAGAAAGGGTTGGAGCTCCATTGTGTTGGGTTACTTGTATCATTAATATATCAGGGTCCTTATGTTTTGTTATACTCTGGATTTGCCTTCATTTAGTTGGAATAACAGGCAAGTTTGGTCTTGGAACACAGAATGAAGCAGGGCAAAGATTGATAGAGTTCTGCCAAGAGAATGCACTAGTCATAGCAAACACCCTCTTTCAGCAACACAAGAGGCAACTTTATACATGGACATGACCAGATGGCCAGCATCGAAATCAGATTGATTACATACTCTGCAGCCAAAGATGGAGAACTTCCATTCAGTCAGCAAAAAACAAGACCTGGAGCAGACTGTGGCTCAGATCACAACCTACTGATCGCAAAATTCAGGCTTAGACTAAAGAAAATGGGGAAAACAATTAGACCAGACAGATATGACCTACACAACATCCCTAAAGAATACACGGTGGAGGTCATGAACAGATTTAATGTCCTGTACCTGATAGACAGAGTACCAGAAGAATTATGGACAGAGACGAGGGACATCATGCAGGAGGCAGTAAGAGAAACCATGCCAAAAGAAAAGAAGCGTAAGAAAGCAAAGTGGTTGTCTGATGAGGCCCTTAAAATAGCAGGGGAAAGAAGGAATGCAAAAGTCCAAGGAGAAAGAAAAAAATACAACCACCTGAATACAGAATTTCAAAGAAAAGCAAGGAGAGATAAGGAAAACTACCTGAATGAACAGTGCAAAGAAATGGAGGAAAACAACAAAAGAGGCAGGACTAGAGATCTTTTCAAAAAAAAATGGGGAAATCAAGGAACATTTAAAGCAAAAATGACCATGATAAGGGACAAGGATGGAAAGGAGTTAGCTGAAGCAGAAGAGATCAAAAAAAAAAAAAAGATGGCAAGAGTACACAGAGGAACTCTACAAACACTCCTGATAATAACAATAATGAGAAATTTGAACTTGAACCAGACATTCTGGAGAGTGAAGTCAGAAAGGCCCTAAAAAGTACTGCAAACAATAAAGCTAGTGGAAATGATGGTATCCCAGTTGAATTTTTCAAAGCCCTAAAAGATGATGGAATCAAACTACTGCATTCAATATGCTAGCAAATTTGGAAAACAAAACAGTGGCCACAGGATTGGAAAAGATCAATGTACGTTCCAATCCCAAAAAAAAGGCAATGCCAAAGAATGCTCAAATTACCGAACATTTACGCTCATCCCATATGCCAGCAAGGTGATGCTCAAGATAATACAGGATAGACTGTGGAGAGAGAACTACCAGAGGTGCAGGCCGGTTTCAGAAGAGGCAGGGGGACTAGAGACCACATTGCCAACATATGTTGGATCATGGAGAAAACAAAAGAATACCAGAAACAAGTCTACTTTTGTTTTATTGACTACACCAAGGCTTTTGACTGTGTGGACCACAACAAAATGTGGCAAGTAATTAAAGAGATGGGAATACCAGAACACCTCATATGCCTCATGAGAAATCTGTACACAAACCAAGAAGCAACAGTTAGGACAGAACACAGAAGTGGTTTGGAATAGGAAAAGGAGTAAGACAAGGCTACATTTTATCACCCTGCTTATTCAATCTATACACAGAGCACATAATGCGCAATGCGGGGATGGAGGAATCACAATATGGGATCAAAATTGCTGGGAGAAACATCAACAATTTGAGATATGCAGATGATACCACCCTAATGGCAGAAAGTGAGGAAGATCTAAAGAACCTCTTGATTGGATTGAAGGAGGAGAGTGCAAAAGCTGGCTTGAGACTCAACATCAAGAAAACCAAGATAATGGCAACAGGTCCGATCAGTCCCTGGAAAATAGATGGGAAAGAAGTAGAAGCACTGACAAATTTTGCTTTCCTGGGATCTAAGATCACTGCAGATGGCGACTGTAGCCATGAAATAAAAAGACGAATGATTATGGGGAGACAAGCTATGAGAAACCTGGGGAATATAGTGAAAAGCAGAGACATCACCTTGAAAACAAAAATTCGCATAGTCAAAGCAATGGTATTCCCAGTGGTAATGTATGGGTGTGAGAGCTGGACCATTAGGAAGGCTGAGCGCAGAAGAATAGATGCCTTTGAGATGTGGTGTTGGAGGAGAGTCCTGAGAGTCCCTTGGACAGCAAAGAGAACAAATAGGTCAATACTGGAAGAAATCAATCCTGACTGGTCATTGGAGGGATAAATAGTGAAGATGAAGCTAAAGTACTTTGGACATCAAATGAGAAGGGAGGACTCACTTGAGAAGGCCTTGATGCTGGGATAGGTGGAGGGAAAGAGAAGAAGGGGGCGTCCAAAGATGAGATGGATAGATGGTATTGTAGACACAATGGGCACAGAGCTTGGTGGGCTGTGGAGAATGGTGGAGGATAGAGGTACCTGGAGGAAAATGGACCATGGGGTCGCAAAGGGTCGGAATTGACTGTGCGACTGAACAACAACAAGTTGGAGTTCACATTCCACTGATGTTGAAAGATGTCACTATCAAATCTGTGTCTTAATTTAATACAGAAAGGCTCCTTGAGTTGACCTGAGAACAGATCTAATTTGGACATTATAGAAAACCAGTCTTAAGTCCAGAGAGTGATGAAGGCAAAGTTTAAGACATTAAAGACCACTTTGTATATTGTGAGGGGGAAACCAATACATGACACATTAACCATTGTCTGAAGGAGCTCATCATGCAGGCAGTTCCATGATCTTATCTAAATGACAACAGCAAAGAGAAGGGAAAATATGGGGAAATGTAGATGGGACAACAGGAACTTTATTTTTATATACCTCCAGCAACATCAATTAACCTTGTTAGATCACTATTTGCAAACTACTTGAAGGAGAATGGAGTCAGAAGTCAAGAAGAATTCTAATTAGAGAAACTTTCTCACCTAATTAACAGCCACATCTGATTGCTGTGTGGGGTGGACACAATTATGCGTAGCTTTCCTTCCTACCTTTCTTTTTTTTTGCATTCTACAAGAAATAGTAACAATGATCCAAAAGATTTCCTTCCTAACAAGGTAGTAATTTCTCCAAGGATTATATGCAAGAAGGGTAGATAATCTTGTCTAAGAGTAGGGGGGATTGAGAATGCCCCCCCCAATCATGATTAATAATAAGTTTGGTTGGATGCCCCCATCTGCACATTATTTCTTTTTCACATTATGGAAGCTTGTGGGTGGCTGGTGCACCCATAAAGATCTTGATAAAGTTGTAGCTTGGCATTGTGGAACACTATAAAATTATTTTCTATTTTTTCATACAACTATGTCACTAGGCTTTCTATTTCCCCTTACTGCAGGAAGAGAAGTACTGTGCACTGAAATAAATTCTTCCTTTAAAATGTGCATTTCAGGACACAGTTTAGTAAATAGTATGCAGGTTACATGTTGGATCTGGGCCGCGAAGCAGGTTGCGCAACCTGGATCAGAACCGCAAAACGGCTGTTGGGTCCCAGAGGAAACTGGTCAAGCAATGAGACACGAGGCAAGATGGAATGAAGACCAGTGATTTAATGAAGACCAATCATCAGTATTTATCATGTTTAGGCTGCATGTAAAAGCATTGCGATCTAGCATACTGGCAGGTTTCACACATAAAGTTTACACAAGTTAATTGGGGAAGTCTACAGGGGAAGTTAATTAACTAACTTAATTAACGGCAGAAGAAATACATTGTTCCGTGTTATCCGGGGTAAACAAGTGTCTAGTATTGGCTCTAGGGCTTAAAGTAATCCGCAGACGCGAGATTACCTATTACGTGCCTAGCGAGTTAGTCATTAGCTCTGTATTGTTCGAGCTGCTTGTCAGATCAGCTATTGATGAATTAAACTCTATCTAATATTCCGCTCCCCCAATTTCTGTCCCCTCAGGAACCCCTGGTAACGATGTGATCACCCATTACCGGGGTTCTGTCAGGGACAGTTGACCAATTGTGTGCGCGGATCCCACAGTTACAGTAATCAAATCAGTTCCAGGGTCTAGAGAATTGGCTCCTCCCATTCTCAAACTGGATGTCACCCTTTGTTTTCCAGGAACTCAATTTGGGACTGCAGATCTGCCATACAGATCTCACACAGTTGTCATCAGACTGCAGGTACTCAAATTCCAACTCCAAGGCTTGTAGTATTTGCTAACTCATTCTTATCAGAGTTGCTCTATTTGTTCAACTACCTCATGGATTTGATCCAACTTGCCTTGATGCCCTTTCACTTTCTTCTCCCCCATAATAAGACAGTCAGCATCACCTGATAGGACTCTCTTGTGCAAGAAGTTTTTTGCCCTCCCCATCTCCAAAATGGGCCTGATGAAGCGTCTTTTATTTCTGTGGATTCTTGATTCATATCTTAACACAGTTACTTACTCTTCAAAGTTTCAATCATTCACCATTGCTACTTTAATTATAAAGTTTTTGGTGTTCAGTTTAAGAAGAACAGGCAAAAGCAGCCTTTTTTCCTGTGTCATCACAGCACACACATTCCTTCCTGGAACTGAGAATTGAAGCCACAGTGACATGCAGATTTCGTGTCTGCATTCAGGGAAAATTCTTTAAAAAATGGTGGTAGGCTGCTATTTAGGCCCATAGTACTTACACTGTGTTATTATGTGAGGTTTGTTTTATTCATAATGGTTTTTAACATTTACATACTTTAAAACAATAAGCTGTAACCTCTCCTGGACACAGTTCTTCATACTTTTGTAAGATACTCAACTGACTAATGTAATATAGATAGATAGATAGATAGATAAATCTTTATTGTCATTGTCCTGCACAGAACAACGAGATTGGGGGGAAAAACCACTTATCAACCCAACTAAGCCTAAACAAAATACAACTATACAAAATTATCAACATACTCCCACCCCACATATACACATTTAACCCTTAAAAAGCTCTAAAACTCTAAAAACTATATACAGAAGCTCCCTCATAGACTGCATTGCACTGCATTCAAAGCCAGAACCACTGAATACTGTCAGGGCAGCCTAATATTACAGATGGAGATTTCAATGCATGGGAAACCTTCTAGAAATACCAAAGGGATTGGAATGTGTAAACATGCTGGCCTTGTGGGTTGGAAGAGATGGAACCTAATGTGTGATGGAGAAGTTATACTGTATGATCATTGGCTGGAGTTCTTTAGGGGAATGGTAAGGAGGTGGACTCTGAAGGAGGAAATATAACTCAGAGGAAGGGGGGGGGGGCAAGAGCCTCTCTTGGACCCAATGCTTGAAGCTATAGGGAGAACTGCAATCATGTAGATGCTTAAGCCAGAAGGGAGACTGACGGGCTTTCATCAAAAAGCAGCTTTCTTTATTTTGATGTGCTTTCTGAACTTTTGATGAACTTTCTTCTGTAACTTACTCTGATTACAATATACTTTTGAATTACTCCAAGATGACTGGAGTGTTTACTTGGCTCAGTGCTACCTTATGTACACTAACTGATTTCCTATGAGCTACCTTGCTTACCACCTAGATCCAAATCAGGAGTGAGAGGGCAAGCTCAAAAAGCCTGGATTGTCTAGCCAGGAGAACAGGCAGTATCAGGTGGGATCCCATTACAAGAAGGCCTAGGTGCTACTTGTGAGTAAGAGGATCCTGACAAATACTATTCAGAAAACTTTGTTTAGTTCAAAAGCAACTGATTGGACCCAGTTTCCTAATGGAAAACCTGTTCCCATACCACCCATTTATTCTGGAGACCATCATTGAGAGGTTCTATTCCAGCTCTCTACCACCACGTGAGGTGAAGTGCTGGTGATCAGAAAGAGACCAGCAATGGGATCTCTTTAAAGCTCTTTGTTTGATGAGTTAGGACTTATACCTGCAGCCTGCATTTTGGACTCACATTTAAGGAACAGAGACATCTGCCATGACATTTGAAACTTTCATCTCCCCACCCCCCATGAACCAACGGTATACTGGTGTATATACTGTACTAATGAAAACTGGTACAGGTCAAAAGCTAACACTTAAAAACAAAATTTAGGAGTCTAATACAGTATCAGCTGGCTGGATAGCTCAATGAGTTAGGTATCTAACCGTGGAGTCAGTGGTTGGGAGTTTGATTCCTTACTGTGCCTCTCAGGAAAAGAGCCAGCCTATATGATTCAGGGCACACTCAGAGGAATGTAAATACAGTAAAACTTCGGGTTACAACAGAGGTCCATTCCAACAGCCTCCGTCGTAACACAAACAAATCATAAACCGAAGCACAGTTTCCCATAGGAATGCATTGACAATTTTAAAAAGTCCTAACCGGACCAAAAATAATCTCAAAAAAATAAATAAAATACAAACACCCACAAAAACATCCAAAAAAATGCCAGACGTGATCGTTCCCCACCCCCACAAAAGTGACGAAGTGATCTCCCTACATTTTCCACACCTTTTGGGAACCTTTTCTGCTCGGTTCTGACCTGGGGGAGGCATGTATTGAGTCCATTTTCTGTCCTTACTGGCACCAGGAGAGTCTGGGGACCTTATCTGTTCGGTTCTCACATTTCTCTGAGCTCCCTGGGCAGTGCTACAGCCAAAAACATTAATTTCTCCCGGCATTGGGACTTCATGTGGAGTGGCAACGGCCATTTCAAACTCTAAAATGGCAGTGGCAACCATTTAAAACTCTAAAATGGTTGCAGCGAGCAGCCTAATACACATCCCAGAACAATTATCTGGAGTCAAGGATTCTATTATTGAATCAAATAGAATTATGGAAACGTATGGATTTGTAATCATTATTAGAAACAAAGTAGAATGCAGACCATAAATTCATTAAGAATTAATTGTACACATACTGTATTTCTTAGGAAATAAGCCTGTGAATAAATGTGAAGAGAACATGCTAAAATTTTTGTCCACAGCTTCCCCTGAATGCTTATTCAGAGAAATATATGTATTTGTGTGACTTTCTGTCCAGCCTCTGCCCTTTTAAGTGACTGTCCAGCATACATCAAAATGTGTCAATTAAGTTTTCCTTTGATGTGTTTTAGAATTCTCTCTATTGAGGCTTAAAGCATGATGTTAAAGGGTAAGCCTTCAAAACTGGATTCCTGGACTAACTTCAAAAGAATCCACATGGTGTCTTAACCTTTGAATGTCTGAAAACTGGACATGAAAACAACATGTCACTTTTTTAAAAAAAAATCGTACTTCTGCCAGCATAGCAGATTAGATTTATATGTCACTTTGGCCTTTCCACCTCCATGTTGCATTTGTTTATTAAGGACTTACTCATATGTTAAGGACACGTTAATCTGTTTTTAGGCTTTAGCAAAAAGCCTGGTATCCAATGGCAGAACTGCCAACATTATCTTTGTTGGTTTAATGCAGCAGTTTTTCCTAATTCCCCATAGATTGTTGATTAGGTCTGAGAGTTTAACTTTACTCATTCAAATGTACTTTCTGGAAGTCAATTAAGTTACTACTGAATGCATCATTTCAGAACTGCAGCTCAGAATATTAACTTGCTACAGATTAATAATGCTACTTTCTTCTGACTTCTGTTCAAAAGAGCATTTTCAATTTCAGTTACAAAAGGACTTCAGAGTCTGGATTTCACTCTGTTTTTACAACAAATGAGACAATATTGGTGGTTTTTTTTTCTTAAGTTACATCCTCCTGTGAGCCACTCAACTTTGTTTGTGGATGTTGTATAACAATAACAAGCTATAGCAGTGGGTTATAGTTAAACATTACTTTCATTAGAATTGCATATGATTTGCAGAATACACAGACTCAGTGTGGATTGTAAATACCATTATAAATTTCTGGTGTGATGTAACTATATTAATTCTGATGAATTTATTTATATATATTCATATTTATAAAGCCACCCAAATTAACCTTGCAAGCCGTGGAAATGATACTGCTTTCATGATTATTGCATAGCTATTCACTAGCACAAACATTGTCAAAAGAGAACTTTATTAAAGCAATGAAAGTAACGATGTACTGTTATTGCGTAGATCCACATACATCAAATGTTATGTATTTGTTTGGTAACAAAGTAAAAAAGAAATAGATAGAATGAACAGCAAACTAAGAATTTTAAGAAGATGCCTCTTCAGAGACAAACCTAATAACTTTCTCCAAAAGCTCTCATAAATTATTAGCTTTGAAATCACTCAAAGTGTTTGGAACATAGTAGATGTCACTGATGCACTTGAAATTCACCTAAGAAACTGCATCATCAAAATGTGCTGAAAAAACCTGCCAGCAGCTATGCCACCTTGCAATCAATCACGTATCTGTTTGAGAGTTATGAAGTGTCTGAAAGCTATAATTTCATTGTGTTCTAGCTGCATGTATTTAAAACTTGATATTCTTATGGGTGAGAAACAGAGGCTGAAATTATTTGCCAGGTCTGGTTTTCTCCATATCAAATGTGCATATACAGGACATCGCTGTTGTTTTAAAAAGATGAATATTACCTGCAGCAACATCATTATTTTAATTTTATGACAGAACTTGCTATGGTGAAAGCCTGCATTTTTCTACTCACCCACATATTACTACACAGCTGTAACTCTGCATCAGAGAAACAACGCTTATGTCTATATGATAGATTTTACTGGTCTTGGATGTGTTCATACAATTTACTTAACACACATTTGCAGCCCTGTGTTGATATGGCAGCTGTTGCAAATTGTGGACTGAGTCTCCAAACTATACGCTGTGGTTTGCTTCTGTGTGACACACCATTTCCCACGCACTGAACTGGTTTTTGTTTTCTTTGCTTACAAAAAAGAAGCAGGATGTGCTATCAAGAGAGCAGTAATAGGACATTTGGTGTCACCCAGGTGTTTTAGACTGCAGCTCTCAGAATTCCTTGGCCATAATGGCTGGGGCTGGTAGGTACTGTAGCAGAAATGTCTGGAAGATGCCAGGTAGTCTACTCTGACCATAGAGTGGAGAAATGAATACAGGAGGACAGCAAATCAAAATGCTGTTTGATGAAATGGGAGATGCACATCAAACAACCAAAGAACAGGAGAAGGTAGCTTCCACTAGCAGTTTTCCAGAGTAAAAAATGGAAATTTATGGGAAAAGCTGGACAATTGACCTTTGCACAAAGCAGAATGTGGACTTTACTGGACCTGAACCATGAACTATAAAGTTGCAACATAGACAATGTGATTTTTAAAAAAACCACACAAATAGTTAAAAACAACATTAGCTAACTTCTTCATATCCAGGGTAGAAAGAAATTGAGACTCACAAAATTCACATACTGTATAGGAGAAACTGAAATGGGAGGAGGTTCGTTTCAGTTTTTAAAAGGAATTTACTAAAAATAGCAAATGCCTTTATATCTAAGCTGGAGATCCTGTCCAACAGGAAGTTGGACATCGTCATGGACATAAACCGATTGGGTTAAAATGCAAAATGGACAGATTTTCTCTTTTCTATCAGACAGAAGTAAACATACTTCTGGCTTTAAGGTTGGCTGCATATTTAAATTTTCTCAGAAACACCAGTCCTTATTATACCCATTATTTTAAATGACCAGAGAGCAGGTAAACAATCACTCAAAAATAATTTGAGGAATCTGCTGAATGCCAAATTAGACAATAGTGGGCTAGAGTGTAGCTTCTAAATGGACAAATAGTCTGAGCTTGTATAATGCAGGATCTTATCTTCCTATAACTACCAAATCAGACAAGGCCCTTCACAAAGCAGAGATGAGAGGTGGAAAAAAATGGCCAGAGATAAGGAGCAGGATAAAAGAAGTAATTCATAATAGAAGGCAGAAAATTTCAGAGAGGCACAAAGATCAACAAAGTTAAACACAAAAGGTTAAAGAGAGACAAAACTGCTTTTGACTGAAAGAACCATGCTAGCTATTCAGCCATACTCTTAAAAATTCCCCCGGTGTGGGTGATTCCAGGAGGGCTAATGTGTTGTCGCAAGGGAAATCTCCCTATCACATACTTATTACATATTTTGGAGTGGGAGACACTCTTTGGATTCATCCATTCATAAAGTTGTGTTGTGGGAGACACAGAAGGAGCCTCCCCAAAGAGTTGAAACCATTTGGCCCGAAGGTGTCCCCTGGGTAATAGTGTAAAGCCAGCCAATCTTTCCAATTCAGAAGCATTGCACTGTAAACCATACTGATGATTGTGCATCACAGGATGACTATAACCTATATTCAGAAGTTAATAAAGAGTACATGTCATTCAAGAAGGAATTGTAGTTTCTTCCTCTCAATGTGTCAACTGCATATGCAAGCAGACTTTTGAATTCAGTACTGAATTGTAGTAAAACACAATAAAAATGGCAGAGCTGTGTGCTGCCCTCTAAGTGTGTTTATAGTACCCAAAAAGGGGAACTGAATAAACCCTAGCTCATTCATTTTCTTCTACACACTGATCTTAATAAAGTAAGTGAAAAGAGAATAGTTGCTGTAAAAACATCCCCAGGAATGGCTATTTCATCATTCTGGCAAGTGCATGGAAATGATGCTGTTTTCTGCTTATGTTGATACCTCTTACTGCCCAGTTAACAACTAAGAGAAACAGCTAGCCAACCATGAAAGGAGCATTTTCATGGACTGGGCCCACCCCGTATAATGGTGAACAAAGTGCCTCATTTCTATGCCAAGAGTAATAAAAAGAACAGAGTGAGATGGTAGGCATTGGGTTCCTTTCATTTTCTCTCCCCCGCCTTCTGCTGCCCCTCCCACCTTTCTCATGAATACTGAGTACCAAACTGCTTCCTGTTCTGAACCGTAGGACACATGCTGAGCACTGCTCTTGAAGTGAGCTCAGCAAGGGCTGAAAGTAGGCAACACTATGAGCTAATAGGAGAATAATTTAAAAAGAGCTTGGGTGGTTTAAAAAAAATCACCCACACACATAGTAAAATTATAACAGGTTTGCCATTTTTGGTTCAGTTATTTGCAATTGCTAATTTTAGTCTTTCTTTTTCAAAGGCTATTTCTCAACAGTTTCTGAAGTAGCAAAAAAGAGAGTTTTAAACCTTAATTATCATTGGTTGGTCATTTCAATTTACTTTCTTTCACATCTACCGATTATAGTTAGGCAAAAAATAATTAAAAGGCTTGGGACTACACAAACTGCCATAAAAAATTACGTTAATCAGTTGCACTAAAATTGCTGTGCGTTCTCCTTTTGGAAAAATATGTTCTACTTCTTACAGAAAATTGTTAATTCTAAAGACAGATACACATTTATGTGTAACACACTCAAGTACCCTTATGTGTCCAAATAATGACAAGCAAAGATACAGCTTTAATGTTCTCAGTCTTTTGTAGCATTAGAAATTGAGGCCATTCAGTCAAATTGTCAACAGTTTTCAACTAAAGGATGCACTTGTTCACATAACATTGTGAAATTCTCTGTTTGGTGACACTATAGGACATTACATGCATAGAACATATTCCAGTGGATACTGCACACTGTGATAATAGTGAGTGCAGTTAACCATCATGCCCCCTCCATAAATTCATTCTATATCTGAATCTGTACGACCAACTGTTGAGTGATAAATGATTTGCTAAACCCTTTCTACCCAAAGTGGAATGCCACCTTCTACATGTTTGCTTACATATTTATGAAAAGTTAAATAACTGTACAATCTTTTAATAAAATCACTAGCAAATATATCTGGTTTACACTCATTAAAAACTAACTTGTCTCATGCACAACTTCAATGCTCCTTGACCTCTCTTTTCCTCAATTTTCGTTGACACTGGTCAAGATGCACAGGCATATGTGTAACACAGAAGCGGGACCTGTGTTCCAACAGTGAGAAAAGTCAAAAGTGAAGATTTTAAAAACCAGATCCACTCAAACCCAGCTAGAATAATTTAGACCAATGTTTTCAACCTTTGGTTTTGGGGCTTCAATTTCCAGAAGCCTAAATCAATTCCCCAAAGCACTGATCAGCCAATGTACTGACTAAGGCTTCTGGGAATTAAACTCCCCCTGTGAGGCATGTGCCCCATGTTGAGAAACACTGATTTAGACCAAACATCAAGGCTTCTTGAAATTTAGGAGACATCAGCTACTGAGGAATCTTATTACTTCCAAGAACACCTCTAACTGCCAAGGAGCCTGACTACAGGCCACAGGCATATTTTAAATAATCAAGATTTATTAACCCATCTTTTAAAAAAATAACTTCAGGGTTTCTTTAGCATCCAGGACAAATTTCCCAAATTTATGTTTGGAAGAATGATGGAAACAGAAGGATGGGCACATGTAATCGATGATGATGATGATGATACAGGTGTACACAGTCCACCAGATGTTCAGACTGTAGTTTTTGAACCCCACTGCTTGGATTCTTGGCTTGGACCTAAGACTCAATGAGGTGTCACGTGTTAAGGTATCTGGCATGTAGTAGTGCTACTCTCTGCAATTGCTCTATTCAGGGCCATAGCCAGGGGTTGGCCAGGGTGGGCATTGTTCACCCTGAGTTAGCCGTTTGCCCACCCTCAAACTACCAGCTGCTTATATATATGACATATATGTATGACATTGTTGCCCATCCTGAAAAAATATTCGCCCATCCACATCTAGAATCCTGGCTACGGCCCTAGCTCTATTGTGATCTTATCAATGCTGATCTCATGCAGATTTTAAAAAATCCATTTGGCATTGCTCCCAGCACTCCTATCATTACTGGTATCACTGTTGATCTTTTCTCCCAAAGATGCTGTACTTCAGTTCTCGGATCATGATATCTCATTTTTTTCCTTCCACCCAGTAGTCACCTGGAATCACCACATCAATCAGCTTAACCATTTTTTCCCAATCACAGAAATATCTGGAGTGTTGTGTTTGAGCTTCTTATCAGTCTGGATCTTAAAGTCCCATAAGATCTTAACCATCTTGTCCTCATTCTCAAATACCTTTTGGGCACTGAACTGATAAATGGTGCAGACAATTCATGCTTCCCTATCCAAATTTTTTAAAAAAATAAGACTACAACAATTGAACATTAAAATAAACAACGTCATATTTGGTGTTAATATGTTTCCTTAACTTGTAAATACTGTACCTGTTTTTCTAAGAATAGCTGATTTAAGAAAGAAGACTCTTGGCTGATGAAATTGTACAAAGGCCAACCAATGTTTACTTAGGTGTATATGACTTGAACTTTAAACAAAATATTAAATGTTAAGTAAGTATGCCATGGCAAGCTTGATTTAGCAACCTGAATATTGAGTAATGATCTGGTGAATGAAATTGTCTAGAAAATGGTGAACACCAGTTCAAACATCAAAAACAACAACTGCATACCAGCAGATTGCCTGCAAAAGGCATCCAAATATGCATTTCCTCAGTCATGATATACTACAACCAGAATGTTTATGGAACTATAGCTCTGCAATTGTTTCAAATGTATCCCGACAAAATAAAATAATCCTCTAGAAAGGCCATCTAATTATCAATCTGCTTAATTTTTATTGTTTATTGTTCTGTAACCTTGCTTAAAACAAGATAGCTTGTGCACTTCTGAAGTGTCTTGTTCTACCTGCAGCATTAAACAGATGCACAAAAATACCTAACTTTTTATGTTTTCTTTGAGTTCTCTGTCAAGACATTTCCATATGTGTTAAAAGATGTTCTCCCTGTTCTTTTTTTTTATCAAGACACTCTCCATTTCTTTTCCATCGTGTTTGAGGTTTAAAAGCATGATTTGATCCAAGAAAAGCAGTTATGCACAAGAGACTGTGCTATGTCAAATTAGAAGGCTTCTTGTACTGTGCATTCCTGCTTTCTAATTGGTAGGAAAGAGCTGTGTGATTTATTATTTAGTATCACTTTCACACAAAATGGAAATTTTTATGTTTAAAAATAATATTATAATTTTGTATGATTTTTCAACAGGCAAATATGTAAGCAGGAATAAGCATACTGTATGCTTCCACCTTACAGTGCAAGCAATAGAACAATATGTAGTATGCTGCACATTTCACCATTCACATAAAGTAATAAGACTCCATTTCCTGTGGAATAATTTATTGAACTCCTCGTTAGGTTATAGATTTATGGTTCTGGAAATAGGCTTGAAAGCAATAAACACAAAATTTAAGAAACTATACTAAATTGAAGCTGGGTAGTGTTAAATGTAGCAATTTATTTGACAGATTTTATGGCAAAAGAGTAGTTAAATCAGATCCTTTTGTACAAACTTGTGAAAACCTATAGGTTTTTATGTATTATATCATCAAAATCTTCAAACGCTTTCTTTTAAACAAACTTATGCATCTCGAATAGACAAAAAAGATCCACAATTCATGCTTCCCTATCCATTTTTTTTATAAAAAAAGACTACAACAATTGAACATTGAAATAAATAACATCAAATTTGGTGTTAATATGTTTCCTTAACTTGTAAATACCAGTTTTTTCTAAGAATAGCTGGTTTAAGAAAGAAGACTCTTGGCTGACGTGCCAACATGTCCATTCACTTGTTTGGATGCTAATCTACCTTGTGCAAGCCTTCCTAAACTGGATGCATCTGTTTTTTGCTATCGGGCAGCACATGTACATTTGAGATCTCTGATGCTACATGTGATTAGCTTCTGGTGAGAAGCCTTTTCTTTTATATTTTAAAGTACATTCTTATTATTACGGACAGATTAAAATTTTCTGTATTATTTTCCCTACATTTTCTTTCAAAAAATAATAATGAGAATATTTTAGGCAACAGTTCCCAGAATACCTCAGTCAGTCTGGCCATGCTAGCTGGGGGATTCTAGCAGAATTGTTTACCCCCCAAACAATATTTTTCTGTAAACATTAAACAATGTAATATTTAGGTAGTTAGCTCATAATAACTTTCTACATTTAATCACTGGCTCATTCCCAAACTCTCATTCTCCATAACCCCCCCCCCCCCGCCCGATTTTGACATTAGACTTCATATTAAGACATGCCCCAGGATGATCAGGCAAAGACGACGAGTTGCTTGCCATTACCAAATGGTGTGAAAACAATGTTGGTGCAATTTATGCAAAGAAGACACATTTAAGTAATTACTGGACATATCCATGAAAGATTAAAACAATCCCCTTAGGTTGTAATTTTCTATCAAGTATCTCCCGTCTTCATCCCAGCTCCTGCCAACCTAGCAGTTCGAAAGCAAGAAATTGCAAGTAGATAAATAGGGACCACTTCGGTGGGAAGGTAACAGCGTTCCGTGCACTCCGGTGTCTAGTCATGCCTGCCACATGACCATGGAAACGTCTGCAGAAGCAGACAGCGCTGGCTCTTCGGCTTAGAAACAGAGATGAGCACTGCACCCTAGAGTCGGATATGACTGGCTTTCGAGCAAGGGAAACCTTTACCTTTACTATCTTCTTTCATGTCCTGATCAATCCCTGGACTGCCAAAATGAAGCCACTTTCTTTGCTTTGTCATTGTCCAAATGCAAGTCCTCCTTGCTGCTCCTCTGGCAGAAATCGGCAGACCAGAAAATGGACTGGATTCTGTGTCTCTCCAAATGCACACTGTGTGTTGTTGTCCACCAGCAGTCCCCACTTGGGCATGTTGGTCTTGCATTTTGGGACTCTAGCCCTCAGCCTAATTTAATCTATGCATTGTCAATGCCCTTACATCTAAATTGTTGAAGCAGATATGATTAGTAGTAGTGAGCCCCAGAATGAGACTGAATGGACACCTCTAGGTACAGCTTCTCCATATAATCTTAATGCATACATTACAATTTTTATGTGCAGGTTATGTTGCCTGTTGCATGCCTGTCTTTTAGCAGTTTCTTCCAGTCCTACTTCTTGAACATTTGTATGAAGAATTAGATCAAAAATGTGCCTGTAATCTGGACACATTGTATCATCTTCCCTGGTCAAAAGGAGGTGATTTCATTAGAAAAAAGAGGCAAGAGGTTTTTTTTTTTATATTCAGTATTTAAACTTAAACTGACAGTGAGTAATCGTTCCATTTTTCTGGTTTTCCAAAGCACATTAGCTCTTTCTTCAGTCTAATGGGTCAAAACCAATTTTTATTTTAATAGGGTCTAAATGGATTTATGCCCAATGGAAAACCTCCACTGAAAACAATTTCTCCCCACTGAAACATCTAATTGTGAATCAACGTACACTTTCGTACCAGAAAATCACTGTATCTTTCTGTTTTTTAAAAGCTTTTGGAATCCTAGGAGAGTTGTTTATTCTGTAAGACAGTGTTTTTCAAATTGTGTTCTGCAGAACTCTGAAGTTCCTCGGAGGCTTATCAGAAGTGTCTCAGTAAGAAAAATAATCAATGTGTGTAAGTGTCCCTGAAGGACAGTTTTAACAAGCATGTACAGTCACAAAGGAATGTTTACTGTGTTCTGGGATGCACTCTTAATCCATACGGGGGAGAGTAGCACTCACCAAACCAGTGGTCCACAGAAACAGAGAATTAGTTCTCAATTCAAGTTTTACAACTTTATCTAGATAGCACCAGTTGTTTGGAATAGACACCTCTGTCAGTGTTGCCTTTTCTCATATTTATTCTTCTAAAAATAAAAAAAAATCCAGTCCTTTCTGTCCCATTCATGAATATATTTGCTATTTCTTGTGAATTTTGGTCAAAAATACATCAAATAATAATCTCTGTATTGGTTGACATAGTTCAGTGGTCATCCATTTATCTCTCACCCCAGAAATATCTACATATACAGTGGTACGTTGCTTAAAGAGCATAATGTGTTCCACGGGACTGCTCTTTAAGCGAGTTGTTCTTTAAGCAAAACACTTGGGAAAAGTGCCATCACTGCCATTGTAAGTGACCGATTGTGACTTCTGGCGTGTGGGGGGAGAGAGATTGCGAACCCTGATTTAGTTGTTAAGTGAATTCTTGGTTGTTTTTAGTTGTTAAGTGAGGGTGACCATTCAGAGAAAATCCTGCTGTTTAAGCAAGTTAATCTCTAAGCAAGGCACTCTTTATGTGAGGTTTTACTATACAGAAACACAGATAAATAAATGTAGCCCTGATTCTCCTTAACCTGCCACTTTTCTATCAACATATTTTTATTACCTGAAAAAAAAGGAAAACATTTAATTATAATATCATAGGATATATCCTGTCTGAGAAACCTTGAACAATTGCTGCCATTCAGCCTCTACATTCCTATATTGTAGTGTGAGGTGGCATTGTTCATATATGGGTGATGAGATTATTAACATTTCTGTTTTTATGGAATATTTTCATTTGGGTTCATGAGAAACATATTCTTTCAAAAACAAGGAATGTAGGGTTAGGGTTTTCTCCAAATGTGGTTTGAAGCTTCAAGAGTCTAAGAAATTTGGGAAAAGCTTTAGCATGTGCCCTTCCTTCCTTTGAAACAGCCTCTTTCTCATGAGCCAAACCTTCCATGAAAACTGATTTTTTTAAAAAAATAAATAAATCTCATTGCCAATGCATGAGGCTGTTAATGAACAAATGCTACTTTCCTAAAAAATTTTTTGCATAACATGTAAATGATGTGCAAATTTATTTCATCTTCATCATACTGTGGCAGGAATGTAAGGCTTCCACTTAAACAAGAATTGTGAATTTGATTTCTATTGTGCTGAAACTATAACAGGTTTTGACTTACACAAGAATGAAGACTTCAATCCAGATCTGTTCATTCTTATTTATATCAGTTGAAAGCAAGATCAAACCTCACTGAAGATGGCAAGCATATTGTGAAAGGACAGCATTTCTGTAGAACATCAGAAGCAATTAGTGTTGGAGATTTGTGGAAAGCTGGAACCATTTGAATAAGATTGAGAAAGCCAGCCTTTTTATACTCCTGCCTTTGTCGCAATATGAGCACAGAAGCAGTCACAAGAAAATAATGTAGATTTGAGCAAATAGGCAAGGAGATTTAACAAAGCAGCTGGCTGAACAAGGTTTTCTTGACACGATTATTGGAGTTCTGTGTTTGAACAGTTTAAGAGACACACTCGCAACTTTAATAAACAATAGGGGTCCGTCAGACTGAGTCACGGTAATTATCCATACACAGCCAGCTGCTTTTCAACCCTATTACAAGTCAGGGGCAGACATGTTTGAATGTTTTCGTAGCTACTCTTTTCTCCATTAGACCAATTGGTAATTAGCATTAACAAGGTTGGCATTTTCTGTTTCTTTTTCAACATTTGATGCACTACATGAAAACCTACTGTATATGCTAAAAAAACTGGTGCGACAGTTTTGTGTCAACATCAGAATTTCCTGGAACAGTTGACTTTGGGGATGCATGCATTTATCTCTAAATTAGAGCTGCATGAGCTGCTGAGATGCTCACATCTTGGAGAATCAGGCTCAGAATGGACTCTCTCTAAACCTTCAAGGTTTGCCAGGGTTTCAGGGCTTTCATTCCAAACAGATGGATTGGCTGAAAAGAACATTTTTCAGAATTCTTCCGTTCGAAAAAGGATACCCCCTACCAAGTAAACCAGCCTCCCAGCACAGAAAACAAAATAATATATTTAATGCCCCCCTGTTCTGTTCCATTATTTATATCCCTCTCATGTACTACCCCAACTGAGCAACACTCTTTGATGATTATATCTCCAAAGAACATTGCTATGATCGCGTAATATGCTGTGCAACCATAGATAATCAAAATGAAAGACGCCAACTAGGAAACTTTTTTTAAAAAGTTTCATTACAGCAAATTTAATTTTCATAGAAAAATAACAAAATGACAGGTTTCGTTTCTCAGATTTGCAATTCAAACTAATGGGGAAATGCCACCTATTATGCATCCTGATTGGAAAACATATAGTACAGTGTCTGCTGTGGAATTGGGAAACAATGACACATTACCTACTTAACAGTTCATGTCATAGTAAACTGGTTTCTGTTATGGGGCTGCTCTTGACAGACTGGAGTATGAAGGGAGAAAGACAAAGGTACAGTAGGCGTGCTAAGCAAATAAAAGAGACCAAACAAGCAGATAAACCTCTATCCGAAGAACTAATCAGCAAGAGCTCCAGATTTCTCACTCATTTAGATACACTTACCACAGAACCACATAGTACCAAATTAGTATGACTTTTCCATCAATCCTTTAATAAATTAAGGGGGTAGTTCAGACATTGCGTGCAACACCATTGTCCAAATATGCAGGTTAGTTTTTATATTTTTTATTTATATTGTTTGATACATTTTAGAGACTAGAAAATCAACAAATGTTCATTTTGCCAAATGTCTCAGATCTCCTACTCCAAGTGCATTTTTGGTCTGTATTCACATCAGTTTGGAAACAAGGCAGAATCTGTTAAAGGAACCTCCACACTAAAGTACATATACATCTCACTTGCAATTGTACCTTCTTCCTCTTCTTCTTCTTGTTCTACCATAGCTGAATCTGAATATTGGCGATCCTCATGGCGATCAGCCATGAAGACTGACATGAACATATAATGCAGTGACCTTTCATCTGCCTTCTGCATCGCAGCATGACACACATACCACTGATCCAGTTCGGCACGTCACTTTCTGGTCCTGAGGCCTTTTGGCACCAAAGTCTTCATTGGTGCCAGGCCAATATTGATGAAGCTGCTGCCCTCCATCAAGTGACATTTAATCCACTTGGGGGCCATCACTCTTCCTTGTGGACTTTGGCACCCAAGGGTTGTCAGGTTAGTTAACGGCTGCCTGACACTCAGTGTTTAATCCCTGACAGTATGGTCTACTCTAATACCATAGCAGGATAAAGTGGCCAGACACCTAATTGTGCATAGTGCAGACATTTTTTGTATTCTTCCCACTGTGCACAGCTTCCTCCATATTATAATATTGTTGCCTAATATAATTTTTGTGCCTAATATTACACAAATGTCTTGTGTACTCCTTGAAGTGCATATATTATGCCCATTTTTTTGGGTCAGAAAATTCTGAAAAGTTCAAATGTTGGCACAAAAGTATGCTTTGGTTTCATTATTGCTTTGGCTGATCAGATGCTTTTCAGTCTGTCAGTTTCTTATGAATTTATTCTTAGGCACAACCCATCTGCACATTAATTTATGTTTTTCTTTCTTATTAATCCACATTAAAATGTGTACATTGTGCATTATGTGGTATGTTACGTGCCGTCACAGTTCTCAATGTACATGAGATTTTGAAAGAGTAGTTTTACCAGTGCCACATCCCAATTAGTTTCCATTGCTGAACAAAGATTCAAACTCAGGTCTTCCGAGTCCCAGATTAGTACTCTATCCACTATACCACACAGGGAACCATGTGTATAGTTTTCTATAGTTATTAACATACAACATGTGTTTTATTAATATTCTGCCACTTTTTAAACATGCATTGAAGTTTGCATTTTGCGATCCAGTCAAAGCATGGAGACTGCATCACAATATTTGTAGAAGACAGGAAAGGATACAGTAATCATAGAGGTGCAACCCTTATGTTTGGTGCTATAGAGAACATGGGAAGCTTCCTTATTGAAAATCACCTTAGGATATAAAAGTTTTGGATATACACTCTTCTTATAACGTATCCAGGCTGAGGGTGGGTATCAGGCTGTGGGTGGTAGAAAAGTTGTGACTCTGGCCATATATAGGGTAGTTTGAGGTGGAAAGTTGCAAGGCAAGAACAGAGCATCTTTGGTCTCCTTACAAGCAGGGCTTGGTTTGTTATCAAATAAAAAGGCCGCCAGAGTTGAAGGAGCTCTTACAAGTTAGCAGCTACTGTTTATACTTCTGACGGCTATTCTTGTGCTGCCTTGTTCTAAGTACAGCAGGCAAACAAAGGAAGCTTACACTTTTGAGCACTAAAATTACTTCGTAAGTGTGGCACGCAGGGGGTCTGTGAAAAGATTTTTGATTCTACATAAAGAGACATTTATCTTCTGAAACCCAGGACTTGCTTGTTATAGCTAATGAAACTGAAGGTCAATTTGACATTGAACTGTAAATGATATGCTGGGAGAATAGAGGGAGGTGGGATATAATGGAAATTCACTACTGTAGGCTGAAGGAGCAGTACACACATTGATAAGGTTTTAACAAGTTCCACAACTTGCTAAATTCCTCCTTTTTTCTTTTTTGGTTCAAGGACAACAACAAAGCATTTATATAGTCCTCTCCTAGAATTTAAATGTTAAAGAACTATTTTTTATACTGTATATGGAAGAATAACAGGAGGGTTGTGCATTTACAAATACACATACAAAAAACCACTATCATCACCAACAACAGCCACAACCCTATTACTCTCCTAGTGTATATAGGGTAGGGTAGTGAATACTTGGAGAGGACTATAGCAATGCTTTGTTACTGTTATTAAACAACAAAAACAGGAACATATCAAGTTGCAAGACTTACTAAAACCTTATCAAAAATATTTTTGCTGGAAAAGTAACAAGGTTATTGTTGGTGTGTGTAAATACACAACAACCCTGTTGCTCTCCCATTACTACAGGTGGGAAAATAAAGTTGAGAATCCCCCCGATTACAGAGTTCCTGTTACACATGGCAGTTTAAGAGGAAAATGGAAAGCCCTGTGATTTCCTGTTTCTTGACGAATATTACAAAGCATTATTGGTATAGAGATAGGACATGGTAGAGGAACAGTGCAAGTAAAACTGGATGAAATGCTTAGCATGCATTTAGAAGAGGTGAATAGCATGTGTCATAGCTAGTGGTGGGCTCCAAAAAAAAAAATTTACTGCCACACTGTGGGCATGGTATGGTGGGCGTGGCCAGGGGGATAGCCCTGCGTTGCACCCAAATTAGGAATACTTTATTTCAAAACTTGGATGGGCAAGTGTTGTGTATTGAAGCACAATTGCAAAGTAGTGCAGAGGCGCTCTTGCAAAAGGGAAAATGGCGGTTTCCTGCCATTATAGCAAGAAGCTCAAAGTGGTACGAAACCCTTACAAAAGGGTGCGCCTAGTAGTCTAAACCAAGTCCTATGATTGGTTATACTTTTGGATCCTCTTCTCCATTGGTTAATTACATACATCCCTGGTTATAATTGGTTAGTTACATCCATCTGGCGGGTTGCTACCTTGTATCTAGGAGCTACCACCGGAGAGACACTATGTAAGCCCCATGGGTAGACCAGGGTGGGGCCGGACCAGATCTATACTTCCCACACACCAGTCGGGTAGCCGGGTAGCGCTATGCCCTGGTTCCCTCCACTGCTGCGCTTCATGGTAGCACATATATTGGCCAAAGATGGGTAAGAGTGTGGAGGGACTGAATACGCTGGGATTGTATAGCCATCTTGGGATCCAGGAACGCCTTGTAAGCTCATCTCTATTTGATTGTTAATAAAGTCTGTTGCTGTTTGTTACGTTGTTGTCCTGGTCTAGTGCTTATAAGGGCTGGATCCAACATTGGTGCCGAAGGTGGTATAGAAGAACATCAAGATGGCTGACCAGACCCCTCTTTGGCTGCGTCCATTTGATACCAGTAAACCTCGCCTGTGGCCGTACTATGAAGTTCAGCTAGAGAGCTACTTCGCAGTAAGGAAAGTTGAGCCAGCATTATGGAAGGCGACATTCCTTGCCCACTGTGGGCTAGAGACTCTTGATGTCATTGCAAAACTTCTGCCGCCCGATGTGCTCCAGAAAATTTCCTTACCAGCCTTGCTGCACACCCTGTGTGAGCACTTCCAGCACAGGTCAACTCTCAAGGACAAAGAGTCGCCAGGTCCAGTTTCGACCATGACCATTTTTTTCGATGCCTCCGGCCATGTCCGTGAAGACCGCGACAGTCCACCACAGGGAACCAGGGCACGAATGCCAATGCCAGGGTAGGTTGCACCGTACCGAGGATGTGGGAAGTGCCATCTCTGCAAAGAGTGTCCCTTCAGAAGTGCCCAGTGCCACAGTTGAGGAAAAGCAGGCCACATCTCCAAGGTCTGTGGGAAACAAGGTGAGACGTCGCCGAAACTCCAGTACTGCATTGCCAAAGTCTTCATGAGCTACGGGGCCGACGATGAGCGATGAGACCTGAAGGACGGGTACAGTGTGGACCTCCACATTGAAGGGGTGCCTTTCCATCTCCAGGTAGACTTTGGGTCTTTTCTTTCCATTGTGACCAATGAGAAGTACTGTTGCATTCTGCCTGACCTGCGGCCCAAGCATCTCTCAGGCAAGTTAGTGGACTTACGGGGTTGCAATGTTCCAGTTCAGGGAATAGGGAACTTCGAAGTCCATTATAACTATGTCTAAGCGAGCCTACCCCTCATTGTTGCTAAAGCGGGTAAGACTAATATTCTGGGGTCCCACTGTTTCAGTGTCCTGGGTATCCACCTAATGGGAATCCAGTTGGGAGAGAGGGAACCAGTCCTTCGACTCGAGGATGAACCCCAACCAATGTACCTTCCTGGGGTGGGTTTGTCCCAGGGGTCCCCTAAGAGTTACTCCTCCATGGAAGAACTAAGTGCATTGTTTTTCCACTAAGCGCATGTTGCGCCCAAGGGCAGTGACTTTACCGGAAAAAATACTGGATAGTCAAATGTGTTTGAGTCACAAGAACTTTACCTGATGCCCTAGACTTTGGAAATCCTGACAACTGGGATGATTTGGCCATTGCCTCTCTCAAACTGTCCATGACCTTTGCCGCTGCTTCAAAGACTGACTCCCTGTTGTCTGATGCTATTGTGTGGATGGACATAGGGTGGACGCCTCCTCCTTACAATATGGAGATTTGTGTGTATTACCGGGACCGCGAAAAACTCTCTGCTGGGAGGGTGCTTGTTTTGGCTCTGCAAGACAGTGGTTCCTTGTGGGTTGCGGGCCAAACTTCTTGAGTATTTTTTGAGCTGGTCCCTTGATTTTCTTCGCTCTAAACATGTGATGTGTAGCTATTTCGGGTGGCCAGGGATTGAACACGCCATTGAGATTTGGGAGCTATGACACACCACTAAATACACCGATTGTTCGGGAGAGTTCTCAGGTTCCCCGGCAGTGGGTGGACCCTCACTGTCCCCTGGGGTTGGAGAGGGGATTTGGGTCACACAATCATCCCCTAACAGAGACTGGCACAAAAAGGAATGCCAAAGTGCGGGCTTGCACTCTCCAGGAAGAAGGGAGGGGTTGCAGGAGCATTCTCAATCCCCAGGGTGGGAAGATAACGATCAAAGTCAAAGGAATCTCCATGCGCCAATGGAAAGGGAGCTTTCCTCAGGTGTTTCAGGAGAGTGTTCTCCAAGCCCAAAAGTAAAGGCAGCTGCAGGAGTTAAACTGGGAGCATTTCCCACCTTAGAGGCCTCACTTGCAGCAGCTGGGGCATGGGCTAATAGTTCTGGGCTGTTTACAAAGACATGGGGTGAGGGTTGGGAACACGGGGATTCCTTGTATGCACCAAACATGGGATCTTGCACGGCTAATGTAGCACAGGAAGGAAAGGAGCTACGCGCCTCACCAAAATGGTTTGTTTCAGGTTGCACACACACAACTCCCCCCCCCCCCAGATGCATAGTCCCTTGTTTGTTTCATGGAGATCTAGTAAAACACCGGAACCAGAGGACACCTGCACAGAAGGGTCAGACAGGGTTCACATTCACAAGAGTAGACACTCCTTGAGTGAGGACTCAGCACCATGAGTTTATCCTGGGGCCCCAACTGAAAACATGGGGGGGGGGGAATGTTGTGCATTGAAGCACAATTGCAAAGTAGCGCAGAGGCGCTCTTGCAAAAGGGAAAATTGTGGTTTCTCACCATTATAACAAGAAGCCCAAAATGGTGCAAAACCCTTACAAAAGGGCATGCCTAGTAGTCTAAACCAAGCCCTATGATTGGTTACACTTTTGGATTCTGTTCTCCATTGTCTCCAAGTCAGCAAGTGTCATTTTGCCTCTTTATAAATTTATGGTGAGGCCCCATCTGGAATACTGTGTACAGTTCTGGTCGCCATACCTCCAGAAGGATATTATGGAGCTGGAAAAAGTGCAGAGGAGGGCAACCAGAATGATTAGGGGACTGGAACACCTTCCTTACCATCTGAGGCTGCAACGGTTGGATCTCTTCACTCTTGAACGACGGCGTCTAAGAGGTGACCTGATTGAAGTTTATAAAATAATGCACGGTGTGGACAAAGTAGATAAGGAAAAACTGTTTTCCGTATTGCACAACACTAGAACTAGGGGGTACTCCATGAAACTTTTGGGTACTAGTTCTAAAACAAATAAGAGAAAGTACTTTTTTACCCAGAGGATCACTGGTCTATGGAACTCCCTGCCAGAAGAAGTGGTGACAGCTGTCAGTCTTGACAGCTTTAAGAAAGGATTAGACAAGTTCATGGAGGACAAGGGTATCAATGGCTATAATTATGGATACCTAAGAACTACCTCCAGGTTGGAGAGATAGGCAGGATATCTCTCAATGATGGAATCCTAAGCAGGTAAAGGCATCTGCTTGGGAATAATACCCTGAAGCAAATGGTGAGCCACTGTGTGAGACAGAATGCTGGACTGGATGGGCTGTGGCCTGTTCCAGCAAGGCTGTTCTTATGTTCTTATTAATTACATACATCCCCAGTTATGAATGGTTAGTTACGTCCATCTGGCGGGTTGCTACCTTGTATCCAGGAGCTACCACTGGAGAGACACTATATAAGCCCCATGGGTAGACCAGGGTGGGGGCGGACCGGATCTATACTTCCCACACACCAGTCGGGTAGCCAGGTAGTGCTATGCCCTGGTTCCCTCCACTGCTGAGCTTCATGGTAGCACGTATATTGTGCAAAGACGGGTAAGAGTCTGGAGGGACTGAATACGCTGGGATTGTACAGCCATCTCAGGATCCAGGAACGCCTTGTAAGCTCATCTCTATTTGACTGTTAATAAAGCCTGCTGCTGTTTGTTACATTGTTGTCCTGGACTAGTGCTTATAAGAGCTGGATCCAACAGCAGGGCTAGCCAGAATTTCTGCTACTGGTTCTGGTGAACTGGGGCGAACCTGCTGATGCCCACCACTGGTCATAGTATGTGTTTTTCTTCACCTATGTATATTGTATATAGCATGCTTTGCTTTTGATGGGACATTAGCAGATCAATGTGGGCTTAATTTGCAAATCTAATTTCCAAGTCACACATCTATGAGGAAATCACATTGTCAGAGGAGAGAGCAGGTTAATCAACAGGAATACATACACCTTTTAACATCTGGTTTGTTTCTAAGGAATCTCTCCTTTCCAGTCCTTCCTTAAGACTCAAAATAAGCCAATCTCCAGACATGGCTTCAGTGTGGTTGCATGGTCCTGAGAGAGATGCAGTATACTCAGCAAGATGTCAGGGTTCTTTTCCCAGCAGTATATAGAGGTTGGCCAGCATGCAAGAAGAAATGATAGGAATCAGCAGGAGCAATGATTGACTCCCGTAGAAGATGTGTATGAAGAATCACATTGGCAGTATAGTACTAGAAAAGGGACATTCTACATCTGCACTATTGCCCTGTTTAAATCATCTCCTCTATGCAAAGAGAAAACACAGTGAAAAATAGATAGGTGGTTACTAGCCCATTTTGGCAATACATGCTCAGCCTAACACATAATAAATCCCAGCACATACAGAGATGAAGAAATCTTGCTGTCTGAATATAAGAAAGACAGCTGTTAAAGAATCTCCGTTCTTCTGTAAGAATTGTCACCTGCAGTGTAAGATCAGGACAACCCTTCTCATCTGGTTGTGTTTGCTGAGCTCATGAATGAAGACAACATCTATTATATTTTAGATATAACATTTTACAAAAGCACATCAAAATCACTCTTAAAAGGTAAAGGTAAAGGTTTCCCCGACTCTAAGGTGCAGTGCTCAACTCTGTTTCAAAGCCGAAGAGCCAGCGTTGTCTGCTTCTGCAGACGTTTCTGTGGTCATGTGGCAGGCATGACTAGACACTGGAGCACACGGAGCGTTGTTACCTTCCCACCAAGTGCAATTTCTTGCTTTCAAACTGCTAGGTTAGCAGGAGCTGGGACAAAGACGGAAGCTCATTCCCTCCTGCAGTACTCGGGAATCGAACTGCTGACCTTCCGCCTCCCAGTCAGCATCTTAGTCACTTAAGCCACTGCAGTCCCAATCACTCTTACAAAGTTGCAAAATATCTCCAAGGCAGAAAACAACTATAACAGTAACAAAACAACAAAACAACAGCTCCCATCTTACTGTCTCCCTACAAAGAAGGTATAGTTGTTTTTGTTGATTTTTCATTTACTAAATGAATATAACTGACAGCAGTGATTACACCACTACAGTATGTTATGCTGAATTCTGTCAGAGCAATAGATATATAGGCACTGACAAAGTAACAATTTAGCTTCCATTGTCTCACCAAGGTGTAAAAGGGGTGGGTGGGTGGTTTGAAGTCAACGGCTAGATATTGTCTCTTCTGTGCCTTTTGATTTAATAGCACAGAAGAGCCATATAGCATTTATTCAACAACAGACTAAACACCACAGTGCCAAAATGTTAGAGGTTCATTACTCAATAAAGTTGTAGCCTATTTTCACCCCACTTTAGTGGGTTGATTCTTCCCTACTATGCACTATTCCCCATAAACAGAGGTTTGCCCAAGGGAAACTAGTCCTTTTGTGGCAAGGCGTAAAGCAAGGGATTCTTGGTTCATAGCAACTCTTAATCATTACAGTACTATATAGTATATTATACTATACCATATTAACTCTCCTATTATTTATATAGTAGCATTTGCCTCAAGGTTTCTGTGCTGAAGAATTCCAGCTGAACAAGCACATGTTCATAAAAATTATGGGCATTTCCAATTGTTGGATGTGTTTAATTATACTGGCATGTTAACACATGTCTTGCAGTTTGTGAATTAAAATCTTTACTTTAATCATGGCACAGAACCAGAAAGCTTTCTCATGGTTTTCCCAAGGAAATCAACAGACTTAAATGAGCTTAACTCTGACTTGTTAAGTACAGTAAAAGAATTTTGTTTCACCCTATATGCTATTTATAGCAGTATACTTCAATAAAATAAGTGTTTTCTCATGCTTTCCTAGAGAGAAAATATATTAACATTCCAAGTGCATCACCACAAAATTCACAGGATACCTATTGACATAAAATTAAAATCAATGCTCATGCTGACCAGTAACTAAACCCAGGTTCTTCCCATGCATTAATCAGATCCTATAAACAGAATTGGACTGCTGGATGTTTCTTGCTACCCCCTGCCTCATGATCAGTAACCTAGGCCTGACAGCACAGGAATGATGACAACATGCCCCTCTGCATAAATAAGTATAGGGATTCAGTGCCTTGATAGTAGAGGGAAAATATTCAATTTCTTCTGCTTCCCATTTTAATTGAGTGATTTCTATACAACGTTCATGCAAAATGTGTTCCAAACAGCTGCCAGAAACTGCTTTTCAACTAGAAATATGGATATTGTTGACAGTGGGTGAGAACATTGTGTTTTCCTCTGAAAACCTCTAGCAAGGAAGAAAGAAAGAGGAATTTATGGAGCCTGTATATTATCTACTTCCATTAAGTATCACATCATAATATCCTCTTCATGTTTCAACCTGGAAATACCATAAGGGAACCACTACATCTGTTTCTCACCTGACAGGTGCTCAACAGGTCTCAGATGGGCAACTGACCTGCAGCACTGGAACCTTGGAAAATGAAAAGCTAGAGGTGCTGCACATAGTAAGGACTGGCTTAATGAGAATGTTAAAAAGCTGGCTAAGGGGTGTCGAGGAGAAACATTTCTAATCTCTATTGCCTATGTCAGGTGGGAGAAAAATACCACACACCAGTGGGCTACAGAATTATGTCTCTTTCCCATAGCAATATCTAGGACAGGGATTCTCAACCTGCAGCCCACGGTCCAGATGCGGCCTGTGGTGCCATTTCATGTGGACCCCCACCACACCAGGAAGTGCCATGTGGTGGAGGATGGGCAAATGGCCATCCAGCCACCCAAGCTGTCTGAGGGAGCGTGACCCAGCCCCTGGCTTAAAAAGGTTGAGAACTCCTGCTGTAGGACAAAGAGAACAATCAAAGGGGTTCCTCTTGTGGTCTGTGCTTCTGTCCTCCAGGTGTGACCAAGAAGGTGGGCTTCTTACCACCCCATAAGCCTTTGCTATCTGTGCCTCTGCCTCCAAGGTATACCCAAAAGAAGACAGACACCATAACTCTAGTTTACAGAAGCCCACCCTCAATCTGCCTTTCTGATTGAGGGTCACGAATGGGTATGCATTGAGCTGGCTGATCCTGAACTTGCATACCTGACTGACTGAGATGTGTGGTTTATATAACTAGAGGGGCTGACTCTATACCCATTTACCATCAAAGTGGCCTGAAGGCAAAGTTGGGAACCAAGAAATAAATTCAAAAATAAAAGAACTGAAAGTGTAATACAGGGGTTCCCAACCTTTTCAAGCTGGGGGCTGGGTCACACTCTCTTAGTCAGCTTCAAGGGCCAGACTGCCATTTTGCCTTGCCTGCACAATGAGGGTGGCTATTTTGTCCCAAAAGCTTCAAAGGGGTGGCTATTTTGTTTCTCAAATGCCCTTGGAGAGGTTGGGGCCACATGAAATGGTACCAGAGGCCAGATCTGTCCCACAGGGCTTAGGTTGGGAACCCCTGGTGTAATAGTTCTCCATCTTTTAAGGAAAATAGGACCAGGGACCTCATAAAGTAATGAGGAAGACATGAGCATAGTCAAATACTCCCTCATTATAGACTGTTATAATGTGAAACAAGTAATAAACTCCTTGAATCAGGCATTTACATGGCAGCCTATAATTTTAGTAGGTGATTGATGTAGGTGGATTTCTTGTGCATTTCTCCATGGAAGAAACACCCAACCTGATACAACCATATGAAATTATCAGAATCAACATGATTGCAGGCAATTTTATTAAGCTACTAGCATTTTTTTACCCGGCCTTGCCAGGCAGTTTTTCCCTCTGTGTTGGTGGTTGGGGTGGTTTTGGGGTGCATGTGTGCACGCACACGCACACGCACACACACGCATGCACATATGCGCACGCGCACACACACACACGCACACGCACACACACACACAGAGCACAGACACACACAGACACAGAGGGTGGGTGGGGGTGGGTGGGTGTAGAAAGCAAGCCCCTTCTCCGATAGGCAAGGGCCGAATGTGGAAGGGGCTTGCTTCCCTCCGGGAGGCGAAGGCAGATGGAGTGTCGTTCTCTGTCTTTGCTTCCTGGGGAAGTGGCTCGCTTCCCTCGGTGGGTGGGGGATGAAGGCACCAGTGCCTTCGGCCCCCGCGCCCCGTGGAAAGGGCTCGCTTCCCTCCAGGGGGCAATGGCAGAGAACGGAGTGTCACTCTCTGCCTTTGCTTCCCGGGGAAGTGGCTTGCTTTCCTCAGTGGGAGGGGGACGAAGGCTACCCCGCCAAAGCCACAGCGAGGCCGGCATTGGCCTTCATTGCTGAGGTAGCAAGGAGAAGAGGGGCTCCCCCTCCTCCCCAGAACCCTGCCGAAGCTGTGGCTAGGCCGGCGCTGGCCTTAGTTGCCAGGGCGGCGGGGATGGCTTATTGGCATTTTTTTAATGCACGCACCGGCTGCCCCGCCTCCTCCGTGCTCGCACCCTTCAGCCTGATTGGCTAAGGGGTTATGTGGCACGGAGGATGCTGGGAACCATAGTTCTTTTTGTTGTTCGTGTTTGTTGGGCGTTTGCCCCACTCTCTGTGTCTGGACCCTTGTGGCGATGTTAGTTAGGTCTAAAGGTAAGTGTGGGCGGCTCGGTACAGGATGGTTGGACCGGGTGTGGCCGCTAATGCTGGACACTCACCACCCATCCACCTTCTTATAGGTATAGATTAAATAACAAATATATACAGGGCAAAGACCATGTACACCCTGAAGCTACATTTTAAAAAGTTAAGACATTTTGATTCAGTTTAGTGAGCTGGCATGCTGTCATAGCTCTTGCATGAAAGAAAATAACTACCTCAAATAAGAAATCTGGTGCCACAGAAAAAGCACAAGAGGTTATAATTCATATTTAGTCCTTCAGGATGCAGTTTGAGTGTAGTAGACAATACTCCAGCTATATATCATCACTGCCACAGATGTAAAGAGATGCATTTCTCTTTTGGCCCATGGCTGCTCAGACTGTGTGAGCCTTTTGATTTAATCTGAAGAATTCAGATAAAAGTCTCTGGTGGCATACTCTTTGCTACTGAAGAAACCTATTTTCTGAGAAGGTAAAACAGGGATTCTCAACCTGTGGTCTACGGACCAGATGTAGCCCAGGGCACAATTTTATGTGCCCCCCCCCCCACCACCTCCACCACACCAGGAAGTCCCATGTGGTAGAGGGAGAGCAAAATGGACATCCAGACCCCGAAGCTGTCTGAGGGAGCATGACCTGGCCACCATCTTAAAAAGGTTGAGAACTCCTGAGCTAAAGACCCTAGAGCAGGGGTGCCCAAACTACGGCCCATGGGCCAGATAAGGCTCCCAACACCAATTCATCTGGCCCACGCCACCCTCGTCGCTCCCAGAAGTGGAAGCAAAACGCGCCTATATGGACACATTTTGCTTCCACTTCCAGGAGCAACGAGGGTGGCATGGGCCAGATGAATTGGTGTCAGGGGCCGGATGTAGCCCACAGGCCATAGTTCGGGCACTCATGGTTTAAGCAGAGAAAATGGCAGCTTAAAATCTATCTCATCCTGTTGCAAAACAGATTTCAAGGTATTCTTTACTTTCGCTTCTGATGGGAGGACCCACATTACTGGCCTGCTGAACCATGGTGACTGCCTCGTGGGCCAAACATTTTGGGCAACCCTGCTCTAGAGAGGCACAAGTAAAACACAGAAACACATGCTGCACACCCTCTGGGATTCTCTCCTCCACCCCATACATACTAATGAAGATTAAAGTGCAAGAAAATACAGATATAAATAGAACACTTAATTAACGCTGATTGATGTGTTCTTGTGAATGCATTCAGGTAAAATCTGAGAAGACAAGTATGTGTGTATATATGATATTGCATTGTATCATATTGTATTGGATCATATTGCATTGTACCATATTGTATTGGATCATATTGTATCTGTATCACACATACACAGAGATATATATCTCCTTGGTCATAAGGAGCTGAATTTTCAAAAGGATTGAATACTATTCAGTATAAATGTAACCTTTTCTTTGTGAATTTGCTGTCAGTATGAGACAGCGCAGAACCTCCCCCCCCCCAACTTTAAACATTACACAATGAAATGTAATAGCCACATATCCTTCGTGAAGCAATGTGTCCCCCCCCCACCCTGCTCCATTTCTTTTTAGGTTTCTTTTCTTCTTTCAGCTTTACCCATTCTAGCTTTAAAAGCGGCAATTCAGCCCGCACTGAATAGATATCGTAGCTGGTCAGCAATAGCTGTGTCCTGTTGCTCTCTGAAGAGCTATTTTTTGGTTTGGGCACCACTGTTAGATGGACTGAAAAGAAGTCAGAAGAAAGCTGTAAGGATGACAATGCATCAAGAAGGCGATTAGGGGTACATGAAGGAGCTCAGAACGTTTGGCTTAAAAATGAAGTTTGAAGCAGGGGGGAAGTATTGAGAATGGAAGAATAGTCATGCTAGACCAGACCAAAGGCCTGTCTCAGCATTCTATCTCCAATGGCAGCCAATTAGCTAGTCCTTAGTAGCTCACAAACAGAGAATTATTGCAATGGCCAATTTGTTGTTTCCCAACAGTATGCAGCCATCACAGGTATCTTTTAATTACAGAACTTCTATCTTTAGGTACAATAAATAGAATGGCAGCTGGGGAAATTCTATGAATTTCTCTATACAGTAATTTAAACATTAAATGTTTAAAATAATTATTTCAGTTGGTAACAATCATGGCATTTTCTGATAGGGAATTTGGCAGAATCATGTGAAGGGATATGATATACAGTATTTCTTTCTTGGATATTATTACAATAATTTTTGAGGAATATGTGGTTTAACACTGCATCAGAAACTCTGTTATGTGTAGCCACTGCCCTAAGGCATACCTGTCAACCACGGCTCTGGAAAATACAGGACTTGTGCAAACGGTTCTGCACAGGTCGCCTTCTACTCATGCGTAGAATGGGGCAACGCAAGCGTAAACCCCTTCTACGCATGCGTAGAAGGCTACGCCGCTTGCGTAGAAGGTGACCTGCGCAGAAGGGCTGCGCAGTACCTCCTTTCCCTCGCTGCCAAATTCCGGGGTTTCGGCAGCGCGGGGCGGGAAATGGCGCAAATTGGCGCCAAAAACCGTGAAATCCCGGCCAATCCGAGAAGGTTGACAGGTATGCCCTAAAGGGCTAATTTGGTGAATCTCTGTAGCAGCACCTCCTTACCAAGGAAAATTTGGGTGGCTGTACTGTATGTTTGCTGAACTTCCAGCAGACAGTGGCAATTGCACTGTTTACTGTGTAATTTGATATTTAAAACTGTCTCTTAAATACTGTTTTAAACCCATGTTTTAAATCAGGGGTGCCCAAACTACAGTCGGCCCCCCAACACCAATTCGTCCAGCCCATGCCACCTTCATTGCTCCCGGAAGTGGAAGTAAAACGTGTGTTTTATGCATTTTACTTCCACTTCTGGGGGTGACGAGGGTGGCGCAGGCTGGATGAATTGGTGTTGGGAACTGGGTCTGCTTAAACCAGCCACCTCTGGTTTAAGCAGAGAAAATGGCAGCCCAAAAACTGTCTCATCCTGTTGCAAAACACAGGTTGCAAGGAGCATTTTACTTCTGCTTCTGGTGGGAGGAACCACATGACCGGCCCACTGAACCCTGTGACTAGCTTGCTGAACCACATGACTGGCCCACTGCTGAAAAGTTTGGGCAACCTTGATTAGGTTTTTATGTGAGCCCAAAAGGAATCCTGGAAATTGATATGGCTAATTGTGGCTAATTGCTGAGGTGCCAATATGTGGCACCTCACAGAACACACCTTTCCCAACCTGCAATTTACTGACATCCCCGATGTCAAAGCAATAACAGATATTTCTCATATGTTAAAACCAAGCCCACAAATCCATAGAAGGAAGTATATAAGAAATCTTTTTCCAGCAGATTTGGCTTTTCAAGGAAGTTATGGTGGACCCTTTTGCAGCAGAATGATTTTGCCCTCATGAAGTGCATATTTTTAATAAATGTCTTTAGAAATACAGTTATATGTGAATTTTTGCAAAATAAATAAACAAGTTATAATGGAGCAGAAATTGATGAACCACTGGTACTAATATCACTCTGTTACTGTACATTATATGGAACAACTGAAATAAGTTGTTACCATACAGTTTTTGCTGAGGATATACACCAACCAACACTGGATCAGATCATGTGTTAATGTAATGCCTGTTTCCTCTTTCTACAACAATATCAGTAGTGACATGAATATCTTCTAGCACTACCTGGCATCACATGTGCAAAAAAAAAGCCATGCTCCCAAATGTCCAAATACAAAACAATTGTTAAGCCTATTTATCAAATGTGTACTGACACAAGTTACAGTCTTTTGTTTTTGTCTTTCATGGCTTTACAATAGATAGTCTGTGAAATATCAACTATTTGGAATTCTGAAAGAATTCTGAAAGAGAGGGTAATAAAAGTACTATTAGATTTCTTTCACATTTCTCTATCTCTATTTGTCTTTTGCATACAAACCTGCTTTACTGATATTCCAACATTTAGCATTTGGGGTTTCAATAGGTAGACTATCAAATGACACCTGGAATTCAGAGAACATCCTGGAAGATATTGGTGGTGATGCAAATTTGAAGCTTTAAAACATGGGGTAGCCAACCTTGATGCCCCAGGTGTTATTGGACTTCAGTTTCCAGAAGCCCTGATCAGCAGTTGTACATATTTGGGTTTCTGGGAATTGAAGTTCAAAAACAGCTGGGCCACCAAGGTTGGTCACCCCTGTTTTAAAAGTCCCTTGAAAACTGGATTCACTGCTCTTGAGTGTTTGTTGCTGAGAGGGTCCCTTTGACTTAAATTCTTTGCTGCCCTTCTACTGCTGCTATTATTCCACCATTTCAGATAATAATTTTAAAAATTGTTCTTATTTTCTTAGGATATAGGGTTGGGTTTTAAAAATTATTTTCCTCTCATTGAATTTATTATTTATCTTGCTCATGATCATGACGATGACTTTTCTTTCTCATCTGTACTGCTTGCTGCTGATGAACTGATGAGGAAGATAAGGATAGTGGTGTAATGATACTTGTGAACTTTCAATTACAGTACTGTTAGTGTCTGCATATGTCTGTGATGATTGATATTTTCCTCATTTACTGTTGTTGATGACTGCCTTTGGTGTATTTTTTAAGGTTCTGTAGGACTTGATTTGTTCTAGTCCCAGAAACCTGAGTGGGAAAACTGAAACAGGAGGGGGTGTTTCCTGCACCTTTAAAACATTCTTTGGTGCACCCCCTCCTGAAGAAACAATCCCTCGACCCAGCAGTTCCAGCTAACTATAGACCAGTCTCCAACCTCCCCTTTTTGGGGAAGGTACTGGAGAAGGTGGTGGCACGACAGCTGCAGGGGGTCTGGATGAAGTGGATTATCTGGATCCCTTTCAATCAGGTTTCAGGCCTGGATATGGTACAGAGACGGCATTGGTCGTACTGGTAAATGATCTCTGGCGGGAGTGGGATGGTGGGTATCCGTCCACTCTTGCCCTTCTTGACCTCTCAGCGGCCTTCGATACTGTTGACCACGGTATCCTTCTGGAACGGCTCAAAGGATTGTGGATCCAGGGTACTGTGTTATCCTGGTTTTCCTCATTTCTGGAGGGCCGGACCCAGTCGGTGTGGTTGGAGAGTGAGAGGTCCAACCCTAGGCCCCTGGAAGAGTGGCCCCCACCCGCTGGCTTATAAAATGAAGCCCCCATCTTTTTAATGCGGGCAGTTTGAATGTGGTTAGTTTTAATAGGTGGGTGGGTATGTTGGGGTTTTAATTGTTTTTAATATGTATGTTTTTAATTTTGTTGTGAGCCGCCCTGAGTTGGGTTCACCTGATTGGGCAGCATAGAAATTTGAACCATAAATAAATAAATATAAATAAAATAAATAAACGAATCCTTTGGGATTTTCTGAAAAGATTAGTACCTAAAACTACCCCAAAATGAAAGAGGAACACCCTGAAAGAGTTCAAACAAAAGCAATATGAAACTTTCCCCACTGCACATCCCTAGTTGATATCTTCAAAAAGAACAGTCTTCTGGTAGCCACTCAAATAAAAGGTAGTCCTTTGCCTTATCCATCCTGAAGTTTTCTGCATCTTGAGATAAGATTATGACCATCCTAGTCTTCTATTATTAGGAAGTTTTCCTTCTGTTAAGGCTGTCTTGGCGAGGAATGTCTCAGCAATTGGACTTTTGAGGTAAGCTCCCATTGCCTTCCAATGACTCATCCTAAAATGCAAGTATACTTTTTGACGCCTGTAAGATTACCGCTTTAAAATATTTACTAAGTATATCATCTAATTTGTTTGACTGACAGCCTTTGTTTAAAAAGTGGGCAAAGACCATGGGTAATATCAGAAGTACTGGCATTTTGGCTAAATGGATGACAACCATTAATAAGTCATGTGGGAAAGAGCACAACTAAACCTCTCCCCTCCCCTGTTTCTTGACAAATACTTAACTAACAATTGTCTACCCCATTTCCCTAGAAAATCAGATTTGCCATTACAACGTTATGTTATAACTCTTTGCACATTCATTTCATTGACAATAGAAACAGCAGACAATGGCTTATCTAGCAGCACATAGCAAAGAAACCAGTTGAACTAATTTGTCAAATACTGTAGAACTACCTGGCCTAGTATAAAATGTGTCTCGTAATGGAATAGGAACCTTGTAAAGCATTGTCAATATGCAATTCACAGTGTTTAAACTGAAGTGACTTGCAAATTATGTCATTTTATTGCTACATGAATAGCTGAAGCAAAGAAAAGTGTTATGCTAAAGAGAAAAAAGAGAGAATAAAAAACGATTTTATTGAGCAAGATTTAACATTCCACAGTTGATATGACTTATGGTAGGTAACAAAGGAAGAAAAAAATATTATTGTTGGCTTTCAAAAACCTTTGATAACATGTGATAAGAGTCTAAATTTTAAACTGTTTTGACACCTGCTTCACATAATGACTGATGATTCTGAGATCTGAAACAGTCCAGCCCAGAGATCAATTCTTTTAAACCTCTCTGCTCTCAGACTTTCAAAGGAATAAAATTTGGAATTCACTCTCCATATCTTGTAACACGAAGAAATGTGTTTGTCCATCTTTACTTTGCTACTCTAAACATTCAAATAAATGCTCCTTTGCCATTTTCAAGAAAATATTTGATTCCCTGCCTTGTATAATAGGTGTATGCTTTCCTATCACAATATCATTTTCTACCACATAACTTGTACTGATTTTATGTCACATTGCTTCTTCTCACAGCCAGATTCATGTGTCTGTTTACTGTCTCACCCCATTTTTTATTATCAGAGTTTTTACCCGAATCTACCTGGAAGAGTAACTCCCCTGCCCCCTTACACATCACAACGTTTTCCCCAACTAACCAGCAGCAGCCTGTACCCTCATTGTGGGGCCATGCCCCTTGTATGCCCCTGGTACTCTGCTTGGCTTATGGGCTAGCATGTGTGATGGGTTTATCATCTGGTAAAGGTTAACCACACACCACGAAGTCTTCCCCACCTAGTCAGCAGCCTCTCTGCTTGGCTTATGGGTCAGCATGCATGCGATAACCAGACCAATTAGAACATCAAGGTGGCTTGACCTAACTCAGAAAAAGTGAGCACTCTATAAGATTTTGGCTTTTGCATAAAAGCAGACACTCCCCCTGCTCATTAAAGCCTGGGATAGTTACACATTTTAAAGTTCACAGTTACAAATAATTGTTATGGTACATTGTTAGTAATGGCACAGGTCAATCTTGCTTGAAAGCCAGTCGTATCTGACTCTAGGAAGCAGTGATAATCTCCATTTACAGCCAAAGAGCCAGTGCTGTCTGTGTTTGCAGACGTTTCTGTGGTCCTGTGGCAGACATGACTAGATGCCAAAATGCACAGAACACTGTTACCTTTACCACCAAAGCAGTACCTATTTGCAATTTTGCTGTCGAACTGCTAGGTTGACAGGTGCTGGGGCAGATGACAGGAGCTCACTCCATCACACAACACTTGGGTCTTGAACTGCTGACCTGCTGACCTTTTGGTCAACAAGCTCAGCATCTTACAGAACATCAAATTACTATATTAACCATTGCTTGGCTTGAGATAAATTATGTTTATCCCACTGATTAGCTGATATTTTAGCCAGACCTTGTAAAATGTTATTTGTCAGTTGGAACCAGAACTTTAACAGCCAAATTCTGCTTCTAATTATAATTTAAGACATTATAAAACTCTGACATTATAAATGCCATAGTGAGGAATATCTAGTCTGAAATTTCACCACAAAATTTAATGACCCTATTAACTTTGATTTGTTTACTCACTAGCACCATTTCTTCCATAGGCACCTCTTTGATGTTCAATTTTAAACTTCCTTTAAGACCTGAGAAATTAAATACTAAAGGAAGTCAATTATATAGCAATTGCTTTAAAGACAAGCACTAGTCCTCCTACTTCATTCTAAAATAATGTTTTCATGATAATCAAACTAATGGAATATCTACTCATTCCCATTTTTTCTGTGTTCAGAACTGCAGGTATTTTTGAGAATACTTATTTTGAAGTGCTATGCATAATATAGCTTAGATTAATTTTGATATATTGACATGTATTGTTAGTAATTTAAAAGAGAAATGATTGAAAATGATTATGTTGTAGCTGGTGCCTTTAATATCTGAAGGTGTAGTAGGAAAGTGATAGTACACTCCTATACATTTTTACCCAAAAGCCTGTCCCCAGTGAATTCTATAGGGCTTACTCATGTGTATAGGTTTGCAATATAAATGTGCTAAAGGAGGAGTGAGGAACAATTGGTTTGGTAGCCCAGCATTGGTCATCAGAGCTTGTTTATCTGACCCTCGTTTTCAATACTGTCTCCCTTGCTCTTCTGTGTTGGCCTTGTTATTTTCTCACAGGTTCTTTCACTTTTGTAACACTGCATAAGAAACTCTCCCATGATTCCCACATACCACTGGTGTATTTTTCCCCCATTCATGTACAAGATCTTTCTCATCTTCCTCTTCATTCCCATCTAGACAGCATCTTCTATTTCCCAAACAGACATGAAAATCTTTGCTTGTCTCATCCATACATGAGAAGATCAGGAGCTTCAGAATTTTTCACCTTTCTGGCATAATAGCAAAATATTTTCTCATTACTAATGAGTTGCAAAACTGGCACGATTTTAAGAAAGCCAATTTTAATAAACTCAGAACAATAAAAAACAAGGTCCCATGGCAAGACATCCTAATAGGAAAAGCAGTACAAGATATGTGGGAGTTTCTTTAAAAATAAATTCTAAAGGCATAATTACAAACAATTCCAAGAAGAAAAAGGTGGAACACAGCAAAAACAGGGATTCACGTGGCTTCACAAAAAGCTCAGAGAGGATCTAAAAATAAAAGGAGGGTACATGTACGAAATGGAAGGAAGGTCAGGCCACAAAGAAAGAATACAGGCAAGTAGCAAGTTGTAGATATAGGGTTAGGAAGGCACAAGTTACGCTAAACAGAGGTTAGCAAGAGATGCTAAAAGCAAAAAGAAAGCATTCTTCAGCTACGTGCATAGCAAAAAACAACAAGGTATGTTTCTGTCTCCCTGAAAATATTGGTAGAAATTGCAAAGGAAGTTCAAAGGATTCTGATTAGATTTCCTGGAAAGCTTTTGCATTTCTTTAGTTATAGTCAAAACAGTATTGCAACTCACACATATGCCATGACAGGATTTGGAAAATTTCATATGCTTGGCAGCTGTCTCTCAAGCTGAAATGAACTTTAGGATGACAGTAGTCAAATATCCATCTGTGCAGCTACCAATTCACAATATAGCTGAAGACCAGACAAAAATATATGTTCAGCAGGTGAAAAGTTCACCATGTCAGCCTACAAATTGAAACTCGGGTCTTAGGAAAATCATTTATGTATTACTCTATCAAACTTCATACTTACTAGCTAAATTAAAAGTGAACAAAAAAAGATATTTACAATGCATCTGGTCCACTAAAATGTAAACTTGCCATGCACACCTTTAATTATTAATAATCCTGATATAAGTATAATTAAATTTTGTCAGAAATTTTCCTAGAATGGACTTGAATTATGTTAGTATCTTTAGGCAAACAAATTTGACTTACCAGACTTTTTTTAAACAATGCATGTGATACATGATATATGTTTAGAAGTCTGGGACAGGAAATCAATATTTGAAAAGTATTGTTCTTTGGATGTCTGAATTCTCTTTTATCTACAGTTAAGCTTATGCAAGCTTGAATTTACAATCACCTCCTGCTCTTCATGGTCTACATCAGGGATGCCCAAACTTTTCAGGTTGTGGGGCGGTCACATGGTTCAGGGGACTGGTCATTATGGTCCATGGGCCAGATCTGGCTCCTGACACCAATTCATCCTGCCGGCGAAGCCCTCACCGCTTCCGGAAGTGGAATTAAAACGTGCCATATGGGCACATTTTGCTTCTGGGAGGAATGGGGGCTTTGCAGGCCAGATGAATTGGCATTGGGGGCCAGATCTGGCCCATGGGCCGTAATTTGGGCACTCATGGGCTACATGTTTAGCTTTCTGGTTCCATATATTTAAACAGAACTTGGAGAAGATCCTTTTTTGGTCTACGTTTCCTTAGCCAGCTTAGCCACTTGCAATACTGTTGAAGGATTCTGGGAGATGGAGCTGAAAAAGCTAACTCTGGTGATCTCTGCCTTATGATCAATGTTAAAAAAATTAAAATGGTAGTTTGCACACATGAACACAGGGAACTTGGAAAGGCACTTTCTGCAGTGAGGGTAAGTGGATGGGTGTTTGCCAAAAGATTCAGGGGGTCTTATTTGTCAAGTTTTCAGCAGGCAACCCCATCAAGCTTTGTGTTTGTTTTGTACACTAGCATGGCGATAGGAAGGGCCAGGATTTAACAAACATTGTCATTGGCTGTTTTGAATCAAAACAGCCAATCAGTAGGCTAAATGTTTTCTCTCTCTTTACTGTATGGGACCAAAGACAACAGGACAGCCGAAGGGTTGGCTTAACTCAGGTTTATTGCATGAGGACCAGGTGAAGCATGAGGTAATGGCGGTGATACATCTCTATATATACAGTAGGGTTTTACATTTGAATCTTGTAGCACGGTAGCTCATTGGCCGCTACCGGCGTGGCCTCGCCCAGGCACGCCTCTCTTCAGTAGTTCTTCTTTCCTGCTGCTGAATGCGGGGAAGGATTTCCCGCGGCTGTCCGTGATTGAGCAATGTGAACCATGTGAGACTGAACGCTCGCAGCTTCCCTCTATGGGCTGCTTGCTCGCGTTCCTTTACAGCTGAGATTCATTGTAAATGGAGTGGTTACATTCTATCAGTACAATGACATGCATACACAACATCCCTCCCCCCTAGGATGGGACGAAGTCCCGCAACCAATGTGGCTTGCCGCACATGCGCTTGGGGCGTGCTTGCGCCTGCCCTAGTACAGGAGAGCCTGTGATCCCTGACTCCGTGGGTGCTTGTCCTGCAACGGAAAACGGGGATTCATTAGTGACTCTGTGGGGCGTCTGTGCCTGCCTTGCGCTGGGGGATGGGAATGGGATGAACAGCTGAGAAGTGAACCCCTGCCTGTTTCCCTCGGACCCCGGGGACCCTCCTATCGTGAACCGCGGGACCGATGAGGATGCCCTTGTGGTTCTGCTACCTTCTGTCCCCCGCTCGGGGGACCTTGAGACTGTGGCAGATGGACTCGCCGTCGCCTCCTGTCTTGGGGGTGTCGGTCTCCGGGACATTGGCGCTATGTTGCACTCTAACTCACAGGGGCTACTGGGGCTGGAAGTACCAGGGGCTGAACTGAAACCCCTCTTTTCACTAGGACGGGTGGGGGACCACTCCGCTAACTCCCCCTGGTACTATAAATCAAGGTCTAAACTTCTTGGGAAATCTGTATTTTGGGGACGCTCCCGGGGGATGTGTGTGGGATCGGGGCCCTTCCTTTCCGCCGCAAACTCCCGCAAAAGATTTCTGAGGATCGATTCCCTTTCCTCCCCCCTTGGTGGGGACCCATGTCCCCCTTTTTCTCCCCCTTGGGATAAGCGGGTGGGGGAGTACCCTAACGCTGATTCGTCGCTGCTCTCGTCTTCGTCCTGCTTTCCGGGGACCCTACGCCTGAGTTGATCCGCGTGCCGCCTCCACAGGAGGCCTGTATTGGTCTCTACGCGGTATGAGACGGGGCCGGTTTGTTCTATCACAATGCCGGGCACCCAGGCTGGTCCCGCGCTGGCGTAGTTCCTGCAATGCACGGGGGCGCCTACGCTGAAATTCTTTGAGGAATCCATCTCTACATTTCGCCCTTTGTCTTCTACTCTGGTGGGGTCTAGCCTGGAGATTACCGTGGCCAGCTTCCTGCGCATTAGCAACTCCGCGGGGGAGTACCCTGACGCTAGTGGGGTGACCCTGTACCGTAGCAGGAATTGGCATAGTTGTAAGTCAAGGTCTCCGAGGCCCATGCGCCGCAGCGCGTCCTTAGTGGTACGCACGAGGCGCTCTACTTGGCTGTTGGTGGCCGGGTGGAAAGGGGCGGAGGTGATGTGCCGAATGGCGTTGAGATCCATGAATGCCCTGAACTCGGCGGACGTGAAACAGCTAGCGTTATCGCTGACGAGGGTGTCGGGTAAACCGAACGTGGAAAAGACCCTCCGTAACTGTTTAATTGTTGTGGCCGAGGAGGTGCTCGAGACTGGGATGACCTCCAACCACTTTGAGAACGCATCCACCACAAGGAGGAAAAGCGCTCCCCTGAACGGCCCTGCAAAGTCTACGTGTACCCGGGACCAGGGCCCCCTTGCCGTGTCCCACTCCCTATGTGGCAAGCGAGCCTCTTCTGGCCTGGAGCTTTGGCACGCTTCACAAGTGCCGACCATGTGCTCGATGTCGGCATCTAGCTGGGGCCACCAAAAGTAGCTACGGGCTAGTGCCTTAGAGCGGACGATTCCGGGGTGGCTGACGTGCAGCAGTTTAAGCACCCTCGGCCGGAGGGACGTGGGGATCACTACCCGCTGTCCCCACAAGAGGCAACCCCTCTCTAGGGACAATTCTAATTTCTTTTTGAAGAATGTGTCGAATTCCGCTGCTGGGGAAGACACGGGCCACCCTTTCTGTACCCAGGAGCAAACTGTAGCTAACGTTTTGTCCTTACCGGTCGCTTTGGCGATGTCGGCCGGTACTACTGGAGGGGAGTCTAGGACCTCTATCATTAAGACCTGGTGGTCCCTCTCTTCCTCGCCCACGTGGCAGCAATCCCGGGGAATGGGGGACCTCGACAGGGCATCTGCATGGCTGATCTCCTTCCCGGGCCGGTACACCAACGCGTGCTGATACGCGTTGAGAAAAATGGCCCACCTGAGCATTCTCGGGGACAGGATTTGGGGTGTGGGCTTATCTGCGGTAAAAATGCCTAGCAGGGGCTTATGGTCAGTCACTATGGTGAAGGGACGGCCATACACAAAATCATGAAATTTCTTGGTCCCCGCAATTATCGCTAGTGCTTCCCTGTCTGTCTGGGCGTAGTTTCTCTCCGCTTGGGACAAGGACCTAGAGTAGAACGCTATCGGGGCCTCCCTCCCGTTCTCCAGCACGTGGCATAACACCGCCCCCACCCCCACCGGGGATGCATCGCATATCAGGACCACTGGGCGTTTGGGATTGAAGTGGGTCAGTACAGCATCTGATGCCAGGAGTCGCTTTAGGTCATTGAAGGCCTTCTCATGGTCGTCGCCCCACTTCCATGCCTCGTCCTTTTTTAACAATTTGTGTAGCGGTTCCGCCACGGCTGCCTTCCGAGGAAGGAAGGAGTGGTAGAAGTTGAGCAGCCCAAGGAACGACTGCAGCTCGGGCTTGGAGGTGGGGCGAGGGGCTTTTTTGATGGCGGCCACCTTGGATTGGGATGGCCTTATTCCCTCGGGAGTAACCCGGAACCCTAGAAACTCAACCTCAGTTGCGAAGAAGACGCATTTGTCTTTCCGCAACCGCAACCCCGCCTTTTCGAACTTTTCCAGGACCTTTCCCAACCTTTCTGCCAATTCGGCCCGGCTCCCCCCTGTAATCAATACGTCATCAAAGTAGGGTAACACCCCCTCTAGCCCTTTCAGGAGGCGTTCCACGAGTGACTGAAAAATCCCGGGTGCCGAATTCACGCCGAATTGGAGGCGCGATACCTGGAACGCCCCTTTGTGGGTGACTATTGTCTGCGCAGCAGCTGCGGCGGGGGTGACCGGGAGTTGCTGGTAGGCTTGGGCCAGGTCGAGTTTGGCAAAACACCTCCCCCCGTGCAACCTGGCCAACAAGTGGCTGACTACCGGCACCGGATACGCATTTGGGCGGATCGCCTTATTGATGGTGCACTTGTAATCAGCGCATATGCGGACCTCCCCGTTGGCCTTGAGCGCTGTTACAATTGGAGTCTCCCACTCCGCAGAATCAACAGGAACAAGAATCCCCTGGCCCACCAATTTGTCCAACTCCGCCTCTATTTTGTCCTTTAGTGCGAAAGGCACTCTGCGCGGTTTAAGTCTGATTGGACGTACTCCAGGGTCCAGGTCGAAAGTCACTGGGGGGCCCTTGAATTTTCCGAGTCCCTTTTTGAAAACTCAACCCGCCAACCTCTGTGCCCATTATGTCCACAATACCATCTACCCATCTCATCTTTGGACACCCCCTTCTTCTCTTGCCCTCCACCTTTCCCAGCATCAAGGCCTTCTCATTTGATGCCCAAAGTACTTTAGCTTCATCTTAACTATTTGTCCCTCCAATGAACAGTCAGAGTTGATTTCTTCCAGTATTGACCTATTTGTTCTCTTTGCTGTCCAAGGGACTCTCAGGACTCTCATCCAACACCACATCTTCTGCGCTCAGCTTTCCTAATGGTCCAGCTCTCACACCCATACATTACCACTGGGAATACCATTGCTTTGACTATGCAAATTTTTGTTTTCAAGGTGATGTCTCTGCTTTTCAATATATTCCCCAGGTTTCTCATAGCTTGTCTCCCCATAATCAGTCGCCTTTTTATTTAATGGCTACAGTTGCCATCTGCAGTGATCTTAGATCCTAGGAAAGTAAAATCTGTCACTGCTTCTACTTCTTCCCCATCTATTTTCCAGGAACTGATCAGACCTGTTGCCATTATCTTGGTTTTCTTGATGTTGAGTCTCAAGCCAGCTTTTTCACTCTCCTCCTTCAATCCAATCAAGAGGTTCTTTAGGTCTTCCTCAATTTCTGCCATTAGGGTGGTATTGTCTGCATATCTCAAATTGTTGATGTTTCTCCCAGCAATTTTGATCCCATATTGTGATTCCTCCATCCCTGCATTGCGCATTATGTGCTCTGTGTATAGATTGAATAAGCAGGGTGATAAAATGCAGCCTTGTCTTACTCCTTTTCCTATTCCAAACCACTCTGTCATTCCGTGTTCTGTCCTAACTGTTGCTTCTTGGTTCGTGTTCAGATTTCTCATGAGGCATATGAGGTGTTCTGGTATTCCCATCTCTTTAATTACTTGCCACATTTTGTTGTGGTCCACACAGTCAAAAGCCTTGGTGTAGTCAATAAAACAAAAGTAGACTTGTTTCTGGTATTCTTTTGTTTTCTCCATGATCCAACGTATGTTAGCAATGTGGTCTCTAGCCCCCCTGCCTCTTCTGAAACCGGCCTGCACCTCTGGTAGTTCTCTCTCCACATGTTGCTGAACTCTATCCTGTATTATCTTGAGCATCACCTTGTTGGCATGTGGGATGAGCGCAATTGTTCGGTAATTTGAGCATTCTTTGGCATTGCCTTTTTTTGGGGATTGGAACATACACTGATCTTTTCCAATCCTGTGGCCACTGTTTTGTTTTCCTAATTTTCTGGCATATTGAATGCAGTAGTTTGACTCCATCATCTTTTAGGGCTTTGAAAAATTCAACTGGGTTACCATCATTATATTTTTACCATCTACTTTATAACTTTATCTGAACACAAGCCTTGTAATTAAATGTTCTTTTTCCTTTTGCTAAAAGCTGTGCTTTAGAAACTAAGAAGAAAGCAAAGGGGAACTGAGGAGGGCTTGTATTTCAACAAGTTAAGCCTTAGTTCTTTGGGACATGCTAGCTGTGCTGCTCTGTAAAGATTATCCAACATTATCTGTCATAGCTACAGTTTAAATTAATACTGAACATTGTTTGACGGTGGTTTTTTTGCCATTTTCACTGGCAATAGCAGCAGAATGTTTCTTTGCAACAGTGTTTCCCCTTCTCCTTACCTTTCCTCTTCCCATTCGTACACCTGGAATAACACTACATCATGAAATCATGCCATTTCCAATCAGTTTCTGGGAGAAACATTGCCATTTTCTGTCATTTCATACTACACACTACAGTGAACCCCCGACTAATGACGCATTTGAATAGCATCATTTTCTATTAACAATGCTACCGATGCCTCGTGATCTCCCGCACAATGATGAAAAAACATCATTATTTGAATAACGACGGTTTTTTACCATCGTTGTGCAAATACCAATGTTTTTCTGACGTTCTGCGGGAGATCTCCCATAGGAAACTGCAAAACGACGTTTTCCGCATAACGATGCTACTTGGGGAACCAAGCAACGTCATTATGTGAGGGTCTACTGTATTACTATGTAATAAAGTAACTTTAGTGTTCTGTAAATAGGCAGCAGCCAGCAATACAGGCCAAATACACAACTTTATTCGGAATAAGAATGGGTGACCAGAGCTAACAACACACCCTCACATTCCTTATTTATCTCCGATCAGAACTGACAGTTGGAAAAAACCCGTTAGAACCACTGACAGCTCTGTCTCATGCACTTCTCATTGCGAGACTTCAGACCATAGTAAATCAAATACATATTAAACTATCACAACAAAGACAAAATGGCAAACACGTTTCCTTAAATACACAACAGTAACAATGTTCTGAAGTAACAGTTTGAAGGAGACAACTGCCTCAAGAAACCTGTAAAGGTGGAAGAAAACTCAGATTTGCTCCCCAAAGTTTATAGCAAATTTGAATGGCTAAGAAACCTCCAGTTCTGTATCACTCAGGCCCCCTTGGATCACATAATTTAAAGAGCTAATAAGAGTTTCATTTAACATTAATTAATGCTTGACTAGAATCACATTAGCTATTTACTCATAAGAGAAATTGCTGGTTGTTTTTATGATTGCTGGTTGTTTTTATGATTGCACAAGTGGCTGTACACCCAGCAACGCAATCAGTGTATTATTAATTAGTGGCCATTTACGGTCGAGACTTACAGGAGCATAAATGGCTATAAGGTTCTGGCCATTGTTTTGTTGCTGTTTCCTAGTCTGGGAAACATATGCTAAGTAGAGACTGAACAATCCAGACTGCCTTGAACAGAAGAACTACTGTCCTACCACACAACTGTCAAACACTTCAACTGCTGTTCCTCAGTGGAACCATCAAAACAAGAATTGCTATGCATCAGGGCAGCTAATGGATTTTGGCTTTCATAGTACATTTTCTGGGTGAGGCACATCTCCTGCTTGGACCAAGAACTGCCTATGTTGTGTATGTGTTGACTAATGTTCAGTTACTGCTTGGGAAGCAGAAGAATGGGAAAGCACAGACTTAGTTCATACTTTTCAATTGGTGGAGTTGGTCAGGAAATTTGAAGGAATCTGGTCATTTCTCTGAAGGAAGAAATAGGTCCAGCACTAATTCGCACTATAAGGTAAACTCATCAAAAATACTGTCACATACAGTGTGAAGCTGATGGATTTCCCTGGATTTCAGAGTTGCAAAAGAAGCACATTTTCATTCAGCCTGTCCCTTTAACTCATTCTTCTTCCCTGTCTTCTGAAGCAATTTCTTCTCAGAGTGGCTTGTCCTTCTGAATAGCTAAGCAGAAAGAGATGAAGTGGCAGCCAATGTTTTTTGTCCTTTGCTCTGCAGCCAGTTGTAAACCTATTGTGATAGCAATTTCTTCGTCTGCTCATTTCCTCCTGAGTCTTGACCTAACTGATGCAGTGTATTGGGATGTGGCAGGTTTCTACCAGCTGCTTTGTACACTTATCACTGTCTCCAAGCTTAGCCATGGTTGATGCTACATGATCTAAAGTTTGCAAATTCTGTTTAAAGCTAAAGTGTATACTGTTGCCTTTGTTTTGTTCTGTAAATTCAACAACATCTTTTTAATAAGCAAGCTACTTAACCAGTTAATTATCATAATGTCAAGTCTGCACAAGGAAATTTGAAGCAAAAAAGCAAATTGGAACATTTTCATATTGATAAGAGGCAGTTAATTCATTATACTCCCTCAACAATTAAAAACACATATACAGCTTAGCTCAATGAAAGATAGCTATAAAATCAATTGAAAAAACATATTACCATGCACACAAAAATTGATTTGGAGAGTTGTCCCCTATAGACCACATTTACTTTTTGTTGCTGAATTATACAAACTGATTCTTTCATTTGCTGGAGTTAAAGACTTCATCCACTCTAAATGATTTTTTTTTTAAAAAAACCTAATTTGAGAAACAGTCTTGCATTTGATGTTCCAAGACCTGCATCGTTAAACAACATGGGCTAAATTTTCCCCATCTGTCTCCCTTCTTCCTCCATGTTACAGTGTGCTAGGCTTCTGCAGAGGGCCTGGCAATTAGACCAACACTTTCTAAAACAATACAGAACACTCTGGCCAAAGAATAAAAGGTCAGTTTGCTCATGCTGATCCAAGTTTGCCTTCAATTCCCTTTCCTGTCCTCCTATTGTTATCCCATCTAAAAAGGTGTGCAAGTAATCCCCTTGACTGCCCTTGATGTCAAAGGTTCTTTTGATTCACTGTGAGGAATAAGTTAGCAGCAAGTGATGTGAATAAGTAGTAATTTGACCTACCTGATATCAGCTGGACTACAGGAAGACAGAGCTCTGTGCAACAGGGTAAAAGAGACTAGAGATAGTATTAAAATCCAGAGTATTGCATTATTTGTTATCATTTTACTTCTGGAGGCCATTAGAATCATAACAATATCCTTGAATGTCACCTTTCTCACCAGGGTGGACAAGATTGCAGCCATGCGGAAGAATGGTGTGTCTGCAAATTAAATATTGTGCTCCAAAAGGCTGCTAAAATCATAAGGAGAGAGTTAATTAGCCATCGAAATGAATAAATTAAAACTCTCTTAAACTGCTTGTTTGCTCTCTTCCTTCCCACCCACCCCCAGCCTTACCCAACAACCTTTTCTGGCTGCAATGAAAGCTGAAAAATAGCTTCGCGTAAGGTATAATGTTCTCTCTCTCGTCATGCCGGCTGCTGATTATTAATTGCATCAGAAAAAGACAATATTTTATCTGTCCTCTTTGGATGTGGGAGTGTGAATGGCGAAGCAAAAAGAGAAGTGAAACATGAAAAGCTTGATTTGTTAGAACCCCCGCTGTCTGAGAAGAGATCAAAGCCCAGGAGGGGGCTGTAGAACAGCCAAATGCATTGCACTGAAACATGGCCTGTGGCAGCTGCTCTGGGCACTCAAGCACAACACAGGTGTACCTCCTGCTCAACCCTGCCAGCTGAATCATGGGAACTGGTTACCTTTCCTCTTCTTTCATTTATTTCAACCTCAGCTGCTGAGGAGATGCAGGCTCCATCCATCACAATGCACAAATTCACAGTGCACAGATTCAGCACAGGCCTAATTAAAGCTTTTCCTTTCATTTGCGGAGATAATTAGACTTTCATCTCACCAGGACGCTTCAGAAAGATCTATTTCTTTCTACAATAAAAGCTACATCAAACAAAAGCAGATTTTAATCGTCTTTTCTTTGGGGCATGAGTCAATAATGAAAGATGTCATGGGTAACAAAAAATATGTGCAGCCCTCACCCCCAAAAGGAAAGCAGGGGAAAACCTAAGCAATGTTCTTTAATTAACATCGTGTTTGCAAACACCATTAATTTCCCTCATTAAAATGATTTTTATCTGCAACTGATTGTTGATAAAGCAATCGATTTGAGCATCTCATCAGTTTCCCTGCAAAGCAGGAATCCCATCTGGTGTGCTTTTAAAAAGAGTAATCACACAGACTGATAAGCAACATGTGAGGACAATAAAAAATGCATGCGAGCGTGTGAGCACCAGGGATTTGCCAGGCGGAAAGTCAGGGCAAGGGGTACCCTTCCCCAGATCATGTATTAAAAATGACTTGGTGTCAAGCCAGAGGACAAAGTGTCAGCAGGGCATAAGTGTCAGCAGGGCGTAAGTAACAAACAAATTAATCAGTCGAGGAGGGATAGGCTTGGTCTGTGTTGAAGGGGCCACGGGGAACAGGTTGAAGGGGAGGGGGTGGCCAGTCATTTAGATGCACTGAGCACTGCTCCACTCACTGTTGTGATGTAATATCAGGTGACAAAGATACAGTTTCTCTGCGTTTTTCTAATTGGTGGCAAAACCAGGCCAGACAATTTCCCCATGTGTTAGGTCCACCACTAGGGACAAGGAAAAGCATTTTTGGCTTAAAGCATATGCTCTTGTTTTCAACTCTTGTTTATTCTGAACATCTTGATGTATGTACACACACACACACACACATACACACAAGACCACATGCATGGGGGCAGTCTGTGGTTAGAGATGAGATTTTCTGGTGTCTGTTGGAACCTCTGTATTAACCCAGTACTTTCTACTACAGCATTGCACAGTCCAGTCAGCAGCTACTCTGCTGGTAGATAAAATAAATTCAAATGATGGAAAGAAGAGGGAAATGAAAATAATAATAATGAGATTTGTTGCTGGTTCTTAAAAGATTTGCTGCCTCTTTGCCATGTGGAAAAACAAGGCCTTGCTTCACTAAATCTTCAGAAATACATCAACAAAAGAATTTAGGTCATATTAAAGATTGCCTTTAAAAAAATTATTATGAAACTGGCCTTGATTCTCAGCTTTTAGCAGTAACCAGAAAGTTCAATTTCAGAAGGGAAGCTTTTTCTGGAATGGAAGAAATGGCTTAAATTTGTGAGTTGTTGTTGTGGTTGAAGATCAAAAAGGAAATGCAATGTGTTTTAAATTGAAATTCATTTGGTATTGTATTTTGAACCCAGTAAATAAACCTATTTTTTCCAAGAGAATAATCAATATCCTATTTAAAAACAAAACAGTGCAAAACAATAAACACACACATGTGCACGTATACAAGGTAATAACTAGCTTCACTACCCCCAATCCTTCTCAAATGTTCAATCATTTGTATAATAATTCTGTTAGCAGCAGCAAGAACAACAAAATCTCTTCGATTTAGCATGTAGTGTTAAGGGCTTTTGCTGTTCAGTCAGGCTCCTGAAATTAAAGCTGTTATAAGCCATCCCTTAAGAGATATGTTACTAAGTAGTGTGGTATGTATATTCTATACATAGCTGGGACCAGTTTTACCACATCCTAGGACAGGGATTCTCAACCTACAGTCCATGGCACCATTTCATGTGGGGGCCCCCACTGCCTCCACCACACCAGGAACTGCCATGTGTTGGAGGAAGGGCAAAATGGCCATCCGGCCCCTGAAGATGTCTGAGGAAGCGTGACCTGGCCCCTGGCTTAAAAAGGTTGAGACGGCTAGCAGTACAAAACAGATTTTTCTGTCCTTGGACTAGGTTGGAAGTAAATTTTTATAAGTGACACTGTTACTGATAATTCATTAGTTTTGGTAACAAAGATGCAACTACACAACATTACAGAAGAAACATAAAGGCTAAACTCCTGTTGTGCAGTTACACATATGGTGTAACTTTCAAAGGCAAAGTGTGGAAAAAGCTTCAGTGTTACCTGTTCCATGCTGAATCACGTGACTCTGTATGCACCTTATGAAAATTCACATCCAAAAGTTATGCCATTTGTGTAACTGTACAAACAGGATTTCAGCCAATCAGCTGTAGCACAGTTGGAGTTTTAGTGTAATGGCAACATTTCCATTATTTTCAAAAATTGTGTTTCTAGCAAAGCTTTTCATGTATTATGCAGTGATGGCTCCTGATCGGAGAAGTGTACAGAAGAGTTGCTACTTCATTGTTATTGCTGCTTCCACCACCCCCTTTGCTCTCACCCCCTTTTCCTGTCTCCCTTCCTTTTAGTTCCTACTTTTCATTGCATGGATCCACCTGCTGTGTATAGCAGCCCAGGCGCTCTGAGCAGCCAAGTTGACTTGATACACAGGATGTCAGATGCCACAGGAAGGAAGATGAGGTCGAGGAAATGGTAACAGAGCAGCAGCATCACAAAGCAAGACAAATCACCAGCAGTGAAGAAGGTGAAGTGATGGAAGGCCTCCTCCCAGGAAGGGGGAAGTGGGGCAATATGCTACTTCTGGAGCTTTGTGCGCTGCTTTACTGTACAATGCAAGAGAAAGCATACCGAGCTATGAACTGTTTTGTTAACAGTCACAGAAAGGAGACAATTTCAGAAGCTTTCTACTGAGTTACTTTTTGAAAGTAACTTTCAATACTCGCAAATAGACACACGGAGTGCATGGAAATTAAAAACAGTGCATACTTACACTTCGTACTACTCATAACAGAATCAAAATATTTAGATTGAATAAGAAATTATGCTGTCATAGTTACACTGGGTTGCTTACATTTTTCTTATACAGTTTAAATAATTTGACCTTATATGTTTAAAGCAGAAGTAGTGTGGAAACTCATTTTTTTCATCATGTCACCTCACTTTTCCTCAACAAGTATCTTTAACTCATGCTGGTCAATGACCAAAATAAACTTATTGTATTGTATTGTAAGTATCTTTAACTAACACAAGCCCCCTTTTCTTGCGTTCATGCATGTCTATGTACATTTTTAGAGAGCAGGAGAAAGTTCTGTGATGGGGTATGGCTGTGATGTGAAAAATATTAGGAACCCACACCCCCAGCAATTTCCCAAATTTTGCTATGCTTAGACTTGTCACCAGGACTTCTCCATGGAGCAGCAAAATTTTTCAGCTTCCTTTAAGTTTAAACCTTGATCTTGTCTCCATCCCCATTTTGTGCACAGTTCACTTTCCAGATAATCTTGTGCAAGAAAGATGCAGTTTTGTGTAAGAATTGTAGTAATTCCGTGGAGATTGGCTTTTCAATGAATCTTCTAAGTAATCTATGTAATTTCTTGAACCTCAATTTGAGGTTACATAAGTGGTAGTGCTCATCAGACCAAGGTCAAACTGCTATTCCTGAAGCATTTCTGCAGACACATTGAGCAATTCAGCTGAGACAGGAACTGTGTGACCAATTGTGGAATTAAACTGTGCAATCCTTGTTGCCTGGGCACATGTAACACAGGCATAATATTATGCTGCACACAGACAAACAGAACTCTAGCCTCTGTTTTGCATAAAAGTTTGCACAAATGTGACACCCACTAGAAGAGTTTAAATCTGTGCAGTCCACAAGATAAAAGAAGACAGAAAAACAAATAACACCTGTCAAATTGCTAGAGAGCATTTTAAAATGCTAAATCTATAAATAAACAATTTCTTAGTGTTTCTATCTCAAAACTGGCACAGACCATCCTCCACATTTCCTCTCTTACATTGCCAAGTTTCAGATCAATCAGCAGAATCATTATCTGTTTAAAAGCCGTTGAGCCTATCACTTCACTCAACCGGCTCTGGTTTCTGATTATAACGGTAGACTGATATTTATTCAAAATACCTATAATATAATACTAGGTCTGTGCCCCTGCAGTAACACACATGTGATAGAACATGATGTCTGAAACTTCCAGCTACCTTATGATCATCAAGTTTCAAGCTTTCTTATTTTTAAAAGCAGAATCTAAATAAATTAATTATATTGTGAGGTCTTAAAACAGGTGTTCTCAGGGGGGCTTGGCTAAGGTGTGCTGAGAGCAAGACGTGTTTCATCTCGGCTCGTGCAGAAATGTGGAGAAAAAGCGAATTTTAAAGTGAACCTATCCGACGGGCTTTATTAAAAATATAAATTCTGGATTTCCGAGGTGCTTTGGACAACAAAGAGGTGCGGCGCAGGCTTGAAGTCTGAAAATTAAGTGGTAAATGAGGCGGTAAGTGAGGCGTGGCGAAAGTCAGGCCGAACAAGCTGCTTCGGATTTGGATTCAGATGGGAGCTCAGCGCTTGGAAATAGCGGAGGATAAGCGCAGGGAAATCAAGGATTTGATTTAAACTTCGGAGCAGTGGTGGTGGAGGTGAGATTCCCCCCCGTAACAGCGGGTTGTAAAGTGTAAATGAGTACGGAGGTTTCGAACTGAGAAGGGGGAAGAAGGAACAATGGCGGAGGGTCAGTTTTAAAATTGAAACTTAGGAGAACGGGGAGGAAAAGTGGCTTGTATGGTGAAGAAAATGGAGAACAACGAGGACTGAGGCCATCGAGTGACCAGTAAATTATAAATAAAAAGGGGGGAAAGTTAGAAAGGTCTTAAGAACTATTTGAACTCGGTTGGCATTGCATAAACACGGTCACTTGGGGCGGCATAGAAAGTGAAGGACCTCACTCGGATATCGCCATTGCTGATTTGGAACTGTGGTCAGTGCAGCCGGTTTGGAAACTTTTCATGAGGCAAACTGGATTATAGTTTTGGATTATTATTTTTGGCATCTTTGGGCTCGAAGAAACCTATTTCCTGGCCTACAATTTTCTTGGTTTATTAATTGTGGATTTTCCACCCTCATTCTTTTTGCTTTGGTACTCCTTCTTCACACTGGGATTTTGGATACATTGTAAACGGAACTCTGAGTTGAAACAATATAACAATTGGATGTGTGTGGTTTCCATCAAAGGGGCTGGCTAGTAAACTTGGATTATAAAGCTGCGTGGAACTTGGATATTATAATAAAGAAGAAGAGATTGAGTGGATTATAAGGCACATTGGCTGCATTGTGGATTACAAATTTTCATCTTTCTACTTGTTTTTTTTTTTTAATTTCTTGTCAGCCTGGGAAAGTGAAGTTGGGTTTTTGGGATCCCCCCCGCCATCTCATCACCTTTGTTTTGGATATACAGTGGTTGGAAATTCCAAAAGATTGTGGTATGAGAGTGTGGGAGTGCTGAAGCAGTTTCAAGGAAAGAGTTCAGCAAGAGCTAAGAGTGTTGCAGCATTAAAGCTTCTGGTTGAAGTCATCATGGATAAGGTTACAAGGGGAAAGGTGAAGGAGGAGTAGCCTGTGGTGAAATCTAAGAGGAAGGATAAAGTACCAGTTGAGGAGGCTCCCCCATCATCATCACCATCACCTGAACCTTATGATCAGACTCAAATAATGGTTGAATTTGGTAAATTGTTTCAGAAATTTGAGAAGATGGAAGAGGCAAGAGTGAAGGATAAAAATGAAATTTTGAAAAAGCAGGACAAAGTGGTTACAACGGTTATGGATTTTTCCAAAAAAGTAAATTTAAGCTTACAAAAAATAAAGGGAAATGTTAAGTTGATGCAAAATGAGGTGAAATCTATGAAAGGGGAAATAAAAGGGATACAGGAGGAAACGAAGGAGAATAAGTTGAAAGTGGATGAGGATGAAAAAAGGATTGATGTCATGGAAGAATTGATGAGAAAACAGAACATTGTGATATGCTATATGTTGGTAAGAATGCCAGACCAGCTAAGAGATAGAATTGTTCAATGGTTAAACAATTTGAAATTGGGGAAGGATTTTGTACAGGAGGATATTGTAAGTGCATATAGAGTGGGTCCGAGAAGGGGTAAAGATGCTCAAAGAAACGTCTTGGTTAAATTTGCAAATTGGGGAGACAAGCTCAAAGTAATGGCATTTCTAAAACAAGCTGGTTCTGGCGCTCTGAAAATCGATGGGTCTGATGTGGAAGTATATAATGATATTTCTATTAAAGAACGTGTTTGGAGGTATAGGATGAAACCAGTAACTAAATTGTTGATGAAAAAAGGTGTAAGATACAATTGGAGATTTCCCCAATAGTTAAGATTCTTCTATCGAAAAAAAATGCAGGTGATTGATGCAGGGACTGATGCACTGGAATATTTGAGTCTACTTGATCTGGTCAAGGCAGGTTCAAATGAATGGTTAGCTTTGAGAAAAGAAGTACTGGACTCGGGAGGTATAAGAAGAGATTATGAGGGAGCAGATGAGGGTGGTGCCACAGGAGGAGGGCAGTCAGGAGGAGTAGAGGAGGAATTATCATTAATTGTGGTCGAGGAAGAGCCAAGTAAAGGGTAGAAAGAAAAAGGATTGTATGTATGAATTTCTATATAAGATAACAACATTATGAAAAGGCATTTGGTACATCAAAAGCAAAAGGAGTCGCAGTTTTGATTTCTACTAGATTGGGATTCGAGATAATAAAAAATATCTCGGATCCAGAAGGTAGATATTTGATAGTGAAAGGGAAGATAGATGATGAGGAAATAACTTTGGTGAATATATATGCTCCAAACGAACATCAAGCAGAATTTTTAGAAAAAATCCATAAAATTGTGGTAATAGAAAAATCAGTAAAGATGATAGTGGCAGGCGACTTTAATTTAGTAAGATCAAATTTGGACTGTACAAATATAACAAGGTGTGGAACAGGTATTAAAGGGAAGATTTTGGATAATTGGATGGGAGTATTAGGCCTGAAGGATTCTTGGAGAGAAATTAAGGGGTCAGAAAGGGCTTACTCTTATTTTTCACATGTTCATAACTCCTATTCCAGAATAGACTATGTATTTGTAACTGAAAATATGATTAAAAATATGGAAGAGATTGAAATTGGAATTTTTAAGGAATCAGATCATGCCAAAGTGGTTTTGGAATTGTGTCTACAGAAAGAAATTAAAAGGAGGAGGAAATGGAGATATGATGTTAATTTATTTAAAGATCAAAAGTGTAAAGAACAAATTATAGGGAGTTGGATGGAAAGTTGGCAATGGAATTATAATGATGAGGTAAATTTTAATATGGTCTGGGATGCCATGAAGTCGGTTTTCAGAGGTGAAAGTATAAAGTTGGCAAGTAATAGATATAAAAAGTATAAGCTAGCACAGGATGAAAGTGAAAAGGAGATAAAGCGGTTATAGGAGGAGCATTTAAAGAGGAAGGATAAGAAGATATTCGTCAAATTACAAAGATTGAAGGCTGAATTGGTTGTAAAGATATAGAAAACGTAAAAAGAGATATGATTTATTTAAAAAGAGAGTATTTTGAATATAGCAATACAAATTCAAGATTGTTGGCAAAAGCGGCAAAAGACAAAAAGGAAAAAAGAGAAATTGGAGTTTTGGTCGATAACCAAGGGACAAGATGTAATAAGATTAGAGCTAAATGTAAAATTGTGAAGGATTTTTATCAAGCTTTGTATGCAAAAAAAGAGATAGATGTGGAGAAGCTTAAAAAACAATTAGAGAGACAAATAACGACTGGAATAAAACAGGAACATAGGGAGAAAATGGAAGAACAAGTCTCGGAAAAGGAGATAAAGGAGGTAATTGCGGGTTTGAAGTTGGGGAAAGCTCCGAGAGAGGATGGATTGCTGGCTGATTTTTATAAGGAATTTAAAGATGTTGTGGTACCAAAGTTTGTAAAATTATATAACTATATATTGGATGGGGGACAAATTCTGACTTCATGGTATAGGATCCCGATTGTACTGTTGCCAACACCGGGAAAGAATTTAGAGAAAGTGGAATCCTATAGACCAATCTCTCTTATAAATCAGGATGCCAAGATCTTCACAGCAATATTGGCTAATTGCTTAAATAAATTTATGGGTGATTATATACATTTAGATGAAGTGGGATTTTTAAAAGGGAGACATATGGCAGATTTGATTAGAAGAGTTTTAGATTTAATAGATAATGTGAATCAAACAAAAGAAAAAGGTGGATTAATATCTTTGGACATTTTTAAGGCATTTGACTCCCTACAATGGATTTCGATTAAGGAAATAAGTAAAAGCTACAGATTCGGTGATAAATTTAGAAGGGTAATAGATTTATTATATCAGAAAGGAATAGCTAGTGTTAGAGTAAACGATGAGTTCACAGACGAGGTAAAATTAGAAGCGGGTACTAGACAGGGTTGTCCCTTGTCCCCTATATTGTTTATCATGGCAATGGAGATATTGGCAAAAGCTATAAGAGAGGATGGAAAAATAGAAGGGATAATGGGGAACAAAATAAGTATGTATGCAGATGACACATTGATAATTGCAAAACATCCGGAGAGGGTTATGAATAGAATTAGAACACAATTTAGGGACTTTGAGGATATTACGGGTTTGAAGATTAACTGGGATAAATCGGAAATGATGATGTGTAACACGGGTGAAGAGGAGAGGAGGAAGATAAAGGGAATGAGTAAGATCCAAATTAAAGATAAGTTGAAATACCTGGGTATAATTATATCAAATAGATTGGAAGAGCTTAAAAGATTGAATTATGATACTTTGAAAATGGAAATTAAGACAAGAATACAAAGTTTTCAAAAGGTGAAATTGTCATGGTTTAGGAGAATTGCACTTACCAAAATAATGTTGTTACCTAGAATTATTTTTTTATTTGATGCATTAGCAATTGAATTGAAGGACAAGGAAATTAATAAGTTTCAAAAGTTGTTTAATACCTTTTGTAATGGGGGAAAAAAGTCCAGACTACCCAAACTTTTTTGGTATTTACCTCAAAAGGAGGAGGTTTCGGAATGCTGAATTTAGTGGCATATTACCGTGCCTTTCAAATTAAGAATGTTGTGAAGATCTTGACAAGAGAAAAAGTAATTTGGGAGGAGATTGAGATGAAAGATTATAGGAACATAGGTAAAATGATCTTTTTGGAAGAATGGGGAAAATAGTTACTAATAATACAATGATCAGGGGATTGATGAATGTGTGGAAAAAAATTAAAGAAGGATCTGGCCCAGAATATCTCTCCAATTTTGGAATTGGCAGACATGGCAAGTTTTCCATTGAAAATAGATAAAGAAATAATAGAAATATTGGATAAAAATGAAGCTTTCCTGGTGAAAGACTGGTTATGGATCTGTGGAGATGAAAGTAGAAAGAAAATACTATTCGAACAATTGAAAATGAATTGGTTTCAGATACTGAGGGTTAATAATTGGAATGGTAAATATTTGAGAGAATTTGATGAAGATAGAGAGAAGACGGAATTTAAAGAATTGGTGTTAAAAATCAGAAAAGGTGATAGAAATATTAAGGGTTTAGTTAGCAAATTGTATAGTTTAATAAATAGGGAGGGTGATCTGCAGGAGGTTTTGAAACAAAGGTGGGAGTAAAGGTAAAGGTAAAGGTTTCCCTTGCTCGAAAGCCAGTCGTATCCGACTCTAGGGTTCAGTGCTCATCTCTGTTTCTAAGCCGAAGAGCCAGCGCTGTCTGCTTCTGCAGACGTTTCCGTGGTCATGTGGCAGGCATGACTAGACACCGGAGCGCACGGAACGCTGTTACCTTCCCACCGAAGTGGTCCCTATTTATCTACTTGCAATTTCTTGCTTTCGAACTGCTAGGTTGGCAGGAGCTGGGATGAAGACGGGAGCTCATTTCCGTCCTGCAGTACTCGGGAATCGAACTGCTGACCTTCCGCTTCCCAGTCAGCGTCTTAGCGACTTGAGAACAGGATCTGAATATAAGGATAGAAAAAGATGCATGGAGAAACAAATGGAAAAAGAGGATAATGAGAACCATGTCAGCTAGAATTAAAGAGCATAATTATAAAATGTTATGGAGGTGGTATCTGACACCAGTGAGGTTACATCAGATTGATAATAAAAAGGATAAGTAAAGATGTAAAGACACAATAGGAACTTATGAACACATGTGGTGGGGTTGTAAGGTGATAAAGGATTTTTGGATAAGAATTGAAAAAGAGATTAGTGAAATAATGGGGGGGGGGAGAAAATAAAACTGGAGTCAGATACCACCATGTTATCAAATGTGGAACCTATTAATTTAAATAGGGATGAGAAAGAATTACTCGAAATAATGCTTACAACGGGCAGACAATGTATTGCAAGAAATTGGAAAAATGACATAATTATACAGACGGAGGAGTGGTATAAAGAAATGTGGAATTTACCATTGAATGATAAATTAACATGGGAAATAAAAGAAAAAAAGGGCATTATGAGAGAGAATAGAATTTGGAATATTTGGAAACTTTTTGTGGATCACTCACTTATGGATGTTGAATCTAACAGACCTGTACCCGAACAAAGAAGTTTCTGGATATAAAATATGAGTCACTCTGAGTTCTCCAGGGCATTGTAAATAAGCACTGGGTGTGAATTAAGTATTATGTTGTTTTCATTTTTATGGAGTTGCATCACAAAGAGTATTGAATTACATAAAAGTGTATATGATTTAGTAATGTTAGCAGTTATGTTTGTTAAATCTAAAGATACTTAAAAGGTGTATTAGGATAGACTGTATTTTTCTTTCTTTTTTGGATGTTTATTTTTGTATTTTTATATGTACTGTTTTATATTTGCATTGTTTTATATTTGTATTTATTAAAAAAAATTCTCAATAAAAATTATTATATAAAAAAACCTATTGAATTTGTATCTGCAGAGATCATATGCCTCTTCTTCACAACAAAAATGTAAAATAAACATACAGAATTCAGCAAAAAGACCCAAACAAACAGGCGTTCTCAACCTATGGCCCATGGTCCGGCCCTGGCCCATGGCCCCATTTCATGTGGTCTGTGTCGCCACTGCTGCCAGAAACGGACACATTTACAACAGCCATAAATGACCCATGGATGCATTTTACGGTAATGTTTATGGTAGGGGGAAACACCTGTCCGGCCTGCTCAGCTGTCTGAAGGAATGTAGTCTGACCCACGGCTTGAAAAGGTTGAGAACCCCTGTCAGGATATGCCCTAAAAATCTCTGAAGATATGTTGATGGAGGGTTTTCCATTTCTGGATTCAATTTACTCTTCAAAACCTTTAAACCACTTCCCCACATTTCATACATCTTTTTAAAAAATTAAATGAGAAAGAGGGTATAGCCACATGTCTAAGGGTCCCTTTGCCTCTGCAATAAAAACAAATACCCCTTTCAAAAAGTAATGGATTCTGAATTGTCTAATTACCTGCAAGCCTTTTCTTTTTAAAAAATTATCCTGTGTTTATCCAGCCTGCTAGCATATCTAAGGTACAGTACAGATTAATTTAAATTGATCAATGAGTTTTAGGAGAAGCCTTTGAACATTTCCCAAGCTTTCTGTTTGTTTTATTTTCATGCAGGGTTCAAATTCAGTTACCCTATCCCTTATATTAGAATACTGGGTCTACTTAATTGATTCTTTTTTAATGGTACAAACTTCCCAATATGCATGCCACTGTTTTCATTAATTTGAGTAGCAATATGTTCAGGCCCTGCTGGTATTCTGCAGAGCAGGAAAAAAAGGAGCGCAACTTAACAAAGCAGTACCCGGGAGGCACTAGAGGCTTTGTGATGAAAAATGAACAAGAAAAATTATGTTGGACATAATATACAGCATTTTTTAAAAAAATGCAAATTGAGATAGAAATTCATAGCACATCCAGTCAAACCTGGTCAGCTTTGGAAACATGCTGCTCTTGTCTCATCCCTCAAACAACATTCATTACATTTATATCCAACTAGCCAATGGAACCAGCTTTGATTAGATTAGAAATCAATCAATCAATCGATCATTTTTTTTTGTTGTCCGAGATCAGCATAATACAGCAAAAGGAACAGACATTAAAATGAAGGTACTTAAAATATATTTTAAAAAGGAGTTTCTGCTCAGAGTTAAGGAGTAGTAAAATTAGTACAGTGGAACCTCATACAACAATTGCCCCATATAGCAATGAAATCGCGTAACAATTAGGTTTTTTTTGTGGGGGGAATGGTGTCCCACATAACAATTTTCCCTATGGAAAAATCGTACAACAATTTTTCAATGGGAAAAACCACTTAACAAAAAAAATTTGTTGTACGATGCATCCCATAGGGAAAATCGCTATACAATGCATGTATCGTATAGCAATTGTTTTGTACAACAATGAGCCCCGTGGAACGGATTAAAATTGTTGTATGAGGTACCACTGTACTTAAAATTAATAAAGTTACATCTACTGTATTGCTAAGCCTATGATGTAGCACTAGTAGCTTATTTAGCTGAAGGACCTGACAGGATTGTTCTTCTGATCTTACATGCTGCAGTGCAGAACCTGGCAGTGTTGTGGGTGAAGGTGGGCAGATAGCAGCCAGTGAGTGTATGTGCTGTTTGTCCAGCCAGGATACTTGCAGAGGAGTGGAGATATGAACTTGTTTCAGATGTCTCTATAAAAAGGGCAGATGCAGAGAATGTGTTCTATGGTTTTGATTTCTCCAGTGTCACAGGGGGTTTGTCTCTCTGACATTGGTGTCCTTTGGAACTTTCCTTCGAGAAGCACAGAGGGGAGGTCCTGACAGCGAGTTAATATAAATGCTCTTTGATGACTAGGCATGTCAAGTTGGAGCAGGTACCAGGCCAGCGATGAGAAATCAATTGTTTCCAGCTCCTATCCCAGTGTTCTCTTTTCTGCCCTTATTTTATCTCCCTACTGACCTCTTTTCCCCACCCCAATTCCAGTGTTCACAATATTAATCCTATCATAGGAGAGAAATCTTTTACCTACTTTTCTCACTGTCTATTTTGGTTTATTCATAATGTGTATTACTTTTATATAAATGCTTACATGTTTTATGTTCAGATTTTGTTGGCTTGCAACTCCCATCCTTCATAATCCCTCAACCCTTGGTATATTGGTTATTTCTGAAGGGAACTGAAAGCAAGTGGAGGACCAAAATTGCTCACTTTTCATATGTTTCATACAAGGAAAAGGCTTTTAGGTTACAAAAAAATGACATTCCTGCATCAACATGAGCCAAACAAATGGAAGAGAGTATTTCTGTATTAAACACTCCCCCTTGAAGGGCAACTCTAATAGCAAAAATAACCCAGATTGGGAGAAGCACTAATTTTAATAAGAAAATGAGCAATTGCAGTGCAAGTGAGGACCTTTCAGTTCAAAACAGCTATTACCCAAAACATAACAGAGGTACTGAAATCACTCAGATCACAAGGCCAGCTTTTTGATAGCAGCAAATGACTGCTGATATAAAAGTGAGCATAAATATAAACTGTAAAAATGTAAAGGATATCAGCATGTGAAGAAGGAGATTTGTGACTATAAATTTAATAACAGGAAGTAAACTGCAACATATGGTTTTATGATTTCACCAATATTTCCCCCCAGAAAGTACATTTTGATTTATAAATTGGAAGACGCTATGATTTATAGCCTGCAAACTGATTTGATTGATAGTGCTCTGATCAGATATTCTGGTCTCAGATGCAGTCACAGATTTAAATGACTCTGTGCTCATGTGTTTGAAAGTATATTTTCTTACTCTTTCTGACTTCTAGGATCTGATTTTTTTTTTAAAAAAAATATGACATTTTCAAATGTGTTCCTAAACATTGTAAGAAAAATAAAGTACGGTTTCCAATAACTACACCAAAATTCTGTTTCACTTTGTAAAGCTTCACTTAAGATCACTGTACAGAAATGATGAATTATCAATGAGTACCCATGAAGAAATATGTATAATGGCCAGTACTGTATTCTGTTGCTAGACTCAACTACAGAGTAGACTTGTTTTACAACCACCACATTTAAACATTTATCAGGCTGCCTTGCTGAAATTAAATCATTAGCACTTTGTTTATTTACTCAGCCAGTCCCCCACTGGCTGCTTTTCTAAGCCAAGAAGGGCAAAGGCCCAGCATAGATACTGAATGGTGGTTTTCATTTCTCCAAATCCTCATGCTGCATAGATTGAGATGTATGCATTATGATGGGATGAGCAGAAGCCAAAATTAATATTATCAGGACATACATAAATTACAGGATCCAAATCAGAGCAAATTTAAATGTCTTTCTATGCAAAATGTTCCATAAATTTCAAAGTGAGTTAACAGTGAGGAAAAACAGCCTTCAATGCATGAACAACCAGAGAATATCAAGCTCTGCATCCTTAGATCCTAACCCATAGTTTAAATAACATCAGGTGATGCAGAGCTAGATGAAGCAATTGTGTGATTTGTTTTGAGATATTCATAGGGCACAGGTAAATCACTCTGAAATTTGGAGGAAGTTCTTCGGCTGCTCATAACAAGAGCCACACTTAATATGAGGAGATATTCTGTGTTCCCTGTGCTTTGTAAATAAAAATGGCAGCCTGTGTGAAAGTAGGCAAAAAGGAAAACATGAAGATTTGTTGGGGGATATAATACTGAATATGCATGGGAAAAGAGGAATTTGTTGTTGTTGTTCAGTCGCACAGTCAACTCCAACCCTTTGAGACCCCATGGACCATTGCCCACCAGGCACCTCTGTCCTCCGCCATCCTCCTCAACCTGCCCAGCTCTGTGCCCATTGCATCTACAATACTAGCTAGCCATCTCATTTTTTGCTGCCCCCTTCTTTTTTTGCCCTTCACCTTTCCTAGCATCAAGGCTTTCTCAAGGGAATCCTCTCTTCTCAACAAAAACAATAATGGGAAAAGAGGAATGGATAACATTAAAACATCGAACAATTACATGCAAGAATTTTTTAAAAGGCTCTCCTAGTCGGTGAGCAGAAGAGGACAGAATCATGGTTTGGCACCTTAATATAAGACACCTGTCTTTTTCTCTGTTTTCACTCAGTTATATTTAATTTAATTTAATTAATTGTATGCCATCAATTTAATTCTAACCTATGGTGACCCTTTCCAGGGACTTCTTACTATACCAGGAGTTCTCAACCTTTTAAAGCCAGGGGCCAGGTCATACTACTTCAGACAGCTTTGGAGGATGGACAACCATTTTGCCCTTCCTTCACCACATGGCATTTCCTGGTGTGGTGGAAGCAGTGGGGGCCACATGAAATGGTGTTGTGGGCCTCATCCAGCCCACAGGCCACAGGTCGAGAATCCCTGTACTAGCAGTATTTTCCAACCTTTGGTTTTTGGACTTCAATTCCCAGAATTCTAAGTCAATTCCCCATAGCACTAATCAGCCAATGTATTGACTTAGGCTTCTCGGAATTGAAGTCCCCCTGTGGGGTGTGGGCCCCATGTTGGAAAACACTGGTACAGAAGAATAGTTTGCCATTAATTTCTTCTGGGACTGTGTAGCTTGCCCATGACTACACAAATTTGCTCTTCTCCCTGGAAGCACAGTGTTAGAACCAGTGTTTTGCAGCCAGGTACCTAACTCACTGAGCTATTTGGTTAGTGTTGAGTCTGGACAAAGAAGTAATCTAACCAGCAGGATTGGGTTAACAACAGTGATCTTTATTCAGCTCACGATCTGGACTGGGGAATATGTACATTGTGGCCTGCTTAAATACAGTGGACCTGGCTGTTAGAAGAAGAGGATACATTTCGGCAGGCTTCCGGAGAATCAGGAACATTCAATACAGTGAATCAGTGATGCAGGCTGCTTTTGAATTACTCGCCCTTGGAAAATGGCGCACAGCTTCACCTTAAACTTACGGCGAAGCCGAACACACCATAATAAGTGCTTGGATACAACAGTTAGCCTACTACCAAACTGTAACACTAATTGGTTTCAAGCTGCTTCTTATTTGGGTTCCCTCTACCAACCGTTAATCACAGACACATTTAACACATTAAGGTAAATATATGCACATCAATGTTAACCAAGTTCATTGTAGGCAAGATCTCTTCCTTTCTCTATGTCTTCTGCACTGGTCCATCAGTCTACGTCTCCAATATGTAGGACTGATAAGTCCATAGGATATAATAGAAGTTACTGGAAAAATGTTTATCTAAAGAAATTTTTAATACATTATAATCCAAATGCCAGGGTGAAGTGAGAAAATACTTCTCTTTTTGTATTACCGTAGGTGCCACTTTTCACAAAGATGGGATCTTGCTATTTTGTCTTGGCTAATTAATGAGGAATCTATGATTAATTAATGCCTAGTTAATTTAAAATTTAAAATTCCACTCAAAGACATGCAGAATTAAAGTCTTTCCAAACTGTGCTACACTAAAGACGAGTGACAGAAACATTACAGATATTAAGAACAAGATTTTCTCTTTTTAAAAATGTTTACTTTTAAGATAAAAATCAAAGCTTAAAAAGTAAGAAAAGAAACAATGGCTGAAACCCTTTTATTTAGCATAGGTAATCACGTTAGGTAGGCCCACTAATTCAACATGGTTTTGATGAATTAACTCCTTTGTAAGTTCTATTGAATCAAATGGGACTACTCTAGTTGTGACTTATATTAGCATTCCTTTACCCTTAAGTGGCCATTTTCCAAGCTGCATAGGGCTTTAAGGATCAAAACCATACCTTGAATTAGAACCAGTAAGCAATTGTCAACCAGTGCTGGTCCTTCACTAACAGTACAATAAGATTGCAATATTGTGTTCTAGTGTGCAGCCTAGTTGCCAAATCTTGCACCTACTGATATTCCCATACCTTTTACAAAGTTAGTTGCAGTAGTGAAGATGTGATGTAATGAAGACACTGATGACTGTTGCACTGTCTGACCAGGGAGTTAAAAGGACGCCAGAGCCACCACCACCGAGGAGCCCTGCCGCGCCTCTCCTGAGCCCATGCCATCAGCTCGAGATGGGAGACCTGGCACAGCTGCGGCATGGACCAGCATCACCCTCCCTTACATAGTACAGTACCTGTAAGCAAAGTTGCACAAAGGCACTTCTCAAAACCACTGCCACATGGGAATCCAGGTACATTGCAATGTCAAGGAGCTCTCCAAGACTATGAACTGCACCTGCCAAAGGAGTGCCACCCCCTGAATGAATCCTGATACACAAATCTGATCTTCTACTAATTACCAGCACCTCCATCTTGTCATGCTTTAGATAGATAGATACATACATAGATAGTTTATTTGTATCCCACCCTTCTCAGATTATGCCAACTCAGGGCGGCTCACAGCAAATAAATATTAGTACAGCAGCACAAAATTCAAAAAAATAAACATCACAAATTGATACAATTAAAATATCCGGCACAAAAGCAGAAGCAAAAATACAGTACAAAAAGCAAATATACAATCTTTTTAACTCCCTGGCCAGGCAGGGCCAGGGAGGGTGATGCTGGTCCATGCTGCAGCTATGCCAGGTCTCCCACCTGGGCTCGGGAGAGACGTGGCAGGGCTCCTCATTGGTGGCGGCTCCGGCGACCTTTTAACTCCCTGGTCAGGCGGGGCCAGAGAGGGTGATGCAGGTCCATGCTGCAGCTGTGCTAGGTCTCCCACCCTCATCCAGCCCATCCTCAAGTTCAGACTGTCTTCTTGGCATTTGATCCTAGGAGCCCCCTCCTTAATTAATTTAAATTTAATTTAATTGTCACATTTATATACCTCTCACTCGGCCAAAGCCAACTCAGGGCGGTTCACAGGGAGCCTCTCAAGGAGCAGTAGCGCTAGATGTCATCAGTATACTGGAATAAGCATGACTACTCCTGGAAGAGTAGTCATGTTAAATCATACAGGGAATAAAGGGAAACCATGAGAAATGTCAAGGCCCATTGCCTCTGACAGTGCTCTCCGAAAATACCTTTTATATATGTCTTAATAGGAAGGATTACTACCACTGTAATGCAGTTCATACAATACTCCACACAGTCAGGTAATCCAACAGGATACCATAGTTATTGGCACCAAATGCTGCTGTAAGATCCAGGAGAACTGATAAGGCAGCACTCCCCAGCCCCAAGGCAAATCCAACCCTTGCTTATGAAATATATCACAAAGTGCTCACAGTGAGCAACTAATTGATCTGGTATTCTGTCTCCAGTATCCTGGAGGAGCAGGCCCTTGCACAGTACAGAAAAGCATTGCTAGTCTGCTGTGCATAGACACAATAGTATCAGAAATTTAGGATTTTGCAGCATACTTTTTCAGGTTGATTACAGGAAGTTTACAACATGGTTCACCCTGAGTTGTTCTCCAAAGACTCCATAGCTTCTGATCCTTCTGTTTCATTGCTCTGTTCAATCAGGGAGCTTTCCCCAGTTCTACAGGGGTGTGTGTGTGTGTGTGGTCTCTAATGTGTGATAATGTCAATCTTAGCTATTGGTTTATTTCACTAACCAATCAGGACTTCAATAGTACAATTGACAAAGTACGAAGCTTCCCACATGCATTCAGGAAACTGGCAGGCTCCATCTGGCACCTGGACGATCTTAATTGGTACACCACACTTGTGGAGGTTGATGCCACCTGCCCAGTCTAAAACACAGCAGATGGTAATCTGTCCATGACAATAGACATCTGTAAGCAATGGAAGAAAATTTACTTTGGATCAGCTCCATGGCTGGCCTACATTTCCCCCTACAGAGGTAGAGTGCTGGAATTTGGAGAAGCTATATATTTTCTTCATCCTTGTCCTTTCCTCTCTACCTTCACTAGAAACCCAAACTCTTCCCATGTTTCTGCAAGGTTTGGTTTCCAAACATGGAGATGAAGCTATTGAAGAATATTCTGTAATGGCCAGGAAAACCTAGAGAGCTGGTTCTCCCTTTTTGAGGTCTACTGGAGTACCTCCAACCTTGTAGGAGAACACTTCTTGCAGCCCTGAGACTTGTATCCTTGAAGACCCTCTTAATGTTTAACATCCCTGTCTAACTAGATTCTTTAAAAATGATGTATATCGCCTGAATACTGACTTTAAACTACACAGCTAAGAATATAAAAAGAAAATTCCTACTGTTTCCAGAAATGTGCTACTTAGTAAATAATATTGTGATTGTGATGAAACTGACATATAAAAAGAACAAAAAGCATGTTGTTTGAAAATTCAATAATTGGAAAATCAAGAACTTCTGTTTGTTTTTGAAATAACTTTTTTGAAGGGGGAATCTTCCTCTGTACATTGTATCGCACCCACCTGCAACCAGGGACCATAGCAAGGAGGCTGGGTTGGTTCAGTAAGCTGTGCCTGTTTGAGTTGGCATGCACATTTCCTCCCACAGCATTTACTGAAGCCTCCCATTACCTGTCCACAAGCCCCAGGGTGTAATTACTTAACCAGGGAATATGCGTTTTTTAGGTTGGTAGCATGGAGACAGAGAGCTGGATATTAATACGTAATGCCTGATAGACTGAGTTCCACTCTTTCCATATAGCAGCAAAGTTTTATTTAGCAAAGTATCTGAAAAAGACAAAGTATAGAATACATGTAAATACAGAGTTAGTCAAAGGTTAGCTCTGGCATAGCCCCAGGCAGGACTAGTGTCTCAGATACAGTATTTAGTCTCTTAGCTGAGATAGGGGCAAAGTCCTACCGAAACTCAAGGTCTCTAGCTAGGAGCCCAATATGAGTGGCTTGATGCAGATCCTTAAATAGGAAAGATGCTCCTCCTTAGAGTTTTGGTCTAGATAAGTGAAACCAATCACAAAGAGCCACTCCCATATCAGATAAGAGATACCAATCAGAATTAACCTCCTGTTAGATAAGGATATCCAATGAAATCTGATCACTGATAAGAGACTCCAATCAGGGAGTCCTACCCCTCCTGTCAGCTAAAGGCGGAGTGTGCCCTGATTGGTTAGGGACCTGGGGACTTTCCAAGTACTCCTGGCTCCCCACCTTTGCACTGTTCTTGACGCCAAGTAGCCTAAGATGGAGGCATAAAGTAAAATGGATGCAGTTTAGTTCATCCAGATCATGACACATTGTTCTCATTTATTTCAAGCTGCCTACTTTAATAAATGTATAACATTGAGTTTTGTACTAAGCCAATGGACATCAGAATCTTATATGCTTCTACATACTGTATTATACAATGCAAATCTTTTAATAAATTGTACTTTAAAATGTAGCTGGCTGGATTGTTTGCTAAGCGAACAGCATAAGTGGTTGTGAAGCCAAAGGTAGGGAATTTGATCCCCCATTATATCAACATATGTAGTCTTGAACAAGTTGCACAACTGCAGAGTGCCTACAGAAGAAGAGATTGATAAACCACATCTGTGTTTGAAAAACCTGGAAAGGGTCATCAGTAGAATTAACTGGATGGAATGCAATTATTATTTTAAAATGCACAGAGAGAGAGAGAGAGAGAGCAGTTACAAGAAGGAAGGAAATGAGAGAATGGCACTGATCACACGACACAGAAACAAACTCATATTATGTTAAAGAAACTTTCCAGGAGTTTAGATTATTTGTACTATGAACATATTTGTAAGATTAATCAAATAGTCCACTCAAACAGAATTATGGTGACAATAGCTGTGCTATTAGTACATAAAAATGAAGAATGATTGGCTTACTATCAAAGTGGCAAGATGGATGATGCTATTAAGCTCAGAAAACATAGGAAGAGACACTGGAGATTGAATCATAATATATTAGATCAGGAAAACAAATAATTACAGGTAATTGCAATTATTATGGATAATGCTAATCATCATGGTAGATATGGCCTAAAATCCTGTTGCTTTTTAAGTTATGTTGCATAGGGCTCATGGTGTAATCAGCCACTGTGATTTTTCAGAAATTAAAGATTATCTACTTGCAATGTCTTGCTTTTGAACTGCTAGGTTGGCAGGAGTTGGGATGGAGATGGGAGCTCACTCCTTCCTGCAGCACTCAGGTCTCGAAATGCTGACCTGCCGACCTTCAAGTCATCAAGTTCAGTGTCTTAACCACTAAGCCACCACAGTCCCTTATGGGGACGGTATATAAGGGTAATTGGTATTGCTGTCCTCACCTCTCTGGCCTGGAGGTATTGATGGAGCCAGGGGATAGATTGCTTGTGCTGAAAGACTGCCAAAACAGCATGCTCTTCCAGTGTTCTCCTCTCTCTGCCCAGATCCCAAGAATGGCTTTGATCATTGGAGAGCTGCTCTATTTACTTGGAAAAGGAGAACGATCAGGCAAGGGACATAGGATGAGAGAGGACAGAAAGATACTTTTGCTAAGGTTTGCAATAATGTTGCGACAGTTGGAAATGTATTCTAATGAAAAAAGTAAGAGGAATCAATTGGGGGATGGAGTTGATTACAGTATATGGAAATACATATGGAGGAGAGATACAAGTTGGAGTGAGGAGGATTTTCAGAAAAGGAGGTCCCAATGCTTGAAATTCTTAAAGAAAAATAAAGATAATATCTGGACCTGGACAGGGAAAGATATGATTTGGAGTGAGAAAGCAAGGAGTTTGATCTGGAACAGGGGATAGAAAATTATCTCCCTTCAGTGGAATTGCACTGGTAGCCATATTACACTGTGTGTGGCTCAACACAGCAAATGGGATAATTGTGCCCACCTGAATGAGATTGAGCTAGGGGAGTTAAATACTTACTGCAGTGGATGCAGTCCAATGGCTTGATGAGTGTCTGACCTTGATAAAGGAATGGAAAAGAGCAAACTGAATCGCAACAAGACAGATGTCCTGTTGTTGGGGGACTTTCTGCCTGATTGGGGATTTGGTCCCAACTTTGGATGGAGTACTCCTTCCTCTGAGGAATCAAGTCGACAGTTTGGGAAGAATTTTACATCTGGTATCTTAAATTAGACCATCAAATTGCGGTTGCATCTAATGAAAGCGCGGCGCCAAACTGGCCGCCGCGCTTTTTGTGGGCCCACCCCCACCCGGACTCAGACATCCGGGTGAGTTAGGGGCGTGGCCACCCCTCTATAAAAGGGGTGGCCGCGAGGCAGCCGAGCTGCCATTTTAAAAGAGCGACGGAGAGGAGAAGTTTTCTCCGTCGCTGTTTCTTCATTTCCCCCTTCGTCCTTCCCGGCTGGGAAGGAAGGATTTTCACACGGAGCCTTTGGCTTGCTGGCTCCTCCGTGCCTTTTTTGTGTTATTCGATCCCTGGAAAGGGATCCTGCTCCTTCTTTAAGATATGCCTCCCAAACGGAGGGCCTCGGCGATGAAGCCACGGCCAACGGGGAGGACTTTTGGCCCTGCGCAACGTGGGGGGTAGCCCTCTGGTCGGAGGACCAGGGCTGTGCCCGAGCGGCAGGGCTCTACCCCCACCGATACCGGTGGGGCGATGCAGGCTGCTTGGCCCTCGGCTAGCCAGCCTTCGTCCAGCCCTTCTGCAGCTCCGGCCCTTGGCCCGCAGCTGCCGGCCATGGGCCCGGTCAGCGGGGGTGGGCCCGGTGCTGGTGCACAGCACGTTCCACCTCCGGCCCCTCATGGGCCGGAGTTTTGGGCATGGCCCTATTTGGGCCCAGGCTCTCATGCTGGGGTTCCTGGTCAAATGCCTGGTGGGCCGTCCGGCCCACCTGGCCCACTTTATACTGGGGGATCTGTGGCAGTTGATGCATTGCTAACGCGTTTATCTGTGCTTGAGGCATCCTTAGGGATGGCACACAACCCCATGTCTGGTGGCCCTTCATTCGCTTCGGGGGGCCCTTTGGGTCCACCGGCTACCTCAATGGCCGCCACACTGCAACAAGCGGCCAGCTGGGTTGAGCTGCTGGAGACGCTCCGGCCTACCCCGGCCGGTGTCTCGCAGCTCCCTTTTCATCCAGAGCTACAGCAGGAGAGTGGTCAGGTGCGGCCCCAGAGCTCGATTCCGGTTGCGAGCTCCGACGCCCGCCGTGGGCCGGAACCCCCAGTGGGGGCGGCTCACGGGGGTGCACCTAGTGAGCATCAGGTTCAAGTTAATGCACCCACATCACAGCCCACTTCCAATGGTGGGGTTAAGTGGCCATGGCCTCGTCATGTTGAGGCGAGTGGGCATCAGTTGCCAGCCTATCCCAGTGCCCCTTGGTTCCATACTGGTGCAGCGTTGGGGGTGGGGGTTTCTGCCCCCGGGGCAGTGCCGGGCATTGCAGGGACTGTCCAGGTTCCGCTGCATATGCCCCGGGTACCTAATGTGCCAGTGATGGCTTTGCCAACGGCTGGTTATTCATTGCCCCTTGGTGATAATTTGTCCAAGGTCACGAGGGAAAAGATTTGGCGGGGGGAGTACGTGGATATATTCTCCATATTGAACCGTGAGCCCACTAAGGAGGAGAGAGAGGGACAGGATGACAAAGACAAAGAGCTGTCCCGTCATCGTAAGCCACCACGCACCTGGGCCAACTGGTTGCCCGCATATCTTATTTATATGGCGGTGTACCTCAGGGCCCGGCCAGACCTGGCCATTCCTATGGTCCAATATTGGACAATATTTACAGGGCAATGGTGGATTTTCCTGGCCCATCGTGGTTGGCTTACGATGAGGAATTCAGAATGAGGGTGCCCTTGCACCCGGAGATGAGATGGGATGAGCCCTGTCAGAAATTGTGGCTATTGTACATGACCCCCACACGTCCGGCGCCTGGGGATAGGTACCATTGTGGCCATGCCATTCAGCAAGCTGCTCCAACGCAGGCTTCCCACCAGCTGGCGGGGCAGGGGGTTCCAGCCCGCTTGCTGTGTTGGAGCTTCTCGGCTAGTGGTGTGTGCAATAAGCGGCAGTGCCGATACAAACATGAGTGTCCCTCTTGCGCTGGCCCCCACGCCGCCGCCGCGTGTCCGCAGGCCGGCGGGTCACGGGGCAGAGGTAGAGGTGGACAGGAGCGGGCGAAGCTGCTGCTGAGGAAGCTAGCCAGGCAAAAGGCCCCCTCCCCAGTTAATGTGTATATGTTGGAGCGATGGCTCTCAACTTATCCACGGAAAGAGGACGCGAAGTACCTCCTCGAGGGTTTCGAGTGGGGCTTCCGAATCCTATTCAAAGGAGTGCGGGGACCCCAAGATGCACCCAATTTACTGTCCCTGAAGGGTAGAGAAGAGGTGGCTGCCCTGAGTATCACTAAGGAGGTTGGGGCCAAGAGGGTGGCAGGCCCCTTTTCTGTGCCACCCTTTCCCAACCTGAAGGTCTCCCCTCCGGGGTTGGTACCCAAAAAGGCCCCTGGGGGAATTTCGTTTAATCCACCATTTATCGTACCCGGCGGGTTATTCTGTCAATGATGCTATCCCTGATGACCTTTGTTCGGTCAGGTATACATCCTTTGACCGAGCCCTGCGAATGATGCGCTCTTGTGGTCCTGGTGCCCTCTTGGGGAAATGCGACATCGAATCGGCATTCCGATTGTTGCCAGTGCACCCTGAGGACTTTGAGCTATTGGGTTTTAGATTCCAAGGGAAGTTCTATGTAGATAAGGCCATGCCTTTTGGCTGCTCTATATCCTGTTCAGCATTTGAACGTTTTAGCACCTTCCTTCAGTGGGCCTTTGTTCGCAGGTCCGGGTCTCGGTCTGTAGCCCATTACCTTGATGACTTTTTGTTCGGGTGTGAACGGGGCTTGGACACGTGCATGCGTCTCCTCATCACATTTCAGACGCTAATGCAGGAACTGGGTGTCCCTTTAGCGCCCGAAAAGACCGAGGGCCCATCCACTACCTTCACATTTCTGGGTATTGAAATTGATGCGGTCGTACAGGCATCCCGGTTACCCATTGACAAGGTCACCCGGATCTCCGGCGTTGCTGGCCAAACGTAAGGTGTCACTTCGTGAGCTTCAGGTACTGCATGGCCATCTTAACTTTGCCTGCAGGGTGGTTACGCCTGGCAGGGCATTTGCTCGGCGCCTATGCGATGCCATGTCTGGCCTGACAGGGTGCCATTATAGGGTCCGACTAACCAGTGGCATGCGGGCTGACCTTTTGGTTTGGCTCTCATTCCTGCGGGACTTCAACGGGGTATCCTTTTGGAGGTCCGACCTTTTAGTTTTCCCTAGGTTTCAAGTCCAGTCGGATGCCTCCGGCTCACTGGGATATGGGATTTACTTCCAGGGGAGGTGGGCTTATGGCCAATGGCCTCAAGCATGGCGGGGCATGGATCGCCTCCGCGATCTTACATTCCTTGAGTTTTTTCCAATCCTGGGAGCTTTGATGCTATGGGGCAAGGAGTGGGCCGACTCTGTGGTCCACTTTTGGTGTGACAATGCTGCAGTAGTCCACATTGTCAATGCTCAGACCTCTAAATCACCCAGGGTGATGGCTTTAGTTCGCCAATTTGTGTTACGTAGCCTACGCCTCAATGTGCTTTTCAGGGCCAGACATGTACCAGGCATTAATAATGATATTGCTGATGCTTTATCCCGCCTGCAGATCCCCCGGTTCCGCGCCTTGGCTCCGGACGCAGAGGAATTCCCCTCGCCACTCCCAGCCGCGATTTGGACATTTGGCAAGGAGAGGTGAACCGGGCGATTGGCATGTCCTTGGCGCCCCACACGCGTAAGGCGTATCATCATGCTTTCGTTCAATTTAATAGCTTTCGTGTGCAACTTTAGTTGCCAGAGGTGTGGCCCATTCCAGTGGAACAAGTTTTACAATTCATGGTTTATTTACACAGTCAGGGTCTCGCTCCCCGCACTATAGCATCAAGGCTGTCAGCATTGGCATTTATTGCCAAGGTGGGGGGTTTTGCTGACAGCATGAACGATTTTCGCATACGGCATGTTTTGGAGGGGTGGACACGGGAACGTGGCCACCGCCCGGACACACGGCACCCAATTTCCCCAGGGGTGCTCACACACCTTGCACGAGGCTGGCCTAACCTATGTTTTGACAGGTATGAGGCAGCTCTTTTTCATGCGGCTACCACGGTGGCCTTCTTTGCAGCGCTCCGCATCAGTGAGTTGGTACTACTGTCTAAGGCGGATGCGACTCGTAGGGCACTGGAACTCGACGATGTATATGTTTCTAATGAGTGGGCTCAGTTGAGGATACGGTCCTCAAAAGTTGATCAGCACAGCGTAGGCAGTGGAGTTAGACTGCTATGATGTTCCATTTCAGACATCTGTCCGGTTGGTGCCCTACAGGAGTTCTTGGCAGTGCGTGGCACGCACCCTGGCCAGTTTTTCTGCCACCAGGATGGGTCTCCCCTTACTAAATTTCAATTTTGGAAGGTGACCGGTATGGCACTTTCCAGTGTTGGCCTCCCAGGGGCTCGTTACGGCACCCATTCATTTAGAATAGGTGCTGCTTCAACTGCAGCTGTTTTTGGGTACTCTGAGGCTAATATACGCCGTATGGGAAGATGGGGATCTATGCGTTTTGCATTATATGTTCGTCCTCTTCAGACATGAGTACCATTTAAGTCACTGTTCTCTTTTTTCTCTTACAGACCCTGTGTGTCCCCGCACACCGGTGGCAGTATGGCTGGTGGGCCACAGTTACATGCACTGGGCAGCGCAGTATGCTGCGGCGACAGAGTGGGGACCCCAGCTTGGACTGCGTGCGGCCGCATGCTTACGTTGGTACGGTAAGCGTGGAATGAGATGGCGGGAACTGTTGCCATTCCTTTTCTCCATTAGGGATGCTGAACCGCCTGATGTCCTTGTACTGCACCTCGGGGGCAATGACCTCGGCCAGGTCACTGGCCTTTCTTTAAAATTTGCGATTTGCAGAGACCTAGCTTATTTGCACTATGTGTGGCCGTTCACCAGGCTGCTATGGTCGGACATCATACCACATCACGCTTACAGGGGAGGTATTGACCTCCGTGCCCTTGACCGCGCTCGTCGCTCGGTGAACAGGGCAGTTGCCCGGTTCGTGGCAGACAAGGGTTTGGGGATGGTCATCCGACACCCCACCATTAGTTTACAAAATTACGATCTGTATGCAGGGGATGGGGTCCACCTGTCGGATAGAGGTATGAACCTCTTTTTGGAAGATTTGCAAGCAGGCCTGTTGACCGAGCTGACGGTCTGGGGGGGGTGTGAGTCTTCATTGAAGCCGCCCCGTGTGGCGGGTAGCACTGGTAAGGTAAAGATTTATGACCCATAGGTATCCGGCAGGTTCACAATTGACTGGCCAACACTTAGACAGGTACAGGTGTAATAACGTTGACTGGTCAACGACGAACCAGGAAAGGGGTGATGGCAGGAGCTTTTCAGCATGCATCACCCCGTAATTTGACGGATACACGTCAGAGGGTGGGGTCAGTAAATAGTTTATTGACTACCGTCAACAATTTGTTTGTGTCAACAAACAAATTGATACAAAATGGATACATTGTAGCCAATTGCCGTTGGCAATTTTGGGAGGAACCTTACCAGTGTTACTGCGGCCTGCTTGCCTTAAGAATTATAATTGGATGAGTACCAATTGAAAGTTATAGTTTGGACTAGGGCATTATTCAATAAAAGTGGCCCAATGCCTTTATCCATATACCGCTGTCTGAGTCTTTCTTAGGGGGGTGTGCCTGCAATGAAAGCGCGGCGCCAAAATGGCCGCCGCGCTCTTTGCGCCCCCCCCCCCCGGACTCAGACATCCGGGTGAGTTAAGGGGCGTGGCCACCCCTCTATAAAAGGGGTGGCCACGAGGCAGCCGAGCTGCCATTTTAAAAGAGCGACGGAGAGGAGAAGTTGTCCCTCCACCCCCTCCCTAGTGAACAGTGTGATATTTTGGTCGCTTCGGGGCCGGGTGGGAATTTTTGGTTGGAACCTACAATTGGCCCTTGGGTTCTGGCTTTTTTGCCCATCCCACACTGTTACTGAGGTTTGATATACGGGTTTTTCTTGTTCTTGACTTTGGTCACTTAGGCGGGTAGGACTGGTAAGGTAAAGATTTATGACCCATAGGTATCCGGCAGGTTCGCAATTGACTGGCCAACACTTAGACAGGTACAGGTGTAATAACGTTGACCGGTCAACAACGAACCAGGCAAGGGGTGATGGCAGGAGCTTTTCAGCATGCATCACCCCGTGATTTGACGGATACACGTCAGAGGGTGGGGTCAGTAGATAGTTTATTTACTACTGTCAACAATTTGTTTGTGTCAACAAACAAATTGATACAAAATGGATACATTGTAGCCAATTGCCGTTGGCAATTTTTGGAGGAACCTTATCAGTGTTACTGCGGCCTGCTTGCCTTAAGAATTATAATTGGATGAGTACCAATTGAAAGTTATAATTCGGACTAGGGCATTATTCAATAAAAGTGGTCCAATGCCTTTATCCATATACCGGTGTCTGAGTCTTTCTTTGGGTGGTGCGCCTGCAAAGCTACATTTTCCATCTTCACCAAAATACTGCTTGTGCAGCTTTGTGCACATTAGGCTGATGACATCATTTAATTATTCAATTCATATATTTTTTCCTCATCAGGTTCTCGGGTTTCCTAACTTGTGGAAGCTTTTGGAATACTCAGTACTGGAGGAAAGGTCAGCAGCAATGATCAAAATGATGTAAAAGAAATTAGCAAAACAATATGCAAGAGAACAGACAGGAACATCAGGAGAGTATTAAGATAAAATGGTTGCACACATTTTAGGGAAGTTTGTATTGTCCAAGTTAATGGCTACAGCAAAAATACAGTCTTAATACAGAACTGTGGAGCTGGAAAAAACCCCAGAAACTAATATCATGTATTTAATTAAGTCTAAAATGACTTCATGGGCCTCATTTTCCTTCTGAAACATCAAAATGAAGATTATTTTCCAGTATCCAGGTGTCAATGAAATTTAAGTGCCCAGCAGACTGCTGGCTCACCCAGAGATTATTAATGCACTATTAATCTACTTGGGCAACTTGAGAGTGTCATTTAGCTTCACCGCCTGTAAGTATAAAACAGCATCACACTGTGAAAGTAATGGTAACACTTAAAAGTCCCATTGTTATTAATTCATTTTGCATGCACTGTAATCACACTGGTCTTAATGAATGCATTCAGCATGTCACTATTGCACATACTTTCAAACACACTTCCTATTGCAAATCACAAGTGTTAATTATTGTAGTGAAGCAGATAAGCCCTTTTAATAATGATGTATTAGATACTGTATTTTGTTTATATTTTTTCACAAAAGGAAAAAAAAACATTTCTTTCTACTTATTTGTTACTTTCTCATACTATCTTTGTGAAAAAGACATCAATAGTTCCACCATTGCTCTTACTGTAAATACACACTATAGTGTTTGTTTTGGAACTCATGTTTCAATTTTAATTTTAGCCTTATGTGGTCAAAAACCTGTAAAGGAGTGCAGTAATTGTGGCCATAATGATTCAATTCATTTCTTATGATGTAATACATTTGTAACTCAATGAGTGACTGATGTGACTGGGATTGCAGGAGAATATGGGAGAAATGCCAATCCTATGAAAGTTAGGGAAAAAAAGTAATATGAGAGGATTCTATACTATACATTGTTACTATTTTTATCTTTTCTTATTTTAAAATTATTATTGTGAGTCTATTGTTGCATAATGAAACAACATTATCCTGATCAAGAGTATAAACATTTGTATGGTAAATAAATATGAATCCCAGGATCTTTCCAATCTAAATTGGATGATGATGATGATGATGATGATGATGATGATGATGATGATGATGATGATGATGATGATGATGATGATTATTACTACAATTTTTGGTAAATTCTTATGAAAACCAAATTTATCAAAACCAAATTCAGAAGATTAAAAGTTTGAAATGCAACAGAGATAAGAATAAAGGGTGGGTTTGCATTACAGTTCTGGGAAGTTCTCATTTTTAGACAGGGGCAGCTCATGTAGATAGATGGGTGTGTGTGTGTCACAAGCTGCCTCATGCTTACAACAGGCAAAAGACCTAGTCTTCAAAGCAGACAGATTCTAAAATTTCCCTTTCCTAGAGCAATCTAGTATGACATATTCAACACTGTACTATAGAATTATTCAACAGGCAAACCTTTTCAAAAACAATGGCCTACAGAGGTAAGGAGACAGTGGGCAAAAATTAAGTGCTCTGATATGCACAGTGCTTTCCACAAGCATAAAGCTATCATTGGACAAATCCCTATACAGGAGAAATAATCTCAATAGTATGAATACAACTCAAAACTTTAATTGGCTAATTGACACAAATTCATCAGTTAATTAATTAACCACTAAAATATTGAACCTAATCAGATTTTAATTAAAGATGTCTCCTGTCAGACCTCAGTCCTTGCAGATGAAATTATAATAAATAAAGTCTGACTGCAAATGCAAGAGTATGTGACATGATCTTCCTGGCAATAAATAATTTGGCTGCCATTTATATTTTGCGCAGGCGCTGACGTGCTATTTTTTAAAAATGCCTAATTCCAACTTTCTTTAAATTATCTTAGTTATCTGTTTTTACCCTTGTATTAACTTATATATTCTGATCATCAAGTTCAGAATCTTAATACAGTTACAGTACAAGGAAGATCCTGGTTCTGATGCTCCCTGTCATGTCCTAGTTTGCACAGTTACAAAAGAGTTTCGAGAGAAAAGGTTTCCTTTTTTTGAGGAGTGAGGGATGATATTCAATCAACAGCTCCCTGAAGTATAGTTTGAAAACCACATCGCCAATCAGCCTTCTGTTTCGCCCCCTAACATAAGAACATAAGAACAGCCTTGCTGGAACAGGCCACAGCCCATCCAGTTCAGTATTCTGTCTCACACAGTAGCTCACCATTTGCTTCAGGGTATTCCCAAAGCAGATGCCTTCACCTGCTTAGGATTCCCTGGAAATGGCATTGAGAGATATCCTGCCTATCTCTCCAACCCAGAGGAGAGATAGGCAGTTTATGTTCCAATTCCAAAGAAGGGAAATGCCAAAGAATGTTCAAATTATCATACAATTGCGCTCATCTCACATGCTAGCAAGCTCATGCTCAAGATCTTACAGGCTATGCTTCAGCAGTATGTGGATAAAGAACTTCCAGAAGTACATGCTGGATTCCAAGGAGGCAGGGGAACTAGAGACCAAATTGCCAACATTTGCTAGATCATGGAGAAAGCAGGGGAGTACCAGAAAAAAAGTCTACTTTTGTTTCATTGACTACACCAAAGCCTTTGACTGTGTGGACCACAATAAACTGTGGCAAGTACTTAAAGAAATGGGAGTACCAGACCACCTCATCTGTCTTCTGAGAAATCTGTATGTAAGTCAAGAAGCAACAGTTAGGACAGGGTACGGAACTACTAATTGGTTTAGAATAGGGAAAGGAGTACAACAAGGATGCATATTGTCATCCTGCTTATTCAACTTATATGCAGAGTACAAAATGTGCAATGCAGGGCTGGATGAAGCACAAGCTGGAATTAAGATGGCTGGGAGAAACATCAACAACCTGAAATATGCAGATGATACTACCCTAATGGCAGAAAGTGAATAAGACCTAAAGAGCCTCCTGAGTGCAATAGCTGGCTTGAGACTCAACATAAAAAAACAACCCAAGATCATGGCATCACTCACTGGCAAATAGATGGGGAAGAAATGTAAGCAGTGACAGACTTTACTTTAATTTTTAATTTAATTTTAATTTAATTTAATTTTCCCACTTGTATGCCGCCCAATCAGGAACGCAACTCTGGGTGGCTCACACAATAGTTATACAATATACACAATAATACAATATACAAAATAATTATGCAATATTCAGCTTACAAGAGCAACACATAATAATATATAACAATACAGTACATTACTGCACTGGCCACTCCCTCCCCCCCCCCCAGCTGCAGACAAAGTCCGAGGGGTGGTGGTGGTGAAATCCTGCTGCGCTCCACTGTAGCAGTGTTTTCAAGTCCTGGCCAGTGGCAGGGCCCAGGGGTGCTGGCGGTGGAAGGGCCTGGCGACCACTGCTGTCCTTTCTTGGGATCAAAGATCACTGCAGATGGTGACTGCAGCCATTATAATTGACGCAATGGGCATAGATCTGTGTGGGCTGTGGAGAATGGCAGATGACAGAGGAGCCTGGCATGCAGTGGTCCATGAGGTCGCAAAGAGGTGGACTCGACTGTGCGACTGAACAACAACAAAAACCCGAGCCTGGCACAGACATCTGCCATGAACTTTTGGAATACTCGTTTCTAATTTTCCTTGACTATTCACAAGAAATTGGTGCATGCTTGAAGAAGTGTTCTTGAATCACAAAGGCTTACAGAGTATGATTTTAAGTGGTCCAATAAATGTATTGCCTGGCTCCTGCATTTGTATTGCGTAATGATCACACATGTCATGGTCCACCTGCCCAGCGGGTGATGTGATATCCAAATGGCTAGAAAACCACAAGTTGTGCACTCCTCACTGAATAAGGACAGCAAAGCAATGATCACACAGCAATATTTGAGAGGAGAGGTTCTTGTTTCTATGTAGGGCCAATTTGAATAAGAGCTTTCCTCTTCTGAGCAACAATGGAGGGGCAGTCATTTCAATGACTGTACATGGCTAGAAAACAAAAGAAGTCTGAAACAACGAGGAAGAATTTGGGTCAGAATCTTGACACCTCACTGTCCAAAGAAACAAGGCGAAGCATAAATTGAACAGAAAAATTCTATAAGGCATTAGCTTTAGCAGTGGGATTTTTGCTTGTTTTTCTGTCTCAGAATCAGAGTAGGGGTTTACAATTCAGTCAATCCTATTTGTAAAAAAGCACAACATCAGTCCTCCTCAAGGAAAATAAAATGAAAAAAGACCAGCAAAGAAAAACAAATGAGAGAAGATGATGTTTTAACTTGGTTTTACTATGCTGCATCTGAAAACATTGTTGAATCAGTCAACCATAGGCTGAAACATACTAAAAAAAGCCTCCTAAATAATTTACTTCTTGAAAGGAGATACCTGTACAAGGTTCCCAACAAACTAGAGTGAATGTTTACAAGCAAGTTATATACTAGGGAAATGTGCTTTACAAGGAAAAAAAGAAGAAACCCTAATGTAAGATTAACTATAGTGTTACAAATGGCAAATCATAAATTAGTCTCTCAAGAAAGTGCATAGTTATTTATGAAGAGAAGCATATTTGGCTTAGAAGCATTTAAAACTCTCTATAGTACTTCAAATAATTTTTCTTGAACCTATCATAGCTAGACACTAGAGCAACCTCTACTGTTCCTTGCATATAATTTATTTATTATTCAGTTCCAATAAATATTCATTATCTCAAATATAAATCTCAAGAAAAAATAAAGAAATTTAAATGGTAGCTAATCCATCTATTTGTCATCTATGGAAATATATAAAATTTCTCAATAGAACAAATTACAGTTTAAAGTACAAATAATTCTTGGCTGACTCTGCTAATCCTTGTGGATACCTTTCCTTTAAATTCTTTTGGTATTTGAAAGTACTTCACAGAATTTCTCAATAGAACAAATTACAGTTTAAAGTACAAATAATTCTTGGCTGACTCTGCTAATCCTTGTGGATACCTTTCCTTTAAATTCTTTTGGTATTTGAAAGTACTTCACAGATGGTTATGAACACCTATTTGACAAGGACAAAGACTGGAAGATTGACCTACCTGGTTATACCTGCCAATTATTATGTTTGCTTTTATTAGGGAAACTCAAAGGTGAGTGAAAGCAATCATCAAGGAAAACAATAAATAATAAAAATAAGACTAAAATTCAAACAGTGGTAATAGGTATAATAAAAAGTAGAGATATCGCCCTGCTAACAAAAGTCTGCATAGTCAAAGCAATGGTCTTTCCAGCAGTAATGTATGGCTGTGAGAGCTGGACCATAAGGAAGGCTGAGCACAGAAGAATAGATGCCTTCAAACTGTAGTGCTGGAGAAGACTCTTGACAGTCGCCTGGACTGCAAGGAGATCAAATCTGTCCATCCTGAAAGAAATCAATCCTCACTGCTCCTTGGAAGAACAAATACTAAAGCTGAAGCTCAAGTACTTTGGCCACCAAATGAAAAGTGTTGACTCACTTGAGAAGACCTTGATGCTGGGACAGTTTGGAGGGAAAAGGAGAAGGGGACGGCAGAGGATGAGATGGCTAGACAGCATCATTGAAGCAATGGGTGTAGATCTGTGCAGATTCTGGAGGATGGCAGATTGCAGAGGAGCCTGGTGTGTGGTAGTCCATGGGGGTCACAGATGGTCGGATTCGACTGTGCAACTGAACATGAAGCAAGTATTTTAATAAAAGACAAACACTTTTGGTGTCCACTGGTACAAGATGATCTTACATAAAAAGATAAAAAAATTGCTCTGTGTTATTGCATTGCTCAGTTTAAGAACAGGAGGAACACAGTAAATGCTTCCCTATCAAAAGCACTATAATTTGTTAACTGTCTAGGACAGAAATGGGTATGTTCCCAGAAAACATTTGTTTTAAATATACTTGTCCAACATGCTGAGTAGCCTGATGTCTAAAAAGGCAGAATATGAATATAACAAACAAATGAACCAAGTTTATAATTTGTAATTGATAGAGTTATACTCCCTAACACCTGTGCAGCCTTAGGCAACCTGCAGGATCCTTGAGTGATACCAGAAAGAGATAATGGTAGATCATTTCTGAGTGCTTTATTTGTAGAAATCCTTGGAAAGGTTGCCTTATATCAGAATCCATTTGACAGCAGTTATATTTGTGGCACATTGTTGAACCAAGGAACACTCAAAATTTGCCACTCTGAATAATCAAGCAAAGAATAATAGGGGTTATGAGTGTTGCTAAGATCACCACTACCACTGCTAGTGCAGTCATGCCCTTGGTGGCAACAACTACAGCAGTTGAGTCACTTTTAGTCATACCTGGTTTCTTTGCACCAGTAATTAGACATAATAAACATTGAAACTTCAGACTATGGAAAAATAGAGATAGATGTCATTGTACTGATCCTGCAAAATTAGGAGTTCTCAGCTGGGGAGCTGGGTCACGCTCCCTCAGACAGCTTCAGGGGGGCAGATGGCTATTTTGCCCTTCCTCCACCACATGACACTTCTGGGTGTGGTGGAGGTGGTGGGGGCCACATGAAGTGGTGCCACGGGCTGCAGGTTGAGAATCCCTGCTCTAAATATACATATAATCAAACTGTATAAGCCCAAAGATGTGTTAACAAGTAGATGGTTCAGTATTGAATCTTGAAGAGCAAAAGAATCATGCAAAGTTTGGGCTGCAATATTGCAGCTTAACCACTGCACCACAAGGACCACAGTAACTCCTATTCTTTAGCAAGATAATTTAATATTAAATTTACTTCCAAAGCTAGTTCTAATAATTATTTAATGGGTGGTTTTTATTCAGTGTGATAGAAAATCAAACCCTCAGTTATCTAAATGGATTTTCAGTGTTCAAATGTTTGAGGGTACCATCTTTCAAACTTGCTTGATTTGAATAATTTCCTACCATGATTATTTGATGTAAAAATTGCTTTATTATTAACATTGAACATAAACTTGCATTATTCTAAGCATATCAAATGTTATCAAAGAAGCTTTGAAAGATTCTTTGCTTAGAACATGTTATGTATGTTAACTGTGCTTAACTGTCAAGGCGATTCAAACCGCCATGTTCCTGTGCTTTCCTAGCTGTCAAAACAGCGTCCCTGTTTGACAGCTATGAAATCTCGCCAGATAGCATACTCTCGCAAGATTTCGATTTCGCACAAATTAGAATCTGACAGGAGCGGAATGTATCTTTTCTCATGTATCTATTCTTATGCAAATAAGTAGATTGAAAAATGTGCACACTCTGTTAGCCAATGGGCTTGTTGTATTATTGTTACTGTTACTGTTTATAGTGTATATAAGTCTGAGTTTTGACCCATCCAAACTGTGTTCAAACCCCACTAATAAAGAGCTGAATTTCACTACTTCATTCATCTTTGTATTCATTCCTTGGACACTAAACTGGCGACGAAGGTGGGATGGCGTCCCCACATGGCAGCAACATTGGCCCATTTGACCCAGCGCATCCAGAGAAATAGGCAACATATGAATGCCAGTTCCACCACGCAATGGCCTCACAGAAGATCGCCAACGAAGACCAGAAGTGCTCCTGCTTCCTCGCACAGTGCAGTTCTGAGATGTTTGAGCTGGCAACCCACCTCGTTCTTCCATGGGACGTGGATGTGGTGCCACTCGCGGAGATCATGTCCGCACTGAGGAGGCATCTGCAGCCAGAGGCCTCGATCTTCCTGGCCAGGGTGGCCTTTCACAGAAGGGAGCAGAGACCTGGTGAATCCATTGCAGACTATGCTGCCACTCTGCGCATTGCTGCCGCCCCATGCAAGTTGGACAACATCGAAGAAGCGCTTCGGGACTATCTGCTGGCCGGCATGAGGGACGAAGATGCTCAATGTTGCCTCATGATCAGAAAGACGCTAACCTTCAAGGCTGTCCTAGAACAGGCAGTAGCGTCTGAGGCCGCACGGTCTGGGATAAAGCTCTTCCAGCATCGCCACTCCACCACCAATGCCACCAACTCAGCTGTGCAAGCCCAGCAAAATGCATCTTCATCCTCCTCCACATCGCCTGGTTCCACCTCTTCATCGGAGTCCAGAGACACCAAGGGAGAAGTCCGAGTGGTCCAACGAAAGCACCATGAACACCATAACAAGAAATTCCTTCATAAGTGTGATGGCTGCGGAGCCCGGCATGACCGCAAGATGTGCCCATTCTGCACCACAGAATGCCACAACTGTGGGAGAAGAGGGCACATTGCTAAGGTATGCTGGCACCGAAAGTGAAGACTTCCGGTGCCTGAGCTCAGTCATCTCATCACCACAATGCGTCCATCACCAAAGTGTCACCCGAGCCTGAGCTGTGCCAAGTGTGCATCATCAGCAAGCATTTCTACACAGACCTGAGCCTTCAGGACATCCCCTTCAAGATGGAGGTGGATTCAGGTACTACCTTTTCCATAATTCCACAGCGGGAGTTTTTGAGGATTCCCCCTGCCTCTCAGCCCAAGCTTAAATCCCTTAAGACTTCCCTCTGGGATGTGCAAGGTTCCCAGATTCCGGTCCTGGGGGTGGGTAATTTCATGGTTAGCTTCAAAAACATTCGTACCTCCCTGCCATTGGTTATAGTTAAGCAGGGCACTAACAGTCTTATTGGGACTCAATGGTTTAGATCCCTGGGAATTCGGCTTTCTGGCATTCACGCAATAGACTCTGACCCAATCTGGGACGTTTGTGCTGCACATCCGGAGGTGTTCAATAACAGTTTAGGTTTATACAAAGGACCCCCTGTTGACTTTGAGCTTGACCCTACCATCCGGCCCAACCGGATGAAGCCATGCCAGGTACCCTTTGCTCTAAAGGAGAAGATAGAAGCTGAGCTGGACAAACTGGTGGGGCAGGGCATCCTAGTGCCAGTGGACTCCACAGAGTGGGAGACACAAATTGTGACTGCTTTGAAAAGTAATGGGGAGATCAGGATATGCGCAGACTATAAGTGTACCATCAATAAAGCTATTCACCCGAACGCATATCCTGTGCCCGTGGTAAGCCATCTTCTTGCCTCCTTGCATGGAGGAAATTGCTTCGCAAAACTTGCCCTTGCCCAAGCTTACCAACAATTAACTGTGTCTCCTGCTGCTGCCATAGCCCAGACCATAGTAACACATAAGGGGGCATTTAAGGTAACCAGACTACAATTTGGGGTGAATGCAGTGCCTGGAATATTTCAATCTCTTGTAGAACGTATTTTAAAAGGTTTGACCGGTGTCCTGACATATTTTGATGATGTCTTGATCACCGCTAAGGATACCATCGAACTAGCAGCTAGGCTCGACCGAGTCCTGTCACGTTTCGAGAGGGCTGGTCTACATCTCAGAAGAGACAAGTGTGTGTTTTTGGCATGGGAAGTGGAGTTCCTGGGGTACCGAATTACACCCCAAGGTATCATGCCCTCTGACTCCAAGGTGACGGCTGTGCGGAATGCACCCAGGCAGAAATGTAAAGCCGAATTACAATAATTTCTAGGATTGTTAAACTTCTATCATGCTTTTCTCCATCACGAAGCCTCAGTTGCTGAACCATTACATTGGCTTCTTTAAAAAGATACTGTTTGGCACTGGGGTCATTGTCAGGCTACTATCTTCGGATGCTGTATTAACTCATTTTGATCCTAACAAGGAAGTTGTACTTGTGTGTGATGCAGCCCCTGTGATGGTGGGAGCTGTGTTCTGCCATGTACTAAATGACGGAAGGGAAGCTCCCATAGCATTCTATTCCCGTTCGCTCTCACAGCCTGAGAAAAATTATGCTCAGACAGACAGGGAGGCATTGGCAATTGTGGCAGGCACTAAGAAATTCCATGATTACCTTTACGGAAGGCCTTTTACCATCGTAACTGACCACAAGCCCCTCCTTGGAATCTTTGTGAACAGGAAACCCACGGCTCAAATTCTGTCACCCAGGATGTTGCGTTGGTCAATTTTCTTTAATGCATACAATTTTACTTTGGTGCACATGCCCAGCAAGGACATCAGCCACCCTGATGCCCTGTCAAGTTCTCCACTGCCAGGGGTAGGGGAGGCAGATTGTGAGATCGAAAGTGACCACTAGGTCCACATGACTGAGGCATTCGACACGCCCCCGGTCGTCCCCTCAGATATAGCCAAAGCTACGGCCAAGGATGTAACATTAACTAAAGTAATGTCTTGGGTACAAAAAGGCTGGCCTGTCTCTCCTCTAGCTGAGGAATTCAGAACATTCCACTGCAAGCATTTGGAATTGTCAGTGGAATGAGGTTGCCTTCTATGGGGCCAGCAGGTGGTCATTCCTGTCACTCTCAGGAAAAAGGTTTTACATTTACTTCACACAAGTCACCCGGGAATTGTACCTTCCAAAGCCCTTACCCGTAGCTAATTTTGGTGGCCTCAACTGGAACAAGACATAGAGCAGATGGTTGGCACTTATGCCAGCTTTCAATCCTCTCGCTCAGAGCAATCCCACCTTCCCTCTCAGGAATGGGATTCTGCTAGGGGTCCGTGGTCTAGGTTGCACATAGATTTTGCAGGTCCATTTAGGGGTGCCCTATTCTGTTGGTTGTAGACTCATTCTCTGAGTGGCTGGAAGTGATTAGAGTGCCTAATACCACTTCAGCCACCACGATAATGCACCTGAGAATGGCTGTTTGCAGCATTTGGACTACCAGATGTGCTGGTGTCCGACAACGCATCCACGTTCACATCTGCAGAATTCCAATCCTTCATGGAAAGGAATGCAATTATGCATATCACTGCTGCCCCATTCCGCCCAGCCACGAATGGCCATGTGGAGCAGCAGGTGCACACAACTAAAGATGCACTTTGGCGTATGGGTGAAGGGGATTTGGAGCTCCAGTTATGCCAGTTTCTTTTCACGTATAGGCTCCCCCGCCATGCCTCAGGGCTGTCCCCTGCTGAATTGCTCCAGCAAAGGAAACTGTCATCCTTGCTGGACAGATTGGATCCCTCTAGGGTGGAGGACAAAGGCACAAATATAGCGATCCAACACCAGAAGGGTTTTTCTCCAGGAGACCCTGTATACTGCCGCAATTATGCAGCTGGTGGTCCTACGTGGGTGCCTGGGTTTGTGATCGATCAAACTGGTCCTGTTTCTTACAGAATTGAAACAGCCACTGGTCTGATCTGGAGGAGGCACGCGGATCAATTGAGACCCAGAATACTGGACCCACAGGACGAATACAGACACTCAACGTTAGGGTTAGCCCCCACCCATTTAAACCCAGGGGGCAGAGGTAATAGTTGATAATAGTCAGCAGCAAGCTTACTTAGACCCAGAGGTGTGTTTTAGGGACCGACGTCAAGGGGAATTTGTGGAATGCTCCCCTACTCCGGCCAGGTGTACCCCTACACTGCCCCAGCCTAGCACTCTGGATTCCTTTATTGATGATGACCAATTTTTTTGGAGTCACCCTCCACTCTTAGTACACATAGGAGGGATCCTGAGTTGCCTTATTCATTCACAGAATTAGATTTTGGTTTTGAGTGATCCCCTCTCCTCCATCTGACAAACGGAGCTTTAATTTGGGTTTGCAATCCTCTCCCTCTAGTCAATCCCTCACTCCAGTCAGATCGCCTGTCCTACGAGCCCCTGAGTCAGCTCAGCCAAGCGTCCGACCCAGAAGGGAAACTAGACCGCCATCCTGGTTAAAGGATTTTGTTTTTACCTAGGGGGAAGAATGTTATGTATGTTAACTGTGCTTAACTGTCAAGGCGATTCAAACCGCTATGTTCCTGCGCTTTCCTAGCTGTCAAAACAGTGTCCCTGTTTGACAGCTACAAAATCTCACCAGACAGCGTAGTATCGCGAGATTTCAATATGGCGCGCAAATTAGAATCTGACAGGAGCGGAATGTATCTTTTCTCATGTATCTATTCTGATGCAAATAAGTGGATCGGAAAATGTGCACACTCTGTTACCCAATGGGCTTGTTGTATTATTGTTACTGTTACTGTTTATAGTGTATATAAGTCCGAGTTTTGCCCCATCCAAACTGTGTTCAAACCCCACTAATAAAGAGCTGAATTTCACTACTTCATTGTCTTCGTATTCATTCCTTGAACACTAAAGAACAAAACTGTTTTAAGACAATCAGCTATATTACAGTTGTTACTGCAGACCTGTCCCCAAAACTGCATGTTAAAAAGAAGTTCCAAACAAATGTAGATAAGGTAGGTATTTTCTGGAACTGAACACTGCCATATTTTCTAAGTAGGAAATATTAAATTGTAATTATAAATGCTGAAAGCATAGACAAAATAAAGATGTTGTTACTGTGTATACATTAAAGCTGACAACTTTATATGCTTTTCTAGTTCTTGTAGCTCAAAGGGAAAACGATGAAAACTATAACAATTTTCCAGTACATTAACGCATATTGTATAGATATAAAGCTTTGCTTCAGTGGCTTTTGCATAGAAAATACCTGCAAAACATTACTAGCTTTAGCTTCCAAAGCATAATGTTTGCTCACATTGGGGAAAAAAAACCACAACATATTCATCTGGTACAAATGAGAGGCAACAAAAGGAATTATACAGTATATTGCATGTTCTGAACAATTGCAATTGGAATAAAAATAGAAGCTATAATTCTTGGTAAACTTGAAAATAATATTCTTTACGTATGGAGGGCAATTAAAGACACAATATTCTTCACATTCATGTTGGGCTGTTAATATTTCACAGTGACAGATTAAATAAAGGAATCTTTATTAATGGCTTCGTTTAAAGCTTCCTTGCATTAAGAACATTGGCCAACTTAGACAGATCATTAGGGTAACCAATCATGTGAAAATGTGTCAATTGCCAAATTATTATTACATGTAACAATGCTAGCAGTCTTCTTCCACTTTATAATGAAAGTATCCCACCCACTCTTGTACAATAAGATGGATAATAGTAACATTTGGTGAAATACTGTTGCTTAATATAGTAAATTGCAGGCAGAGTAGGTCATTTACTCACTGAGGATTTGGTGAATCAACTTCTCTGTAAGGCCCATTAATTCAAATGGGTTTACTCTACTTCTAACTTATTACATTACACACTGTACCTCATACCATTTCAGTTTGTTCCTGTCCCACTTATCATCATTGATCTTTTCTTGTTCTTCAGTTTCTTAATCTTTTTCATTCTATCCCTATCTTGTCTGGATCTGGTTTATTTTTCCTATTTAAATTGATCTCTGCATTGACTTAACTTGCTTTGAAATATTTGCAGGAAAATTGGTTTCTATTCAATTGACTAATAACCATACATACAGTCCTGGGTATCGGCATCATTCCACCTGTAGGCAGGCTCCGCTCCCCTCCGTTAGAGTTTCCAGAGGCCACGGTACAGGCAGAAGCGTCGTTTGGCTAGCAGGCCGAAAGGGTGGCTTCTTCCAGGCTTGGCTGGGGAAGGCTTGGTCCAGATAATTCTGGCTCATAGGTATGTAGAGAAATGGCGATCCGGGACTAACTACACAGGGGAAATTAAGCTGCAAAGACCCCTGGGATGGAAACGCCACTTTCCCATATGAAAATCACTCTTGTCTTTGCCTCCCCATACAAGATGGTATGGATCGAGACCCATCAAGATAACAAGCAATACAGGTCCTCGTAGCATCAGGAAATGGACCTTCTGATGAAGAAATTGGCTAGGTCTTTATAACTTTCTCCATGAGAAACTGTCCTGGAAAAGTGCTAATTGACTTGTCAAAATGGCTTCACTTAGGCTAAGTCACATAACTCATAGAAAGAAAAGAAAAGAAAAGCAGAGCTGGCATTTCTACTTAATCTACATGATTAATGGGTAAATAACATAAAAAGATGTCATCCTACATGGAATCTTTACACTGTGAAGATTCAGTTCTTCCTCTTTTAAGATCTTGATTTTTAAAACCATCCTATGCAACCTGATCACCTGAAAAATACAGCTCCCTGTAGTCTTTAAAGCAATGAAAAATAGGGAATTTAAATAATTATAGATTGCATGGCATTTGCAGCTAATGAATAGAATTGTCTATTTTGGTTTATTGGATAGCAAATGCCATAACTATCCACTTTATGAGATCTACCTGAACTACCCAGACCTTACAAACACCTAAACAGTGCTCATCTGGAGAGGAAGACCCAGCCAGCACTTTATGCCTTGGATAAAAGAAAATTACCTAATAGTTCACTGATGGCTAACCTTGGCACTCCAGGTGTTCTTGATCTTCAATTCCCAAATGCCCTAATCAGCAGGAATGCTGACTTGGGCTTCTGGGAATTGAAGTCGAAAAACACCTGGAGTGCCAAGGTTGGCAACTGCTGTAATAGTTGATGGGAGGCTTCCTTTTTAAAGAGGAAGTTAGACCTATTCAAGACAAGAAGATTGCTAATGAAGCCTTCTGTTTAGGTGAAATCTGGTTTGTAAGATCTGGTTCTGCTGGTGGGACTTTTAGAAAGTGGAATTATGGGATTTGTAATTTTAAAAGAAAAGCTAAAATGTTAGTGTTTAAGATGCTGAACTTGGAGACTGGAAGGTTGGTTTCAATACCCAAGGGCTACACAGGGACATGGAAGGAGCCTCATCCTCATCCGGGCATCCCCTGAAGGGAGTTTCTCCAGCAAAAATCCTTTCAAACCAGAGTAATCTCTGACATGAAATTATTGTTATTAATTGTAAACTGGTTTCTAGGCTCAAGAATAGTGTGATACCTAAGCAAGGTGAGATGTTAATTCTGCAGACTACAAGAACCTAAATTCAATTATAGTCCCAACTAGTATAAATCCATTGAATCAATGGTATATGTTGTTGATATACCTTTCACCAAATGATTCAATGAGTTTATACTACCTCAGACTAGCAATTGGATTTAGACTAACAGAGATTAGTTTGATCATGTCCTAGGATTTCTCATGAGCAAAGAAGATATCAGAATGGATGTTGTAAGAATAGCTGGAAACAATATCTACCCGCTAATTTTGTTGAAGACTAGCCTGATAACATACATGAGATTACAGAACATATGTCATAGCAAAATATATCCTTATAATACTGAAATATATGTAATTTTTAGATTCCATATTAAAAATAACTTTAAACATTGTGTCATGCTATTTAAATTAGCAGCCTAATCTTAAAGTCCATAATATGGGACAGCACAGTTTCTACTGAAGCAACTAATTAAGCACTTACAGTAAGGTTACGTTTTTCATTAAATCAATAGGCCCCTAGTGTCAGTAACAAAGTCCTAATTACTATGAAGTAAATTTAGATTGGAATTTGAATTAAGGAGTGATTTTCAATCTAACCACAGTGTGTACATATTGTAAATTGCCAGAATTACAGTTCAATAAAATTGAATGGATTTCACTGTAGATAAAACACATGCAAATGTGCCAAAAAGCCTGCTGAAATGCTACAAACATCTTGGCAGGATTTGTACATGCCTAGCATCTAATGCGCTATTTTTGCAACATTCACGTCAAGGCATGAAAATGCAGCTCCTGTTTCAGTAACCGTGTTCTAAATATTTCATTATCTGTTCTGAAAATGAATAAATTTAATCTCTCCCAAGTGATCAAGTAAAATGATGGCTAATGTGCCCACTTACTGTGTTGCTTTAGTTTGATGACTATATTGTTGTGCTAAAGCACAGTATGAAATCAGGTTATCAGGTTATAACTGGCAGGGATGAAAAAGCCAAGTGCTGGGAAACACAAAACAACCCATTTTCTAAGCATGAGTCATGCACTTTGAAGAGTGGGAAAAAGAGAGCCTTGTAAAATTACAGACAATAGCATTTCTAATCAAACAAGTATAAAATTGAAACTAATTTGAACTTTGTGAAGATTTCATTTTGCTTCAAATAAGTCTTGACTCCACATGATATTAATTAAGGGGGGGGGGGGTGTGTAATGTGGCAAGTTAGGTTACGTCACAAAATCTGAAAAATGCCAATATTAATAGGTCTTAGTAACTATTAAAAAGAAGAAGATTACAAGCTTATTGTTGACCTGAGAACTTGCAGTATGTGGCAGTAAAGAAAGAAAGAATTATGAATAGACAGTAAGGGTGAAAACTGCGGCACCCATTCTTGGGAGTAAATCTCCCCAGATCTCAAATCTGAGCAGACAGACAGGTATGTGATTGTTCTATAAATTAGCTCCTAGAAAGTTACAACTTATTCTCAATATTATTTATTATCCATTTGTCCACACCATATGAGGAGGAAAAAGAAAACCAAACCTATGATTCTTATTTCATTTACAATTCATGTACACCCCTAAATAGTAGCTTTGCTGTTACATGTGGAGCTGGCTAGACAGGTCAGTGGTTTAGGTATCTCACTGCAGAGCAAAGGACTGGGAGTTCAATTCCTCACTGTGCCTTCAGTCTGTGCAGTAATGTACAAACTGCATAGTCCCGGGGCATCCCCAAAAGATGTGAATGGTAAACCACTTCTGTATATTCTCTACCTAAAAAACTCTGGAAAAGGTTGCTATAAATCAGAATTGACTTGTTAGCACACTACTATTGTTTATTATTAGGTAAAGGTAAAAGGCAAAGGTCACCCTTACTTGAAAGCCAGTCATATCTGACTCTAGGGTTCAGTGCTCATCTCTGTTTATAGCCAAAGAGCCAGTGCTGTCGGTGTCTGCTGACGTTTCCATGGACATGTGGCAGGCATGCCTCAACACCGGAGCGAACGAATGCTGTTTACCTTTCCACTGAAGTGGTCCCTATTTATGTATTTGCAATTTTTGCTTTCAAACTGCTAGGTTGGCAGGAACTGGGACAGAAACAGGAGCTCCCTCCATCATGCAGTACGGAGTTTATTATTACATGTATACAATTAAGTCAAAAGTATTGCAGTGCAGCCATTTATAAAACCCATTATAATAAGTATTGTCACACCCAGTGAACAAGCTTATGTGATTTTCTCTCTCTAGTTACATTGTGCTACTCTTTTGGGACATGTAAAACAGGCTTACAACATGGGATTTGTATGCCATCTGGAATTCTATATTGTTGTTTCTTCCACCAGTTGCTTGTTTAAAAACTGCAGGAACCCCACTTTGCCATAAAGCCCAGCTGCACAATAGGAAAAGATGCAATACTATCAACACAAAACAAATCAAGGATTTAAAGCAGTGGTGCCGAAAATTTTGTTCGCAGACCGGTCTCACCCCTGACACACAGCTGCAGGGGCCAGAGGCGGGCTGCTCCCATTGCTGACAGTTTTGATATCAGCGGCGGTGGTGATCACGCTTTGTCCCAGCTGCTCCAAGCAGCCTCTGGCTTTGTCCCATACCCTCTCTAGCCTTTGCCAAAGCCGATTGCCGCATCAGAGCCTCCTCTGTTTCAAAATCTCCATTGCTGGAAGGGTAAACCTGGTGCGCTGCGGTGATGTCATCCTGGGTGCACTAGGAGGCTCTCCTAGCGCAGTGGATTTTGAAACAGAGGAGGCTTTGAAAACTTCTCCAATCATGGTGATCGGCTTTGGCAAAGGCTAGAGAGGGGATGGGACCGAGCCAGAGGCTGCTTGGAGCAGCCGGGACAAAGCGCGGCTGCCACTGCCGCCACCGCTGATGTCAGGCAGTGGGGACGGGTAGAGGGGCTATCCGCAGTGACCCAGGGTACTTACCACAGGCTGCATTAATGATATGCATGGGCCTAATTGGGCCCACGGACCGTAGTTTGGGTGCCCCTGATTTAAACTCAGGATCCAACTTAATCAATATGACAGTTGAGCAAGTCATCTTAAAGACAATAACACCAGACCATTCATGGATAATATTATTCTAAACTGTCTTAACTTCAGGGTTGGTAATCTTTGCCGTGCCTATATTAAAGATCTTTGTGAAAACATCTGTATAAATTCCCTATGGCACAAAAGTACCCAGGCTAAGGTTGTGACTAGACTGCAAAAATACCATGCGGTTCGTCACTGAATTTTAAGCCTGATTTAAACCACCATGGTTTTCCCCAACTGCTGAAATCACCTCAGTAGTTTACACTGGTAACAGAAATGCCCGGGTTGCAAACATCCTAGTAACGTATATTGGCACCACCCTTTCTTTCTCTTTTCTATAGGAAGATAACATTTATTTCATAGTACTGTAGTTTAATTTCCCCCCTTTCAGAGTTGGCATAGTGATAACTTAAAAGTATTTTCAGCATAAAAGTCAAAATAAGGGCTTTGTCATTAAAAGCAGAAAGATAAAATTCATAATAGGGCTGGCAATTGTAAACATTATTGTAGGACCAGTTATCCTAATGATAGGTCTGGTGAACTAATGAGTGAGGAGGAAATCAAACAAGGGAGCTCTTCAGCCTTTACTTGGCACAGAGCTGAGCTTAAGAAACACCAATATTTCGCTATTATAAGTCAGCCATCTCCACTACTGGTAACCAAAGATTGCCGTGATTGCTTGGCTGTCATGCCATGTTAAATTTCCACTTATGCCATCCCTTAGAGATCTGTGACCCTGGGGGAGGGGGGAGCCATCACTGAGTATGGCTGGACCTCATGCAGAATGTTATGTCTTTTTTTTCCTCCAATGGAAGAGTTTATATTTTGATATCCTTTATGTATCCAAGCATCATTAGTATTGAGTTAATCTGCTGCTTGTTATGTAAGGGAAGAAATAAATATGTATTCCTTGTATACTTTTCATAGCCATCTTCTGCTTTTATTACTCATTTTTCTAAGCAAAATAATATGACTTGCCTTGACAAAAATCACCATATTACTTTGGGGGAAGAAAGTTTCCCCAGACTCTACTTTTTCTGCCGAGGGCCACATGCCTTGGGCATTTCCCACATCTTTGCTGAACTCTTTTTATAGCTTATGACACCAGGCTTCTCCTTTTTGATATACAAAACCAAACCTGTAAACAGTTTTGTTTCCTTTGCCCATGAGAACTCTTGGATTCAGAAATGATGCAAAAATCTGCTGATAGCAGCAAAATGCTTTTTGTGCAGTTTCCTTAGAGCTCCCATACTGCACTTCAACTTTTGAACTAAGACACATTAGTGTTTACCTGGAAAATATCACCAGCAGTTATAACTCGCTCACATTATCTTCTGTTAGATGTAAACTGAAATTAATCGTATCTTGGCCTTTTAACTGCTGTTATATGGACACTGGTTAAATTAACTTGCTACTCAGGATCCATGACATGTTGTTTCAGTTTTATTATTTCTTCTTGGAGAAAATTAACATGTCAAATCGAGCTTCTTTATGTGTAGCAGCTGGAAGCCATTGTAAGTCTAATAACATGTCTATTTTACTCTTTTCTGGTTAATCAGGCTGTCACTAAGAAACTGTAAGTTTTCAATTTGATGGATCCATTCTAAATACCTTTATACACTCAGGTTTTGGAATTCTGTGTTAATCCTGAGAATCTGCATGATATGCATGGGACAATTCTGCTGACAGAAGGTGTGTCTACCTGATTTTGTGGTCCTGTGCTTTTTTGTGACACTGCAGAGATAATTTTGCACTCAAATTACTGTATTTGCCAGTTTATATGATGCATCAGAGTATAAGATGCACTCCGTTTTCCCAGTGTATATTTGCCAGCTTATATGATGCATCAGAGGAGTATAAGATGCACTCCATTTTCCCAGTGTATTTTAAAGGGGGGGAGTGTGTTTATATGCTGGCAAATACAGTAAATGAACTAAACTCACCCACAACTTGGAAGGAAATTGTATCCTGGAATGGGATAGAAGACTGTAAGCCAATTTTCAACAAAACCATACTTCAAAGATTATTACAGTGTATTGCTAAAGTAATGAAGCTAGAAATGATTAATTGGCTTTTTAAAGGAAAATAGTTGCCAGTTTTGGGGCAGTTGATGGCCTTAGATCAGGGGCTCTCAACGTTTTCCCACTGTGGGCCATACCACACATCCTCTGCCAGCTGAGCGGACTGGACACATAGTTCCCCCCATCGTAAATGCTGCCATAAAATGTGCCTGCGGCTGTCATTAATGCATTTACAGCCTATTTTCAGCTGTTTTTGCTGCTTCTGCTGCTTCTGGCAGTGGCAGTGGGAGTGAGAGTGGTGGGCCACGTGAAATGGTACCATGGGCTGGGGCCGGCCCACATGCTGTAGGTTGCGAACCCCTGTCTTAGATGATAACTTCAAAAAGCCTTATTAGTACTACAGGCTCTTGGCTATGTTAACTATGAGTGTTTACAGTCTTGAATGTATTTAGACATGCAACATTGAGCTATCTGTTTTAAACCACACTTTTCAAATGAAAGTATAGGCCTCTTTCCCTTCGAGGGTGGGGTTATGGACTAATTGTCTCCTCTGCAGATAAATATACAAAATTAATAACTAACATTAATTTAGTATTAATTTTAAAACTTTCTTTTAAATAGAATAGATCTTAAGAGACTTTTTTTGCATTGGTCCACAAATATAATGAATGTAGCATTAACACATAAATTTTAGTGCACTATTTCCAAACTCTGATATAGATAATTAACTGTGATAGACTAAGTAGCGTGTTATTATGGGATGAACAACGGAAGCAAGGCTATTGCTGTCCAGATATATATGAGCTGTTTAGACTATTAAAAGGTGGCTAATATAGTTAATTATATCCTACATATGGATCCTGCAGCAGACATCACAATAATACATTCTATGATTTTAATAGAATTCTCTTATATGCAGCACACTTAGTATCAGAATGGACAAAGAGAGAAAGAACTTGGCAATAATAGCAGCTGTATCTGTTATTTGAAAATGAATGACAATATTTTTTTACAGCAACGTAGGCAACATATAAATTAGCATGGTCCTGGTTATTTGTGAATTATATTCATTATCTTCATCATGGAAAAAACATACATAAGATATATAATAGGGCATTACTTATTTATATGTAAAGCCTTTCTTCTATTTTTTTAAAAGATTAAATCTTGTTTCAATTCTGTTCTCTCAGGGATGTGCTAACGGTTTGAGCTCAGCATGAGAGCCATCAAACCCTTGAGCTGAAATTTAGATTGCGCAATTTTGCCTGGTGAAGTAGAAAAGGACATGTGGAATGCCAGAAAACAGGATGGCTTATGGAAAGGCAGATGTTTCAATAACTTGCTGTCTAGTGGGAGACTCCAATATCTAAATTTAACCAGGGGAGAACATTTGATGGGATTCTTGTTAAGAAAAGTTAATTCCCTACAACTTGACCCAAATGTGCACATGTAACAAATGTGTAGATATGAAGTCTGACTTGAAATGACAGCTGTTAAAAGCAGAAATATAGTTATTAATAATGCTGCAAACTTTCAAAATGGGAGAATTATATTTTAAAACAATTTTTGACCCTCTTGAATTTCTTTCTGAATTACATCCATGCTTCTTTAAACTTTGGACCTAACACAAAATGCATTTGACATACTTGCTAAACCTCCCAACTACTTCCTCACTGCATAACATCTCTTTCATCAAAAATGTGGCTTCATTTTGGCAAAGTCTGACCTAGACATGAAAGAAAAAAACCACATGCTACTTATAGCAACAATCGACAAGATCTTGGGTGAACAGTGCTACGAAACAAGTGCAAAATATCTCAAAGGATCCGTTTGTGGATGGCATATATAGAAAACTTACATGCAATTGGATATCCTTCCAGAATTCTCAGACCTTTCTCCCTTACTTGGGAAGTTCCTGAATACTTGATTTTCATTCTGATTTATTAGTGATACTTTACGCATCCTACTATTCTCTTTTATTTTTCTGAATTTTGTGCAGAATACTATATATGTAGGAGCTTCTGTCATGTTTACTTCTTATTCATATGTAACAGAGTGCTTTGCTCAAATTAGATAGATCTGTGGCTTATATAGTACTAGATTTTTTTGCCCGGCCCTGCCGGGCAGTTATTACCTGTGAGTGGGTGGTTGGGGTGGTTTTGGGGAGTGTGCGCACCCCCCAAACCACTTCAATGACCAACACACAGATAATAACTGCCCGGAAAGGCAGGGGTGTCTGATGTGTGTGTGTGTGTGTGTGAGAGAGAGAGAGAGAGGGGGGGGAAGGGACATGCACGACCCTTGTCTGGAGGGGAAGGGGGCTCCCTTCCTCTGTCAGGCAAGGACCGAAAGGGGTGCCAGCTTTGGGCATCGCCTGGTGGGGAATGCACATGCTTTTTCTGTCTCTCTCTGTTCCCCCTTCTCTCTCTCTCTTACCCCCTCTCTCTTTCTTCCACCCTCCCTCTCTCTCCCATCTCTATTTCTCGCATGTGCTTTCCCCTTCTCTCTCTCTTTTACCCCTTCTTTCTTTCTCTCTCTTTTACACCCACTTTCTCTTTCCCCTTTTTTCTCTCTCTTCCCCCTCTCTATGTCTCATGCGCTTTCCCCGTCTCTCTGTCTTCCCCCAATCTCTCTCTCTCTATTCCACCCCTCCTATCTCTCTCTTTTCCCCTCTCTTTTCCCCTCTCTCTTTCTTCCCTTTCATTTCTCTCTCTCTCTTCCCCCCTCTTGTTCTTTCCACCCTTTCTCTCTCTCCCCCGGTGGGGAAGGTGGCCTTGCTCGGTGAGGCTGCGGGAAGTTGAGGAGCTCTCCTCCTTCCCACAACCTTGCCAAAGCTGCTGCGAGGCCAGCGCTGGCCTCGCTCGCTGGGGCTGCGGGAAGATGAGGGGTTCCCCCTCCTTTCCACAACCCTGCCAAAGCTGCTGTGAGGCCTGCACCGGTCTCACTCACTGGGCCACGGGAAGATGAGAGGCTCCCTCTGCTTCCCACAACCCCACTGAATCCACGGCGAGGCCGGTGCCAGCCTCGCTCACTGGGATGGCGGGGATGGGTTCCCTCTGGGAGATGAAGTGTCTCCTGGAGGAAAGTGTTTTGTGGCTGGTGCTGTGGTGCCGCAGTGCGGCAGTGGTTTTTTTAGCATGCGCACCGGCTTTTCCGGCCTCCTCCGCGCTCACATCCTTCAGTCTGATTGGCTGAGGGGTCATGGCACAGAGGATGCTGGGGCTTGTAGTTTTTTCCTGTTCGCGTTCATGGGGTGGTTGCCCCATTTGCGGCTGGCGGACCCTTGTGGCGAGGCTCGTAGGGTGTTAAGGTAAGTGTTGGTGGCTCAGTTCGGGATGGTTGGGCCAGGTGTGGATGTGCATGCCGGACACTTATATGTAAAAATTAGATGCTATGCACTGTTCAGATTTGACAGGCACCACTTTAAGGGACAACAAGAAAGAGAGTAATGCTCTGGAAAGCTGCATAAAAGCAACTTCTGTTCTGATTTTACTTTTGTTTCAAGCTGAAGGGGATTACCTTCCTTTGAAGCAAAAAGCCCAGGCACCTTGGTACCACACCTCTACCCAGAGATTGGAGCATTATTACAAAGGGTTAAACACATTTTGTTTATCTTTATTTAAATCTTTATTTAAAGGTAAAGGTTGCCCATGTTTGAAAGCCAGTTGTAATTGACTCTAGGGTTCAGTGTTCATCCCCATTTATCCCCAAAGAACCAGCACTGTCTGTGTCTGCAAACATTTCCATGGTCATGTGGCAGGCATGATTAGACACTGGAGTGCATGGAATGATGTTACATAACTGTTAAGTCTTCTCTCTCCTGGGAAAGAGGGTGTTAAAGGGAAGAGACAATGAACCAATCGGCTTCAAGTATATTTGCATACAACATAAAGAGGATAATTCAGTGGTCTCGTTTTAAACACAGATTTTTTAAAAATGAAATTGAGGTACACAAGGCTAAGACAGTAGATAATTAAGTGATGTAAGTGTAAAAAACAGTTCCATGAAAAATCACCATACTATGAAATGCTGTGAGAGGGAAAGAGATTTAAAACAGAATTATTACAGTATTTATCTCTTCCACTGCAGCTGAGGCTGGCCTGTTGGGGCTGGCCTGCTGCATTGCTGCCTGTGAGGAGCAGCAGTGGTGCTAAGGTGAGTGACACAGCTGGCTGCAACTGGCATAGTTCATTGTTCAGTGTTTTAAACATGCTTTTTTGTGGGTTCATGTTGCCTGCCTTCCCCTAACTGGTACTATTCAGATACATACTAATTCCATTATCTCACTGCTAGACAGGTATTATTGGATTTAGTGTCCAACACACTTGTAAAGTACCAGGTTGGATAAGGCTGTGTTTAAAACACAGAACTTAATAGTAACTAAGAATCTGTTTGACCACTGTTCTGCTGCAGATCTTCCCCTTATTACTTCCTCATCCACTTACAAGCAACATGTATGCTCCTTCTCAGCCCTCTATATCTAAACATGGATTTTTAAAGAACAGAATAAATGAATTGGGGGAAAAAATCCTAGTCAAAATAACTCTAAAATTTCTGGAAATGCTCTTTAAACTTAACCTTGAAAAAAGTAGACTCTATTACTCACTACTCCAAGACAGCTAATAACATTGCTACATATTCCTTCTAAAATGTAATGTCCGTGCCATAATAACTTATTTCAGACTATTTTCTTACTTCATTGATTACTTTACAACTCTGTCTCTACCCAGATGAATTTTTAATTAAACCCTTTCTTTACTTGCTATTATTATTTATTAGTTAAATTTGTAAGCTTCTACAGTTCTCCACCCAACATTATCCTTATAAAAACCTATGAAGTTAGACCAGGCTAAGAATGACTTACCACAGAAACAAGGACCTTGCCTTGAAACATTTCCATCCATTATTCAGTCAGTGAGGCCATAACATAAAGAAAACCAACCTGAATAACTTAACCTTTCTTTTTAAACTGTTGATCCCCTTTCAAAAGCCTAACTACTCAGGAAGTCAGATGCAATCCAGGATTTTTTTTGCTTGACCCTTGTGGGTGGCACTCCTTAGCTATCAAACCATTTAAAGCCTTTCTGCAAAGACTTTATTACTGGCTACAACTCAGACAGCATCATGTTCATTTTGATTCACTCACACATTCCAAGTTGTCCACAAAATCTGAGAACCCAAGAATCACATTGTTCTTTGTTAAAGCTTTCTATTCAGGTTGGTACTACACTATAGCCTCTTTCTAAGGTTCTTTTTTAAGCCAGGTGTTTTCTGTGATGGAAAAATGGCTAAACAGAAGCTAAAACATGTCAGATATTGAAAGATAAATCTGTTTGGAACGTTGAACATTAAAGAGTAGCTAACTTTGATACAGAAAATTACAATTAAATTTTCTGTGAGGCACCCCCCCACACACACACAAACAATGGCTAAAATTCCTATTGCTTAGCATGATAAGCCACAGTAGAATAGGCTTATTGAATCAGTGTGGATTTGGTTAGGCAAATCTGTAGATTTCACTGATTCAAATGGGCCTATGCTAATTATAACATACTGTACTTCAGTGCAGTAATCTACATCTAAAGTAGGCCTATTTGAATCAATGGAATTTATGGAATAGTTTCCTCTTCAAATCACCATTGACTCTACTGTGACTTATTACTCTAATCAACACGATTCCTGGCAGTATGTAATGATTTTTAAAAATCAATCAAAACTTTAAACAGAAAATATCTCAAAAAGCCTCAAATAAAGATTTTATAATTCATAACCATTTAAAAGTGTGTTATGTCTTTTAAAAAATAAATGTACACATAAACAACAACAATAAAATGAATTGGCTAAAAACCAATACCTAAACAAACAAATGTGCTAATGAGGATGATGGTTTCTCCAAAGATTAGAAGATACTTTAAAAGCCATGTTTTCACTTCCCCTCCACCCTTTTATTGCTTGATAAAGTAATAATAGAGAGAGATTAAGTTGGTCTCTGAAATATAGGTCATACCACTAAATCTCACTCCGTCCTTTTGACCTTAAAATCTATGAAATTTCTTGATTCCTAAGCATTTTAGAATCCAATTTCCAATGAAAGCATATCCACAAAATTCAATGTAGAAGACTATAGTAATCCATTTAATAAGAATTGTTGCCTGACTTGTTTTGTAGAGGAAGAAAGGAAATCTGTTGAGCTACTGGAGCTCAGCAATTGATGTGCTAATGCTCATCTTCTGCAGTGAAAACTGTTGTAGGAAATGTTTAGGGACACTTTTGATGTATAAAGTGCACAGGAGCCTTGGGAACAGTTTTGAGGTACCATGACTTTTTCTGCATTTAATGATTCTAACATTTTTTTAAAAAATTAGCAAATTGTAGTTTTAGTGTATTCCAATAAATTTCAGGAACACGTTAATCTATTTTTTAAAAGAGAGTTATGACTGTATTTTGATCCAGCATGAATAACATCTGCCCCACTTATTTTCCATTTCAATTTAGTATTCGTAGTTTGGGAGTTACCTGTATTATCAATGTCACCCCCTCTCTGCCAAAGTCTTATCTTCAACTTTCATTCCATTGCTTCAAAAGCACTTTGAATTTGCATCTTACTCTAGGGAAGATGTTGCATGAAAACATTTTTTTATTTTTATTTTATTTTTTTGCCCAGCTTGCTCCATTAATATCAGAAGAAAACGCACCTACTGCTGTGAATATGACAGTTCTCAACCTTGGTGTTTTTACAGGATGTTCCCTCCCCAGGGAACAGGCAACACCATTCTGACATGCCGGGCTGGAACTGCATCTCCTGCTGGGTAATCAGCTACTACACTACTGAAGATGAGCCCTGGTATGATTAACAGGCTGCCCCTTGTGAATGTTAAGGAAAAGAAGAAACTAAGATGGGATGTGAGTGAAGGAAAAAAGATAAGAGCAGTTTCAAGTCATTGTCTACTTTTCAATCAAGACAGATGCTTTACAGATGCATCAAGCACCTTAATTATTAGCAGCACTTAGTGTTTCACACATTTAGGTAAGCTTTATCTTAAAATAATATTCATCATCCTGATCAAACATCTTCCCCTCAATTACTTCTCTGTGCTAGTGAAGAACAAAATTCATTTTGTAATGATTATCTGACTCAGGCAAAGCTGATTTTCTATTACTTGAGGCCCATGCCTTTGACATGAAGACACACACAGAAAAGGATTATGTCCTCCCCCACACACCCTCAGAAGTTTCCAGCCCAGCTAAATCATCAGATAGTGCCATCTATAATGCAGAGTGATCTTCATCTAAAGCCCTTCTCACTGTTAACATTTCTTACTTCTCAAATGTACCACACAAGCAAAATTCTTTGAGACATTTCTCTGCCATGCCAACAGAAAAGCAGCACAATTTTTGCACACTTCTACAGCTTCTGTAGTGCCCCTCCCTCTGAACATTTAATGACCTTTTTGGAATAAAATGTCCAGAATTCAGTCCTATGTTAATTTGCATTATTTCATTAAAGAAGTGGATTGCCCAACAATCCATCTGTAGCTGCTTTGTCACATACAGCACATGAATACATTAACTACTCAGAGAAAATGGGGGGAAAAAGAGAGAACATGACAAAAGAATATTGTATGTTGTGGCAAGGAATCAAGAAAAGAAAAGAAAAATGAAATAAAGGTAGAATGGAAAAGAATGGATAGATTATCCACTTCAGTTGATTATCTGCATGTGTTTAACCCCCTCAGCATACTAGGTGTTTACCTTGGAAGCAGTCTTTGATAGCTGCAAGCCTCTCTTATATGCCATTTTCAGCAATCATAGATAGTGTGAATGGTGTATATGGGATCAATGTAAAATCTGAAACACCCTGTCAGGGGTTCAAAAATAAGTGCTTGGGGGGGAGGTAAGGGCGCTCCAGCATCGATGAAATGTGGACACATGGAGCCAGGACTGAGCCCCAAGAGCTCCAAAGAGTGAGCTAAATGCTTGTTTAAACATGCTCTTGCATGGCAGGGCTATGCATGGGTGTTGTAGCCACACTTACAACTCTATACAAAAATGTATGATCATTCCCCTCTTTTTAATGTCAATCTATTCAATGGCCTGGGAAAAAGAGCATTGAATATATGGAGAGCTTCCACATGAGCAGGCACCTCTTTTCTTCAGACTTGACTTTCTATGTGGAGAATGTGAAGGGGGAGCTAGATAGTCCCCACTAAGAATCCTGGAGAGAATCTGGCAAGTGGCAATCAAATAATTATTGCTTTTTCCTGTTGTGTGTTCTGAAATAGATAACATTTTACCATATCAAGTAGAAATATGAGGAGAGGATACAAGTAATGAGGATAGAGCAAAAACCTTACTTGGACAACAGCAGAGGTTTTAGCCAGGTTACCTTTTGGCCCCTTTTAGCTTTATGACGCTAACTTTTCTATAGTTAGAAATATTAAAGAGAGAAAGAACTGTCAGAAAGGAAAGAAGAAAGCCCAGTGCTCGAGTGTTATATTTCACAGATTTATTATGCATTTATAGAGCAGATAAACTCAGTGGGAGAAGTTAATATCAACTGATAGATATGGTGGAGGTGGTGCCCACACGGAGCACGAGCTGCTGTGGTTTAAGTAGATTTTAATGCCTGGTTGGAAATATACTTTGATGTAAGAGACGAGTTCATGGATTGACTGAGAAATTGTAAGGAAATGACTACCACCAAAGACTTCAGCTCTGCAAACATTACTTCTTTTAGAGCAAACCTTATTATATAGATGGCTTTTTAAAATTCCTTTTATGAGAATAAAAGATTCAGAGTCTTGGAATTTTTAATGGAATTTTAATTGGCTCTCTCATTTTTGTCGCATTTTCACTTTCGTCACAAATCTCTGGGATTGGATGGTGTAGACATGTGAAAACATAAAAGAACCATAAGAGATTAATGATGCCAAATTCTTAATTATTGTAAAAATATATATATTGAGAAATAAGGCAGGATTTCATGCTGAATATACAGGTAATCTATTTGATGATTGGTGTAACTATGTTGTGCACAGTAGCCTAGCAAACAACATGATTGGGTAAGGCAGCAAAAGCTCTCCAGCCAGTTACAGTTGCCCCCGACTCCAGAGACCCAGAGTTCTGTACTGTCAGTTCACTTGTAGACTTCAAGGAGGTCCTACTGACTAGTGGCATGTTTGAGGAACCACGCTGACAAAAAACAGAGCCCCAAGAGGAGACAATGAAGGCTGAAACACTAGAGCCGGGACTGCCAACTTTTTAAAGCTAGGGGCCAGGTTATGCCCCCTCAGACAACTGAGTGGGCCAGACTGGTGGTCCCCCCCCCCGGTAAATGCGACCGTAAAACATGTCCGCAGCTGTGGTAAACGTGTTTATGACAGCCACATGTGTGTTTACAGCTGTCGTAAACACATTCACATCTGCTACCACCAGCCATGGTGGTGGAGGTGGCAGCATGGGCTGGATGATTTGGCTCCACAGGCCAGGTCCAGCCCGTGGGCCGTAGATTACCCACCCCTTACACTAGAGGGTGACAAACAGGATATGAAGAGAATGAGGGGACAGTACGTATGAGATAGAACAGGATTCTCAACCTGTGGCCCATGGGCCAGATGCGTCCCATTGTGCCATTTCATGTGACACCCCCCCCACTGTCTCCACCACACCAGTAAGTGCCATGTGGTGGAAGAAGGGCAAAATGGCCATATGGCCCCCAAAGCTGTCTGGGGGAGTGTGACCTGGCCCGCGGCTTTAAAAGGTTGAGAACTCCTGAGATAGAAGATATAAGGAAGACACTGGAGTGTGAGGCAGACAGATGGGAAGACAATGACAGCACCATGCAGACCAAAGGTCATTCTGAAGTCTGGGAGGGAGGTGGGGGGAAAGCTTGTGGAACCTCTTCCACTTGGGAGACCTCCTGAAGGAAGCAGTGGAGGGGTAACTGGAGGAGGTGGAGAAGGCTCTACATCTAGGATACTTAACTTATATTTATAAAGAGGATCCTTGGATGGGGATCCCCATGGAGTTGTGAGTTCTGGCAGCTAAGGGAAAAAGGCATCTACATGCAAAGGTCCTCCCAAAACCATCTTCCTGAGGGGAAAGAAAGAGATGACCACTATGGTGGTTGTTCTGCTCCACCCCCCAACATTGTGAGCCACCCAGAGTGGGAGTTTATCCCAGATGGGCAGGGTATAAATTGAATAAGTAAATAAGAGATAATAAGGTAGTGGCAGGATCAGGGATGCAAGGAACCCTATGTGAATAAAAGGAATGTAGAAAGCATCATAGTCAACCGTGCCATCACCAGAACACTGGGACTCCACCAGTGGCTCCACTTGGTGTCCTCACTGTAGCTGGGAAGTACACCTGTAGAGTTGCCATAATTCTCTCCCACAAAATCAGGACAGAAGTACTGTATATGTTACAAAAATGGGCAGGTTATCTACAAAATAGTCTTTTTAAAACATAATATAATGACAGCTATAAAACACTTTCACATTCAAAATATCAATACATAAATGCCATCTGTTGTACTTCTGAGAAGTCACATCATGGTCAACTCTTAAAGTCCTCAGTTCTAGGAAATACACTGGTCACACTTATTGGGCGGTGTTGTGAGGCGAGGATGTTAAGATTTATCTCCAGGTATACTCCAACTCCAATATGGCAGGAAATTGCTCGTTTGATAGTGAGAATTTGAATTTATTTTAATGGTGTATTATAATACACAATCAGTAAGCTTTAAAAATCTTGGATTTTAACATGATTTTTATTGAACTGGCAGGGACAATTTTTCCAATCTTGAATCTGGGACAATCTTGGGTTTCCAGGACGTATGGCAACCTTATACACCTGTCATGAGGGACAAGGAATAAGCACCCCAGTGACCTTAATCAGGGTAGAACAGGGAGAATGCGGAAGGGGTAGTAATAAGAACAGATTCCCAATGTGTGATACTTTTTGTGGTTGCTATTGTTAATAGAACTGGTTGAACATTCATAAGGGTGTCAACGTGTCTGGACTAACAGACGGGATAAGGAGGGTTTCCAGAACTTGCCTGTGGTGATCAATGTCACAGATAACCATTTCATTTAGGTTTTATTTTTATTTTCCAGCCAAGTTGAAGTGACTGGAGTTATTTATGTCATTGAAGATAAGACTGTCAAATCATTAGTCAACTTTTAAAGGGGTTTTGTAAGGATATACAACAAAAGAAAACAAAGCAGTTTATCAAGAGTGCTACATGTATGAAAATACATGCACAATGTATTTTTACAAAAGGAAGGAGTAGATAGAGCATCTACAAACAAGAACCAGAAGATCTGTCAAATCCTTTCCTGCATCTGCATCTCCAAGTCCAATCTATACTGCTTGAATGGAATTTTTAAACAGAAAGAAATCTAGATGGATTTTTCTACATACTTTCCCCCATGAATGTATTTAATGGATGAATTCCTACTGATGAAAAATGCTCCATGCCTTTTAAAAATATATGCTTATATGTGGCATTAAGAAAGAAAATAAAACTATTATAAAAGAAAGCTATTATAGAAATGATTACAAAAAAGTAGAAGAGAACAATGAAAAGTAAAAACAAGAGTTCATTTCTGTAAGGAATCAAAGAGAAAGTTAAAACAGGATTAGGGATCTTGGGAAACAAATAAGGAAATATACTAGTTGTTCAGAAAAAATAAAGAGGAGATGGAAACAATATATTGAAGAACAATACTGAAGAGTATTAAGGATAGAAGATTACTTCAGAGAAACATCCTTTGATGACTGCAGTTTTAGAAATTGAGGTCAAAGCTATTCTCATAGTACTTAGACCAAATAAATCACCAACAAATCTCTTTCAAGCTATAGAGGCAGAAAACACCACAGTCTTAAATTTGCCAACAAATATAGAAAACAAAACAATGGTCCATTAAATGGAAATATTCAATATACATTCTAGTCCCAAACAAAGGAGAATCCAAATAATGATTGAACCATCACATTAATTTTCCATTGAATCAAGGCAATGTCAAGATTGTACAACAAAGATTCTTACAATATATGGCAGAAACTCAAGCTGGATTCAAAAACAGAAAAAGCCTTACAGAGCATGATGCAAATATATACTGGCTATTGAGGCATACCAAAGAAATGCAGAAGAGAACAATTTGTATGACATGTTCAGTGTATCTGTTCACATAAACCTCAACAAGTTTGGAAAAGTGTATCCAGCCACCAAGATAAGCAGTACTAGTCTTTAAACACCATCAATTCCCATAAAGCTGGATCATACCCTTGAAATCCCTCAAGGCTGCTTGCCTACCAGCCTTTAAACCTAGGCTTTCTTCCTCTTTTCTTAGTCAGATTTAAGCTACAAAACTCTTCCCTTCTTCATCATCCAGGCAAATGGGGTATAACATCCATTCTAGTGGCTTGCAATAGGCACTAGACCTCAAAAACCTTAAATGACTTCATGTACAGAAATGTGTATTGGAAGAGTAATCCTTGATTTATATGACAGATAGCCATATTTCACAACAGTATTAAAATCAAAGGGACTTTTAGATTATTGTTTGGATGGTCAGTTTCTCCCATCACACACTTGAGGTTATCTAGTTGTAGGGTGTGGAAGTTCTATGTTCATGGTTAGAGATTTCTTTTCAATAATTCAATGGTTTGCTGATCAATCCAGTTTTTCTGATATAGGCCCAGTATAGCTAAATTAGAGGCTGGGGAGAAATAAACAGAGTATAAGGTTGGAGAGCTACAGGGCTTAATGAGTGATAGAAACTTACAGTTGCTTGTATCAAAGTTCACTAAAGATGTGCAAAGAAAATTGGTGAAACTTGTGTTTCTAGAAGAACAACTACCTGTAGATATGGTGGGTGTTGTTTGGCACCCTCAAATTCTACACCCTGGAAGATGGCACTGTCAACTCCTTATAGCTATTCCTTATAGCTGCCTAGAACATTTTAAGTTGCTTTCCGTAGATATGAACATGTGAAACTGCCTTATACTGAGTCACACCGCTACTCTGCCTAACTCAGGTTGTCTGTATGACTGCAGGATTTAAGAAGGATTCTTTCTTAGTCCTAACCAAATGCAAGCGCGGCGCCAAAATGGCCGCCGCGCCCTTTGCGGGCCCCCCCCCACAGGACAGAGAATCCGGGTAGTTAGGGGCGTGGCCAGCTCCCTTATAAAAGGGGTGGCCACGAGGCAGCCGAGCTGCCATTTTACCTCAGCGACGGAGCGGAGAAGTTTTTTCCCCTGTGTCTCCGTCGCTCGTTAGCTTACCGGGAAGCCTTTTGGTAGCGATTTTGCCTTGCCGGCTTCCCTTTTTTGCTTCGGTGGAGATGCCTTCGAAGAAGAAGGCAGCTTCGAGTTCAGCTCGCGCTGTTAGGAGGCGCAACCCAGGTCGGAGGACCGTGGTGCCGCCTCCTCAGCAGCCACCTTTGCCAGCCCCGACCGGGGCCGGCGGAATGGGGTCTATTGCCCCTTGGCCCGCTGTGGGCGAGCAGAGTGTGGGCGCGGATGGCGCTCCGGCCCGCGGCCCACGAGCGGTGGACACCGCTCCTCCTCCTGCCCACTCCATCGGGCCTATTCCTTTTGGGCCGCAGCCTCTCCCTGGGCCCTCTAGCCTTGGGGGGTGGGGCGGCCCCCTGCCTTGGCAGGTTTCTCCACCAGCTCTGCCGGGCTTCGGTGCTGGCCAATGGCCATATACGGGCCCCGGGGTGCAGGGACCTGTACCCGTGCCTGGATCAGGCGGGCCGGCCGGCCCTTTGCCCATGGTCAACGTGGACACCTTACTGGCCCACATTGCGGCCCTGGAGGCGTCTTTGGCCCGGGCCAGTCAGGCGGGCGCCCCCTTCGGGGTTCCTTTTGAGGTGCTGTCGGCAGCAGGACAACAGCCGGCGGGGAGGGTCGAGCTGCTGCAGGCGGGTGGCGCGGCTTCGGCCACTGCCTCCCAGCTCCCCAGCCAGCAACCTGGTGCGGGTCAAGCCCCGGTGATGAGCTCTAGGTCGGTCGTGAGCTCCGACGCCCCCAGTGGGCCGGAACCCCCGGTGGGGGCGGCCCGCGGGGGTGCAGCATGTGAGTATACGGTGCAAGCAAGTACATCCACACACATTCCCAATATAGGGGGGGCCTTTCAATGGCCTTGGCCTCGCGCGGGTGGTGCGGGGGCCACGCTGTCTACGGCCCACCCGGCGACAACAACTGCCACCTTGGGCAATGGGGTGGGCATTGGTCCTTACACTGCGGGGAATGTTCTGGGGGTGGCTGGGTTAGCTCAGGCCCCTTTTACTAGGCCGGCTGTCCCCTTTTCGGCCTTGCCGACGGCAGGGTATTCCTTGCCATTGGGTGATCACTTGGCACAGGCTACTAGAGAAAAGATATGGCGAGGGGAGTACGTAGATATCTTCTCACTCCTGAACAGAGAGCCCACCAAGGAGGAAAGGGAGGGTCAGGATGAGAAGGATAAGGAGCAGGCACGCCGCCGTAAGCCGCCGCGTACCTGGGCCAACTGGCTTCCCGCTTATTTAATATACATGGCGGTATATTTGAGGGCGCGGCCGGATTTAGCTATCCCCATGGTCCAATATTTGGACAACATATATAGGGCAATGGTTGATTTCCCGGGCCCCTCATGGCTAGCATATGATGAGGAATTCCGTATGAGGATTCCTCTCCACCCCGAGATGAGATGGGATGAGCCGTGCCAGAGACTGTGGCTCTTGTACATGACACCCACACGCCCTGCCCCGGGGGATAGATACCATTGTGGACATGCGGTCCAGCGAGCGGCTCCAGCGCAGGTTACCCGCCAACCGGCGGGGCAGGGGGTTCCAGCCCGCCTGCTGTGCTGGACTTTCTCGTCAAATGGTTCCTGCAATCGGAAGAATTGCAGGTATAAGCATGAGTGTCCCACATGTTCTGGCCCCCACGCAGCCTCTGCTTGTCCCAGGCCTGGGGGGGCACGAGGCAGAGGGAGGGGTGGACAGTGGGCTGGCAAAGCTGCCGCGGATGGAGCTAGTCCTCCAAAAGGCCCCCTCCCCAATTAAGGTGGACATGCTGGAGCGCTGGCTCGCATCGTACCCAAAGGGGGAGGACGGGGAGTATCTACTTCAAGGTTTTAAGCAGGGATTTCGTATCCCTTTTATGGGTGATAGGTCCCCTCAGGATGCTCCCAACCTTTTATCCCTCAGAGGAAGGGAGGAGGTGGCTGCGGCCAGCATTAAAAAGGAGTTAGACGCGGGCAGGGTCGCTGGACCTTTCCCCGCACCCCCGTTTCCCAATCTTAAGGTTTCACCACTGGGTTTGGTGCCCAAAAAGTCCCCAGGTGAGTTTCGTCTTATTCATCATTTGTCCTACCCAGCCGGCCGATCGGTCAACGATGCTATCCCTGATGACCTTTGTTCAGTCCGGTATACATCGTTTGACCAGGCGCTGCGCATGGTGCGCGCGTGTGGCCCGGGTGCCCTGCTGGCCAAGTGTGACATTAAGTCGGCTTTTCGCCTCTTGCCGGTGCACCCGGGCGACTTTGAATTGCTGGGTTTTAAATTTAAGGGGGAATATTATTTCGATAAGGCCATGCCTTTTGGCTGCTCCATATCATGCTCGGCTTTCGAGCGTTTTAGTACCTTCCTAGAGTGGGCCTTCGTCTGCAGGTCAGGGTCCCGGTCTGTAGCCCATTACCTGGATGACTTTTTATTCGGGGGTGAACGGGGCTGGGACACGTGTGCACGTCTCCTTAACACATTTCAGACGCTAATGCAGGAACTTGGTGTCCCTTTAGCGCCCGAAAAGACCGAGGGCCCATCGACCAAGCTAGTATTCCTGGGAGTTGAGATTGACACAGTAGTGCAGGCTTCTAGGTTGCCGGGTGATAAGGTGTCCAGGATAGTGACCCTTATCTCGGAATTGCTGGCCAAGCGTAAGGCATCCCTGAGGGAACTGCAGGTGCTACATGGGCACCTTAATTTTGCTTGCAGGGTGGTCGCACCGGGCAGGGCTTTTGCCCGGCGCTTATGCGACGCCATGGCAGGGTTATCCAGGCCCCACCACAGAGTCAGGCTTACCCGGGGTATCAGGGCAGACATGTTCGTCTGGTTGCAATTCCTGAGGGAGTTTAATGGGGTCTCATTTTGGAGGTCTGACCTCCTGGCATCCCCCAATTTCCAGATCCAGTCTGATGCCTCAGGATCCCTGGGTTATGGGATGTACTTCAATGGGAAGTGGGCCTATGGTGGGTGGCCACCGGCATGGGCAGGCACAGGTCGCCTGCGGGATCTCACATACCTGGAATTTTTTCCCATTCTGGGGGCTTTGATGCTATGGGGCGAACAGTGGGCTAATTCGGTGGTGCATTTCTGGTGTGACAATGCGGCTGTTGTACACATTGTCAATGCACAGACTTCCAAATCGCCCAGGGTCATGGATCTAGTGCGCCATTTTGTGCTGCGCTGCCTGCGCCTCAACGTCTTGTTCAGGGCCAGGCATGTCCCAGGGATTAATAATGATATTGCTGACGCTTTGTCCCGCCTGCAGATCTCCCGGTTCCGCGCCTTGGCCCCGGATGCGGAGGAATTTCCCTCGCCACTCCCGGACGAGATGTGGACTATTGGCAAGGAGAGGTGAACCGGGTGATTGGCCTGTCACTAGCGCCACGCACGCGTAAGGCGTATCAACAAGCATTCAATTCGTACAGGGCATTTGCTAATCAATTTCTCTTGCCAGAGACCTGGCCTATCCCGGTGGACCATGTTCTGCGGTTCATGGTTCACCTGCATGCACAGGGCCTCGCACCTCGCACCATAGCATCCAAGCTCTCGGCGTTGGCTTTTATGGCCAAAGTGGGGGGTCATGTGGATACCACCTCTGACTTCCGGGTGAGACGTGTTTTGGAGGGGTGGGTGCGCGAGCGCGGGCGTTGCCCGGACGACCGGCACCCTATTTCCCCAGGGGTTCTTACCCAGTTGGCCCGGGGCTGGCCAGGCCTCTGTTTTGATCATTATGAGGCAGCCCTTTTTCATGCAGCCACAACGGTGGCATTTTTTGGAGCGCTCCGCGTCAGCGAACTCGTGATGCTGTCTAAGGCGGATGCAAGTGGTAGGGCACTGGAACTCGAAGATGTCTATGTTGCCAAAGACTCGGCCCAGTTGAGGATACGCTCCTCTAAAACAGATCAGCATGGCGTAGGCAGTGGTGTAAGACTGCTACGGTGTTCTTTGGCAGACATCTGTCCGGTTGGTGCCCTACAGGAGTACCTGGCACTGCGTGGCATGCACCACGGCCCGTTTTTCTGTCACCAAGATGGGTCTCCCCTTACTAAATTTCAGTTTTGGAAGGTGACGGCCAGAGCCCTCACCAGGGTGGGCCTACCAGGTGCCCGTTATGGCACACATTCGTTCCGTATTGGTGCAGCCTCTACAGCAGCTGCTTTTGGGTACTCTGGGGCTGACATACGCAGCATGGGGAGGTGGGGCTCGCAATGTTTTCAGTTTTATGTGCGCCCACTCCCGCCATGAGTACCAATCCAGTCACCTTACCGCCTTTTTTCTCAATTTTCTTACAGACCCTGGGTGTCGTATTACACCGGTGACAGTATGGCTGGTGGGCCACAGCTATGTGCACAGGGCAGCGCGTTACGCTGCGGCGACAGAGTGGGACCCCGACTGGGACTGGGTGAACACGCCAGTCTCGCATGGCATGGTAAGCCTGGGATGTTATGGCGGGAGCTGCGGCCTTTCCTTTTTTCTGGCCTGGGTGCTGACCCGCCTGACATTCTAATCATCCACCTGGGGGGCAATGATTTGGGCCAGGTCACCGGCTTATCGCTCAAGCATGCGATTTGCGAGGAACTCGCCTACTTGCATTATGTCTGGCCTGCCACAACCCTGGTTTGGTCGGACATTGTTCCGCGCCATTCTTACAGAGGGGGCGTTAACCTCCTGGCCCTTGACCGCGCTAGGCGCGCGGTCAATAAGGCAGTGGCGCGGTTTCTTGCCACCAGGGCTTGGGGACGGGTTAGTCATCACCCCGATATTAGTCTACAAAATTATGACTTGTACGCAGGGGATGGGGCCCATCTGTCGCGAGGAGGTATGGACCTCCTGTTGGGTGATTGGCGAGCAGGCCTGTTGACCGAGCTGACGGTCTGGGGGGGGCGTCAGGTCTTCTTTGAAGCCCCTCCGTGTGGCGGGTAGCACTGGTAAGGTAAACAGTATGACCCACAAGTATCCGGCAGGTTCGCAATTGACTGGACAACACTAGACAGGAATAAATTAGTTAAACGTTGTCCGGTCAACGACGAACCAGGCGATGGGGTGATGATGATTGCTAACCAGCATGCATCACCCCTGTGATTTCACGGATACGCGTCAGAGGGTGGGGTCATAAGTTAGTTATTGACTACGGTCAACAATTTGTTTGTTGTCAACAAACAAATTGATACAAATTGATACATTGTAACCAATTGCCGTTGGCAATTTTGGGGTGGTACCTTACCAGTGTTACTTCGGCCTGCTTGCCTTAGGAATTATGATTGGTCGTTTTACCAATACAAATTTATAATTCGGACTAGGGCATTGAATCAATAAATGTGGCCCTATGCTGTTATCCACTTTCAATGTTGTCTGTGTCCGTTATTGGGGGGTGCGCCTGCAATGCAAGCGCGGCGCCAAAATGGCCGCCGCGCCCTTTGCGGGGCCCCCCCCACAGGACAGAGAATCCGGGTAGTTAGGGGCGTGGCCAGCTCCCTTATAAAAGGGGTGGCCACGAGGCAGCCGAGCTGCCATTTTACCTCAGCGACGGAGCGGAGAAGTTTTTTCCCCTCCACCCCCTCCCTAGTTAACAGTGTGATATTATGGTCGCTTCGGGGCCGGGTGGGAATTTTTGGTTGGGACCCATATTGGCTCCGGGTCCTGGCTTTTTTGCCCATCCCACACTGTTGCTATGGTTTGATATAGGGGTCTTTCTGTGTTCCTACTGTTGACTTTGGTCACATTGGCGGGTAGCACTGGTAAGGTAAACAGTATGACCCACAAGTATCCGGCAGGTTCGCAATTGACTGGACAACACTAGACAGGAATAAATTAGTTAAACGTTGTCCGGTCAACGACGAACCAGGCGATGGGGTGATGATGATTGCTAACCAGCATGCATCACCCCTGTGATTTCACGGATACGCGTCAGAGGGTGGGGTCATAAGTTAGTTATTGACTACGGTCAACAATTTGTTTGTTGTCAACAAACAAATTGATACAAATTGATACATTGTAACCAATTGCCGTTGGCAATTTTGGGGTGGTACCTTACCAGTGTTACTTCGGCCTGCTTGCCTTAGGAATTATGATTGGTCGTTTTACCAATACAAATTTATAATTCGGACTAGGGCATTGAATCAATAAATGTGGCCCTATGCTGTTATCCACTTTCAATGTTGTCTGTGTCCGTTATTGGGGGGGTGCGCCTGCAAAGACCTGCATTTTTCTTGGTGGTGTGTGTTTTCTTAGAAGCATAGCCAGGACGCTACTTACCTTTCCCACTCAGACTGATATGCTCAAATGTCTTGCTGCCTCCAAGCACCAAAGCAGTTATAAGTGTGAAGAGATGAAGCAGCATTCTTCACTTCTGTGATGCTCTTGCAGCCTGTGGGGAAAAAAAGGAGAAAGGTGGGGGTTAGGTATGAGACGGAGGAGTCCTAGACTTCACAATGATACTTCAAGTACAGCTGAGGAATATTTTCCTGGTTGATATTTTACACCAGTAGTCTCAAAAATGGCACCCATCTCTATGAGAAAAGATGCATTGATTGAAATCCGGTTAGGTAAGTTGTGAAAGGGTAATGGCATCACAGGCAAGAAAGATTCGCAGTAATTAGAAACTTCCTTCTTCTGTCCCATGGCTTTTCCAACTTCTGTGTAAACCCTATCAATGTGGAAGCCACATGTGTCATCACCTCTCTAAAAGTTTAAGTTATGCAACAGGAATTCACTGTATCCAAGTGATTATAGAATATGTGACAGAAAATCCCACAATTGCTTTACACTGTCCCAGTCAATACAATTGCAATAAGTATTATAAGTTAAATAAGTATTAACCTGCTGCCCTTTCAGAACACATGAAAACATTTACACTAGGTGGCTGCTACTGCCTCGGTTTGAATGATGGTAGGACCAGCCCAGGTTAAATAGTTTTTTGAGTTGTGGATAATCTGTTTTTATGTGCTGCCATAACAAGATGGGTATGCTCTGGAAAGGTAAGGTGTTTCAAAGAGGGGACAGATTTTTTTAAAGCTGAGATAATGTCTGAGTGCACTCATGGACAGAAATGTGGAAGAGATAAACAAAATTCATAAGCAGCTTAGGGAAGGACAGTGCCAAGGTAGAAGCATGAAAAAAATGTGACAGGAAAGTGTTCTGGGAATGGAGAACAACAAAGGTAGTACAGACGATGGTTAAAGGGACAACAGGAAACATTTGGCACTGTAAATAAGTATGGCATTTGTTTCTTTTTGTGAAAGAGAATGTCCATTAGGATAGAACCTATGCCGATGAGAACACACAAACACACACATACACAATCATAGCAGAGGAGGAAAATCCTAATGTGTGAGAGCTGCAGCCTTGAAAACTTTACTCTTAAAATTATATTGGTACCATTTGGATTGGGATTTATACTGGATCAAGAAAGGAGATTGAAAAACAAAGAGCAAAGCTGGCAAATCCAGTAGAAATAGAATAGAGGAAAACAAACCAAAACAACAGAAATTTCCCAGCATGGATATAGATACACATGCTACAAGAGACGAAGCCAACACAAATAATCAAGTTTGTATGATGTTGTTGTTTTTAATACTTGTGCGCTGGGGGCGGGGGGGGGGGGGATCAAGTCCAAAAAAGGACATTGTAGTTTGGGTTCCAAATAAAGTACACTTTTAGTAAAACTTCATACAGACAACTTATCATTTATTTATTTTAAAATGTGCTTAACTGAGAGAAAAGATTGCTTTATCTGTAAAATAGCAAGGATAGTTAGCGGGTCAGGAAGCTAGCTGTAATTTTAATCAGCATTACAAGGTAATAGTGTGATGAGGTTATGATGGAGAGGTGGCATTAAATGGATCAACTGGCATAGTTTCGCTCATTTTATGCAAGTGCTCACTGACAAGATGGACAAATTAATTAGGAAATTCCTCTTGGTTGCTATCAACCAAATCAGCGTAGGTTGGAAGCAAGAAACTCTAGGGAAGAAGGTATGATACAATATAGCAGGCATATTAATAGTATGCACATTTCCCTACTTATCTTAAGAAAACAGGTTTTGTAGTTTCCATAGTTTTTTTTAAAATTTGCAAAACTTTTCTGGATTCTAACAGATAAAATGGCTAGCATTCCACAACAGCTAAATAAATTTCATGTCAGAAATTACTCTGGGTTGAAAGGATTTTTGTTGGATAAACTCCACTCAGGGGATGTCCGAATGAGGCTCCTTTCATGTCCCCAAGACCCGTCGTGCAGCACTCGAGTATCGAAACTTGACCTTCCAGTCTCCAAGCTCAGCATCTTAACTGCTCCACAACAGCTAATTGTAATAAACCACAACAGCTAAATGGAGTAAACTTCAAGCAGTAATGTCTCTATCATACTATCCTCATAGTATACCTACTGGCACTTCTTTTTTTCAGACATGATCCTTTGAAAGGAAAAGGTGGGTCAGCCTGAGGATGATTAGCAATTTTATGCCTAGACATTAAGGACCGTGGGGCATGGGATGGCAGTTGAGGGCAATGACTTTTCCAGAGTATCACTGGAGCATCACAGAGTGACACTGGAGTATTACAGAGTATCATCTGGGCTTCCATACAAAGTTTACTGGTAAGAGACTTTGTTCTTAAAGTCCAAAAAAGTAACCTTTCTCATTTTTGATTTACTGGGTATATAGCCAGTGATTCATATATTTATTTTTTCCTTTCCAGAGCTAAAATCTGAAAGGAGAAACATCTTCTTTTAGTGAACTGATCTGATTTGCACTTCCTAGACCAGTGGTGGCAAACCTATGGCACATGTGCCAGAGGGGGTACTCAGAGCCCTCTCTGTGGACACAGGTGCCATCACCCCAGCACAGAGTTCACCCTGCCCCTCTGCTCAGCAACCCAATGGGAGTGCTTCCTCCTTCTGTTGTCTGGGGTAAAGCAGCATGAGGGTGTGGCATGGACAACAGCCTGTTGAATCTGTGGCAAAGATTAGTTGTTTTTTCTTTTTCTTTTTGTTTTTTCTTTCTTTTATTTCAAACAGGTCAAAAATCACAAAAAAGAAAACTCAAAACACAAACACAATACAAAATACAAGATACAAAAAACCCAATGACATATACAAAATACAATATAATACAATACAAAACTAACATTCGCTCATCAGTTCAATTTATCCCATATAAGATAATATTGCCTATATCCTTCCATAAATTTATGTATTCTATCCCCCTTTTTCTGATGAAAAATAAAATATTCCAAGATAGAATACAACACAAAGCTTACTTTTGCTCATCAGTTCAACATATCTTCATTTTAAATTCATTCATCCTACATTAAGAAAATAGTACTTGTATTGTTGTTTTTTCTAAACAAAAACCTCAGTATCCAGGTTAATTTGCCATGTTGGCACTTTGTGATAAATACATGTAAGTGGGTTTTAGGTTGCAGTTTTGTCATTCGGTCTCTAAAAGGTATGCCGCCACTGTCCTAGGGCTAATATACAGCTCAGAATTCAGCTATCCCTCAGTCTTTCTTATTCTTCAGTGACAATGTGTGAGAGAATCTCATTTTAATATGAGGTTTGTGGCCTTGTCTTGGTTTATCCAGTGATGGCTAACTTTGGCACTGCAGATATTCTTGGACTTCAATTCCCAGAAGCCCTGATCAGCAGGAGTGCTGACTTGGGCTTCTGGTAATTTAATTCCAAGAACAACTAGAGTGCCAAGGTTAGCCACTGGGGGTTTGTACTGTCTGAATTGTCTACGTGGCAAATACAAGTTGTGCTCTGGAATTAACACACTAACAACCACTAGTGAGCACACCTAAAACATAAACATGCATGGGAAATGTATGCATTCAAAATGTATTTAAATTTGCTTTAGTCAGTGGAGTGAATGTGTTGAAGCAATACATACAGTTTAAACATGCACATAAACTAATAAATATACATTTAAAAACATGTAAAAGAAGGGGGAAATTGGCAGGTTCTGTCTCTTAAAACTATAATGAAGGATGCAGAAATGAATTTAAGAGTTGAGACAATAGCAGAAAAGTGAGAAAACATGTTCATGTGGATTATATAGAAACATATATCTTTGTTTCCTTATTTTGGCAATTTTAAGCTTTCAGCTATGTATCAAAATGGCTGGAATTCTGCTGGTGTTTACATAACTTTCTGTGGTTAATTTCAGCTCTTTGACACAGTCTGTTGTTCATCTTGTTTGTGTGGCTGGTCATGTACTCAGGTCTCAAACTGCTGACCTGCCAACCTTCCAGTCATCAAGTTCAGCATCTTAACCACTTGAGCCACCACAGTCCTAAAATGTATATAGAAATCCATATTTTGTGATTTTTTTAAAAGATAATGTATATTTTCATGAATTTGTTTTTGTGAGATTAGTATGAAAATGGGACAGAATTGATTTCCAAATGAATATGTGGTAAAACTGACATAGAACATGTTTAAATGAGCACTTAACAGGTTCTTTCAAGCTCTTGGTGAGTGCAATGACTCCACATTTTACATTGGAATGTGCCAACTTCATCTCAACAACTTCTTTTAGAACCCCCCCCCCCCATCAGGTGGCTCAACTGGACACCTAGGACACTGTATTGTATATGAGACATCCTATCCCAGCTGCTTTTACACTTAACACAGTAATTCCACAGCAATTATTTCCATAAGCGTCTGTCGTCAAAAGTGTAATAAGGTGTTTAATCTCAACCACAATGAAGCCAGAATGGCAAATAAAATGTGTAAAATAAGTAATTTAATAGGGCTTGTTTTTCTAATGTAGAAGAAGCTGAGTGAGTTTAAGTAGTCTAAATACTTATTACAGTCTGACTGTGATGTGTTCTTCCCTCCACACATGCTGAAGCATTTCTTGTGTTATTATAATACTTTCTAGAGCAATAAATTAGAGATGCAAAGCCAACTGCTGAAAAGTGTAGGCGGCTCACACAGCATGATGTAATTCACACTGTAGGGTACCATTTCTTTATAACAAGAGTTCCATAATATTCCACCCACTACAGCACATCCTCTACTCCACTATCTAGTGGCGGTTGCAATCGACCCCAGCATGTTGGAGAGTTTGTTCAATAAATCTAATCAATGGAATAGTCTTATTCTTGTTAACACAGATATTTGTCCTAGCAAGTTCGGTAGGGTTTACTTCCAAACAACTCTGTGATGGATTGCAGGATAAATGTTCACATGTTTTCTTAGAAGCCAGCTTGGTTCATTTGGCTTAACTCCTTAATCAGTATGGAAAGATTCCCACTCTGTGTGCAATATAATGAACACATTCCTGAAGCAATCTTCACAGTGTACACAAGCAAAAGAACAAAACAAAACAGCAACTAAAAATTCCTACATGATAGAATGATAGGGAAAAAATGAGTTTCATAATATAAGGACAGAGTCTACTAAAATTCTTCCAATGAATTCTTTTGTAAGATAATCCTACGCACACATTTGTTTCTCTGTGCAGACTGAACCCTGCCCTTCCATTTCAAACAATGCTGTGCTTCTGAATAGGATCTGTAACAACTTTCAGGATTTTCTATCATGTGGAGCACTGCAATTTTCTTCAGCCAAACACAGTTTCTGCACCTTTTCAGGTGTTTCCTCCCAACAAGAGAAGTCCGGAAGTGGAGATGGTTGGATGGTGCACCTACATTCTGTATGTAAAGAAAGAAATGGCTGAAAAGGGCTTAAGTAATATCAGCTGGAAATTACGGGCTGAAATCCTGCCATACATTGATGCAGAAAGTGTATAGTTTGGAAAGTGAATTGCCTAATATAAGAAATATCTGAAGACATTATCTGTAGCATTCCAAGACATATGACACATACAGTCTACAGAGACCTAATGTTTCTAAAGTACAGTGGTACCTCACTAAAAGACCATAATGCATTCCACAGGATTGCTCTTTAAGCAAGTTTGCTCTTTAAGCAAAACACCATTGTAAGTGACCAAATGTGACTTCTGGCAGTGGTGGGGGATTGTGAACCCCAATTTAGTTGGCAAGCGAATTTTTGGTTGGTTTCAGTTGTTAAGCGAGGCAAGCATTCAGAGAAAATTCTGCTCTTTAAGCAAGTTAGTCTCTAAGCAAGGTGCTCTTTTTGCGAGGTTTTACTGTATTGCTAAGTCTAGATCCAACATAACATATTTATCAGTGTGAGATTATTATTGGATGGGGAAAACATATCTGAGCCATCAGGGATTGGCCATTAGTGAGATTAATGTCTCAAGTTCTGTACCTGGGAAGCCTTCTAACCTTACTGGCAGCAAGAACAGACTTTTCATATTAATCATGGAGTAGAGCAATATTATTATTGGTACTTTTGCAATTCTAGTAACTAATAATTGACCCCCAAAATCTGGATATCGCACATACATTTAATTAGACTCTGGCAGTTGGACTGATGCTATCTATGTGTGCTTCCTCTCCATAACCAACATTAATCTTTGTAAGTTCAGAATTGTTTTTGTAATAGCACATAGAATTCATACTGTGACTTGGATGGAGTGGGAGGTGGTAGAAATCAATAAAAACAACATGAATAGCTCTTTTGAAGTGTGCTTTTGAGAAACCGTGTTTCTTACATTTGAGACTACATTAAGAATATATATCTATTGATCACCTGCAACTGTTTCATGTAAAGCTGATAATATAATGTTTTGTGGATTCTTCCAGGTTTAATAAAAGTGATGAAAGAGAACATGGCTAAAACCATTAACTACAGTTAAAAATGTCCTATTCAAGGTAGTATATCTAATTGATTGGGACTCCTTTTAGAGTTATCTGAGGAACCCACATGAAAGAAATCATAAAATACAATGTTCAACATAATATAACAGACAACATAACAAGATCCCTTGTTGGAAAAAAGAGGATACAGTCAGTTGGTGGGATTAAAATAATTTAACAACTGGTTCACCAAACTCAACAAAAAATTAGGTATCTGTTCTGCTGAACTGGTGCGAACTGGCTGAATCCCACCACTGGCTGCAACTCTGGACACAATGGGCACAAGGATCAGATCTTCCTGCACCCCTCCCCCCAGCCCTCAGTTTTCCTCCCTTGGCAGCAGTGGGAGGAAAGGCAGCATAGGCGGCACTTGCAGCAAAGGCACAGGGCCCCCTCCTGCCACTGAGTTCCATTCAGAGCAGCCTTGCAAATAGTGGGGAAAGAAGAGCCCTCTGAAGTCCCATTTTTACAACAAAAAAATTAGATATCAGTTCTGCCAAACCAGCTCAATCCCACCACTATCCAGTGGTCACTTTTGCTGGACTCAGTTACAGTAATATGCCAGTTAACATGTGCACCGCACAGTGTTAAAACCGGATAACGTTGCGGGAATTTGAGGATAACATTGTGTGGTGGAAATGTTTTCCTCATATTCCCAAACATTGATCTCTGCCCCAAAGCCTGCAGGGCTGGAGACCACTGGGGGGGGGGCAAGGGGGCCTCCATAGACCCAAGCATCGGATCACCGGTTTCCTCTGCATTTATGATGGATGTAAATGAGTCCATAGCCAATTCCGGCAGCAGCGGCAGCTGGAGTGAGGGCGTGATTATTTGGCACCAAGGGTTGGATCTGGCCCATGGGCTGTAGGTTGAGAACCCCTACAATACATGATTGTTAGGAGAACCTGTGATGAGTAAACACCTTGCTGAACAGGATTGCCTCATGTGGGTTGGTTAGTGGGAACAGGGCACTAGTTTCACTCCTCTAGACGCTCACCTTTTCAACACAATGGGTGGGCAGCTCAGAATTATCCATCTTCAGATTGCCATTGTTGAGGATTAGTTGGTCAATGTAGAAGCTGAGCAAATGAGCATTATTGATGATTGTTCATTTTTCTTACTTCACGCTATATTCTGGACTGTGGGAATGCATCTGGATTCTGTCAGGCTGCCTCTGACACATTTTGTAAACAAAAGCCTCTTTGCTTGCTATTCTCCTTATCTCTCCTTATTTGGGTTCTGACTTTCTGATTGATTATGTAGCTTAAGTTTCGTTTCTGCTATACTCTGCTTGAATAAAGAGAAGCCATGATTATGCCTTTGTTCAGCTAAGAGAGCAGTCGTGTGTCTGTTTCCTCTTTATTTCTCTATCTCTGTTCCTCCCTACAAAAAGCCTAATGAAGCTGGCCTTCGCTAGATTTCCTAACTCTTAACTTTCCTCTGTTTAACTGAAGCTGTAAACTGCCTTTAAAGAGACTGATCTTATCTCTAAATGAATCGGATCCCAACACTGGACAAGGTCTCTCCCACAGCCATCCACCAGCATTTCTAGACTTCCCCATGTGTGGTGTTCTGGGATTGCTGTTTCTGTGGCCACTTTAGGACAGGAGAAGGGTCCAAACAATGCAAGTGACCTTAGCTCATATGGTGAGTAGTTGACCAGCCACTTCACTCTATGGGCAAATAAAACACTTTGACTGCTCTTCTGTCGAAATGCTGAATCATCCATAATATATGGGCACTGGAGGCAGAAGGAGTTGTTGCAGCAGGATCAGGGCTCAAAGCTGGGATGGGGGTCACACATCTCACAATAAGATGGAGTCAAGATGGGCAGAGTTTGGCTGCCCTATTATTATTGCAGTGGTGATGAAAGTTACATATTGGTTAAACCACTGTGAATTTTTAAAAATCTATACTTTGTAGTGGCCATTACTAGATGTAACCCTTGCCTCTTATTCTATCATATTTGATAACTGGGCAGTGAAATATGTATCAAAATTCAACATAAGTTTATACACCCACTTCTCTCTTTCTCTCTCTCATACTGCACTAGGCTTTCTTTTTCTACTCCCAAATGACTTAACACACACACAAAAAAACAGGGCCTGTTCAGTACCACATGATCACTTTGTACTTGTCATCAACTTGTCTCAGGAAAAGGCTGTCTTTTCTCAGAAGGCACAATCTACTAGATTCATGCAGCTCTTCACTCTGCCTTCCTCTTGGAATCAATTCACAAACAAAAATCCACTTGCAGCTTGTGGTGATTAGTGACTAACAGTCTTGGGGAGTAAAAGTACAAGCCTCTCCACACATAGCATTAACGATAATGATTGCCTTCCTCTTCTTTGTGACCATAATTAACTAAAACAGGAGTTCTCAAACTTTTAAAGCCACGGGCCAGGTCACGCTCAGGGGCCAGATGGCCATTTTATCCTTCCTCCACCACATGGCACTTCCTGGTGTGGTGGAGGTAGTGGGGGGGCATGAAATGGTGCCATGAGCCACATCTGGCCAGAGGGCCACAGGTTGAGAATCCCTGAACTAAAACAACAAAATCAGAAATCAGAAATACAATTGAATGCTATGAATTTACATCTGCTTTAGTCATAGTCTCCCAGTTTGGCAAGTTTATCCCCACCCCTCCAAGACTTTGTACCAACTCCCTCATTCCCATAGTATAGGTAAAGGTCTCCCTTGCATCAAAGGCAATAATTTCCAACTCTAGGAGATGGGTTTCATCTCCATTTGCAGCCAAAGAGCCAGCGCTGTCTGTGTCTGAAGACATTTCTGTGGTCATGTGGCAGGCATGATTAGACACTGAAGCATACCGAACAATGTTACCTTTACATATTTATCTACTTGCAATTTCTTGCTTTTTAACTGCTAGGTTGGCAGCAGCTGGGACAGATGAGAGGCAGTCACACAGCACTTGGGTCTCAAACTGCCTACCTGCTGACTTTTTGGTCATCAAGTTGAGCATTTTAACCACTAAGCCACAACAGCCCCTGCCTTGTTCCCATACATTAGTATAAGTCTAAATGTGACCCTATTCAGGCACTCAAAAAGGTGTTATTTTGAAACAAGGAATAGAGGCAAGTGCTCTGTTGTATCTCTCTGCCTACTGCTGTCTACAAGGGGAGATAAAGTGTCTGAAGAGGAAATTTCTGCTGTTGGAAGAATCTCTTTGTGCAGATGGGGATTCTAAAAATCAGAGTGACAGATTGCCTGGAGAGGCTCTACATGTAATACGGGGGTTCCCAAACTACGGCCCATGCTGCCTGCCATACATGCGCAAAAAGCTGCCATAAATGCACCTGTGGCTGTCATAAATGTGTTTATCACAGCCACCGGTGCAGTTATGGCAGTGTTTTGTGCATGCATGGGCACATTTAACTTCTGCTTCTGGTGGGAGGAACCACCGGACCGGAATGTTCAACAATGGGTGCAGCCCACAGCCCAAAAAGTTTGGCCACCCTGATGTAGTAGACCATCATTTCTCCGGATCATTCTTTTAGCCACAGAGAAAGAAATCAACAAGGAGGAGGTGGTGCTAGAACTGTCTCCTGTCTCAGACTGAAATTAAGCTCTTCCCTTTCTTGAATGGCTGAAATAAAACTGCATAGTCAGCCTACATTAACGCCTGCTACTGTAAATTTATAATATGAACCAAGCTATCTTATGGAATGCTTTTTAATGGGCCGATTGCAGCTATAAAAAACAATATTGCCTACAGAAAATTTTATAGCAAGGCAATGTATGCAAGATTCCTAATTTTACTGTTACATAAAAAATGTTTTGATACTTAGTCTCAGGTTTGTTTTTTATGCTGTGGTAAATGCTATAATAGCTCATTGCAAAAAGTTTTTCATACATCGCACTATAGGGTTTTCTTTGTTTTTCAAATAATTACTTCTTTTCTCATTGAAGCCAATATTAATCTAATGCTGTGGATGACACTGGAGGAGCAAAGATTTGGCATTTCTGTCATTAGATGCTTAGTGTAATACTACATTTTAATGAAATTTGTTAACAGAAAAAACATAGAATAGTGGCCTTGTATAAGTGTGATAGTATGGATTATAAGGCAATGCTAATTGTGCTATAGTACTAGTAATCTCATCATCTTTTTGTGTTAAAGATGAATAAATACTTAGCTTTTACTATGTAAATTACTAAACTACCACTTTGCACAAATGGGTCAGGTTACAGATGTAAATGAGGCCTATAATGTCTCATTAGGTTTTGAATTGCCCTTTTTTGTTTTGTTTTCTAAGCATTATTAATCTTGTAAGCTTTTGAGGTAATTTTCTTGCTTGACTAAGTTGGTATAGTCTTTTCCAATAACAAATGAGCTAAACTCTTCCTAGTACTCATTGGATTTGAAAAATATTCAACAAATTGAATTGCCACTGTAGTGTTCCTTTTACGGAAAGCAAAATGCTACTACTATTTTCTTCTTCCAACTTTCCTGAGGAGATGGAATAAAGTGTTCTCATGTACCTCAGTTTATTTGCATTCACACATGCGAACTAAAAGGGTACAAGAAGTTGTATAGCTCAAGGTGAGCTACCAATCAGTTCTGTCACCAGGCTTTCATGACACATTTCAGCTCAGAAACCTGTCATCAGATATTCACAGATATGTTGTTGATACATTTGTTGAGAGCTACACCCCACTCCCTCCTGCTAGGTCTTTTTGTTCTACAGTCATGCCTGTGGTGCAAGAAAAATGGAACATAGTGTCACTTGTCCACAAAGCAGTTGCTAAAAGAAGTAAAATTATTGCCCTGTTTATTTGTACTCAGGTTACATTGACAGTTAAAAGGTGGGAAAGGGAAAGGAGGAGAATCTATCTGAGAGTTTAATTTAAGCACTTATTTGTTTGATTATTGAGCGATAGTACAAATATTTTCATTTTACTGTTGTCCCAATAGCTTTTGTTATTTCTAGATTTATTAAGAAAGATCAGTGGTGGAACCACCTATTTATTTATCCAGAGTCCAGGTGAATATACCAGCTAGGGCAGAAGGTAAGGTGATGCTTTTTAAAAGTACAGTGATACCTCATACAACGTCCAAACTTGGTTCCACAAGGTTGGACTTTATACGGATTTGGACTTTGTATGAGGCATGCAAAATCCTAGCCGCAATGCCTCATACAACGTCCAAATCCTTGCCGTGATGCCTTGTACATCGTCGTTTCCATAGAGATACATTGTACTGTAACAACACTGACTTCAGGGCAAAGTCAAGGAAACAGACAGGAAACTGACAGAACTTTAAGAAATCATTGTCTAAAGGCTCAAAACATTACAAAAATATGTCAAACAACCCTGATTGTCCAAGAACCTGAAGAATGCAGCAAAAAACCCAGGAATGCTTCTAAAAATTTTGACAAAAAAAATTCAAAAAAATTCAAAATTGTGCTCAAAACCACTCCTAAACACTCTTCGCCTCATGCAAAACCCACAAGAGCAATGCACGCATGTGTCCTGCCTTTTATACTGCCCAGGCACAATGCAACCTGGGAAAACCCCAATGCCTCATACAAAGTCGTGCGATTTTGTATGAGGCAACTTTTTTCAAGGAATTAGGCGATGTTGTATGAATCTGATGTTGTATGAAGTGGACTTTGTATGAGGTATTACTGTATTTTGTTTGCCAATCTTAAAAACAAAAACAAAAACCACTTCCTATTCATTCAGTGATAAAGAATCAGCTACACTACCACTATGGTTGGCATAGTTACAAGACTTTTTTGCAGCCAATGGAAAGGAGTTTAGGATTCAATGGTTTTATGGTCTCCTTGACATTCTCCAGAATGCCTCTCTTCTGCACCTAATTACTCAGGTTAAATTGTAGGATATGACATATTGGGAAGACATTTTGTTGTTGCAATGAAAGACCTATGCCTGTAGAGGTCTCGATCGCTGGGGTGGGTAGGTTTACAAACTATGGTCTGAGGAAAACACAGCACTCTTATGAATCAGAAGAGCTGTCCCTGATCATAAAATGGTTTATAAAAATCTGCATTGGGATTTTTGCACAGCATTTTCCAAGATCCCCTCACTTGGTATAACTTCTTCCCTTTTCCATATTAAAATGTGGCTATATTTGATCACCCAGTGATGTACATTATACACAATACAATACTCTTTTTTAAATGTACTAAATGCACTTTTATACAATTTTCACCAAATGTGAAAAAAGTATGTCCAATATATGCTTATGCACTTTTTGAAAAAAATCACATTTTTATCTCTGCATGGGTCCTTGGGAGCACTTTAAAAAAGGCGGAGAAGAATCTGATGCTCTTTAAGACAAAAAAATGAAAGATACGTGCACATTTTTGTTAATAATGTTGAATATGTGAAAAATATTATTCAATGCAATTCACTTTTCATCCATAGCCATATGCAGGTGACACGGGGTACACAGAAAAAGCCTCCGCGAAGACTGTGATATGTTTGAACCTCAATCAGGCATACCCTGGTAATGGCAATCTTGTGTTGATGGCTAATCTTTCTCACACTAGGTTGGAAGGAAGGAACTGCAGAATGAACTCACTGAAAGGTGCCTTTATTTTAACAGTTTCATGTTTGACCTATACACGGAAGAAGAAGGTGATACAACACTGTTTGTAAGACAAGCAGGAAAGCGTTAAAGAAGTAGGTTGAGGACATTCTGCAAAACAGCTACAAGGTAAGCATGAGATTTTACGTTTCCCATTAACAGTCTGAGCAATCTGGGGCAAAATAATGTTTGAACAGTTTATGTACTTTAGCCTGAAATTCTATACACACCTATCTAGGAAGAAAACTCATTGAACTCATTGGGAGTTGCTTCTAATTATATGCACAGGAACATACTGTTAAAAGTAATATTTTATATTGCTATTTTAATTGCTATTAAGGATAAAATAAGGATGTGTAAGTAGAAAAAATTAAATAAACATCTGCAAAGAAAGTTTGAAAGAAGTTTTCACAGCAGGAATTGTTCTTTTAAAAGTTTTGAAACTCTTCTGTTTATTTGAAAAGTATAATTATTCATCTATAATTGGGCACAGAAACTTATCCATTCCTTTGACTTACATTTGTCATTGTACTTGATAGCTTCAGGAAAACTTAGAAATGTTCCAACTTTTGTTTACCACCATTAAGAGAAAAGTGGCAGGAAAATTAACAAACTATATAAATTTGTGAAAGATCAACTGTATTCTTAGTTAATATTCCAAGACACATGGTTTACTTCTGATAATAGCCATCTGGAAAAATGTGTTACCTCAGTTTCTGATTTAGTGTAGAATAGATGATTTCCATGTGAGAGAGCTATTTCCTTCATAGCACCCTCACCACTTGTTTCCTACTTCTGCATCCTTTCTCCTGTTTAACCATTTTCATACCATACCTTTCTAAGCTCTATATCCCTTAGCACACTTCCAAAATGACCTTTCTTACTGCTGTGATCAGTGCCATGGATTGTGGCACAGCAGTTGATGAGAAGGTCTTCAAAATTGTTGGCAAAGTTGCCACTCTAGAAAGTGCTTCTATAAAGGGAAACAACAGAGAAGGACCATTACATGTAACTATCTATGGATCAAACTCCCAATAACTTTGAATTCTGATTTGTTTTTTTAAAAAATCTTCATGGAAATTGAATACAGTATACATGAAATTGCTATACATTATGTGAATGCCATGGAGGCTAAGCCCTTTCTAGTGGCTTGCTGGAATGCATGAAGGTTCTAAGTAGATGGAGTGAGTGGAGTGATAACATCCACTATGCTGCCATACTCCTATGTTCCTGACTCTGCCATGCCAAATGCTTGAAGGGATATTCTACTTATACTCATTGATACATAAACAGTAAAGATGCAAAAGATGCAGGAAACAGGTGATACCTTTATTGAATCACTAAGAAAAACAAAACATTGTGCAAGCTTTCGTGATTCAAGACTACTTCTTCAGGCATGTACTAAAATGTTCATGGTGTGGTGGTCTGCAAGGCTCTCATCTTAAGAACAGCAAAATATTTCATGAAGTTATGATGTCACTCCTACAGGAAGCTGGGTGCTTGCTCCTAGTCCTAGTACTTGTGACCCTCTCTGAAGCATAGTAGCTTCCTTTTGTGGCCAGACAAAGGAATACAGATGCCATGTGCTTCCCAGTAGAGGTCAATACTTCAATTTAGTATACATACTAGGCAAGCCAAATGTAGTCAAATTAAAGTCAATCAATTATTACCTAGTGATGATAAACAGGCTGTCCTATATAACTGGAAACCCTGAAAACACCCTGTTCATATGCAGTGTTTTTTTGGGTGACTCAAATCATACAACTGTGAAGGCAGGGACAGAGATGATTTTGCTGATTATCTGATGGAGAAAATTGCTCGGATTCACTCAAAGTTTAATCCCAGCATGGATACAGGGAGTCTGGAGCTGGCTGGATCATGGTCGTGCCATGTTATCTGGGATTGGTTTGATCCAGTTGTCCCCGAGGAAGTGGGCAGGCTCCTTGAATCTGCCCTCGCTATTGCCTGTCTGTTAGATCCATGCACCGTTTGGTTGCTTAAAATGGCCAAGGCGGTGACAGGTGGTCGGGTCGGGGCAATAATTAATGCTTCTTTGCAGGAGGGGGTGTTTCCTGCATCATTGAACATGCGTTGGTTCACCCCCTCCTGAAGAAGCCATCACTCGACCCTACAGTATTAGCTAACTTTCGGCCAGTATCCAACCTTCCCTTTCTAGGGAAGGTTTTGCAGAAGGCAGTGGCGCAGCAGCTACAGAGGGTTCTGAATAAAGCGGATTATCTGGACCCTTTTCAGTCAGGAATCAGGCCCAAATATGGTACTGAGACTGCATTGGTCGCACTGTTGGATGATCTCTGGTGTGAGTGGGACGGTGGGAATCCATCAGTCCTTGCTCTTCTTGACCTCTCAGGATACCATTGACCATGGTATCCTTCTGGAATGACTCTGAGGCTAGGAGGGCTTTCACACAACTTTGTGTGATCTGCCAGTTACACCAACTCCTGGACCGGGACTCCTTGCTCATGGTCATGCATGCTCTGGCCACCTCCAGACTTGACTATTGTAATGCGTTCTACATGGGGCTGCCCTTGATGACCATTTGGATGCTGCAACTAGTCCAGAATGCGGCTGTTGAGGTGGTGATGGCATGTGGGCGTTATGCCTGTGCCTCGCCACTGCTTCAGGAGCTGCACTGGTTGACAGTGTGCCTCCGGGTGCAATTCAAGGTGCTGGTGATTACCTTTAGAGCCCTGCATGGTAGTGGACCAGGGTGCTTAAGAGACCGCATCACCCCAAGGACATCTGTCCATCCCACTAGAGCAGACCGGATGGGCTCCCTGATAGTTCCATCTGCTAGGGAGGCTTGCCTCTCTAGCACAAGGAGGGCCTTCTCTGTGTGTTGTGTATTAAGGCACATTTGCAAGTAGCACGGGCAGCGCCTTGCTAGAGGAAAATGGCATTTCCTGCCATCCAAATTAGGAGCCTAAAGTGGCACAAAATCCCATGTTCCAGGGTGCGTTGTTTATGCTAATCCAAGCCCTGTGATTGGTTACAGTTTTGGATCCTGTTCCCCATTGGTTAATTACATATATACTCCATTATGATTGGTTAGTTACGTTTGTCCAGCAAGTTGCTACTTTGTATCAAGGAGCCACTGCCGGGCAGACACTATATAAGCCCCATGAGTAAACAAGGGTGGGGCCGGGCCAGATCTACACTTCCCACTCTGTACAGGTACCCAGCAACGTGCTAAGCCTGGGTCTCCTCCATTATGCTATGCTTTTATGGTAGCTAGCCTTTGCCTCCTACACGGCAAGAATCAAGAGGGACTGATTCCATTGGGATTGTATAGCCATCTCTGTGTCCAGAGCACCTTGTAAGCTCATCTCTAAAAGACTGTTGAATAAAGTCTTGTTGCTGTTTTGTTCATCGTTGTCTAGACTAGTGCTTATAAGGGCCGGGAATAACACTGTGTCTGCTCCAGCCCTGTGGAACCTCTTGCCAACTGAACTTAGTCACCGGGCAGAGCTTTTATCCTTTCACAAGAGACTTAAGACTTGGCTTGTGCAGTGGATATAGGCGGGGGGGGGGGGGGGCGGCGGCTGGACAGATAGCCATCCTAGGCTGGCTTATTTAAGTATTGCCCGGGCTGTCAGCTTTTGAAACATATTGTGATGTGGCTTTGGGAGGGCATTTTTTTTAAAAAAATAAAATTTTAAACAAATCTAACTTTTTGATGCTTTTAAAATATTTTTGTAAAGTTTTTATTTGTTTTATGTGTAAGCCGCCCGGAGTCACCTTGGCGAGGGGGTGGCAGCAGAAATGTGATAAATAAATAAATAAATAAAGAGTGAGCAAAATCTTGATTCTCTACCTTGTTGGAGCCTTCATCCTTGAAGGCAAATGTCAGAACAGAGTTCCAGTTATGAATATGTACATGAATGGATGAAATGTCATGGCTCCTCACCAAACAAATTTCACAAGGTGGCAAATGTTGCATAGAAATACAGAACAATGATAATTTGTTAGCCCAGGAGGCAATAATCCTACCACTGTTTAGCTGGTGATTCCTCTATGTGTATGAGAAAGAGAGAGAGAGATTATTCACAATTCTCTAAAAATTTCAGCCCCAGCAGATTATACAGATGAGTTGTTGTTGTTGTTGTTGTTGTTGTTGTTCAGTCGCACAGTCGATTCCGACCCTTTGCGACCCTATGGACCATTGATCTCCAGGCACCCCTGTCCTCCACCATCCTCCTCAGCCCGCTCAGCTCGGTGCCCGCTGCGTCCACAATGCCATCCAGCCATCTCATCCTTGGCCGTCCCCTTTTTCTATTGCCCCCCACCTTTCCCAGCATCAAGGCTTTCTCAAGTGAATCCTCTCTTCTCATTTGGTGTCCAAAGTACTTCATCTTCATCTTTACTATTTGACCTTCTAAGGAGCAGTCAGGACTGATTTCTTTCAAGATTGACTTATTTGTTCTCCTCGCTGTCCAAGGTACTTTCAAAACTCTCCTCCAACACCACATCTCAAAGGTGTCTATTCTTCTGCGCTCAGCCTTACTAATGATCCAGCTCTCACATCCGTACATTACCACCGGGAATACCATTGCTTTGACTATACGGATTTTTGTCTGCAAGATGATGTCTCTACTTTTCACTATGTTCCCCAGGTTTCTCATGGCTTGTCTCCCTAGAATCAGTTGCCTCTTTATTTCATGGCTGCAGTCACCATCTGCAGTGATCCTAGATCCCAAGAAAGTAAAATCCGTCACTTCTTCTACTTCTTCCCCATCTACTTTCCAGGTGCTGATAGGGCCTGTTGCTATTATCTTGGTTTTCTTGATGTTAAGTCTCAGGCCAGTTTTTGCACTCTCTTCTTTCAACCTAATCAGTAGCTTCTTTAAATCTTCCTCACTTTCTGCCATTAGGGTGGTATCGTCTGCATATCTCAAATTGTTGATGTTTCTCCCAGCAATTTTTATCCCATATTGTGATTCCTCCATCCCTGCATTGCACATTGTGTGCTCTGTGTATAGGTTGAAAAGGTAGGGTGATAAAATGCAGCCTTGTCTTACTCCTTTTCCTATTCCAAACCATTCTGTCATTCCGTGTTCTGTCCTAACAGTTGCTTCTTGACTCTTGTACAGATTTCTCATGAGGCATATGAGGTGTTCTGGTATTCCCATTTCTTTAAGTACTTGCCACATTTTATTGTGGTCCACGCAGTTAACTCTGTCTAATCAGGTCTGAACCGTGCTCTAAAATACAAACTCAAAATCTGTCCAGACTGCCTTTGTGGGATGGTCTGGAGGCACTGGTTTTGTAGTTGCTTGAGGTTATGGGAGGAACTAAATCACATTTAGCCCACTCACCCTGCCCAAACAGAGCAAGCAACCTTTGCTATGGCACAATATGTCATGAAGGTGCTGATGAGCCACTGCAAGTTATGGATAAATTAAACACTTTCCGAGAGGAGCTGGAGAGTGTTTAATTTCAATATCCAATATGCTGAAGGAGCTCTTCATAGATGTTTAAAGCAGAAGGCTCCTTTGAGGATGAAAGGAACCAATATACTCTGTTCCCAGGTGCTGTGAATGGTGTATATGAGAGCATGTCCCCAAAAGTGAACCTTCTGATGGGGACTCAAAAGATACATCCTGGGGCAACTGGTACCATTCTGGCATCCAACATGTTTGGGTGCTGGGATAAAAAGCAGTCCGGCCTGCCTCAAAATCAGGGATATAGACAGGATTCTAGATGTGGGTGGGTGAATATTTTTTAAGCTTTCAATATTTTTTTCAGCTGGGAGTTTGAGGGCGGGTAAACTGCAAACCCAGGGTGGGCACCGCCCACCTTGGCCAACCCTTGGCTATGGCCCTGCTCAAAATGCCACAATTTCTTTATGCTTGTCTGGACAGACTCTCAGTTTTTTCCATGTATTTAGAAATACATTTGGATAATCTGAAGTTTCTTCCAAGCCAATAGTGTCAAGCAGGGATATTTCCTACTTCCTGAAGTTGGCAAATTAGCTTGCTTTGTTTTGTGGGTAGTTTTTAGGACACAACCAAAAAAAATCCTGAATTTGTTCTTCATTTCCCTGTCTGATTTCATAGACATGAAAGACTGCCTGAAGCATGTTTCTGCCAAACGCCATTGATTCTCACTCTAATGATGAGCTATCTGTAATGTATTCTAGGACCACCTCTTGCCCTGATGAGGTGTCTTCAATCCCTCTTCCAGACTGCCTCTTGAACTTCCAAACTTCCAACATACCTACTCAATAAGATGCTCCCTGAGAGCCATAGTTGTTGCACATATTTTGCTGTTGGTCTCACAATTGCAAGGGCAAGAGGGAAACCTTCCCCTTCATTATTTTCTCTGGGTATGCCGTGTATACAAGGAAAACTTGGTAATATGTTTCCCCTGGTCTCTGACACAGATTTTAATGTGCAACTAAATTCCTTGATTCTAACATACAACCACAACTGCTTGCTAGCCATAAGAGGGGAAAAAGAAATTAACACTTATGATTTCACTACCACCAAGCATCAAAAAGGGCAAAAAGTAGGAAGAAACAAGCAGACATGTGTTTAATAATCAGCTGAATATTTGAAGTTGTTTGCTTCAAATGGAACCAAGGTGTACAAGAAATCTATATGGATTTGCCCTTTTCATTGCTTTTGGATAACGTTCAAAACCATCAGCAGCTGATTGTTAAAAAATCTCATTTTCTGGGAAAACAAACAAGTAGAACAACATGTTATTTCCTGTTAAAATGACAAGGATAATGAGGTTTGGCAAGGAGTAAGCAATATCTCAGGTTTTCAGTGCACATGGTTATTATAGTTATTTATAACATCTGACAATATACTGTTTATTTGATTTACATATTTATCTGTGATATACTGTACATAGAAAGGAACTGTCAGTGTTTTAGTGTCTGAGTATTTTAAACTGGAGTTAATCATCTTTCCTAGAACTTGTACTGAGGGAAAGAGAAGGTTTATGAAGCTCTATCAGAATACACATTCTGTGTTGGCAAGCTGATTAAATGTATCTAAAGGAATTGCCCTCCACTATTGCTTATAGATAATTACAGAAATACTTTCTTTAAGAATTTAGGCTGAAAAGCACTAGAGCAAGAATAAAATTCAGATTAATCTAGTTAATTTACATTATTTAACATGTGTGGATTTTCAAAACTTTACTATTAATGTATAACCCTCATACAAAGCATATTCATCCCCATCTTATATTATCAGTGCCAAACATAGACACTTACAAAAAAAATAAGTAAAAGTTGATAACCATGTAAATGAGATGTCTGAGGAAGGCTGCTGGAGTGGCTAGAAGGGATAAAATCAGGAATGAGGTTATAAGGGAAAGAATTGGAACAGAACCAATCTTGTACTACATCCAGAGACAACAAATGAAGTGGTTAGCCTATCTGGAGAGAATGCCTTGGAATTCCATACCTTACAAGGCATATGTAGAAAGATTGCTGATGCTTTATCCCGCCTGCAGATCCCCTGGTTCCGTGCCTTGGCTCCGGAAGCAAAGGAATTCCCCTCGCCACTCCCCGCCGAGATTTGGACATTTGGCGAGGAGAGGTGAACTGGGCGATCGGCATGTCTTTGGCACCCTGCACGCGTAAGGCGTATCAACATGCTTTTATACAATTTAGAATCTTTTGTGTACACCTACAGTTGCCCGAAGTGTAGCCCATTCCAGTGGAACAGGTTTTACAATTTATGGTTTATCTACACAGTCAGGGTTTGGCTCCTCGTACTATAGCATCCAGGCTGTCTGCACTGGCATTTATTGCCAAAGTGCGGGGTTTTGCTGACTGCGTTAATGATTTCCGCATGCATCATGTTTTCGAGGGGTGGACACGGGAACGTGGCCGCCGCCCGGACACTCACCACCCAATTTCACCAGAGGTACTGACCCACCTTGCACGAGGCTGGCATAACTTGTGCTATGATAGGTACGAGGTGGCCTCCCTGGGGCTCGTTACGGCACCCATTCATTTAGGATAGGTGCTGCATCCACTGCGGCTGCATTTGGGTACTCTGAGGCTGATATACGCCGAATGGGGAGATGGGGATCCATGCGTTTTGCATTGTATGTTCGCCCACTTCAGGCATGAGTACCAGTTAAGTTATTATTCTCTTTTCTTCTTTTACAGACCCTGTGTGTCCCCGCACACCGGTGGCAGTATGGCTGGTGGGCCACATTTACGTGCACTGGGCAGCGCAGTATGCTGCGGCGACAGAGTGGGGACCCCAGCTTGGACTGCATGCATCCGCACGCATACGTTGGTACGGTAAGCGCGGAATGAGATGGCGGGAACTGTTGCCATTCCTGTTTTCCATCAGGGATGCTGAACCGCCTGATGTCCTTGTAGTGCACCTCGGGGGCAATGACCTTGCCCAGGTCACTGGCCTTTTCTTAAAATTCACGATCTGCAGTGACCTAGCTTATTTGCATTATGTGTGGCCGTCCACAAGGCTGCTATGGTCGGACATCGTACCGCATCATACATACAGGGGAGGTATTGACCTCCATGCCCTTGACCACGCTCGCCTCTCGGTGAACAGGGCAGTTGCCCGGTTCTTGTCAGACAAGGGTTTGGGGATGGTCATCCGGCATCCCACGATTAGTTTGCAAAATTACGATCTCTATGCAGGGGATAGGGTCCACCTGTCGGCTAGAGGTATGAACCTCTTTCTGGAAGATTTGCAAGCAGGCCTGGTGACCAAGCTGACGGTCTGGGGGGGCGTGAGTCTTCATAGACGCCTCCCCGTGTGGCGGGTACCACTGGTAAGGTAAAGATTGATGACCCATAGGTATCCGGCAGGTTCGCAATTGACTGGCCAACACTTAGACAGGTACAGGTGTAATAGCTTTGGCCAGTCAACGACGAACCAGGCAAGGGGTGATGGCAGGAGCTTTACAGCATGCATCACCTCGTGATTTGACGGATACACGTCATAGGGTGGGGTCAGTAGATAGTTTATTGACTCCGGTCAACAATTTGTTTGTGTCAACAAACAAATTGATACAAATGGTTACATTGTAGCCAATTATCATTGGCATTTTTGGGAGGAACCTTACCAGTGTTACTGTGGCCTGCTTGCCTTAAGAATTACAATTGGATGAATACACCAATTGAAAGTTATAATTCGGACTAGGGCATTATTCAATAAAAGTGGCCCAATGCCTTTATCCATATACCGGTGTCTGAGTCTTTCTTTGTGGGATGCGCCTGCAAAGGAAATGGGCAGTTTGGGAAGCAGAATGTTCCACATCAATTGAGGTATTTATGGAGTTGCATCAGGCTCCCTCACTGGCCAGGGACTGTGGTGGCTTAGTGGTTAAGATGCTAACCTGGATGACTGGAAGGTTTGCAGGTCACCAGTTCGAGACCAAGTACTGCATGATGGAGTGAGCTCCTGTCATCTGTCTCAGCTCCTGCCAACATAGCAGTTTGAAAGCAACAAATTGCAAGTAAATAAATTGGTACTACTTCAGTGGGAAGGTAAACAGCATTCCATGTACTCCGGTGTCTAGTCACGCCTGTCACATGTCCATGGAAACATCTGCAAATGCAGACAGCGCTGGCTCTTTGGCTATAAACAGAGATGAGCACTGAACCCTAGGGTTGGTTATCACTGGCTTTCAAGCAAGGGGAACCTTTACCCTTAACTATCAGGCTCCCTTCCTAGCCATTTTTAAAAAAATGTCTAAAACCAGAATTATGAAGAGATTGGAGACAGAGCTGCAGACAGATGTCAACTATTGGCAAACCAATTAATGAGCAAGCTAGCTAGCTCCCACAAAGAAACATTTGGACAGAGTCTTTCATTTGCATAATCATTATGAAATCATGTCAAACTATGGATGGCCTTACTCATTGGCTATCCACATAGAAAGGTTTCTCTCTCTCTCTCTCTCACACACACACACACACACGCACATATGCACACACGTACGTACGTATGTACGTACACACATATGCACGCACGCACGCGCATGCGCGCGCGCACACGCGCGCACACGCACACTCACGCACACGCGCACACACTAGCCATAACAGTTTCTACATGATGTACTTTACATTTCTAGGTCAAATCGGTTACAGACTCTTTTTTTATTTAAATGAAAGTGTTAAAATCTAAGCCAGTTGATTGGAAGGTGGGTAAAACCAATCAAACTGGGCAATATGGGAACACTACAGATTATGCTTCTTGAAATGACAAAAAGTTTAAAAAGAACCACCATATCAGAAGAACATTGCAATAAATTTTTAATCCTGCAAAGTGGAGTAAACTTGTTTGCACACATTTGCACTCTGGGGGCATTTTTACAATTAAGGAGTAAATTAAACTTTCTGTTTCAGTGGGCAGCAATCCAATGTACAGTAAGCAATTAAAAATAAATTAGGCATAAAATCTTGAAAGATGGTTTATAAACTCGCAGTATTATGATTACAGGGAATATGAGGTCTGAAATTCACTTCTGGACAAAGAAATAGAAATATACTTTCAGTACAGTAATAATTTGGGTGATTTAAGAATTGAAGGTAGCAATATATCACTCAGAGTTTAAATCACTCACATATGTTATTATATTATTCACATATATATTATTCAGAATGGAAGGCAAATATTGAAGTATAACTGACTTTTTTAAAAATAGCAATCCTATCGCTAGTAAGCTTTGTGCTTATCCTCCTAACCAAAACAATTTTTAATAATAATAATTTTATTACTATTGTTTTTACTGAATGAGCACGAAGCTTAATAGCCACAGAAAAGATGCATGCAACATACGTTTGCCGGAATGGGAGGAGGGGCTCCGTGCCTCAGCGTTGGCAATGGGGAACAGCAGCTGTGGGGAGGTCCTTTGTGGCCGTGGGGGGCCAGAGCGGGTGTTCTCACTCCTCCTGGTTTGTTGGACTGGGAGGAGGGGCTCCATGTCTTTTGATCTGGCCACTGTTCCCCGGTGCCAACACCGAGGCATGGAGCCCCTCCTCCCAGTCCGGCAGGCAGGGAGGAGTGAGAATACCTGCTCTGGCCCCCTGCAAGCATAAAGGACTTCCCTGCAGCTGCTGCCTTCTGCCTCCTTGAGTTTGCCTGCTTGGAGGATTCAAAGGAAGGACATTGACTCTGTCTCCCTCTCTGCAGACATCGTTGTCGCTGACTTGCCTCTCCTTGGACTGCATGGGTTTGTTCCTCTTTTCATGGAGACGCATATTTAGTAAAGTGAAATTTATTGCAGTGTATTGCATTGATTACTGTATCTTGTGAACTGTACTGTTTTTTTTAGGGCGTATTGTATTCATTGTTTTGTATTTATCTTGATGATGTATGTATTATGTTGTCATTGAATCCTGTATTAATATGTAATTTTTATATTGATATTTACTGTATCACTTTTTGCTTGTTGGGAACCGCTTTGAGTCGCCTTCGGGCTGAGAAAATGAGGTATACAAATAAAAAGTGAAATGAAATGAAATGAAATTCTAATCTATGTTGTTGTTGTTGCTCAGTTGCATAGTTAAGTTCAACCCTTTGCGACCCCATAGACCACTGCATGCCAGGCACCCCTATCTACCACCATTCTCCACAGCCCGCTATAAACAAACAAACAAACAAACAAAAAGCCACAGACTAAAACAAACATTTAAAACTCTTCCCCCAATATTTTGTTAACCCTTTGCCTAGGTTGCTGGTGACAAGAATACTCTTTTGCATTGGGCTATGTGTAGTTGAAATGTAAAAACACACTGATGCTGAAGTGGGATTTCCAGAGCACCATATTATTCCAGGAATATGTTAATTTTATGATAATATCTTTGATAAACATAGAGCTTTTGCCAAAAGTAGAGAAAGAGAAAGCCCTCTTGTTGTAACCAAATCTTGTCCCTATGAGCAGCTGCATAAGTATCTGTGCGGTCTCTCTTTTCTATGCGATCTTTTGTTAAGCCCTCTGGATATTATTGAAAGAGACCATTTGGATATAAGCGTCTTAATGTTTCTTAACATTTATTATTTGTTATGCAAAAAACAATAGATTCAGCTCAGATTATTAACTTCCATGGAAAAGCTCTTTTCTTTGAATCTAGTGCCTAAAATAGATTGACACAGTGTCTGATGACAGACAAACACCCTGTTAGTAGGTGTTGATTCTGCTAGGAAAGGATAAATTGGATTCTGCCAATTCACCCAGTGGCTTTACAGCAATGCTCAGAAATAAAAGTAGCTGGAAGTGATTCCTTGCAGTGGATAGTAGCAGGGTGTGAAATGACCTGTCCTAAGGAGGAACCTCAGGAAAAGATAAGTCATTAGGGAAGAGAAAAACACCTTCAACTTCTCCTGTCTATCATTAATTTTATTACCTATAGAATTAAGACTCAAGAAAACTATTAGGAATCATGGTGCTTCTCCATGTTTTATATGATGCTCACCAAAATGTTATCAAAGCAACCTATTCAAGTCTAGTTTGTTGTTAAGATTAGCCTAAACAACTCTGCACAAGATTAGCCTAGCCTCATTAAAGGGAGAATTTATTTATTCATTCATTTATATTTCTATGCAGCTTTTGTCCCAATTAAGGACCCCCAAAGAGTCTAACAAGTAACTGAAAAACAACAAACAATAAAAACCAAAATAAATGAATTATGATGTTACAAAACAATTAAATATAACATAGTATTAAATTTCCAGAAAAATGTGTGAGATGCCTCCATATATATCACATTCATAACAAATATTTTTATTTAAAAATACATTAGAGTATAGTTTGTGCTTGAAGTGATTTGTCCTCAGTTTCAAGCAGTTATGGTATTTACATGTTTCTCAACCAATGTTAAATAAACAACAAAGAAGGAAAAACAAAAGGGATATTACCTAAGAGATGCACTTTGGGATATGAAAGGAGCGTCATTCAGGTATCCCCTAAAAATCCTTTCAAGCCAGAATAATCTCTGACATAAAATTATTATTATTACCTGAGATGGGGGGGGGGGCATTAATTTTAGAAACATGGAGAACCTTAAATATAGCATTCATATTATATAGCATGCTTACTTTTCAGACAGCCACACACTTTCTCAAGTGTAGGGAAAGTCACTGCCAAAGTAGCATTTTGCATCAGGGAAGAAATAAACTTCTAGATGTGTTCCAAATGGCAAAACAACAGCAGATCTTGGCACAGAATACAGAGACATACATGTTGTGTCAGTGATTCTCCCAAATGGTAATCCAGTTTCCAGAATTATGCCCAGGCAAGACACCAAAAAGATTCAGTTCCCAATGATGACAAGATGCAGTCAAGGTCTAACATGAACAGAAAAGTTGGCTTGAATTGAGAATTACTCAATTCTCTTTATTTCTGCCAACTGACTATTAGAGCAGCAATAGGCATTGGCATTTCCTTGCAATGCATCAACTGACAACTCCTTCTAGATGAAGTTGGAGCACTTATACCTTGACATACTCCCCATCATCTCCTTTTCATCAGCTTTAATCTTAAAGCAGCATCGCCCCCCGCCCAACATAGTGCTTACACATTCTTCTGAAGGTCCTTTCAACTAGCTCTCTTCCACTTGCTTAATGCTCACTTGTGTTGTTCCCCACCACCACCTGTGCCACTGAGCTTAATGTTAAAATTGTCCTGTTTAACACTGAATTAATTAGAACTCCATGGGGGGGGGGGCGGTATCCTGATTAAGTATTAATATATTAAAACAGAGGCAAGTTCCAGGATGCAGTGGGTATGCTACACAGCACTTTTCCCCCATCCTGTCTAAATGTAAAAATGCTGCTCAAGCAACTCTAGGAGGAAATATAGATTACAGTAACTTCAAGGGATCAGCAGTTGGGCTACCTCCTAGGGAGGCTCTATGAATTCATTGCTACCATTAACCCCAAATACTGCTAGAGAAAACAATATTTTGGGGTTGCTGGCCTTCTTCAGTTGACTGGATGTGTCTTGCACTCCTCTGTTTTAGTAAAAACAAAAGGTATAAATAGCCCTATAGTAAGATTGTTTCAGTTCTTGCACTGTATATTACAAGACATTATAAAATCAACTGAAATCAGTGGAATAAGTTATTCTCAATTGAAGTGACTCCTATTAATTCAACTGGAACTTAAAACTAAATGTTCCTTAAATCAGGCAGGGATATTTGTCCTGTACCTGTTTATTTTTTTAAAATAATTAGACACTACTTAAATTAACTTCTCCCAGTGGTTGGGGTTAATTTACACCATATTCTAAAAATTTAGATGTGCCTAGAAACAAGTAATTTGTATCAACAATTTCAGTGTGACTTAACCTTACTTATTTTCCTCTTGTTTTGATTGTATTACTGATTTTTAATCCTAAACCAAAGGTATTTTGTTTCAATCTCCCTCCAATCTGGAGAGATAGAACATAATACAGTATAGAGAATTATGCAGCTGATTTTACTAGAGATGTGCAGAAGGAGGAGAATATTAAAACGTTTATATAAATAAGATGCTATATATGAATGCACCATTATTTTGAAATTCCAATCAATGTCACTCTATCTCAAGTGACTGGAAACATCCTAATACCCAGCCTTTTCCTCTTCAGGTAACTCTCACCCTCATTTAGATGAGAGCATAGAACTATGGAGCCAGCGCTTGTCTTTGCAGTGACTTTATTAGTGCAGAATATACACTTCTAGGCACACATGTAGGCTTTTTGCTTGCAAAACTAAAAGGGATGCCACTGACACTTGGGAAATTAGGAGTTACATAGGTAAAAGTCAAGGTCTTCCTTGCTCGAAAGACAGGCATTTCCTACTCCAGGGGGTGGTGCTCATCTAAAGCCCATGATCTAGCGCAGTCTGCATCTGCAGACTTTTCCATGGTCATGTGGAAAGCATGACTAGATGCCAGAAGTCTACCATGTATTCTAAAGTAACCGAAATTCATTGTGCACAGTGTGGTTTTTGCTTTGTATGGAACACTAATAGTCATCAGTTAGCAATCAAAAATTCATATTATCTGAGGAAAGGAAGTCCATTGCCCTTTTAATTCTAAAATGACAGTGAGAAAACAAATATAGTTTTGCCCCTATTACTCCCCTTTCTCAGAAACAATACTTACTATAATTTCTCTCTCTCTCTTTCTGCTAATATCAGCAAATCTATCCATTCTATCATACACTAAATCTTGTGCCACTGAATATGAGTCAACAGCATGATGTGGCTTCAAAAAAGGCTAATACTGTTTTAGGCTGCATTAACAGAAGTTAGGACAGAACATGGAATGACAGAGTGGTTTGGAATAGGAAAAGGAGTAAGACAAGGCTGCATTTTATCACCCTGCTTATTCAATCTATACACAGAGCACATAAAATGTGCAATGCAGGGATGGAGGAATCACAATATGGGATCAAAATTGCTGGGAGAAACATCAACAATTTGAGATATGCAGACAAAACCACCCTAATGGCAGAAAGTGAGGAAGACCTAAAGAACCTCTTGATTGGATTGAAGGAGGAGAGTGCAAAGACTGGCTTGAGACTTAATATCAAGAAAACCAAGAAAATGGCAACGGGTCCGATTAGTCCTTGGAAAATAAATGGGGAAGAAGTAGAAGCAGTGACAGATTTTACTTTCCTAGGATATAAAATCACTGCAGATGGTGACTGTAGCCATGAAATAAAAAGGCGACTGATTATGGAGAGACAAGCTATGAGAAACCTGAGGAATATAGTGAAAAGCAGAAACATCATCTTGAAAACAAAAATTCGCATAGTCAAAGCAATGGTATTCCCAGTGGTAATGTATGGGTGTGAGAGCTGGACCATTAGGAAAGCTGAGCGCAGAAGAATAGATGCCTTTGAAATGTGGTGTTGGAGAAGAGTCCTGAGAGTCCCCTGAGGAGAAAAGAGAACAAATAGGTCAATATTAGAAGAAATCAAAGCTAAAGTACTTTGGACATCCAAAGGGTGAGAAGGGAGGCCTCACTTGAGATGGCCTTGATGCTGGGAAAGGTGGAGGGCAAGAGAAAAAGGGGACATCCAAAGATGAGATGGCTAGATGGTATTGTGGACGCAATGGGCACAGAGCTGAGCAGGCTGAGGAGGATGGTGGACAGAGGGGTGCCTGGAGGAAAATGGTCCATGGGGTCGCAAAGGGTCGGAATTGACTGTGTGACTGAACAACAACAACAGAAGTATAATCTCCAAAACCCATGAGGTACTAGTCCCCCTCTATTCAGGACTAGTTGTTGTTTAGTCACACAATCGGTTCCAACCCTTTGAGACCCCATGGACCATCGCATGCCAGGCACCTCTATCCTCCACCATCCCTCTCAATCCACCCAACTCTGTGCCCATTGTATCAATAATACCATCTAGCCATCTCATTTTGGCCACCCCCTTCTTATTTTGCCCTCAACCTTTCCCAGCATCAAGGCCTTCTCAAGTGAATCCTCTCTTCTCATTTGATGACCATAGTACTTTAGCTTTATCTTCACTATTTCACCTTCTAATGAGTAGTCAGGATTGATTTCTTCTAGGATCGACCTATTTGTTCTCTTTGCTGTCCAGGGTAGCGTCAAAACTCCAACACCACATTTCAAAGGTGTCTATTCTTCTGCACTCAGCTTTTCTTATGGTCCAACTTTCACAGCCACACATTACTACCGGGAATAACATTGCTTTAACTATGCAGACTTTTGTTTGCAAGGTGATGTCTCTACTTTTAACTATCTTCTCCAGATTTCTCATAGTTTGCCTCCCAAAAATTAGTCACCCTTTTATTTCATAGCTGCAATCTCCATCTGCAGTGATCTTGGATCCTAAGAATATAAAGTCTGTCACTGCTTCTACCTCTTCCCTATCTATTTTTCAGGTGCTGATAGGACCTGTTGCCATTATCTTGGTTTTCTTAATGTTGAGTCTCAAGCCAGCTTTTGCATTCTCTTCTTTCAACTTAAGCAGGAGTTTCTTTAGGTTCTCCTCACTTTCTGCCATTAGGGTAGTATCATCTGCATATCTCAAATTGTTGATGTTTCTCCCAGCAATTTTGGTTCCAACTTGTGATTCTAGTTAGACTAGTTAGACCACATCTAAAGTACTGTATCCAATTCTGGGCATCACACTTTAAGAAAGACCCAAAGAAATTACAGCAGGTGCAGAGAAGTGCAACAAGGATGATCAGAGTACTGAAAACCAAGCCATATGAGGAAAGACTGAAGGAATTGGACATGTTTAACCTGAGAAAGGGAGACGGAGATGGGATATGATAACACTTTTAAAATACCTGAAAGATAATCATTAAGAGGAATGAAAGGCTCTGTTCCCCATCATCCCAGAGTGCAGGATGAATAATAATGGGCTGAACTACAGGAAACCAGATACTGTATAGGCTAAATATTAGGAAAAACCTTAATAGTTAGTGCAGTACAACAGTGAAACAAACTGCTTCAAGAGATAGTGAGTGCTCCAACACTGGAAGCATTCAAGAGAGAATTGGACAACCATCTGTCATATCTACTTTGATTTGGACTCCTCCATTTAGTAGGAGGTTGGACACAATGGCCTAAAGGCAAGTGCGGCAACCGTTTAGTTGCCGCACGCTTTGCCGACCCCGCACCAAGGCACAGACACGGCCTCGAGGAAGCCGGGGGCGTGGCTAGCCAACCCCTATATAAGGGGTGGCAATGGCTGCGCTCCCCGGCAGTTTCTCTTGATTCGGCCGGGCCAGGGCACGTTGCAGTAGCACCCTGCTTGTTTGTATTTATTCTTTTATTTCAGCTCCTGGCTACATGATAGCACCAGGATACACCAGATGTTTCGGGTGATCCTTGTGTTTTGGTCCAGGAACGGCGGTCTGAAGACAGGGCAGTGGCCCACCATGTAGATAACATCGGTTTGGGGACAGTAGTCCCGCATCATCCGATTCGGATACATGATCACAGTTTTGTGTCACAGTAATCGGGTGTATTGTTCAGCCAGAGGTACGGACCTCTGCCTGGTGGATATCCAAACGGGCCTGTTGACCGTGTGAGCGGTCAAGGGGGGGCAGGGAGTTGGTGAATTCCTCCCCGTGTGGCGGCTAGCACTGGTAAGGAAAAATTGCATGACCCATTTAATCTGGTATACACAGTTGGTTGGCCATAGTGAGGACAAGGTACAGACAAGATTGTGAATGGCCAACCAGCTTACAACCAAAACTGTTGCTATGCTTAACCAGCAGGCAACTCCTCCGATATTTACAGGAGGCATTTAATATCAGGTGCTAACTAGTAGCAGCCTGACTAGGGTCCACAACGTGTTTCAGTTGAAACAGGTTGTGGACAGGGTCACAAAGTTTGTTGCAGTGGCAGCAAATTGTGATGTGCATTTAAGTTAGATTCATAATTACATTACTCCTTACCAGTGCTATTAAGGCCCGTTTGGTTCTTGGCAGTAGCCAAGCAAAGTTAAATTAAAGTTAATAAAGTGGCCCATTTTTCATCCAAATGAAGTGTCTGTGTCGTCATTGGAGAGAGGGTCTGGCAAAGGCTCCTTCCAACTCAGTGATTCTATGAATTTTTAGGTTTTGCTTGTTATGCTTAAGCTTCTAGTTCTTTCCTTTTCATATCCCTAGTCTGATTCTTATTTGTCACTTTCTCTTGATCTTTCATTAATATTTTGAATCATAAAGGGATAATTTCCTTATTCAATACTACACTAGTGTTAGTATATCAGTGCTATAGATGGTGCAATAATCTGTAAGGTTAGAAGTCGTATGGTCATTTCTTCAATTCTGTGTATTTTTAATACATTCAGGTTCACAGAATGGTGTGAATGTGTGTATATGTTTAGCTTAAGTTTAGATGACTGTTATTCTGATGTCTTTGTTAGAAGGAGTCTGCTCCTGAACATGCCATCTCTATGTTAAAATAATGGAGAATAGCAACACAACTGTACAGCAGCTGAAATCTCTGATCCCTAGGCAATATGATAAAGCCAGCTAGAACTTCAAAGAGAGGGTAATTACAGTTCTCTGCAGTATTCTTTTTTTGTGGAAGAAAATTATAAAATTGTATTGAATTATACAATTCTATACAGTGATGTTTGGTGCCAATAACCATTCTTCCTGCTTTACTCCATCCTTTTTAAAAAAATCAAACAGAGGAATGTCTTTGCCTCCCTGACCAGTTCTTATGCTGAATCGGACCAATTGTATTGTTATACTACAGACTGGCATGGAGGCTATTATTAAAATGTATTTCTACTATTGTAGCTGTGTTGTTTTGCTTTGCACATTATTGTGAATGGTCTTACTCTTTATGTCCTTTTCTGTATATATAATTGTGCTTGTGCATATATGTGTATGTGTAAACAGGGAAAAATTCTCTCTGTGGCACTCTTTTGAAGATTTTTGTGATACTGCAGTATTGTCACTCTATTCATTTTTATGTTGAGGTTTTGGGCACAGACTTAACATTCAAATGTAAGATTTATTTTTATGTTTGAAAAATGTAAATGCGATCATTAGCTTAGCACATAAAATAAACTAGGGGAGGAGGGGTGAGAGGGACCACAACTGTCCTACTGTTTGCCAGACTGTTTTAAAGGCTACCATGGCTCTCTTTCTTCTCCTGCTTCCATGTAATGAGATACAACAAGAGATCAGAACATCTCAAAGGACTGCCTTTTCTCTTTCTTTTGCATGCGGAAAAAGAAATTGCATTCTTAGTACAGTATTCAACTGTGACAAGTCTGGAATACTTGTAAAGTGGACCTTGTAAGATTTTAAACCAAGTGACCAATCTTAAAACCTACAGGGAAGCTGCACTGTAAACTTGTGATTTATCTTACACATACTAGGGGAGAGGTCTCGCTGCTTTCGGAATATCACTGAAAAAGCATAAACTTCAGCTTTCTAACAATGCAGAGCAGTTACATGGCAGCTAGGACTGTAAGCCTTTGAAATGTTAGGAAGACTTTGGTATGAATTATTATGTTTAGCCAGTGACTCAATGCCGAGTGTCAGGCAGTGGTTAACTAACCTGACTGCCTAAAGGGGCCAACGGCTATTGGTGGATGAGCCTCTTTAGGTGGGGTGATGGTCCCCTCAGTGGAGGAAATGCCACTGGAAACCATCATATCGGGTCCAATGGCAAAATGAGCAGAGGAGGAATTCTGATTCCCAATGGTCATTGAGGCAAAAGAGGACATGCCAGATGGACTGTTTGGTGTATGCAAGACCAAGACACAGGACACAGCCTTGGGCTGGGTTAACTCAGGTTTATTGCATCGTGGACAGAGGGAACATGAGGTAATGGCGGATCGATAGCTCTTTATATACGGTAGTAATACATTTGAACGTGGTGCCATGGTAGCCCATTGGCTACTGCCTGCGTGACGTCATTGCGAGTCACGCCCTTCTTGTCCAGGTGTAGGTGGTGGCGGGAAAGCTTCCCGCGCTGTTGCCTTTGATGGGTTCTGACCAAGAGAGCTTGGACGCTCGCTGCTGCCAGCTGGTGGTCATTAGCTCGCGTCCTCATGCAGGGTTCATATGATACAGCTGAAGGTTACATTGTTGCTATAGGCAAGGTTACATTGGTTCAGATACATTGTAATCCATGTGGAAGGTAAAACCCTTAGAACACAACATCCCTCCCTCCTAGGACGAGACAACGTCTCGAGCCCATGCTTCTAGACACTCCCCCCCCCTAGGAGACAAAATCTCTCAGCCAAGATGGCTTGTTTCGAACACGCTGGGGTCTCGATGCGGGCTGCCTCTCCCCGGGTTCGCTACCTTCTCTTTGTCCCCTGGCTTCCTGTCCTGTACTTTGAGAGGGAGACTCGTTAGTGACTTGCCGCGGCTCCGCGGCGTTGTTGGGAGGTGTGCTCTTACTTAGGGAGGAACCGGGGGCACTGGGGACTAACGAAAAACCCCTCTTCTCGCTTGGATGGGTGGGGGAACACTCCTGAAAACCCCCCCGGTTTGCTAAATCAAAACCAAAATTCCATTCGGGGGCAGCGGTCGCGAACTCCTCTCCCCCTTCCCCGGCCTCTGATGGAGCTGGTTTATCAAAAGGATATGAGTCGGGGCCGCTGCATCTTCCTTCCGCCCTTGCTAGGGACTGTTGCCCGCTACTGTCTCCCCCTTGGGTTAAGCGGGTGGGGGAGAACCCTAACGCTGAATCTTGTTGGTGATCCTCACTGACTGGCCCACTTACTCGGTGCCTCAGTTGGTCTGCGTGCCTCCTCCAGAGGAGACCGTTGTGGGTTTCGACCCGGTACGACACTGGCCCCGTCTGTTCTACAACCGTCCCCGGCACCCAGGCTGGCCCCGCGCTGGCATAGTTCCTGCAATGAACAGGGTCGCCGGCGGCGAAACCTTTCGAGACTGCCAGCCCCACGTTTTTTCCTTTATCCTCAATTCTTGTGGGGTCCAGCCTGGACAGGAGTGTAGTCAGTTTCCGCCGCATCAATAGCTCTGCCGGCGAGTACCCTGACGCTAAGGGGGTCACCCTATACGCTAATAAGAACTGACATACTTGGTGATTCAGGTCCCCGGGGCCCATGCGCCGAAGCGCCTCCTTTGTTGTACGCACCAACCGTTCCACTTGGCCATTCGTGGCCGGGTGAAACGGCGCGGACGTGACATGCCGAATGGCATTCGCCTCCATGAATGCCCCGAACTCTGAGGAGGTGAAGCAACTCGCGTTATCGCTGACTAAAGTGTCGGGTAAACCGAACGTTGAAAAGACTCTCCGTAGTTGGTTAATTGTAGTGGCGGAGGACGTGCTCTTTACCGGAATGACCTCCAGCCACTTTGAGAATGCATCCACCACCAGGAGAAACATGGTTCCTCGGAAAGGGCCAGCGAAATCTACGTGCACTCTGGACCATGGCCCCCTTGCTGTGTCCCATTCCCTATGCGGGAGGCGGGCCGCCTCTGGTCGGGACCCCTGGCACGCCCCACAAGTACCGACCATGTGCTCAATGTCCTCGTCCAGCTGTGGCCACCAAAAGTAACTGCGGGCGAGCGCTTTTGAGCGAACGATGCCCGGGTGGCTGACGTGCAGCAGTTTGAGAACCCTCGGCCGCATGGGTGTTGGGACCACCACCCGTTGGCCCCACAACAGGCACCCCCTTTCTAGGGACAACTCTAGCTTCTTCCAAAAGAATGGGTCGAATTCCTTGCTTGGGGACGATGCTGGCCACCCTTTCTGCACCCATGAGCTGACTTTCTCCAGCGTTCTGTCCTTGCCTGTCGCCCTAGCTATATCGGCTGGTACTATTGGGGGTTCGTCTAAAACCTCGATTAGCAACACCTGGCGGTCTCTTCCTATTCTGGCTTTTTGGTCGTCCGACAAAGGCAAAGGAGATCTCGAAAGCGCATCAGCATGGCTGATCTCCTTTCCGGGCCGGTACTCCAACTCGTGTTGGTATGCATTAAGAAAAATGGCCCATCGCAACATTCTCGGAGATAGTATCTGCGGCGTTGGCTTGCCTGCCGTGAAAATCCCTAACAGGGGCTTGTGATCCGTCACAATTGTGAACGGGCGGCCATACAGAAAATCGTGAAACTTTTTGGTCCCCGCTACTATTGCTAATGCCTCCCTGTCGGTTTGTGCATAATTTCGCTCTGCTTGGGACAGGGACCTTGAATAAAACGCAACTGGGGCCTCCCGACCGTCATCCAACACGTGGCAAAGCACCGCCCCCACTCCCACCGGTGATGCATCACAGACTAAGACCACCGGCCGTTTGGGGTCGAAGTGCGTAAGGATTGCGTCCGATGTTAACAGTTGCTTTAGTTCGTTGAACGCCTTCTCGTGCTCGTCACCCCACATCCATGTCTCCTCTTTTTTAAGTAACCGATGAAGCGGTTCGGCCACGGAGGCTTTCCGCGGGAGGAATGTATGGTAAAAATTGAGGAGCCCCAGGAATGACTGTAGTTCGGTTTTGGATGTGGGGCGAGGGGCCTTCTTAATGGCTTCCACTTTGGATTTGGACGGCCTAATACCCTCGGGTGTGATCCGAAACCCTAAAAACTCGACCTCGGTTTCGAAAAAAACACATTTGTCCTTCCTCAGTCTCAACCCCGCTTTCTCGAACACCGTTAGCACTTTATCCAATCTCCTGGCTAGTTCGGCCTCACTCCCCCCTGTTATCAATACGTCATCAAAATAAGGTAACACCCCCTCCAGCCCCTTCAGGAGGCGTTCCACAAGCGACTGAAAAAGGCCGGGTGCCGAGTTCACGCCGAACTGTAACCGCGACACCTGGAACGCTCCTTTATGTGTGACTATCGTTTGTGCCGCGGCCGTGGCGGGAGTTACGGGGAGTTGTTGATAGGCTTGTGCCAGATCGAGCTTAGCGAAACACTTTCCCCCATTTAGCCTGGCCAAAAGGTGGCTGACCACTGGCACCGGATATGCATTCGGGCGAATCGCCTTGTTAATTGTACACTTATAATCAGCGCAAATGCGCACCTCCCCGTTAGCCTTCAAAGCTGTTACAATTGGAGTTTCCCACTCCGCGGAATCAACAGGAATAAGAATCCCCTGGCCCACCAATTTGTCCAGTTCCGCCTCTATTTTGTCCTTTAGCGCGAAAGGTACCCTGCGCGGTTTGAGTCTTATCGGGCGGACCTCCGGGTCTAGGTCGAAGGCTACAGGGGGTCCCTTGAATTTTCCAAGTCCTTTTTCAAAGACGGTGGGGTGCGCGTCACACACCGCTTGTATCGGATCCGCGCCCACGGCATGCACCCCCCCTATGAACAAACCCAAAGGCTGAAACCACTGCGTCCCTAGGAGGCTACAATTCCCCCCTTTGAGAACGACTAAAGGGAGTTCTGCGGAATGTCTTTTATAACAAACCCGAAATTTCCCGACCCCCAGCACTGGAATGCTGTTCCCTTGTACGTCTCGTAGCGTGGACCTCAGAGTCTTAAGTTTGGGCCGCGCTTGGGGGTCGATCTTCAAGAACTCTTTCTGGGGAATTATGGAATAATAGGACCCCGAGTCAATCTCCATTCTAACAGGGGCCCCTTGCACTGTTACCTCAATGAAGTAATGGTTTTGTCCCGCGGACACGCTGAACACGGGGGCGTCGTCCTCACTGCCGTCCGAGACGCGACCCACGCCGTCCTGCTTCCTCGTGGTTCGGGCGCCATCTTGGGGTCTCGCTGGACGGTCCGGTCTGGCCGAACGGTCTTTCGACTGCCTCCGGCCCTCTTTCCGATTTCTGCATGCCCTGGCGATGTGCCCGCGCCGGCCACAGCTGTAACATTCGGCTTTCCTGAAAGGGCACTTCGCACGCTCGTGGGCCGCCCCACAACCATCACAACGGCGCCCCCCTTTCCGGACCTTCTGTACCTCTTCGCCGTCGCTGCCATCTGTAGAGGATCTCGAGGTTCGTCGGGTCGCGTGCACCGGCTGTCCTGACTTGCCGCGTACCGAGCATTCCGCTTTGCTGGCCCTAGGACGCCACTCACGCCACTCGTGTATTTCGTCCACTCCCGCATTCGTGGACTCCGCGGATTCGGCGGTCTCTACGACCTCGGCCAGCGTGGGTGGCGGCTCCCTGTTCATCAGGCTGCGCTGCACTTCCTTGTCCTTCAGGCCACACAGCACGACGTCCCTCATGATCATCTCCAGGTTGTCCCACTTGCAGGGGACTGCGGCTACCCTCAGGGCCTCCACGAAAGCCTCTACCGACTCATCCGGCGCTTGGACTCGCCTCCAAAACGCACTCCTCGCGGGAAACATTGCCTTCGAGGGTTGGAAACGCTCACGCAGCAACTTCAGTATGTCGTCGGTTTTGAAGTCGTCCAACGTCTTCGGTTCGATCATGCCCACCAGCGTCCGCTTGGTCTCTACTCCCAGCATTCGGGTGAGGATGGCCCTCTTCCTTTCCTCGTCGTCTTTGACTTTGAGTTCCACCAATGCCGCCTTGAAATCCATGTTAAAGATGGTCCAGTCTTGCGGCTTGGTGATATTGAACCCGCTCTGTGTCCTGGCACTTTGGGAATCCATTATCCCACCTTCGTCGCCAATTTGGTGTATGCAAGACCAAGACACAGGACACAGCCTTGGGCTGGGTTAACTCAGGTTTATTGCATCGTGGACAGAGGGAACATGAGGTAATGGCGGATCGATAGCTCTTTATATACGGTAGTAATACATTTGAACGTGGTGCCATGGTAGCCCATTGGCTACTGCCTGCGTGACGTCATTGCGAGTCACGCCCTTCTTGTCCAGGTGTAGGTGGTGGCGGGAAAGCTTCCCGCGCTGTTGCCTTTGATGGGTTCTGACCAAGAGAGCTTGGACGCTCGCTGCTGCCAGCTGGTGGTCATTAGCTCGCGTCCTCATGCAGGGTTCATATGATACAGCTGAAGGTTACATTGTTGCTATAGGCAAGGTTACATTGGTTCAGATACATTGTAATCCATGTGGAAGGTAAAACCCTTAGAACACAACAGACTGGCTGTGGAGGCGCATCTTGTTAATATCCTTAAGACTGCGGCAGTCCATTGCAGTTCCGGTGTCAAATCCTGCATGTCTCATTTCATACATGCCGCAGGAGATGGCTCTGTGATCATAGTGTGTGGGTCACTTCATGGCAAGCTGGGATTCGCCTTAAATAAATTCATGCCAATGGCATCTTTCCTGCTTCAGGAAAAAAAGATGCATTCTCGGATACGAGTTGTAGCTGATGATGATGACCACAATTACCACTATGCAAGAATGAAATGTAAGCAAAATTATTGTACAATGTGCCCTTGAAAGTGAAGTGAAATGCAGTGACAACTACTACTACCATATAACTAACAACAACAAAAAAAGCAAACTGTCTAATACTAGTACTCACAACAGTATTCCTCCTGGTTCATGTACACAAAACCCTGAAAAATGTCCCTAACTGTTTAGGCAGTCTTGTTGTTGAAGAGGCAACTCAATTTAGCTCTATAAAATGTTTAGTCTCTTTGGGGGGAAAGGCAGTTCAAAGGAAACTACAATGAGATTCTTAGATTTATGCTAAATGTTTTTAATGCTCTCAGAAGTTGACCATTTGGATGAATTAGATGTGAAGCTAAAACTAATTGAAAGAACACAAAATCTGCCTAGTCACTGGCTACACAAACATCACATTCACATTGACTAATTGGGACCCAGAGCTCCATGAGCAGAATTCTTAGCAGAGCTACTCCTGATTCTTAACAGCCCCCATTTCTCTTCTACCACTAAAAATGACACTGGAGATTTATGGGATCCTATAGAATAACATGAGAGGTACCATGTGCAATAATCACTTCCTCCCAATGGAACAAACTACATTAGATGCAAGCCAATGTCTGCATATGATATAGCTTCTGCTCAAAGAGGGCCATCCTGGACCCTTTTCAGTCAGGATTCAGGCCCGGATATGGTACTGAGACTGCATTGGTCGCACTTATGTATGATCTCTGGTGTGAGCAGGACAGGGGCAATCCTTCTGTCCTTGCTCTTCTTGACCTCTCTGCGGCCTTCAATACCGTTGACCATGGTATCCTTCTGGAACGTCTCCGAGGATTGGGGGCCCAGGGCACTATGTGGTCCTGGTTTTCCTCATTTCTAAAGGGCTGGACCCAGTCGGTGTCATTGGAGAATGAGTTGTCCAGCCCTAGGCCCCTCCAGTACGGGGTGTCAAAGGGCTCAGTACTCTCGCCTCTCCTATTTAACATCTACATGAAGCCACTGGGTGAGATCATCCATTACCATGGGGTGAAGTATCTTAACCTATAAGAAAGGGATGTGGTCGTGTGTGTCCGGAATGCGTGTCCGCACCCGTCAAGCCTATCTGGTAATGAGCCAGCCACACTTATCTTGCCCAACTAAGACCATCCTCGCGAGGGTCCTTGGGCCGATAGTGGGGCCTAAGCCCCACAGAATGGAGAAAAGAATGGAAACTACACCTCCCATGGTGCCATGGGAGAAAAATGGCAGTTTAACAGCCAGACCTGGAAACAGAATGTTGGAGAGAGCTGATCTGCATGTTGGACTGTGATTGGTTGAGAGTGAATGACTGACAGGCAAAGGTCCTGGAATTCCAGAGAGAATCTAGCCAAGCCTGGAAACAAATAGTTGGAGAGAGCTGATTTGCATGCTGAACTACAATTGGTTGAACTTGAGAGTGAAAGACTGATGGGGAAAGGTCTTGATGCAGATGGAACAAACCCATTCCATTTAAGCCTCTACAACCCTGGAACGAGACACTTTCAATGTACATAAATGATATGTGAGTGAGAGACAGAGAGAGACAGGGAGTGTGTTTGTGTGTGTCTGTGTGCAACACAATGCACAAGACAGTGGTTTCTGGATCAGTCACTTATGTGTGTGTGTGTGTGCCTGAATATGAGAGAGAGACTGTGTGTTGGGGTGTATGAGGGTCTGAAAAAACTAAACATACCAAAGCCAGGTAATTAGCTCTCATCCTTCCTTTCCTACCTCCAGCCATTCTTCTATCCTTCCTTCTTCCTTTCCCTCCCTCATTCTTACCCTCCCGTCTTCCTTTCCTCCTAAATTTTCCCCTCAATACCTACCATCCCTCCCTCATCATCATGTCGGGGTGAGTCTGCCCAGGTTCCAGGGGGCATAACAAATGGTGTGGGGGGAGGCAAAAAGGAAAAAACCCTCCCCAAGCCACCCCCACCCACGAGTTGCACACCCCTCAAAAAAAAACCATCGAAGATGGGCACCAATGCTAGTCATCAATATGCTGATGATACCCAACTGTATATCTCAGCCCATGGGAACCCGAATGATGCAGTTGATGTCCTACCAGGTGCCTGGAGGCTGTAAGGGTTTTGATGTGGGACAATGGACTTCAGCTGAATCCTGGCAAGACTGAAAGGCTGTGAGTTCGGGGCCCTGTGTTATCCCAGGAGTTACTATCTTTGGTGCTGGTTGGAGCTTCTTCGCCCCAGACAGACCCGACACATAATCTGGGGGTCCTCCTGGACTCACAGGGACTGCAGTGGCTCAAGTGGCTAAGATGCTGACTGGGAGGCGGGAGGTTAGCAGTTCGCTTCCTGAGTACTGCAGGACAGAACGAGCTCCCGTCTTTGTCCCAGCTCCTGCCTACTTACCAGTTCGAAAGCAAGAAATTGCAAGTAGATAAATAGGGACCACTTTGGTGTGAAGGTAACAGCATTCTGTGCACTCCGGTGTCTAATCATGCCTGTCACATGACCATGGAAACATCTGCAGAAGCAGACAGCGCTGGCTCTTCGGCTTTGAAACAGAGATGAGCACTGAACCCTAGCGTTGGATACGACTGGCTTTCAAGCAAGGGAAACCTTTCCCTTTCCCTTTCCCTGGACTCACAACTACTGCTCGAAGAGCGGGTGGCAGTCATGGCCAGGAGGGCTTTTGTGCAACTACGTGTCATCTGCCAATTATGCCCACTCCTGGACTGGGACTCCTTGCTTACAGTCACACACACTCTGGTCACCCCCCAGACTGGATTATTGTAATGCGCTCTACATGGGGCTGCCCTTGATGACCATCCGGAAGCTACAGCTGGTTCAGTATATGGCTGCCTGGGTGTTGATGGGGTGCGGGCATTATGCTGCTGCTACAGGATTGGCATTGGTTGCCAGTGTGCTTCTGGGTGCAATTCAAGGTGCTGGTTTTGACCTTTAAAGCCCTTCATGGTAGTGGGCCAGGATACTTAAGAGACTGCATCACCCCAAGGTTTTCAACCCGTCCTACAAGAGTGGACCATAGGGGCTCCCTAGTGGTCCCATCAGCCAGGGAGGCACATATCAGTGGGACCAGGAGGAGAGCCTTCTCGGTATCTGCCCTGGCCCTATGCAACCTCCTGCCACTTGAACTGCACCTCCAGATAGAGTTGCTCCCCTACAGGACGGCCTTAAAAACATGGCTATGCCAGCAGGTGTGGGGTACAACTAGTACCACCATGCAGCCCTGCTGGCTTATTTAGCCCTGCCCAGTTTTTCTAATTTTTATTTACTCCTGCCCGGGTCTCCTTCTTTTACGGGGATTGGGGAGGTTTTATGAATGTTTTAGAGAGTTTTATAGTACAGTGGAAACCCAGACAATGACGTGCTCGCATAATGACAAAACCGCATAACAGTGCGGTTTTTTTTTGAAAAGTCATGCACCGGTAACGACATTGCGTCATTATCTGATGCATCGTATTTGATCTCTTACCTGTTCATGCTGGTTGGGAATGAAAAAAAATTGCAATTTTTGGGTCCCTGTTTCTGGCTCTCTGCCTCCCCAGGATTGTCTGGGAGGCTGGGAGGAGCTATTCTGTGCTATTCCCTCCTTCCTAGAACTTTCCTGTGCCGAGCAACAGCTGATCATAGTTGTGGCTGCCATTTTGATTTTTGTGTTGGACTACAATTCCCAGAAGTCCAAGCAAAACAAAATCAAAATGATAATTTTTTTCATCCCTAACCAGTGTGAAATGGTAGGAGGTCACATCGTCCTTTTTGTAGGGGTGGGCAGAGACACAGAACAGCTCCCCTGACCCTCACGGAGGCAGTGGGCTTTTTTTTTTTTTAGCATTAGCCAATGCATGCCCCATACAACGACAAAAATCGGACAACAACACAACTTGTGGAACCAAGTTTTGTCATTATCCGGGGTTCCACTGTATTTGGTTTTAACTGGTATCGGATATGGGTTTTAATTGATGTTGTGAGCTGCCTTGGGTTGCTTAGGCGAAAATGGCAGTTATATAACTCCAACAAATAAATAATAAATAAATACAATGAATATGTACAGCAACTAGCCTTTCAGTTTATGGTTTATGTTACTCAGTTGACAAACACTACTTGACAATGGAACAGATTGTCCTTGGTGACCTTGGATTCTCTTTTACTGCAGGTGTTTATAAAGATTTTGGATGGACAACTGTTAGAAGATATCCAGTGTGATGTACTGCACTTAGTGATGGACTTACAATAGGAGACCTGAATGTGAAACTCTGCTTTGTCATGGAAACTCACTGGGAGAACAGATAGAACTCATAAAACAGTTCCTTAAATATCTTACCTTGAAAGTCTTAATAGGGTTGCTATAAGTGGGTTTCGACTCTATGGCCCAAAACACACATAACACGTACATCTGTTTGACACCCTGCATTTGCATAATTCACACAACGAGCAGGAGGTTAAATTAAATAACCTTTAAGGTCCTTTCTATAAAATTGTAACAGTATCATTATACATTTTAAGGTACAGATAGCCAAGGGGTTTCCTATCCAGGGAGACTTCTTACTACATAAGCTCCACTAAAGTACACAGCCCTTGAATAAAGCACATTTTTTTCATACATCCCAAATAGACTCTGGACAAAATTATTAATTTGGTTTCACTGCTGAGTCTGGCTTAAGTACTTACCCAAACCTGTAAGAATGTAATTTCCCTCATAAGAAGTTTTCTTCCCCAAAATGTCATTGAAAACTTTTCACATAAATAGAGTTATGATGCAGACTTCAGTGATTGCAAAAAAAGGATCTAGACATTCCAATATCATATTTTCAATATGACATGATGCATGATATTTTCTGAAGCTACTTTTTTAAAAGACATTGCCTGAGGTAGTAAAACTGAGTCACTTTTCACACAGGTATGCTATTTCATGAGTGTCAGATGAAAACTTTTCAGGATTAATGCCTTATAATTCTCATAAGACCAATGCTTAGAACTTCAAAGTATAGTAGAACGTTTCAAAATTTCTGTGGCCCATGAGGAAAAATCTTTTTTTATTATGAGTGGCTGTCATTTTGGAACTTTGCAAATACTATATAATGATTACAGATTTTATGAGAATTAAATTTATGCAAAAAGCATACAAAAGTGTCATGGCAAAGTACACCTGTTCAATAATGCAATATCTAGATTCATGGAATGAGAATGGAATCCATGGAATATGCAGTTATAAGATCTTTCATTTAAAACCTTCTCACTATTCTTAAAATTGATAGACTGACTGAAGGAGGTTTATGAGAACAATAAACATACTCCATGTGGCTTGTCTTTTCAAATCACTCATTATTGTGAACTAAAATTACTTAAAATCAATATACATTTCCAGTGTATGGATCTTACAATAATTTTAATTTGAAATTAAACAGTGCTAAGCCATGAATATAGAACTTAGGTCTGTAAAAATGACCTGTATTTTTTTAAAAATTGAACCTTCCCTAGTTATCTAATACTTCAAGAAAAGTGTACTAGCACCCTCTCTGTATTTGTGTGAAGCTGGCCCCCTTTGGCAACTAAAACAGCTCTTTGAACCATAGAACAGATGTAATGAAAATTGGTTCCATTAAATGCAGCTGGCAAATTACAAACTGAGAAATTAATGCACCATACCATGATTCTGGAGGGTAGAATGAATCAAGGTGTGGTTGCCAGATGCTAACACTTCTTTTTTATGCAGTATAAAAGAGTTGTATATTTTATATACAACAGCAGAAGCAATATATAATTGTGCTTTAAAATGCCAGCTCAATATGACCAGCCCAGCTCAAACAAATTATATTTCCACTTGTTTACTGGGAAAAGTCCTTCCAAGATTTAACAGAAGTAGATACCCATTTTGGTGAAAGATGTTACTGACAAATGCTTCAATCCAGATGTTTGTTTTCATGTCACAGATTATTCTGGGTTGAAAGGATTTTTGCAGGGGACACCCGAATGAGGCTCATTTCATGTTTCCCATTGTGTAGCTCTCAGGGAATTCATCCCCATCCTTCCAGTCTCCAAGCACAGTGCTTTTACCCACTGAGCCGGGGAGCTGCTTCAATCCAGATAAGGACACTGTATGATTAAAGGCAATCTGTGATGTTTATCCCTAGTGAGAGGAGGTCCTCTATGTCTGGAGTTCACAGGAAGCATCCAGCAACTAGAACAGATTGCCTGGTACAGACAGACCATAGCTCAAGTGGATAATGCTCATCCAAGGTCACCCTGAAATTTTGAAGTGAGTTGTCTGCTTACTTAGACCACAAGCTGCCCTGGACCCAGCAATAAGTGTAAACAGCTTCTTTACTCGCTCAAACTTCACGAAGCCACCAGCCGCAGCGCGAGGAGTAACCATCCCATGGTCAACGCAGCCTAAGGGTGTGCTCTCTCGGCTTGGTTTAGCAAGGTGGAGAGAGACTGGTCCAGCTAATCTAGCTCATGGGCTCTGGGGAAAATGGCAATAAGGCAAATTAATGTCATAGATATAATTTGGCTGCAAAGACCTCTGGGACAGAAAAATGCCGATTCCCACAGAACGACACCCTTATCTTTAACTTGGGGAGAACTTGCTGGCCTTGGCAGTATAGTGTGCATGTGGGGGTTGCCCGTTGACTTCTCTTTCAAAGATGTTTTGCCACTTCTGGCTGGGAAGAGGCGAAATGGGCTGGACTCCTCCGGACAGTTGGAACCCCCCACACGCCCACAAGCTTCACAGGAGAAAGTGCTATGGCCCTTTGTATTTTAAAAGCCTCCCCTCTCTATCTTGCTCCGGTTTGGCTTAAGGAGCAAGAAGAACTGAGATTGACTTGGAAGCAAATTTAACAAGTTTATTAAACTAATAGAAATAATAGAATAAAGTTCCAATAAATGCACATAATACAGAAATCAAAAAAATCAAAGTAAGTAGCATAGCAGTACCTTAACCTAATGTACCCGAAGCTGTGGCGCTTCTAGGTGCCCCATCAAAGATGGGTTCGATAGCTTCCTCGATGGTAGGAAAGCTTTTCGAATGCATGGAAGTGTGCTTATCTCTCTAAAGAGATATTTCTCTCTTGATTGAATTAAACTTCTGTTTATATACCTTTTCTGATGAGAAAAAGGTAGTTAATGCGTCCTAATTGATTTGTCAAACTGACACTTAAGAACATAAGAACATAAGAACAGCCTTGCTGGAACAGGCCACAGCCCATCCAGTCCAGCATTCTGTCTCACACAGTGGCTCACCATTTCCTTCAGGGTATTCCCAAGCAGATGCCTTCACCTGCTTAGGATTCCCTGGAAATGGCATTGAGAGATATCCTGCCTATCTCTCCAACCCGGAGGTTGTCCTTAGGTAGCCATAATTATAGCCATTGATACACTTGTCCTCCATGAACTTGTCTAATCCTTTCTTAAAGCTGTCAAGTCTGACAGCTGTCACCACTTCTTCTGGCAGGCAGTTCCATAGACCAGTAATCCTCTGGGTGAAAAAGTACTTTCTCTTATTTGTTTGAGAACTAGTACCCAAAAGTTTCATGGAGTGTCCCCTAGTTCTAGTGTTGTGCGATAGGGAAAACACTTTTTCCTTATCTACTTTGTCCACACCGTGCATGATTTTATAAACTTCAATCAGGTCACCTCTTAGACGCCGTTGTTCAAGAGTGAAAAGGCCCAACCGTTGCAGCCTCAGATGGTAAGGAAGGTGTTCCAGTCCCCTAATCATTCTGGTTGCCCTCCTCTGTACTTTCTCCAACTCCATAATATCCTTCTGGTGGTATGGCGACCAGAACTGTACACAATATTCCAGATGGGGCCTCACCATAGATTTATAAAGAGGCAAAATGACACTTGCTGACTTATTTTCTATACCCTTCCTAATGATCCCTAACATTGAGTTTGCTTTTTTCACTGCTGAGGCACACTGGGTTGACACCTTCATTGAGCTGTCCACCAGGACACCAAGGTCCCTTTCCTGGTTTGTCGCAGAGAGTTCAGACCCCATCAGTTTATAAATGTAATTGGGTTTTTTTGCCCCAACATGCATCACTCTGCACTTACTGATGTTGAAGCTCATTTGCCACTGTTTTGCCCACTCCTCCAGTGTCAAGAGATCCCTCTGGAGCTCTTCACAATCTCTCACAGTTTTCACTACCCTGTATAATTTAGTGTCGTCAGCAAATTTGGCTACCTTGCTTTTTACTCCTACCTCTAGATCATTTATGAAGAGGTTGAAAAGCAGGGGTCCCAGTACTGAACCTTGGGGGACCCCACTCTTTACTTCCCTCCACTTGGAGAAGTGTCCATTTAGTGCTACCCTCTGTTTCCTGTCCCTTAGCCAGTTGCTGATCCAGGACAAGACCTGTCCCTTTATTCCATGACTGGTAAGTTTATTCAGGAGCCTTTGGTGTGGGACTTTGTCAAAAGGAGCTTTGAAACACTTGGGATCGTAGATCAAAGATCCAGATGGCACCTTATCAGTGTTCTTAATCTATGTCCGTGAGAGAGAACATCTTCAAGGTTCTTTCCCTAGGGATGGCCTTGAGAACTGGCCACAAGGCAGCTTTCCATCATCTTCTAGAAAATGGTGGAGAATTGCTCACAAAATGGGTGCACTTAGGCTAAGTGTACTTAATCAGAATTAAATGAAATTAACTACATAGCATCTCTACATGATAGCATACATGAAACTATGATTAATAACATAAAATAATGTCATCTTGTCATGGAATCACAACAATAAGAACCAAAAGAAAACACACAGGCAGGCAAGGTTTTTTTCTCTCATCTCTGGGTGGTGGTCATGCCACTACTGCCAGTGACATAGTTCCAATAATTTAGATTCTAACCTTTTAGAAGGACAAGTCCAGGGCAACATATTCAAGCCAACTCCTCAAAGACCAAAGTTATAGTCTCTCCAGGGCTTATTTTAGGACATGAGGTTTCCCTTTTCCATAACTATAGCCCATGAGACAAGACTGCAGCTATCTGCTTAAACTGAATTCTCCTTGCTTAGGACATATGCATTTCTCACATAAATTATTCTGTAATTTTATATTCAAACACCAAGAGAAAGACCCATCAGACATCTGCAAGCAATCTCTCATAATTACTGTTCCTTTTCTAACATAGCTACTATCAATATTCCCAAAATATGTTCAAAAATTCACATACAGTAAGAGAAAGGAAAAAATATTGGCCAAACCCTTCATATTTCTGCCATTATTTCATTTTTTGTTAAGCTCTTAACCAAACAAAACTTCATTATTAGACTAAGTAAGCACTGAAGGAAAAAAGAAAAGTCAAAGCTTATGAACAATGAGAACATTATTTGGCAATGAAGCAGCTTCTAGGCATTACACAAGGGAATTAATATTTCCTTTGAGGTCATTCATACATACACATGGATGGTTACTAGAGAGATAATTAAAAGTTGAATTGTGTATTTCTTCAATGAAGTTTGGCTGGATCATAACTTTAAAAAACTGATTTTTGAAGAGTAGTGTACCTTTTGAAATACTGTACGGAAACAAGAGAACAAACAAATAGACCCCATTATTAGCAGTGTGTGTGTGGGGGGGGGAAGGGGGAGAGGCCATAATATGAAAGTAGAAGTGACTCTTTTATGAAAGGTCACATTCCAGGTCATTTCAGAAACTGCATGTTATTCTTCCAGACATATTTTCAGTTTCAAATGAAATTTGTCATTTAGTGTTGGGTGGGAATTTCCCCCCTCATAAACAGTTTCAAAGCTCAATCAATTTTGGATGAGCCGTGCATTCAATTCACAAGCTACTGTGGCTTACATGCATGGAAGTTACCTTGTAGTTCTTTCAGTCTAGATCTGTGGCTGTTCTCTGGAATAGCTTTCACTGCCAGAATTACTTCTCTTTTTGTTTCTATAGAGTGGGGTGCTCATCTTTATTTACAGCCAAAGATCTAGTGCTGTCTGCATCTGCAGGCATCTCTATGGTCATGCGCAGTGGTGGGATTCAACAGGTTCGCCCCAGTTCACCAGAACTGGTATCAGAAATTTTGGCTGACCCTGCCCATTCATGTTTTGCAATAAAGTAGTCCTAATTCAGGTGCAACGCAGGGCTTTCCCCGTAGCCACACCCACCATACCACACCCACAGAGTAGGTAGTAAAAAAAATTGAATCCCAGCACTGGTCATGTGGCAGGTATGACTAGATGCCGGAGCACACGGAACACTGATGCCTTTGTTAGGGGATGTAAGTCTTCGCCTTACACTCTAACTGGTTGCAAGGCATATTGTGTCTGTGTTGCCTTTAAGACCCTACTGCAGGGGCACACAGATGTACGCAGATGCTGGGACTTTTCCCTGATGTGCTCCATGGGCCAGTGTATTTAGGTCAGAGCAGGATTGCAGACTTCCAGCTACAATGCTCAACTTGCCCTAGCTTTAATGCTCACCTTCCTGTGCTGACAGTCTGGACGAAGATTCCTGCGTCTTCCAGAACCTGCTACGAGGACTGAATCATTGCACTGATCCTGATGATGGCTTTTACCTGATATGCTGGACAAAGAAGGACTACTTGGGGTAAGCCTTCACCAGGAGGACACAAGCTGTAGAACTCTTTGGCTTTGTCTGTTATTACAGCTTGCATTTACCTTGCTGGACTGGGCTGGTACTGAACTGTATGGACTTGTATATAGCACAGCTGAAATGTCTCAGTGAGGTCAAGTGAGCAGCCCAAGAGAATATATGTTTTGTGTTACAGTTGTTGCACTGTATATACTTGCACCTTTTTACTTCCCAAGTAAACTTACTTTGAGTTTTCTTCTGCACCAAGATCTGTCTGCCTGTTTTTCTCACCAGGGACCACCTTGCCAGGTGCAAACCTCTTGCTGGCCACTGCATACCACTCTGCTAACTGTTTACATCAACAGCCTTTCACACTGAAGCAGTACCTATTTGTCTACTTGCAATTTCTTTCTTTCAAACTGCTAGGTTGGCAAGAGGTAGAAAAGAGATGGGAGCTCACTCTGGCATGCAGCACTCAGGTCTCGAACTGCTGAACTGCCAACCTTCTAGTCGTCAAGTTCAGTGTCTTAACCACTAAGCCACCACGGTCCCTTAATTGCCCTGTTAGGGAGGGTTAAAGCATTTGCAGTTGCATACCAAAGGAGAAAAGTGTATAAAATTATATATAATGTATAACACACAATAAATGTATAAATTATGCAAAGTGGAGAACTGTGGACAGGGAGAATAATTTCTTCTTTTCTCTATTATAGAACAAGGCCATCCACAGAAGTTAAATAGTTGGGGATTTAGGACAGAATAATGTATTCCTTAGTTATACTCAGTGAATAAACTATAAGATCCACTGCCAAAACTTGGAGGAAAGTCTGCTATTTCAGACAGATTTAAAAAGGAATTAAGTACATCTGTGGCTTCTTGTTAGCTTCAAACAAACAAACCGTCATCATCAATCTCTTTATATCAGTTGCTGAAAAATGCTAGAGGGAAGATTCATGTCCTATAGGAGACTTTATTCATGTCCTATAGGAGACTTTTCAAGAAAGAACAGCATTCTCTGTTTCACTCTTGCACTGGGGATGAAAGATCATGCAAGACTTGGAAATTCCTCATCAAGTTCTTTCTTTACTATGTGATTGTTTGTATTGCCAGGGATGAATATATGTGTGCTTCTTGGTGTATATACCTAGTTAACCTTATTTACAATCTCTTGAAATACAGTTTAAGAAGGCATAACAGTTTGAGATGGCCTTTCCCCAACAAATCACACTTAAATGAACACAATGTTGAACAGTAGTTAACCTGAAATGAAAAACAGAATTTTCTGACTCCTTTTTTAGGGCTGCACAAATAAAGGAAGAAGAAAGCAAGCCTGAGGTTCTGTTGTGGCTTATTCTAACCCCTCAACACAAGTTAAACAACTTGGGTCAGTGTACTCAGGGCAAATAGCTGTTTTAATAGAGGACTATCCTAACCTAGCAGTTCGAAAGCAAGAAATTGCAAGTAGATAAATAGGGACCACTTCAGTGGAAAGGTAACAGCATTCTGTACACTCCAGTGTCTAGCCATGCCTGCCACATGACCACAGAAACGTCTGCAGACACAGACAGCGCTGGCTCTTCGGCTTTGAAACAGAGATGAGCACTGTACTCTAGAGTCGGATACGACTGGCTTTCGAGCAAGGGAAACCTCTACCTTTATCCTAACATTAAAAAGATGGGTCATCTCCACAATTATACTTTCACTTCTGGAAAGGACTGTGTGATAATTCTATTTAGGAACTTAAGAGGTGAGTTTTGAACATAATGCTAGCCCAACTCATACAGTTACTGTCTTGTTTCTAGCACTGACCCAAGTTTTCAGAAAGATGGGGGAAAATTAAGATAGCAGGACTACAGCTATACTACATGTGAGAAAGAAGGAATTCTCTGCATCTTGGACATCTATAACTTGAAGAAAAAAGACAGATATCCCTCATACCTAACCATTAGAAGTATACAGTTATCCTTAAATACTATAGATGTTTAGCTATCTGAAATATTCCACTAACAGATCTACAGATTAAGCATGTGAACTATTAAATACCATACTATATTTGGATTTTATTAGTTGCTTCTCATTCATTTAATGAGGGTCACAACAGCTAAAATGCTCAGTCAGATTTCCCTAATCCATCCATTATTTCCCTGCACCCGGAGAGAGGTCTTATAATAACAGCAGGGGGGAATTATTTGGATACATTATGAATGCTAAATTCAGTTGATTATTACAATGGTTGGTTAGTGTCATTGTGTTCAGAATTAATGAATAAGAACTTTTTAAAACGTTGTGTTAAAAGGCAAGAAAGAAAGCAACAAATTATTTTCAAGGCTGGTCTCCTTAGCAATGGTCTTTGACGAACAGAAAAGTTTTGCTTTCATCAAAACAAACCAACAATTCAGAACACAAACCCCAAACACAATGACAGGGAGCATCTGCAGACCACGGCCAGTGTCATTTCTCTGCTCCCATAAGACAGGAAATGTTTACTTGGCTGGTGTAATAGACAGAATCACTAACTATGTGCACATGCACAAAGGGAAAGATGGAAAAGTCAGTCACCACATTACAATCCACTGGGATAAAAAGGTCACATTCAGTAGTGTGACAAAAACAGCCATGCAAACCCCACATTCCAATCAGGTTGTTGTGAAGTAGCTAATGCCCTCATGAATGCTCTTCAGCACATTGTATGACAATGGCCAGGCCACTAAATTAACATGAAGAAAGGGAAGTGTCTCAATTTTCTTTCAGATACTATTCTTGCTATTGTGCTATTATTCTAATGCCATCTATTATCATATATGGACATTACACCATGAAAATGAGGACTTGAATATGTATAGAACCATTCTTTGCACTTGTTGAACAGTATACACAAATGGCTGATAAGTAAAGAACTTTGTCACATTTCATCACATTGCACTGGTTAAGGTATAATCTTTAAACCAGGTGATTCAAATAATATATTTCATTTTTTCCAAAGAGATAGTAAAGGTAAAGGTAAAGATCGTATCTGACTCTAGGGTTCAGTGCACATCTCTGTTTCAAAGCCAAAGAGCCAGTCCTGTCTGCTTCTGCAGACATTTCCGTGGTCATGTGGCAGGCATGACTAGATACCGGAGTGCACAGAACGCTGTTTACCTTCCTACCGAAGTGGTTCCTATTTATCTACTTGCAATTTCTTGCTTCTGAACTGCTAGGTTGGCAGGAGCTGGGACAAAGACAGGAATCCATTCCGTCTGGTATTACTCGGGAATCGAACTGCTGACCTCTCGCCTTCCAGTCAGCATCTTAGCCAGTTGAGCCGCTGCAGACCGATAGATGCATTATAACAAAAACAAGAGAGAAGAAATCAAACAGCATTGTGACACCTGAAAATCTAACAGGGGAGTCCCTTTGCTCAATTCCATCCCTCTCACATGACCAGTGAGGACCAAAAAGAGGTCCCCCCCCCCTCTTTGGCTGCTCCCAGATTATGGCAGCGAGGAGAACAAATAGGTCAATCTTAGAAGAAATCAACCCTGACTGCTCATTGGAAGGTCTAATAGTAAAGACGAAGCTGAAGTACTTTGGACATCAAATGAGAAGGGAGGATTCGCTTGAGAAGGCCTTGATGTTGGTAAAGGTGGAGGGCAAAAGAAGAAGGGGGAGGCCAAAGATGAGATGGCTAGATGGGATTGTAGACACAATGGGTACAGAACTGGGAGTGCTGAGGGGGATGGTGGAGGACAGAGGCGCCTGGAGAAAAATGGTCTATAGGGTCGCAAAGGGTCGGAATCGACTGTGCGACTGAACAACAACAGATTATGGCGCTCTGTTCCTTAGTAGATGTGGTTGAATCCATCCCTCCTTTCCTTCTACTGGCAAATCAAAACTTGTATCAGTAGAGAGGCAATTGAGATGGGGATCTCTTTTTAAAGTTGATGTATAGTTTTAAAATAACGCTTCTAGAATGTTTTAGAAATATTTATTATAGTTTTATATTTTAAATGGTATGTTATAAATTACCGTATAGCCTCCTATGCAAGCGGTGTAGCCTTCTATACAAGTGGCGTAGCCTTCTACGCATGCATAGAATGGGGATACGCAAGCGTAAAACCCTTCTATACATGTGTAGAAGGCGACGCTGCTTGCGTAGAAGGTGACCTGTGCAGAAGGGCTGCAGAGTACCTCCTTTCCCCCACTGCCAAATTTTGGGGTTTCGGCAGCGCGGGGCGGAAAATGGTGCAAATCGGCGCCGAAAACTGTGAAATCCCAGCCAATCCGGGAAGGTTGACAGGTATGGTTGGGTTCACTGCACCACAAGTTTAATTCTGGATCAGAAAAAGAGCAGCTAGGACAGAACAGTTCGAAACATCTATCAAAACAATTACAAAATCCCCTGCACGTCTTTTTTTTTTGGGGGGGGGGGGTGTTATGTCAAATTTTAAAGAAGCTGGAAGTCATAGGGTAGACAATGTAAATCTACATGATAAGTCTTAATGGGGACTGCAGAGGCTCAAGTGGCTAAGATGCTGACTGGGAGGCAGAAAGTCAGCAGTTCAATTCCTGAGTACTGCAGGATGGAATGAGCTCCTGTCTTTGTTCCAGCTCCTGCCAACCAAGCAGTTCGAAAGCAAGAAATTGCAAGTAATTTAATTTAATTTAATAGTCATATTTATATATGCCGCCCACTCAGGCAGAACCCGACTCAGGGCGGCATTACAACAAGTTCTAAAAACACATAAAAACACTTTAAAAGACCCATATCCCACCCACTTTAAAAGACCCATATCCCACCCACCCATCTCACCCACTATAAAAAGAAGAAGAGAGAGTTCATAATTGTTTACATAAGCCAGCAGGTGGGGACCGTGTTCCCATTCGGGCCCCACACCTGCCCTGCCAGCCAGGTCTTCAATCCTTTCCTGAAGGGCAGCAATTCTCTTTGAAGTCTTAGATCTGTTGGCAGGAGGTTCCAGAGAGTTGGTGCGGACACGGAGAAGGCCCTCCTTCGGGTGCTGGACAGATGTGCACCCCTAACTGATGGCACCATTAGAGAGCCCCTCCGGTCCGCTCTGGTTGGACGGGCAGACACTCTTGGGACGATGCGGTCTCTAAGGCATCCTGGCCCACTGCCATATAGGGCTTTAAAGGTCAAAACCAGCACCTTGAATTGCACCCGGAGACAAACTGGTAACCAGTGCATCTCCCGAAGTAGCGGTGAGGCATGGGCATATCGCCCACATTCCATCACCACCCGGGCTGCCACATTCTGGACCAGCTGCAGCCTCTGAATGGTCATCAAGGGCAGCCCCCTGTAGAGTGCATTACAATAATCTAGTCGGGAAGTGACCAGAGCATGGGTGACCATAAGCAAGGAGCCCCGGTCCAGGAGCGTGCGCAACTGGCGAATCACCCGAAGTTGGGCAAAAGCCCTCCTGGCCACAGTCGCTACCTGTTCTAGCAGCAGCCGCGAGTCCAGAAGGACCCCCAAGTTGCACACTGGGTCTGTCTGGGACAAAACAGCCCCATCCAGTACCAAAGATGGTAACTCCCTGGATAACACGGGATAACACTTATCCACAGCCACTCAGTCTTGCTGGGATTCAGCCGAAGCCCATTGGCCCCCATCCAGACCCCAATGGCCTCCAGGCATCCGGATAGGATTTCAACAGCATCACTGGGGTCCCCACAGGCCAAGATGTACAACTTTGTGTCATCCGAGTACTGATGGTACCGCACCCCAAGGGAACGAATTGTCTCACCCAGTGGCTTCATGTAGATGAAGAAGCCATCCCTCGATCCAGCAATCCTAACCAACTACAGACCTGTATCCAACCTTCCTTTTTTGGGGAAGGTTCTGGAGAAGGCAGTGGCACGTCAGCTGCAGGGGGTGCTGGATGAAGCGGAATATCTGGACCCATTCCAGTCAGGATTCAGGCCTGGATATGGTACTGAGACTGCATTGGTCGCGCTGATGGATGATCTCTGGCGAGAGCGGGATGGCGGTCATCCGTCCGTCCGTCCTTGCTCTCCTTGCTCTTCTTGACCTCTCAGCGGCCTTCGATACCGTTGACCATGGTATCCTTCTGGAACGGCTCCGAGGATTGGGGATCCAGGGCACGGTGTGGTCCTGGTTTTCCTCATTTCTGAGGGGCTGGACCCAGTCGGTGTGGTTGGAGAGTGAGAGGTCGAGTCCTAGGCCCCTAAAATATGGGGTGCCTCAGGGCTCGGTACTCTCTCCTCTCCTATTTAACATCTACATGAAGCCGCTGGGTGAGATCATCCGTTCCCACGGGGTGCGGTACCACCAGTACGTGGATGACACACAGTTGTACATCTCGGCCCGTGGGAACCCCAGTGATGCAGTCAAAGTCCTTTCCAGCTGTCTGGAGGCTGTTGGGGTCTGGATGGGGGCAAATGGGCTACAGCTGAATCCTAACAAGACTGAGTGGCTATGGATGGGGGGTCCTGTGTTATCCCGGGAGCTACCATCTTTGGTTTTGGATGGGGCTGTTTTGCCCCAGACCAACCCGGTGCGCAACTTGGGGGTCCTCCTGGATTCGCGGCTGCTGCTAGAAGAACAGGTGGCGGCTGTGGCCAGGAGGGCCTTCGCCCAACTTCGGGTGATTCGCCAGTTGCGCCCACTCCTGGACCGGGACTGTTTGCTCATGGTCACTCACGCTCTGGTGACCTCCAGACTAGACTACTGTAATGCGCTCTACATGGGGCTGCCCTTGATGACCATTCGGAGGCTGCAGCTGGTCCAGAATGCCGCGGCCCGGGTGGTGATGGGGTGTGGACGTTACGCCCATGCCTCACCACTGCTTTGGGGGCTGCACTGGTTACCAGTTTGTCTCCGGGTGCAATTCAAGGTGCTGGTTTTTGACCTTTAAAGCCCTACATGGTAGTGGGCCAGGGTATCTTAGAGACCACATCGCCCTAAGGACGTCTGTCCGTCAAACCAGAGCTGACCAGAGGGGCTCTCTAATTGTGCCATCAGCCAGGGGGGCTCGCCTCTCTGGCACAAGGAGGAGGGCCTTCTCCGTGTCCGCACCAGCCCTTTGGAATCTCCTGCCTGTGGAACTGCGTCTCCAGACGGAGTTGTTGCCCTTTAGGAAGGAACTAAAGACCTGGCTGGCGGGCCACGTTTGGGGTGCGGGTGGGGATGGGGGTACCATTGGGTGGTTGGTATAGAGAAGTGTGCCTTCCCCCAAGGTCCCTTCGGTTCTTGCGCACCTTTTAGGGGTGGGTTTTTTTTAAACTTTTTTAACTTTTAACTTTTTTATCATGTGTCTTTTATGTATTTACTGTCCGCTATGTAAACTGCCCTGAGTTGGGTTGTACCTGAGTGGGCGGTATATAAGCGTGAAAAATAAATAAATAAATAATAAATAGGAGAGGAGAGAGCACCGAGCCCTGAGGCACCCCATACTTGAGGAGCCTAGGGCTGGACCTCTCACTCTCTAACCACACCGAATGGGTACGGCCCTCCAGAAAAGAGGGAAACCAGGACAACACAGTGCCCTGGATCCCTAGTCCTTTGAGCCGTTCCAGAAGGATACCGTGGTCGACGGTATCAAAGGCCGCTGAGAGTTCAAGAAGAGCAAGGACAGATGGATAACCCCCGTCCTTCTCCCTCCAGAGATCATCCATCAGTGCGACCAATGCCGTCTCCGTACCATACCCGGGCCTGAATCCTGATTGAAAGGGGTCTAGATAATCAGCTTCCTCCAGGACACTCTGCAGCTGGCGCGCCACCGCCTTCTCCAAAACCTTACCCAGAAAGGGCAGGTTAGAAACCAGCCTGTAGTTGTTAAGGACAGCTGGGTCAAGGGATATTTTATTCAGGAGGGGGCGCACCAAAGCATGTTTTAGTGGTGCAGGATATACCCCCTCCCATAATGATGCATTTATTATTGCCCCGACCCAGCCACCTGTCACTACCTTGGAGGCTTTCACCAACCAGGTGGGACAGGGGTCCAAAGGACATGTAGTGGCACGCACAGCTGCAAGGAGCCTATCCACTTCATCAGGGACAACAGGATCAAACTGATCCCAGATCGTACAGCAAGACTGTGCTCCGGTGCCCCCCCAACCCTCCCCATCCACGCCGGGATTCAGCCCTGAACGAATCCGATCGATTTTCTCCACCAGATGGTCAGCAAAGTCCTCAGCCGAACCCTGCCAACCGGGCACCGATCTCCCCCTACCGAGGAGGGACCTGGTTACCCGGAACAGGGCGGCTGGGCGGTTATCAGCGGAGGCAATAAGGGTGGTGAAGTATTGCCGCCTCACCACCCCCAATCGCCACTAGGTAGGCCCTAATAGCAGCTCTAGCTAGTAGATAAATAGGGACCACTTTGGTAGGAAAGTAACAGCGTTCCGTGTGCTCCAGTGTCTAATCATGCTGGTCACATGACCACAGAAACATCTGCAGAAGCAGACAGTGCTGGCTCTTCGGCTTTGAAACAGAGATTAGCACTGAACCCTAGAGATGGATATGACTGGCTTTCGAGCAAGGGAAACCTTTACCTTTAAGTCTTAATATGCATGATTTTTTTCACTATACAAATTTCAAGATCTGAAAGGGTTATTTGAAAATACCTGTAAGTCAGTTTTAAATGTCTAAAGGCCAATATCAGGCAGAATAGAATCTTTTATAGTTTTTTTTGTGTAAATCTTTGTGACACGATGCCCTCCAGCAAGCACAGAATGGTTCCTCTTTTGGTGCTCTTAAAGAGGCCAGAATGAATCAGAATAAAGTTGGTCTCAGCATGTTAAAACAGCATGAAATGCATTCCCTTGCAAATTGTTTACAGAAAAATGTGTTTATGGAAATGTATCCCTGATTAAAATTGCTAAGGTAAAAGATCCTCTCACAGTCATTTTAATTGTATTTCTTCACCGACTACACCGAGTTTGTATGACATTCAAATTGTCATTAAATCTAGAAGGACCTCTGCAACCCAGCCTGATACATTTTGTGTGGAAATATAACTTAATGACTTTAAAGAGATGTTTTCAAAACTTAGCATGTGACATGTGTGCTCCTGCTGTAAAACCAGGATCAGAAACAGACACTAGAGATAGCCTGTAATTAGAGGTGAAGGCATATTCATGTCACAGAGGGGTGATTGGAGTGAGCTTTCCACATTTGTGATATCTGACTTCAGTAGAACCTCATATTTTAGTCTTGATGACCAACCACTAAACAAAGCAAGCTAATGTGCATGCTGCTGGAAGTGAAAAGTTTGTACTTTGACAGACATTTTCACTCATTAACGGATTTCTTTTTCCAGCCATAGGTTATCTTTAATACCTTTTTCTGGTCTCTGACAATCTCCGAACAAAATCCTCAATATAGTTTCTAAAGAAATCAGTGAAGTGTCCCTGTCCGTCCCCCACCCCGTCAGCCCTTCAGTAAAAGCCAAGCCCTTTCCTACTGCCTGATATTCAGGTTGGTGATTTTACGACTCACACGGATTTGAACTGGGATATTAAAGCAGACATAACATCTTTCACAAATCTTTGTGAAATTGCGTGACATGTTGCCACTTCCAGTGGGAATTAACTCTGCTAAGTTACAGACAGAAAGTAGAGATATTGTTCTAATATCAACTACTGAATTTGCTTACACGTGGTGGTTTTCTGTGCTATCGTAAAGTTTATGAAGAACATATGCGGCTGGTGCATGAAGACTTATGCACACATAATAAAGAGAAAAATAAAGACAGAACAAAACACACTGAACAAATAGTAGGGACTAAAATAAAAATCAAACCTAACTCAAAGTGGATAAAGAAAGTGTTACTGTCTAATAAAATCATGAAAAATGCAAAGAATAGGAGATACCTTTAGTGGATCAATAAAAAAAAGTGTTGCAAGCTTTTGAGAACAGGTTTCTTCATCAACCAGGCATAAAATTAATAAAATTTATGGCATGTTCTTATGGTGCCAGGCACTCTTCGTAGAGATGCATGTTGGACAAATAGCAAGGGATTCAATGGTGTTTTCAAATCTGTCCCCACAGGAAGCTGGTTGTTCGCCCTTCCTTCTCCACATGGTCAACTTTGAAGTATTAACTTCCTTTTGTGACCAGACAATAAAACTGATACCAATATCACACTAAGATGAATAAGCAGACAAAAAAAAATCCAAATATACTGAATAAGGAAAGGTGAGACTAGTTTGGGAAAGGATTAGGAGAGGAAGTTTGAATGTTGGGTATGATTAGGAGAAACACAAACTACAGGGAACACAAAGATGCCATTAAAGTCCAGCAAATTCTTTCAAGATAAGCAAAATTTGTCTTTTCAGTTTATTTGATCTGTTTTTAATCTGGGGACAAAAAAGCCCTTTTTCTGCACAGAGGTAAAAGTTTCACTGTTAAAGAAATTTTACCTTAAAACGTCTCCACTGTAATTTCCCCAAATTTGGCACACGACAATAGTAGACTGTCTACTGTATCTGTACCATGTTTGGAGTTTATCTGAAGCCTTTATTCAAAGTTACAATTTTTTTTTGTGTTACCCCCATTTTTAGAATTGCCTTTAGAAAGTTGCATTGCTCTGCTGCATAATAACATAGCTGCACTCCTGTGTAGATATAATTTAAAGAAGCCACATAAAAAGCTCTGTATTTCAGATTTATTAACACTGCATATGCTGGAGCAAGAACTAGTGAGCTGTTATTTTGAAAATGGGCACTTGTGTGTTTCATTTAGATATTTCATTGATGAAAACAGAGCATTTGAAACTGTAGGCAGTAGGATGCCTTAGGCAATCAAGCATATCAGAATAAAGCACATGGAGAGACTTTTACTACTTTTACTATTTAAAGAGTTATTTTTGTGAGCTTATTAGTGACTAGTGATCCCTTAGGAGAAATACAATTAAAACTTAATCATATCAAAAGCTAGGATTCTTCTGATTCAGCAAACATGTAATCTTTTATATTTTGGTAATTTATTTTAAATATCTTGGCTTTCTGAATGAAAGCTGCAGTACATTTTCTTTGAACTTACATGGCAGATATTACCTTTCTTTTAGTAATGCTTTTAAGCCTTTCAGGAATTCTGAGGGCAGGATTTCTATTTTCCTACAATATGTAAAATATCTGCTCCATCCATTTATATTGCACATCATCACTGTTGTTAGATATTGTCAAGTTGCCTTAGACTCATGGTGATCCTGTGAATGAGTAATTCCCAAAATGCCCTGTCCTCAATAGATCTGCTCAGTTCTTACAAACTGAAGCCTATGGTGTCTTTTATGTAATCAATCAATCAATCAATCCATCAACCAATCTCATTTTTGTCTTTCTCATCATTTTTGCCTCTGAGATAGTTCGGTTTGATTTTCTCTAGGACACTTTTTCGTCTTTCTGGCATCCCAGGGTATCTGCAAAACTCTCCTCCAGCACCTTGTTTCAAAGGAATAATTTTATTCCTGTATTCTTTCTTCATTGTCCTGCCTCCAAACTTGTAGATGGTGCTTGGAATACAAGAGTGTGGATGATCTTACCTTGACATCCAATGACACATCCTCAGCCTTGATTTTTTTCTACAGTAATTCCTTGATTGCTGTCCTTTCAAGTCTCAACTTTTCTCTGATTTTGTACATGCAGTTTCTATTTGGCTTTATGATTAGATCAAGATATACATTTTTTTTCACTATTTCAATTTCTTCATTGACAACAATTGTGAAGTTCTTCTGTAGTAATGATTCTTGTCTTCTCAATGTTCAAGTTCAGATCTACTTTGGTACTTTCTTCGTTCACACTTGCTAACAGTTGTTTCAGTTTGTTGCCTCTTTCTGCCAGTATAAGGGTGTCACTTGCATATCTTAAATGACTGGTGTTTCTTTATTTGTCCAGCTCCATCTCTTATCTATTTTAAAAAACAACTAAAATAATTCTTCTTTGAAGAGGCTTTTAAGGATATACTGCCAACAGCTGAGCAACATGTTTTGATTCACCTTTTCCATTGCCAAGATGTATACTCTGTTGTTGGGCTCTGGAGCGCCAGGTAACTCTGTGCGCAGTGTGGTTGCAGACACTACAGAGGTGTGCATTCATATTAAGGACCCACAAGGGGACACCTCTCTTTTATAGATATAGATTGCACAAAAAAATGTACATGTAATAGCCAGCTTTTCATTCCTTAACATACTTTCCATTACCCTTGAGAACCAGAATTTTCAACCCTCTAGGCTCCATCTCACCGTAGCAACCAACAGTTTCTTAACACAACAAAAAACAAAACGGGAAGAAATCCTAAGCAGATAATTATAACCCAATAATCACTAATAATCAAATTCAATAATCCTCACTGCATACCCCTGTAAGGCTAAGACCCTATCAAACAATTTTTTGAATTTGTTTTTTTTAAAAAAAATTTGAGAGAACAAGAAAATCTACAACATAAGAATATTTAATAGGATAAATATAAATAAATAACCAATAAAATTACATAACCCCACCAAACAAAAACCAATAAATAATAAAAATGTAAAGTGACAAGTAGAGCTTTCAAAAATTTCCCTGTTAAGACAAGGAACAATGCAGAAAAATGGAAATAAGGATTAAATCAACTGAAATCATGTGATAAGCTGAGGCGTTTAATTTAACTTTCTAAAAATACTCACAAACCTCATTTTTAAAAACCAGAACACTGATTTGTTCCAGTGAGAGAGAACTATCAGCAAAAGGGATTCAAACTACAATGTCCAAATATAAAAGACACATCTGCAGAATGATGTACTGATCGTTATTCTGTTCTTTTAAGACAGACAGGATTAATCTTTTCTTCCTTGTATTTTCTAAGCAACCTTTACAGACAGGTTAGAATTAGAGAAAGTGATAGGACAAAGGTTTCAGAGTGACGTTAATGGCTGAATCAAGAATGTAACTTGGATGTCTTCAATCTAATATGTTGTCCATTGACTCACCACACTAGGAGTGGTTGCAGTTCTGAGCATTTGCAGAATATGCATTTTAATCTATAAATAGTAAAAGAAAGCAACATCAGGAATGATGCAAGCAACATCAGAAAGGTCACATGCCTTAGATCAGGGATTCTCAACCTGCGGTCCGCGGGCCATATGAGGCCCATAGCACCATTTCATGTGGCTCCCCACCCCCTCCACCACACCAAGAATGACCATGTAATGGAGGAAGGGCAAAATGTCCGTCCGGCCCCCAAAGCTGTCTGAGGGAGCATGACCCAGCCCCGGCTTAAAAAGATTGAGAACTTCTGCCTTAGACGAAAACCCAAGTGATTTTTAAATATACATAGCTAATTTAAGAGTTGGAGCCAATAATCTACATGAAATCCAATTCTATGAAATGTTTCTAATGGGGAAGGACCTCCTCAGCTGCAAATGTGTGAAAAAACATCTAACAAATATACACACTTTTTTTCATACAACACCATACTACAAATAACAATGTAATAAAGTTGGAAGTCCCTTGGATTCTTTCCTTCCTAATAATTTGTATACTCTTCTCATTGTTTATACACTCAATCAAGCATGTTGCAATCTGGAAGCTCAAGAATGATTGATGAAACATCATTTCTGCAGTGTTATTAAAACCCTGTAAAATATGGTGTCTGTAAATTGCAGTGAATTCTGGGCAGAATTAACTAAATCCCAAAGAATTGTCACAACCCAAAGGTCCCTTACCAGGTGTGACAATTAAGTATATAACCAGCTGGGGAAAAAATCCCCCACTCAATTTGCAACTATGTAACTGCTGATGATAAAATTAATTTAGAAATATTAAACTGAACTGTCAACTGAAAATTAAGCACATGACATATAGCATATCTGTGCTCAAAAAAGAGGGAGATGACATGAACCAATAAAACTAGAATAGGTCTGTTTATTTATTTTAAGTGGACTGTATTATTTATAAATTATATTTGTATATTATTCATTTAGTATTTATCAAAATAGTATATAATTTAATAGTATTTTAATGCAAGAGGACATATTTTATTAATTTTCCTCTCTGCATTAGATTGAAATACTGTACATAAAACATTGCAAAGAGATATAATGTGAAAGCATTACAAATATACATTATTTACTGGCCAAGATCCAATTGTATACTTATGCCAGCATAACACAAGTGGTGTGACTTTAAGTGACAAATTGCAGCAAGCTAGGAAATCATAGTAGGTATTTTTATTGCACACTGTGCCATGTAATTGGTTATGTGATGGTAAAAGCCTACTCTAATTTCTAAAAATTGTTATAGAACTTGGAAAAGTTACTGTATGGACTACAATTGCAAGAATCACCACGCCATGCTCACTGAACAAAAAGCATTATCTTTTGGAATCTCTGATTACTGCTAATATTTACAGTTAGTATTACTTTCCATGCAACAGTTATACAGTATTATATCCATGGTTAGCTCTGGATGGAAAATAAAAATGGACATTTTGCATGAATGAATCAGAGGAAAGGAATATGAAGTAGAGGGGTCCTCAAACAATAGTGAAAAGATTGATTTTCCCACAGCAGATAACATAAATAATCAAAAATTGTTGCAGTTCCTCGTCTGTGTAACACTGTTTTACTAGCAAGCCTGATATATATGAGTCATGAAAAAATACCATTACAGTCAGTTGTTATGGCTCACCAGAACAAAACTGAAAAAATAAGATATGGTAAAGATGATCTACATAATTTGCCATCCAATTGTAATAGATTCTGATGAAAGATCTGTATCATTTAAAGCACTGCAGATGGTGATTGGAGCCATGAAAAAGGAGACTGATGCTTGGGAGGCAAGCAAGTAGAGACATTATCTTGCAAACAAAAATTCGCATAGTCAAGGCAGTGGTATTCCTGGTGGTAATGTATGGTTGTGAGAGCTGGACCATGAGGAAAGCTGAGCGGAGAAGAATAGATGCCTTTGAAATGTGGTGTTGGAGGAGAGTTTTGAGAATACTCTGGACAGCAAGGAGAACAAATAAGTCAATCTTAGAAGAAATCAATCCTGACTACTCCTTAGAAGGTCAAATAGTAAAGATGAAGCTAAAGTACTTTGGATATCAAATGATAAGAGAGGATTAACTTGAGAAAGCCTTGATCCTGGGAAAGGTGGAGGACAAAAGAAGAAGGGGATGGCAGAAAATGAGATGGATAGATGGTATTGTGGACACAATGGCATGGAGCTGGGTGGGTTGAAGAGGATCAATCAATCAATCAATCAATCAGTTTAATTTATATCCCGCCTTCCTCAGCCGAGGGCGACTCAAGGCAGCTAACAATATAATCATACAAAATAACAATACAGAGGTACAATAGATCTAAAATAGAGAGCAATACAGATACAGGTAAGCATAGTATCAAAATGCAAAAAACTACACAACATAATCACACCATAAAATACAATAAATATAAATATAATACAGCAAACCCACCAGGAATACCACTGCCTTGACTATGCGAATTTTTGTTTGCAAGATGATGTCTCTACTTGTAACTATGTTCCCCAAACCCAACGTAGCAAGACCCCCATGTCCGCTGGAGAAAGTCGTAGGAGCTACAACTCACCCCGACAACTGAATGGTGGAGGACAGAGGTGCCTGGCAGGCAATGGTCCATGGGGTTGCAAAGGGTTGGAATAGACTGTGCAACTGAATAACAAATCATTTAAAGCAGGGGTGCACAAACGTTTCGGCCGTGGGCCAGTCACATGATTCCTCCCACCTGGAAGCAGAAATAAAACATGTGGGCACATTCTATGCACGCACATGTGCATTTTACTTCTTCTTCCAGGAGCAGTGAGGGCAGCATGGGCTGGATTAATTGGCACCGTGGGCTAGAGGCCATAGTTTGGGCAACACCCCTGATTTACAGTTTGACAGGAAAGAGGTCTCTAGTCAGGATTTAGTCAAAAAATCATTCTTTGGATCTTATTGATACCAACTTCAGTTAAAATGTAATCCCAATGTATACAGTACATGATCAGCAGGATAGCTGACTTGGGCTTCTGGTAATTGAAGTCAAAGAACAGATGGAGTGCCAAGGTTCGCCATCACTTATCTAACTTGTTCTACCCATTATGACCCAGGGTGTAATATTTGGGTATATAACAGTGATTTTAAAACAGACTTTCATGGTTGGTTTTCTGATTTTTTAAAATCATGTTCTGAACATTGTTTTTTAAATGGTTTAAATCTATTTTAAGGAACATTTTTACTTTCTTATGCTTCCTCATCACCTTGTTGGATTTCAGGTGCTGAGAGGCAGCCTTTGAGAGGCAATAAACAGAAAAAATATATTTAAAACTAATAAACAAATAGCATTCATTCCACCACAAGCTAAATAACCATGTGCTAAGTCATAAGAATATTCATAATGAAATACAGCAAAGCTTAGGCTTCCTTCCAAAATTATTGGCACCAAATTGCCAAGCTTGAAAGTAAGCTGGCCTTAAATATGTGAAAGAAAGTTAAACAGATATTAACAAATTGATATCATAAGAAGCATGTCCTTGACTACAGAATTTTTTCATTCCCAAATGAATCCCAAATTGAAGATTCATATTTTTCCATCATTCTCAGCAAGTAAAATAAAATAAACACATCATTCCACCACCCCCTCCCTGCAAATACTGCTGTGACCAAAGCAATTATATAAAAGAAAACAGTCTTACTGTTCCAACTAAATATTAAGACAACCATGGTGGGAAGTTGCTTGTTTGCTTAATCACAAGAACAAAAGGACACAAATGAGCCTCCCCACAATGCACTGCAAATTATGTCAATAATATTCATCAGCAGGTAGAGCCTTTTTGCTGTTGTAGGAGCTAACTTTGGCTTAACACTCGTTTCATAGTGGATGTCTTGTCTCCACAGTGGGCAATTCCAAGCCTGCCAAACTGTGCAGAATTAACTGTGACTGTTTGGCTATGTCTCCTGCTAGAAATGAGTTCTCCTTTACATCTTAAAATTCTGAATACATTATATTCACTACCAACATATTGTCTAAAGGGAAATGTGAGCAAGTTTAGAGTCTTCTCATCACATGGATCATGTGAATAATTTTGAGGGGAGAACAAAACAAAATTAAGGTGGCAAATAATAAAACAGATTATACTAGCAATACAACATTATGGATGTATGTATAGAAGTACCGTTGTTCAAAGGGGATTATTTATAGACAAATTTAAATAGTACCAGTTTAAAACTATAGTGCTTTAATAAGTCCCAAAAACTCACCTTTGAGTAGACACTTTTATGATTATATTCAAAACTAAAAGAAATAATTACATGGAGCTGCCTCATTAATGGAGTTCCCATGTTAGGCTGAGACATGGGAATTAATAAAATAATAATTATGTACTGTCAAGCTAATCACAATTTATGATGAAATTTGTTAGATACAAACAATAAAATATAGAAAATAAAATAAAAACTATAATAGTTAAACTCTGCAACTCCAGAGAAGTCTATTTGAATAAATGAAATAAATAAAAGGTCACAAAAAGAGCAGTTGAAAGCTGTTGTGCTTCTGGAACTTTTTTGAGAGTTGCTAGTGCAGACATCTGTCAACAATGCTTCCCCATGCTATGCAGCAAAAGGCCTGAACTTTATTCTGGAGGGAGCACCCTAGCTGTCAAGCCATACTGAAGCTGTTCATGATCATACACTGAAATGAATAGATACATGAAGAGAGTTTTAGGTATTGGTTTTCCCCCACCCTGCATTGAAATGCACAATAATCTCAAAAGTTTTAAAGTTTAGCTAGATACCGCATTCAGCTAGGTAGAGAAGTGTTTCAGTTAAATCAAAAAAATGCTTTCAAATCGAAACAAAAGGACAGGAAAAGGGGAAACACATAAGATCACACACACACTTACTTTAAAAAATAATTTTATTTCAAGTTTACAATTCATTCAAAAATGTTTGCTTCTTATGAAGCAATGGCAATTTATGATGAAGATGATATAAAATGAAGTTTTCTATGAGTTAGAGGAAATCTATTAGAAACGGGCAGAACAGGAAACAAGAGAAAGACTTAGGGAAGATAAAAGAATGTGAAATAATGGGACAAAGAACAAGTTGGAATCAACATTAAAGACAGGGCATGAGATACACAACCAGATTTTCACAATTATTGTATTATTATTTTATTTATCATTTCTTCCTATTATTATTATTATTTTGCTAATAATCATGACCTTATCTTTCTGTTAGGACTGAATGAGCCTATCACAAGTTAGCTACATTTAGAACCTGAGAATCACTAAATCTTAAGAGGAATTAATATTTTAAAATACTGACTCCCAGTGGTGGGAATCAATTTTTTTACTACCTACTCTGTGAAGCATTTCCTCCTCTCCCACATGACCCTCTATGAAGCATTAGCTTTCTTTTGTGGCCATACACAGGGACACAAAACTTCATGTGTCTCCATTGGGGAGTAGTAGTCTCAATTTGGTTTACACACTAGGTATGCTTAGTTATCATAGTTATCTCACTGCTTAGTTATCATAGAAAAACTAGAGACTGGCAAAACAAGGTATTTATTTCTGATGCAAGTCAGGAAATCATGTTATACTTATAATTCTTTACCATTTTATTTCCTCATTAATGCTTTCAAAAACTTTTCAAAAATACATAAATATTCATTTCAATTATTTTTGCTGGGATAAAGCTTTGCTTCTAGCTGGATTACATACATTTTGGGGAAGTAGTTAAGTGGAATTATAGCCTCATCCAATAATGGATATATTTTTGGTAGGATAAGCAAAAAGATGGTGGGTTTTCTTTGGAAGGTTACTCTCTCTTACCTTTTTAAATTTTCTAATAACAACATTGTTGTTTCCACAAGCAGTGACTTGGCTGCTGTTATTAACCAACTATGTTTCTGATATGGAATCTCTGGAAACATCATGACACCACAAGCTGTGACAAATTCACCCATCAACATTTATCAGATAATTCCTACCGCCAGCAACTGTGGGTGATAAATTGTTTCACAAAATTTTGAAGGGGGAGCTATTCCTTGAATATACACATTTTAAATGGCAAGTAATTCCTGTCATAACATCTGGAGAAGTGCAGAATTTGGTGGATGGATGAGTTTGAACCATTCATTACTCCTGAAAGGTGTGGGTCACTCCGTACAGATGTCATTGATGACAGAACTACTCAGGGGTCCCTCATGGGCAACAGTGGTAGAACACTGAGGGAAGATTACTGAGGCCTAGGAAGGAGCAAGGCACCAATTATGTAAGAGTGAGGCATGAGAAGACATGAAAACAAATTCTAAACAATGTCTCATCTAATCCCATAACAGAATGGACCAAAGAGGGAGGTTATACTAATCTTCAACAGACCCACTTTAAAGTTTGCTTTCTAAAGGCAGAATGCTTAGTGATTGCCAAAATAATTTTTCCTGTGGCTAAATAAATCAAAACACATTACACAGTCCCATGTGGGTATACCTTTTACTGCATCACTATGTATTTAGAGAGTATGGTGTCTGTTGATAGATATTTTCCCCACCCACTTTAAATTATGCTCCTAAGGGTAGTTTTGTTCTCCTTTCTATTATAGGTGAGGATGTATAGAAATGTCCCTTCAGGATCAGTACACCAGTTGTTCCATTGAATGAAGGCATAACTGACGCATTCTTTGGTAGATGGCAATATAATTTATTCTGCAATTTTAAAAATAGTATACATGTGCTGTCAAATCAATTCTAATCTATGACAACCCATTCTAGTAGTTTCTAGATATAAAATATTCATAAGTGGTTCACCATTCACTCCTTCTGGCAGCACTTGAGGACTGTGTGTTTTGCCCAAGGTTACACAGGTTGATTCTTTTCCCAGGAGGTACAGTGCAGAATCAAATTCCCAACCCCTGGTTCCACAGATAGGTAATTCAACTCACTGAGCTACGTAGCTAGGGGCAAGGCTTTTACTGTATCTGGATCTTGACAGATATAGACTTTTTAAAAAAATCATTATGGCTTCTTAGGCCTCTGGTGTTAAAGATATTGACTTTTTAAAAATTGGAAACTATGGTGTCTTTTTAGGATTGTAAGGCAATATAATTCTATTTTTAAAGCAATAAAATAATATATCCTGTAAAAACATAAGCCAGCAAGAAGATATTTCTTTAAATAAAATAACTCCAAAATAAACGTGATAGCTTTAAAACATTTGTAATGATTGCCAATTATGTTTTCTGAAATTTATTAAAGAAACCAAGAAGCTCAGACCTAGATTTAAGTAAAGCCTCTCCTAGTCACAAAAGGGGTCTTGAAAGCTTAGAGATTTTGATAATGGAAGGATAAAAAAGACATTTACTAATTTGATTATTGTTTTTCCTCATAAACAGAACAAAGTCACTTATAAAACCTTTCAGAAATCCATGGTCTGGGATCAGACAGTAGAGAAGCCTTAGGAAGCATTTAGTCTTGCAATGTCTGTTCCCAAAATAAACAGAGTACAATAATTTCCCATATAGTCAATACAGCTTCTATCCTTAACAGTGGATAGAACAGATTTTTTAAAAAGTAAAAATCTATTAAATAAGCCTTTTTGGCTTCAGCTGCATAACATCCCTCATGGAAGGGACCAGGAGGATGTACTGTGAGATTTTAGATAACTTGTCATCTAAAACTTGTTGTCTTTAACAGAGCTATCCACTTGTTCAATGCTCTATTTAATTACATTTTAAAATAGCCTTCCAGCTGTCTGATTTTTGTTTGTGACTCCCCTGGCATCCCACATGCAGTGAATAATGTCAGCACCTTACCATAATAGCAATTTTCCAAATGACAATTATGGGTTGCCTCGTGAAGAAAGCATGGCTCTTGAACAGTAATGTGTGTGTTTGGGGATTATTGGAAATATCACTTAACGTTTTTAAAACCTCAACTCAAAGCAAATTACTTCAGGCAGGACGTGATTTTACATTTAGATAGCAAAATGAAATAAGGTTCCAGTGGTGCAGACAACTGGCATGTTATTACTGAATGAGATAAACATTTTCTTGATCTGTATGTCACAAAGAACATGCAGATACTATATAATGAAACAGAATTTGTCTGCAATGACATGCACACAACTTTATTACTAAAGAGGATGTTACAATCTGAATGGGCAGTCTAAGTGTATGAATTTTCCAGCTCATAAAGCTTAGATTATAAAGTGATCTGCCGCCCCCCCCCGCTGATGAATTTTTCCTGAAATATAAAATTAGTAGTGTCCATAAGCAACATCTTTGCCCAATTGTTCATTGTACATTCTTTGCTCTTAATGAAACCAGCAAAACTATACAATGAATAGTAAGATATGCATGAAGTGCATTTGGGTGTATATATTTGGGTATAATTGGGCATTTGGGTATAAATAAATAAATAAATAAATAAATAAATAAATTTTCTCTGCACAAAATTGGTGTATTTCTTTTAATGAAGCAAGCCATGTACAACAAGCACAAAGAACAAGTTGGTTGATCGTACACACAGAGAAACCCAGTGTTCCTAATCCATGCAACAAGATAACATTTATTGCATGTGTGAATTCTATACATTGTACAGAAAAGTACAAGAAACTGTCTTGAAAATGTCCAAATCTCTCTGAGGCATCAAACAAACAAAGACTGATAAACAAACTGTCTTGTGACAAAGAGGTTGTATTTGTTTATTTGTATTTTCTTGTTTGCTAATCAAGCAATAATAAAATCCAAATTTACTCCCTTATTCAGGACTGAGAGGGCACTGAATCAGTTGTTGAAGGAACTGCTGCAGTGTGGTTCTGTGTACTTTGTCAAATCATACTTGTTACATCCACAGTCTTCTGAGATATAAAGGGAATGGTTAATGTTAAGTTACAAAAGAAACTGCCTTAAGTCACTATTTCTTCATCAGAGAGATGTATTCCCTCTGTCATTTGGTAACTCTCCAATTTAAAATTAGTGACACTTGCAATCAAAGTAGTGAATGACAGCTGCAACAGCACTACACATTCTTAGTAATTATTTATGGAAAAGGAAGTGATAGAAATTTGGCATACATCAAGGATGGCCAGTATTCAAACTGTGAACTACATGTAGCCCTGTTTCTGCATCCTTCACATTGCCACCACTGAATATTCTGCTTTGGTGATGGCAGGAGAAAAAGAAGATGCATTTCTTTTTATCCTCCTCATGTAAACTGTTTATACCAGTAAGTTGATTTGTGATCCTAGAAGTATTCCAGAAGACAAACTTGCAAAGAATGTGCATGAGAAGTGGGAAGGGCATTTATTGCTGTCACATTTACTGGCTCCATGGAAACTTTGAAATTTCTTTTGAAAACAAAGCATGGACACTCTTTATGTCTGAGTTACAAACAAAATTACCCTCTTGGAAGTGTGATTCCAGGTGGAATGTAACCAAGGTTTAGTGTTTGGGAATCAAGACAATGGAAACGGCTGTAAGCTAGCCTAGCACATCTTTATTGCATGGAGTACAGTACGAACATGTGTTAATGGCGGACAAACAGCTCTTTATATACGGTGGCTATCCTATTGAATACGGCTTTTCGACAGGCATTGGCTGCTGTCCAAAGTGACGTCATCCTTGGTCACGCCTTTCTTGTCCAGGTGAGGTGAGCGCGGGAATCTTTCCCGCGCAGCTGAAGGCATTTGAGTAATGTGAACCATGAGAGCTGGGCGCTCGCTATTGCCCCCGGTGGCCACTAGCTCGCGTCCTCATACAGAAGGTTACAGTGTTACCTGTACCCATTCGTGTGGTTACAAATACATTCAATACACTATATTCAATACACAACATCCCTCCCCCCTAAGATGGGACAAAGTCCCTCAACCAAACTGGTTTCCCGCATGTGCATTTTGGGCGCACGGCCGTTATGCTTGACTCGGCTGTGCCCCCTCGTCTGTGTCCTCCTGGCTCTTGTCCTGCAATTGGAGAGGATGACTCGTTAGTGACTCGCCGCGGGCTTGCAGCTTTGGAATGGGCAGGAGAAGGGGGAGGAAGGGTTTCTGATGCGGATGTGGGCAAACCAAGGGCACTAGGGGCTAAAGAAAAACCCCGCTCTTCTCTTGGACGAGTGGGGGAACACTCCGAAACCCCCCCCCCCCCCCCGGTTTGGTAACTCAAAGTCTAATTCCGGGGCAACAGTGGCAAACTCATTCCCCTCTTTCGAGGGACTGGGTAGAACTACAGGGGCAAACTCGTTCCTCTCTTTCAAAGGACTGGGTAAAACTGGCGTATGAAAAGGATACGAGTTTGAACCTCTGCTTCCCCCCCTTGTTTGGGACTGTTGCCCTTCGTTTTCTCCCCCTTGGGATAAACGGGTGGAGGAGGACCCTAACGCTGAATTTTGCTGCTGAGCCCCTCTGAACGGCCCCCCAATCACTCGGTGCCTAAGTTGGTCAGCGTGCCTCCTCCAGAGGAGACCCGTGTTGGTCTCGACACAGTATGAGACTGGTCCTGTCTGATTAATGACTACCCCCGGCACCCATGCTGGCCCTGTGGTGGCGTAGTTTCTGCAATGAACAGGCTCTCCTATTTGGAAGTTTTTGGTGGGGCTGTGCTCAATGTTTCTTCCTCTATCCTCGACCCTGGTGGGATCCAATCTAGTCAATAATGAGTGTAACTTCCTTTTCATGAGGAGTTCCGCGGGGGAGAATCCCGATGCCAATGGCGTCACTCGGTATGCCAACAGAAACTGGCAGAGCTGCCGGTCCAGATCCCCGGGACCCATGCGCCGCAGCCCTTCTTTCATTGTGCGCACCAGACGTTCCGCCTGGCCATTTGTTGCAGGGTGAAAGGGGACTGAGGTAATGTGCCGAATGGTGTTGGACTCTAAGAACGCCTGGAACTCGGCTGACGTGAAGCAACTCGCATTGTCACTAATAATGACGTCAGGTATCCCAAAGGTGCTTATCAGCTTGCGCAGTTGTTTTATGGTTCCAGCTGATGAGGTGTTGCGCATTGGAATTACCTCTAACCACTTGGAGTATGCATCCACCACCAGCAGAAAGAATGAACCCCTGAATGGCCCTGCGAAGTCTATGTGGAGTCGGGACCACGGCCCCCTAGCTGTGTCCCATTCTCTGTGTGGGAGGCGGGACTCCTTAGGTCGAGAGCTCTGGCAACTTTCGCAGGTGTTCACCATGTGTTCAATGTCCGCGTCTAGCTGAGGCCACCAGAAGTAGCTTCTGGCCAGCGCCTTAGAGCGCACAATCCCTGGGTGACTGACATGTAAAAGCCGTAGCACCCTCGCTCTTAATGCTTGTGGGACCACCACCCTCTCCCCCCACAACAGACACTCCCTTTCTGTGGACAACTCAACCCTCTTCCTGAAAAATGCAGCAAACTCGTCTGCGGGGGAAGCTGTGGGCCACCCCTTCTGTACCCAGGATCTCACAAGGGCTAAAGTTTTATCCTTGGCCGTGGCGGCAGCAATTTCCATGGGCAAAATGGGGGGTGCATCTAGGGCTTCTATGAGGAGGACTTGGCTATCTTGTTCTACCTCACACTTTGGGTCCCCCTGGTGGGGAAGAGGGGACCTTGAGAGGGCGTCCGCGTGGCTTATCTCTTTCCCGGGGCGGTACTCTAACGAACCCCTGTATGCATTCAAGCAAATCGCCCACCTAAGCATCCTGGGGGAGAGGATCTGTGGAGTGGGCTTGTCTGAGGTGAAGATACCCAACAGCGGCTTGTGATCGGTTATAATGGTGAATGGGCGACCATACAAAAAATCATGGAACTTCTTTGTCCCTGCCACGATGGCAAGGGCCTCCCTATCTGTTTGGGCGTAATTCCGTTCTGCCTTGGACAATGATCTCGAGTAGAATGAAACTGGGGCTTCTCACCCCCCCTCTAACACGTGGCACAGGACCGCCCCCACCCCCACTGGTGAGGCGTCGCAGACCAAGACTACCGGCTTCTTTGGGTCGAAATGGGTTAGAATAGCCTCCGAGGAGAGGAGTTGCTTGAGTTCCCTGAAAGCCCGCTCCTGCTTCTCCCCCCACCGCCAAACCGCATCCTTCTTCAGCAGCCCATGCAGGGGCTCTGCGACCGTCACTTTCCTGGGCAGGAAGGAATGGTAAAAATTCAGCAGCCCCAGGAAAGACTGCAGCTCCGGTTTCGCGGTGGGGCGAGGAGCGTTTTGAATGGCTGAGACTTTGGACTCAGCGGGTTTCACCCCCTCAGAGGTTACACGGAACCCCAGAAACTCCACCTCCCTGGCCAGAAACACACATTTGTCCCTCTGCAGCCTCAACCCCGCGGATTCGAAGGCTGTAAGGACCTTATCTAGTCTCTGGGCCAGTTCTGCTTCGCTCTCCCCAGATATCAATATGTCATCGAAAAATGGCAAGACCCCCGGTAATTTCTTTAACAAACGTTCCACAAGAGACTGAAATATCCCCGGCGCCGAGTTCACGCCAAACTGTAGGCGCGTCACCTTGAATGCCCCCTTGTGAGTTACAATGGTCTGCGCAGCAGCTGTGGCTGGGGTTACTGGAAGTTGCTGGTATGCCTGCGCCAGGTCTAGTTTGGCGAAAACCTTTCCCCCATGTAAAGTAGCTAGCAGATGGCTAACTACCGGCACCGGATAGGCATTAGGGCGGATCGCCTTGTTAATTGTACACTTGTAGTCAGCGCAAATTCGCACCTCCCCATTTGCTTTCAACACTGTAACAATAGGAGTCTCCCACTCTGCAGAGTCCACAGGCACTAAAATCCCTTGCCCCAATAGTTTGTCCAGTTCCGCCTCAATTTTGTCCTTTAGGGCGAATGGGACCCGACGTGGCTTGAGTCTAATTGGGCGGACCTCCGGGTCCAGGTCGAAAGAAACTGGGGGCCCCTTGTACTTCCCGAGCCCCTTCTTGAATACCTCTGCGTGTGCGTCGCACACTGCCTGAATCTCATTCCCCCCGATGGCATGGACGCCGCCTATGAAGATGTCCAGGGGTTTGAACCATTGTGTTCCCAGGAGATTACACCCCCCCTCCCTTAAAACTACCAGGGGGAGTTTCCTCCGGAGTCCCTTGTACCGTGTCTCGAAGTCCCCAATTCCCAGCACTGGAATTACATTTCCCTGCACGTCTCTTAAGTTCGGCCGCATCTCTTTGAGTTTGGGTCGCTCCTTGGGGGGAATCCGCAAAAACTCCTTATGGGAAATGAGGGAGTATACAGACCCCGAGTCTATCTCCATCTTAACAGGAAACCCTTGCAACAGTACCTCAGCATAAAAACGTGGTTGCCCTAGAGGCACGCTGTGGACGGCCAAGTCGTCTTCCGCATGTACCCCTCGGCACACGTGGTCCCCCTCTGGGTCGTTGCCGCCATCGCAGACTCTGCCGACGCCATCCCGGCTCCTCGGGGAGCGCTTACTCTCGTCCCGGCATTGCTTGCAGACCCTGGTGATGTGGCCCTTCCGTCCACAGTTGTGGCACTCAGCCTTCCTGAATGGGCACTTGCTCCTCTCGTGGGACGCTCCGCACCCATCACAGCGCCGACCCCCCTTCCCTTTCTTCTCGCTCAGCCCTTTCCTGACCTTCCGGACCCCCTCATCTTCACTGGAGCCTGGGGTGGCAGAAGCCTCTGAGGATGTGGGCGAGCGTGGGGCAGGGGTCGCCCTCCAGGCCGCCTGGACGGTGGATGCAGCTGCCTCGACTGGTGGGGGCTTTGCCTTGAGAAGCTTGTACCCGGCCCTCGTGGATTCAGCAGCTAGGGCCTCTTGTAGTACCTCTTTAAAAGTGAGGTCGTGGCCTCTGTTCATGAGCTTCCTCTGGGTTTCCCTGTCTCTCATTCCGCAGAGCATCCTGTCCCTTAGGGCCACGTCTAGAATCTCCCGCCATTCGCATGGGATTGCTAACAACCGGAGGGCCGCTGCATACTCGGATACGGACTCACCCGGCTTTTGGTCCCTCCTCGTGAAGGCTGCCCTGGCGGAGAAGAAGGACACCTTGGGCTTGAAGTGGTTCCTCAGAACCGCCAGTATTTCAGTTACTGAAACCTGGTCCACCTCTCGTGGTGCCACCAAATCCATCAGCGCTTGCACGGCGTGGAAACCGAGCATCGTGATGAGAAGACCTTTCTTCTTTCCAGCGTCGGTGATGCCAGCATACGCCACCGTACTCTTGAAATGCATTTCAAACCAGTCCCATCGCTCGGGATGGGTCACGTCGAAAACTGGTTGCTGTGACATTGTCTTGTCCCCGTGGGAATCCATTATCCCACCTTCGTCGCCAATTTAGTGTTTGGGAATCAAGACAATGGAAACGGCTGTAAGCTAGCCTAGCACATCTTTATTGCATGGAGTACAGTACGAACATGTGTTAATGGCGGACAAACAGCTCTTTATATATGGTGGCTATCCTATTGAATACGGCTTTTCGACAGGCATTGGCTGCTGTCCAAAGTGACGTCATCCTTGGTCACGCCTTTCTTGTCCAGGTGAGGTGAGCGTGGGAATCTTTCCCGCGCAGCTGAAGGCATTTGAGTAATGTGAACCATGAGAGCTGGGCGCTCGCTATTGCCCCCGGTGGCCACTAGCTCGCGTCCTCATACAGAAGGTTACAGTGTTACCTGTACCCATTCGTGTGGTTACAAATACATTCAATACACTATATTCAATACACAACACAAGGTTAATGGAAAGTGCATTTGAGGTATGAAAGGAAAAACCCAAAGCAGGGTTTAGTTAAATTATCTACAGCAGCAAATTCAGCAAGCAATATGTGGGATCCTATGGTGGCCACTATGCCAAGACATTGCCTGTCTTACATAATGGGAGGAGTTCATTCTATGAAAACACTTTCCTTTTAATTTGTATTGTGATATCACAGGGAATTGTAGTCAACCGATGAAAGCTGTTGTGTGCGAAACTCCTTTGGAAAAGGTTAAAATAAAAGAACATGGTCTTAACATAACAGTTTATAGGAGTAAGGGTACAGATTCTGACCTAGCTACAGGTATAAATCTTGAATCTTCTGTTGAATGATAGAAACTCTGTCAGCCACTGGCCATATTTTAGCATTGCTGCCATGTTAATAAGTGAAACCATGTTAAGTTCAACTGTAGTGAGATGATGCCAAGAGCATGAAATAAGAAATTCAAAACACATAAGTTACCAAAGGAAAAGCTTTGTCAAGCTTTTCTCAAAGCCCTCTGAATTAAACCAAAAACATTAAAATAATAAAGAAGTTGAGTAGCTGTATTGAAACAACCCCATATGTAATATGAACCCCATATTCAGTAATGATACTGAATATGCTAATGCAGTGCCTAGCTGCACTTCTTCATGTGTGTGTATGCTTTAAATTAGCTTGCTTAAAGGCCCCGGCCCTCTGGAACCTCCTGCCACCAGAACTGCGCCTCCAGGCAGAGCTGTACTCCTTCAGGAGGGCTCTAAAAACCTGGCTCTGCCAGCAGGCATGGGGCACATCTGGCAGCATTTCCCAACCCTGCTGCCTCATCTAGCCCTGTTGGGGTTTTAATTTAGAGGTTATGGTTTAATTTATAGATTTTAATCATTTTAGTGGGTTTTAACATAACAGATGTTTGATTGATGTGAGCTGCCTTGGGTCACCAAGGTGAGAAAGGTGGCCTATAAATCGAGCAAATAAATAAATAAATAAATAAATAAATAAATAAATAAATAAATAAATAAATAAATAAAAATGTTTAATTTAGCTGATAGAAATGTATTTTTTAAGCTAGTTGTTTAAGAGTTTAATTAAGTAGAAATATTAATCACTTAGTTACTTACATCTTTGGCTGGATTGATAGAAATCATTTAGTTGCCATGTGATCAGGAAGAGTTTGAGAACCCGTCTCACTGAGTGTTTTCCCTCATACATTCCAGGAGAATGACATCAGTAAAAGAAATACAGAGGTGGCCAAACTCTGTCTGCTGTGTAAGAGCGAATTGACCAATAGTTAACTTTTGGCATGGTTCCCTTTTCGTGACCACATTCCTTACAAATTAGGTAATCAACTGCTGTTCCACCCCACCTAGGAAGTTATGAAGAAGAAGGGAACTTTTAACCCTCTCCTGACCTTTAGTCTTTCTGGGCCTTAATCTGTTATATCATAGGTCCAAGGTAGAGGGGGAAAGGTTAGCTCCCAGACACCTTTTGGAGGACACCTGTAAGAACAGGGACTTTCCCATGACATAAACACATTCCATTCCTATGGGAGCCCGGGTGCTTTTCCATGAGGTAAACACATTCCATGGAGGGTCAGGTGTTTTCCCATGATCTCATACATTCTAAAGGGAGGAAGGAACACCTGCAGAGTTGGGAATGTCCCATAATAATTAGGATGAAATCATTGAATTCCTAAGGGTGGCAGAAGTCACTTATGTCTCTTTAAAAAGAGCATCTTTTGAGACCCCAAACCGGTTCTCTAACTGAGGGCTATCAGGCTCTTGTTGGCTGAACTCTATTCCTTGGATGGAACAAAAACACCCTAAGGCAGAATGTAGTCCAATGAGATTGAATTGAATTGGATTGGACTGATTGGATTCTATCTTGAAGATATACCCTGCCCAACGGATTGATGATGGATTTTTATTGGACTCAGAGAAATGAATTTTATTTTTATTTTTTATTTTATATTCATATTTATATAGCCGCCCAACTCATGGAGACCTTGCCTGCAACATCTCAACACTTAGCCATTTCATGGGCTATGCTGGACTTTGCCATTTATGGACTGGTGAATATTTCCATGGACTCTGGGGAGTTCTTTTGCTCCACTGATTTATGGACATTCTGATGGACTGATTGGCTCTTTGGAATATTTCATGGACATTTCTGGATCTAAAAGAGCCTTATGAACTTTGGGATTTGGGGATTTTATTCTCTACAGATATTTCTTCTTATGGAATAGAAAATAAAGTTCTGTTTTGGGACTTTGCCTTGTTGGCTTCTACTTGGGCATAGCACTGGCACCTAGTTCTCTGCTTCCATCACACACTGCTACTGCTACTGCTACTGCTACATCCATGCTACTATGGAAAAACCACACTCCCTGTGACTGGGCAAGATCAGGGTGTCTGGGGCCTTGGGAGAGGCTGGCAGAGGCTGAAAGGAGGGAGTTATGGTGGACTGCATCATACACAGCACTCTGTCACCACCAAAGCCTCTTTGGACACCCCCCCCCGAAACCCCTGATAATTGCAATGGCTGAAATCCTGTTGTTTAACATAGTCACAACTAAAGTAGGCCCACTATATTAACGGAATATATGGAGGAGTTGCTTCATCAAATTTCCACTGATTCATAGTTTATTTTCAGTTTAGTATGCCAAGCAACAGGATTTCAGCCAATGTGTTTTTGTACAAATGACTATCTCCATACTGAACATAGACTTCAGGAAAGTACTGATTTGAGAACATTTATTGAGTATGAACACACACTTTTTTACAAACCAAAATTACTATGTTGGACAAACTGAGGCAAAAAAGAGGGTCTATTTCAGGAGTTCTCAACCTTTTTAAGCCGGGGGCCAGGTCATGCTCTCTCAGAATGCTTCAGGGGCTGGATGGCCATTTTGCCCTTCCTTCATCACATGGGACTTTTGGATGTAATGGAAGCAGTTGGGGGACATGAAATGGTGCCACGGCCTGCAACTGGCCCATGGGCCAAAGGTTGAGAATCCCTGGTCTATTTGGTTCCATTTTCAAGAGCAGTACAATGAACTCCTACAAGAAAACCCCATGGACAGTACCAAAAGGCTAAAAAATATGATGTCTGAAGAGAAGCCCCTCGGGTCAGAAGGAGAGGGATGGAGGGAATGGTCAGGTGAAATGAACAGCAGAATGAACTCATCAAAAGGAGCCTTCATTTTGGCAGTTTCACGTCTGGCCTAGACACGGAAGAAGTGGTTACCTAAAATCTCACTCACCCCATTAGGAACATCATTATCCTTCCACAGGTAAGACTTACACAATCGATTATGGCCATTCTGTGTGTCACCTGAATTTTTTATTTATTTCACGTGGAAACAATAGGTTCAATTATTTAATATCTTTATCCTTTAATATATTTTTAAATTCACATTAATTTAATATTTTATTTTTATCTATATTATGTAATATACTCCTTTCATTTATTAGGGAACCCAAGTCTCCATGTACAGATTCCCCAGAGGACTTCAGATGCAAATATTGATCAGGCCTTGACTATTACTGCTTTAGCAGAGTTGTGGCATCAGATGACTTCAGGCCAGGGCAGATACTTAGGTATTAGAAGAATTTAAACATGCAGAATTGTATCTTTCTTACATTTATTTATTTATTTATTCATTCATTCAACTTCTATACTGCCCATTCGGCCTAGGCCAACTCAGGGTGGTTTACAGTCATAAATAAAAGAGCATGATTAAAACTAAACACCCCCTAAAAATACCCACCCCTAAAAATAGGGTGCAGGGACTGAGGTGACCAAGGGGAAGGAGTTTCTACTACACTAGCCACCCAAAGGAGGTCACCCTTATTATTATACTTGGCTTGCCAGCCAGGTTTTGAGCTCTTTTCTGAAGGGCAGCAATTCCGTCTGGAGAGGTAACTCTGTTGGCAGGAGGTTCCAGAGGGCCGGTGTGGACATGGAGAAGGCACTCCTCCTTGTGCTAGAGAGACGAGCCCCTCTAGCTAATGGAACCATAAGAGAGCCCCTCCAGTCCGCTCTGGTTGAACAGACAGATGTCCTTAGGGCGATGTGGTCTCTTAGGTATCCTGGCCCACTACCATGTAGGGCTTTAAAGGTCAAAACCAACACCTTGAATTGCACCCGGAGGCACATTGGTAACCAGTGCATCTCCCGAAGTAGTAGTGAGGCATGGGCATAATGTCCACACCCCATCAGAATGCAGCCGCATTCTGGACCAGCTGCAGCCTCCGAATGGTTGTCAAGGCAGCCCCATGTAGAGTGGAAGTAGAGGTGAAGGTGATATATGTATGACTTATGACCAGTAAGAAACTGCAAGATGGCTTCCATATAGTAGCACATTGTAATTGTACTATTTCATAATCCTCCAAAGCAGACATGCATATTTTTTCATGTGTGTGTGTGTGTGTGTGTGTGTGAATTCTATAATTATAATTATAGCTTAATCCTGTGTGTCTCAAGTTATATATTTATTTTTAATTTATCTTTCCTTTTTTAACCTTACATACATTAATTCTGGATATATTTTACGCAAGTATAATTTGTAGACAATAAACCATCCCAGAATATTTACACTGATATAGCTATGAAGTGTATAAACTGTGCATTATAACTCTCACATGCCAATACTCCAGGGACTCATCTTGGGATTTTTGTGGTTTCAGAACATCTCTTGTCATTTGGCAAAAGAAGATTCCTTGAGGCCTTACCAGAAGAAGCCCATGACAGCTTGTTTTTACATTCACATTTGTTTTTATATGTAGATTATTATTATTATTATTATTGGATTTATATCCCACTCTACTCGGCACAGGCCAACTCAAAGCGGCTAACAACAAGTTAATATGAGTACAATATAACAGTGTAATAATGCAAAAAATAAATAATCAATATACTTACAATAAATTCCACAATAATACAATATATCAGTACAACAAGTCAAAATATCAACAATCAATATATCAAAAGGACATATAAAAAATCAATAAACATATCAGCAAAACAGTGCAGCCATAGGACATATCAAAAACAATCTAACCAGTCACAGAAAAAGAGACGCGGAGGCGGCTCCGGCATCTTTGGAGCTACCCGCACAGCGGGGTCAGAGGGAGGGGTGCCGGGCGCAGCAGCCTCCCATACCGGGACCGATGGAATAGGCCCCAGGAGAGGCTCAGAAGTCTGGTGTCAGTGGTTGCGGCTGGAGGCAGGGAGCCGCTTTTGGGGCCGCGGAAGGGTGAGCCCCAAGTGTGGCCAGTTCTTTCCTCCCTGCTTCTTTCTCCGGCTGGCTGCTGGGTGAGCTCCATGGGGCCTCCGAGCCCCAGCATCAATGGTAGCAGCTGGAAGCTGAGAGCTGCTTTTGGGGCCACGAAAAGGTGAGCCCCAAGTGCAGCCAGTTCTTTCTTCCCTGCCTCCTCCTCCGGCTGGCTGCTGTTCGAGCTCTGCGGGGCCTCCGAGCCCCAGCATTGGTGGTAGAGACTGGAGGTGGGGAGCTGCAGAAAGGTGAGCCCCAGGTGAGGCCAGTTCTTCCTCCATGCCTCCTCCTCCGTCTTGGCAGTTCTCTTCCCTGACCCTGCCACTCCTCAGCTATTTCACCGATGCCTTTGCTTCATGCGGCCCAAATGACTAAATATTAAGCCAGAAATATAATTCTACTGATACAAATAAAATAAAATAAAAATTACACTATTTAAAAATGATTTTTGAAATATGGCAATTAAATATCAGTCAGTATCAATGACAATTTTAAACGATTTTTGTTTAAAACTGCCCTATTAAAATTCTCAATCTAATTTGAAAGAGCTAATTCCATTGACTAATAATGACTGTGATTTCAAGACCTAAATATTTTTTTCCAAGAGACATTTTTTTCGTGCAAAGGATCAGGTTTGACCCCACATTCAGTCTCTTTCAAGGACTCAAGAAATGTTCCTCCTTCCATCTCACATCAGCAAAAGATGAATTAGAATTTTCTCAAAAATGTAGTCCATAAGTCATTAAGAATAACCTTCCATTGTTTCTCCAAAAGGAAGGTGGAGCTTATATTCTCTTTTTAAGAAGGTGCAGAAGGGACTACAGAGGATTTTTTTAAAAGAGGAAAAACAAGAAAGAGGAGAAAAGAGAGCAATGGTTCAAAGAATGTGACAGAAACCTGCCTTAGTCAAGAATGTGCTTGCAAACTGAAAAGCCTCTCAAAGCCAGACACTTATAATTCTTACCCTTAGCATAGCCCTCCCCACCCCTGGTTATGCTGATAAAGGCCTTGCCAAAACAACCACAGTGTTATTCATCTACATTGTGTGGTCATAGCTGCTGTCAAAAAAACACCACAGATAAGCACTTCTTTCAGATTTATGGGGGTCGGATGCATTTTAACCCATTTTGAAGTTTATCAGGGGCCCCTAGCATTTACAGATGAAAAGTGTAACAGATTATAAAACTTCTATGATGTCAATGTCAACAAAGGGTTGTGCTCTGAAATTACACCTGAAAATGCTTCAAAAGTGATTCAGAAGGCTAAGGAAAATAGCAAAAGTCCTTAAAATGGGAAGATTTTAAATAATGGGAGTTACGATTCTACACTACCAGAAAACTGTGAGGCCAAACACTATATTAAAAACAATCCCCCTCTACCTAATATAGCCTTCTGTTACAAATCACGCATTTCCCCAGGAACCTAGATTGTGCCTTACAGATTCAGAAGTTCTTTCTGATAGCAAAAAGCCCTCACTGGGTGTCATCCCAATTGTCTATGTAGGATGTGATAACAAAATTATTCAGATGGGAGAAGCTTGCAGAAACCATTAGTGAGGTGTAAGATAGGGAAAGACAGGGATGTAAAATTTTGCTGTTCTCACATGTGAGAATCAGGAACCTCAAAAGTGTTCTCTCCCTTTCATTCAAGCATTTTGCAGTATTCTTGAGAACAGTGTGTGTGTGTGCATGCGTGCATGCATGCGTGTGTGTGTGTGTGAAGTTCACTTAAAATTGCACAAATACAAATAATGCTTAAATAACAGAAACAGACAAAATAACTACAGCATCTGTTTGCATCCTTTTAAAAAGTCAGTTGTTATGTGCAACCTTTGTTTTTCAAAGGGAAAGAGAAACAACAACAGAGACCTAGATGAGAAAAACATCACCTGGCAATGAGGAACCACAGTCATAGGGGCTGTTGGCAGGGTGATGTCTCTACTTTTTATTATGTTCCCTAGGTTTCTCGTAGCTTGCCTCCCAATAATTAATTGTCTTTCTATTTCATGGCTGCACTCACCATCTAGAGCAGTCATGGCAAACCTTGTTTGATGTAGGCAGATTGATTGCACATGAGCCGGCAGGCGGGCTAAACACTACTTTATTGTAACATGTTCAATCTGTACATGAGGCAATGGCGGAGCCTTGCCTCCTTATATATGGCACACAGTAATTTGAATTTGGCCGGAGGCGCCTATTGGTTACAGACTAGGTGACGTCCTTCTGATGTAATGCATACCTGACATCATTTCACCTGTGGTGGGAAGGTTAGTTACTCATTGGGTGAACTGGAGCCACGTGAGCTCCATCAGCAGTGCTAATGGTGAGCAGCTGAACTGCATGTATACACAACACCTTGGCACTCCAGATGTTCTTGGACTTCAATTCCCAGAAGCCTGCATCTCTGTGAATCCACATGAATGGGTGCACTCACAGAGACTTGGGCTTCTGGGAATTGAAGTCCAAGAACACCTGGAATGCCAAGGTTCGCCATCACAGATCTAGAGTGTTCTTGGATCCCAAGAAGGTGAAGTCTGTCACTGCTTCCATTTCTGCCCCTTCTATTTGCCAGGAAGTGATAGGGCTGGTTGCCATTATCTTAGTTTTTTTTAATTTTGATCCTCCCTTACAATGATAGATTAAAGGCAAAGACAGGAGAAAGAGTCAACAGCCTAGAGATGAGAAAATACTTTGGGAGAGTGTCAATCTAAGGATGGTTTCATCTCAAGCGTCTGCTGTGTGTAATAGCAAGGAGGACCTTTTGCTGTATTGTCATTTTCCAGCAACTCTATTGTCACTTTCACAGAGCAGTACATTCATTGGTTTTGTGAAACTCATAACAAATAAGACTTCTAGGTAGTAATATTTAAATAATTTTTAAGGTATGTGTTAGCACAAATACAAATATTCTTACACACCGTGAGTTATGTTTCTGGGAAGAAATAACAAAATCCTATAATTACATTGGCTAACAGCTTTTACTATAAAATACTGACTCTTAGGGAGAAGAATCCATTAACTATTTTCACAGTGAGCAGTACAAAATGAGATTTAGTCAGAGAAAGAATCAAGATTGACATGAAAAAACAAAATTTATTAATCATTATTAAAGATAAAATCTGTTTCTGGTTACTTCTAATCTGTTGGAAAATGTTTGTTCTATTCCAAACTTTTTTTTAAAAAAACCTCAACAGAAAATGTTGCCTAGGATTTGCCCTCAACAGGTGGAAACAGCAATCTTCTATAAACTTTACATAGTCACTGGATGCATTTTCCACTCAAATACTATCACAAAATTACTTAACATTTTTCTACAGATCATAGCTTTTTCCTTTGGCTTTGCAAAAGAATGGACAACTAATAGATTGCATCAGGTAGCTTATCCTTTTATAGGATTCTATAAAAAATGTATTTTAAAGAGTACTGTGACAGGTTCCTCTCTGAATTTTCTACTGGAAGGATTTCTGAGAATATCAGTATTCCTTCATATAATGTAGAGTACCATACTTGCATTTTGCTGAAGTGCTAGGTATTTCCTCTGGACTTGACATCAGAGAATGCCAGTTGTGTGCAAACTGCAGGCAAATAGTGGGAATTACATTGCTGGGTTAGAGGTTTCACAAGATTTTTTTAACAGAGTTCATAGAGATTTCCCAAGAGCCCTAGTGCATCAGTGCCTTTACACAGATGGCATCAAAAGCTTGGTCAAACTTTTGTCATCATCTGACACTGTGATAGAAAAAGACCAGGACTTGCCCATGCTGAAAAATTCTTGACAGAGGCTTGGAGATGCAAAAGGCCAGACAGACTACATTCTAATAAAAGCAGGAATGTGAAGCGAGAGAAAACTGCAGCAATAACAAAAGGGAAATACATGATACAATTCCCAAACCAACCACTTTCCACCATGTTTCTTCGTGAATCATGGGAGATTTATTATCTTTTCGCCTACCTCCACCCCTACTCGATTTGCAAACAGAAAAAAAGTAGAGCATTGATTTCCCAAATGGCATGGTATGGACAATCCTCACTTAATTGTACAGCCTTGATCATTTTGATTTTTTATAAAAACACAAAATAGTAACGTTAAATCTTTGAAAGCAGAAGCATGTGGCACTTTTTATATCGTTTTTAATACCCATGTGATATTATGTCTTCATAGTATGGAAGCATATAATAGTGTTAATATTGTGCAGATTCACAGCTAATGCCATTAGGGCTCCAAAGGAGCAATTAAAGAATGTGAATGTGTATTAAGATTAATACTTCAAGACCCAGAAAACCTCAGCTGGCCCATTACCAATGATAATAGGTCCAAAACTTTTTAGCTTATAGAGGGTGTATTCCCCAGCCTACCACCACCTTAATGGTTCTTACCCTTCTTGCTTTATTTTGTACTTGTAAATTGCTTCTACAACAAGTTAAGCACACACATACTTTCACATAGATTCAAGGGGCTGATAAAAGGTGGCAAGTCACTTTTATTTATTTCTCTATGAGAAATTTCAAACAACTGTGGGACATGACAAACAGATAAAACTAAGGAGGTGAGAACAAAGAATTTCAACACTCCTCACCATTCCTACTGTGCTTTGAGGCTCTGAAGATACTGACAAAATATCTTGCAATCTTATGCTTGGTGTCCCTCAAGAGTACCTAGCTCAGCCATTACTGGCAACTGAAAGAGAAACATGCAAGAATTTCTTTAAAAAACAGTGTAGCTTCCATGCATGTTCAGGCAAACCCTTAGCCATGTAAGGCCTTTGTGATCAACTAAGATGGAAAATAAAACTGTCTAATTGGTTTTGCCTTTGTTCCATATATATCTTACCAAACCTGCTGAATGGTGGCAATGACTTGCCTTTTGTGACATTCATTCCTTTTCAATGATACTGCAGAAAAGCAATTTTCTGCCTCAAACATGCTTTAAAAAGAAAAAGGTTGTCTCTGAGCAATTTTCAGCTCTAGTAGAACTGCACAATATACAGATGCGAAAACCAAAATAGGGCAATTTATTTGATTTCTTCCTTTCAAAACATTTAGCAGAGATTACATATCCAACAGAAAAAAGCCCAACAAAAAATATTCAGTCATCACTCGGTGTCATGATCAGCAAGTCTTCAAATAGCGCAGATTTGCATTTGTTTAATATGATCTTAACAAATACATATATGGATATCATCAGTTAATTCCTATTTTAAAGGGAGAACACTTAGAACTAGAGTAGTTTTCAGGAAAAGACTCGTGCATGCAAGTTAAGCTCCTTGCTGGAGATTATATAGATTGGAAAGCTTTATTTTCAGTGTTCAGTTTTTTAAATTTGGCATTTGGGATACAGCAGTCTAGCAGTTCAACAGGATTAGCAGTCTGCCTTGTGATTTTTTCCTTTCCTAAGGCTCTAAGAAAGCATGGGTGGAAAGCTGTCTTGGGTTGGACTGGGCTAAATAGGGTTAATTTAAAGTGTGCTCAGGCATTTCACACATACAGTATTAACTTTTCCTGTATATTTTCCTATCCTCAGTGATTGCCCATCCTCCTCTGTCAGCAACACTACTCTTCCATGGCCCCTTCTCTTTCATATCCTATTGTTATCTATCAGTGCTGGAATTCACGCCCCGGCTTTCTATCACTGTTTTTTTTTAAATTGTAAATGGCAAAGAACTCCACCATTGCTGGTCCCAAGTACAGATGAGAAGTGTCATAGTGCCAAAGTAATATGATGTTTCAATTCACCATTTATTTGATGTACATATTTCAGAGGAGTTCCTCACAAATTCCTGCCACCTCTTTCCTCTACCATGAAATAGAGAGGCTCTCTGGTGGACCAGCAAGGAGCAGGTGGCCCCCAATGAAAAATAGGTCTTTTAGTCAGTCTCCAAGTGGAGTGGAAGAGAAAGAGGAAAAGAATTTATGACTGGGGGTTGGAAAGAGACATGTTATGCTACAAAGGTCCAATGTCAAGAAAGTAGCATTTTACTTTATGCTAATGTAGGGGGCTGTAGAGGTTTGTTTGGCACTACCAGGCCCCACTGCAGGTTAGGAAAAAATTAATAAATTGTGGCCTGAGTTGGAAACCTATTGTTGTGTCTTGCCTTTTTATTTGTGGCTCATGGGTGGGTGGGAATTTTGATGAATGCTCACTGAAATAAATCTATTAGTCATTAAAAGTGCTGGGGTATTTGGCTTGTGCTCTTGCTCCCACTCATGCTTTTTCTAAAACTCTGCTTCACCCCTTTTAATTTTTCCAGTGTCCTAAAATGGCTACTTATTTGTGAAAACAGTGCCTGTGTTTTAAAACAATGTCTTAGCATTTCTATGACATTTTGTCCTGACTGCTTTTATTGACTAGAGGTAGCATTGAAGCATTTCAAAGCCCATGGTGCAAGTGGCTTTGTCACTGTGAGAAATCAGAAGATAAGAGTGAAAAAGCATCCTTTTTGTCCATCTTCAATCGCAAATAGATAGCTGTATTAATGCCAAAAGCCATTTTTGAGGAATTCTAAACATATCTCAGGTTCTTCACTGGCCACTGTCATGAAAGGCTAATTTTTTTAAACTACACCCTTTAGCAATAAATTAACCAGTCCGTTAGTCCTCTAGGCCCTCAGGCACCAGTTATTTTATTTTAGGATGTATTTATTTTTAATTTATTGTTTGTTTTATTATGTTATTCTGATATTTGTGTGTACACCACCCAGAGTGGGAAATTTCCCAAATGGGTGGTATAAAAATGCAATAAATAAATAAGAAGTTCCTAAATAACACCAGGTCCCACATGTACCATGCTGAATGTTGCATCCAAATTTCATTGCTGGGTAATCTCTGTACCATAGAAACCAAACCCTTCACCAAGTAATTTATGCACAATTTACTCTGCATCATTGTTTATTATAACCTGACACTTGTCATAGGTTCTACAGGTATGAAGATACATGATTTAAGGGAGGGGGAATCATGGATTTATGATACTGCCAGCTTCTCTCTGGCCAATTTCCCGACATACATGAACATCTTCAGTGTTGAAAGAAAGCCTTTCTGGATCACAATAGAAAATGACTGCATTTAGAATTCCACTTTTCTGCTCGCTCTCTCATTCTTGTTCAAACACACATATTCTGAGAGAAATCTTGTCATGCTTAAGGTAAAGTTATGCCAGTGTAAGCATGCTAAGCATTACACCTAAACAGTTCAGACTGAACAACTTGTCAACTTTGTGTCTCTGTTTTCATCCCTTGCATGCACACCATATAGAAGAATTTTGTGAATAGAACTTTCCTAAGATTACATCAGTTTTATGTTGTGCATACGGAAAGTGCAGCAGGATATCAGCCACTGGATGGTAGACGATGAGAAATTATTTTAATAGAATAAAGGCTTGGATAGGGAGACTAAAATGATATGACTGTCATGATCTTGATGAACCAAACTGCTTCCATTTTTGTTTCTGACTCATCTCAGGCTGTTTGGCCTTTGTTCAAGGACACTCCAAAGGAGGGGGCCAGGAGTACTGGGGAAAGTCCCTAAAACTTATCTTCATCTCTAACTGTGGGGAGTTTCACAGCGCGATTGCTGTGACTCATTGGCCATAAATCATGGGTGATAGTTCTCCTTACCTCATCTGTGTTTACGCTGTAACTTAGAGACCCCAGCTTGGGCCTCTCACTCTGGGCCTCTCACTGGCCCTCCCCACTGCCCAGAGATGGCACGCAGTCATATAGCTATCATGCAGCTTTCTGGCCAATTAGCAAGGTGAGCACGAGGCAGACATGCCGATATTTAACCAATTAAGCAGTCTTCTGTTATCGCAGGTAACCAATGAGAATATATTGCATACTCTTCTCTGGAATTTCCTTTGTCCTGTGTATTCCTAATAAACACCAACTGGGCTGTGGCTTGCCGTTGTTGCGCAGCTGCCTTGCCTGGTTGCTCTTTGCTTCATGATGAATCAAGCCTCTCTGCTGTCTCCTTGATCCCACAAACACAACATCTGGTGACCCGCGCCGTGATTACCGGATCCCAACTTCCCTACTTACCGGCTGGCATAGCCCCCTGGTGCACCTTTCAGCTTTCGAGCTCCCGATTGTGAGTATGGGGGGGGAAGTTTCTTCAGGGCAAAAGGCCCATGCAAACGAATTGCAGAGATCCATCAAGGAGAGCAGATGTCCAGACATCACGCTTGATAGTACAGAAGGCTTCACTAAGGAAGTCAAATGCCAATGTCCCTGGCACCCAGAAACTGGATCGCTCAAATGGGATGATGGGCAAAGAGCAGAAACAAAAGAAGGGCAAGACTTTACTCCAAAGAATCTTTTGTTCTCCCAGAAGTTTACTTTACAATTGCCACAGATTTTGCCCCCAGCCAAGGGGTGGAGTCTGACTGTCCCTCCATCATATGGGACACAACAGCAGGAGCCCTCATATGGAGATGGGGGTGGAAATGGAGATGGGACATTAAATCCTGCCTTGCAGCAATCAAGTCCTTTTAGCCCTACAAAAGACCTGTTCTCTGCTGCAATACTAGTGCCAGCTGATGGGGAACAAATGGTGGGAACCTCAGCACAGATTGAAGCTGTTGATGCATGCAGAGTGGCAGGAAGCAAGGAGTGTGTTTCAAAGAGCAGCACAGAAGATCTCAGCCCCCCCCCTGAAGCAACCTTCTTCACAAAAGCCGGAGAAGCTGAGGGGTAAACTTGATACCTCACGTGTGGCCAAGAAGTGGGAGGATGGCCCAGAGGATGGCCCAGAGGATGGCAGGAAACACAAGCCCAGAAAGGGGTCTGATTGCAAGTACCAACTAACAGATGCAGCTTGTCATAAAGTTGAGAATCAGATACTAAAGATGAGGAGAAGGGGGGTGAATCCTGCCTCGAACGACAGCAGGCTGCTGCAAAAATACAAGGAGTTTTTGGCTGATTTTGAATTGCCCAACTTTCAAACAAAGAGATCCGAATGGGCTATTCCAAACTTCAAGCATAAGGATGGCCGGAGCATGAAGGAATGTGTGTTTGCTGAAAAGCTGAGAGAAGGGGGGTCTGGTTGTCTTGTGAATTCAGTGAGAAGTAATTTATGGCTTACTTTCAACTTGCCATTCCAAGAACTGAACTGGAGAGAGGATAGTGTTTTGTGTTTAAATTGTCTTCAATCAACGTTTGGTCTTTAATTTGGACATTTTAATTGGTCTAAAAGTTTGTGTGACTCTAAGAAGAATTGGCTTTGTTTGCATTATAAAACCAGAAAACCCTTTTAAAATTGGATAAATAGTTCAACTGTATGATCATGCTATTTTCTGTTTTATATTCAAATGCCTTTAAATGCTCTGCTGATATTAGTACCTGTTTTATGAGTGTGTGAAATGCTTTAATGATATTTGTACTGTATTGATTTACCATGCTATGCTAGTAAAAGTTATTAATGCCTCTCTCACTTTTACACCAGTGAGAGAAGGAAAATATAATGCCTTACTCATGTAATTGGGGAGTAAGAAAATGCTTTCTAGAATACTTCCTTCATGTAAGGAAGAAGAGAAATGTTCATATTTTGTTGATGCTTAAATATTCTGCTTATTCTCTTGCTTAGGGAAAGACCTATTTTTGCTTATGTAACTGCATATCTTAAGATATCTTTAGAAGTACATGGGAAAGTTTTCAGTACCCTACACATGTAAATGGGTTTTTGATGCTCTGTCTCTCTATGCTCCTATTGTAGCTGTTAGCAATGCCTTAAATGTGTCAGGGTTGTGAACTGTAAGTCAGAGCCTCACTGTTTCCCTCCCGGGGTCGACACCGGGAGGGAAACAGAGGACCTTCATTTTAACTTTCAGCACATTCTGTTGCCTTCTGGGTGGTTCCGAACTTGGAACTATATTCCTGCTAACCTCTCTACAACCACTTGTTGCCTTAAAGCTTGCTTGTGCATTTGTAAATTCTGATAACTGCCTGTTGCTTTGTTCAATGCATACCTTCGTTGCTAGCCTGCAAGGATTTCGCTTCCGGCTCGCAAACGCAAGGACCACATTTATTATGCTTATAAGCTTCTTAAAAACAGAAGGGGGAAGATGTGGGGAGTTTCACAGCGCGATTGCTGTGACTCATTGGCCATAAATCATGGGTGATAGTTCTCCTTACCTCATCTGTGTTTACGCTGTAACTTAGAGACCCCAGCTTGGGCCTCTCACTCCGGGCCTCTCACTGGCCCTCCCCACTGCCCAGAGATGGCACGCAGTCATATAGCTTTCATGCAGCTTTCTGGCCAATTAGCAAGGTGAGCACGAGGCAGACATGCCGATATTTAACCAATTAAGCAGTCTTCTGTTATCGCAGGTAACCAATGAGAATATATTGCATACTCTTCTCTGGAATTTCCTTTGTCCTGTGTATTCCTAATAAACACCAACTGGGCTGTGGCTTGCCGTTGTTGCGCAGCTGCCTTGCCTGGTTGCTCTTTGCTTCATGATGAATCAAGCCTCTCCGCTGTCTCCTTGATCCCACAAACACAACATCTAACCAATAAGATAAAACTCCACCTAGACTCAAAGGAGAGGTAGGAGTAGATTATCCTAGTTGGTTAACTCTTAGCAGTATTCTAACTTGATTGGACTCTCTTATCAGTGCCAAACCCCTAAAGAAGGAGAAAAGTCCAACTCTCCTTTTAAGATGCTGCACGGAGCTCATTCTTTGGGCTCATTGGTTTGAGACCAACTGGTTTTGCTAGAACGCTGCCCCAATCTCTGAGAAGAGATTAAAAATCTAAGGAGCAAGCTTTGTCCGAGGCTCTGCCAAAGGGAGAATCTAATTAACTGTTTCTTTCTGTATTCTATCTTTGTTTTATTTCAGCTGCTTTGCTTAATAAATTGCTGCTAAATGATTTATCGAGTGACTGTCAAGTTAATCAGGCTAACCCAGGTTTTTTCCTAAGCAATCTTCCCTAAAAGATCTCAGAAGTCTAAAGGAGTGGAATCCGCTCAGCAGGCTATGGTTCTGGATTGGTGTTGTTTTGTTGTTGTTCAGTCGCACAGTCGGTTCCGACCCTTTGCGACCCTATGGACCATTGTTCTCCAGGCACCTCTGTCCTCCACCATCCCCCTCAGCACTCCCAGTTCTGTGCCCGTTGTGTCTACAATACCATCTAGCCATCTCATCTTTGGCCTCCCCCTTCTTCTTTGGGGGTGGTGGATTGGGGGGGGGGGCTGGATTGGTGAGGTGACAGGAAAGACTGCACTCGGGAGTGTGCATGCCTATAGGAGGTTGGAGCAGTCCACTGATCGCTACACACCTCCCTCTACTATGTCCTAGCCTAGCTATGAGCATGATAATGACCAAATTTAAATAGGTCTTGAAAAGCAAAATCTAGCACTGTTACACACCTTCTTTTTGTCTTACTTCAAAACTGTGATTATAACCCAAAGTAATTTTGATTAATATTTCCTCCAATTTAGAAAGAGTAAGTGCTAAACACACTCCATACACTTGATTCATAGTTTCATAGAGAGCAGAGATGCTGTGGCAAAATATTATTTTTGCACATTCAAAAACAACAGGTTTTATTTGGCATAAACTTTTGCTGTCTGCAGTTTGCAACACATTTTGCCAACTACAAACTCTGGGTCTTTCAGATGACACAAGATTCCTTTGTTGTTTTTGATTAAAAGTGCAATTACTAATAGTTTTGTTATATTGTTTGCCAGATAAGTTATCATTGTAATTCCTCTCAAAAAGCAGTAATTTTGGGTCAGATGTGTTAGTCTGAATGTTTTTTATTTTATAAGTGTCAAATAGTCTGATGAATCCTAAAACATATGGATGCTATTTATCTCAATTTTCCCTCCAACACTCAGCTAATTTTGTAAACTCCATATCTCAAAATGGCTTTTAGTACTACTGCACATAGCACAATGTGTTCAATTGTTAAGAAATTTGCATAAAACTCATTTTAGACTTTTCTTTGTAATCAAACAAATCAACTTATCAAAGTACTATTTGAACCAGATAATATTATTTTTATAATTTTTTTATGAGACGGCTGCTTCCCACTTTTTTCCATTTTTCTCACTAAAGATCTCTCCAAAGGAGATAAATGAACAAAAGGCAGTGATTCATTTAGCTGATAAATTTATCATTTGGACTTCACAGTTTTTCAGAGCACAACTGTGAAATAGTCACATGCATTCAACATTTTTTTTAAAAAAACTATAAATTTCTGTGATATGTAACTATATTAGAAGAGTACATGTGGTTTATAGAGAATACTGTTTGCATAAGTTTATTCTTATTTCAGAGGTAGTCAATGTGCAAAAATCTAGTTGTTGTTGGTTGGGGTAAAGAAAACCTCAGACCAGCAATATCTAGAGGTTTGTCTGTTGTTTACACCAGTCTCATTTACAAGATAGGGCATTTTCATGGTAGCTATGAATGTGGGTAGTATGAATATGTATTTATGCAGACAAAACATGGGAATAAAATTTATTTCTGGAAGCCTATAAGTGTTTGTGTAAGGCTTGTATAATTGTTGTTGTTAAGTTGCACAGTCGAGTCTGACACTTTGCGACCCCATGGACCCCCGCATGCCAGGCTCCTCTGTCATGCCATTCCCCTTAGCCCACCCAGATCTACACCCACTGAATCAACAATGCCATCTAGCCATCTCATCCTCTGCCGCTCCCTTTTCCTTTGCCCTTGATCTTTCCTAGAATCAGGGCCTTCTCAAGTGAGTCCTCTCTTCTCATTTGGTGGCCAAAGTACTTGAGCTTCACCTTCAGTATTTGTCCTTCCAAGGAACAGTCAGGGTTGATTTCCTTCAGGATTGACTGATTTGATCTCCTTGCAGCCTGTTCTTCTGCTTTCATCCTTCCTTATGGTTCACCTGTATCATTAGTTTTGACTAATTGATGAGGTAAGGGGCTGCATCTCAGCCGTGGAATCAGATCAATGACGGGTATATGTCATCTAGCCCTTTTAAATTCTATTTTGTTTTTAGATGTGTTAATTTTAGCTTTGTATGTTATTATATGCTGGTGGTGCTTATGACATGAATAACAGCTATCCCATGAATAACAGCTATGCCTGCACCCTTTTTTAGGTGGAGGGTAGTAGTTAAGCAGTTTTTAATCATGTTTTTATTATGATTGTGAACCACCCTGAGTTGGCTTTGGCCAAGTGGGTGGTATAGAAATCTAAATAATAAATAAATAAATAAATAAAGACTTTAAAACCCCATCAATTTGGCTGCAAATAGCAATTGCTAATTACACAAACCATATACAAGCATCAAAAGGGTCCTGAAGTACACAGAAAATGCCTCCTCCAAGATTGTGGGATTTTGAAACACAATTGGGCATTCCTCAGGCAACAGCAAACTTGTGATGGTTAATCTTTCTTACACTAAGTCAGGCAAAAAGAACTACAGAATGAACTCACCAAAAGGTACCTTCATTTTGGCAGTTTCACAGTTGGCCTACACATGGAAGAAGAAGAAGCACTACTTGTTCAAATAATTTTTAAAATAATTGATACTCTAGAACTGTGGAGTCAGAAACAACAGGCATTCATGATTCACTGTGGAGTTGTAGAATCTGAAGTATGATTACTAATAGCACTAATTTGAAAAACTGATTTTATTTTATTTCTTTTAACTTTGAATTGATATGTTTTTAAATAATATATTTTAACTACATTTTAAGCATTTAATTTTATAGGTTTTTAACTCTCATTTTATTGTGCTGGTCATAGACTGTAATAAAGTGATTGATTGATAATCTTGCTCTTTTGTCTACATATGCCAAGTTTTGATGAAACACAATTGTCCTTTGGTGATCACAGCTATCCAAATTTAGCAATACAATTCTATAATCAAGAAATACATGTGAAAATGTGTACATTTGAAAACAGCATAAAATATGCATATTCGTGAAAGTTAACATACCTACCCATATAAATATAGTAAAGACATTTGCTTTCAAAATGCACATTAGGAAAGTTGTGTAACAAAATTTGTATATTAGGAGAAATATGGACAAAAAATGTAGGAAAACATTTGTTCAAGGCTTTCTAAAATTTTCAAAATGATGGAGAAATTGAGCAAAATGAATTGAAGATGGTGGGAGAAACTGAAATTGATACTTTTTTGCCAAGGGTATTCTCTGTTCATTGTGTCAATGAGTACTGCAACAGACACTTTGTAATTTATTATTTCGTTTCCTGCCTCATTCCTGTCTGCCCAATAACCAAGAACAATCCCATCCCGTATAGTGACAAAATATTCCATTCAGAAACAAGAAAAAAAACATTTAAAGAACAAAGACACTTTGCAACTCTTTTATAAAAAATCTCTATGGACAGTCAAGCAGCACTTGTATAATAGTAAGGATTGTTCATCTTGCTGAAAGCTAATGCAAGTGTGTACAGTCAATCAATATTTGTACCAAGCAGCATGGAAGTGTCCTCATTAAGGCTCTGTGTGTAGTTCAGAGACATAGACTTCAAAGTGGCAAACATGTCTTTAAAGCTTTTTATATATAACTTTCAGTGAAAACTTCAGAAAATTAGTTTGGCAGATTTTTTTAAAAAGATACCAGCCCTGATATGTAATAGTTTAAGCCCTTCTCCACATTATGCTGCTATCTGGTACTAATACAGAGCAGGGAAAGGAAAGCATACATAGCTGCCCCTGTATTGTTGCAGTAGAGAAGACATCACTACACAAAACATTAATTTATGGTAGGACCTTTTCAATATAGCCCTTTCCACTCAAGTAGCAGTAACATATTTTAAGCACATTTCATCTCCTGTACTAAGAGGAAATCATTAAAACATGATAAGGATGGTAACAGTAACTCTAGAAAAGTGGATTGGGGTTAAAGCAATCATAGAAATAAACTTGAAAATGTTCCATTTTCTAAACATAATGACAACCTCAAGTATAGTGAACAATTTATGGATGGGAAAGATGGAGTAAAACTTCCATCTTTCAAAGCTAGATTTCAGCCCGCCTGCCCCCCACACCTTATTTTCCTAATGCTTCCAGTTGGTTCTCTGTGGTTAGTCATACAAAAATGAAGAGAATTATATTGTAGGTATTGGACCATACCTGTCAAGTTGTAGTTGTGAAAATACGGGAAGCATCACTATCTCTGATGGGCATGCATGTGCAGTAACCCCTTGTGCATGCACACCTCCACCTATGATGGGTGCGCATGTGCAGAAACCCCTCGTGCATGCACACCTCTGTCTCTGATGGGTCCTCATGCGCAGTAACCCCCCTTCTGGCTGCTCCAAATTCGAGATGACAGCGGGAAAGAGGAGTAAAATATGGGATTTCCCAGCCAATACGGGAGACTTGACAGGTATATATTGGACAGTGATGGTGAACCTTGGCACTGCAGGTGTTCTTTCACTTCAATTCCCAGAAACCCAAGTCTCTGTGAATCCACACAAATGTGCATAAACCCATTTGTGTGGATTCACAAAGACTTGGGCTTCTGGGAATTGAAGTCCAAGAACACCTGGAGTGCCAAGTTTTACCATCATGGGTATAGGACATGATGAACAAAATTAAGGAGCTACAGATGGGAGCTAGAACAGAGAAAACATCAAGACTGGAACAAAATGGAATGAGGCAGATTGAGGCACAGTATTTTATTCCAACATGTAGAATAATTACCATGTTGTTTCCCAATATTGTGATCCCTAGCAATTAAATTTTATTTCTAGACATTCAGTGTTCTACTAGGAGCCATGCACTTTATTTCTTGCTAGCAGCTACCTCTCCATGTATCCACCGTACATCAGCAGGGAATTTTTAAACAAGAAAAAAGTAGACCATTATTGGGGTAGAAGAGAGAGAAAGACAGTCCCCAGTGCTATTTTCACCTATCCAGTCAATGCCCACATAAAAGATTCAGCCATCTATCCCACAGTCACCCACACAAACTTAACTGCAATGAAAACTCAGTATAGCAACATAAAGGGAAAAAAAGGAAATTCTAGAATGTGGCTGGTCTAGTAATCAATGTAGCACCTTCCCTTTGCCATGACTGAATGTGAAATGGCTGTTTAAACAATAAGATAACAATATAGAGAGTTTTTTTGCAGTTTGTTTGAAACCTCCCAAGGGGCTAATTTAAATGAGTTTCCAGGGGAGGTTTTGGATATCATTGGAGCTCTATATGTCACTCTCCTTCAATTTTGGTGTTTCTTTCTTTTGCTACAGCAACAAGTGCAGGTTTTCTCCCCCCAAACCTAAAAGTTCATCATTCCTAACCACCAGCAAATAACAACGACAACAACCTGCAGGAAACTGTTGTGATCCATGCAAACTGATTCTGCAATGACTGGGAACTCCTTGACCACCCTACAGCAGGTCTAGAAAAGCACAATATTGTATTCTTGCCTTATTTTGTTTGAACACTTTTCTCTGAAGCCAATGCACATCCTTATTCTGAACCAATTTAGGATATGATACTGACTGGAGGGAAGGAGGATTGGCCCAGACTAATTGGCTAGAACTGTGGTGGTGAACCTATGCCATGGATACCAGAGGTGGCACTCAGAGCCCTCTCTGTGGGCACCTGTGCAATTACTCCAGCACAGAGTTCGTCCCGCCCCTCTGCCTAGCAGCCCAATGGGAATGTTTCCTTCCTCCCCTGTTGCTGTGTTGGCACTTTGCAATAAGTAAGTGGGTTTTGGGTTGCAGTTTGGGCACTCGGTCTCTAAAAGGTTCTCCATAACTGGGCAAGAATCTGTCAGAAAGAGACGATCACTTGAAATATTAAATCTCATAGAGAACCATTTTCAGGGCTTTTATGAAAGCAGATAAAATTATGTTTCTGGATATGCGTGTAGTGTAGCATTTGAAGGATGAGTCAGAGATAATGGAAGAAAACTGATTTCGCTATTGGTGAGATCCAAGAACAAAAGGGATATATTGAATATAAGAAATGATAACTCCAATTTGCAGGCATAATTGACAAGTTCTAGACTATGTTAGAATTTAGAAGCCACAGGATGGGAAGAAGTTTCTGTGTTATATTGATTTAAAGATTGTATTTCCTTATGTATGCATTCATAAACCCTGTATTTATGGATTATGTGAATCCATAAAATAACAAGAGTGCATTCCATATTTTGCTGTTTCTGTGTTTAATAGCCCACAGTAGGACTGGCAATTGATTTTTATTTGCAGAATTGCTTCATGTTTTAAGAACAAAAAGAATTTTCTCATACTTTAAAGGGAAAGGTTTCCCTTGCTCGAAAGCCAGTCGTATCCGGCTCTAGGGTGCAGTGCTCATCTCTGTTTCAAAGCCGAAGAGCCAGCACTGTCTGCTGCTGCAGACGTTTCCGTGGTCATGTGGCAGGCATGACTAGACACCAAAGCACACAGAATGCTGTTACCTACCCACCGAAGTGGTCCCTATTTATCTACTTGCAATTTCTTGCTTTTGAACTGCTAGGTTGGCAGGAGCTGGGACAAAGACAGAAGCTCATTCTGTCCTGCAGTACTTGGGAATCGAATTGCTGACCTTCCGCCTCCCACAGTGAATAATAGGTGCCTGTTGTTTCAGACTCCATAGTTCTAGAGTCTCAATTATTTGTAAAATTTTGAACAAATAATGTATCTTCTTCTTCGGTGTCTAGGTCAGATGTGAAACTGCCAAAATAAATGTACCTTTGGTGAGTTTATTCTGCAGTTCCTTTTGCCTGACCTAGTGTGAGAAAGATTTGTTGGCAACACAAGGTTGCCATTACCAGGGCATGCCTGATTGTAGTTCAAAATTACCACAATCTTTCTGTGTACCCCAACAAGTAATGCTAATAACTACAGATTGTGGTATGCCTTGATATGAGACAGGGATTAGTGGAACACATATCTTTCTCCTTATTATTCAAGGACACAAGATGGGTTGTACTCGCTATCCCCATAGCTCTGCTTTGAACGTAACACATGCAGGTCTGATTCCTTTTACTCTGTGTTCTACAGATGTGGTGGAGAACCAGTCACTCAAAATTTCAGCAAATAAATGAATAAATCGACCAAAGCCGGAGAGTCATAAACCTTACTATGGGATACATCCATGTGTTACAATTTCCATGTGACCATTTTCTGGGAGATATGTCAGGAAATGCTTCAGGATATATCCAATGGGTAGCCTGTCTCAGAGAAGCAGACAATTTTCCATGCAGCATTTTTATAAGAGCATTAGTATGTGCTTCAAATTTAAAAATAGCAATGTAGGTTAATAGATGGAATAGTAACAAATGCAAAAAAAAGGGAGGAGGGAGTCTTGCAATGCTCATTTTCTGCACATATCTCTAAATGTCTACCCTCACATTAAACTGCCGTTTTAAGCAATGTGGTAGTACCCTCAGGCCATTGCAGTTTTAAAAACAAGTGTGCTTTCACAGGGGAGTTTTCTTCCCCTTGTGGTCACTCACCAATATTTACAAGGCAAGGTCACTTTGAATGCCAGTGGCAGTTGAAAGAGTGAGAAGAAGAGGGACACTTCTAGTCTTCACCGAGCTGGCTGATTCTGCCACTGTGATAGCCGGCAATGACATTACACCAGGGAAAGGTTGTCGCAATCTCACACTCCCGGCTGTGCTGTGGAGACCAAACAAAACAAAAACAAGGGGAAATGTATTTTTCCTCTCTTTTTGTAAAAATAGGAAAAACATTTTATCTTTGGAATATGAATAAAGCTTTGATTCCAGCTATAGAATGCCAGTATCTGAAAGTTACTTTTAAAATTAGGATTTAAACATACTCCTCCAAGAAATCGAAATGCCTTCTGTAAAATTAATTAATTGGTTTGAATACTTGCTGGAAGGTGATAGCCATAAACATCTTACACACCCAGCAGGTGGTGAAGGATAGGCAGACATGATGATATTATTAAAATTACAGAAAGCAACTTTTGCAGTGCAGATACCTATTTTGGCAGAATTGAAGGATGAATGGCAGCATCTATAAGTACATGTAACCAATGAAGAATTATAGGAAGGCAAAAGATTAATGAGCTTTTTTTATTTATTTGCATTTTTATATTATTACCTATATGCCTGATATGTCCTAAAAGGGGGAAAAAACTGTGATGAATAAATAAACAGCTCTAGAAATCTTCAATAGGGTGCTTTACCTTGCAGGGAATATTATCATTGGCTTTTGATACAATTTCTGCTGCAGGGAAAAGATTTTCAAAGCTTGGAATGCTGAAGTATTGCCAGGCGCTCAAAGACCCCCTGCTGTGCGCGTCAAACTAAGAAATCTCTCTGAACTTGTCGAATTAAAAGTCATCTCTCTCTCTCTCTCTCTTTCTGCAACCCCTGCATGAGCTGGGAAGCTCTGTCCTCATTTTTCCGGGGCTTCCATGATAAACAAATGAAGCCTAGAGCATCTTTATTCTTTACAGGCATGTAATTAAAATTCTTCTAAAAATGTAATCGAATGCAATAAATTTCAAAAGAATTTTCTAGCTAACAATGGTACTAAAATTGCTTGAGTAGGCCACACGACTTTGCCATTCAATTGTCTTTCAAAGGTAAATCAAAACAGCTTGTTAAAACCCAAAATGTATTTTCTTCCCCACCCCTCTTTTGACTGTACAGTAAAACTCCTACTTACGGAAAAAAAGTCCGTTCTGTAGGCTTTTGCTTAAATCAATTATTTTGTAACTCGAAACAAACCCATAGGAAAAATTATTTTTTTACATAACTCAAAGCAAACCAATAGGAAAAATGATTTTTTAAATGTAAATCTAAGCAAACCCATGAGGAAATGAATTTTACATTAACTCAAAGCAAACCCATAGGAAAGCGTGTAAACCGGGACATAGTTTTAGCATAAAATTATTATGTAAGTCGAACTTTATGTAACTCAGGGCATTTGTTAGTCGGGGTTTTACTGTACATCAAGAGGTTGATTCTAACTTAAACATCTTAGTAGGATTTATACTTTCCAGAATGTCATAAACTTAACTACGGAAATTGCAAAAGAGGAATAAACTGTGAAAGCATGAACTTAACTAGTCCACGTGCTTAACTGCTTCAAATTATTATTGTATCAAAATGCCCAATGAAAGAAGTGTAATTTATGTTTGTGTAGTTACACCCTTTTCATGTACACAGATTTCATTGTAACAATGTTACAACTATTCAAATGTAGTTATTGCTGTGGAATATTGCTAAAAATCAATTTACAAAGAAGAAAACGGTTTTTTCTTCCTCTCTTCCTACCACTTTCAGAGAATACTCACTTCCTTTCAAATAATTACCATAGACAGACAACAGACAGATTGTATATATTGGATAATTATATATCGTCAGTGGCGGCTGCAAATCGTATCCAAGAATGCATTTTTTTCCTGAAGCAGGAAAACTGCCATTGGTGTGAATTTATTTAAGGCGAATCCCAGCTTGCCATGAAGTGACCCACACACTATGATCACAGAGTCGTCTCCTGCGGCATGTATGAAATGAGACATGCAGGATTTGACACCAGGACTGCAATGGACTGCTGCAGTCTTGAGGATATTATCAAGGTGCGCCTTCACAGCCAGTCCATCTGCCATGGCCTTTTCCGCCTCCATGACCATTGGGAATCAGAGTTTCTCCTCTGCTCATTTTGCCATTGGGTCCAATATGATGGTTTTCAGTGGCATTTCCTCCACTGAGGGGACCATCGTCCCACCTAAAGGGGCTCATCCGCCCATAGCTGTTGGTCCCTTTTATGCAGTCAGGTTATTTACCACCAACAAACACTCGGCATTGAGTCACTCACACAAACAGACACACACACACACACACACACACACACACACACACACACACACACACATACACACACACACACACACAGGTTCTGCTATCTAGGCATTAATCCACTGAATTTTTTATTTTAATATAACATGTAGAACAATAGGTGAAAAATACATTTATAGTGTGTCTGATAACTAATATGTTGTATATGATAAACCTGTTAAAATTGGTTTGCTATCTTCCAGATTGACTTCCATAATTTGTTAATTGATTTATGTGATAAGAAAATTATCTGTGCTGGTTCAATCATCATATGATGGCTTTTTACAACAGATGAAAGCATCCAGTGATGCCTAGCAAATAAACTTACTAAATCTTTAAGCTGTGGGGCATTCATTATGATAATTGCAAAATCAAAGTTGTAGTTTAAATTCTGATGTGAAGCCACTCCTCATGCCCATCCTCATAACCAGCATATCAAAATGATATGCAGCTGTCTTAATCCATAACAATAAACCAGTGGCTCAAGTGGTTAAGATGCTGAACTCGAAGGCTGGAAGGTCGGTGTTCAATTCCTGAGTACTGCATGATGGAGTGAGCTCCCGTCTCTGTCCTAGCTCCTGTCAAACTATCAGTCTGAAAGCAAGAAATTGCAAGTAGATAAATAGGGATCACTTCGGTAGGAAGGTAAACAGCGTTACATTCCGGTGTTGAGGCATCCCTGCCACATGTCCATGGAAACATCTGCAGACACAGACAGCACTGGCTCTTTGGCTATAAACAGAGATGAGCACTGAACCCTAGAGTCAGATACAACTGGCTTTTGAGCAAGGGTGACCTAAACCAGTTACAAAAGTTTCCATTCCCTCCTCATCAGTGAAATAAAGAGGAATACATATTTCATATTTTGGTCAAAGGCTTGGACCATAATTTTAGTTAAAATTTTAACCCTTAAATTGTGGGGGGGGGGGGGGGGGGACTGGTAGTGCCCCGATAGCTGAGCAGAGAAAGCTAATCTGCCCCTTTCTAATCCAGATGGTCATTGCCGCTGTGCAGTGTCAGCTACTATCCTGGCCAGCTGCTAGTTGGGGAGACAACTATGAGCCTGTTTCCAACTCTTTTTGCATGAATGAATGTTGAACATCCCCCAAAGTGGTTTCATGGTGTTCTCGTTATGCCCAGTGGATTCACATGAATCGCACCAGGCAGTCAGTGCCACCTCATCAATAGACACCCTAAAGGATTCACTGCTAACCCCATCCACCTAACACTACCCACCAGCTATTGTGATCTATTTAGTCTCCAAACACACCTCCATTACAGACAACAAATACTTCAGAGTAGGGTAGGCAAAAAACTACCCAACTTCCTACAGCCTATCTGGAAGCAAGGCTAAAAAATTTATATCCAGACCCTTAAAGGTGACTCTCTAAATCAAGGGTGCCCAAACTTTTCAGGCTTTGGGCCAATCATGTGGTTCAGCGGGTCGGTCACGTGGTTCCTCCCACCAGAAGCAGAAGTAAAACATGCCCTGCAATCTGTGTTTAGCAACAGGATGAGATAGATTTTTGGCTGCCATTTTCTCTGCTTAAGACAGGGGTGCCCAAACTATGGCCCATAGGCCGGATACGGCCCCAATGCCAATTTATCTGGTGCTTGCTGCCCTGCTGCTCCCAGAAGCAGAAGTAAAATGTGCCTGCATTTTTCTTCCACTTCCGGGAGTGACAAGGGCAGCAGAGGCCAGATGAATTGGTGTTGGGGGCTGGATCCAGCCCACGGGCCGTAGTTTGGCCACTCCTGCTCTAAATACACTGGCCAGCAGGGTGGGTGGATCTTTGGTACCTGGCAGACAAAAGAGGATGCAATCCAGGCATGACCAGACTAAATAGGCTCAGCCATTTCCAATGCAACTTGCAAGGTGACAAAGTACACATCAGCCTCCTTAACCATACCTGTCAAGTATGCTGTTTTTCCTGGGGAAACCCCTTATTTTTACCCCTCTTCCCATTTCCTTCCCATTTTATTAATTTCCCTGTAATATCCCTTATTTTATTTATTTTTTTAAAAAAATCCTGGCCGGAGCCCTCAAAGGCAAAGCTGCATTATGTTTTTCCTGCCACCAGAGGCCGCTGTGGCTTTTTGCTTATGGAAAGGGAGAGAGAAGGTGGTGGGGGCGCCTTCTCTTTCATTTCCCTGCCACATGGTCATGGAGGCTTCGGTTTTGCTGCTTCTGGTTGGAGCCACCATGGGACAGGAGTCTCCTCTAGGTGAGCGATATTTCATATATGCAGGGGCAAATCAGCTCTTGGTTTGAGGCAGAGACTTCTCTCTCACTCTCATGGTTTATTGAGCTGTTTCTGCCCTGCCTCCTGGAGGCTTTCGTTTCTGTTCTAGAGTTAACTTGTGAGGGGGGGGGAAGATGTTGCTTGATCAATATATGAGAGAGAGAGAGAGAGAGAGAGAGAGAGAGAGAGAGAGAGAGAGAGATCAGGTTTATTTTGCTTGCAGTTGCCTGGCTGGGTTCCTTTTACAGTAGGAAAAGCTGCTGCCGAAGGTTTCTCCGCCCTGCCCAACAGACACCCCACCTTCTAACAAACCATCTGGAGGGAGATTAACTCCTCAGCTGCTGGGAGGCTTGGAAACTACAGAGGTTGCTTTTTACTTTACTAATTCTCTTCCTTAAGCTGGATCCGACATTCTCAGGTGTTGGTGCTTCAATTGGTTGCAGTGAAGAACAAATAGATTGGTTAATTTGGGGGAATTAATCCCTTGCTCCTCCACCCTAATTGGGTGGGTGGGGTGTCTAGCCATGTGCAGGGCTAGTTCATTAAAGCCAAACTGCTTACAAGTAGTTGGTAACCCTAGGGGGCTGGTTTACTATTCTGCACTTTGCTTCTCAGGAATTTTTTTAAATTAAAATGAGTAAACAAGAAAGAAAACAAAAGAAAAGTCCCCCAAGAAGATGGGAAAAGGGTTCTTTTGCCCACACAGCTTTGTGCCCATTGCATCTACAATACAATCTAGCCATCTTATTTTTGGCCACCTCCTTCTTTTTGTCCTCCACCTTTCCCAGCATCAAGGCTTTCTCAAGTGAATCCTCTCTTCTCATTTGATGTCCAAAGTACTTTAGCGTCATCTTTACTATTTGACCTTTAATGAGCAGTCATGGTTGATTTCTTCTAGGATCGACCTATTTCTAACACCACATTTCAAAGGCATCTATTTTTCTGCGCTCAGCTTTCCTAATGGTCCAGCTCTCAAACCCATACATTACCACTAGGAATACCATTGCTTTGACTATGCAATTTTTTGTTTGCAAGATGATGTCTCTACTTTTAACTATGTTCCCCAGGTTTCTCATAGCTTGTTTCCCAAGCACCAGTCGCTTTTTATTTCATGGCTGCAATCACCATCTGCAGCGATCTTTGATCCTAAGAAAGTAAAATCTGCCAGTCGTATCCAACTCTAGGGTGCAGTGCTCATCTCCATTTACAGCCAAAGAGCCAGTGCTGTCTGTGTTTGCAGACATTTTCATGTCCATGTGGCAGGCATGACTAGAGCCCAGCAAGTCACATGGCTATATTTGGCCACGGCCACAGATTTGGCCACACCCACAGAGGGGTGTGGCCAAATTTCCCTTATTTTCAAATCCAAAACTTGACAGGTATGTCCTTAACTACCTCTTTACAACCTTGGGCTGGGAAAGCATCCCCTTCACTCAGGCTGGTAAGTAGCCCATCTCTGGGGGTGCACAATTCCACTAGAATCAGGGCTATTGTAAAGACAATGGCTCTTAATTGCAAAATGAAGCCCTGGGAACCCAAAACATATCACTTTACAATATTTTACATTACATATACTTTGCATTACAACAAAATTCCTTTCTTTACCCTGGGAAGTTACTGTGAGGATTTCTGCCATTTGGACAGAATTGGAAATCTGTAGTGCAACGGCAGATGACACCCTCTTCCATAATAATAATTGCATGCTGTCAAGTCAGGTCAGGTTTATGGTAACCCTTTCCAGGTTTTTCATGGTATATAGTACATAGAAATGGTTTACAATTTCCTTCCTCTGCAGGCACTCTGGTACAGTGCAGTTTAACAACTGTAAAATGTTGATGCTATTGCACTACTGAAATCAAGCAAATAAATCACACATGTGGATTAAGATGTTAAACACTCAGAGACCATGTCCTGTTATTGTGAGTCTCTACTGTGTGGCACCCAGGATAACCCAACTAACATCTGTTACACATCCAAAAAGTTCTTGCTCTGTGTCACACATATGTACATGCACAGTTGTGCCAGGCAGGATGAAAATGGAAGATGAAGCATGAAAAGAAATAAGAAATTATATTTTGAACACTAGAAACAAAGAGCTGTTTCTTATCGCAACCTCTACTCATGTCCTCCTGATCTTGATCCTGGATGGATGTCTTGCTGAGTTGTAGAAAATAAAAGGATGCTGGGCAGGTTTTTGATGGCTTGGTGGCAGTGGGTTAACTTTACATAGCAATTATGGGCATGCATGTGGTGTTGACAGAACTGGGAGCATCAATAGCACATTACTGAAAACCAAACCACTCCTTATTACGGTTTGCTAAGCCTTCACTACCAGCATAGCAACCTGTGCTAAATAAGGTGGCACTACTAGACATATGAGCCAGAAACATATCTCCTGTGCAGCACATGCACATGTACAATGTAAATATGCATACAAGAAAAAACATTTCTTAAAAAAGAAAGAGAAATAAATGACTGTTGTAGAATAATGAACTGGGCAAGAAATCTCACTTTTCTGTTGACTAGCAACACACATGCCCTAAAGTGTGTTATGCTTTTTTGCCCCTGTTGCCTGGCAATCATAACCTATCACCCAATCATCTTTCTACTGTTTTGTTTTGCTTTAAATCAAGCTGTGGGCTATACTGCAATTAACCAATTCAGACCAATTTCCTATTGATAGTATGCATTAAAAGAAAAGGAGACAGCCTGACAAACAATAGTTATTTCATTAAATGTGCAAGACTTATGCTTGCTTTAAAACCATCCTCCACACAATATGGGTTTCTGGAGATAATGCAAGCGCGGCGCCAAAATGGCCGCCGCGCTCTTTGCGCCCCCCCCCATCGGACGAAGGCATCCGGGTAGTTAGGGGGCGTGGCCAGCTCCCTTATAAAAGGGGTGGCCACGAGGCAGCCGCGCTGCCATTTTACGAAGCGACGGAGCGGAGAAGTTTTTCCCTCTTACCTCCGTCGCTTTTTCCTTTACCGGGAAGCCTTTTGGCTGCTAGATTTTCTCGTTTTCGGCTTTCCAGCGATTGGCTGAGATGCCTTCGAAGAAGAAGGCGGCTGCGAGTGCGGCTCGTGCGGTCCGGAGGCGCAACCCGGGTCGGAGGACAGCGGCTGCGCCTCCCCAGCAGCCGCCTTTGCCTGCACCCACCGGGACCGGTGGGATGGGAGCTATTCTCCCTTGGCCCGATAATGGGGGCCCACGCACGGGTCCGGTGGGGACTCCGGCCCTCGGCCCGCAAGCGGTGGACACCGTTCCTGGTGTTGCCCATTCCGCTGGGCCTTCCTCCGTCGGGGCGCAGCTCGCTCCGGGGCCTTCCAGTCTTGGGGGGTGGTCTGGTCCCCTTCCATGGCAGGTTGCTACATCGGCCCTACCGGGCCCGGGTGTGGGGTCGTGGCCCTATTCGGGCCCCGGGGTACAGGGACCTGTACCCATGCCTGTAGTAGCCGGGCCGGCCGGCCCTTTGCCCCATGTCAGCGTGGAAGCATTACTGGCCCGCGTTGCGGCCCTCGAGGCATCCCTGGCCCGGGCTAGCCACGCTGGGGCTCCCTTTGGGGTTCATTTCGACGTGTCATCTGCTGGGCAGCGGCAGGCGGCGGGAAGGGTCGAGCTGCTTGAGGCGCGTGGCATGACTTCGGCCACTGCCTCGCAGCTCCCCAGCCAACAGGCCAGTGCGGGTCAGGCCCCATCGACGAGCTCTACGGCGGTCATGAGCTCTGACGCCCCCAGTGGGCCGGAACCCCCGGTGGGGGCGGCCTATGGGGGTGCAGCATGTGAGTATGCGGTTCAAACTAGTGCACCTACACACATGGCCACGTCGGGGGGGGGGGCTTTTCAATGGCCTTGGCCTCGCGCGGGTGGTGCGGCGGTCCAGCCGCTGATGCCCCACCCGGCGACGACAACCAACACCCAGGGCCCCGCGGTGGGGGGTGTTTCCTACCCTGTGGGGAATGTTTTGGGGGTAGCTGGGTTAGTACAGGCCCCTTTTCAGATGCCCGCAGTTCCGGCTGTGCCTGTGTCGGCCTTGCCGACGGCAGGGTATTCCTTACCTCTCAGTGACCATTTGGCACAGACTACCAAAGAGAAGATCTGGCGGGGGGAGTATGTGGATATCTTCTCACTCCTCAACAGAGAGCCCACCAAGGAGGAGAGGGAGGGGCAGGATGAGAAGGATAAGGAGCAGGCGCGTTGTCGCAAGCCACCACGCACGTGGGCCAACTGGTTGCCGGCCTACCTCATATACATGGCGGTATACCTTAGGGCCCGGCCGGATTTGGCAATTCCGATGGTCCAGTATTTGGACAACATCTATAGGGCAATGGTTGACTTTCCGGGCCCATCGTGGTTGGCTTATGACGAGGAATTCCGTATGCGGATTCCCCTGCACCCCGAGATGAGGTGGGATGAGCCGTGTCAGAGGCTGTGGCTTTTGTACATGACGCCCACGCGCCCCACGCCTGGGGAGAGGTACCATTGTGGACATGCGGTCCAGCGAGCGGCCCCAGCACAGGTTCCCCGCCAGTTGGCGGGGCAGGGGGTTCCAGCCCGCCTGCTGTGCTGGACCTTCTCGTCTAATGGTTCCTGCAATAGGAAGAATTGCAAATGAGTGTCCCGCCTGTGCTGGCCCCCATGCGGCCTCTGCCTGTCCCAGGCCTGGAGGGACGTGGGGGAGAGGGAGGGGCGGACAGGGGGCTGGCAAGAATGCCGCAGATGGAGCTGGTTCACCGAAAGGCTCCCTCCCCAATTAATGTGGACATGTTGGAGCGCTGGCTCACATTGTACCCGAAGGGAGAGGATGCGGATTATCTCCTTCAGGGTTTTAGGCAGGGGTTCCGTATCCCTTTCATGGGTGACAGGTCCCCCCAGGATGCCCCCAATCTTTTATCCCTTAGGGGGAGGGAGGAGGTGGCTGCTGCCAGCATTAATAAGGAGGTCGTTGCGGGCAGGGTCGCTGGCCCTTTCCCTTCACCCCCGTTTCCCAATCTTAAGGTATCGCCCTTGGGCTTAATGCCTAAAAAGTCACCGGGCGAGTTTCGCCTCATTCATCACTTGTCCTACCCAGCCGGACGCTCGGTCAATGATGCAATCCCTGACGACCTTTGCTCAGTCAGGTATACATCTTTTGACCACGCGTTGCGCATGGTGCGCTCATGTGGCCCGGGTGCGCTACTGGCTAAGTGCGACATTAAGTCGGCTTTTCGCCTCTTGCCGGTGCACCCGGGCGACTTCGAGTTGCTGGGTTTTAAATTCCGGGGTGACTATTACTTTGATAAGGCCATGCCTTTTGGCTGTTCCATATCATGCTCGGCCTTCGAGCGTTTCAGCACATTCCTAGAGTGGGCTTCCGTCCGCAGGTCAGGGTCCCAGTCTGTAGCCCATTACCTGGATGACTTTTTATTCGGGGGTGAACGGGGCTGGGACACGTGTACACGTCTCCTCAACACATTTCAGACACTAATGGAGGAACTTGGTGTCCCTTTAGCGCCCGAAAAGACCGAGGGCCCATCTACCCAGCTAGTCTTCCTGGGGGTGGAGATTGACACGGTAGCGCAGGCTTCTAGGTGACCGCGGATAAGGTGTCAAGGATAGTGGCCCTCATCTCGGACTTGATGGCCAAGCGCAAGGCGTCACTGAAGGAACTGCAGGTGCTCCATGGTCACCTCAATTTCGCTTGCAGGGTGGTCGCACCGGGCAGGGCATTTGCTCGGCGCCTGTGCGATGCCATGGCAGGATTATCCAGGCCCCACCATAGAGTCAGGCTCACTCGGGGTATCAGAGCAGACATGCTTGTCTGGCTACAGTTCCTCAGGGAATTCAATGGGGTCTCATTTTGGAGGTCTGACCTCCTGGCTTCCCCCCGCTTTCAGATTCAGTCCGATGCCTCGGGATCCCTGGGTTATGGGATGTACTTCAATGGGAAGTGGGCCTATGGTGGGTGGCCACCGGCCTGGGCAGGCACGGGTCGCCTGCGGGATCTCACATATCTCGAATTTTTCCCTATCCTGGGTGCTTTGATGCTATGGGGCGAGGAGTGGGCCAACTCAGTTGTGCATTTCTGGTGTGACAATGCGGCTGTTGTCCACATTGTCAATGCACAGACTTCTAAATCGCCCAGGGTTATGGACCTAGTGCGCCAATTTGTGTTGCGCAGCCTGCGCCTCAACATTCTTTTCAGGGCCAGGCATGTCCCGGGGGTTAATAATGATATTGCTGACGCTTTGTCCCGCCTGCAGATCTCCCGGTTCCGTGCCTTGGCCCCGGATGCGGAGGAATTTCCCTCGCCACTCCCGGACGAGATATGGACCATTGGCAAGGAGAGGTGAACCGGGCGATTGGCTTGTCACTAGCGCCACGCACGCGTAAGGCGTATCACCACGCATTTAATTCTTTCAGAGCATTCTGTACCCAATTCCGGCTGCCAGGAACCTGGCCGATCCCGGTAACCCATGTTCTGCGGTTCATGGTTTACCTGCATGCTCAGGGCCTTGCACCTCGCACCATAGCATCTAAGCTGTCAGCGTTGGCTTTTATGGCCAAAGTGGGAGGTCATGTGGACAGCACCACTGACTTCCGTGTGAGACATGTTTTGGAGGGGTGGGTGCGCGAGCGCGGGCGTTGCCCGGATGACCGCCACCCGATTTCCCCAGGGGTTCTTACCCAGTTGGCCCGGGGCTGGCCAGGCCTCTGTTTTGATAGATATGAGGCAGCCCTATTTCATGCAGCCACAACGGTGGCATTTTTTGGAGCGCTCCGCATCAGCGAGCTTGTGATGCTGTCTAAGGCAGATGCAAGTCGTAGGGCACTGGAACTCGAGGATGTCTATGTTGCCAAAGACTGGGCTCAGTTGAGGATACGCTCCTCTAAGGCAGATCAGCATAGCGTAGGCAGTAGTGTAAGACTGCTACGGTGTTCTTTGGCAGACATCTGTCCGGTTGGTGCCCTACAGGAGTTTCTTGCACTGCGTGGCACGCACCACGGCCCGTTTTTCTGTCACCAAGATGGGTCTCCCCTTACTAAATTTCAATTTTGGAAGGTGACAGGCAAGGCGCTGGCCAGTGTGGGCCTCCCGGGCGCCCGTTATTGCACCCATTCATTCAGAATACGGGCGGCCTCCACTGCAGCTGCTTTTGGGTACTCTGGGGCTGACATACGCAGCATGGGAAGGTGGGGCTCGCAATGTTTTCAGTTTTATGTGCGCCCACTTCCGCCGTAAGTACCAATTTTTGTCACCTTACCTTCTTTCCTCATTTTTCTGTACAGACCCTGGGTGTCGTATTACACCGGTGACAGTATGGCTGGTGGGCCATAGCTACGTGCACAGGGCAGCGCGTTACGCTGTGGCGACAGAGTGGGGACCCCGACTGGGACTGGGTGCATACGCAAGTCTCACATGGCATGGTAAGCCCGGGATGTTATGGCGGGAGCTGCTGCCTTTCCTTTTTTCAGGCTTGAATGCTGACCCGCCTGACATTCTCATCATACACCTAGGGGGCAATGATTTGGGCCAGGTCACCGGTTTATCGCTGAAGCATGCGATTTGCGAGGACCTCGCCTACTTACATTACGTCTGGCCCGCCACAACCCTGGTTTGGTCGGACATGGTTCCGCGCCATGCGTACAGAGGAGGTTTCGACCTCCTGGCCCTTGACCGCGCTAGACGCATGGTGAATAGGGCAGTGGCGCGGTTCCTTGTCAACAGGGCTTGGGGGAGGGTCAGTCGTCACCCCGCTATTAGTCTACAAAATTATGACCTGTATGCAGGGGATGGGGTCCATCTGTCGCGAGGGGGTATGGACCTCCTGTTGGGTGATTGGCGACCGAGCTGACGGTCTGGGGGGGGGGGCGTCAGGCCTTCTTTGAAGCCCCTCCGTGTGGCGGGTAGCACTGGTAAGGTAAACATTTATGACCCACAGGTATCCGGCAGGTTCGCAATTGACTGGACAACACTAGACAGGCATAAATTGGTTAAACGTTGTCCGGTCAACGACGAACTAGGCGACGGGGTGATGGCTATAGCTAGACAGCATGCATCACCCCGTGATTTCACGGATATGCGTCAGAGGGTGGGGTCATTAGTTAGATATTGACTACGGTCAACAAGTTGTTTGTTGTCAACAAACAAATTGATACAAATAGATACATTGTAACCAATTGCCGTAGGCAATTTTGGGTGGTACCTTACCAGTGTTACTTCGGCCTGCTTGCCTTAAGAATTATGATTGGTCGTTTTACCAATAGAAATTTATAATTCGGACTAGGGCATGAATCAATAAATGTGGCCCAATGCCGTTATCCACTTTCATTTGTGTCTGAGTCCTTTATTGGGGGGTGCGCCTGCAATGCAAGCGCGGCGCCAAAATGGCCGCCGCGCTCTTTGCGGCCCCCCCATCGGACGAAGGCATCCGGGTAGTTAGGGGGCGTGGCCAGCTCTCTTATAAAAGGGGTGGCCACGAGGCAGCCGCGCTGCCATTTTATGAAGCGACGGAGCGGAGAAGTTTTTCCCCTCCACCCCCTCCCTAGTTAACAGTGTGATATTTTGGTCGCTTCGGGGCCGGGTGGGAATTTTTGGCGGGGACCCACAATTGGCTCTCGGGTCCTGGCTTTTTTGCCCATCCCACACTGTTGCTATGGTTTGATATAGGGGTTTTCTGTTGCTGCTGTTGACTTTGGTCACATGGGCGGGTAGCACTGGTAAGGTAAACATTTATGACCCACAGGTATCCGGCAGGTTCGCAATTGACTGGACAACACTAGACAGGCATAAATTGGTTAAACGTTGTCCGGTCAACGACGAACTAGGCGACGGGGTGATGGCTATAGCTAGACAGCATGCATCACCCCGTGATTTTACGGATACGCGTCAGAGGGTGGGGTCATTAGTTAGATATTGACTACTGTCAACAATTTGTTTGTTGTCAACAAACAAATTGATACAAATAGATACACTGTAACCAATTGCCGTTGGCAATTTTGGGTGGTACCTTACCAGTGTTACTTCGGCCTGCTTGCCTTAAGAATTATGATTGGTCGTTTTACCAATAGAAATTTATAATTCGGACTAGGGCATGAATCATTAAATGTGGCCCAATGCCGTTATCCACTTTCATTTGTGTCTGAGTCCTTTATTGGGGGGTGCGCCTGCAAAAAGAGTTTGTACTAGAAATATGAGAACTATAACAGAAACTGCATGGAATATATACATACACACAGAATATATATGTGGACATATGCATACTTGCATTGCCTCTCATGTGTGAACAAAGCCACTTCTCTTTGATGAGAACAACACTATTTTTCCATGTATGTAATCTTTTAGCAGAAGTTAAACATGGCTTCAAATAAGTGAAACAGAGTGGAAGAAGGAAAAATACTAACAGCCTTATCCTATGCATGTTTATATGGAAGTAATTCCTTGTGAGCTCAATAGAGCTTATCCCAAATAATTGTGTACAACAGCAGCTTTTAGATAGGAAGAAAGAAAATCCAGAAATCTACATTGAAAGAGAAGGGAAAGAAGAGCACTGTATTATACTGTATATTGTATCTCTGTAGAAAGAAAATTTGAATGACAAATGGCCTCTGAAAGGGGAAAAACAGTTTTTTTCACACAAGACATCCCAGGGCTAGGGATAGTATGCGGGAGGTGGATCACAGGAGAAAAATCTCCTATTGCTCTGTAGATCAGATTCAGTGGAGTGTTTTTTCCAATCCTATGTGCATGAAAACTACAAAATGCAACTCTGTCTACATGACTGGGAACCTGTATACAGGAAATCGAAGGGCTAAATTAACAAAAAATGCAAAAAGATGCAAGGAGAATAGAATATATTAGAAATGTGCAACATACTAAGCTACTTCAAAAACTGCAATTTGAAACAACATGTTTTTTTTGTGGATCTATCTAAAACTTATTTCCATCTTTGAAGCTTTTGGCTTAGAGTACTCACATTTTTCATATACTTTTCAGTGCCATACTTGATGTGCATAAAAAGTTTTATTTCAACAGGTGAACCAGTCAAAATTAATTCCCCCCACCTAGCTTCTTTTCTTAGCCAAGTTTTCAGCATCAGTGATTCAATGCTTCCTTAACTCTTTATTTCTACTTGTAAATTGACAAAAACTATGACATCCATGTTGTACAGTCTTACATGAAGATGTTTATCTCTTTAGGGGTCCTTTTTCGAAATTGATAAATATATCTTCTGATGATCAACAAAATGTTCATATGAATTATTTGTTGTAGGCGCCAAATATCTCTTTCAAACTAGCACCAGCTGGATATCCATACTGCCACAAATGACAGCTGAGGCAGGTTGAATTAAAAAAATATGAAGGTTCTTGAAGTTAAGCATGCAAACAATTTTGCTTTTGGCTGACTAAAGCAAATCATTGTTGAATGATTCTAGAATCTCAGATTGGATGCTTGATTATTCTGATCAATGCCTATGATTTCTGAAGTGGCTGCCAAAGAAGGTGTTAATGAATAACAAACTAAAACCCTACTTCAAAGCTAGTGAAAAAGCATTCTACAGAAGAAATGCCAACACAGATAAAATATTCTGAAGCTTTTCTAAAATACATTTGCTTGCCCCTAGTGTAACAGGATATCTTTTACTGTCTAGAAACAACCAGAGCAAATTTTTAAAAGGAGAAGATCATTGTATGTTCATGCGCGATAGGAAAATGCTAATAAAATTTCTAGTATTTTCTGGAAGTACTAGAAGGTATATCAAAGGATCAAATATTTTTCTGCCAGCTTTGAGAAATCCCTCCATGATACTATAAAACAGTTATGCTTGCTTTTTTCCTTTACTGAAATGCCTAAGGAATTGGTTAACAGGCCCAGCAGATAAACATAGCCTTATTTGTTCAATGATCAATTAAAACTTTTCATGGAGTTTTCCAAGTGAAATTTGCATGTAATATTGGGTACAAAAGAATAGTCTTAGGCTGGTACCTAGCTAAATGTTGTAATCAGTTTTTAATCTTAGGGTGTTGCTAAAAATCCAATAGAAATTCACACCACCCGAATACCACCAAACCAATGATTTCTCAGTGGACTGGTTATCTGGGTGGTTTTTAATTTTGATTTCACTTTCATGGGTGCGTTTATGCATGCTCGGGTGCAGTAAACGCACCCGCTTCTGGTAGCGGCGAGGGTGGTGACACACCACATGAAATGGTGCTGAAGGGAGGGTCCAGCCCGTGGGCCATAGTTTGGCCACCCCTGCTCTAGCCTATTCTAATAAAGTAATTTCATCTTACAATGACCAATTTGATGTGTTTTCTTCTTGTTTTTGAAATCTCAGTTGCCTTTTTTTCGTCATAAAGAAGAACTTTGATACTTATTTGGAAATGCTACATAAGTGATTTGCAACTCCCAGTGTTGATATTCAGAAGAGGGGGGGGGGGGAGCAAAAGGCCCTTATCTCAAATACAACACATTCCCTTTTATAAAATGTAAAATATCTTCAGAATGTAGTCACTTCATATCATCTATCACTTCTGTCACAGTTTTCTTAAGATTTCTAACCTCTCCAACTTGCTCCTCTTATTACACACCATATGATTTATGAGTACTGCTAGTAAGAGAGACAGCTGTGAGATTAGCATTGTAACCTATCCCAGATCACCTTAGAAGCAATTGCTTCTGAAACATGCTGTCCCAAAATGAAATCACAACACATTTTACTGACATGTACTGTACTTGTAAAAATATTTTCTAGAACTGCAAAATGAGAACGAGATGTAAAAACGTAATCACTAATGATATATTTTGAACTTTTTACAGCAATCTTTTTGAATTTATATACAGCCTTTTATCCAAAATGAGATTCAAAGTGACATGCAATAATTTAAGACAAAAAAGACAAAACATGAAATAAGACTAACTGTCCTAGCCTAGTGTTGTAAAATACACGGGCCCGTTGGTTTTCACAATCCAGGCAGGTTATACACTTGAAGTTTCATACACAGGCATTTGAGTATTATAATGCACGATGAATCATTGAAACAAGAATCCCTATAGAAGTCAGTAGAATCTGTTAGTCAGATTTGTTGGCTGGATGCATTAGTTATGAGGATCATAACTATGGGCAGTTTCTTAATTCTCCATTGGTGACATCTACCACTCCTGCTAATCTGCAGGACATTATAGGAATTTAATTATTAGCCAAACACAAATAATGCATCAGGGCCCCAGGGTGACTTAAATTCCAGCAGACCTTCTCTTACAATAATATATCTCAAGTCAAAGTCTGGCAAGAAGGCTCTACAAAATCCTATGATGAGATTCCTCCCTTTTGCAAGCTCCTGTGTAAAAAGGGTCTAATCATGGAGAACTCTGGAGAAAGGAAACTAAGATAAGACTAAAGACACAGCAATTAACTTGGAGAAAGACAACTTCAGTATCAACAGTGCAACTAGACTACTTACTTGAAGCATACAATCTATTAGGCATTTTGGTCATTATGTAGATAAGTATAGATCTAATTAAATGCTGGGGGCTGCAGTGGCTCTAGTGGCTAAGATGCTGGCTGGAAGGTGGCAGGTCAGCAGTTCGATACCTGAATACTGCAGCAATGAGCTCCTGTCTTTGTCCCAGCTCCGGCCAATCTAGCATTTCGAAAGCAAGAAATTGCAAGTAGATAAATAGGTACCACTTTGGTGGGAAGGTAAACAGTGTTCCGTGCGCTCCGGTGTCTAGTCATGCCTGCCACATGACCATGGAAACTTCTGCAGATGCAGACAGCACTGGCTCTTCGTCTATGAAACAGAGATGAGCACTAAACCCTAGAATCGGAAATGACTGGCTTTTCTGCAAGGGTGACCTTTACCTTTACCTAATTAAATGCTATGCAAAAAGTAAAGCAATCATCAGCTATAACAAGTAAAATACTCCAAGTGAAACATGATAAAAATGACAGGTTAAAATTGTGGGGAATAGGCATGCCAGCACAGATGGTAATGTTTATGTTTAGAAGAGATGAATGTGGAAAACAGGCAGTATTTATGTTTGGAAAAAATGCCCTTGCAGAGCCAGGTACAGATGTTTGGTGGTAAGTGAAAAGAATGACAAAACAACATGTATGTTGTGTCTGATTTGTTCATCAGAAAGGAATCAAAAATATCTAAACATGATGAAATCAGACAACAATCACATGAAATATATATCAAAACATATATATATGGAAGGATCTAAGTCTAAGATCTAGTTGATGTGAAAAATCAAAGGAGATAGGGAAACTCTGTGGGTAGATAAGAAACCCTTTTATGTATGTGATGCTTAGCTGTTTTATGTTTATTTTACTATATATCATCTATTTAATATTTTTCAGCATATTTTTGAAGTATATTCTGTTAAGATGCTTTTATAAGTAACTTGAGTTTATAACTAATTATGAGTTTGTAACTAATAAGCTTAAATGCTTCAGAAGATCTGTTATATGAATTCTTCTAAAGCACTTTTTACAATTTATTCTAAAGGTTAAGGCTTTCCTCATACTATAGTGATAACATACATGCTATAGGAATGGTATTAAGTATTGTTCTATATTTCATCAGATTTAAACAACCTATTCATGATCACCCATGAGTCCATTAAGTTTTGTACTACAGATTTGGATTTTTGAATTATACATTCTGATATATGCACCCATATGTATATAATTGCATAGGTTATGTTTTGCTTGCTAAATAAATATGGAAAAGGAAAATTTTATCTGGACATTCAGTCTGTTATACTCAATGCATAAACCTAAAGAATAAAGGAATACTCAGAACTCATCAGGTACAGAATATTTCCTTTGGCCACATTATTATTTAAAATATTATTAGCTGTGGAACAATGTATTCTGAGATTTCTCAGGAGGCATACTCTAGGGTTTGACTCCTATGAGAAATGCTCATAGCATCTGTCAAGGATTCTGACATAAGAATCATAACAATTTATTTAAGAATCATTTCCTAGAATCTTGTTGGCACAGCTCTGTGGTTGTAAGGACGATGATGTCAGTTGTGGTCTTCTAACTTTAATTGCTTCTAATTCTAAAGCTCTCTATGGATCCCTTTCAACATGGGTAAGGCTCTGGAAGCCTCAGAAGGAGGTAAGCCTTTAGTGTCCCAAGATCACTCCAGCTAGTTTTAATCTCAGTTCTAGTGGCAGCATTTTTCTGACATTAAGGTTTAGAGACCATCCTGAGAACCCATGGTCTAAAGCAAGGGTGCCCAAACTTTTTGGTTGGGGGCCTGAGCACGCCCCCAGATCAGCTGAATGGGCCTGACCACATCCCCAGAAGTGGGCACATTTGCACATGTGCATCCAGAACCACTTCCGGGAGTGGTTCTGGATGTACCAAAAATGGTTGTGGATGTCCCCATGCATGTTGAAATGTATCCATTACACTCCCAGAAGTGGTTCCGGATGTCCTTGCGCATGCAAAATGGCACAACAGTGGGCAATATTGCCAAATGTTTTTAAGGGTTTTAAAATTTGTTTTATATTGGTTTTAACTTGTTTCATTGTGTGGTCAGTGAGGTGCTCGCTGGCCAATGTACACTGCCCGGAGTTTACTGGATTAGGATGGTATATAAATCTATTAAATAAATAAATAAATCTATGGCACACTCAGAAGTGGTTCCAGATGTGCATGCATATTGGTGGGTGCACACACCCCCATCCACTTCTGGGAGCAGCGAGGCCATTGTGGGCCAGATGAATTGGCATCAGGGACCATGTCTGGCCCTCAGGACGTAGTTTGGGTGCCCCTGAGCTAAAGGAAACCATAAGGAGCCTCATAAACAAAGATAGTAGTTGGGAACTTTTCCTCATAAATCTACCTTTGTGTGCTTCTGACACGATTTTTTTAAAAAAATCACTACTCTGAAATGAGGAAAAGGACCATCCAATCCCAAAAGCTACAGGCCAATCTCCCTACTATGCCACTTATACAAAGTATTTGAGCAAGAAATGTTAAATCATCAAGCCCCTGAAATTGAACCTATTCTAATTCCAGAAAAGACAGAATTTTAACCTGGCAAGAGCTATAGAGCTGAAGTCTTAACTTTAACCAAGCATATAGAAGATGGCTTTGAAACAGATAAAGTAACTGGAACAGCATTTCAGCTAATCTCTGCATTACAAGATATTTCATTATATTACAAAAACAGTCAGAAAGAAAAGGATAAGACATACTTTCTCCATTTCAACTTGTTTTTCAGCCTATGAAAATGACAGAGAGGCAGATCCATGTACACTTTTTTTTGGCTCCATAGAGAAAGAACACCATAAAAACACGATGAATAAAATATTAAAAATCCACAGTGGCAAAAGGGGTGCCTCTAAAATTATACTTGTTCGAGAATCTTTGCCATTCTGAATTTTGATTCAAATTCATCTGATCTGTATCTCTGGAGTCTCAGAGCATCAGCTTTGAGCTTCTTACTTGTAAACGGCTTTAGCACATCATTCTATACATTTGTCTTAGAAGTAACATTTCAAGCTCAGAATGATGTGCAGTACAGAACAATTATTATCAGTTCTTTCTCCCACATCCTGAATGTGGCAAAATATATCTTTTTGGCAGTCCTTTATTTCCAATAATGGTTAGAGTTAGAGATTTAGATGAATCATTTTAATGAAGAAAGTGATACCTTATCCTGATATCCAGGAGTGTGAGAGAAACTGCACAGAAGTTTCCTTAATTCAGAAATGGACAGAGTGCAGCTTGTGCCCCCAGACAGGTTTTGTAGCCTCCATTGCTTTTGACTTTCTTGTTAATACTTCCCTAGTTAAAAAGACACCCAAACCCTATGTGTTGCTGCTCCCAGAAGCCTACCGGAGCTGAATTCAATTTATAAATATGTTATGAGCACTGAACCCTAGAGTTGGATACAACTGGCTTTCAAGCAAGGAAAACCTTTACCTTTACCTTATAACTCCTCTCACACCTTTTAACAAATACCGATATATCAATATGGGAAATCTAACCACTACCAGACTCCTCCTTTTCATTAGTTGACAATTTTATCAGTTAGTAAGGTACCCAGAGGATATTTGGGGTAGAAAATTGCACCCCAAAACACTTAAAGTTGACCTGCACATGTCCTACTGATTTTTCTTGTCTTTAGAAGTGCAATATAGCTCTTGTGAGCTTTCAAAATGGGATTGCAAATTCCTCAGAAAGGCCCACCTTCACCCACAACACTGCCAGGTTTTAAGATCAGCTAAATACATTACTAATGCTACATCATAAGCTTATTATAGTTGTAACATTATTAATCCTAAGTACTCATTTTACTACTCCTTAATGCTGAGCAGAAACACTTCTTTTAAAAATATTTTTAAAGTATCCTCATTTTAACTTCTGTCTCTTGATATATTTTAAGTACCCTCATTTTAACTTCTTTTTGCTGTACTATGCTGGTCTTAGCCGTAATAAAGATTGATTGATAGATTGAAAGAGGGCTGTTTAAAATATTTACCTTTATTTTGATAAATGCAACTGAGAATGGCCCACAATATTGCAGGACTTGGAAATTGACAATTTGTTCCTAAGCATGACGACTTGCCAGCAATTCCCACAATTCCCAAAAGGCATGTGTTTGATTGAAGTCCAGAACTGCAATCGATACACATCTGGCCAGAGTTCAGTCCCACATAATTCAAAGAGGCATCTTCCAATATAAGTGGATAGGATAGCAATTACAGGTGAAGCAGGTGACAGCACACCTGCATGGAGTACATGTAATTAAAATTCTCACCTACGTCACCTGGACTAATCAGTTCATGGCAGGTTGTTCACCTATTACTAATATTCTTCGCCAGTGCAGGAACAATTACAGGAATATTAGCTGATATTTATTTTTCCTATGGCTAGGGCATCAAAAAAACCCCAAACATCAGGTATAAATAAGCAAAGTATTATCTTCACATGGCTGATTCTTAATTCCACCTTTGCTTCTGGGGTTTTGAAAATGTTTCTTCTGCTGCTTCATCATCATCCGACTCTTGCATTTCAAGCATTGTGGACATATTCTTAAACGCTCCATGTTTACTATATTCTATTTTAGTCATTTTCTTCTCATCCCAACAAATTGTAATTGATTTCACTGCTAATAAATTATTCAGCAATGTGCCAAAAATGCACTGGATGGTAAGAGATAAGGAGAGCTGTTTTTATGAATTCATTCATACAATTATTTAACACTTATTTCAGCACTGACTTTTGCTTTTGTTAATCAGCAATTACCTTTTTAGTTCTGAATGTTCTGTTTCAGAGTGCAAAAAAAGGTAGCATGGGGCTCTAATTCCATACTTTTCAGTGAGATGCTGTTATACTTTAATGTATTGTATTTTGTTACTCTCACATTGTATTTTGTATTTTGCTTTTGTTATATTGTATCTGTTTTTTGTTGTATTTTTACTGACATGTTGTGAGCCGCCCAGATAGAAATCAAATAAATAATAATAATACCTTCAGCCCATCCCTTTTCTTACAAGTTTTCCTTTCATGTAAATGTATTAAAGCCTTAATAAACGCCTGTTGGTAACACGTTCAAATCCTCATTTAGCCATACTTTATCCTAACTCCCAAGAAGAGCAACATAAAGGAAAGGTGTGGAGTTTCAGTGCCTCTCTGAAATATACATTTATGTGTGAAACAAAACAAAGATTTCTTTTTTAAAAAAACTCTTGTAAGTATTTGAAAATAGTGGAATGAACAAAAAAAATGCAAATGTACACCATCTTTCAAGAGCTTTGAATCAAAACTCTCTTTGGGTTTTAGCATGCTATTGAAGTTCTTTACTATCCATTTTTAAAAATACTTCTTTTATAAAATGGGACATCTTACATGACTTTTAAAAATTTAGCTTCCCCTCGCCACAAAATGTGTAATGGAAAAGAGAAATTCTCATGCCATGAGACATGATGCAACACTGAAAGTAATTTCTTATCTTCAGAATCACTTTACTTTTGAACCCCATTTTCTAAAACAACAACAACATACCTTCCAGTTGAGAGTGTCTAGAAGCATATTTTTAAAAGATATTATTGGTTAACAAGGGCAGGATCATCACAGTACTTTTAACAATAGTCTATTCAAAATCATCTATAACAGCATTACAATTTTGATATATGGAGGTGACAATTTCTAAGTTATCATTTCTAACATAAAACTACAGAGGTAACTCCACTTTCATCCAGAACTTGCTACCTGATACAAGGTCTTACAGATATGTCAACAACACTGCAGAATAATATTTTAAATCCTTGCAATCACAACATAGATGGCATGTTTTAACTGTAACAAATTGAAGATTTATCTGCACGACCCTTATATTATTACATCAATAATATAAAGTGATAACGGTCATGGCTCCATCCTATAGAATTCTGGCATTCCCCTGAAGCAAAACTAGTACTACTCTTCAACAAGAGCTAGTGACATTATTTTTTTAAAAGGAATTCATTGCATTACTCATTATTTCACAACATAAACGGCCATTGTCATTACTGTTACTTTGCTTCTTAAAGTACTCTGGAGCACTGCTGTTTTCAGCACCACAGGAGGATGCTCTGTAGTGGCCAGCTCTTTGAAAAAACTGTGAAAAACAACAAACATGAATCAAAACAATACTGTTCTTGCCACTTAAGACTGAGATGTAAAACTTTTTAGAATCCTGTCAAAATATCTTTACAATGCCTTAAAACATCATTTTAGAGTAACTTTTGAGAATAACTGGAAAATGTTCATTACACCAAAAAGTAACTTTGCAATGAATCATTGTATGGAATCCTCTTGGGGCTCACCTAAGGCTTACAGCTGGGTACATGTAACAGGGAAGGAGAGCAATTCCTCATCAATTAGCTACAGCTGACCACAGAGAGCTGTGTGGACATTACATGAACACCTATAGGACAATACAGTATTAGTTTGTTCTTGTAGTGTAACACAGTTCCACCCCCATCATTACAAATGTTACTAGTTGTAAGTAGCTACATTATCTGTAACTAAATACAAGGTTACGGTATAACCTCACTCTCCTGAAGTACGACAATCTCACAAAATGCAAATTCTACGATTCCTTTGGTTAGATCCATGCACATTAAAATTATAACCAACTGATATAATTGTGCAGTGTAAACAGACCTGCACTTATGTTTCCAGCCATGGGGTCACTTATTCCAATTCATCCAATACTTTTTCAATTCAGTGATGCTCCTTGTGAGATTTGTTGAGTATTCTGGGACAACTCCAGAATGCAAGTAGAAATATACTAACCATGTGACATTAAAGACTTAAAGGTTGTTGGTTGTATTGTCTCTAAGTAGCCAATTAACAAGCCCACTATTTACCTGATCAGCTTTGCTGACCTGCAGAGGCTCAAGTGGCTAAGACACTGACTGGGAGGCAGAAAGTCAGTAGTTCCATTCCTGAGTACTGCAGGATGGAATGAGCTCCCATCGTTGTCCCAGCTCCTGCCAACCTAGCAGTTCGAAAGCAAGAAATTGCAAGTAGATAAATAGGGACCACTTTGGTGGAAAGGTAACAGCGTTCCGTGCACTCCAGTGTCTAGTCGTGCCTGCCACATGACCACAGAAATGTCTGCAGAAGCAGACAATGCTGGCTCTTCGGCTTTGAAGCAGAGATGAAGTTTCCTGATATCCAGGAGTGTGAGAGAAACTGCACAGAAGTTTCCTTAATTCAGAAATGGAGTGAGTGCAGCTTGTGCCCCCAGACATGTTTTGTAGCCTCCATTGCTTTCGACTTTCTTGTTAATACTTCCCTAGTTAAAAAGACACCAAAACCCTATGTGTTGCTGCTCCCAGAAGCCTACCGGAGCTGAATTCAATTTATAAATATGTTATGAGCACTGAACCCTAGAGTCAGATATGACTGGCTTTCGAGCAAGGGATACCTTTACCTTTACCTTATCTCTTTTTGTTCTAGTCACTTTCTCTGCTGCCTCCATGGAAGGCAGATATCTCTATGGATGTCTGCATCTTCCCCAGGCCTGCAACTGGAGAAGAGAGACTGCTTTTACTTCTTACTAGTATACCTGCATCAGCTAGCTCCTTTCCGTCTTTGTTCCTTATCATGGTCATTTTTGCTTTAAATGTTCCCTTGATTTCCCCAATTTTTTTGAAAAGATCTCTGGTTCTGCCTCTTTTGTTGTTTTCCTCCATTTCTCTGCACTGTTCTTTTAGGTAGTTTTCCTTATCTCTCCTTGCTTTTCTTTGAAATTCTGTGTTCAAATGGTTGTAGTTTTTCCTTTCTCCTTTGGCTTTTGCATTCCTTCTTTCCTCTGCTATTTTAAGAGCCTCATCAGACACCCACTTTGCTTTCTTACTCTTCTTTTCTTTTGGTATGGTTTTCTTTGCTGCTTCCTGCATGATGTCCCTCATCTCCGTCCATAATTCTTCCGGTACTCTGTCTACCGAGTCTAAGCCATTAAATCTGTTCATCACCTCCACCGTGTATTCTTTAGGGATGCTGTCTAGGAGATATCTTTCTGGTCTCCGTGTTTTCCCTATTTTCTTTAGTCTAAGCCTGAATTTTGCGATCAGTAGGTTGTGATCTGAGCCACAGTCTGCTCCAGGTCTTGTTTTTGCTGACTGTATGGAGGTTCTCCATCTTTGGCTGCAGAGTATGTAGTCAATCTGGTTTCGGTGTTGGCCATCTGGTGATGTCCATGTGTAAAGTCGCCTCTTGTGTTGCTGGAAGAGAGTGTTTGCTATGACCAGTGCGTTCTCTTGGCAGAACTCTATCAATCTTTGCCCTGCTTCATTCTGTGTTCCAAGACCAAATTTGCCTGTTATTCCCTCCACTTTTTGATTTCCTACTTTGGCATTCCAGTCTCCTAATATAATTTGGACATCATTTCTTGGTGTCTGTTCTATGAGGTGTTGTAAGTCCTCATAGAACTGGTCCATTGTGGCTTCATCTGCACCAGTGGTTGGTGCATATATTTGGATCACAGTGACATTGAAAGGTTTGCCTTGAAATCTGACTGACATCATTCTGTCATTTTTGAGATTGTATCCCATTACTGCTTTTCTCACTCTTTTATTGACAATTATGGCTACTCCATTTCTTCTAAGGTTTTCTTGCCCGCAGTAGTAGATATGATGGTTTCCAGAGCTGAATTCACCCATCCCTGTCCATTTGAGCTCACTGATGCCCAAGATGTCAATGCTTATTCTTTCCATCTCGTTTTTTACCACTTCCAGTTTTCCTTGATTCATAGACCTCACATTCCATGTCCCTATGCAGTATTGTTCCCTGCAACACTGTATTTCTCCTCCTTTCGTATCCCTCCCCCTTTTCAGATCTGTTGTGCTGAGCATCCCCTTGTTTTGCCTTTTGTTTTGGTCCATAGGGTTCTCTTGGCAAACTTTGTGGCGTGCCTTGCCGGTCTCTACGCCAGTCTTTTCCCATCACACATGTTATCACAGTTTAAACAGTTTTAAAACAAAGTATTATCATGCACAATATCACAGTTTATCACATAGTATCAAAGTAAAAGTTGAACTAATTAATGAAAGGGAAAGAAAGAAAGAAAGAAAAAGTCCACTATAAGTACTCAGATAGAAAATAAGTTTCGCAGATCAGCAATACAAAAGCAACAAATGTTTCTTCAATTTAAAACAATACCGTAACAAATCACTATCTTTTAAGTATGTATCCCAGCCTTCACAATGAAGGGACAAATCATATCAGGGAACATTTAAAGCAAAAATGACCATGATAAGGGACAAAGACGGAAAGGAGCTAGCTGATGCAGAAGAAATTAAGAAAAGATGGAAAGAGTACACAGAGGAACTTTACAAAAAGGACCTCAACACTCCTGATAATCACAATGAGGAAGAAATTGAACTTGAGCCAGACATCCTGGAGAGCGAAGTCATAAAGGCCCTAAAGAGCACTGCAAACAACAAAGCTAGTGGAGATGATGGTATCCCAGTTGAATTTTTCAAAGCGCTAAAAGATGATGGCGTCAAATTACTGCATTCAATATGCCAGCAGATTTGGAAAACAAAACAGTGGCCACAGGATTGGAAAAGATCAGTATACGTCCCAATCCCAAAAAAGGGCAATGCCAAAGAATGTTCAAATTATCGAACAATCGCGCTCATCCCACATGCCAGCAAGGTGATGCTCAAGATAATACAGGACAGACTTCAGCAGCATGTGGAGAGAGAATTACCAGAGGTGCAGGCTGGTTTCAGAAGAGGCAGGGGGACTAGAGACCACATCGCCAACATACGCTGGATCATGGAGAAAACAAAGGAATACCAGAAACAAGTTTACTTTTGTTTTATTGACTACACTAAGGCATTTGACTGTGTGGACCACAACAAGATGTGGCAAGTAATTAAAGAGATGGGAATACCAGAGCACCTCATATGCCTCCTGAGAAATCTGTACATGAACCAAGAAGCAACAGTTAGGACAGAACATGGAATAACAGAGTGGTTTGGAATAGGAAAAGGAGTAAGACAAGGCTGCATTTTGTCACCATGCTTATTCAACCTATACACAGAGCACATAATGCGCAGTGCAGGGATGGAGGAATCACAATATGGGATTAAAATCGCTGGGAGAAACATCAATAATCTGAGATATGCAGACGATACCACCCTAATGGCAGAAAGTGAGGAAGACCTAAAGAATCTCTTGATTGGGCTGAAGGAGGAGAGTGCAAAAGCTGGCTTGAGACTCAATATCAAGAAAACCAAGATAATGGCAACAGGCCCCATCAGTTCCTGGAAAATAGACGGGGAAGAAGTAGAAGCAGTGACAGATTTTACTTTCTTAGGATCAAAGATCACTGTAGATGGGGATTGCAGCCATGAAATAAAAAGGCGACTGATTCTTGGGAGACAAGCGATGAGAAACATGGGGAACATAGTGAAAAGCAGAGACATTACATTGCAAACAAAAATTAGAATAGTCAAAGCAATGGTTTTCCCAGTAGTAATGTATGGATGTGGGAGCTGGACAATTAGGAAGGCTGAACGCAGAAGAATAGATGCCTTTGAAATGTGGTGTTGGAGGAGGGTTTTGAGAGTCCCCTGGACAGCGAGGAGAACAAATAGGTCAATCTTAGAAGAAATTAACCCTGACTGCTAATTGGAAGGTCAAATAGTAAAGATGAAGCTAAAATACTTTGGACATCAAATGAGAAGGGAGGATTCACTTGAGAAGGCATTGATGTTGGGAAAGGTGGAGGGCAAAAGAAGAAGGGGGAGGCCAAGGATGAGATGGCTAGATGGTATTGTGGACACAATGGGCACAGGGCTGGGAGGGCTGAGGGGGATGGTGGAGGACAGAGGCGCCTGGAGGAAAATGGTCCATGGGGTCGCAAAGGGTCGGAGTCGACTGTGCGACTGAACAACAACAAAGCATACCTGACTTCTTCTTACCACTACTAATGAACACAGACTAATGAATAGTGTATAAAGACTATTTTAGCACATGTAATTAGTAAGACATTTTCCTTTTTCCTTAAACTTTTTGTCTGAGAATCTCACAAACTTTTTGTCTGTGCTGAAAAGGGGAAGGACTGGGAATAGTGGCTCCAATATTAGGCCCTAAATCTTGCCTTGCTTTTGCTGTGCAGCTGTTACAAAAATTATCAAGAATCACCATTGATTGCAGAAAATGCCTGGACTGGATAAGTTACTCTTATAGCATTTTTAAAAAATGGTAATACTGTGGTACCTTACTTAAACAGAATAATGCGTTCCACAGGATTGCTCTTTGGAAATGTCTGCATATACAGACAGTGCTGGTTCTTGGCTGTATACAGATATGAGCACTGAACTCTAGAGTCGGACCTTTACCTAAAACAGGTAATATTAAATCTTTCCCCAAGGGCTGGAAAGGCAATATTTTATTGTCAGTCACACATTAAGAATCTTTGATAAGTGGACATTTCCTCTATGTGGTTGTTAAGTAATAAAGTAAAATGTGATAGAGTAAGAGCATTACATCTGTCTAAGAAAGGAAGATTCTTCAACGATTACCACTAACGTGCACATTTATCATATAGTTAAGTCATACCAGTACCAGGTATTTTGGATTTGAAAGGACAATGAGAAAGGCACCAACCAACAAACAGATGCTCTGAAAGTGACTAATCCAGGATGCTTTCATGATAATCTTGGCAGACTTTTAACTCATAGATAATGGTGACATCAAAATACATCCCAAAGGGTTTCTCCATCACACATTTCTCATCAACAAAATGAAGAAAACCACAAATTGAACTTATTTGCTTTGTTTATATAGCACACAGAATATATGCAATTGAATCCTCATTTCCAAATGTTTATTCTATCAAAAGCATCATTAGGCTATGTTTTCTAGGTATCATGTAGAGTGTACTAATGCACATTCAGGCTGCAGGTGTTGATTAGGCATTTCTGTTCAAAATGAGGATTACAAACACTGTTACATTTAAATTGTCCTATTTTTTTCTCCTCAAGAAATAGGTTTAATTAATTCCACTGGGACTAAGAAATGCAGAAGCCTAAACTTCAATGAAAAGCACAGGTTAAAAAGAAAGAATGCTGAAGATATACACTACCTTAACTGATGTTCCTAAGCTGGCTTGCTTTCCCACTTGGTGGCAGTCAAAAGTTCCTTGGGTTGTTTGCAATAAGTGTAAAAGCAAAATAATTTTCATGGAAAGCAATATATGAAAACCAATATTTGGCTTGAGTGACCAGATAATGATACTTCTGCAGATTGCTTGTAAGTAATATATGCAGGTGTTGTTTTTAAATGTTTGCAGAAGGATAAAACATATTAATAAAATTATACAACCCTGTCCCTTTACAAAATATAAGCAAATATGCATCACTTTTAACTCTAAGTCTTTTGCATACATCTTCTGAAAATGCTTTTGCATCTCATTTGCAGAAATATTTTACCACTTGTCTTGAAGTAATTTTCCCTTCAATCAAACCACTTACAGAGAAATTATGTTAATATGAAAAGTACTTCTATTAATTGATTATGAACTTTAAGGATATTAGGAAACTACACATAATTTGCCAATGTAAACTGGACTTAGGGGAGTACACAAATGTTACCAAATATCAAGGCAACAATTTAGGGCCATTTTTTTACTGAAACTTGCATGGTAGCTGCTCTAACAGTATCACATACCACTCTGAAAATATCAGATCAGCACTTTACATACATGTGCATGCAGATTTAAGGGGAAAACCACAAGTACATTTGGTTGTAAAGGAAGTTGCATGCCTACATGTGCTGGAAATTGAAGTAGATGCTTCTGTATGATTTCACGTTCCCATGTAGTCTAGTCAACCAATAATTTATGGAAGAAGTATAGAATCAGTGAGCAACAGTGAGAATGCATAATCCATATAATCATTTTAGATACAATAGGCTGCATTCATTGCTTGATGTCTGCTTGTGCCACAACATAATTCAATGTAAAAATGGACAGATATTCCTTTCCAATTCAGTCAGCACTCCAAAACGCAAGCATCTAAAAACTTACTGCAGAGGGCTGAGTAATCCTCTGTAGCCTATTTTTTGGGGGTAATTAAGATTGTATAAAGAGGCTGGTAGGTACTAGCCATCAGGTTTGGTTTAAATAAATTCACCATTTGGTCTGTGGATGAGAACACAGATTTCAAATTATGGAGCAATGTTAAAGCACATTACCAAAGTCAGAAAGACTATCAGTTGAGTTCAGGCTTCCACATTCTGTATAAGATTGTTGTTATTAAGAGTGTACAGATTAAAATGCAAAATAAATCATTGTTATTTGCTTCTTTTGGTTAATGTACCTATTGTGCAGGAAATAGTCTTTTTTAAAAAAAAAATCAAAGAATATAAAGCTGAGTTACATAGTCACACATATGAAATCTGATGATTTCACCCACTTTTTATGGACAATACACTCTGTTGTCAAGTTTGTTAACAAACTTACAGTTCTTCCAGATATAGTATTTTGCAGGCGCACCCCCAAAAAAGGACTCAGACACCGGTATAAGTGGATAACGGCATTGGGCCACATTTATTGATTCATGCCCTAGTCCGAATTATAAATTTCCATTGGTACTCAGCCAATTATAATTCTTAAGGCAAGCAGGCCGCAGTAACACTGGTAAGGTTCCTCCCAAATTGCCAACGGCAATTGGCTACAATGTATCCATTTGTATCAATTTGTTTGTTGACAACAAACAAATTGTTGACCGTAGTCAATAAACTATCTACTGACCCCACCCTCTGACGTGTATCCGTAAAATCACGTGGTGATGCATGCTGAATAGCTCGTGCCATCACCCCATTGCCTGGTTCGTCGTTGACCGGTCAACGTTAACCAACTTGTACCTATCTAGTGTTGGCCAGTCAATTGCGAACCTGCCGGATACCTGTGGGTCATAAATATTTACCTTACCAGTGCTACCCGCCACACGGGGAGGCATCCATGATGACTCACCGCCCCCCCCAATACCGCCATCCCGGTCGCCAGGCCTGCTTGCATCACACCAAGAACGAGGTACATACCTCTAGCCGACAGGTGGACCCCTTCTCCCGCTTACCAGCAAAATTTTGTCTAATCCTATCAGCCGGTATCCAATGGCCGTCTTACAGCCATGCACCGAACGGGATGGAGCCACAGCCCCGTCCACTGACTGCCGGAACAGTCCGAACTAGGGAGATCCGCATCTCCCCTAAATTGGTGTCTCGGCACGATGTTAGACCATAGCGACCGTATGTAAGCCATACGTGATGTAAAAGCCAGGTCACAGCCCCCCAACGGTTTAGTAACAGCAGTGATCCGTATAATATCGCTGCCACCGGGGTGCCTGTAAAACATAGGGCGGTTGAGCATCCCTGTCAGATAGCAGGAATGGCCTCAGTTCCCGCCCCCATGTGCCGCGCATACCATACCATAGCCTTTGTGCGGATGCACACAGCCCGGCCGGGGTCCACTCTCTGTCGCTGCAGCCTATACCGCTGCCCAGTGTACATAGCTGCGGCCCACCAGCGTCCCGCCACCGGTGTGTTGAGACCCTTAGGATCTGTAAAAGAGGAGAAAAAAGGTGAAGGGCATAAACAGGTACTCATACAATGAGGGGACGTACATATCTGAAATTGCGCGTAGACGCATATCCACCTCGTAGTACCCCAAACGTAGCCGCGATCAGCGCGACGCCTACCTTAAGTAAATGGTGCCAAAACGGGCCCCACACCGCAAAACGCGGCACCGGTCACCCTCAGGGACTGTACTATAGTAAGGGTAGACCCATCCCGGTGGCAGAAAACAGGCTGGGGCGCGCAGCAGGCACTGTCGAAAAATCATGTAGGGCACCAACCGGACAGATGTCTCGAAAACTTAGTAGCAGTATACACCACTGCCTACCGTGCTGAAACACCCGTGAGGACCATATCCCCGCACAAGCCCACTCATGTGATAGAGACATCTTCGAGTTCCAGTGCCCTACGAGACACCTCCGCCTTACACAGGTGGTACCAACTCTGGCACCCTCTCACTGATGCGGAGCGCTCCAAAAGGCTACCGTGGTAGCTGCGTGGCTAAGAGCCACCTCCCACCTATCTGTACATAAGTAATGCCACCTCGTGCAAAGTGGGTCAAAATTCTGGGAACAGGAGTGATGCGTGTAGGGGCAGCGGGCATGTTCTCGTGTCCACCCTTCCCTGACACGACACATGAACTCATAGTGATACGCCTTATGCGTGCGAGGTGCCAAAGACACGTCCGGTTCCCTTCAGCTCGCCTAACGTCCAGCTATCGGCCAAACGTGGCAAGTGGAATTCCTCTGCCTCGGGAGAAAAGCACGGAAACGGGCGATCCGCTGGTGGGGAAAAGCAGCAGTAAAGTCATTATTCCTACCTAGAACATGTCTGGCCTGGAACAGCATATTTAGGCGTAGGCTTCACAAAAGAATAGACAAACTAATGTCAGGACCCGGGGGATTTGCATTTCTGGGTGTTGACAATGTGCACCACTGCCACATTGTCATGCCGAAATTGGACCACTGAGTAGGCACACTCATTGCATCATAGCCTCAGTGCTTTCTAAAACGGGAGAAAACATGATTACGGTGATTGCGGGGACAATCCGTGCACCCACCCTCAGAGTAAACTCCATAAGTCAGAGAGCCGGCGGTATCTGACCATACTAGATATCTAGGGTAGATCACTAAGTCTGATCTCCCATAATAGACCCCCCTAAACCCAGGAGTAATTTGAGCCAGAGCAAACAAATTAAGGGGGGCAATGAATTAACTACAATCCCCAAGGGCATACTCTATGTTTGGCAATCAATGCCAAAATCGCCATGGACATCCAAGCCACCGTATCAATGGTTAACCTGGATGCCCGCGCGACAGCATCGAGGCGTAAATGTGATGTCTGAATATGGGACCTCGGTTCCCACCTGAGTGTCTGAATCGTGATGAGGAGACGCGTACACGTGTCCAAGCCCCGTTTAACCCCAGAATCAAAGTCGTCGAGGTAATGGGCTGGAGACCAAGGCCCCAACCTGTGAGCGAATGCCCACTGAATGAAAGTCCCACATCGGTCAGGTGCCGAACCTGAATTAACGCGGTCAGAAAGGGGGTTGGCCCTATCTAATTAAAATTCCCCTCAAAACCTAAAAACCCGATAGGTCTAAATCATGAGGTGCACTGGCAAAAAGCTGGAAGCCGAGTGCACATCACACTGTGCCAAAACAGCACCAGAATTGCGTGAGCGCGCCACCTATAGTAGCCGAGGTAACTACGAGTACCTGACTGAACAAGGTCACCAGGAAGGGCATCCCTGAACAGAGCACCCACAAGGTAAGCCGAATGGAGGATTATATTACATTCACCCTTTTTCTAGCTTGGTATGAGCTTCAAGGGGATACATTCGACTAAGGAAAGGTGGTTCCAAGAAGGGCCCCCCATTACTCTCATAGCCCCCAACTTCCTAACTGTGGACAGTGGAGCCCCCTCTCCGTTACCCTGGAAGGGAACCAAATTAGTAGCATCCTGGGGCCCCCAACACCCCCGAATGGATACAAAAGCCCCATTGGAAAACCTTCCAGCAGGTCTCCCGCCCCACCCCTCCTTGGATGAACTGAGTGACATCCCTCCATGCTGACTGTACTTTGGGCGGGGGGGGGGGCTTATGACAAAGTTAGTTGCTTCAGACGGAGCTCTGATCGCCCCTGTGCACCCCCACCTCTGCCCCGTAACCCAACAACCCGCGGGCACGCGGAGGCGGTGAGAGGGCCGGCGCATAAAGGGGGCACTAAGTCGGTAATGACCGTGGTGCTTAGTACACACATCGTCAGCTGAGCAGGCCGAACACCGTAGGCGGGCCGGAACCCCCCGTCCGACCAGTTTGCGTGGAGCCAGTGTCTCAAACAGCCCGCTGCTCAGCATGGCCACCATGGTACCCATCACCAGGCACCGGTCCCGTGGGAATGATGTACACGAGCACCCTTGCTGACAGGACTCATCCCAACTCCCCTCGGGATATAGAGCCACCCTCGACCACATTCCTCACCATGAGCCAACTGTCATGGGCCCATCCGCTCGACATCAGGATGGCCCAAACAGGTCAAGTCCTGCGGCATACCACAATACGTACAAGGTATGCCGACAACCAGTTGGCCCCAAGGTGCGCGGTGGCTAACGGCGATGGGACATCTCTTTGTCTCAGCCGTCCTGTCCTTCTCTCTCCTCCCAGTGGGCTCGCAGTTCAATAGGGAGAATATCCACATGTCCCCCACCAGCCCTTGCCCCTCATGGCCTGCGGCCAACAATCAACCGGGGCCAGTAATAGCTGTCCATCGGCAAAGCCCTTGACGGCACGTTCTGTATAAAGGGGCCTACGCAGCAGGATCCAGACAGCCCCTGCGATGCTCAACACTGTTCCAGGGGCGGACACCCCAGTGCGTGGTGGCTTACTACGGCGGGACCACACAATGTCTCTGTCCTCCTGTCCGTACCTCCTATCCCTATTTGGGTCTCAGTTCATAGGGATAATATATCCACGTACTCCCCCCCCCCACCAAATCTTTTCCCTCATGATCTGGGGCAGATGATCACTGGGGGGGGGATGAATAACCAGTCGTCGGCAATGCCATTGCCGGTACATGATGTACACCGGACATACACAGCGGGACCTGGACAGCCCCTGTGATGCCACGTACCGCCCCGGGAGCATAAACCCCCACCCCAAACGTCGTGCCCGAATGCAACCAAGGGGCACTGGGATAGGATGGCGAGTGATGCCCCTCAGCCTCAAATTGGCGAGGCAAAGAGCACTGAACCCCCACTGCTGGAAATGGACTGTGATGTGTGTGCATTCAACTTGAACCTAATACTCACAAGTTGCACCCCCGTGAGCCGCCCCCACTGGGGGTTCCGGCCCATGGTGGGCGTCGGAGCTCGCGACCGAAATCGAGCTCTGGGGTGACCTCCAACGCACTCCAGCCGCAGTTCCAGACAAACGGGGAGCTGCGAGACAGCGGCGGGCACAGGCCGGCGTGTCACTAGAAGCTCGACCCAGCTGGCCGCCTGTTGCATAGTGGCAGCAGTCGAAGTAGCCGGCAGACACAAAGGGGCTCCGTAGTTAGGGAAGGGGCCCCCACCAAATGGTTAGCTAAGGATGCCCCCAGCACAGCCAAACGTGCTAACCAGGCATCTCCTGCCACGAAAAACCCCTAGTAGGTGGGCCAGGTGGGCCGGATGGCCTGCTCGGTATTGGGCCGGAGGCCCCAATTTGAGAGCCTGGGCCAGAATAGGGCCATGCCCAAAACTCCGGCCCCTAATGGGTAAAACGTGCTGTGAGCCAGCACCAGGCCCTCCCCCCAATCGTCCCGGCCCGTGGCCGGCATCCGTGGGCCGAGGGCCGGATCCTCTGAAGGGCCGATCCCTAGGGATGCCTCTAGCGCCGCTACGCGGGCCAGTAATGCATGCCAATCCCCCTGCATAAGGGGGCCAGGTGGGCCGGATGGCCCACCGGCCAATGGTCCAGGGGCCCCTACTTGAGAGCCAGGCCCCAAAAAAGGGCCATGCCCAAAACTCCGGCCCATGAGGGGCCGGGGTAAGCCCTGCTGTGCAACCGCACCAGGCACTCCCCCCTGCTCAAAACCCATGGCCGGCAATTGCGGGCCGGGGGCCGAAGCCCCTGTAGGGCCGATCTGAGGCTGGAGGGCCGCGGGCCACGGCCTGAGCTGCCCCATCCCACCGGTCCCGGTGGGAACCTCCGGCTGGAAGTCCTGTTGAGGGGGTGCAGTCGCGGTCCTCCGACCCGACTGCTGCCCCCTGCGCAGGCGAGCCTGCTTCGCCATAGCCTCCTTTCTAGGAGGCATAAATGAAGAGCGATCCCTATCCAGGGATCAAAAATCGCTAGCTGGGAAGCCGAAAATCAAGCAGCCAAGACCGCTAAGGGGCTGCAGCCACGAAAAGGCTTCCCTCTGCAAGACGAAGAGCGACAGAGAAAAACTTCTCCTCTCCGTCGCTTTTACAAAATGGCAGCTCGGCTGCCTCGTGGCCACCCCTTTTATAGAGGGGTGGCCACGCCCCCTAACTACCCGGATGTCTGAGTCCGGGGGGCCCGCAAAGAGCGCGGCGGCCATTTTGGCACCGCGCTTTCATTGTCTGAGTCTTTCTAGAGCAGGGGTTCTCAACCTACAGCCCATGGCAACACAGCACCATTTCACAGCACCATTTCATGTGGCCTGCACCACTGCCACCGCCACCAGAAGCAGACGTGGATGTGATTATGACAGCCATAAATGCACCCACAGCTGTCATAAACATGCCGTAAATGCACCCATGGCTTTTGCAAACACGTTTTCAACAGCCGTGGATGCGTTTTACGGCAGTGTTAATGGCAAGGGAACCACCAGTCTGGCCCACTCAGCTGTCTGAGGGTGCGTAGGCCAGCCCACAGCTTTAAAATGTTGAGAACTCCTGCTCGATAGCTTATTGGGTTTCTTATTAGTGTCAGGGACTGAAATAAATAGTATATCTGTATAAATGTCATACTGCTTTTTCTCATCTCTTTCTAAACCAGGGTGGGAATTCTGAAAGTAAGTCCCACTGAGTTCAATGACCTATACTGAGAAATAAGGGTGATTTGAATTTCAGCCTGAACAATCCCACACAATTCCCAGACATATGAGGCTGAGGAAAGGGTTAGATCAGATATGGCAAATTACATTAGCACACCTTCATAACAACAACAGCAACAAAAAAATTAGCTTCCTTCTAGCTTCAGTGTCTCTCTCCCCCCCTTTTTTTTCTGGCCACATTGAGATTCATTTCATAGTTTGGCAAGATTTAATTCTGTTTTCTATGACTAATAGACCACATCTTCCTCACAGGACCTTCTCTTAAGCAAAGGTATACTGAGTTCACATATAGAAAAAGGAAAGCTGGTTTCCTTCTTAAATGCTGATTCAGCACAGTAGTGTATAGGCCTGAGGAAGTGGAAACAGACAATTTAAACTATCTGTAAAAAAATGGAAAATTGCAGAGCATCCTGGGGGAAAATCATAAACCATAAGATTTTTTCTAAAAAATTGGCATGATCTTCCTTTCCCTATATAAAATTTGAATCATGCTCTCATGACTATTGTTATTCTCTGTGACAGATACGTCAGGTTTCAACATTTCTGCAAGACATTCTAAGTAATAGAAAGTGAAGTCTGTACAAAGAAAAAAAAATCACATCCACTGAAGAAATGGTTTATAGATAATTTAAGCACAGATTGATATTTCAGTTTTAAAACCTGCTAAAGAAAAATATAGCATGATAAAATTGTAGAAATGTCATTCCCTCTCCCTCAAATATACATAGAAGGTGTACACCAATATCCTCTTCTGAACTACCATATATATTTGCTTTCAGTTACTTGGTATTACAGACATGTGGATGTTGCTTTCTTTACAGCATGCATGCAAACAAAACAGACAACAGCAGAAAGACAAAATTGACACTGACTGTCAAAAGAGAAGTAAAGAACACAGTACAAGATGGTGTTCCAGTGGGAGACCGGAAGAAGATGGCGGGTGTGTAGAATGCGAGTGAGCTGAGCTGTGTGTTGTTGCACTGAAAAGGTAGGAAAAAACTGGTGGTTATGAAAGACTGCAGTGGCTCAAGTGGCTAAGACGCTGACTGGAAGGCAGGTGGTCAGCAGTTCAATTCCCGAGTACTGCAGGACGGAATGAGCTCCCATCTTTGTCCCAGCTCCTGTCAACCTAGCAGTTTGAAAGCAAGACATTGCAAGTAGATAAATAGGGACCACTTTGGTGGTAAAGTAACAGGGTTATGTGTGCTCTGGTGTCTAGTCATGCCTGCCACATGACCATGGAAGTGTCTGCAGAAGCAGACAACGCTGGCTCTTCGGCTTTTAAACAGAGATGTGCACTGAACCCTAGAGTTGGATACGACTGGCTTTTGAGCAAGGGAAACCTTTACCTTTACTATGAAGAATAAAAAAGAGAAGACGACAAGTGAAAAGTTGATAAGTTGAAGTAGTGAAGAAGTTGTGGCAAAAAGAGGTGGAGCAGTGTTGACAAAACTGAGAGACGCGGTGAAGAAAGACAGAATGAAAGACAGAGCGACCACATGTTATAAGGAAAAAGGAGGAAATCAAACAGGATCTCCTTACATTTGATTATACTTTACTCACTTTTGTAATGGCAGAAAGGTAGAAAGCAATTGCTTTCAGAGCAGACAAAGATTTAGGAAAGGTGGGACTCACTGACCCACCCTCATATACAGAAAAACACTTAAAACTAAAATATAGCAAGTAAGCATTCAGTAGCTCTTCTTTCCCCACCCTAACCTCTTTATCTATGCCACCCCTTTCATTCCTCATTCATCAGACCCGCCTAATTCTTCCTGCCAGCTGGGGGTCCTTTAAAGCAGGGCTGCAATTAAAAACAACCTAGCACCTTCTGGAGTATGATTGAGTCCTACCAACTGAGCTGCAAGGAAAAGGAACAGTTCGGCTTTGAAGCATTGCCTGAAGTAATGCTACCAAGGGTTCTTCAAAGTAAAAACAGCAGCTTTGCCCTGCAGTCCAGCTTTAGAAAGTTCTTTAACTAAAGCCAGAGAATTTAGTGAAAGGGGGAAAATATCATCTATGTTTTCTGTTATTTCTCCTTCTCCCATTACACATATGTATGCAGCATCATTTTCATTGCATTGCTCCTGAAAAAAGGAAACCAAAACATGCTGTTAACAGTGCAACCTGAGCAGTATATTTCAAAGGAAAGTGTACAGCACGGCATGGTGCACTTCATAAGTCCAGTGGATGCTTAGCTAATTTCTTAGGAGAAGCATACTTAATTTCTTATATGAGTACACAGGTTTTACAGTTAGGAAAGTCTTCTCAGGTCTTAAGCAAAATATATCGCCCCATTTTTCATAATGCTGTATCTCTTTGCAGGCGCACCCACCCAAATAAGGACACAGACACCGGTATTGGATTTAAGGCATTGGGCCACTTTTATTGAATAATGCCCTAGTCCGAATTATAACTTTCAATTGGTGTTTCATCCAATTGTAATTCTTTAAGGCAAGCAGGTCGCAGTAGCACTGGTAAGGTTCCACCCAAATTGCCAATGGCAATTGGCTATTATGTATCAATTTGTATCAATTTGTTTGTTGTCACAAACAAATTGTTGACCGAAGTCAATATACTATCTATTGACCCCACCCTCTGATGTGTATCCGTTAAAATATCAAGGTGATGCAGGCTGTGAAGCTCCTAGCATCACCCCGTTCATGGTTCGCCCCTGACCGGCCAAGCCTGTTACCCCTGTACCTATCTATGTGTTGGCCAATCAATTGCGAACCTGCAAGATACCTATGGGTCATAAATTTTACCTTACCAGTGCTACCCGTCACATGGGGAGGCGTCCATGATGACTCACCGCCCCCCCGACCGACAATTCAGTCACCAGGCCCGCTTGCACGACATCCAAAAAGAGGTCCATACCTCTTGCTGACAGGTGAACCCCATCTCCAGAATACAGGCGAAAAATCCTGTAACCCTATCCCGGAGGACGAATGGCTGTCCCCAAGCCATTCTCGATAAGGAACTGGGCAACAGCCCTGTTCACTGACCGCCGGGCATGGTCCAAACCACAGGGGTCAATGCCTCCCCTATAATAGTGTTCCGGCACGATGTCTGACCATAACAACTGCGTGTACGGCCATAAATGGTGAAGAAACGCCAGGTCACTGCACATGGAAGTCTTTAATGCCAGGCCAGTGATCTATGCACGATCATCACCTCTGAGGTGCAGAATTAAAAATCTGGCGGTCTGGCATCCCCAATGGACATCAGGAATTGCAACAGTTCCCATCACCTCATGCCGCACACACCATACCACTGCATACGCACGGTTGCACATAGTCCGAGATGGGGTCCCCACTCTGATGAAGCCGCATACTGTGCCACCCAGTGCACATAACTGTGTCCCACCAGCCACACTGTCACCTGTGTGTGGAAACACACAGGGTCTGTAAGAGGAGAGAGAATTGAGGGCATAACAAGGCACTCATGCAGTGAGGGGACGAACAGACGGAGAAAAAGGCGCAGATCCCCACCTGCCCATGTGACATATGTCAGCCTCCGAGTACCCAAATGCAGCCGCGGTTGATGCAGCACCTATCCAAAACGAATGGGTACCGTAACGAGCCCCAGGGACCCCCGCACTGTGAAGCGCCGGCCCAGTAACCCTCCAGAATTGGAATTTGGTAAGGGAAGACCCATCCTGGTGGCAGAACAACAGGCCAGGGCGTGAACCACATGCTGCCACAAACGCATGTAGGGCACCAACCGGACAGATGGCAGCATCATGCTACTACTCTTTCCTCGCTGACCGGCCCTTGAGGAGCTAATCCTCCACAGAGCCCACTTCTGGTTGAGCGACACATCTTCCAGTTCCAGTGCCCTGCAGGACATGTCCCCTGTTGAAAGTGGGACCAGCTCACTGATTCTCAGAGCCCTAAAGAAAGCCACGGAGGTAGCTGCCTGAAAATAGACTCTTCGTACGGATCATAGCGAAAGCTATGCCGACCTCTAGCGAGGCTTGCCATCAGAAAAAGTGAAACAGGGTGATGTGTGTCCGGGCGGCAGCCGCGTTCACGTGTCCACCCCTCCAACACCCGGCGTATTCGGAAGACACCCATGTGAGGAGCGTAACCCCGTGCCTAGCCATAAATGCCAAGGCAGAAAGCCTGGCGGCAATGGTGCGTGGGGCCAGACCTTGGTCATGAAGGTGCACCATGTACTGCAAAGCATGTTCAACAGGGATTGGCAACATTTCATGCAGTTGCACCTCCCTACAGAAAGCCCTAAATTGGGGGAACATGTGCAGATGCGCCTTAGGCATGCACGGGGCCGATCACCCAGTTCGCCTCTCCTCACCAAAGGTCTGCATCTCACGCAGAAGTGGAGAGGGAAGTTCCTCTGTGTCTGGCACCCAGGCTCGGAACCGGGGGATCTGCAGGCGGGATAAAGCATCAGCAAATTTAAAGGTGTAACATGCTGTATAGATCATATCCGCACCTCGTTTCTTGGTCCACCCGAAAGTGGCCAGCCCAAGTCTTATTGTCCCTTGTCCTATCCAGTGGCCAATCAGCTGTGTCCCTGCCAGATTCCTAGGGGGGGGAGTGCAATGCCTCGGGCATATTGAGGGGGTGCACAACCCATGCTGCAATGAAGAGGATGATACCTCAGGTACTCTAATTAGGCGCACAGCCTCACACCGGAAGGAGGAGGACCATGTCACAGGCACACAGAGGAGGTGTGCTACCTTGTGCCAAAAGGAAGAAGACCATGCCTCGGTTACCCCCATGAGGTGCCCGCCTCATGCCACAAGAAGAGAACCATGCCTCAGGTACTCCCATGAGGTGCCCCGCCTCATGCCACAGTAAGAGGACCGAGCCTCGTGTATCCCCATGAGGTGCCCTGCCCCATGCCACAGTAAGAGGACCATGCCTCGGGTACTCGCCTGAGGTGCCCTGCCTCATGCTGTCTTAAGAGGACCATGCCTCGGGCACTCCCATGAGGTGGCCTGCCTCCTGCCACCATAAGAGGGCCATGCCTCCGGTACTCCCATGAGGTGCCCCGCCTCACGCCCCAGTAAGAGGACCATGCCTCGGTTACTCCCATGAGGTGCCCTGCCTCATGCCACCATAAGAGGACCATGTATCGAGTACCCACATGAGGTACCCTGCCTCAAGCCGCATTTAGAGTGCCATGCCTTGGGTGCTGCAGCAAGAGGACCATGCCTCGAGAACCCGCATGAGGTACTCCCATGAGGTGACCCGCCCCAAACCACAGTAAGATGACCATGCCTCAGGTACTCCCATGAGGTGCCCCGCCTCCTGCCGTATTCAGAGGACCATGCCTTGGGTGAACCCATGAGGCACCCCGCCTCGTGACCAAAGGAAGAGGGCCATGCCTCTGGTACTCCCATGAGGTGCCCTGCCGCATGCCACAGGGAAGGCGACCATGCCACAGGCACATGGGGAAAAAAGGGGGCAGTTCCCTCGTGCCAAAATGAAAAAGGACCATGCCTCAGGCGCCCGGAGGAGGTGCCCTGCATCATGCATAAGGTAAAAGGACGGTACCTTGATGACACTAATGAGGTGCCCAGCCTGACGTCGAAAAGAGTAGGGCCATGTCTCAGGTACACTGAGGTGGCTCACCATCCCATGCTAAAATAAAAAGGGGGGCATACCTCGGGTATCCCAAAGCGCAGGTGAGCCTCCGCCAAAGGGAAGAGGAGCATGCCTCGGGGTACCGATATCCCTGAACCCTGCAGAACTAGGAACCGTGCGACAGCTCTGTTCACTGACCGCTGGGCACAGTTCAAACCACAAGGATCAAGCCCTCCTTTATAGTGTTGCCTGTATATGCTCTGGGACCATAGCAGCCACAGCCACATGCAGTGTAAAACCTCCAGGTCCCTGCGCACGGATACCTTCAACCAAAGGCTGGTGATCCATGCAAGATCAGTACCTCCCAGGTGAATTACTAGGATATCCGGAGGTGGTGCGTCCCTAATGAACGTAAGGAATGGGATCAGTTCCAGCCACCTCGTGCCGCACAGATCAAGTAGGCCGGTAGCCAGGTAGGCCACTTACAAGGGGGCTTGCCATGACAGGACGAGTCCTTGTCCCCGTAGTCTCACCCCTCCCTTCCCTCCTTGGTTGGTTCCCGGGTAAGGGGGGGCGAAGATGTCAACATACTCGCCCCACATATCTCCTCCCTGGTGGCTTGAGACAAGTGGTCCCCAGGGGAAGCGAGTAGCCAGCTGTCGTCATGGCCCGAGTCGGTGTGGAGATAAGTGAGGGAGTGGAGAACGGGCCATAAGCCCAATAGACAAAGGCGTTGGTGCGGACTACACCCCCGTAATTATATGTGGCAGTGTAAATGGTGCACTAATTTGACCACAATACTCCCAAGTTGCACCCCCCTTGGCCGCCCCCACCGGGGGTTCCGGCCTCTGAGGGGCGTCGGAGCTTGCGATGGAAGTTGAGCTCTGAGCCATCGAAGTTCCAGGCCATGTCACACTGGGCACTAGCAGAAGGCCCTGCCGGGGAGGCCACACAGGGAGCTGCAGAGCACCAACAGGCGTAGGTCTGATGGCCTCTGGCAGCTCGACCCGGCTAAGGGCCTGCTGCAGAGCATGGGCAGGCAAAGGGGGAGCGGCCGATGTGGCCCTGCCCCAGGGTCCTGAGGTGGTGTAGCAATTGTCTTGGAGACCCGTGTGGCGGGCAGCAACGTGGGCCATATGTGAATGATCGATCGAATCCGGCCCACTGAAATAATGTGGGCTGGATGCAACAGACAGCCCACATACAGTCTATGCCCTAGAATGGCCCACGAGCTTTGACCAAGCGGCCGCAGTAGGGCCAGGCCAAGTAATCTGGCCCATGGGTGGAGGGGCAAGGGTGGTGCACAACCCCACACTGGGCCACACTGGGCCATCCTGATTTAAAGTAATCATCACACTCATATACCACCCCATAGCACTTAGTGCACTCTTTTGGTGGCTACAGGTTAATTAGCATTTCGCCTCCAACATACTGACATTGTATGAACGAATCAACCTTGAGCCTGGTCAGGATCACACCTACAACCCTTTAGCTTCAGAACAGCAGCTTAACCACTACACCACCTGGGCTCTTGCCATGATCCAAGGTCCATGGGGCTTGAAGCCCCTGGGGAGCCAGGCTGCCCCACCCCCGCCTGAGTCTTCTGCCTGGACGGCAGTTAGGCAAGTGCCCAACCAACCTCATAGGTGGCAGTTGGGGAAAAAAATAGGCCAGTTTGTTCGTTCCCCTGACAGAGATTACTCTGGGTTGAAATGATTTTTGCAGGGGACACCCGAATGAAAAAAAACGGCGATCCAACCGTCATGTAGTATCCAGGTCTCGAGCTGCCGATTTGCCAGCCTGCCAGCTAATGAGGCGGGCTCCTTAACCACTTAGCCACCACAGTCCCGACTCCTTTATGTCCCCATGGTGCAGCTCCCAGGAACCAAACCCAAGCCAGCGTGGGTCCGGCCGAACTGGTCGGGGGGTCGGGCGAGCCCATCCTCCAGCACGGGACCGTGCGGCCTTTTGGGTGGCTTGGCCACCCAGCAAAAGCGAGCCGGCGGAGCGGGTTCCCTCGCTCTGACGTTCGCAGCTAAACTGCTTGCAATTCCAAGCAAGCAGGGGAAAAAAGCGGCAGAGCGAACTTCTCCGCTCCGTTGCTTTTCTAAAATGGCAAAGGGCCGCCTCGTGGCCACCCCTTTTATAAGGGGTTGGCCACACCCCCTAACTACCCGGATGTCTGAGTCCGGGGTGGGGTGGGGCCCTGCAAAGAGCGTGGTGGCCATTTTGGCGCCGCGCTTGCCTTTTGTCTTCATTCAATTTTGAACTACTTCTCTCCATGTTTCTGAAATATATTTAAGTATTTGAAGGAAGCCAGCCTTAATACTAACTTTTATAAACTAAATGTATCAAACTCCATCCATTCCTTCAATCAAATTGTCTTTGTATTATTCCTATGAATCCTTATTTAAATGTGGTTCATGGTACTCCAAAGAATTCATAATGAACAATATAGACAAAATATGAAAATTGTTTGTTTGTAATCCAAATGTAGTAGATTTTCTTAAATGTACTATATAACAATGCCTGAGTTCAATCCAACCAAATTTAATGCTTTTTGAACCCAAGCTAATTGAGTTAAATTCTCTTGCATAGATAAACAAAAACTCTCAAAGCCCAACCTCACATCCAATTAAGGCGTTGCTAGGACTGGACGAAGGATGGCATGGCCTTGTGCCACAATTGTGCTATGGTAGCTATTTCTTCTTCTTCCATGACTAGGTCAGATGTGAAACTGCCAAAATGAATCCTCCTTTTGGTGAGTCCATTCTGCAGTTCCTTTGGCCTGACCTAGTGTGAGAAAGATTAGCCTGCAACATAAGGCTATCATTACCAGAGTATGCCCGATTGTGGTTCAAAAATAACACAATACTTGAGAAGGCTTTTTCTGTGTATCCGTACCATGAAAACTGTCCAAGGAATATAATGCAGTGGCCCTTCATCTCCTTTCTGCATCATAGCATGACAACTGTACCACATATCCAGTTCCACAAGTCACTTTCTGGTCCTGAACCCTTTTGGCACACAAAGTCCTCCTCAGCAACAGGCCAGTAATGATGAAGCTGCTGCCCTTCATCAAGATGGATTTAAATAGGATTTAATCCACTTGGTGGAGGTTGCTAGAACTGCCAGAACAAGAATCTTGCATTTTCCTCAACAACCAATGGGGTAAAAGAGGAAGCAAAGAAGAAGAAGAAGCTAATGAAATCAAATTTTATTAATACAGTCGGCGGCCAGCAGGTAATACAGTAAACATTATAAAATGTCTTTGAGGGAATCTGTCTTCCCCCTATTACAAAGCAAGATATAATAGTTGCATTTGATTAGGATTACTTTTTGCATTGCTATGTAAACAGCATAATTTATGGAGGCAAATTGTCTCAGGTTAAGAAATTTGCCATAGGCACTATTGGTTGCACACTGAGTTTCACAACAAAGGTAATGGCAATAGTGATTTTGTATCTTAAGGCAATCTCTTTCCAAAGTTGCACTATCTGTGTCTCAGCTACCTTCTGCCAGCTCATTCTTCTTAAAGTTGAGTTTCAAGACAATTAAGCAGTGCTTTGGCTTGTTCTTGCCCCACATCCAGTATTTTGATATTAATGTATTACTGTGTAAATATTTCTTTCTTGAGAATTTCACCCATCCCCATATAGTTCAACAGAAAAGAAATTCCCTATAATCATTAACACCAGTAATTCAAAGTGCTAATAAAATTATTGGTGCTAATGGCACCACTGTCATTTTGAAAACTATTTACTTATATAATTGCCAGCCCTTTTTTCAGGTCAGACCCCCTGCTATTCACATAATTTATTTAAACCTGCAGCCTAACTATATTTCTCAATGTGTCTGAAAAAGTGGGTTGTATTCCATGAAAGCTCATACTGCAACACATTTGTTAGTCTTTGTTGTTGTTGTTGTTGTTCAGTCGCACAGTCGATTCCGACCCTTTGCGACCCTATGGACCATCGTTCTCCAGGCGCCTCTGTCCTCCACCATCCCCCTCAGTCCTCCCAGCTCTGTGCCCATTGTGTCTACAATACCATCTATCCATCTCATCCTTGGCCTCCCCCTTCTTCTTTTGCCCTCCACCTTTCCCAACATCACGGCCTTCTCAAGTGAATCCTCCCTTCTCATTTGATGCCCAAAGTACTTTAGCCTCATCTTTACTATTTGACCTTCCAATGAGCAGTCAGTGTTGATTTCTTCTAAGATTGACCTATTTGTTCTCCTCGCTGTCCAAGGTACCCTCAAAACTCTCCTCCAACACCACATTTCAAAGGCATCTATTCTTCTGCGTTCAGCTTTCCTAATTGTCCAGCTCTCACATCCGTACATTACCACTGGGAATACCATTGCTTCGACTATTCTAATTTTTGTTTTCAAGGTGATGTCTCTGCTTTTCACTATGTTCCCCAGGTTTCTCATGGCTTGTCTCCCTAGTCTTTAAGGTGCTACAATACATTTAGAATGTTGATCTGTACTAGGGAGCCACATTAACCACATTAGGCTTTAAATAACAATTACTTCATGTTGCCAGACAGATAGGAGAGTAAAGATGAATGTGAAGGTACTTCCATTTGAACTATTGTGACATTTGGCACCTCTTCCTTTCAGAACTATTCCTTTGATTAAAAACTTAATTTGCTTTATAAAGGCACAAATTGTGATTACTGCAGAAAATAAAAGTGCATATTGTTCTATCTAAAGCCTCTAATGCATCACAAAACCTTGTTAATATAGGATTGGCATTATTTATTTACATATGAAGTTTTTAAAAGGAAATGTGTGTCCGCGTGAATGAGAAAGGTAGTGAGTTAGAAAGGTAATGGCTTATAATGATCATTGTCTGTCATCAAGTCATTTTTGAGTTATGTTGATTTTTTCCATAGTTTTCTAGGTGAAGAACACACAAAAATTATTTATTTTAAAAGGAGGTGGGGTGGAGAAGATGCAAATATTAATAAAAGAGGTGGACAATTGTGATCCCCTAAGAACTGTAGTTGTTTAAGGTGTGTTCTGGAGTCTTGACCCCAAAATTGTGTGGCATAAGTAAACATTCTGTGTGAATGACAATTGAGATTTAACTACCACAGGGAACCTCGTGTTGACTGGAATCAGTCCAGGAAACCCTCCTTGCCTGATCATACTTTTGTTTGGGCTTTACCTACCTAATTCAACTTAAATTCAGCTCCTGAAGGTGAATGAATAGCCAATACAATGAATTAATATTCAACAGTTTAAGACATTAACTGCTGAATTAAGCTTGAATGTGAATTTCTCTTAAGTTTGATTATTTTGGTAAAATCTACACATTAAAATGGACAATAGATCCTGGGCAGAAGTATTTATTTCAAGATAGAGATAGGAAACATGTCCTGACTGATGTTTTGGACATCAATTTCCATAAACCCCAAGCTTATTTGGCAATTATCAGGGTGTTGTTAAATTCCAGCAATGTCTGATGGTCGTTTCTCTGAAACTGCACAAGGAAAACACACATAATCTAAAGCATGACAGGGTAAAGCAAAATAAAAGCCATCTCTTATGTTGCTTTGTACCACTTTTAATAAAAATTATAGGAGGTACAGACATAATTTCTTTGATGCATTACGTGTTACGTGTGAATTAATATTATAGCAACAAATAAAAATTCAAGAGCACAATTCTTGCTTGTACATTCAAAGGTTTAAATTCATATATGTCATGCTGAGTGTTAGGCCTTTAATAAGCTGGCTAAGAAATTATACAATGAGTTTTACATGTCCCAAATACATGTGTTGTACTATTTGTGAGGTTAAACACAAATTTGCTCTTATTCATGGCTGTCTCCTTTGAAGGAAATTTTTTGGGGAAATTATTCAGTTACTGTAATTGCATTTTGTAAGTGTATAATAAGTTGCTATAAGGTAGTGGTTAAGAAGTTCATTCAAGTGTGAAGTGGCTGTTTCACTCTTTTCTTTATTAACAATGCTTCCCTCAAATCCTTTTTTTTCTACAAAAAGCAAAAACGTGCCACTGAAAAGAAAAGGCTGAAAGCCGAATCAAATACACATATTGAAAAATACAATATCTTGATATATAAAAAGACCCATTTTGAATTTTACGAAAGTCAATAATAAAACCTCAATGAACTACAAGCACAATCCCAACACAGTAACAATGGAAAACCAGAAATGTCCTTTTCATGAAAGGTTAAAAGAAAGAATGCTCTTTGATAAAGAACAATTCATTTGAATAGCATTTTATAAAACTTTGCTTGCTGCACTGTTTTTGTCCTGTTTGCTACACTATAACTGCATTAAGCTGCTTTTTACTGATAGTATATTATGAAAGGAACTGGGGGAAAACACACACACACACAAAATATGGCCCCAGACATACCAGAGATAAGATACAAATGAGATTGGCACAATTGATTTTATTTTACTTTATGTTTGCTAAAAAAATAATAATGAAGAAATGAAGAAATGATGATAGATTGACATTTGGTGCTAATCAGGCTCGTGTAGTTCAAATACTAAATTTCAGTAACAAGGATAAATCCAAAGTTGTTATGTGACAAAATAGATTTAAAAAAACATGAATAAAATAATGTGTTGCTTTTGTCCACTTAAAATCATGTGCTGTTGCTGCTAGTTTCTGGAACAGCAATTGTTTGCTTGTTTGTTTTTTGCATTGTCACAAAAACTATTTGTCTTATAAATCATAGAAAGTGTCTTCTTATGATACGTACCACCAAAAAGTTCAACTAAAGAATCAAAGAGTCTATTAACACTGTCAAAGACTTTTAAAAAAAAGTGTATGTTCAGATGACATTCCATGGTTCAATCCTTTTGAAAATTACTATCATGTCAAAAAATAGATGTCAGTTAATGAGGATAATGTGAAAAAATGAAGCGGAGGAAAAAAAGAAGAATTTGAAGAAGGTAAAAAGGCTAAAATATTCTTGTCTGATCCACATGCAAATTAGCTGCAAATTTACTCCAAGAGGTAGTATTAAAAATCTTTGATCTAGTTACCTACAGTTACCAGAGAGTGTACCGTAGAGCTGTTATGTACATCTTTGCAGGCGCACCCCCCAAAAAAGACTCAGACACCGGTATATATGGATAACGGCATTGGGCCACATTTATTGATTCATGCCCTAGTCCGAATTATAAATTTCAATTGGTACTCAGCCAATTATAATTCTTAAGGCAAGCAGGCCGCAGTAACACTGGTAAGGTTCCTCCCAAAATTGCCAATGGCAATTGGCTACAATGTATCCATTTGTATCAATTTGTTTGTTTACAACAAACAAATTGTTGACCGTAGTCAATAAACTATCTACTGACTCCACCCTCTGACGTGTATCCGTCAAATCACGGGGTGATGCATGCTGAATAGCTCGTGCCATCACCCCATTGCCTGGTTCGTCGTTGACCGGTCAATAATAATAATATAATATAATAATAATAATAAATTTTAATTTATATCCCGCCTTCTCAACCGAGGCCGACTCTAGGCGGCAAACAACATAATTGATACAATACAATAATCCCAAAATACAATATAGCAATACAAAAAATAAATCAGAACAATAATAAACAGTACAAATCACATGGTGACAAATTCAAAAATATACATCAGCATCAAATATCTTATAACATCACACACAATCCTTCTCCCTCCCATCGAAAACCAGCCAGAGGTGGGCAAACAAGGGGCCAAGGTCCACATAGTGAGGAGGAAAAAGTCTGTGGCCAGCTATAACCAAGAAAGACACTGAACAAACTCAGTCCACTCCCCCAGTTGCCCCCACTTTCCCCGGCCAGTGGGACCAGGGGAAGGAGCATGTGACAGCACCTGCCTCCCATCCTCAGGGCCGGTGGAGTGAGCCCTGAGTAGAGGCAACGCGGCGGCGGCGGCGGCGGGGATCCAGGCAGCGTCTCCCTTTTGAAGCCCTCCGGCAAGCAGTCTCGGTGAGGCTAAGGAGACGCACCTGCCTCCCATCCTCAGGGCCGGTGGAGTGAGCCCTGGGGAGAGGCAACGTGGCGGCGGCGGCGGCGGGGCTCCAGGCAGCGTCTCCCTTTTGAAGCCCTCCGGCAAGCAGTCTCGGTGAGGCTAAGGAGACGCACCTGCCTCCCATCCTCAGGGCCGATGGAGTGAGCCCTGAGGAGAGGCAACGCGGCGGTGGCGGTGGGGATCCAGGCAGCGTCTCCCTTTTGAAGCCCTCCGGCAAGCAGTCTCGGTGAGGCTAAGGAGACGCACCTGCCTCCCATCCTCAGGGCCGGTGGAGTGAGCCCTGAGGAGAGGCAACGCGGCGGTGGCGGTGGGGATCCAGGCAGCGTCTCCCTTTTGAAGCCCTCCGGCAAGCAGTCTCGGTGAGGTTAAGGAGACGCACCTGCCTCCCATCCTCAGGGCCGGTGGAGTGAGCCCTGAGGAGAGGCAACGCGGCGGTGGTTAACAAACTTGTACCTATCTAGTGTTGGCCAGTCAATTGCGAACCTGCCGGATACCTGTGGGTCATAAATATTTACCTTGCCAGTGCTACCCGCCCATGTGACCAAAGTCAATAGCAAAGCGCGTATATCAAACCGTAGCAACAGTGTGGGATGGGCAAAAAAGCCAGAACCAGGAGGCCAATTGTAGGTTCCAGCCAAAAATTCCCACCCGGCCCCGAAGCGACCAAAATATCACACTGTTCACTAGGGAGGGGGTGGAGGGAAAAACTTCTCCTCTCCGTCGCTTTTCCAAAATGGCAGCTCAGCTGCCTCATGGCCACCCCTTTTATAGAGGGGTGGCCACGTCCCCTAACTCACCCGGATGTCTGAGTCCGGGTGGGGTGGGGGCCCGCAAAGAGCGCGGTGGCCATTTTGGTGCCGCGCTTTCATTCTTTGGAACAGAGCCTACTGCAGTCATCTTGATTGTCTGAACTTCAGCCTCCTGTGAGAGGCCAAAGTGAGCATTGGAGTCTTTCAGGATGCTACTTCTTATTTTCTTTAACAGACCAAAATGAGCATTCTAACCTTTTAGCATGAAAGTGTCAGATTTCTGTCTGGTACCAAATTTCTAGTTGGCTAAGTACACTTTGATCTCCTGCTTTGGAGAGCTTAGCTGCAAAACTGCAGGTATGCCATAGTATTTGTGATTGCTTCAAAGAAAGTCTATGTCCATTTGTTGTAAAACTACATTTTATTAACATAAGGGATCCAATAACACAACAGTCATGAAATGTGTAGATATTATTCTTATGAAGAAGACAGTAGCTTGGAGCATGAGATGGATGAACAGGGGAAAGTGGAGTAGAGACAGAAATTTCTGTCTCCTCCTCTTTTCCGCTACACATTCGCCAAAACCCTGCCAACATCAGATAAGAATCCAAGTTTTGGATGGTTATCCCTCTTACTGCAGCTTCCCATTTTAATAAATATGCAAAACATATGTATGTTTTAATAAATATGCAAAATTTAGACATGTTAAAGTGGGTAAATATTGACAACTATAGCTGTAATAGTTATAGGAATTAATGGTAATTTTTGTTTGACAAAAGTTATTTTTCTTCTTGTACTATTGCTGCTAATCCTACTAAGTCATTGTTTTTGGAACTCATTAGATAGAAAAAGTAAAGCCCTGAGTTGCTTTGTGTCCAGTGGTTAATTTTTTTACACCCTAGCAAAATCTTGAATCAATTACAGTTGAAAACCACTCGTAGCAGAGAAGCCATTATAAAGAAAAGCAGCACTAATGTTGTTCTTACCATTTTTATTTTCAAGGTGTAGCATTAAAGGCAAGTAATTTAATTGCCACACTTGTTTAGTCCCAGGCCACCCTTCTGATATTGCCAACTGGAGTGATAATTAATGCTAGCTCTGATGGTGTTCTTTGTGACATGAATTCAGGAAAGTGGACTGGAGCAGTCTACTCATTTTGCATTAGTCACTGCACTACAGGATGTCAGTCAGGGCCATCATCTAAACAGAATTAAGATAACTGTGTTTCCCGCAGAGTTGTGAGCAACCAAAGGTTAAAGGAATAAATGAAGTTTGTGTGGTCACGAGAAGTGATTGCATGGTTAAAAGCAAGAAACTACTGAGACCAATATTTTAACTTCATGTTGTCTGAAACAGTACGAATCTCACATATACTTTACTTACCATGCGATTTGGTTGAAAATACTTCCTTATAGATAACAACGTTCTATGAGTTGTCAAGTTAGAACTGATTCATAGAATCCTAATTAGGCTTTCAAGATAAATCAGATATTTATGGAATAATGTTATCAGTGCCATCTGTAAAAAATGAATGTACAGTGGTACCTCGCTTAAAGAGCATAATGCATTCCACGAGATTGCTCTTTAAGCGAAACACCACTGTAAGTGACCAATTGTGACTTCTGGGGGTGGGTGGGGGGTTACAAACCCCAATTTAGTTGTTAAATGAGTTTTTGGTTGTTTTTAGTTATTAAGCAAGGCGACCATTCAGAGAAAATTCTGCTCTTTAAGTGAGTTAGTCTCTTAGCAAGGCACTCTTTATGCGAGGTTTTACAGTAATTAGAGTAGGTAAAAGAATGAGAGCATGTGCAGAGTGTGAGTATGAATGGATAAAAAGTAGCATTGGTAAAAGTGAAGGCAAGGCCAGGGAAGATTAACAGTAGTGTGTAGAGATAGAATGTTAAGAAGAGCTGATTTGCATGTTGGACTGTGATTGGTTGAAAGTGAATGATTGATGGGGAAGGTGCTACAACCATGAGGAGGGAAATTAGGACTCTGATTCTAATTCAGAATCCTATCTCTGAGGAGATAGGCTCTAGCTAAACTTACGATGCTAAACTATTTTCTATATTCTGGACGTTTGTTTCTGTCTAATAAAATTACAAAAAGAATATCTTTTTGTAACTCATTTTTAAGATTCCCAAATTCTACCTGGGAAGTCTATGGGGTGGAATTGCATATACGCACACACTGAGCAAATGTCTCAGCAACGCGGAGGGAGGAAACCAGCTCCAGGCATTACAGCAGCTTTGCAACAAGAAAGGAGCCATCCCAAGATGAGGAGTGAAGGCATGCTGATACACACACGCACATGCACACACACGCACACACATGCACACACACACACATCCACCTTAGCAATTCAAGGCCACAGCGCCTACCCCATCTTAGAAGGGATACAATGGGCCCTGTTCTCACAGGAAGAAATGCCCAGCAAGGAGTGGCCTCCCTTAATCTACACTGGGACATTAAATTGCCATCAGGGCTAGATGAGAACCAGCCTTTGTACTCTCATCTGCTTGGGAGAGTTTTGCTTGCCCAGTACTTCGAAAAGGAGAACCCTTCACCAGGCCAAGCTCAGAAGATTAAATTAATCATGAGGTGCAAATTAATCATGAGGTGCCGGGACCTTGGGTGTGTTACGTGTGCTACCCACAGTCGTTTCAGGGACCCAGGCTACCTGGACCCACAACACCAGGTTGACTCAGCCTTCCCTCATTCTGAGCTCAATAAAATTAGTACCCAGCATGTTGGGGCAGAAATGCTAATTACCTTGTGAACTGCCCAGAGAATGTTCTAAGCCTTATGGGGTGGTAAGGTATTGCTAGTGCTATTGCTGTGGATTAAAACCAGATATATTGTTAGGAAAGAATGCAAACATACAATTCCTATAGTAAAAAGAAAACAAAAGCCTAGGTGAATAAAGAAGAAACCCCTAAAGTTGTAAAGGGCATGCAAGAAACAAAAGTAAAAGGCTACAGAAATAGGATCCGAACCCTAAGTGCACTGGTAAGTGTAACAAGATAATGAGAAGACAAATGAGTAAGGTTGGAATACTGTATTCTCTTCCTCCAGGAGTAAAGTGCCTAAACAATCATCCCAATCCAGGCCTTCTTTATATTCTGCAAAACACACAGTTCTTTCTTTTAAGTCACTGAGTCTCAAATATGTTCCATAATTTCTTGTAGCTGTAAAGTCTGATGTGAGCCTCTTCTTTTTCATATTTTCAAAGAGAATTTAACACTTGCTTATTGAAAATTCTAATGTTGAACTTTCCTATTAGGTTCTTTAAAAAATTCTCTTACATTTTTGAGTAATCACATAAAATGTACAAATTGTGATCCAATAAAATATAAACACATTAAAATTCCATCTACTGTATTCTAGTAACAAATTCCATCTATTCTAGTAACAAAGTAAAGAAGATGCATAAACATCTGCCACTGAAACCAACAGTATGTATGTTAAGGTGTGTAACTTTGACTGAATTGTACTATGGAGCTTTGGAGACAATGTCATATAAGCCTTGACATGGCTTTTGTCAGGTTTGACATGTTTTCAAATGTGAAAAGACAGATCATTCTAGCTGAACAATTTATTTAAATTAAGCAAAATCCAGCTATTGCACCATACTGTATTAGTAAATTTCCCACAGATATTGAAAACAGTTCCAGTCTGTCCTGGTTATCCTGTGATGGTAAAAGAGTAAACCATACTGCCAGCGACTCAACACCAAACATCAAGTGGCAGATAACAAACCTGACAACCCTGCGGACTAATGGCCTTGGGTTAAGTCCACAGGGAAGGATGATGGTACTCATTTGGATTTAAATCCCATTTGAATCCATCTTGATGGAGGGCAACAGCTTCATCGATATTGGCCTGGGGCTGATGAGGACCTTGGCCTGGGGCTGATGAGGACCTTGGCCTGGGGCTGATGAGGACCTTGTGTGCCAAAAGGGCTAAGAACCAAAAAGTGACTCATGTAACTGCATAGGTGGCATGGATGTCATGCTACGATGCAGAAGGCAAATGGAAGGCCACTGCATTATATTGTTCCCAGGACAATCTTCATGGCTGGGAACATTGGCTAGCAACACTCCATGATGCTAGCCAATATTCGAAATCAGATACAGCACTCAAAGAAGAAGGATTGAAAACAGCAAGATTGGGCATATGTACAAACGTCAGAATGCAAGTGCGGCACCAAAATGGCCGCCACGCTCTTTGCGGGGGCCCCACCCACCCAGACTCAGACATCCGGGTTAGTTAGGGGGCGTGGCCACCACTCCATAAAAGGGGTGGCCATGAGGCAGCCTGGCTGCCATTTTGCAAATTAGGCACACATGTGCAAAATAGCACTGCCTGAAATCTTACTGGTGTGTGTAGAGGACCAAAGATCCCAATAATTGATAGCTTGCGGTATTCCTCCCAGATTCTTAGGTTCCCTAGGGATCTCTCTCATTTTGGGGAAGCCTTTGGCCTCAGGATTGGACAACAAACATTGCCACCAGTCTGCCCAATTCTTAGTACATATTTGTCTTTGTCCCAGGGCTATAGCCAGGATTCTAGATGTGGGTGGGCGAATATTTTTTCATATATATATAAAAGCAACCTGGAATTTGAGGGTGTGCAAACTGCTAACTCAGGGTGTGCAATGTCCACCCTCGCCAACCCCTGGCTACGGCCCTGCTTTATCCAAATACTGAGAAAAACAAACACTCCAGATGGGAGTGGACAGTGAAAGGACAACACATTTTCAGGGTTTTGGGACTCACCCAATGGGGAACAGGAGCAGGGGTAAGGTGGAATCCCCTGGCTCTATCCCAGGACCCCACACTACATAGTTAAAGTTAATCTTTAATAAAGTTGTTTGGTGACTGTGGTGGCAAAAGGCCCTTGACATTGTGGCAAATGTCAAGGGCCTTTTGGCACCCCAATCTCCAATCACACACACTAAGAAGCTTTATGTTACTCTGTAGGAGAATATGTTAATCCAGTGTGGTACAGATCAAACCATGCAAAACAGGTGGATGTGGCCTTAAATGAACCAGCGAGATTGGCCACAGGATGTTTAAAATCAACTCCAATACAAAAAGTGCATTACTTAGCTGCCACCCCTCCACCAAAATTCTGTAGATAAAGTGCTGCTCAGAAAGAGTGGGTCAAAGTAAGATCCTTAGAAACACACCTTCTGTTTGACTATCCACCACCAAAGCAGAGATAGGCATAGTTTCCTCAAAATAACTGCCCCCCCAAACAACCAGCCCCCACAGACTGCCTTAGAACTATGGAAGGCAAGCAAGGAGCTACCAGATATCTGGGCAGAACCACATGACTCTCTACTGTCTGGCCAAGAACAACCATGGCCTGTGTGAAAAACTTTAAACAGATTGTGTGCTGGGGTAGGAAGATCAAGGGCTAATGTGAGAAAGTGGGGTTTCCCTGTAGATGACAGCCTGTATGGATGTGGAGAAGAACAAACTATCTCCCATATGACACAATGCACATGATGCCCCTCAATGTGCACTGAGGAGGACCTTATGTTGGCAAGAGGAAAGGCTGTTGATGTGGCCTGATTTTGGGCGGATGTCATCTAGTCCTTTGAATTCTATTTTGTTTTAGATGTGTTAATTTTAGGCTTGTGTGTTATTATATGCTGGTGGTGTGTCTGACACGAATAAAGAAAGAATTGTGGCAAAGGTTTTTTGGGGTGGTGTCCAGACACTTATGCCATCGGGGTGTGTATGATATTCGTATGAGCTGCCATCATACAACAAACTTGAAATAGATGTTCCTATTCTTTCTTTTCCAAAGAAAACTAATTATATACTGACTGCACTTGTTTCCCCATAATTATAGGTCTCTTGGCTGGAGTGGATTCAATTCACATCTTATGAGCTTATTCCATTGACTGGATCATAATCAAGGAGTCTAATAAAAAGAGCTATAGAATTAGTATTGCCATTTTATATGCTCTTTCCCCCTAAATAAAAGCCTTTGACATTATGATTATCAATCCAAGGAATTTTGCACAGTGTTATAGAATTTGAGATCTATAATTGTTCTTTTCAGTGTATTTTTACAGTGTTCCAAGTTTTCTATTAATTTTTGTCATTGTCACATTTTTGCTTTCTTTGTACGCAGTGCTATCACACTTACAAACAGAAAAAAGTGGATAGTCAATGTTTCTAACTCAAAGTTAAATTCAATCACACAGCACTGTGGACAAAATTTCCTATCTGTTGGGAAAATATAAACTTATAATGACTCTCAAGACTAGCTCTGATATTGCCTATCAATAGAAGACAACTATTCTAGTTATAAAATTCTGCAAAAGAATGAATGAATGAATGAATGAATGAATGAATGAATGAATGAAGATGCCTTCATATAACTTTGGGTAAAATGCCTCCATGGAAGCCTATAAAACTATAAAGTTTTTTGAAAACAATAACAAAAGTATGAGGTAGGGGGAGATATGCTGAAAAATGTCTTTCATATTTTCTAGAATAATTTTATTTGAAATCCAAAAGAAGTTTCAGCTACATGAGAATGTGCTATGTTTGTTATTTTATGTTATTAACATATAGATGGGTCAAGCTGTAATAATCCTTGACTCTATAGTTGTTGCTTTCTACAGTACATCAATACAGTGGTACCTCGCTTAAAGAGCATAATGCATTCCACAGGATTGCTCTTTAAGCAAGTTTGCTCTTTAAACAAAACACCATTGTATGTGACCAATTGTGACTTCTGGCGGGGGTGTGAACCCCAATTGAGTTGTTAAGTAAGTTTTTGGTTGGTTTTAGTTGTTAAGCAAGGCAACTATTCAGAGAAAATACTGCTCTTTAAGCAAGTTAGTCACTAAGTGAGGCGTTCTTTAAGTGAGGTTTTATTGTATTTCAGAATTGAATTAGGGATTACAGAAAACTATCAATATTCCACACTGGCAGCCTCCGTGGTGTTCATGTTATTTTGTTACCACTACTACTAATTTATTTGGAAGCCAAATTTCTTTTTCGATAAGCAATTTAACTATTTTATAAAAGAAACATAACATAAATTATTACTTATTGCTATAGAGTAGAGAGTCAAGCTGCATATAATCTAACTGGTAAAAAGGTGATTTGATACTTATCCATTTCCCACATGCATAAATATTGCTTATTTGAGGATGTTATTCTATACACCCAGTTTATAGAATATGAAATAAAAAAATCAGGACTACAGAATAAGTACCTGATGTTAATGTTGAGAATGAAGAAACCAAAATTATTAAATATTTTCTGCACTTTGGTTCAATTAGAAATCCAAATGGAAGTGCTGGCAGGAAATAATGAGGAAATGAGACTTGTAATAGCAAATGTGAAGGAACTAGTCGAGATACTCAAGCCTAAAGATAGTTATATTTACTGTGTGGCTGGCTAATCTTTCTCATACTAGGTCAGGCAAAAGAAACTATAGAATGATCTCACCAAAAGGTGCATTCATTTCGGCAGTTTCACATCTGGCCTTGACACAGAAAAAGAAGAAATCTGCTGATTGTAATTCTTTAATTTAACTTTCTAAAAATAAATATTATTTTACTTTACTTTAAAATATTACATATCTGCATCATTCTCTGAGCCACATACTGTAATTTTAATTATATGCAGAACAATGTGACAAGTCTACAACTTTGGTGGCAAATGTATTTTTCAATGTTCTCATAACCACTTGACAATTATAGAAATCAAGTATCACTTCTTAGAATGAATCAGCAACAAGATGCTACCAACACTAAACGATAGAGTTCAAGAAAGTTGTTTAAATCAGTATTTTAAATCAGGAAAACGCCGCCGGAGCCGCAGCCGCGCTCTCCCCGCCCCCACCACCGGCGGGGAGATAAAGGGAGCCTCCCGTGGCCCGGGAGGCTCCGAAAACGCCGCCGGAGCCGCAGCCGCGCTCTCCCCGCCCCCACCACCGGCGGGGAGATAAAGGGAGCCTCCCGTGGCCCGGGAGGCTCCGAAAACGCCGCCGGAGCCGCAGCCGCGCTCTCCCCGCCCCCACCACCGGCGGGGAGATAAAGGGAGCCTCCCATGGCCCGGGAGGCTCCGAAAACGCCGCCGGAGCCGCAGCCGCGCTCTCCCCGCCCCCACCACCGACGGGGAGATAAAGGGAGCCTCCCGTGGCCCGGGAGGCCCCGAAAACGCCGCCGGAGCCGCAGCCGCGCTCTCCCCGCCCCCACCACCGGCGGGGAGATAAAGGGAGCCTCCCATGGCCCGGGAGGCTCCGAAAACACCGCCGGAGCCGCAGCCGCGCTCTCCCCGCCCCCACCACCGGCGGGGAGATAAAGGGAGCCTCCCGTGGCCCGGGAGGCTCCGAAAACGCCGCCGGAGCCGCAGCCGCGCTCTCCCCGCCCCCACCACCGGCGGGGAGATAAAGGGAGCCTCCCGTGGCCCGGGAGGCTCCGAAAACGCCGCCGGAGCCGCAGCCGCGCTCTCCCTGCCCCCACCACCGGCGGGGAGATAAAGGGAGCCTCCCGTGGCCCGGGAGGCTCCGAAGAAGACGCCGCAGCCGCAGCCGCGTGCCCTCCCAGCCCTTTGTTCCTCTTGGAGGTTGACTAGGGCGGGTAGTTTTTTGACTTTGATTATTCTTGTGGTGGCTTTATTGTACCTGGACATGTGGGGTTTTTGAAAAGATGTGTTTTGATGCTTGTTGTTGGAGGGTTGGAGGGTTGATATGGTATTATTGTATTATTGTTTTTTTCCCCTGTAATTGTAATGATTAATTATTGTGTTTTTACATAATTTTATTGTAACAGTATGTATCTTAATATGTTGTTAGCCGCTCTGAGTCGGCCGTGGGTTGAGTGGAGCGGGATATAAATTTAAATAATAAAATAAAATAAATAATAAATAAAATAAATTTTCAAATTAAAACAAATTTATATTACAATTTTTTACACTGCCATTTGGTTTAAAGATGACCGAAATAAAAACAGTGCAAGTGAAAGCGCGGCACCAAAATGGCCACCGCGCTCTTTGTGGGCCCCCCCACCCGGACTCAGACATCCGGGTGAGTTAGGGGGCGTGGCCACCCCTCTATAAAAGGGGTGGCCATGAGGCAGCCGAGCTGCCATTTTAGAAACAGCGACAGAGAGGAGAAGTTTTCTCCGTCGGTCCTTTTTTCTTCTCGGCTCTCCAGTCCAGTCTTCGGCTGTCGAGCCATTTCGGCGCTTCTGATCTCCGAAAGGGATCGTCTTCTTCAGCTATGCCTCCCAAAAGGAAGGCCCCGGCGACCAAGCCACAACCAAGAGGGAGGCACTTGCCTGGCCCTGCGCTTGCTAGGGGGCAGCAATCGGGTCGGAGGACTGCGACCGCGCCCCCGCAACAGGGCCCCACATCGATGGCACCCACCGTTACCGGTGGGATGGGGCAGATTGGGGCATGGCCCTCGGCTCTCCAGCCTCAGGATGGCCCTGCAGGGGCTTCGGCCCCTGGCCCGCAATTGCCGGCCATGGGTCCAGACAATGGGGGAGGGCCTGGTGCGGTCACCCAGCAGGGCTTGCCTACGGCCCCTCATGGGCTGGAGTTTGGGGCATGGCCCTATTCAGGACCTGGCTCCCAAATGGGGGTCCCCAGTGTATCAACCAGTGGGCAGTGTGGCCCACCTTGCCATGGCTGCACCCCTGCAATGGAGCAAGACAACACCTTTGCCCACCGTTACCGGTGGGATGGGGCAGATTGGGATATGGCCCTCGGCTCTCAGCCTCAGGCCAGCCCTTCAGAGGATTCAGCCCTCGGCCCGCAGTTGCCGGCCATGGGCCAGAATGATTGGGGGAGGGCCTGGTGCTGGCACACTGCACGTTTTACCCCCTCAGGGGCCAGAGTTTTGGGCATGGCCCTATTCTGGCCCAGGATCTCAAATTGGGGCCTCTGGCCCAATCCCTAGCCGGCCGGCCGGCCCACCTGGCCCGCCTTATACTAGGGGTTTCCGTGGCAGGGGATGCCTGGTTAGCGTGTTTAGCTGTGCTGGAGGCATCCTGGGCAATCCAGTGGGAGGTGGCCCTTCCCTATCTATCGGGGCCCTTCGTGTCTGCCGGCTACTTCGACTGCTGCCACTCTGCAACAGGCGGCCAGCCGGATCGAGCTGCTTGAGACACTCCGGCCTGTGCCTGTTGCCGTCTCGCAGCTCCCTGTTTGTCCAGAACTGCAACCGGGGTGTGGTCGGATGTGGCCCCAGAGCTCGATTTCGGTCGCGAGCTCCGACGCCCGCCGTGGGCTGGAACCCCCAGTGGGGGCGGCTCATGGGGGTGCAACTAGTGAGTATTAGGTTCAAGTTGAATGCACCCACATCACAGTCCACTTCCAGCGGTGGGGTTCAGTGGTCATGGCTTCGCCAATTTGAGGCTAGTGGGCATCACTTGGCAGCCTATCCCAGTGCCCCTTGGTTGCATTCTGGCACGACGTTGGGGGTGAGGGATTCCGCGATGTCTGGTTATTTATTGCACCCTGGTGATCATTTGCTCCAGGTCACGAGGGAAAAGATTTGGTGGAGAGAGTACGTGGATATATTCTCCCTATGAACCAAGATTCCAATAAGGATAGGCGGTGCGGACAGGAGGACAGAGACATGTGCGGTCCCGTCGTAGTAAGCCACCACGCACTGGGGTGTCCGCCCCCGGGACAGTTCAGCATCGCAGGGGCTGTCCGGGTCTTGCTGCGCATGCCCTTTATGAAGAATGTCCCGTCGAGGGCTTTGCCGATGGCCGGCTATTACTTGCCCCTGGGTGTTATTGGCCGCAGACCATGAGGGGTAAGGGCTGGAGGGGGACATGTGGATATTCTCCCTATTGAACTGCGAGCCCACTAGGAGGAGAGAGAGGGACAGGGCGACTGAGACAAAGAGATGTCCCATTGTCGTGAGCCACCACGCACATTGGGCCAACTGGTTGGCGGCATACCTTGTACGTATGGTGGTATGCTGCAGGGCTTGACCTGCTTGGGCCATCCTGGTGCTTCCATCCATCGCTAATATTTGCAGGGCGATGGTTGATTAGATGGGCCCATGGCAGTTGGCTTACGGTGTGGCATGTGGATGAGGGTGGCTCTATACTCTGAGGGGAAGTGGGATGAGCCCTGTCAGCAAGTGTGCTCGTGTACATCACTCCCACGTAACTGGTGCCTGGTGATAGGTACCATGGTGGTCATGCTGAGCAGCGGGCTGCTCAGACACAGGCTCCACGCTAACTGGTCGGGCAGGGGGTTCCAGCCCGCCTGCTGTGTTCGGCCTGCTCAGCTGACGATGCGTGTACTAAGCACCACGGTCGTTACCAACTTCGTGTCCCCTTTTGGGCTGGCCCTCATGCCGCCTCCGCGTGCCCGCGGGTTGGTGGGTTACGGGGCAGAGGTAGGGGTGCACAGGGGCGATCAGAGTTCCGTCTGAAGCAACTAACCTTGTCATAAGCCCCCCCCCCGCCCCAATTAGTATAGTCAACCTGGAGAGATGGCACTCAGTTCATCCAAGAAGGGATTGGGCGGGATACCTGCTGGAGGGTTTTCTATGGGGGCTTTTGTATCCATTCGGGGGTGTTGGGGGTCCCAGGATGCTACTAATCTGGTTCCCTGCAGGGTAACGAAGAGGGGGCTCCACTGTCCACAGGTAAGGGAGTTGGGGCTATGTGAGTAGCGGGGACCCTTCTTGGAACCACCTTTCCTAAGTCGAATGTCTCCCCCATGAAGCTGATACTGAGCTAGAACTAGGGTGAATGTCATTTAATCCTCCATTCAGCTTACCCTGTGGGTTCTCCATTCAGGGATGCCATTCCTGATGACCTTGTTCAGTCAGGTACTTGTAGTTGGTTCAGCTACTATGGGTGGCACGCTCACACAGTTCTGGTGCTGTTTTGGCACAGTGTGATGTGCACTCGGCTTTCAGATTATTGCCAGTGCACCCAATGATTTAGACCTATTGGGTTTTTTAGGTTCCGAGGGGAATTTTACTTAGATAAGGCCAACCCCCTTCTGACTGAGTTAATTCATGTTCAGCACTCGACCGATTGGGGACTTCACTCAGTGGCCATTTGCTCACAGGTCGGGGTCTCGGTCTCTAGCCCATTACCTCGACAACTTTTGGTTCGGGGGTGAACGGGGCTTGGACACGTGCACGCGTCTCCTCATTACAATTCAGACACTCAGGTGGGAACTGGGTGTCCCCTTGGCGCCTGAATAGACCGAAGTCCCATCTACTAAGCTCATATTTCTGAATCGACTCTGTCGCGCGGGCATCCGGGTTAACCATGAATACAGTGGCTTGGATCTCAGCAGCGAGTTTGGCATTGATTGCCAAACATAAAGTGCACCCTCGTGAGCTGCAGTTAATTCATGGCCACCTTAATTTTGTCCGGTCTGGCTCAAATTACTCCTCCGGCTCCCGGACTTATGGGGGTTTACTCTGAGGGTGGGTGCACGGATCGCCTCCGCAATCTTACCTTCCTTGCGTTTTTCCCCATTTTGGAGAGCACTGATGCTATGGTGCAATGAGTGGGCCTACTCAGTGGTCCAATTTCGGTGTGACAATGCGGCAGTGGTGCACATTGTCAACACCCAGACATGCAAATCCCCCAGGGTCATGACATTAGTTTGTCTATTCTTTTGAGAAGCCTATGCCTAAATGTGCCGTTCTAGGCCAGACATGTTCTAGGTATTTATAATGACATTACTGCTGCTTTCCACCACCTGCAGATCACCCGGTTCCATGCCGTACTTCGGAAGCAGAAGGATTCCACTCGCCACTTTTGGCCGATGGCTGGACGTTTGGCGAGGAGAAGGGAACCGGACATGTCATTGGCACCTTGCACACGTAAGGCGTATCACTATGCGTTCATGCGTCGTGTTTGGGATGGGTGTACACGGGAACGTGTCCGCCGCCTGTACACGCGTCACCCCTGTTCCCAGAGTTTCTGACCCACCTTGCACGAGGCTGGCATTACTTATGTACAGATAGATAGGTGTGAGGTGGCTCTTGGCCACGCAGCTACCACGGTAGCCTTTTTGGAGCGCTCCGCATCAGTGAGTGGGTGCCAGAGTTGGTGCCACCTGTGTAAGGCGGATGTGTCTCGTAGGGCACTGGAACTCGAAGATGTCTCTGTCACACATGAGTGGGCTCGAGTGGGGAGGCGGTCCTCACAGGTTATTCAGCACGGTGTAGGCAGTGGTGTATACTGCTACGAAGTTTTTGAGACATCTGTCCGGTTGGTGCCCTACATGAATTTTCGACAGTGCCTGCTGCGCGCCCCAGCCTGTTTTCTGCCACCGGGATGGGTCTACCCTTACCATAGTAAAGTCCCTGAGGGTGACTAGTGCCGCGTTTCGCGGTGTGGGGCCCGTTTTGGCACCATTTACTTAAGATAGGCATCACGTTGATCGCAGCTACGTTTGGGGTACTCGGAGGTGGATATGCGTCTACGCACAATTTCAGATATGTACGTCCCCTCACTGTACGAGTACCTAGTTATGTCCTTCACCTTTTTTCTCCTCTTTTACAGATCCTAGGGGTCTCAACACACCGGTGGCAGGGGGCTGGTGGGCCGCAGCTATGTACACTGGGCAGCAGTATATGCTGCAGCGACAGAGAGTGGACCCCGGCTGGGCTGTGTGCATCCGCACGTATGCTATGGTATGGTATGCGCGGCACATGGGGGCGGGAACTGTGGCCATTCCTGCTGTCTGACAGGGATGCTGGACCGCCCAATGTTCTACAGGCACCTCGGCGGCAGCGATCTTATACGGATCACTGCTGTTACTAAACCGTCGAGGGGCTGTGACCTGGCATTTTTTATCACGTATGGCTTACATACGGTCGCTATGGTCTAACATCGTGCCGAGACACCAATTTAGGGGAGGTGCGGATCTCCCTAGTTCGGACTGTTCCGGCAGTCAGTGGACGGGGCTCTGGCTCCGTCCCGTTCTGAGCATGGCTGTGAGACGGCTATTGGAGACCGGAGGATAGGCTTACACAAAAATTTTGCTGGTAGGCAGGAGAAGGGGTCCACCTGTCGGCTAGAGGTATGTACCTCGTTCTGAGTGTGATGCAAGCAGGCCTGGCGACCGAGCTGACGGTCTTGGGTGGTGGTGGTGAGTCATCATGGATGCCTCCCCATGTGGCAGGCAGCACTGGTAAGGTAAATATTTATGACCCACAGGTATCCGGCAGGTTCGCAATTGACTGGCCAACACTTAGACAGGTACAGGTGTAATAACGTTGACCGGTCAACGACGAACCAGGCAAAGGGGTGATGGCAGGAGCTCTTCAGCATGCATCACCCCGTGATTTGACGGATACACGTCAGAGGGTGGGGTCAGTAGATAGTTTATTGACTACGGTCAACAATTTGTTTGTCTCAACAAACAAATTGATACAAATGGATACATTGTAGCCAATTGCCATTGGCAATTTTGGGAGGAACCTTACCAGTGTTACTGCGGCCTGCTTGCCTTAAGAATTATAATTGGCTGAGTACCAATTGAAAGTTATAATTCGGACTAGGGCATTATTCAATAAATGTGGCCCAATGCCTTTATCCATATACCGGTGTCTGAGTCTTTCTTTAGGGGGTGCGCCTGCAATGAAAGTGCGGCGCCAAAATGGCCACCGCGCTCTTTGCGGGCCCCCCCACCCGGACTCAGACATCCGGGTGAGTTAGGGGGCGTGGCCACCCCTCTATAAAAGGGGTGGCCATGAGGCAGCCGAGCTGCCATTTTAGAAACAGCGATGGAGAGGAGAAGTTTTTCCCTCCACCCCCTCCCTACTGAACAGTGTGATATTTTGGTCGCTTCAGGGCCGGGTGGGAATTTTTGGCCATGAACCTACAATTGGCCTCTGGGTTCTGGCTTTTTTGCCCATCCCACACTGTTGCTATGGTTTGATATAGGGGTTTTGCTCTTGACTTTAGTCACATGGGCGGGTAGCACTGGTAAGGTAAATATTTATGACCCACAGGTATCCGGCAGGTTCGCAATTGACTGGCCAACACTTAGACAGGTACAGGTGTAATAACGTTGACCGGTCAACGACGAACCAGGCAAAGGGGTGATGGCAGGAGCTCTTCAGCATGCATCACCCCGTGATTTGACGGATACACGTCAGAGGGTGGGGTCAGTAGATAGTTTATTGACTACGGTCAACAATTTGTTTGTCTCAACAAACAAATTGATACAAATGGATACATTGTAGCCAATTGCCATTGGCAATTTTGGGAGGAACCTTACCAGTGTTACTGCGGCCTGCTTGCCTTAAGAATTATAATTGGCTGAGTCCCAACTGAAATTTATAATTCGGACTAGGGCATGAATCAATAAGTGTTGGCCAATGCCGTTATCCACTTATACCGGTGTCCGAGTCCTTTTTTGGGGGGTGCGCCTGCAAAGTATGTGCCAGAAATAATACAAGAGAAAAACAGTAAACTGCTTACGATTCTATACACCTCGCAGTGTTATGAGGCCACTGAATGCAGGTTTGGAATCAACGCAGAAAGAGCTACCTTTGCCTCATTACGATTTCTCTGTATTTAGACAGGGACAAAATAGAAAATGCCCAGGCACCAGGTGCACAGATTCATCCCTGCTATTCGTAATTGCTACTTCATCACACTATTTTCCAGCAAGGTAGAATGTATTTTTACAGTAGCAGCATGTGGCTTACTGACTATCTCTGCAGGAAGTTGTGTTGGTAGGCTGGACAATTCTTTTATATTAGGATGCTACCATGTCTGCTGTGTAGGCATGTCTAGACAGTGTTCATTGCCAAAACAGTATTTCCTCTCTTCTGATGCTGCCTTGCAAAAATTTGCTCTTAGGTACCTGCATTTTCTTTTAATCATATTATGAATTTAAAAATTGCAAATGTCATTTTTACCTGGAACATTTTGGTGGAGAAGCTTCCTGTGAAGTATTGGAATCAAAGCATTAAATGAGCTGCCTGGTTGAATTTAATTTAGTTGTTTCTTATTCTCAACATTAGGTGTGAGAAATCTCATGTATTCTAGCTGAAGTGACTTAAACAAGCTCTTAACTAACTTATAGAAAATGATGGGACTAAAAAGTGGTTTGCTTTGGTTAGATTGTGCCAATCGCATGTTAAACCTTACTACTAGATATCCTGAGAATGTGTTTCCTTCATCTACCTGTAATGTGAAATGCAGGTTGTCCCTGAAAGTATATCTCTGCTCAATGAGATGGATACATTCACCTGATCCACCCAAGATGAAACCAATGAGATGACAGAAGTGCCTTATTACACATAGTTAATAGTGGGGTGGGGTGGGGGATTTAAATTAATGTCTAACTAATTTTGTTGTAGCTACAAACACAAGCATAATTTCTAGAGAATTAATTACATTAAATATGAGCAAACCTACCTACGACATTACCATTAGGCACTTGAATATAGACTGCAATGCACATAATATTGACTTCAGGACAATGGTAAAGCACCATATTATAACAATGGGCTTCATACAAATCCATAACCTTTACCAAAATCAAATGCACTCCCTAATTCCAATTACCTCTAACACTAATTCAATCTAAAGGCCCACATAGAGATTTAATGATCTAGAACTGCTGACAACACAAAACTAGTGGTACCATTGGGGATTTCCACACTCTTCCTTTACATCCTTCAGGTCTGTCTGAAAACCAGGTCAGTACAATTTTTCAGCCCTCCGGAGTGAGGTGTTTTGCTTTTTGGGTGGGTGGGTGGGATGGGCTGTAATTGGGTATAAAAGGGGATGGGTCTTCTCTCACTGCTTATACTGGATTTCCTTTCTGTGCAGGTAGAAGTGCGGAACTGGATGGAGTCCTCTGCAGTTTGTCATGAAGAATCAACATGCAACTTCCTTTCTCTTGTTTCTCTGTGGGACTCAGTGAAACAAACAACACAAAAAGAACATGCTGGTTTTGTGCAATGTCCAGCCTAGGGCATTCATGCTGTTCTTCCCAGAATAGTGAGGTTTATAACCCAGCAATGAACAGAGGATTAGTGTTAACATATGAAACCAAGGGCAACAAAGTAGGAGGCATTGTTCAGATATCAGAGATAACTTTCCATTTCTGGATTTCCATTTTTATTTCATCCATCTGAAGAGAAGAGTTTTCAAACTGCATGTGCCATAAGTCTGTTTGTCCATCATAAACCAGGAGAAATATAGGACTTACTGTATTACTATGTGCAGAGACAAACAGTAGCTTCCAGAACACACAAATCACTACACATCTTAGGTACCAATCACATATAGCATTGCCATTTGATCTGTTTTCATATTTGTTCTGTGGAAAATCACTTGGACTCATGTTTTCTAGACTCGCTGTGCCAGCAATATTGGTGCTTATTTGGCTTTTATCTGAGGTGAAAGCAAAGTCTACTTACGCAATTGATAGACTGTCAAAAGAGGGCTTTTTAAAATTAAACCATTGCTTCAGATGCAGAGTTAAGTAGGAATGTTCTTCACAATTGTGAATAATTAAAATGTTTTAAATATCCTAGGTGGTATTAAAAACATATTTTGGAAATAACAACAGGTGCTTCTATGTGCTACTTAAGAATAAGATGTAGCATTAATTTTCTAGACCTTTTAGTGATTTTCTCCTGCCAACCTAGCAGTTCGAAAGCAAGAAATTGCAAGTAGATAAATAGGAACCACTTCGGTGGGAAGGTAACAGCGTTCCGTGCGCTCCGGTGTCTAGTCATGCCTGCCACATGACCACGGAAACGTCTGCAGAAGCAGACAGCGCTGGCTCTTCGGCTTAGGAACAGAGATGAGCACTGCACCCTAGAGTCGGATACGACTGGCTTTCGAGCAAGGGAAACCTTTACCTTTAAACCTTTACTTAGTGATTTTACACTTGGGATTATTTCATTTTAGCTCCTTTTATTTGTCACACACATACAAGTGCCATCAACATTGCACCAAACGATAGCACACAGAAAAAAGTGAGAATGTATTTGCTTTTGGGATATGTGCCAAGCAGAGCATTATTGCAATAAATGAAAATCACAGAAGGCAATAGAAAATGGACTGTGATACGGAGCAGCACAGTACTGCTGTCAGTCTTTTCTCCATTGGGAACTAACTTCCTTTTGTCATGCCTGACTCCTAAATTCATCACTGAATGCTTCCCTGCCATTTGCCATTCATTCCCTCTGACAAAGTGTCAGATTTTGAAAAACAGAGCTATTGTCTTGAAGGTCTAGTCACATGGAGATTCCTAACACAGCCTTTCACACAGTTTCTTACCCTGACCAAAATTTAAAATAATTCAGTTTCACTGGTTTCTTGTGACACCTGAAACACCAATAAAGGAGGAAGTGATTTTACTGTAATAACCATGGAGGGACTGAGGATAGACACAGATGAATATAACCGAATACTGTGGCACTGTGTATTCATGAGGGCACTTAGAACATGAAAGGATGAATAAATCACTGCATCCTGAACAGATGAAAACCAACCAAACAAGCAAACAAACAAACAGAGAGGCAAAGAATGGCAATACTATCTTTGGAAATGTGGAAAAGCTTGTCAGTTAACTTGTCCAGATCCAAAAATTCTTTAAGTGCACGTGTATGCCTGCTCATGTGTTTGTGTGTGAGAGACCTATTGCAAGACCTATTGCAAGGCAAATTGCCATTGTTATGGGTTTCTAAGAGCAGAAATTCACCTTCTTTGCTGGAAACATAAAAGGCCAAGGAGTTATGGAGTCACAAGAGCAGCCTTGAGGAATGCATATGGTGTCAGGATTGCCCTTTGCTAATTCTTGTCCTATCTTCCTTCAGTATACGCAGTTCTGTTTAGTCATGAAGATACCTTGCTCTGTAATGCTTCTCTGTAATAACGAAACAGGATGTGACATTCATGGGAGAAAGAGGAAGGAATCCTAAAATTTAGAAAGAACAAGAGATGAAGAATATCCAGGCCTATCTGACTGTTCACCTATACACTATAAGAATGTGAAAAATATCTACTAAATTCCTCATTGTTAAACAAAGCTCCAACCATCCCAGTTAGGGATATTTTAAACCCATGCCAATAAGAAGAATAGTACAGTTTGTCATTACTGGGCATTACATAGAGCTGGGCACAGAGCTGGGTAGGTTGAGGAAGATGGTGGAGGATGGTGTGCCTGGCGTGTGATGGACCATGGGGTTGCAGAGGGTTGGATTTGACTATGTGACAACAACAACAAGCACATAGAATGGGATAAGAATGTACATGTGATGAACAGAAATGCAGGCTTGTGTTTTTGAATCAGTAATGGAGATTTCTGAGAGCTGTTCTGTGAAGGGGAGCAGATATGTGGCATTCTTGGCTCTTGCTGGGAAGAATTATGTGGTAGACAAGACAATCTTGTGTTCTGTAGGGAAACAAAACCTAAGTTTTGATGGACATGGAGTACTATGTAGTGATTGGCTGGAGTCCTTCAGAGGAAGAGCCAAATTGTCTGAAAGGATGAAACAGGCATTTGCAACCTCCAGCATGTGGTCCTAATTGGGCCCATGCATATCATTAAATTGGCCTGCAGTGAGAACACGGGTACCTCTAGACGTGCAAAAACATTTTTAAACCATAGCGATCAAACTCGACAAAGGCTTCTGCTGCCCTGGGAACAAACTGAACCTGTTCAGAACAGCAGGGAGAAAGCGCCACTGCCACAGATTGTGTCAAACCGGTAAGCACCAGGAGCAACCCACCTCTGGCCCCCACAGCTGCGTGTCAGGGGAAGGACCAGCCCAATCTTAAAAAAAAAAAAGGTCGAGAACGCCTGGGATAAAAGAAGGGGGAGAGAAAGAAGTGGGCTTTTTTTGTCTTTTCGTCATGCTTTGTAAGTAGTTCTTTCGTGTTCTGGAGTTTGCTGCAGGATCTGCAATCATGTAGAGTCTGTTAGCTTATGGGGAAGCCCTTAGGGCTTCCGAACTTAGAAATATTTTCATTATTTTAATGTGCTGTCTGAATTGAAGATGCTTCATTTGCCTAGAATTATTTTTGCTCCCTGAAATATTGAATTGCAACCTACTTTTGCTAAAATATATTTTTAAAAGACATGAACTGACTCGAGTGGTTTGATTTTCCATATGCTACCTTTCTAACTGTCTGACTCAGGTCAGGATCTATAAGAAGGCAAGCTAAAATCCTGGATTGCTTAGCTTCAGGTTGTCAATTCAGGTGTGTTCCCACTCACTTGTAGGCAAAAGGCTATATTTGGGAGTAACGGGAACATCACAATACATCCCTTGTTTATTCTCTCCCTGTCCCCAATATTTGATCACTTGCCATATGAATTGGTGCACCATTCCAATATCTTTAACATTGTTATGGTCTCATAAATATATAAAGTTTTTATTGGAGAATGATAGACAGTATTCATAGACAACTGAGTGATTCTGGGCAATCTATTTTTAAATTTCTTCCTTCCTTCTTTCTTTGTATCAGAGCATTGCAAAATTAGACTGTTTTTGACCAGAAGCAGGCTACTTCATTGGTGTTATTGTGGCCATTTATTAGATCTCCTTTTGTGCACATGATGGACCACAGATTGATACATTAAGTTCTGCACATTCTTAGAAAATTAGTCCTTTACCCAAGGCCCAAAGCAAAGTAACGAAGGAATGTTTCTGGGGTGGTACTTGGAATGTTTTTTTTCCATACCTTTGATATCTCTAAATGGAGATTATAAATTGATCATAGTTCTCTGGTTGAGGGCCAGTCTGAAGCACAGCTGTGTATAGCATTGTAAAACTTTCCCAGTTGGCCTTTTTGAAATTAGACCTCCTACAGAACAGCATAGATTCAGATCAGACGAAGGAGTAAATCTGACATAGAATTGTTCTGTACTGACAAGTTGGGACTGGAGTATAAAATTTGATCTGGACTATAGCCTCTCTGCCATCTCCTACTGTTGTACGATCCTGGTAGTTTAGGCTTATATATAAAACATATTGAATTGAATTATGCCCCCTTTATAATGGCTTCACCATTTTTTTCATTGTGTTTGTAGCACCAGTTGTTGATATGGCTGTTGACATCTCCATCTAGAATGTAAGTATTTTGGTTTTCTATATTAGATGGCTTCTCAAAGCAGAATGATATATTAGACGATACAGTAAAATCTTAAGATATGAAATTAATTCATTCCTTGGGGTTTTTCGTATATAAAAAAACATATCTCGAAACATGGTTTCCCATAGGAATGCATTGAAATGCGAATAAATCCATTCTGTAGCTTAGAAAAAAGCAAAAAGAGAGAGAGCGAGCATTTTTCCTGTTCAAAACTCTTCATAAAGTGCACTTTGGAATTTTTCGCTGCGTTTTGGCCGCTTTATAAAGAAATTTGAACAGATAAAAGACATTTGTTTAGCTTTTTTTCTGAGCTCCAGAAGTGTATTTTGGTTTTAAATGCATCTTCAGCACATTCCTGGCAGCATCATCTAGTGGCTACCTCTGGTAATTGCAGGAAAAGTACCTGCTGATCAACTGTTCAGGGGGAGTTCCAGCACTTCCTGGTTTTGGCTGGTGCTGCCAAAACATGACGAAAAAGTCCAAAAAATAGAGCAGAAATGCTACAAACACTGTCCCACAGCTGTGGGAAGCATCAGAATACCCCCACCCCCAATAAAATCTGTATCTCAAATTTATTTGTATCTCACAGCAAATTTTTCTGAGATTTCCTTTCATATCGTGAATTTTTTGTAAGGAGAGCTGTTCGTAACTCAAGGTTTTAATGTATAAATCAATGTTACTATACAACAGTGGTTCCCAAAGTGGGCCCTACGCCCCACAGGGGACTTCAATTCCCAGAAGCCTAAGTCAGTATATTGGCTGATCAGTGCTTTGAGGAATTGACTTAGGCTTCTGGGAAATGGAGTCCAAGAACCAAAGTTTGGGAAACACTGCTATAACAACATAGAAGGAGCCTCCTCGAAGAGTGGAAACTGTTGAAAGTACACAAGCATCCTGAGAGCAAAAACATAGAGCTGGCTAATCCTTCCAAAATAGAAGCATTACATTGTAATTCTGCTGATTAGTAAAATGACCGAACAATTCCTGTTGATCTGAAATCATAATAATTTTTATTATTCTTGAAGGCATATCATCATCTATAAAGGAACGCTTTGCTTCACTTTGCCCCGAACTGAAATGTGATGTTCTTTCAGTCCAAGAAAGTCACAGAGGAATTGATCAGCATTGACAAAAAAAATTCTGGGATGTGTCTAGTTGTTGAGAGGCCCCACAAACAATATGGAAATAATGTTTTTGTAAGACTAGGTAATATTCTCTCAGCATCAACCTTGATGATTGAACTGACTGCATGTATAGTAACATGGATTTATAAACCACCTAATTTCTTCCTTGATTACTGAGAAGGAAGAACCATAGTTATCAAAGTATAGCCTATGTCTGGTTGTCATAGCCTCCACTATGCAGCCTTCAGAAAGTGCCTCAAAGAAATTGGAATTCTCAGTTCTCTCTTTCAGTAGAAAAAATATTCAAATACAGAATTTGGTTATTTACATCAGTATAGCAATGGCATAAATTATAACAATAAATTGCAGTTAATTATCAGGTTGCCATTTGTACTCCCTGTTGTTTGCCAGTCATGTGATTTGGTGTGTAATGAAAAATATAGCTGGAGACTTGTGAACTTGAGGCAAACCAGTTTGCAATTTACACCACTGCACTTATATCAGTGTAAATAACCAACAGGATTTTAACTAACATCATTAACTAACAAGTCTCCAAAGATTGCAAATAACAGTTTGTGAGGTTTTATCCTCAAAGAAAGTGATTGCAAAGGATGTACCAGCACTATATTAACCTAATTATCACAAGCATGCTGCGATGTTAATATACAAGATTTCCTCTTTCTCCTTCTAGTTCCAAATTGAACCCAAGAGAAGAGATGGGTCTGCTATAATGGTTCTTGTGAACTTCTATCTGAATGCAATTCTATCTGGATTTTTAGATTGACAATTTCATTTCATGGCTCCTTCTGCATCTTGCTTCTACTGATTTAATTATCACTTAAGTAACCAAACTGAATGGATGCTATTCAAATCTTCATTTCCCTTGGGGATCACACTATGAGGTAAAGGATAGAAGTTCCGTTTTATCTCTGATGGTCTAACTAAGATACATGTGGGACAAAAATGAATGATTACTTAATTTAGCTGAGAAAATGTAGATATAACACTGTCTCAGAAGAAATAGTTTCCAAACTCAACTTGACTGGTATGTAAGGACAATGTCTTAAGATTCAACAATAAGACTCTTAGTAATGGAGTAGGTATACTTCTGCTTCAAGGGTAACAAAGCATTTCTAATTTCAAAATACTGTAATGTGTTCTTTTCATAACATTCTTGCATAATTTGAAGCAGTTGTCTATTCCGGGAGTATGCTAAATGAAAATTGGGATCCCGAGGTAAAGATTAAAAAATGAATAGAAAAAGCAAGATCTACCTTCATAAAAATGCAACATTTGTTATGCAGTAGAGATCTGACTCTGGCTACAAAGATCCAAATAGTGAGATGTTATGTATTCCCAGTGTTGCTATATAGAGTCAAAGTTAGGACATTGACTAAAGCATCTGAAAAGATAATCAAAGCTTTTGAAATGTGTATCTACAGTTGGCTGCTAAGGATATAATGGGTTGACCATGTGACTAACATAGAAATATTGTGCCGAATGGTTAAAGATACAGATTTTGTTATGTTAATATTGTAAGTTCCTTAGTCATATGGATAGGATTCGCAACATTTGTAGGGCATACTTAGGCTATGAATGTGGCAAGTAGTGTCCCTTTATGTCCGCCGCCGCTGCCGCCACCACAAGACTCTTCCCTCGGCCGGCTATGGCCTTGAGTGAATGGAGAGCAGCTGGCATAAGAATGCCACTCCCGCCGCTTCCACCACCGGACTCTTCCCTCGGCCGGCCCTGGCCTTGAGGGAATGGAGAGCAGCTGTGCAATGCAGCCACCTAGAAATAAGAATGTGTTATATTGTGTTGATGTGATATTTTGTAACTGTAATTTGTAGTTGATATGTTGATACTTTGTTTCTTTGTTAGTCACCCAGAGTCGCATTGCGAGTGGGGCGGCATACAAGTTGTATTATAATAATAATAATAATAATAATAATAATAATAATAATAATAATAATAATAATAATAATAATAATAATAATAATAATAATAATAATAATAATAATAATAATAATAATAATAATAATAATAAAGAACTCTATAAGACCATTAAGCAAATAAAACTCCAATACCTTGGCCATATCATGAGGAATGACATAAAATATAGAACACTCCAACTCACTCTTCAAGGAAGGATCCCTTCCGTAGATGGGCTTCATGGCCGAAGAACTTGAGAGACTGGTGTGGGGTGTCTCCAGAAGAACTTTTCCAAGGAGTTAAGAACAGGAAGACTATCTCCATGATGATAGTCAATATCCGGAATGGACACTGTCATGGTACTGGCATACCATGGAGTAGTTATGTTTAAAAATGGAGTTTCTTCTGTTAGGAACTCTCTCTCTCTCTCTTTCTCTCTGTGTGTGTAGAAATGTGCAAAAACAACAACAACCCAATGTTCTGTTCTCACTCTGCTTGCTTATCAAGCAGGTGCTGGGAGTAAAGAGGGAAAGAGACCTTCAAGGGAAACCTCAAGGCCCCACAGAAATCTGCCCACTAAGGGAGGAATGTGCCAGTGTCAACATCCTGTCTCTGGGAAGCTGGGCAGAAAAGTTTGAGAACATACTTTGTTTTGGTTGAGAAAGATATTTGATTCATTGTATACAAATTACCTTAGCCAGAACCCATGTTTAATATATTGACACATGGGATAGAGAGTTAGTTCTCTCTGGAGTTCTCTACAGCTTGGAGTTCATTGAGGCTGGGAGTCAGCAGGCTTCCAGACCCAGCCATGATTACTTAGAAGATACCTAGATTTTGCTTATTTCTATAAAGGGGAGCGTGACTGTGTTTTGTGTTCCTTATTTCTATTTTTTTTATTAGACCTGGTTTTAAACCTACAGTATTTTTGTATCCTGTGTTTGACAAAATGGACTTTATGCTTTACCTTCAATAAAACAACTTTTCTTCATCAGAAGCTCGTGATTATTGCCAAGGGTAAGATACAGAATTAAGTGCCATACAGGAGGACACCTCTTACACTAGGTTTCCCTTGCTTGAAAGCCAGTCGTATCTGACTCTAGGGTTCAGTGTGCATCTCTGTTTCAAAGCCAAAGAGCCAGCACTGTTTGCTTCTGCAGACATTTCTGTGGTCATGTGGCAGGCATGACTAGACACTGGAGCCCACGGAACGCTGTTACCTTCCCACCAAAGTGGTCCCTATTTATCTACTTGCAATTTCTTGCTTTCGAACTGCAAGATTGGCAGGAGCTGGGACAAAGACGGGAGCTCATTCCATCCTGCAGTACTCGGGAATTGAACTGCTGAGCTTCCACCTCCCAGTCAGCATCTTAGCCACTTGAGTACCACATAATAATCTTTGCTCTCTCCTGATTTAGAGATCATTGTAATTAAGTGAATTCTCTGCCACTCGCTGGAATTTGGCAAGTGTCTGCCAGGATAAAAGCACTTTGACAAGTTAAGTTCCAAGGTTCTTCCGCAGTTCTAGAAATTCTGGAATTGGCCTGATAACTGGGACAGGCAGTTCAATGAATGTGGAGAGAGCTGGGGCAAGGGGAATGGAATTTAATCATGATAGATACAGCACCTGAAGAAGATGTTTAACACAGAATGCCTTGCTGATCATGTGTTTCACAATAAACACAGTATAATCCTGTACATATCTATTTTCAGGTGAGCTTCAAACAGATCAATGGTGAATAGAGGACAGATGTAGGTAAACAATAGGTAGCTTCCTAAAGTGTTTGTGCTATTGGTTAAATAATTTTGCTTATTTATTTTCACTTTATTCTGTATTGACTGAAGAATAAGGTAGATGGTGTTTTATTTTTAATTATTCTTTAGTTCTTTATATTACTTTATATTAGTTCTGTGTTCTTGTTTTCAGAATTACAAGGCTTATTTGGTAATATGGTATCATGGTGGGCTAAACATGGTAGAAAAGAAGCTCAGGAATCATCTCTATCATCATTTGCTAACATGAAGTAGGATAAACTTGTCAATCTGTGAAATTTTCCTATGTGAGCCACCACACAGGGGACTCAGAATTTTGGTTCACACAGATGGATGGTTTCTCTTTCCAGCACTCTCATTTCGTTATTAATCTTTTTTCTTGCATTGGTTGAAGAGGGACAGAATCTTAAAAATACATAGCAACAGCAAAAGATCATAAGCCCAGTCCCTGTAAAGAAAGAGACTCAGTTACCTAAAATGAAGAGGTTGGTGTAATCACAATACAAAAAGAGACTGCACCATGTGTAGAGAATTGATTTAGCAGTAAATGATCTCACGGGAGCAAAGATTACAAACAACTCAGTTAAAGCAACACATCCGTTCTCCCGTGTAAGTCCATAAATTCTCCAGCGTACGTTCACAGGTCCACACCTCTTGACCCATCAAAACAGTGGAAAAACAGGGATCCAACAAAGCAAAACCTTTGGGAGCATGGAATCTGCTACTATACACTTTTAAGACAAGAAATGTCATAGAAGTAACATGTGATGTTATATTCAGCACTTTGAAAAGTAACTTCAAAGTCCTAAAGCCATGACTCATGGCTATTTCCAGAATCTCCTGTAGCATATTTGTGTGTTTCTTAGAAGGTTATAAACAATCATGTTACTGTTTCCATACATACAATCAAAAGCAGTATAGCAAATTCAAAGGGATGTTAAAATTAAAATATGAAATCCACATTCTGGAATAAAATGTTGCATTAGGATTTAAAATCGTCTTCATAAAATTTCTGTGCACATTTTATTTTATATATATGTATTAAAAGCAAACACATCTTATTTTCAATTCTTCTATCTTTTGCAATAACTTCTTGGTGTAAGATCCTTTGATTACAGCAATGCCTTTGCACAGTCATTGCAGCAGAATCTTGCAAAAGCCCAAAGGATTGGGAAAAGGACAGTTTATGTTCCAATTCCAAAAAAGGGCAATGCCAAAGAATGTTCAAACTATCGTACAACTGCACTCATCTCACATGTTAGCAAGATCTTACAAGTTAGGCTTCAGAAGAATGTGAATCAAGAACTACCAGAAGTACAAGTTAGGTTCCAAAAAGACAGGCAAACTAGAGACCATATTGCCAACTTTCACTGCATCACGGAGAGAGCAAGGGATTACCAGAAGAACATCTACTTCTGTTTCATTGACTATGCCAAAGGCTTTGATTGTGTGAATCACAACAGACAGGCAAGTCCTTAAAGCGATGGGAGTACCATACTAACTCACCTGTCTTCTGAGAATCTTGGGATGGTGACTGCAGCCATGAAATAAAAATAATAATAATAATGCTTACTCCTTGCAAGGCAAGCTATGGCAAGCCTAGGCTGTGGGTTGCCCAGGTCGCTGATTGGACAGCAACCTTTCCCGATAGGTTCGTTCGGTGAGAACACAGCCTCAAAGACCAACCAAGCTTTACCGGAAAGGAAATTGGGTACGGGCTAATAGTAATAGGTAGCAGTAGTGACTCCATGTTTCCTTGGCTGAGGGCACTGAGAGGAGTAGGACAAATGTCATAAGGTAAGAGACACAAGGTCTCGTAAACAAGCATACGGTATCTGGTCACGTCCGCGTAAAGGGCTGAGCAGACACCAACCACAGTTAGATCAAATAGCTATGCATAGGTGCACAAAGTCTTCTAAGACTTAGATAACACGAGAACAATGAGTCTCACCACAATCCGCTGATTAGTCTGCTTATGGCCAACCTGGGTATGCAGGCTGGGAAGTGTAACCCAACCAGCCGAGTGTCACGTAGCAAGCCTTCTGACACGGGGGTCTCATGCGGGCTGTGCGTGATGACTCCCAAAGAAGTCAATAAATACAGACCACCCGAGGATTCAGGACTGGCTTTTCCCATCATACTTCAGTCTCGTGCACCTTCCTTGAGTTCAGCACCTTGACTCCCGCGAACCATTACAACACTAGGCAGTATAATAAAAAATAGGGACATCACCTTGCTGACAAAAGTCTGCATAGTTAAAGCAATAGTTTTTTTCAACTGTGTTACTGAACAACAACAACAACAACAGTTATATTTCTCTATCACCCAGCAAATGTGATAGAAGTATATTTGCAATAAAATTATTATGCAAATGTGTCATGAGAAAGATTCATATCCAGATCCCAAAGAACAAACAAAGTTGATTGTGTGGATTTTTTAAAAAAATCTATATCATTATCACCACCATCACCACACAAGCAAAAATGCATAACAATATTAATAACATACACATGGGATGGGGATATGTTATAGTACTACAATAACAAAAACAGTAAAATAATGTAAAAAGTAGATGCCTCATAGCAGCTCCCATTCATCAATCTTAATATGTTAAATGAAAATAATTTCAAAGTTAAAACAGTGTTCTGTGTACCTTTAAATAGATTTTTGAAAACATTTACTAGACAGCATTGATCATAAAAATGCATACAATGAAGTCCCACTTAAAGCCAGCATGATATAATTTGAATTGTGTAAAGCAGGGGTATTCAAACTTGGCTCTCTAGAAGTTTTGGATTTCAATTGCCAGAAGCCCTAATCAGCAGGTGTGCTGACTTGGGTTTCTGGTAATTGAAGTCCAAGAACACCTGGAAAGCCAAGTTTGTTGACCCCTGTTCTAGGGTCAAAGGTACCACTGTCTTCTTCCTGCCAAAATCAATTGAAATCAGAAGCACAATAGTGTTCATTCTTGCACAGCATTCACATTCTTTTCAGTGTAGCTTGTGGAAAGCTTACTCATTGATACATTTGGAGGTATTGACGAATGAATGCAAATTTAGATATTCTTATTAGTGGCCATTAATCAATACACACATTCTGCTTTAAAGGCAATAAAAGATAATGGAATGATAGTAATTAGCATGCATCTTTGAGTTAATTACCATTAGACAAAGAAGCTTCTACTTACAATTTGCTCTAAATAATAGAAATAATATACCCCATCCAACTAAACACCCTAGATGTTGATCCTGAAAGTCTCACACCGGGGAAAAGTCAAGTAGAACTAGCTTTCAAGCCCATATTGCTCCTGGCTTTTATGTATAAGTACTTCACTTTTCTTTAATTAGTCATCAAAAGAAATTTTTAGCAAGAGCCACATGCTGGGTTCTTTTGAGGATAAAATGCAGTATTTCTGATGTAGCATTTAAAATAAGCCTGCCATCAGAACACATCACTATTCATATGTAAATGTAATTATGTCCTTTCTGCTACTCTTACAATTTGGCCAGTGAATTTTATTGGTATGATTAACTGATTAATAACTTGATGAAGACAGAATCAAAATAGTTCTCAAAATAGAAGTGGTTCATTCAGGACACTTCTCCTTCTCAAAAGCAACTGTGACCCTCCTTCAAACGCTCATGTGTTTTAGATCTCTCCAGGAAATATGCACTACTAGAACACAAACGTATGAAGTACAAAGCTATGACTGTAAATATCCCTGAAAAAACAACAACTTTTGCTTCTCTGGAATACTACCATCATAGGAGCCTCTGCTGTGTTCCACCTGTTTGAACCAACATTCCTTTAGGCTATCACGAGTATACATGTGGTGGAGTGAGGAAGATACGTTGTTGATGCATAACAGTAAAGGAGAAGATGAACTCCTATAGAGGAGAAAAACTTTCTTTGCCAAAGACACACATGCAACATTAATCTCATCTCTAAACTTTTAACAAAACCTATATTTCTGAGATCTTTCCCTCAAATAAGCATGTAGAGCCTTGTGACAAAGCAAACAACTGGAGACAAAAGGAAGGAAAATGATTGCAATGTAATATTTTTATCATAAAGAGACTGAATTCCCCAAGGTCTGATGTCACTGGTAGCAGCAGAAGGAGGGAGTTTATTGTCAGTTCCTGTAAATTTGTGAGAGTTTCTACAAAAAAATACCATAAGAGTAGATGTTAGTAAAAGTATAAAATATAATTTCATTCTACACATCATCACATCTGTTAGAAAATAAAAACTATTAAAATTATTCTAATCAATATAATTATTACTTAGATGAAAGAGGGGGAAATCAGCTGATGGTAGGACTCAAGGAAAAGAGCCTCCACAGACTTTTGTTTCACCAATCATAAATGAAGAAAAGTATTCTCCACTAAGATTGGATTAGGTCTATAATAATGCATATTGCCCTGGGGAGGAAATTAGTTTTGCAACACAATGTTTTAATTTCAAAAATCCACTACAGGCCAATGAAAAGGAATAGGAGTGCACTTGAAATTACATCTTAATATCAGCTGAAAAAGTGAAGAGTGTCAAGGGAACACTGGTAATGTATTCTAAATTATGAAGGGCAACTGGTCAGTGCCGCTGTTTCATTCGGTCTCGTAATACAGAAGCTTAGAGAGTGGTACTTCATACATATAAAACCCCGTAAATTCAGATTCAATTCCCAAACCAAGAATGAATTACTAGGCTGGAGTTAGACTTGCTCAAGCCACCAAGCTTGTTAGCTGTAAAAGAATCCCGCTACTGTTAAAGGTATAGTTTCAATTTTTGAAGCAGAGGTATGTTTAAGAAGGCAGTTAAGTTAAGTGGTCACTGCTCCTGCCTGAAGTGCTCAGAGCACATCAAGATACAAAATGGCTGAAAGCCATTCAACACTTATTCTTTGCTGTATTCCCTTTACATTTCAATAAGAAATAAGGGAAAGGAGGAAAAAACATGACTCAGAGTAATGATTTCTCATACAGAATATCAATATGGGGGGCGGGGGTTATCAGGGAGCAAGTTAAATGTCAGACCACTAGGATTAACTCATTGTTTCACCATAAAAATCAAGGCTGAATACAGAGGGAGATGTTTTTGACAATTCTATATCTAAACAGCTTGTAGCTTTTCCTGAAAAACAACTTCCTCCACATATTCCTTCATTTAATGAGGAGCTGCCATGGCACTTGCATGGCTGTGTAATATATGAATATATTCATGGCTGACCTAGAACAATGCTTTCTTAACAGATATACTCAAAAGCCACCTCTCTATTATATTGTATATATAGTACAGTAAAGCCCCATATAATGAAGGGCTCTAATAGCAGAAAAAAACATACAGCAAAATATATAAGGCCCATGAGTAAACAAGGGTGGATCTGGACCGGATCATATACTTCCCATTCCATACAGGTAGCCAGCAACGTGCTAAACCTGGGTCTCCTCCATTATGCTATCACTTTGACAGTAGCTAGCCAGCAAGATTCTGGAGGGACTGATTCCATTGGGATTGTATAGCTATCTCTGTGTCCAGAGCACCTTGTGAGTATATCCTAAAAGACTGTTGAATAAAGACTTGTTGCTGTTTTGTTCATCGTTGTCTGGACTATTGCTTATAAGGGTCGGACATAACAAGCATATAAAAAAATCCTTACTAAACTATACTATAAAACTGCATGTTTGTAAGAAAGAAAATAGCAGTTCAGAAAAAACATACTTGTCTAAAAAGGCTGTGGCTTTCGGGCTGCCCATGCGGTGTAATGGGTCGGATCGGTTCTTGAAGGCAGAGAGCAGCATCTCATTGATGATCTGAGATACTGCCCTATCCCTCTATATTCTGGTTTAATCGCCACAATATTTATACTGTTTTTGTGAGAACACATGCAGTGATGTTCTGATTGACAGACACCTGCTTTTTGAAGTCCAGTGTGAGACAGGAAATTTAATCAGTGTTCCTATCAGAAAGACGTGAGTTTCACGTCAGCCCACAGGTGGTGAGTCTGAGAAGCGTGCTGCTCCCAGGTGTTCAGTCTGAGAAAAGACACTTTCTCAGGTTCACTGTCTGAGAACAGAGAGCAGGTTGACCTGCTGCTTTTAATTGGTCAGAAGTTGGCTTCTGCGTACAACAGCCTTCCAAGATGGATCCATTTGAACTAATCAAAGCTATACTTTTCACATAATAAAACAGATTAATTAAAGGCACACTAGGCATTGAGCAAACAGAGTAAAAAAAATAATTCTTCCATAGCTATGAAATCTCTACAATTTGTATAACGAAAATTTTGCTGCACAAAAAACCTCGTGGAATGGATTAATTTTGTTATATGAGGTTTTACTGTATATAATATTAATTTAATTTAATTTTCAGATTTCTGTGCCACCCACTCAGGTGAACCCGACTCAGGGCGGTTTACAGCAGATTAAAAGTATATAAAATAGATTTTAAAAAACCAAGTCACCCACCCTCCCACCATATTCATAAAAGAAATAAAAGGGATGCAAGAAATACAGAGGGACACTCTAGATTTAGCTTGAAATAAGCCAACAGGTGGGGGCCGTATTTCCATTAAGGCCCCACACCTGCCCTGCCAGCCAGGTTTCCAAACCTTTCCTGGAGGGCAGCAATTCTGTCTGTAACCTTAATTCTGTTGGCAGGAGGTTCCAGAGGGCTGGTGCAACCTCAGCCTACACCAATCTAAACAACAGCTGCATTTTAGACACCACTGTGAAGTTACAACAGATATCTTAGCACCACACTTTGGTATTTTTAAAAAATATATATTTAATAAACAGCCTTTACCATAAAAATACATAACATGAATTCCCACTTGAAGCCAGCACTCTACAATTAGAATTGTCTAGTCCTAGATGCACCACTGATCGAAATCCCACTGATCAATACACTTTCTTGCATGCCTCTTACTTCCACCCTGAACACAACACAAAATCTATCATTTACAGCTAAGCCCTCAAATAAAATCACATCTGCTCTGACCCACAAGATAGTGATTGCAAACTCAAGGACCTACAAAATACAATACTCATCCAATATGGTTAAGGAGCAAATTAACTCGGCAGAATGAATACCCGGAAACTACCTACGGGAAGACAGACCCAGAAAAGAAAATGTGCTGACCCACCTGGGCAGGCATGGTCACCGCACGGTGGTGCTACACAGAGATTCTTGTTCAAAGATAGTCCAGATATCAAAGTCCAAAAGGCAAGCTGAGGTCTATTTACAGTAGTCCAAGTCAGCAGTATAATCCAAAGGGTGTCCAGGGGCATCATCTCAGCTGTAGCTGTTTCCTGGACCTCTCCCTGACTGAGAGCTGATCACTGTCAGAACCAGACTCCTGATCTGTCAGGTCAGCTGCCAGGGAAAACAGACTTGTGCCAGGCGCAGGCTGAGATCCCTGGCTCAGGGCATCTTTGAGCTCGGGTGCAGGCAGAACTGGGCTGGGCATAGGGAGTGCCCCCTGATCCAGGTGCTCTTGGAGTCGGAGGAGGGCTGGATCACAACAGAAAATGACACAATACCCACAGCTGAGAACACTCATACACTTCATAAATGATCTCAAACCATCCTTGACAAAAAAAGTGCAGCACTCTCCCAAGCCCTTGATAGCAGGCCTACACTTGCTTAAAGATAACCCTTCAATCTCAAGCAACTATTGACATATGACTTGCACTACACTAACAGAGTGATGGGGAGTACTCCCTGCTACAAACTCACGTTTAATCTGACAAGATGATTACAGGATCCAACAATGTAGAACACAATATCAAGATGCTTTTACTTGTTCCTCTGTTATTGTAATCTACACTAGTTTTGTCAACAATGTCTGCACAATTTGTTGTTGTAGTTCAGTCGCACAGTTGATTCCGACCCTTTGCGATCCTATGAACCATTGCCCTCTAGGCACCTCTGTCCTCCATCATCCTACACAGCCCGCTTAGCTCTGTGTCCATTGCAGGCGCACCCCCCAATAAAGGACTCAGACACTGATGAAAGTGGATAACGGCATTGGGCCACATTTATTGATTCATGCCCTAGTCCGAATTATAAATTTCTATTGGTAATTGACCAATCATAATTCTTAAGGCAAGCAGGCCGAAGTAACACTGGTAAGGTACCACCCAAAATTGCCAACGGCAATTGTTACAATGTATCTATTTGTATCAATTTGTTTGTTGACAACAAACAAATTGTTGACCGTAGTCAATATCTAACTAATGACCCCACCCTCTGACGTGTATCCGTAAAATCACGGGGTGATGCATGCTGTCTAGCTGTAGCCATCACCCCATCGCCTAGTTCGTCGTTGACCGGACAACGTTTAACCAACTTATGCCTGTCTAGTGTTGTCCAGTCAATTGCGAACCTGCCGGATACCTGTGGGTCATAAATGTTTACCTTACCAGTGCTACCTGCCACACGGAGGGGCTTCAAAGAAGGCTCGACGCCCCCCCCAGACCGTCAGCTCGGTCAACAGGCCTGCTCGCCAATCACCCAACAGGAGGTCCATACCTCCTCGCGACAGATGAGCCCCATCCCCTGCATAAAGGTCATAATTTTGTAGGCTAATTGCGGGGTGACGACTGACCCGCCCCCAACCCCTGTCGACAAGGAACCATGCCACAGCCCTATTTACCATGCGTCTAGCGCGGTCAAGGGCCTGGAGGTCGAAACCTCCCCTGTACGTGTGCCGCGGGACCATGTCCGACCAAACGAGGGTTGTGGCGGGCCACACGTAATGCAGGTAGGCAAGGTTGCCGCAAATCGCATGCTTTAGCGATAAGCCAGTGACCTGGCCCAAATCATTGCCCCCTAGGTGTATGATCAGAATGTCAGGCGGGTCAGCATTCCGGCCTGAAAAAAGGAATGGCAACAGCTCCCGCCATAACATCCCGGGCTTACCATGCCATGTGAGACTTGCGTATGCACCCAGTCCCAGTCGGGGTCCCCACTCTGTCGCCGCAGCGTAATGCGCTGCCCTGTGCACATAGCTATGGCCCACCAGCCATACTGTCACCGGTGTAATACGACACCCAGGGTCTGTAAAGGGAAAAAACGAGGAAGAGAAAGGTGCGGTGACTCAACTGGTACTCACGGTGGAAGAGGGCGAACATAAAACTGAAAACATTGCGAACCCCACCTTCCCATGCTGCGTATGTCAGCCCCGGAGTACCCAAAAGCAGCTGCAGTGGAAGCCGCCCCTATCCTGAAGGAATGGGTGCCGTAACGGGCCCCTGGGAGGCCAACGCTGGCCAGCGCTTTGCCGGTCACCTTCCAAAATTGAAATTTAGTAAGGGGAGACCCATCTTGGTGACAGAAAAACGGGCCATGGTGCATGCCACGCGGTGCAAGAAACTCCTGTAGGGCACCAACCGGACAGATGTCTGCCAAAGAACACCGTAGCAGTCTTACACCACTGCCCACGCCATGCTGATCTGTCTTAGAGGAGCGTATCCTCAACTGAGCCCAGTCTTTGGCAACATAGACATCCTCGAGTTCCAGTGCCCTACGACTTGCATCCGCCTTAGACAGCATCACAAGCTCGCTGATGCGGAGCGCTCCAAAAAAGGCCACCGTCGTAGCCGCATGAAATAGGGCTGCCTCGTACTTATCAAAACAGAGGCCATGCCAGCCCCGGGCCAGTTGGGTAAGTACCCCTGGGGAAATCGTGTGGCGGTCGTCCGGGCAACGCCCACGCTCCCGCACCCACCCCTCCAAAACATGTCTCACACGGAAGTCAGCGGTACTATCCACATGACTGCCCACCTTGGCCATAAAAGCCAATGCTGACAGCCTAGATGCTATGGTGCGAGGTGCAAGGCCCTGGGCATGCAGGTAAACCATGAACCGAAGTACATGGATCACTGGGATCGGCCAAATTTCTGGCAGCCGGAATTGGGTACAGAAATCTCTGAAAGAATTGAATGCGTGGTGATACGCCTTATGCGTGCATGGCGCTAGTGACAAGCCAATCGCCCGGTTCACCTCTCCTTGCCAATGGTCCATATCTCATCCGGGAGTGGCGAGGGAAATTCCTCCGCATCCGGGGCCAAGGCACGGAACCGGGAGATCTGCAGGCGGGACAAAGCGTCAGCGATATCATTATTGACCCCCGGGACATGCCTGGCCCTGAAGAGGACATTGAGGCGCAGGCTGCGCAACACAAACTGGCGCACTAGGTCCATGACCCTGGGCGATTTGGAAGTCTGTGAGTTGACAATGTGTACAATGGTCGCATTGTCACACCAGAAATGGACAACCGAATTGGCCCACTCCTCGCCCCATAGCATCAAAGCCCCCAGGATAGGGAAAAATTCCAGGTACGTGAGATCACGCAGGCGACCCGTGCCTGCCCAGGCTGGTGGCCACCCACCATAGGCCCACTTCCCATTGAAGTACATCCCATAACCCAGGGATCCCGAAGCATCGGACTGTATCTGAAAGCGAGGGGAAGCCAGGAGGTCAGACCATTGGACTCCCTCAGGAACTGGAGCCAGATAAGCATATCTGCCCTGATACCCCGGGTGAGTCTAACCCTATGGTGGGGCCTGGATAAGCCTGTCATGGCGTCGCACAAGCGCCGAGCAAATGCCCTGCCCGGTGCGACGACCCTGCAAGCAAAATTGAGGTGACCATGTAGCACCTGCAGTTCCCTCAGTGATGCCTTGCGTTTAGCCAGCAAGTCCGAGATAAGGGCCACTATCCTTGACACCTTATCCCCCGGTAACCTAGAAGCCTGCGCTACCGTGTCAATCTCCACCCCCAGGAATACTAGCTTAGTAGATGGGCCCTCGGTCTTTTCGGGCGCTAAAGGGACACCGAGTTCCTCCATTAGCGTCTGAAATGTGTTGAGGAGACGTGTGCACGTGTCCCAGCCCCGTTCACCCCCGAATAAAAAATCATCCAGGTAATGGGCTACAGACCGGGACCCTGACCTGCGGACGAAAGCCCACTGTAGGAATGTACTGAAACGCTCGAAGGCCGAGCATGATATGGAGCAGCCAAAAGGCATGGCCTTATCAAAGTAATATTCACCCTGGAACTTAAAACCCAGCAACTCAAAGTCGCCCGGGTGCACCGGCAGGAGGCGAAACGTCGACTTGATGTCGCACTTAGCCAACAGCGCACCTGGGCCACATGAGCGCACCACGCGCAGCGCTTGGTCAAAAGATGTATACCTGACTGAGCAAAGGTCATCAGGGATAGCATCATTAACCGATCGGCCGGCTGGGTAGGACAAGCGATGAATCAGGCGAAACTCGCCCGGTGACTTTTTGGGCACTAAGCCCAAGGGTGATACCTTAAGATTAGGGAACGGGGGTGTAGGGAAAGGGCCAGCGACCCTGCCCGCATCGACCTCCTTAGTAATGCTGGCAGCAGCTACCTCCTCCCTCCTCCTAAGGGACAAAAGGTTGGGGGCATCCTGGGGGGACCTGTCACCCACGAAAGGAATACGGAACCCCTGTCTAAAACCCTGAAGGAGGTAAACCGCATCCTCCTCCCTCGGGTACAATGCGAGCCAACGCTCCAACATGTCCACATTAATTGGGGAGGGGGCCTTTCGGTGAACCAGCTCCCTCTGCGGCAGTTTTGCCAGCCCCGTGTCCACCCCTTCCTCTGCCCTGCATCCCTCCAGGCCTGGGACAGGCGGAGGCCGCATGGGGGCCAGCACAGGAGGGACACTCATGCCTGTACTTGCAATTCTTCCTGTTGCAGGAACCATTGGACGAGAAAGTCCAGCACAGCAGGCGGGCTGGAACCCCCTGCCCTGCCACCTGGCGGGGTGCCTGTGCTGGGGCCGCTCGCTGGACCACATGTCCACAATGGTATCTTTCCCCGGGCGCAGGGCGCATGGGAGTCATGTACAGAAGCCACAGCCTCTGGCAGGGCTCATCCCACCTCATCTCAGGGTGCAGGGGAATCCGCATATGGAATTCCTCATCATAAGCCAACCACGACGGGCCCGGGAAGTCAACCATCGCCCGGTAAATGTTGTCCAAATACTGGACCATCGGAATTGCCAAATCCGGCCGGGCCCTGAGGTAGACCGCCATGTATATGAGGTAGGCCGGCAACCAGTTGGCCCACGTACGTGGTGGCTTGCGACGACGTGCCTGCTCCTTATCCTTCTCATCTTGCCCCTCCCTCTCCTCCTTGGTGGGCTCTCTGTTAAGGAGGGAGAAGATGTCCACATACTCCCCCCGCCAGATCTTCTCTTTGGTGGTCTGGGCCAAATGGTCCCCCAGTGGCAAGGAATACCCTGCTGTCGGCAAAGCCGACACAGGTACGGTGGAAACTGCGGGCATCTGTAAAGGAGCCTGGACTAACCCGGTCACCCCTAGAAGATTCCCGACTGGGTAAGATGCACCCCCCACCACGGGGCCTGGGTGATAGTTGAAGTCACCAGGTGGGGCGTCGGCGACTGGACCGCCGCACCACACGTGCGAGGCCAAGGCCATTGAAAAGCCCCCCCCCCAACGTAGCCATGTGTGTAGGTGCACTAGTTTGGACCGCATACTCACATGCTGCACCCCCATGGGCCGCCCCCACCGGGGGTTCTGGTCCACTGGGGGCGTCGGAGCTCACGACCGCCATAGAGCTCGTCGACGGGGCTTGACCAGCACCGGCCTGTTGATTGGGGAGCTGCGAGGCAGTGGCCGAAGCCGGGCCACGCACCTCAGGCAGCTCAACCCGTCCCGTCGCCTGCCGCTGCCCGGCAGACGATGCATCGACCTGCACCCCAAAAGGGGCCCCAGGGTGACTAACGCGGGCCAGGGATGCCTCAAGGGCCGCAACGCGGGCCAGGAGGGCCTCCACGCTGACATAGCCACCTAAACCAAGGGGGCAAAGGGCCAGCCGGCCCACTAACTACAGGCGTCGGTACAGGTCCCTGTACCCCGGGTCCTGAATAGGGCCACGAACCTAAGCCCAGGCCCGGTAGGGCCGGGGAAGTACCCTGCCATTGAAGGGGACCATACCACCCCCCAAGGCTGGAAGCCCCAGCAGTAAGCTGCGCCCCAACGGAGGAAGGCCCAGCAGAATGGGCCACGCCAGGAGCGGTGGCCACCGCTTGCGGGCCGAGGGCCGCGGCCCCTACTGGGCCCGTACGTGGACCCCCAACCTCCGGCCAAGGGGGAATTAACCCCATCCCACCGGTCCCGGTGGGCTCGGGCATAGGAGGCTGCTGGGGAGGCGCAGCCGCGGTCCTCCGACCCGGATTGCGCCTCCGCGCAGAACGAGCCGCGTTCGCAGTCGCCTTCTTCTTTGAGGGCATTGCAGCTAACCGATGGGAAGCCGAAAAAGGAGAAAATCAGCAGCCAAGAGGCTTCCCGGTGAGGGTAAATGCGACGGAGGTAAGAGGGAAAAACTTCTCCGCTCCGTCGCTTCGCAAAATGGCAGCTCGGCTGCCTCGTGACCGCCCCTTATATAAGGGTGCTGGCCACGCCCCCTAACTACCCGGATGCCTTCGTCCGATGGGGGGGCGCAAAGGGCGTGGCGGCCATTTTGGCTCCGCGCTCGCATTGTGTCTAAAATACCATCTAGCCATCTCATCTTTGGACACCACCTTCTTCTTTTGCCCTCCACCTTTCCCAGCATCAAGGCCGTCTCAAGTGAATCCTCCCTTCTCATTTGATGTCCAAAGTACTTAAGCTTCATCTTCACTATTTGACCTTACAATGAGCAGTCAGGGTTTATTTCCTCTAAGATCGACCTATTTTTTCTCTTTGCTGTCCAGAGGACTCTCAAAACTCTGCATAATACATAGGAGAAAATAGGATAAACAATGTACACACACACAAAACCAATGGGCATAAGAAAGCATGTGTCACTCGAGGGTTGTCCAGATTAATGTTGAATCAATTCTCCAGAGTTATCTGGAGGCAGGCTGACCCATTTTCTTATGATGTTCACACATGTTGTATGCCAAGGTAGTCCCAGTCCCCCCTCCCCTATGTGCACCATTTGAGCCCTTGTTACAGGGTTCAATTATTATGTCATGCTCTCACATACAGTATGCCATTCCCAGCTCCTATTGATGCTGGAAACAGCAGATATATGGGAACTTTGCAGTGGTCAAAGGCTGCTTCCAGAATAAAAATACAGTATGGTGAAGGGGCTAACAAACTTCTTCAACATCAGATTTTGAACACTTCACTTGACCATCTACAAACAGTCAGGGGAAGCAAAATAATTTTTAAATGTCTTTTAGATCATGGATGGTGAGATATATCACTTCATTTAAAGTTTTTTCTTTCTTTTCATCTTTGTGTGTACTGTCAATTAAAACCACATCACAGCTGAGGTTTCAATCAGCAATATACAGAGACCTGCAAAGAATTTTTAACATTAAAATGAAGTGATGCATCACATCAGTGATGATCTATAAGATGTGAGAATTTTTTCCACTTTCTTTGTGATTCATTCACAATCAGGGGAACTGCTGAATTCCACTGAAAGGGTCAATTCCCGTTTGGACAGGAGGAGCACCCTGAATGGAACATTATTCCTTTCTGCCAGAGGAAACTGATGTATTTCAGCTGTCAGTTCAGACTGGCTCTCTGTTGGTTCTCCTCATTTTCCTGCAGCAGATTTAAAACTTTTGTCTCCTATAAAAGCTTTATTCCAAGTCCCCGCAAATCATATATAGAAATACTGTTTAGCTAATGGCACTTTTAAAAAAGGTAACAGACCCTTTCAATTTTAAAATAATTCAGCCTTCTTTAGGAAGGAATAGAAAAAACAACAACAGATTAGTGCTTACACACTAAAGTTTGATGATTAATGAGTAGAACTATAGCCTCCAGGTATGTCCTAAAATGAGTATATATTGATTTTTAAAAACTGCCTTAAAATAAGTATTTATCAGTAATTGCTTTTGAATTACAGATAAACATACTTGTTTTTCCACAAATGAAACAAGATATAAAAACATTCAGGCTTTTAACTCTTTCTGTATGTTTCTTCTACTAGCATAATTTAATCCACTGAGCAACACAATTTGATTTTTATGGGTTGTAAGTGTGAATTATGGTCTTTATACAGGCATAATAATATCCAGGAATTTTGGCAGAGGCTAAAAAATACCAGATGAATGTAGAATGTAGATGGAACAATAAGCAGTGAAAAACTGAGAAGCTGCACGAAACAGAACGTCTGAGATTTGCCCATCTCTTACTGCAAAGTAAAGTTTTGCTTTAGTTTGAAAAATGTGCATGGATTAAATTTGGAAATGTTTCTTCTCCAAAGAGCAGATCTGAAAGTCCTTCTACTGTTTCTTCATGCTCTTTGAAACAGATTAGATAAGTTCAGGTTAAAGCGCTAAAACAGCTTTAAGAAGGCTGGGAGACAGTTTCTTGTTAATAATTGGGTGAAATCTACATTAAAAACCAACCAAACAGATGTTTACTTGGCAGCATCAATTTTAACAGGACTTTCTTTGGAAGGTTGTCAGTGTAGTCAGTTTAAATGTGATTTACAAAGGCAAAGAGCTAGTTAACTGGCTCATTGTACCATAACATTTAAGGTACTGAGACATGAGGAAAATTTAAGCTGTCTCCATACTGCACCTGCATGGCATTAAAGGTGCACACTGCCTACACCTAATTATTCCTTGCTGTTTCTTACTTCATTGAGGATATTCTTGTGCAAATGCCTAAAAACGTCTGTCGAGTTGGCACATACATAAAAAAAGGTCAACTGGTTCACAGGGAATAATTCATTTAATGAATTTAGTCCCTTTTTCAGTACATGCAAGCTGATTGCAATGATCATTTACTTAATGAATTTATCCTCTTTTTTTGTACTGAGACACTGATTACAGCATAGGTAATATTAAGAGATTGTGCTCTGGTCATAACAATGATGACTATTTTCAACTTGCAATACTCTTTCCAGTTTGCTACCTACATTGTGGACAAATATGCTCATTTTTGGCTCAGGTCAAGTTGTGCTAAATGGCTAACTACACAATAATAGAACTCAAGGGAAACTGAGGGAGCTGATTTTTTTTTAAAAAAAGGGTATTTATGTGAGTATTCAGTTATGTTCTGCCCCAAAGAAAAACTCCTTAGCTTGAGAAAGTTACTTTTTGGACTACTACTGTTAGGCTTCTTTAGCACAATGCTTGTCATGCTGGCTGGGGGCACTTTGGGAGTTTTCAGTTTGAAGAGTAACTTTTTAAAGCTCACTAGAGATTGATCTTGAGGTTACATGTCATCTAACTATTCCTGATTGCAGTAAATGTTTCTCCACTTTCTGACAGATGAGATAAGTGTATGCATTTGTACCTACCACACATACAATGGGATTTGAGCAAAGGACAAGATCAGAGCAAGCCTTGGACATGAGTGCTCTGCACCCCTTAAATACACACCCCTTTCACTAGGGGTCAGACATTATGCTCACTGGCTTTCCAAACTGAAAGGTTGTGTTGTGCTGTCAAGGGATCCTGAGACCATGCATATGAATACACACACACACACACAAACATACACATCCCAAGGAATGTAGAGAAAGAATTTCATCTCTTCCCTCTGGGAAGCTAAAACTGAATGCTCTTTCCTCACTCTTAATGGGGGGAGACTGGTCATTGCATTCTGTTCAGTGCATTTTATGTGCAAGTCCAGTGTTATCTCAGAAGACAAGCAGAACAATATTTAAGTAATGTACATGAATTTAATGGTGTTCTGTTGTTCTTCATCTGCATTTTGTTTTAAACCAATAAGAGAGTAAAAAGCTAGCAATGCAACTGGCTGGCAGACTTCAGTCAAGCACATCTGAAGCAATAAACTGTTATGGCGTATATAAAACTGAGTAACTGCTTGAACTTACAGTATGAAGAAGAGAAGGCAGGTCTGCTTTGGATATTGACACCATATAAACTCTGGACAGGGTGTAATTAAAGAAGCAATAAATAAAAGGATGAATAGTCAATGAAGTGACAATACTAAGAGAAGGGCCCAACTTCCATTTTCAGCACTTAGTAAAATGACGTAAAATGATGGTGACTGACAACAGCACCATAGAAAGGAATGAAGATCTGCAGTTTCACAAAGTTTCCTAAGAAAATAAATGAAGATTAACACAGGAGAATAATTTCCATCTAGGATCATAGAATAATAGAATAACTGTGTTGGAAAGGGCCTATGAGGCAATGAAGTCCAATCCCTGCTCAATGCAATCAAAGCAGATCTGACAAATGGTTGTCTAATTTTCTCTTGAATGCCTCCATGATCGCCAACTTCTGAGGTAATTGATTCCATTGTTGTACTGGGCTACCAGTTATGATGTCCCCCCCCCCTTGGTATTCATCCTATATTTGGTTGGCTATTACTTGAGCCCATTATTACATATCTTGGACTTTGGAATGATTGAGAATAAATCCTGTCTCTTTATAACTATCTTTCAAGTATTTAATGAGTGCTATCATATCCCTTCTCAGTTTCCTTTCTCTAGGCTAAACATGCCCAATTCTTTCAGCCTTTTCTCACAGAGGTTGATTTTGAGGACTCTGATCACCCTTGTTGCCTCATCTGTACTTTTTTCCAGTTTGTTGGCAATGCATTGAAGAGGTACTGAAGAGCACTTGTAGTGACTGAGTGGCTCTTGATGGTTACTGTTATTCAGAATAGTTAAGGCTAGGAATTAATGTAAACATATAAAATCCACCAAAGGTGGGTGGGTTATGCTTCTGTTATGAGCTGCCCATATTCCATATCCAGAACAATGCAGTATAAAAATATAAGCCATCCATTCCATCTACTCATTTTTTTTACATTCCAGAGTATTTTATAATCTAGACAGGGTTCTCTGTGAAAATCACAACATGAAAACCACAATGATTAAGCACCATGGTAATAGACTAATAAATTCAGACTATTGTACACATCCCTGTGCAACAACTTATGCTTTCTAATACTTAGTTGTGGCTCTGAGTCAAGACTCTAAATTAGAGAAAAATACTGTTGTAGGAGCACAGCCCACCATCATCCTCCATCATACACAGTGATTTTGCTATACTTTCCACTTGGGAGAATGCCATCTGACATCAAAAGCACGATCCTACAGTGTGCAGCAAAATAAAAAGGCAAACAAGAAAATAATGAAGAAAAATAAGAGGGAAAGGCACTTAGAGACTAGAAGGAAAAACAAAAACAACCCTCTAGTGGGATGCCGTTATTTTTACCCCCTTGCTCATTTGGTGTTTCTCTTCGCAAACATTCCTTTTAACAATAAATACATGTCCAGACGACAGTGGTGCTTTTTTGTTTTTATTGTTTGCTCATAGACCAGTAACTAAGAGGCTAGAAGGGCAAAAATTAGACTCATTCAAGATTTATTCAGCTCCTCTGTGAGAGGTGATAAAATGGTGAAGAGAAGTCAAGAGAAGGGAATGTTTATAGCAAATACATCCTCACAAGTGTTAGCAGGTATTACATTTGCCTTTTTATACCAAAAGTCTCATGGGAAAGGGAAATGGCTTATAGCAGTATTAGGCAAGAAAAGATATGTTAGCTGCTGAAGATTAAGAGAGCTTTACATATGGAAAGCACACACACTCCTGCAATAATGCCTCTTCCAAGTATACAGAGTGCAAAACAAGTTTTAAAATGTAAAACTTTAAGATGTAACATCACAAGAAAATAGTGCAGGGACAAATTTTAAATGGACATTAAAATATCAGTTATTTTTTCACCTCCACTCCTTAATTCATTCATTCATTCATTTTCATTCATTTATTTGATTTGTATGCCGCCCACTCAGCATACGCCGACTCAGGGCGGCTCACAACATATCAAACAATACATCAAACAATCAATATGGAAAATTAATATGGAAAAAAATGTTTAAATTAAAAATATTATTGAATGACCTAACAACAATTTAATTCCAAAATGGGGTTTTATCTACTCTTTCTGCTTCTTGAAAAGCTCTTTGTGAAGTCTGGGAGTCCTTCTGGAAATCCAAACAAAGCAAAGAAAACGAAAGAATAGTATGTGTTAGCTGAAGCAGGAATCAGAATAGAGTGTGGGGGAAATCAAGGATATCTGATTGATGGTGAGCCCTCATCTATGGAGGTAATCTGTCTAGTTAAAAATCGGTGAGACCCAACTGACAACACAGAGTTTAGAATGTTCTAAAATTAACCCAGTCATGATTTAGAAGACCCATAGAACAGGTAATACAAGTATACTGTAATATAAAATGTTGGTACTTGGATACGAAGTGTCTGTAATGCCACTTTGCAAAGATTGGGTATCTTACATGTCTTTTCATTTGAGGGGTTAAAAGGGTGTGTGTGTTAGTAACCAAACTAGGTTTGCCTATGTTAAGAGACCATTGTTAAAAGGTTTGAAAATAACAGTTTAGTTGTGAAGCAGAACAATAGAAATGGCTAATATATACAACCACAGGAATAATGGCAATGTTCTTGAATATTAAAGAGGGTCTGAACATCCAGATTCTGAGATCACATCTCAGAGGACTTATAATATGAGTAGTCATCTTAGAGGGATAAGAAACCTGGGTACCAAACATCTTGTAAGCATTATAATACAGTGGTACTTTGGATAAAATCTGATTCGGATAAAGTCGCGGTTTTCATGCACACGTGATGCATCACATAAAGTCCAAAACCGCTTAAAAATGGACTTTATCTGAGGTATTTGGTATAGGAACCTTGGATAAAGTCCATTTTTGGATGTTATCCGATGCATCACCCATTTGATTTGGATAATGTCCAAACTTGTGGAATGGAGTTTGGACTTTATCTGAGGTTCTACTGTACTTTAAAGTGGTAAAGGGAACTAGGAATGGAGTTGCCAAGCTTATTTTCAGCGCTATGGGCCAACTGATTGGCAACACTGCCCAAGTGATGGATAATTATAGCATGTTGCACTGAAGGTAATGTAAAATGTCCAAAGGTGAGGATGTAGCATCTTGAATCAGGGCCTGTATCAGCCAATCCCCAACATCTTCCTTTGAAAAGATGGACACTTTATGTTGATTCTGTGGACTAACTATGTCTACAAAGACCTTGTAGGCAAACAGCATGTCAATTTGAACAACTTGCTTTGTGCATGAGAATCCCATGCCACTGCCTTTCTGTCTCCTTGACTGGTGCTTTAGTCTTTCTTTCCTTAAAATTGAATCTGTCTCTTGACATTTCTGGAACTCAAACCACTGCCTATCTCATATTACATATTTGTTTTTAATCATTTGTTCTTATTCCTAAAGCAGAGTCTTGACCTCCATTTATGTTTGCCAACTTGCAGCACCCCATTCTCTGTGATGTCGGGGTCAAAACCTGATATCAAGGGACAGTGCTTCTGATGTCACACACAGGCAATGATGGGGCTGGACATGTGATGGGAATTGCTGATACAATAAATGAACAAGAGGGGGATCTAGATAAACAGGTCCAGAATTTGGTAAAATTGCCTAGATTTATTTTTCCACTTGAAGATTAGTAGTTTCTTCCAGACATAGCAACCTCCATAAAAGCTGCTTTTCTTATCCTTGTTCAACCACACTAGATGGCAGTTGCAATCCATTTTAAAAAGATGAAAGCTCTATGGTTGCTCAGGATTGTACAAACCAGCTACAATACAAGCATTTGCTTTCTTTAAACCGACAATATGCTTCAGTTCTAATTGCTTCCGAAAGTATCAAGACTAGATCAATGGGAGGTGGATAGAAAAGAGTTTGATACTACTCTTCATTTTGATAAACTGCCATAATTTGTTAGTTTTACCTCATGTAAACTTCCTGGCTTTAACTACCAGTATTTAATTGTTTGTAGAAACATACATCAGAAAGCACTGAGATGTTACCAAAATCAATTTATTTGTCACAAAACAACACTAGGAGTTTTACAAGAAAACTGAATAAATATAAGGTCTTTCAAAATACAAATTCTTTGAGGGGAAACTGATTGCCAACAAATATAAAAAAATTATTATTTCTTTTATTCGTGTCTACACTACTGGCATTGTAAAACAACAAACAACTACTTCATGGGAGACAGAAAAATAGAACACATCTACTAATACCCTATAATAACAAAAATAAGTGTGATTTAACAACTTATAGGGATGGAGCTTATTGCACTTGGAAATTTTCAAGCATAATAGTAGCACAAACCATGTTCTTACTGTGCAAAGACTCAAACATTTATCATACATCAAACCTAAAAGTATTAAGCTTTGTTTGTATTTCTAAGATATTGATTTTTAAACTGATTTATGCTAAAGAAGCTCTTGATCAATAATAATTATAGCTGGACATACAATCTGGATTCATATAAAGCTCCTCAAAAACTCTTTCATTGTCCCCACTTCCATATTTTCAGACAAAAGAAGGGAAGCAACTTTAAGCAACTGAACAATAGTAGTCATACTGCTAAGTTTTTTTAAGCACTAAGGAACAGTGGTATGGCAACAGCAACACTGCTTCTCTTTAGCTTTTGGAATTAAAAATCACAGAGGCAAATAATCAAAGTCATATTTTTTTCCACCAGAGATAAGGTCAATGATCTACTTAAGTAAAATGGCATCAATTTAATCTCTCCCCCCCCCCCATTTAATTTGTGGGAAAAATTAGGGGGAAGGAAAGAAGGGTTAAAATGCCTTTTCCCACCTGATGTGGTCCAGATTTGAGTGGCCCATATTAACTTTTACGTAAACCAAAACAGTTATACACAAAGATGTACACAAAGGTGAGATCCAACTTGATTTCTGTAGTTAAGGAAGCAGTTTCTAAGGACAGAAGCTTCAGAAAGCAATTCAGATCTTTTTCAGCCCCACTAACACCCTAAAAATAATCTGCTCTGGACAGCTGGGAAACACCCCAGAGGAAATTTCTGGCACCAGTGTGGACAAATCAGTGATTACTTGAGATTTTTTTTTAACTCTATGATTAAAAACTCCAAAGGTATGCCTCATTTTGGGATTCTGCAATAAACCCTCCACTTGGAGTGTGAAGACATCTATGCCTCTTTTTCTGTTCTGAATTGCAGGCGCACCCCCCAAAGAAGGACTCAGACACCGGTATATGTGGATAACGGCATTGGGCCACATTTATTGAATCATGCCCTAGTCCAAATTATAACTTTCAATTGGTACTCAGCCAATTATAATTCTTAAGGCAAGCAGGCCACAGTAACACTGGTAAGGTTCCTCCCAAAATTGCCAATGGCAATTGGCTACAATGTATCCATTTGTATCAATTTGTTTGTTGAGACAAACAAATTGTTGACCGTAGTCAATAAACTATCCACTGACCCCACCCTCTGACGTGTATCCGTAAAATCACGGGGTGATGCATGCTGAAGAGCTCCTGCCATCACCCCCTTGCCTGGTTCGTCGTTGACCGATCAACGTTATTACACCTGTACCCGTCTAAGTGTTGGCCAGTCAATTGCGAACCTGCCGGATACCTGTGGGTCATAAATATTTACCTTACCAGTGCTACCCGCCCATGTGACCAAAGTCAATAGCAAAACCCCTGTATCAAACCTCAGCAACAGTGTGGGATGGGCAAAAAAGCCAGAACCAAGAGGCCAATTGTAGGTTCAAGCCAAAAATTCCCACCCGGCCCCGAAGCGACCAAAATATCACACTGTTCACTAGGGAGAGGGTGGAGGGAAAAACTTCTCCTCTCCGTCGCTTTTCCAAAATGGCAGCTCGGCTGCCTCATGGCCACCCCTTTTAAAGAGGGGTGGCCACGCCCCCTAACTCACCCGGATGTCTGAGTCCGGGGGGGCGCAAAGAGCGTGGCGGCCATTTTGGCACCGCGCTTGCATTGCAGGCGCACCCCCCAAAGAAGGACTCAGACACCGGTATATGTGGATAACGGCATTGGGCCACATTTATTGAATCATGCCCTAGTCCAAATTATAACTTTCAATGTAGATGCATGTAGATGAACAGATTGCAGGAGAGAGGCTCCTTGTACTAGGCGATTCAATAATTAGAAATACAGAGAAATGGATTTGTGATGCACATGATAACCGTATGGTGACTTGCCTGCCAGGTGCAAAAGTTGCAGACATCAAAAGAAATCTAGATAGATTGTTAGAGAGAACTGGGAACGAGCCAGTTGTCATGGTACACGTTGGTACTAATGATGTTGGGAAGGCCAAGCGGTCTGTCCTGGAAGCCAAATTTAGGTTGTTAGGAAGAAGATTGAAGTCCCGGACTTCCAAGGTAGCATTTTCAGAAGTGCTGCCTGTCCCTCGCGCAGGACCTACCAGGCAGGCAGAGCTCAGAAGCCTCAATGCGTGGATGAGGCGGTGGTGTCGAGAGGAGGGCTTCAGATTTGTCAGGAACTGGAGAACATTTTGGGACAAGCCAAATCTGTTCAGGAGAGATGGGTTGCATTTAAACCATGATGGGACCAGATTGCTGGCACTCAACATCAAAAAGGCTGCAGAGCAGCTTTTAAACTGATAACTGGGGGAAAGCCGACAGGAGCTGGGCAGCATCCGGTTCGGGAAAGTGTGTACTTGAGTAGTGAGGAGGATGCAAAAATTACTGAGCAGAGCAAGGAGCTAGTCACCAGCACTCTAGCAGAAGGATGCAAGAGGCAGTCTAACAATGCAACTGGACTCAAAAGACTGTATCAGGAAAGCATATATAAATGCTTGTATACAAATGCCAGAAGCCTCCGTAACAAAATAGGGGAGCTGGAATACTTAGCAATAGATAAAAATATTGATATTATTGGTATCACTGAAACCTGGTGGACGGATGATAACCAATGGGATACAGTTATCCCAGGCTACAAACTGTACAGGAAGGATAGGAAGGGGCAAACAGGAGGTGGTGTAGCCTTGTATGTCAAAGAAGTGATAAAATCGTATGAATTGGAATATCTAGGTGATTTGGAGTCACCATTAGAAGCTCTGTGGGTAAGAGTACCAGGCCACAAGGATGGTCTAACAGTAGGCATATACTATCGGCCTCCGACCCAAACTCTTGAGGGAGACTGGCAGTTGGAGAATGTTGTAAAGGAGGCATTCAAGAAGGGAAGCCTGGTTATAATGGGGGACTTCAATTACCCTCACATAGACTGGGTGAACTGTTGTTCAGCACATGATAAAGAGATAAAGTTCCTAGATATGCTCAATGATTGTTCCCTGGGACAGATGGTTGAAGACCCAACTAGAGGTACAAGAATCCTTGACTTGATCCTGAGTAATACTCAGGATCTGGTGCAAGATGTTAATCTGACTGATCCAATAGGGAACAGTGACCACAACTCAATTATGTTTAACTTGATCATAGACCGCAAGTTACTGATAAAATCTAACACAGAGACCTTAAATTTTCAAAAAGGAAATTTCCCAAAGATGAGGAAACTAGTAAAAAAGAAACTGAAAGGGAAAATTGAGAGAGTCCAAACACTCCAAGAGGCATGGAGGCTGTTTACAAAAACAATAACAGAGGCCCAATTGGAATGCATACCCAAAAGGAAAAAGGGCACTGCCAGGTCCAAGAGGACTCCGATGTGGCTTACAGGAGCTGTTCTGGAAGTGATCAAGAGCAAGAAAAGCTCATTTAGAAGATGGAAGGCTTGTCCAAATGAGGACAGCAGGCAGAAACATAAATTCTGGCAGAACAAATGCAAGGCAACAATCAGGAAAGCAAAGCAAGACTTTGAGGAGCGTATAGCAAAAAATACTCAGAGAAATAACAAAGACTTCTTTAAGTACATTAGAAGTAAGAACCCAACTAGGAAGGCCATTGGACCATTAGATGACAATGGAAGGCAAGGGGTTATTAAAGAGGAAACAGAGATTGCAGAGAGACTCAATGAATTCTTTGCTTCAGTATTCACTGAAGAAGACAGAGACCACATGCCCAAAACAGAGCCTATCTTCGTAGGGAGGGAAACCGAAGAATTAAGCAAGATAGAAATAACCATGGAGGAGGTCCTTGCATGTCTTGTTAAGCTAAACACTAACAAATCCCCAGGACCAGATGGCATCCATCCACGAGTTCTCAGGGAACTTAAAGATGAAATTGCTGATCTCCTAGCCAAAATATATAATCTTTCCCTCAAATCAGGCTTTGTGCCTGATGACTGGAAGGTAGCGAATGTAACACCAATTTTCAAAAAAGGATCCAGGGGTGATCCAGGAAATTACCGGCCTGTCAGTTTGACATGTGTCCCAGGTAAAGTGATGGAAACCATCCTAAAAGATAGAATTAATAGGCACATAGAAGAGAAGGCGCTGCTAAAGGAGAGCCAACATGGCTTTTGCAAGGGCAAATCATGCCTCACTAATCTGTTGGAATTTTTTGAGAGTGTCAACAAGCATGTGGATAAGGGGGATCCAGTTGACATTGTTTATCTGGACTTTCAGAAGGCTTTTGACAAGGTCCCACACCAAATGCTCTTGAATAAACTTACCAGTCATGGAATAAAGGGACAGGTCTTGTCCTGGATCAGCAACTGGCTAAGGGACAGGAAACAGAGGGTAGCACTAAATGGACACTTCTCCAAGTGGAGGGAAGTAAAGAGTGGGGTCCCCCAAGGTTCAGTACTGGGACCCCCGCTTTTCAACCTCTTCATAAATGATCTAGAGGTGGGAGTAAAAAGCAAGGTAGCCAAATTTGCTGACGACACTAAATTATACAGGGTAGTGAAAACTGTGAGAGATTGTGAAGAGCTCCAGAGGGATCTCTTGACACTGGGGGAGTGGGCAAAACAGTGGCAAATGAGCTTCAACATCAGTAAGTGCAGAGTGATGCATGTTGGGGCAAAAAACCCCAATTACATTTATAAACTGATGGGGTCTGAACTCTCTGCGACAAACCAGGAAAGGGACCTTGGTGTCCTGGTGGACAGCTCAATGAAGGTGTCAACCCAGTGTGCCTCAGCAGTGAAAAAAGCAAACTCAATGTTAGGGATCATTAGGAAGGGTATAGAAAATAAGTCAGCAAGTGTCATTTTGCCTCTTTATAAATCTATGGTGAGGCCCCATCTGGAATATTGTGTACAGTTCTGGTCGCCATACCTCCAGAAGGATATTATGGAGTTGGAGAAAGTACAGAGGAGGGCAACCAGAATGATTAGGGGACTGGAACACCTTCCTTACCATCTGAGGCTGCAACGGTTGGGCCTTTTCACTCTTGAACGACGGCGTCTAAGAGGTGACCTAATTGAAGTTTATAAAATCATGCACGGTGTGGACAAAGTAGATAAGGAAAAACTGTTTTCCCTATCGCACAACACTAGAACTAGGGGACACTCCATGAAACTTTTGGGTACTAGTTCTCAAACAAATAAGAGAAAGTACTTTTTCACCCAGAGGATTACTGGTCTATGGAACTCCCTGCCAGAAGAAGTGGTGACAGCTGTCAGTCTTGACAGCTTTAAGAAAGGATTAGACAAGTTCATGGAGGACAAGGCTATCAATGGCTATAATTATGGCTACCTAAGGACAACCTCCGGGTTGGAGAGATAGGCAGGGTATCTCTCAATGCCATTTCCAGGGAATCCTAAGCAGGTGAAGGCATCTGCTTGGGAATACCCTGAAGGAAATGGTGAGCCACTGTGTGAGACAGAATGCTGGACTGGATGGGCTGTGGCCTGTTCCAGCAAGGCTGTTCTTATGTTCTTATGTTCTTAATTGGTACTCAGCCAATTATAATTCTTAAGGCAAGCAGGCCACAGTAACACTGGTAAGGTTCTTCCCAAAATTGCCAATGGCAATTGGCTACAATGTATCCATTTGTATCAATTTGTTTGTTGAGACAAACAAATTGTTGACCGTAGTCAATAAACTATCTACTGACCCCACCCTCTGACGTGTATCCATAAAATCACGGGGGGATGCATGCTGAAGAGCTCCTGCCATTACCCCCTTGCCTGGTTCGTCATTGACCGATCAACGTTATTACACCTGTACCTGTCTAAGTGTTGGCCAGTCAATTGCGAACCTGCCGGATACCTGTGGGTCATAAATATTTACCTTACCAGTGCTACCCGCCACACGGGGAGGCATCCATGATGACTCACCGCCCCCCCCCCCAAGACCGTCATCTCGGTCGCCAGGCCTGCTTGCATCACACCAAGAACAAGGTACATACCTCTAGCCGACAGGTGGACCCCTTCTCCCGCTTACCAGCAAAATTTTGTCTAATCGTATCAGCCGGTATCCAATGGCCGTCTTACAGCCATGCTCAGAACGGGATGGAGCCACAGCCCCGTCCGCTGACTGCCGGAACAGTCCGAACTAGGGAGATCCTCATCTCCCCTAAATTGGTGTCTTGGCACGATGTTAGACCATAGCGACCGTATGTAAGCCATACGTGACATAAAAAGCCAGGTCACAGCCCCCAACGGTTTAGTAACAGCAGTGATCCGTATAATATCGCTGCCACCAGGTGCCTGTAAAACATAGGGCGGTCCAGCATCCCTGTCAGACAGCAGGAATGGCCTCAGTTCCCGCCCCCATGTGCCACGCATACCATACCATAGCATACGTGCGGATGCACACAGCCTGGCCGGGGTCCACTCTCTGTCACTGCAGCCTATACCACTGCCCAGTGTACATAGCTGCGGCCCACCAGCCCCCTGCCACCGGTGTGTTGAGACCCCTAGGATCTGTAAAAGAGGAGAAAAAAGGTGAAGGGCATAAACAGGTACTCATACAATGAGGGGACGTACATATCTGAAATTGCGCGTAGACGCATATCCACCTCGGAGTACCCCAAATGTAGCCGTGATCAGCGCGACGCCTACCTTAAGTAAATGGTGCCAAAACGGGCCGCACACCGCGAAACGTGGCACCGGTCACACTCAGGGACTGTACTATGGTAAGGGTAGACCCATCCCGGTGGCAGAAAACAGGCTGGGGCGCGCAGCAGGCACTGTTGAAAAATCATGTAGGGCACCAACCGGACAGATGTCTCGAAAACTTAGTAGCAGTATACACCACTGCCTACCGTGCTGAAACAACCATGAGGACCATATCCCCACTCGAGCCCACTCATGTGTGACAGAGACATCTTTGAGTTCCAGTGCCCTACGAGACACCTCCGCCTTACACAGGTGGTACCAACTCTGGCACCCTCTCACTGATGCGGAGCGCTCCAAAAAGGCTACCGTGGTAGCTGCGTGGCTAAGAGCCACCTCCCACCTATCTGTATATAAGTAATGCCACCTCGTGCAAGGTGGGTCAAAAACTCTGGGAAAAGGAGTGACGCGTGTAGGGGCAGCGGACACGTTCCCGTGTCCACCCCTCCCCAACACGACGCATGAACTCATAATGATACGCCTTACGCGTGCGAGGTGCCAATGACATGTCCGGTTCCCTTCAGCTCGCCTAACGTCCAGCTATCAGCCAAACGTGGCGAGTGGAATTCCTCTGCTTCCGGAGTAAGGCATGGAAACGGGTGATCTGCAGGTGGGGGAAAGCAGCAGTAAAGTCATTATTCATACCTAGAACATGTCTGGCCTGGAACAGCACATTTAGGCGTAGGCTTCTCAAAAGAATAGACAAACTAATGTCACGACCCGGGGGATTTGCATGTCTGGGTGTTGACAATGTGCACCACTGCCGCATTGTCACACCGAAATTGGACCACTGAGTAGGCCCACTCATTGCGCCATAGCATCAGTGCTCTCTAAAACGGGAGGAAACGCGATTAAGGTGATCGCGGGGACGACCCATGCACCCACCCTCAGAGTAAACCCCATAAGTCAGAGAGCCGGAGGTATCTGACCGTACTAGATATCTAGGGCAGACCACTAGGTCTGATCTCGCATAAGAGACCCCTCTAAACCCAGGAGTAATTTGAACCAGAGCAAACAAATTAAGGGGGCAATGAATTAACTACAATTCCCAAGGGCACACTCCATGTTTGGCAATCAATGCCAAAATCACCATGGACATCCAAGCCACCGTATCAATGGTTAACCTGGATGCCCGCGCGACAGCATCAAGGCAGAAATGTGAGGTTAGAAGATGGGACCTCGGTCTATTCAGGCGCCAAGGGGACACCCAGTTCCCACCTGAGTGTCTGAATCGTGATGAGGAGACGCGTACACGTGTCCAAGCCCCGTTTAACCCCGGACCAAAAGTCGTCGAGGTAATGGGCTGGAGACCGAGACCCCAACCTGTGAGCAAATGCCCACTGAATGAAAGTCCCACATCGGTCGGGTGCTGAACCTGAATTAACGCAGTCAGAAGGGGGTTGGCCTTATCTAATTAAAATTCCCCTCGAAACCTAAAAACCCGATAGGTCTAAATCATGGGGTGCACTGGCAAAAAGCTGGAAGCCGAGTGCATATCACACTGTGCCAAAACAGCACCAGAATTGCGTGAGCACGCCACCCATAGTAGCCGAGGCAACTACGAGTACCTGACTGAACAAGGTCATCAGGAAGGGCATCCCTGAACGGAGCACCCACAGGGTAAGCTGAATGGAGGATTATATTACATTCACCATTTTCCAGCTCAGTATGAGCGTCATGGGGGATACATTCGACTAAGGAAAGGTGGTTCCAAGAAGGGCCCCCGCTACTCTCATAGACCCCAACTTCTTTAACTGTGGACAGTGGAGCCCCCTCTCTGTTACCCTGGAAGGGAACCAGATTAGTAGCATCCTGGGGCCCCCAACACCCCCCGAATGGACACAAAAGCCCCATTGAAAACCCTCCAGCAGGTGTCCCGCCCCATCCCTTCTTGGATGAACTGAGTGACATCCCTCCAGGCTGACTATAATTGGGGCAGGGGGGGGCTTATGACAAGGTTAGTTGCGTAAGACAGAGCTATGATCGCCCCTGTGCACCCCACCTCTGCCCCGTAACCCACCAACCAACGGGCACGCGGAGGCGGCGTGAGGGCCAGCGCAAAAAGGGGGCACTAAGTCGGTAACGACCGTGGTGCTTAGTACACACATCGTCAGCTGAGCAGGCCGAACACAGTAGGCGGGCCGGAACCCCCCGCCCGACCAGTTTGCGTGGAGCCAGTGTTTGAACAGCCCGCTGCTCAGCATGACCACCATGGTACCAATCACCAGGCACCAGTCCCGTGGGAATGATGTACACAAGCACCCTTGCTGACAGGACTCATCCCACCTCCCCTCGGGATATAGAGCCACCCTCGTCTACATTCCTCACCATGAGCCAACTGTCATGGGCCCATCCGATCGACATCAGGATGGCCCAAACAGGTCAAGCCCTGCGGCATACCACAATACGTACAAGGTATGCCGACAACCAGTTGGCCCCAAGGTGCGCGGTGGCTAACGACGATGGGACATCTCTTTGTCTCAGCCGTCCTGTCCTTCTCTCTCCTCCCAGTGGGCTCGCAGTTCAATAGGGAGAATATCCACATGTCCCCCTCCAGCCCTTCTCCCCCCCTACCAAATCTTTTCCCTCATGATCTGGGTCAGATGATCACCGGGGGGCCATGAATAACCAGTCGTCGGCAAGGCCATTGCCGGTACATGATGTACACAGGGCATACACAGCGGGACCTGGACAGCCCCTGTGACACCACGTACTGCCCCGGGGGCAGAAACCCCCACCCCCAACGTTGTGCCAGAATGCAACCAAGGGGCACTGGGATAGGATGGCAAGTGATGCCCACCAGCCTCAAATTGGCGAGGCAAAGAGCACTGAACCCCACTGCTGGAAATGGACTGTGAAGTGTGTGCATTCAACTTGAACCTGATACTCACTAGTTGCACCCCCGTGAGCCGCCCCCACTGGGGGTTCCGGCCCACGGTGGGCGTTGGAGCTCACGACCGAAATCGAGCTCTGGGGCGACCTCCAACGCACTCCAGCCGCAGTTCTGGACAAACGGGGAGCTGCGAGACAGCGGCGGGCACAGGCCGGAGTGTCACGAGAAGCTCGACCCAGCTGGCCGCCTGCTGCATAGTGGCAGCAGTCGAAGTAGCCGGCAGACACAAAGGGGGCCGGTAGATAGGGAAGGGGCCCCCACCCACTGGATAGCTAAGGATGCCTCCAGCACAGCCAAACGTGCTAACCAGGCATCCCCTGCCACGAAAACCCTTAGTAAGTGGGCCAGGTGGGCCGGACGGCCCACTAAGGATTGGGCCAGAGGCCCTAATTTGAGAGCCTGAGCCAGAATAGGGCCATGCCCAAAACTCCAGCCCCTAATGGGGTAAAACGTGCTGTGAGCCAGCACCAGGCCCTCCCCCAATCGTTCTGGCCCATGGCCGGCAGCTGTGGGCCGAGGGCCGGATCCTCTGAAGGGCCGGCATGGGGCTGAAAACGGGAGCTCATTCTGTCCTGCAGTACGCAGGAATTGAACCACTGACCTTCCTCAGCGTCTTAGGCACTTAATACTCCGTGTCTTAGCCACTTGAGCCACCGCGATCCCCCTTTAAAGAAGTTTACTGTTCCTTTCTTCTGGGAGTGCCCAGAGACTGTGCAGCCTGCCTGGGGCTACATAGGCCAACTCTTTTCACTGGAAGCACTGTGGGGAATCAAACTCCCAACCTTTGGCTCCACAGTGGGATGCTTAACTCACTGAGCTATCCAGCTCTCGGCGAAATCAAGCCTCTTGCAAAGAGGCAAGCAAAGGTAAAGAAAGAAGCCTCGAGCAGAGGCTAACCAGGGAGGAAGTGACGGAGCAAATTTCTCCGCCCCGTCGCTTCTAAGCCAATCGAGCCTCTATCACAGAGGGGAGAGAAAAAGAAGCCTCGAACAGAGGCTAGCAAAATCAAGCCTCTTGGAAAGAGGCGAAAAAGGGGGGGGGGCGACGGAGAAAACTTCTCCTCTCCGTCGCTTTTCCAAAATGGCAGCTCGGCTGCCTCATGGCCACCCCTTTTAAAGAGGGGTGGCCACACCCCCTAACTCACCCGGATGTCTGAGTCCGGGTGGGGTGGGGCCGCAAAGAGCGCGGCGGCCATTTTGGCACTACGCTTGCATTAGATTAGGACTTTGGGGTTGTGAATCAGAAATGATGTTTCATTTGTATAATTTTTGTTGACTAAGCTATGCTATTTTCTTAACCATTTCCTGCTGCTGGCTTCTTTTGAAAACCCACATACTCAAACATTGGCTATCTTTTATTCTAGTTATTTTATTTTTAATAAGAAGTTGGTTCTTCTCCCTGATTTCAATTATTTATTTATTTTGTTCCTACTTGCTCTGCTTCTTATGTTGTTAATAGAATACTGAAACTTGAGGATTTGATATTTCCACTGGGACTATGCCCCTTTAAAGATTTTCAGGGGTTCTAATATGATACACCAGGCACTCAGGACACTTTGAGCAAGACATGTTCTTCCTCTAGCCTTTAATTTTTTACTCTGCGAAGTTGAATGATGTAGTTGATTCAAATTATGCCAGCAAATATAACTAGATATGAATTTCTTATATTCAATCACAACAAAAATGTAGAACGGTTTTCTAAATCAGAAAAAGAAGATGCATCTCTAATTTTATATGTAAATGTTATATTATTATTATTATTATTATTATTATTATTATTATTATTATTATTATTATTATTATTATTATTATTATTATTATTATTATTATTATTATTATTATTATTATTATTATTAATTGGATTAATACTCCGCTGTACTCAAGCACAAGGCCGAATCAGAGTGGCTACAACAATCAATAATCAGTACACATACAGTTTCAACATCATAATAATACACAATCACACAATAATACGAAAAAAGGCACCACATCAACAAATACAGGGTATAAGCAATAACAATCATTATATCAAAAACACAGCCAAACAAAGGGAAACCTCATTTCGGAAGCCCCCACAAAAACCGCCAGCAACAGAGCCACCCTTAGAAACAGAGTCCAGGTCACTGTCCTTGTCCTCCTCCTGGTCAGTAACGGGCCAGGAGGGCGCAGGCAGCTCAGCAGCAGCATCTTCAGGGTGTCCTGAGTCCATGGGGAGTCCCCTTTATTCTCCTCCCAGCATTGGTGTGGCTGGAAGGGTGTAGCGGCTGCGGCTCAGCTGGGCTCAGCGGCAGCGTCTTCAGGGCTCCCCGAGGCCACAGGGAGTCACCTTTATCCTCCTCCCGGCATTGGCGTGACCGGGAGGGCACAGCAGCTCAGCTGGGCTTAGCAGCAGCATCTTCAGGGCTCCCCGAGGCCACATGCTGCATTTGTACAGTTACAGCCAATGTTCTCCCTACCTAGAGTAAATCCACTGAATCCACTGAAATCATTGGGACTATTTTTTACTAACAAGTTCCATTCATTTTAAAAGGCCTAGTTTAGATACAATTAATACAGGTTCCAGCCTGTTAAACAGAAAATTGTGTTTAGTATATTTTTCTGTTACAGTATCACACTAAAGCAGGGATCTTAACCTTAATGTGCCATGGGCCAGACATCTTCCCCATGTGACAGCTGAGTGGGCCAGACATATGGTTTTCTCCTGCAGCAAACACCACCGTAAACCATGGTGGGTGTGTTTGTGCATGCATGGGCACATGTCCTCTTCTGCTTCTGAGCTTGTCGTCGCAGGCCAGATGGAATGGTGTCAGGGGCTGGGGCTGGCTCATGGGCCATAGGTAGTGAAAACATTCACTAAAGTTCAAGAGTCATTTAGCATTCCATTTCAAATGACACACAGGCAATACTGTTGTTAAAGAACATGGGGTTGTGTCCTTTATATTTAAGTAGGAAATATTGGTGGATATAATAGCATTATTTTTTGTTTTCTTAATCATGCTACAACGCATAAGGACTTATATAATCATAATAATGGGACTGCAGTGGCTCAGTGGTTAAGAAGCTTGCCTTGTTAGCTGGAAGGTCGACAAGTCTGCAGTTCAAGTCCCAAGTACTGCATGATGGGATGAGCGACCATCTCCTGTCAACCGAGCAGTTTGAAAGCAAGAAATTGCATGTAGATAAATAGGGACCATTTTGGTGGGAAAAGATCTTGGGGACATAAAAGGAGCCTTATTCGGATGTTGCCTGAGCAGAGTTCCTCCAGCAAAAATCATTTCAACCCAGAAAGTACCTCTGTGTGCTTCTGACATGATATAAGATGCTGAACTTGACTGGAAGGTTGGAGTTTGATTCCCAGATACTGCATGACGGAATGACCTCCCATCTTTGTCTCCGCTCCTGTCAAACTAGCAGTTTGAAAGCAGAAATTGCAAGTAGATAAATAGATACCACTTCAGTAAGAAGGTAAACAGCATTCCGTGCACTCTGTTGTCTAGGCATGCCTGCCACATGTTCATGGAAATGTCTGCAGAGATGAGTACTCAACCCTAGAGTCAGATACAACTGGCTTTTGAGCAAGGGTAATCTTTACCTTACCTGCTTATCACTGTACAAAATGTATCTCCATTGCAGAACCACGTAGCACAGTGAAAACTGTCCCATTCTGTCTGAATCTTCAGAATACTTTATACACTAACACTGAAGTTTTAAAGAAAATTATGCCAGCAAGTCAGGCATTTTCGTATGGATGGCAATGTTGCACATTGTAGCAGCATCATTTATTTATAGGAGCAATGGGGAAATATTTAAAGAATATTTTGCATATTCTTTGGAGGGAGAAAATAATACCAACCATATAAGTCTTCATAATGTACCAAAAAGCTGATTATCATATTCTCCTAAGCCTGTCATTAGTAGTGCCTGTACTGCATGTATTCCATGGCAGAAAGCAAATACTGTATGTCTGATTTTTTTAAAAAAAGAATGAATTTTTTTCAGAAGGTAAACTAACATAGATCCACGGTTGCAACTGTTTTTAACAATGTCTACTCAAATAAGCCAGCTCAAACCTGACTTTATTCAGTGCAGATGAGATCAGATGTGTTCAGGGTGGTATGACCACTAAGAGCAATAACAATAATAGAGATATGGAGATATTGTCATATTGTAGCTGGCATGGTGCAGTAATTAGAAAGCAAGGCTATGCTTTTAAAGAAACACAGACTTTGATAAATGCAAACTCACTGGGATCAAATTTCCAATAAGCCATGAAGCTCATAGGGTGCCTTTGACCTCTGGGTGGATAGACATTATTTCAATAGGATTTACTAAAATTTCCCAATTGTTTCAGTTACTAAAATTTTTCATTCATTTGCCATTTGTTTCTTGGTCAACCTTGAAAAGTTTTGGGATTTTAAAAAACTCAACATAGCAAAAACAACAACAATCCAAAAATACCAGATTTTATGTTTCAGTTAGACCTTCTAGAGGTAGCTTCAGAAGTCTGCATATTGAAAACATATAATGGCTGATTTATGGTTGCTGTCCCTCTTCTGAGTGTCCTCCCCTTTTTTAACATTCAAAGATAGATCAATAAATTGATAGAGCAATTGATAGATCAATAGATAGATTGATAAACAACAACCATTCTGAAAAAAAATAAAAGTACCTTGACAAATTTTTTATCCTAGTTGTTCTGTTAAATAAATTGTGTTAAACATACAAGAAGTACTCTCCTCTACATAAATCATACACAGGGTACAAAAAGTCTGGTGACCTCAGTTATGAAGCTGTAAACTGGAAAGAAATAAAGAAGATGAGAAATGGCAGTCAGAAATACAGCAATAAGTCACAACTATCATAGATCCATTGAATAAATGAAGGTTACAATAGAGTTGACTGGTGAGTCAACTCTATTGTAAGCTTCATTTATTCAATGGATACCCACTGATTCAATAGACCAACTCTAGTTGTGATTTGCCACCAGTAAGTAGCATGAAAACAATATGAGAGAACTTTATCTTTCCAAGAAGGGAGAGCCATGAAACAGATAGACTGTGTATTTCTGCAGCCCAAGAAAAAAGTCAACACACTTTCCTACGTACTTTATTTGAGATCTTAATTTGCTCTCATAAAAAGCCATGTAGTTTATATATAAATTCTGTAGATGTGTATTGCTAAAGTTTTTAGTATGATATATCCTTCCAGTAAGTGGACGTATGCTATGTCCTTCCTGTAACACCTTACATAATTCATTTTTCAAAACATATTCAAAATAATGTGCAAATTAATATCCTATTTTGTCTTCTGTGAAATTTCAAGGCTTAATTGTTGTAAAATATCACAGTAGAGCAATGTAATTATCACTATGATTATCTTTACATGAATACATCCTAACATCCTCATAAAGCATAAATGAAAACAGCACAATACTGGGCTAAGCTTGACTGAAAGAAAAAGAGAAAGGCTCAAAGATTTTGGATGGAGAGACTTAAAATTGCTCTGATTTACAGATGGTTATATTTTTAACCATGTTGCTTCCTACTTAATAATACTCTGATGAATGCACTGACTAGACTCCTAAAAAGAGCCATAAATGTTAGACACACCAATGTAATTTCAATGTAGGGTTGCCAAAATATATAAAACCCAGTTTGCTAATTGTTCTGGAAAGTAAAAGTGAACTCCGAACATTTATGCAGGCCCTATTGAAAGATGTTCAGAACTCTCTAGTTTGAAAGATAAAGCTGATGCAGAATGTCATGACCTACATGACTGATGGAGTGGGCTGGCTAACTATGTGTGTGTTCTGGTAATAAATGGGGCTTCCAACCTCTTTCCCTGAGCAACTTAACAATTTGTTTTATTATAACTACTATCAAGGAACTACATGGTTTTGAAGCATGTATCATAACAACTTTTCTCTGTACATTGATGTCAACAGACCACAATGGTCAATCCTTGCTGAGCAGCCTGAAGAGCAACTCTGCATTACACATAGTATGTAGTCTTCCAGTTCATTCCCTTGGTTACAACCCATTTATTTCCTCATACCTGCTGGGCAATCTCATTACAGAGGACATTTTGTTACTTCTCTCAGATTTGTATAACAGTGCTGTTGTACTTAATAGTACAAATAAGCTGGCCTCTCTTCACAAGTGTACTACTATTTGATCTCTCATAATTTCCTTTGTACATCCTGACACTATCCCACAAAATTTTCAACTACTTCTGAAAAGTGCTCAGGTTAGCCTGCATCATTTTGTTTCTACCACAAGTAAACTGCAGTAGACAATCTATAAACTTGAAATATCAGATAAGTTCTGGCAAAGAAACATTTATTCAACCATGTACCAAGTTACAACTTCAAAAGTAAATAAAATAGTATACTCTGTTTTAGTGTTTGCTGAGAAATATTATTGGAGATGGGAACCTACAATGATCATGAATGGGCCAGAGAAAGCTTAGAACAGGGATCAAAATGCATAGAAGAGTAGAAACATAACTGGCCATGAACACTGAGGATTGGCTGATTTGACACTTAGCCAGCTGAAACTGTGATGAATACAAACACCTCCCAGCCTGGGGATGCTTGAAATAATAAATGATGGCCATGACAATGGCCTAAATTCATTCCACTAAACTTGTGTAAGTTTACATTGATATGGGTTTGGATCCCCTGCTCCTGTTACTTTTTTTCTCCAACTCTTTGTTGGCTCTTCTGCTGGTTGGTGGTTTTTTCTTTGAGTTTATATTACCACATCATTCAGTTATAAATCAGGAATGTTGGAGAGAGAATTAAGATGGCTACCTAACAGGGAGAGGATATTCAATGTGTGCAGCCCCAAGGAAAAATGTTACCCTTCTGAAGCTATATTGAAGTCAATCTCTCACAGAAAGAAAAGGTGAGATGTTTGAGAAACTGAAATAGAGCTTGATCGGAGAAAAACTATGCTAATTGCTGTTTTCAACTTGTTTTCAACTTGTTTTCAAGTAGCTAAGCAACAGAGCTCAAGATAAGAAGCTACCTAAGTGGGGAAAAACTTGATATATATTAAAACAAAGACAGCAATTATCTTGAACTAGGAGTAATTCATATTAAAGCTTGTAACCAAATGATTAGAGACAACCAAAAAGGAACTTTAAACCCTTAATTAAAATATAACAAACAAACTTGCTGTGGGGGATTGTTTGGATCTGATGATGAACTGTTATCAAAACTGAGAATTTCAGCTGAGACTAAACATTGGAATATATTGAATCCAAAATAAAATTGTGTTTTTATTAGGTTGCAAGAAAAAATAAGACTCAATTGTTTTCTGAATTGTAACAAATCTGCTGAGCTTAGCCAATTTGCTGAGACAGCTTTTGGAAGATTTGTGACTCTAGCTGGCTGATTTAGGAGTGGATGTTTGACTGACATCTACTGGATGAAAGCTGTGATTACAGTTGGTGAAAGCTAAATAGAGAGATTTTACTCTGAAAATTATTGTTCTTAAGGTTAAAAGCTTACATTATGACCAGAGGGTGCAGAGTCACAAGGAAATCAGACAAAGCTTGGCAGAAAATATCATCAGATCGGATGTATCAACGTCTTACCAGGAAAAATATGGCTCGAAGAAGGGGAGAAGGCCTATTCAAGGGAAGAAGAAATATTTTTCCTTTACAAAAATAGTTCCTGATTTTTAAAAAAAATGATGAAAGCAAAAAAGAGAATATAGAAATAGCCAAAGATGGCCAAAATGAAATTAAGGAACTTCTTATAGAACTGGTGACTAAATTTGACAGCAATATAACAAAAGTTAATGACGATCTCAGAAACCTGGAAAGAGATCTCAAGAAAATGGAAAGAAGGGAGAAGATGAGAGATGACAAGATGGAAGATCAGCTATGTCAACAGATCAGCTATGTCAACAGAGGAAAATAGATACCAAATCAGAAAGGCTAACATACGTATGAGAAGCCTTAAGGAGAAAAAGGATAAACCACGAGAAAAAATAGTGAATCGGCTGAATTCTCTAAAACTGGACATCAGTTTTGCTCCAGAAGATATTAATGGAATATTCCATGTGGGGAAAAGAGGAAGAACCAGACAAAGGGACCTGAGTATTAAATTTGTATCTCTGTATAAGATGACAGATTGATGAATCATATTAGAATACATGGAATGGAGGCCTTGAAGATACAGGATTTGATAATCAAGGTACACCAGGATATTTCCCCAGCGACTTTGGAACGGAGGAAGGAAATAAAGACAGTGACAGAATTCCTTCAGAAAAAAGATCTTACATACAGTATATTTGAAAGTTATGTACAATAACAAGTTGTGGGTTATTGATAATATGACGGAAGCTTTAAACCACTTGAAAGAAATGGAACTAATTAGTTCTGTTCTGGTGATGAAGAATAGCATGAATTGGTGAAAAAATTATTTATTGCCCAGAAAAGTCAAGCAAGGAAAGAGCAAGAGGAGGCTGGAAAAGCTGATTTGTAAACAGATGAGAGTCAATGCCATAAACAACAAGAAAATCCCCAACCAAGTCAGGAAGAGAGGGAGGAAAAAGAGGAAGAACATAATGGGCAGTCATTAAAAGAGTTTCAAGAGAGACTTGCTGAGGAATTGGGAGCCAAGAGAAAAAGAAGTCGAAAGATGAGTGGGAAGTTGGGTAATGAGTTTAAATTAGAATCATAGGTAGTAAGATATAAAGATAAAAGCTAATATGGATTGGGTAGCAGACAGAACTTTTTATTTTTTTATTTTCCTTCCATTGCAATCTAGAGTTGCCTGTTCTCTGTCTCTCTCCCCCACCCCACCCCCACCCCCACTTTCCGAATGGGGATGTGGGCAGCAAAGGAAATTTGGAGGCTGGAGGGGGGTAATCAGTGGTGGGATTCAATCTTTTTACTATCTACTCTGTGGGCATGGCCAGGGGGAAAGCCATGTGTCTCACTGGAATTAGGACTACTTTATTTCAAAACTTGGATGGGCTGGGCCAGCCAGAATTTTTGCTACCAGTTCTTGCGAACTGGGGCAAACCTGCTGAATCCCACCACTGGGAGTAATATGATGGATGTTGGGAGAGGGGAAGGGGACAGTGGGGTGAGGGGAGGGTAATGAGAAGAGAGGGAAAGATGAGAGGGTTGTTTAGTTATTGATTGCATCATGTTAGGTTTGTCAGGATGAGGTATGGTACTGCTATCCAGAATGTATGAGGGGCAGCCCCATATGAAGTTCTGATGCCTTAATGCCAGGACTATGTATCTTCTAAGTTCCTATATTACACAGCAGTTAACTCTTTATATTATCTAAACACAACCATTGCAACTTGGCCAAGCATTTATTATAAAAACTTTGGGATTTTGAAGAATGTCAAGGAGTTTTCCCATTTAATACAAAAGATCTTGCAGCTTTACTAGCAACTTCTCTTGTACCACTCCTGTTTTAAGAGCTTAATTGCTTTGTTGTGTTAACCCATTGATAGACTGCAGTTAAGTATAGAATGTGAAGAATTACAATTAAATCTGATTCTATTTTGATTCTGGCCAGGATTTTAAATTGAGAGAAACCTATTTTCTCATTTCATATTATCAGCTTTGGAGAAAAAAGTTTCCAAGTTAAAGTAGATTGCAGAAAACAAGTAAAGTTGCAAGTTTTCTTCAGTGCTTTTGAAATTTCACTCATCTAATATAAACCTGGAAACTAAATATGATTTTCTCTGGAACTGAAACATAGTCTGAAACCTCATCTGGATCAGACCCATTCCTCTCCTGTCAAATAAAGACATTATTTAACTTTATTTTGAGAGACCAGCCAGATGTTCATGCTGCTTTCTTACTTTAGTTAAACAACTTCACCCACCTCTGACTGAAATCATGAACTGCATTGCCACTTGCACACTATATCGTGTAACATTTCTACCTCATATATCTTTTGCAATATTAATGCTGCATTGGTGCTGGTACCAGTGAATGAGAGTGGTACATGAGGGGGGAAATCAAAGGAAAAGACCTCCTCCACCACCATTGTCACAAAGCAAAATATGCATATAGAGCATCTTTATGTCAGTGAAATTGCATAGCAAACTATATTTGGTCTTCCCTTAACACTCATTCATTTCTTTAAAATATATGTTTGCCTCTAAATTGGCTGTGGCTAAGATGGGTTTATATCAAAATTCAATCATACAGTATATCACATAATCTACTGCAATTAAACTACTAAAATTCTCAATTCAATCAAACAGACAGATGCATTATGTGTGTGAAGCATATGAAAAGGGACTGAGACATGTGGTCCCACTTTTCTTGCAAGGAAAAAGGCAGGCTGGGGTGAATATTATTCACAGAGTAGACCTTTCACCATTCTCATAATTCTTCTGATACATGCCAGTTTAAGTTTCTTCATTTGATGGAGAAGATTAGGGTGTTTGGAGATTTTCTGTTCCCATGAAGTAACTTTTCCTCAAAGTGAAGTTGTTATACAGTATGCCCATTATAGCCACAGTGTCGGTATTTAGGTATTCAGTTATCAAGGTGTCTCCCCTGCCAAGTGAATATAGGAACCCAATAGATATCAGAAGAAAGCTTGCATCTTTGGCTCATTACTGTAACAACAAGCAATTGGAGATCAACTTTCAGAAAACCAAAGTTATAACTTTTGCTAAAAGGCCTAAGAAACATACCTGGAGAATAAATGGACATACGATAGAACAGGTTACCAGCTTTAAATACTTGGGAGTTGACCTCCAAGGTTCAGGCTCAAGCAATGCCCATACACCACATGCCATTCTTACAGCCCAGTGATTTACCTTTGCCATACTTAAATTTCTGAGGACAAAAGGAGGACAATACATACCTGCCACACTCAAATTATTTGAAACCAAAATCCTGAGCTGCTACTCTATGGAGTCCAACAAGCCTCCCCCCACCCCAACAACATGGCCCTTATGGAATCCAAATTCTTACGCACAGCTCTCCAAAACCCACTCCCTGTTGTGTATCCAATATCACCCTTTGTCTGGAGATTGGTATGTTAAAGGCTGAGGAGAGACTGTGGTTAGCCACCCTCAACCTTTGTCTCAAAATTCTGTTTAATTCCAGCAGCCTGGCTCCTCTAGCTCTCCAGGGTAGCTTTCAATCAGCATGTAAAAGAACAATCCAATACAGATTGCAGTACCTTGGCTTCTCCCAAACATAACTAGAGAAAGCTAGGCAGGGAAAAGCAAACTGATCTAGCCAAGGCCCTAGCCTTTCTGGCTCCAGAGTCATGGAGATATTTTGTTTGCTTGGCCTGGTACCTGCTTCAACTTGGGACTCCAAGTCATCAGAGGTCATTTATGCCAGCCCGCTGCCAGGCTCTTCCTTCTGCAGTTCTTGAGCGAAAGTTTCAAAGGACACCAGTGTCAGAGTGTTATGTATGATAACTATGCTTGTAACTGTTAAGGCGATTCAAACCGCCATGTTCCCGCGCTTTCCTAGCTGTCAAACAGCGTTCCTGTTTGACAGCTATGAAATCTCGCCAGAAAGTGTAGTCTCACAAGATTTCGAGTGGCACACAAATTAGAATCTGACTGGAGCAGAATGTATCTTTCTTATGCAAATAAGTGGATCGAAATGTGCGCTTTGTTAGCCAATAGGCATTGTTTATTGTTGTTACTATTACTGTTTATACTGTATAAAAGTCCGAGTTTTGCCCCATCCAAACTGTGTTCAAACCCCACTAATAAAGAGCTGAATTTCACTACTTCATATGACTCGTCTTCATTCTTTGAACACTAAACAGAGAGACAATGCCCTGTGACACCAGAGAAATCAAAACCATAGAATGTGTTCTCTGTATCTGCCCTTTTTAAAAAGACATCCAGAACAAGTTCATATTTCCGCTGCTCTGCAATTATCCTGGATGGTCTAACAGCACATTCACACCCTGGCTGTTACCTGATGAAAGTCCCACCTTCACTCACAACACTGCTAGTTTCTGTGCCACAGCATGAAAGATCAGAAGAACAATATTGGCAGGTCTTTAGCCAAATAAAATATCACTGCCACATCATAGCCTGAGTGGTAGTTGTAGCATTATTAATCTTAAGTACTAATTTTATTACGTCTTAACTTGGAGCAGAAATATTCCTTTTAAAATATATTTTAAGTACTCTCTTCTCAACTCCTGTTTCTTGCTGTACTTTCTGGTCTTGGACTGTAATAAAGATTGCTTTAATTTGGATTCAGCTATCCATGACCCAATATATATATATATTTTCAAGATGCATTATCAGGAATGGCCACTAGAGTGAACAAGACGCTACACTAAATGTAGGATTTCCTTCTGTAGTTTCATGCATTCCTGATGTCTTGGAACTCATCCCCATGGATATGGCAGGGCTGCTGTACAGTAAAACCCAGATTTACATATGACTCTACTTATGTAAAAATTGACTTACATAACAATTATTTTTGTAATCATGTCCCGATTTACACAAATAAATCATTTACGTAAGGGGTTTACTTGCATCTTGTAAGCCTAAAATGTTGCCGCCACCATTTCAAACTCTAAAATGTGACCCCGCGTTGTTTTAGGCTTAGAAATTCCACCCCGCACAACCTGCCCCCACCACCGGAAGTCACAAGACATGACTTACCATGGTGGCGGTGGAGGCGGCAGCAGTAGTAGTGGTGATTGCAGCAGTTTTTCAGTGTTTTCTGGAGTCTCCTCTGCTTCTACCAGGACTAGGAGAGTGTTCCCCACATATCCGTTCAGTTTCACTCTTTGTCCATGGCTTCCAAGGGGTGTGCTTTAGCTGGGAATGTGTGTCAGACAAAGAGCTTAAAAAAACATTTCTTGGTGCCAGGGGGAGGGGAATTACCTGTCATTGCCAGAGATGGCCACTAGGGGTGCAAAGTGTGATTTCCCATAGGAATGCACTGAAAACCAATTTCAAGCCGAGGCAAGCTCAGACAGAGGACTCTGGAAAATGCGGCAGCACTGGTGGCAACAGCGCCCCCCCCCCCATGGCCAGTGAAACCACTCAAGAGGAAGCAGATGCAGCATCAGGGAAAAGGTAGGCAGATTGCTTTGTCATTCCCTTTGTGCTGCTTAATTTTTTCCCAGTCTGGTTGGGACCATTTTTTAATTTTTAAATGCATCCCTATGGGGATGCATCAATTTACATAAAAAAAATTATTGACATAAATAGCTACAGAACGGACTTTTCATGTAAATCAGGGTTTTACTGTATTTGTATCATGAGAAGAACAGATCACCGTTTCCCCCTAATTGTGAGCCATCCAGAGTCGCTATGGCGATAGGTGCGGCCATATAAATCTAAATAAATATTTTTTTTGCAGAGGCATTATTAGCAACAGTCTATAAAGTTCCATCCAATTCAATTGACTGTTCATGACAGTCTTCATGTGTTCCAGCAATTATTTATTTATTCATATTTCTGTCACCACCCAACTCAACAACGACTCTGGGTGGTCAGTGTACAGTAGTTGTATCTGACTTCTGTTACATATAGAAATTGCATAAATTGTGCCTTGAAAACTGAAGGGCTTTTGTTTTTCCCTTAACTTTCTATTTGTACTGGTACAGCAGTAGCCAGGCTCCTAGAATAGAAGGGAGAGCCCTTCTTTTCATTGCTAGTGTCATGGTTTCCACATGCGACCTTGTCTTGATTTTAAAATGACATTTGATCTATGTAGTGTTAAGATACATTTTGTAATTTTCTTAGGTTTAGAAATGCCAGCTTTCTTTTAGAAGCACATTGAAATGCCAGGCTGACAGCCTGACATGACAAATGATGCCTAGATAAGATTAGGAATTCTCTCCTAAAGGAGGGGGGAAATGAGTGTCCAGCCTTGGACTTATTCCAGAGACACCTGCAATCCATACCTGTCAAGTTTTGGATTTGGAAATAAGGGAAATTTTCCAGCAAACACGGGATACTTGACAGTTATGCTTATCCTGCGCTGCCCTCCAATGGCGGCAATAGGGCATTGCAGTCTAATTAATAAGGGATGATGGCGGGAAAGAGGGTAAAATAAGGTGTTTTCCTGGCCAATAAGGGATACGTGACAGCTATGCTACAATCCCATGATGGGACAGACTGATGCAAGGGAGAGACGTCTCCACTCCTGTCAGTCAAACTAATTACCCCAGACACCTGCAGATTGGGTCATTCCAGGAATGCAAAGGTGGGGGCTCAATGTCACATTGCACGTACCAGTCGTCTCCTTTCTCAAGGGAATGCAGGTGCACTCCCATGAGATAACCATGAGATCACCACTTTCCTAAGCTCCTTTTTCTTATAAAAAGAGACCAATTTGAGCACTAAGCACACACACTTCGGGAGACAGGGGAAACTCTGTCTCCTCCACATAATAATCACGATTGCAGCGGGAGCCCTTGTTGGTGGGCATCCCAAAATGGCTCTTTGGGGTGAAAGCCATGAGGAGCTATGGTGCCCCAAACCATTAAGATTGAACCTGCTAGGAAAAGCTAGTAAGATTTTGTTTTCTTTTATCTTTTATTCACTGTGTTTTTATGTAAGTGTAGAGTAAGTAATATCTGTATCCAGTATTTGTGTTTCCAACAATAAAACTATAAAAATCTAGTAGTTTGTGTGTCTGCCTTTGGAAAGGAGCAGAAGGAAACCAAGCAGAGCTGAAGAAGTCTTTGACAATCCTCATCGCGTTTCCAGAAGAAGGAGGTGAGAGGGGAATGCGCTGTAAGGGAGGGGCAGAGTAGCAGAGAGAGAGAAAGTAGTACTTAGAAGTCTAGCTTCTAGCAAGGAAATAATATATTACCTGCCATATGCAGGTTACTCTGACCCAGTCCCCCAGTGAATCGGGCTAGGGGGAAGAGTGCTCATAGAGGCAAGCAGGTTGCAGGATCTAAGGTCCGCCCTGCCGGGGATCCCCAAGAAAAATTTGGGGAGCCCAACGAAGCCTTTGTGAGGCATGTTCTGCCCCCTACGTCCCTGATAGCTAGAACCATCGTCTCAGTGTAAGGTTTCAAGCAGGACAGAGGCTAACCGGTGAAAAGAAAACACCAACATACATAGGAAATGCATCACAGCGGCTTTTAAATGGGACTCTGTTGTGTCTCTGACATGGACACAATAAAGATGCTAGGTAGACATTTGTCCTGCTCATGGAGGGCTAAAGGGAGAGAAGGGAAATATGCATGCAAATAAGACTTCCCATAATTGTTCTTAGTCTCAAAAACCCTCAATTCTCTTACATTGAACAAGGAGGTGTCAATGAATGAACAACTCTAAGTTTGCTTTTATATGTGGAGTCTTCATGTAGTCAGGAATCTTAATAAGCCATGATTTCCAGTTGGAGAAGCTTGCACATATACCCATGTCTTCTTTCACATTTGCCCCCATTTTGATAGCTACTATCCCACAGAAGGCCTAATGAACTGGGGTTGCTTCCATGTTTGCTGAGAGATAGCAAATTTTTACTGAACTCTTTAGTTCTGTAAGAATTTGTCACAGTGTTCATAGAATTATAGAATAAGTGAGTTAGAAAGGCCCTATGAGGCCATTAAGTCCAACCCTCTGTTTGATGCAGGAGTTCAAATCAAAGTAGATCTGACAGAGTTTGTCAAATGATATGTTCACTGAGTAGTGCTTGCACCAAAAGTGTGGGGTACAAATGTACGTAAAATAAATAAATAAATAAATAAATAAATAACGTTTTGGTTTAGTTGGTTGGATATTAGATTGAAGTTAATTCTAATTTAACTGTTTTCATTTAGCAGAGGATATTATGCCACTTGTTTTCATTATTACCGTATTTATTCGTGTATAACGCGCAAAATTTTATACCCAAAAAAAGGCTCAAAGTTTGGGTGCGCGTTATACACGAGGACTGGGCCGCGCGACTCAAGAAGCCGGCGCCGGGTAGGCGTGGAGCACGCCGCGGCCCTCCCCGGAGGGTTCCCTTCTCGACCCGGCGGGTGCGTGCAGGTGAGCGGCGGCGGCAGCGAGACCTCCAGGTCTCGCTGCCGCCGCCGCTCACCTGCACGCACCCGCCGGGTCGAGAAGGGAACCCTCCGGGGGAGGAGGGCCGCGGCGTGCTCCGCGCCTACCCGACGCCGGCTCCTTGAGTCGCGCGGCCCGGGTAGGCGTGGAGCACGCCGCGGCCCTCTCCCGGAGGGTTCCCTTCTCGACCCGGCGGGTGCGTGCAGGTGAGCGGCGGCGGCAGCGGGACCTGGGCGCCTGCCCAGGTCCCGCTGCCGCCGCCGCTCACCTGCACGCACCCGCCGGGTCGAGAAGGGAACCCTACGGGAGAGGGCCGCGGCGTGCTCCACGCCTACCCGGGCCGCGTGACTCAAGGAGCCGGCGCCGGGTAGGCGCGGAGCACGCCGCGGCCCTCCTCCCAGGCGCCCAGGTCCCGCTGCCGCCGCCGCTCACCTGCACGCACCCGCCGGGTCGAGAAGGGAACCCTACGGGAGAGGGCCGCGGCGTGCTCCACGCCTACCCGGGCCACGCGACTCAAGGAGCCGGCGCCGAGTACGGTAGGCACTGCTGAGATGCACCGTCTGCCCCACCCACGGGCCCAGGGGCGCACGGCTGGCGGGATCTGATTGGGTGGCGCGGGAGACGAGGCGTGTGAAAAAAAAATTTATACCAAGATTTCATGGAAAATTAGGGGTGCGCGTTATACACGAGTGCGCGTTATACTCGAATAAATACGGTATGTTGTTATTTGTTAATAAAGGGGTTGCAGTGGCTCAGTGGTTAAGAAGCTTGCTTTGTTAGCTGGAAGGCTGGCAGTTCGAGACCCGGATACTGCATGATGGATTGAGTTCCCGTCTCTGTCCCAGCTCCTGCCAACCTCGCAGTTTGAAAGCAAGAAATTGCAAGTACATAAATAGGGACCACTTTGGAGGGAAAAGATCTTGGGGACATCAAAGGAGCCTGATTTGGGCACCACCTAAGAGAAGTTTATCCCACAAAAATCCTTTCAACCCAGAATAATTTCTGACACGAAATTAATCAATTAGTTTGTCAATTTTTAGTACGTTTAACAGTTAATTTTGTTGTTGTTGTTTACAAGATATACTGTCTGTTGGCATACTGCCCAGAAGCTATTTGGTGGTATAAAAACTAACAAATCAACAAACTACATGAATTCCATTGAAAACAGGCATGCCAACTGTTGTGAGTTTCCCTCCCAGCTCTGTTTGAAAGCAAAAAGAGAAGTGTCTTTTTGTATAAGCAGTATCATTAGTAAAAACTCTTGTAGTTTGCACCAAAACATTTTTGCAACAAAAGCACTGTTGCAAAATTCAACAAGTTTTTACAAAAAACACTCCTGTAAAAAGTGCTGAAATGTGAAAAAAGGCACAAAATCTTTTGCTGTCTTGCATGGTGAAAATAATTATTTTGACGTTTAGCATGTTCACTCATTTACACATAACAAAATGAAATAAGCAAAGATTTACATCCCAGCTCTGTAATGGCAATACAGGAATACTGACCAGTTAGTGTCAGAGCACCCATATCTGAGCTGCTCAGATTCAAATAAACCATAGCCATTATGAATTTGCTTAAAGCAAGTAGACCCTATCCATCCAATTGCTTTTTAGTGTGTAGCATGTAAAGGAATGCCACAAAAATATGAACTTCAAAATAAACATCCTCCATACAAGGTAAAAGTACTATGGAAGGAATATTGGTGAAATTTTAAGACATTTGGTCTTAAAATGGGCATGGCCCTTATTGGACCCTGTATGTTCAACTTTGCTTAGGTTATCTATCCTCTGATGAAATCCAGGTTGAATTATGTGGATGGTCAGATACTGGTAACCTCAATATAGTGCCAGTATACTTGTTGCCACTTCACCTTTGAGCCAAACTTTCTTGTTGGTTTTAAGTCTTAGTTTCTGGTTGGTTTTAAGTCTTAGTTTCATTTTTTTTGATACCCTTAAAAATGAAAGAAACATATTTTAAATAAAACAAATACATATAACTACTTCTGAAACAGAGGGAAATGTAGTGGTGAAACAGGCTTTAAAACTCACATCAAAGTTTGAGGATCCAACTCAGAAAGCATTAGTGAACAAAGAAAGATCTACAAGAATTAAATACAAGAAAGAAGAAATTTAGGCAAATTTGTTATCTTATGGGGCCTTATGGTGATTGTGCCATTGCCTGATGACCTAAGGTGTCATTTTTAAATAGCAAATGATGTTTCATTGCAGGATGGGATTCTTGTCTTATTGTACTATAGACAGGCTGTTGAGACAGAAAGAACCACTTAAAATCATGGCTGAATAGAAATCGGAACTGCAGATTTCATGGTTTAGTTACAGCTCACAATACTAGCAAATATATTGTGCTGATTCTCTTAATAAAGAGAGGCCAGGCTCAAGGAATAATATTTCCAACCAATTTTTCAAGGTTAACTTCCCCCCCAACCTAATTATAAACAATAATAGAAAACTCAAGCAGTGTTCAGAGTGTATGTCCTTGGATCTTCTTTAAGATTGGAACAAAATCCTGTTGAAATGCTCTTTTCTGCTATTATGGCTTCACTGCAATATTTAAATAATAAAAATGAATCTACACTTTAGTCAAGTTCATCTCTTTCTGTGAAAATAAGAGGAATAGGAAATATTTTTGGTGTTGTGTAAGAAGGTCATTTTGCACACTGTTTGAAGCTCTCCACAGAAAAACAAAAAACAAACAGTAGTGCATATTACTGAGAAAGCCAAAGCAGATAACTTAATATCACTGTTTAAAAGTACTCATTTTTCTCTACCAGACAAAGGGTGAGATCGGACAACTTGAAATGCACATGTTCAGTTGCACTGAAAAGGATCACTTTGCAGGGAGGCTTCTTTCCTAAAGCAACCTTTCTGCCTGCTAGGTAATCACTCCAGAGTGGCTACAAAAAGTAGCAGCCCTATGGCTGTACTATAAAGGTCCAGTTTGAGCATGGATAAGGTCTGCCTAGAGTACAATTTCTTATATGTCATATAATTACCATTGAGATGTTACAAAATGCCACCTATTTCCCCATGTGATCACACTAAAATATCTCCAATACGTGCTCCACATGGATAAACATGTTACAGGAAACACACTGATGATGTTACACAAGATAGGCAGGAAAATATATAGAAGTGCCATTCAAAACTACATGCTCTGAACTCTGATACCACCAATGGGGTAAAAGGTGAAGAGTTGAATTGCAATACTGGAATACATGGGCAAGAATCGAATTTCTCCTTGCATCTTCCTGGCATGATCACATTTCCTGTTCTAATATGGCTTCTAAGAGGTCATCGAGATGGACATTAAGTACACTCTCCAGGGTGCTTTGCTTCATAAAAAAAAGGAAAAGAAACAACTTTTGCAGAGAGGTATTTCACACAAACTATGGAAACCTCAAGGAGGAAAAAGAACCACTTTTATTGTTGTTTGCAAGGCAAGAAATCTGTGATTGACTAACAAAATCACAATTACCTATCTCATCATGACAAGAAAAAAGATCTCAACAATATCTCAACAAGCATTAATATTTTAATAGGAATTAGTCACACCTCTAGCACACTCACAACAAAGCACAGTTATATCCTTCACAATAAATAGTTGATATGTGTCCATTGACACAACAAAGTTCAAAGTTTAACACATACAGCTTCAGCTGCTATATGGTACCTCTATTCCTCTAACTTTTTAGATGAGAAAAGCATTACACCAATTACATTACAAAAGGGAGTTATTTAACTCACTGAATTTCCTAAATGACTCTCAGGAGCAATGATCATATGGCACTTGAAAATACACTAAGTTCTCCTGGCAATTTCAGTTACATTAATATCCTCCCTCACATGCTGTCGTGTACTCCTGTGTGATCCTGCTGTTGGCAATTAAAAAGTTGCGATGTTTTACCCCTGAGATCTATGCTTTTTATGAGTAATAATGAAATGCATTTATTAATACAATAATCTTAGCCAAGTATTTCCAGCTCCATGCACAAAATAACTTCCAAATAGCACACATTCAATCATTTTATAGATTAGTATAAATGTTTGAGGAACACATAACCAACTAACTAATAGGGGAAAATATAAGTGTAATTTTAAGACAAAATCATTAGGGCAAAATCCAAAGTACTTCTTGTGGTTATTAACCACTGATTGCCAAAGAGTTATTTTGAAATACAGTGGCACCTCATACAATGATTTTAATCAGTTTCACAGGGCTCGTTGTTGTACGAAACAATTGCTATATGATACATACATCGTATAGCGATTTTCCCTATGGGATGCATCGTACAACAATTCTTTTTGCTAAGTGGTTGTTCCCATTGAAAAAATGTTGTATGATTTTTTCCATAGGGAAAATTGTTATGCAGGACACCACTCCCCCCCCCCCCAAAAAAAAAAAAACTAGTTGTTATGCGGTTTCATTGCTATACGGGGCAATTGTTGTATGAGGTTCCACTGTAAGTGAATCGAAATCTATATAAGGAAAATAAAGCTGAATAAAACTTTATGCAGATATTTTGCTGAGCTTACCAAGAGTGTTCCACATTACAGAATGACTCGGATTGTTGGCTTACCACCAGTATATTATAAACAAAATCTGACAATAACCATGAATTTTCTTCAAACCTTATACCAAATTTCAACCACACTTTTGAAATATACCATCTCAAAGCAATGGCACAATCCTTTTCCAGGTTTAAAACAGAATAATTAAAGTCTGATATAGCTAATTAATGCTCAATTAAGATTGCAGAAAGTAATGTTATTTTGTAAAAAAACTCTTTTCTAAAGGCATTCTCACTGGGTTTTTTATATAATGCAAGTGCCTTTAAAGACATATCTGATAAACATAGTCAAAGGACTGAAGAAGAAGACAAAGAAGAAGAAGCAGTAGCAGCAATAGTGTTTCTAGCTTTCAGAACATATGCTTATATTTAGGAGATCATTTGTGTTATAATAGCAGGAGGTAGCATTTCTATGCAGGGATGGATAGGAAGTAGAATATTCTTAAAATCATCAAGCATATATACTTTCTGACCTGTTGGTCTAATGCTATGCATAGACTATTCGTGCCTGGGGCAAAAATATTCTGCCCTGGGGCTTAGGTCTGGATCTACTGTCTGATGTCACGTGTTCTCTTCTGTCAGTTTTCTCTTGCGTCAATTTTGGAGGAATAGTTAAAGATATGAAATTTTCCCCATCTGTGCTGAGTGACAGCTATTTTATAGTTTAATGTATACAGAACTATACCTTTAAGTCACATACAAGAAGGAAAAGCAACAGTTCAATTTGTTAAAAAGAAACAGTATCACTTACTGTAAACTGTGACTTCTTTGTGAACAATCTATGAAAGAAAAAAAAATGAAAGAAAATATTGTAAGTCATCCACAAAATTACATAAAGAATCACCTATTTTAGTAAATATTGTTAATATTTATAACAATATTAAAGCAACACAAAACTTTTGTTTTTAATTTTTAAAATAATGCATGCATCCTGTTTGTTACTTGGTCCACAAAAGCTCACATTTAAACACAGCAGTTAGTCTTTAAGGTGCCACCTCATTTTTTGCCATTTTTTGCTGTTTTGTTTTGTTTATGCTCTAGTATGCTTGCACAGACTAACAGGCTACCACTTCAAACAGTACGACTATCTAGTTAGCAATTTTAGAGGAACAGTAAAATAAATAAAATTTTCTCATCTTTGCTGCTGAGTTACTGACATTTTAGAATTTTTTGTTCACATAACTTCACAGAAGTCGCATACCAGAAGGAAAAACGCAATCACAATGTGCTAAAGAGCCATCTATATGATATAAAAATGATATAAAAATGTCAGTCTTAGTTTATTAAAAAAATGTTAATTATATGTTACAGGTATGGAAATTGTACAACAGTAAAAACAATGGTTGAGGGATAATGGAATAACATGGATTTAAAAGCAACAGATAAATACTTAACATGGGCACAGATTGCCAAAGAATGGGAAATGCACATGTGCGGGTGCATGCATGTGGATGTCTGATTTTTCTCAAGACATTTCAAAGAAATTGGAACCATAACCTCCTGACAATCACTAATGTACTGGTTGCATTTGAAGTTGAGATTATCCACTAGGGTGCTGCATGGAAGTTGCCAATGCTATTCTGACATGGTAACCAGATGCTCCAATTTTGCTTGACTGACTCTAAACTGAGCCAGAATGCCTTACAGCAACACTGAAAGGGGTAGTGTTCCATGAACAATTAAAGCACTCTGGTGTCAAAAGAAGTGTTTTAAACACCTAGTTTTGGTACTGAAATGACTCAGGTGGCCTTTCTCTGACACTCTACAAGCTAAGATTTAATGCAAGAGACAGGTAGCTTACCTCACACAAGAGATGCCTCTATTTCATAATTACTAGATGCAACATGTCACTAGCAGCCAACATAAACCAGTCTGAAAGGTCATATTTTTGTTACACATAGGGTATAAGGTATTGATCTGCTTCTTTAACATGATCTATGTGTACATAAAGTGGCAATAGTAAACTTATCTGCTTGAAGCTACTCTTGTAGTATTGAGCTTAAAACTACTTCTGCAGTACTGGCCACTGCATATAACACCCTTCTCTGACAGCAATCTGAACAACATTATTGCAACCAACAGAAACAATAAATGACTCTTGAAATCAGGGAAAGGAAGAAAAGCTTTGATGTGGCATCATAAATAGGCACCAGATTAAATATCTCCAAATTTCCCTTAAACATCTGATCAATATACAAAATGGGATCATTAATCAATCAATTGATCTTTATTATGGTTCACGATCAGCATAGTAAGGGATTGCTTAAATAAACTGCTGCCTCTAGCACTGTGAATTTTGTTTGTTAAGTTGTTTGTTAAGTTGGTTTTTTATATCTGCCATTCATCTGTGCTTATGATTTGAGGAAAATTATTTTATACTTTAATGGTTAATGTGGTATAAGGGTTGGAATACTGAGCTGTGACAGGAGATCAAAGATTCTGTCCCATGGAGCTCACTGGATGTGTGTGGTCCAGTTTCTGACCTACTGATAGGGTTGAAGTAGCATATAACAAGAACTAATGCATAGATAGATAGATAGATAGATAAACAGATAGATAGATAGATAGATAAACCATTGTGAAGAGCTGTAAAAGTAAAGTAAGAGATAAATAATTTGAAACAATGATATACAGCTGAATTCTAGTTGCAGAACTTAAGCTACGTAAGACTGATGATGTCAACAGTTGCATTTTTTTAATTGAAAAAGTCATATTCCTCTTTGACGGAATCTCCCTTGGGATTCATTTTGTTATAGTGAGGCTAATGGGGGCTGTGGCAGGTCCATGGTGGGGAGAGAAATTACTGGGATGGACAGGCGTGCGCTGCTGCTCAAAGGCCATACCTTAAAGGGAAACACCACCTTGCCATTTTATGCTTTGGTTCCTCTCGCCAGTCTCTGCTCTGCGGGAGAAAGTACGAAGCACTTCAGGCAGCTTTGCCAGCTTCTCCCGAAGTGGCCCGAAGATCTTCGGACTTTCTCCCACATAGCAGAGTGGAGACTTGAAAGAGGAAGCAAAGCAGAAAACGCCGAGGTGGTGTTTCCCTTTAAGGAATGGACTTTGAGCAGCAGCAGCAACAGCAACCCCCCCCTCCGTCCATTCATCCTGGTAAATTCTCTCCCCACCACGGGGCTGGGCTGCGGTATGGAGCAGAGGTGTAAACTTTGGATAACTTTGGCTGAATAGTTCAGTGAGTTTGTATCTATCTGATTGAAGAGCCAGAAGATTGGAGTTTCACTCTCCACTGTGTCTCTTAGCATACTGTGTAGCCTTAGGCAAGTTGTATAGTCCTAGAATAATTCCATAAGAAGGGAAGAATAACCCCACTTTCTATATCTAGAAAACCCTGGGAAGGGCTATTGTAAAATAGAATTGACTTGATAGCATCAAATTATTTTTGATAAATGTGAAGCAGGTATTCATGTGAAATATGAGCCATTTAATCCACACATTATTCTTGTACAATGACAATCACTTATCTATACAGCATATAAAAAATTGCCCTTTAATCCCAAGTGCATGGTACTGAGTTGATAAATAATAATTATTTATCAGTGTTACTTCTGACACCTCTGGCTCAGCTAAACCCCAAACCTATAATATTCATGCAAGAAGAATAAGACAGCACTAGACCATAAATTTAAATTAAGAGACGTGGAGTGTATATATGTGTAGAGAAAAGATACTCCACCCAACAGAACACATACCAGTTATGATGGAATACTTCTAACAGACATGCTTATCAGGGGGGAAACAGAAATTCTTGCTACTGTATAAGGTCACTTCTTGCCTGAAAGCCAATCGGATCCAACTCTAGGGTTCGGTGCTCATCTCTGTTTATAGCCAAAGAACCAGCAGTGTCTGCATCTGCAGATGTTTCTGTGGTCATGTCGGAGGCATGAAATGGTGTTATCTTACCACTGAACTGGTACGTATTTATCTACTCGCAATTTCTTGCTTTTGAACTGCTAGGTTGGCAGGAGCTGGGAGAGAAACAGAGGCTCACTCTGTCGTGCAGCACTCTGGTCTTGAACTGCTGACCTTACATTCATTGAGTTCAGCGTCTTAACCACTAAGCCACCACAGTCCCTTTGCAGGCGCACCCCCCAAAGAAAGACTCAGACACCGGTATATGGATAAAGGCATTGGGCCAATTTTATTGAATAATGCCCTAGTCCGAATTATAACTTTCAATTGGTACTCATCCAATTATAATTCTTAAGGCAAGCAGGCCGCAGTAACACTGGTAAGGTTCCTCCCAAAATTGCCAACAGCAATTGGCTACAATGTATCCATTTGTATCAATTTGTTTGTTGACACAAACAAATTGTTGACCGTAGTCAATAAACTATCTACTGACCCCACCCTCTGACGTGTATCCGTCAAATCACGGGGTGATGCATGCTGAAAAGCTCCTGCCATCACCCCTTGCCTGGTTCGTCATTGACCGGTCAACGTTATTACACCTGTACCTGTCTAAGTGTTGGCCAGTCAACTGCTAACCTGCCGGATACCTATGGGTCATAAATATTTACCTTACCAGTGCTACCCGCCACACAGGGAGGCATCCATGATGACTCACCGCCCCCCCAAGACCGTCAGCTCAGTCACCAGGCCTGCTTGCACCACACCCAGAACAAGGTACATACCTCCAGCCGACAGGTGGACCCCTTCCCCTGTAAGCCTATCCTCAGGTGTCCAATGGCTGTCTCCCAGCCATGCTCAGCAAGGGACTGAGCAACAGCCCTGTCCACTGACTGCCGGAACAGTCCGAACCACGGAGATCCACGTCTCCCCTAAATTGGTGTCTCGGCACGATGTTAGACCATAGCGACCGTGTGTAAGCCATACATGCTAAAAACGCCAGGTCACAGCCCCTCGACAGTTTAGTAACAGCAGTGATCCATATAAGATCGTTGCCGCCGAGGTGCCTATTAAGAACATCGGGCGGTCCAGCATCCCCAACGGACATCAGGAATGGCAACAGTTCCCGCCCCCTTGTGCCATGCATACCATACCATCGCATACGTGCGGATGCACACAGCCCAAGTCAGGGTCCACTCTCTGTCGCCGCAGCATATACTGCTGCCCAGTGTACATAGCTGCGGCCCACCAGCCCCACTGCCACCGGTGTGTAGAGACACACAGGATCTGTAAAAGAGGAGAAGAGGTTAAGGTCATAACTAGGTACTCGTACAGTGAGGGCACGTACATATAAGAAATTGCGCGTACACGCATGTCGGCCTCCGAGTACTCCAAACGTAGCCGCGATCAACGCGACGCCCATCCTAAACAAATGGGTGCCAAAACGGCCCCCCACACCGCGAAGCGCGGCACCGGTCACCCTCCGTAACATTACTTCGGCAAGGGTAGACCTATCCTGGTGGCAGAAAAACAGGCAGGGGCGCGCAGCAGGCACTGTCGAAAAATCATGTAGGGCACCAACCAGACAGATGTCTCCAAAAAAACTTCGTAGCAGTCTAACTCCGCTGCCTACGCCGTGCTGAACAACCTGTGAGGACTGTATCCCCACTTGAGCCCACTCATGTGTGACAGAGACATCGTCGAATTCCAGTGCCCTACGAGACACATCCGCCTTACACAGGTGGTACCAACTCTGGCACCCACACACTGAGGTGGAGCGCTCCAAAAAGGCTACCGTGGTAGCTGCGTGGCCAAGAGCCACCTCACACCTATCTGAACATAAGTAATGCCAGCCTCGTGCAAGGTGGGTCAAAAAACCTGGGAACTAGGGTGACGCGTGTACGGGCAGCGGACATGTTCCCGTGCCCGCCCCTCCCCAACACGACGCATGAACGCATGGTGATACGCCTTACGCATGCGAGGTGCCAATGACATGCCCGGTTCGCCTCTCCTCGCCAAACGTCCGAAATCGACCGGGAGAGGCGAGTGGAACTCCTCTGCTTCCAGAGGAAGGCCTGGAACCGGGGGATCTGTGGGCGGGAGAAAGCAGCAGCAATGTCGTTATTAATACCTGGAACATGTCTGGCTCAGAACAGCACATTTAGGCGTAGGCTTCTCAAAAGGAATAGACAAACTAATGTCATAACCCTGGGTGATTTGCATGTCTGGGTGTTGACAATATGCACCACTGCCGCATTGTCACACCTAAATTGGACCACTGAGTAGGCCCACTCATCGCCCCATAGCATCAGTGCTCCCAAAATGGGGAGAAACGCAAGGAAGATAAGATCGCGGAGGCCATCCGTGCACCCACCCCCAGAGTAAACCCCCATAAGTCAGGGAGCCAGAGGTATCTGACCGTACTTGAAATCTAGGGCAGACAATCAGGTCTGATCTCCAGGAAGAGACCCCCATTAAAACCCAGGAGTAATTTGAGCCAGACCAGAGGGTCCACCCGTATGCCCCTGATCAGCCGGACCCTGTGTCGACGTTGCAACAGGCCAGCCATGGCGTCACACAGGCGCCTGGCCAATGCTCCGCCGGATGGAACCACCCTGCAGGCAGAAGTAAGGCAGCTCACAAGGGGACACTTTATGTTTGGCAATCAATGCCAAAATCGCCGCGGAGATCCAAGCCACCTTATTCATGGTTAACCCGGGTGCCCGCGCGACAGAGTCGATTTAGAAATGTGAGCTTAGTAGCTGGGCCCTCGGTCTATTCAGGCAACAAGGGGACACCCAGTTCCCACCTGAGTGTCTGAAATGTAATGAGGAGATGCGTGCACGTGTCCAAGCCCCGTTCACCCCCGAACCAAAAGTCATCGAGGTAATGGGCTAGAGACCGAGACCCCTACCTGTGAGGAAAGGACCACTGAATGAAAATCCCGAATCGTTCGAGTGCTGAACATGTATTAACTCAGTCAGAAGGGGTTGGCCTTATCTAAGTAAAATTCCCCTCGGGACCTAAAAACCCAATAGCTGCACATCCATTGGGTGCACTGGCAATAATCTGAAATCAGAGTGCATATCGCACTGTGCCCGAACAGCACCAGGACTGGGTGAGCGTGCCACCCCTAGGGGCCAAACCAACTACGAGTACCTGACTGGGCGAGGTCATCAGGAATGGCATCCCTGAATGGATAACCCACAGGGTGAGCTAAATGGAGGATTAAATGACATTCACCCCGGTCCTAGCTCAGTACGAGCCTCATAAGGGAGACAGTCAACTTAGGAAAGGTGGTTCCAAGAAGGGCCCCGCTACTCTCATAGCCCCAACTCCCTCAGCTGCACAGTGGAGCCCCCTCTTCGTTACCCTTCAAGGGAACCAGATTAGTAGCATCCTGGGACCCCTAACACCCCTGAATGGAATACAAAAAGCCCCATGGCAAACCCTCCAGCAGGTACCCCGCCCCATCCCCTCTTGAATGGGCTGATTGCCATCTCTCCCGCCTGAGTACACCAATTGGGGAGGGGGGAGCTTTGTCAAGGCTAGTTCTTTAGCTGGAGCTCTGATCGCCCCTGTGCACCCCTACCTCTGCCCCGTAACCAACCAACCCGCGTTCACACGGAGGCGGCATAAGGGCCGGCGCAAAAGGTGACACCAAGTCGGTAACGACACTAGCGCTTAGCACACACATCGCCAGCTGAGCAGGTTGAACACAGCAGGCGGGCTGGAACCCCCTGCCCGACCAGTTAGCGTGGAGCCTGTGTCTGAGCAGCCCGCTGCTCAGCATGACCACCATGGTACCTATCACCAGGCACCAGGCACGTGGGAGTGATGTACACGAGCACAACTGCTGACAGTGCTCATCCCACCTCCTCTCAGGGTATAGAGCCACCCTCATCCGCATTCCTCACCGTAAGCCAACTGCTATGGGCCCATCCAGTCAACCATCGCCCTGTAAATGTTAGCGATGGATGGAACCATCAGGATGTCCCAATCAGGCTGGGCCCTGCGGCATACCACCATATATACAAGGTATGCCGCCAACCAGTTGGCCCAAGGTGTGCGGTGGCTCACGACGATGGGACAGCTCTTTGTCTCAGTCGTCCTGTCCCTCTCTCTCCTCCGCAGTGGGCTCACAGTTCAATAGGGAGAATATCCACATGTCTCCCTCCAGCCCTTACCCCTCATGACCTGCAGTAAATAATCATCCAGGGGCAAGTAATTACCAGTCGTCGGCAAAGCCATCGACGGCACATTCCGTATAAAGGGCATATGCAGGAGGACCCGGACCGCCCCTGCGATGCTCAGCACTGTCCCGGGGGCGGACACCCCCCTGCGTGGTGGCCGCGCTCCTCTCCTGGCCCGGCCGGTCAGCGAGAGTGGTAGCAGCTGGCCTCGTAGCTCTGGGGCTACAAAGACGCCGCCACCATCTCCACCGCGAAGGCGCCGCGCTCCTCTCCTGGCCCGGCCGGTCAGCGAGAGTGGTAGCAGTTGGTCTCGTAGCTCTGGGGCTACAAAAACGCCGCCACCATCTCCATCGCGAAGGCGCCGCGCTCCTTTCCTGGCCCGGCCGGTCAGCGAGAGTGGTAGCAGCTGGTCTCGTAGCTCTGGGGCTACAAAAACGCCCCCACCATCTCCATCGCGAAGGCGCCGCGCTCCTCTCCTGGCCCGGCTGGTCAGCGAGAGTGGTAGCAGCTGGCCTCGTAGCTCTGGGGCTACAAAGACGCCGCCACCATCTCCACCGTGAAGGCGCCGCGCTCCTCTCCTGGCCCAGCCGGTCAGCGAGAGTGGTAGCAGCTGGCCTCGTAGCTCTGGGGCTACAAAGACGCCGCCACCATCTCCACCGCGAAGGCACCGCGCTCCTCTCCTGGCCCGGCCGGTCAGCAAGAGTGGTAGCAGCTGGCCTCGTAGCTCTGGGACTACAAAAACGCCGCCACCATCTCCATCGCGAAGGCGCCGCGCTCCTCTCCTGGCCCGGCCGGTCAGCGAGAGTGGTGGCAGCTGGTCTCGTAGCTCTGGGGCTACAAAAACGCCGCCACCATCTCCATCGCGAAGGCGCCGCGCTCCTCTCCTGGCCCGGCAGGTCAGCGAGAGTGGTAGCAGCTGGCCTCGTAGCTCTGGGGCTACAAAGACGCCGCCACCATCTCCACCGCGAAGGCGCAACGCTCCTCTCCTGGCCCGGCCACGTGAGTCGCCACCTGCTTGGTTTTCTCTCTGGTCTGGCCGTCCCTGGGAGTTACAGCTAGTGGTCGTCCCTGCAGATAGGATGACAGGAGCCATCGTTAACATAGTTCCAGCTGATGCCATGGCCACTGCTTGGAGCCAGCTGCGTTGGGACGTAGGGCGACGGGACTATGCGGGTCTACAACTTTGTCGTCCTGCTGGGTTTTGAAAGCAGGCAAGGCTTGTTTCTTTGGTGTCTTTGGTCACTGTCTGAGATGTTGTTGGGGTGGGGTGGGGGTGGGGGGTTGGTATATTGTACATTAAGTACATTAAGTTTTGCTCTGTTACTTCGTGGTACTGATTTGTAATTTTGTAATTTGTAATTTGCAATTGTATGCTATTGTATTTTGTGTGATTGTTTATATTGTTATATTGTATTCCATTTGTTATACTGTATTTGATTTATCTGTTGTAAGCCGCCCTGAGTCGGCCCTGGTCGAGTAGGGCGGGGTATAAATCGAACAATAAATAAATAAATAAAAATACTCCGGCGGGACAGCTCTATGTCTCTGTCATCCTGTCCGTCTCTCCCCTCCTTAGTGGGCTCTCGGTTCATTGGGAGAATATATCCACGTACTCCCCCCGCCAAATCTTTTCCCTCATGACCTGGGACAACTGATCACCAAGGGGCAATGAATAATAAGCCGTCGGCAAGGCTGTCACCGGCACATTAAGTACCCGGGGCATACACAGCGGGACCTGGACATCCCCTGCGATGCCCGGCACTGGCCCGGGGGCGGAAACCCCCACCCCAACATTGCACCAGTATGGAACCAAGGGGCCCTGGGATAGGGTGGCAACTGATGCCCACTCGCCTCGACATGACGAGGCCATGGCCACTGAACCCCACCATTGGAAGCGGGCTGTGATGTGGGTGCATTAACTTGAACCTGATACTCACTAGGTGCACCCCCGTGAGCCGCCCCCACTGGGGTTTCCGGCCCATGGCGGGCGTCAGAGCTCGCGACCGGAATCGAGCTCTGGGGCCACACCTGACCACTCTCCTGCTGTAGCTCTGGCCAAACAGGGAGCTGCGAGACACCGGCCGGGGTAGGCCGGAGCGTCTCCAGCAGCTCAATCCGGCTGGCCGCTTGCTGCAGTGTGGCAGCCATTGAGGTAGCCGGTGGACCCAAAGGGCCCCCGCAGCAAATGAAGGGCCACCAGGCATGGGGTTGTGTGCCATCCCTAAGGATGCCTCAAGCACAGCTAAACACGTTAGCAATGCATCAACTGCCACAGATCCCCCAGTATAAAGTGGGCTGGGTGGGCCGGACGGCCCACCAGGCATTGGACCAGGAACCCCAGTATGAGCCTGTGCCCGAATAGGGCCATGCCCAAAACTCCGGCCCATGAGGGGCCGGAGGTGGAACGTGCTGTGCACCAGCACCGGGCCCACCCCCGCTGCCCGGGCCCATGGCCGGTAGCTGTGGGACGAGGGCCGAAGCCCCAGAAGGGCCAGACGAAGGCTGACCGGCCGAGGGCCAAGCAGCCTGCATCGCCCCACCAGTATCGGTGGGGGTAGAGCCCTGCTGCGTGGGCGCAGCCCTGGTCCTCCGACCCGAGGGCTGGCCCCCACGGTGCACAGGGCCAAAAGTCCTCCCCGTGGGCCGCGGCTTCGTCGCCGAGGCCCTCCGTTTGAGAGGCATATCTTAAGGAAGGAGCAGGATCCCTTTCCAGGGATCGAAGAGCGCAAAAAGGCACAGAGGAGCCAGCAAGCCAAAGGCTTCATGCAAAACCTTCCTTCCCAGCCGGGAAGGAGGGGGAAAGAACAAACAGCGACGGAGAAAACTTCTCCTCTCCGTCGCTATTTTAAAATGGCAGCTCGGCTGCCTCGTGGCCACCCCTTTTATAGAGGGGTGGCCATGCCCCCTAACTCACCCGGATGTCTGAGTCCGGGTGGGGGGGGGCCGCAAAGAGCGCGGCGGCCATTTTGGTGCCACGCTTTCATTCTTTCTATAAACATATCAATAAAATAGCACATAATGTAAAGAGAATCACCCCCACCACCTCAATTTCACAATTTCTCATATATAGACAATTTCATAATGTGCAGGATTTTAAAGAAAAATTCCTGACACTAAGAAAAATAAAAGTATCATTGTAAGGAATGATTCCTTATAATCATTGTTTGAATATTGGAATCCCTCCAAGCTTAGACTAAAACAACACAAAGGAACCCCAACTTCTGGAATCCATCAATATAAGTACTTGGTAACATATGATCTGGGTCTGCAGTGGCTCAAGTGGCTAAGACGCTGACTGGGAGGCAGCAGGTCAGCAGTTCGATTCCCGAGTACTGCAGGATGGAATGACCTCCTGTCTTTGTCCCAGCTCCTGCCAAGCTAGCAGTTTGAAAGCAAGAAATTGCAAGTAGATAAATAGGGACCACTTTGGTGGGAAGATAACAGCGTTCCGTGCGCTGTCATGCCTGCCACATGACCACGGAAATGTCTGCAGAAGCAGACAACGCTGGCTCTTTGGCTTTGAAGCAGAGATGAGCACTGATACCTAGAGTCAGATACGACTGGCTTTCGAGCAAGGGAAACCTTTACTTTACCTTAAGAGATGATCTAGCTGACCCAAAGAAGAAAAAGTTTTAAGGACAGTACTGTCTTCATTCAAGCGTTGCAGTTTAAAAATAAAATGTGAAGAATGATAATTTAAACCAAAAGATGACATAATTTCAACATGTTTGTAAGAGATCCACGTACTATTTACAATGCTTCTCTATCTGTCATGTTTAATAAAACGAGTAGTAGTATAAAATATACATTCTTCAGTTACCTGGCATTGTTCTTCCAACACCACCCCAAAAGGTCAAACCAGACTAGGCATTGAGAAGATTTTCAGTGCTGGTGCACCTTTAAGCGGTGAAAGAGGTCTGTTGGTTCTAGTACAAGATTTTCTGAACTTTGTATCTTCCGTTCCAGACTGATTTGCTTTCCTGACTGATTTGGCCATTGGGGGTAAACAAGGGCTTGTACACCTATTTGCTAAGATGTATATATAGTAAAACCCCTACTTACAAAAAAAGTCCGTTTCGTAGGCTTTTGCTTAAATTGTTTTTTTATGTAACTCGAAACAAACCCATAGGAAAAAATATTTTTTATGTAACTTGAAGCAAACCCAAAGGAAAAATGAAATTTTTATGTAAATCAAAGCAAACCCATAAGGAAATAAATGTTACGTAACTCGAAGCAAACCCATAGGAAAAATAATCTTTATGTAACTCGAAGCAAACCATAGGAAATCATGTAGATCGAGACATGGTTTTAGCACAAAATCATTATGTAAGTTGAATTTTATGTAACTCGAGGCATATGTAAGTTGGGGTTTTAATTACTGTATATCTGTGAAAATCACATCGTGGAAGAATAGACTAGCAATGGAGAATAAATCCTGTACTTCCCATTATATCTTGATGACGCATTTAGCTCATTCCTTGAAGAAGATATTGGTGCAGGAACGTGCAGGGTCCTGCCATGTTTAAATAGTTGTTGAAAACAATGGACAATCCAGAATGGTCATTCAAACACGTACAGAATCCAAGCCAGAAGAGACTGCTATTCAATAGTCTGGATTCTCTTTGCATGTCCTGATAGGACTCAGAGTATAATTTATTCCAGAAGAATATAGTTGTAGAATTACCATTTAAATTTCAATTGGAAGAACAGCTAGCATGCAAGACAAACACATTAACTCAGATATATAGTATTCTTAGACTCCTCAAAATTGTCAATGGCTTTAGTTGTACAACTGACACACAAACGAAAGTGCATGGCCAGACAATACATAAATGCATATAAATTATAGTTGACATCTCTATACCCTGAAGACATCTAAGCTCAAACTGCAAATATTTCTCAAGCTTGGCATACTTTATTCTTCTAATACTTTCTCAAACCACAATCCTATCTTGGTAAAAGTGGTCTTTTTGGGACCAATCCTGCATGCAGCATGAAATGATCTACTGTGGAGGCTCAAAAGTCACATACCATAGTAAAAACAGCATCTTTGGGGTCAAACCTGCCAAATTCCAAATATGAAGAAATTCTTAAATTTTGTAAAAATAAATTTCAAAGGGGGAAACAACTTAAATGAAATTCTTGGTTTTCTTAGCATGAAGGTGAATGTGTGGACCTCCAGGTGATAACAATAAGGAGCTTTTTCAGGAAATGAGTTAGTAATCCCAATGCAGCCCTCTTAAACACTGTTGAATGCACAGAGAATCAGAATTTCACATGTTCCACACACAAAGCCTCAGTTTCTAATAGATGAGCATTTTGATTTCAGTCTCCCCCACATCTGAAATTTTAAAGATTCAAAAGAGTTTCTATTCAAATATGAAGAAATGTGAATTTCTGGTCATTCATTCAATTTTTATATCATCTATCTTTTATGTTTCCCACTTTGGATAGTGTACAACAACAGTACCATTCAACACAACAAAAATTAATTAATCAATAAAATCTGACAGTGCTGGAGGCAGGCAATATCAAATATAAATACTCCTTGAAAACCTCTTTGAAGAGTAGAATTTTAAGCTATTTCTTAAAAATATCTATGGATGGTACCTGGCACCATCCCATTGGTAGAGCATTCCAAAGTATAGGCACCCCCACTGAAAAGGTACTATTTCTTGTTATAGCCTTTCTTGTAATAACCAAGTGATGTGGGGAATTGTTATGTGATAGAGATGCTCTAACAGATAATAATGTCCCAAACCATATAGGGCTTTATATGTTAGCACTAGCACCTTGTATCTGACACAGTAGGTCATAGGAAGCCAGTGAATACCTGCCAAAGCTGGGGAGTTATGGTCAAATTTCTTTTTATCTGTCACTAGTCTGGCCACTGCATTTTGGATCCAATGAAATCTCCATATCAGATACAAGAAGCAACCTCACATAGAAAACATTACAGTAATAAATCTGTGAGATAATCAATGAATGGACTAGGGTTGTGAGAGAACATCTGTCCAAGTAGGGATGCAACTGTGCAATCTGACAGAGCAGTCAAAAGGCAGATTTAGACACCGCTGCTGTTTGATGGTCAAAAGATAGCAACAGGTCCATAATGACCCCTAGTTTTTGTACCTGATCCGTAGGGGTGAGAGCAATGTCTTACAAAAACATACTGGAATAAAGTTCTCTCTTTATTTCAAGCCACGTGGAAATACTCTATAGATACTTTTCTTCAGAAAATCACACTGCACACAGAGAAGGTAATAGGAACACATTCTTTAGTGTTTTAGAGATGTGTTTCAGTCAGACCTTCAGAACTGAGCAACTACACTTTCAACACATGAGGAATTCCTTCTTCTAATCATGCCTCTATTATATTATTTGACCCTGACACATAGAATATACTGTTCCAGGCCAACGTCTTATTGAACTATCACAGAACATGGAGAAACTGTGATTCTTTTGTGATAATCTATTGCATGCTATTTTGTGCACCCTACATGGCAACTGGCCTCAGACAACAACTGCCCAGGTAGAGAGAGCTTCAGGGTAGCCTGCAGCCATTTGTCTCAACAAGCATTTTCTCGCCGGCTCTTCAAGGACTGACAAAACTTTACACCTGCTTCTTATCATTGCTGTTTCCTTTCTTTCAGCCTGGCTCCATCTCAGTCTTCCCTGCTATTTGTCTTTAGACATCCATTCACTAACAACCTCAACACTCCTGTGCTATGGTTTGAGGTCCAGTTGCAAACCTTTCTTTGCCTTTTATCTTGACCCTTAACATAAAGGGCCTTAGCATAAATGAGACTGGTCTACCTCCCATATTTGATGTGGACCTTGACTCTCTAGATATTTGCAGTCAGAGTGATGGTATGACCCTGGTTTTGACAGGAATGACACAATCAAACAATTCTAATACAGGCTCCAGTGCCCAGGTCTTCAACCCCATCACCTGCATTAAAAAGGAGCAAACTGGTTAAGAACAATTACTTAAAACACAGAGAGGCAAGGAACAATAGAGACAACACTACAATGGCTTTTTTAATGACAGCCATTTCTATGCAGCTTTCTAGATCACAGAGACTTCACTGCAGCTAAAATCACACTATCTGCATTGCATTCCCCTTGGCAAAAAGCTTATATGAGTACCTTAGCAAATACAGCCTAGGGAGAGATATTATTGCTTTTGTAGAATACCCCATGCCTAAACAAAATGCACATAGAGGCTCTGACGCACCTGCTTCACATAGTCTTAATGAGCCTAGAAGTGCTCCACATATGCAATGGGGAATATCCCCGTGTGTTCACACTTCACAGAGTGTTTCCCATCATAGGAGAGGGCAGGAAACCACAACACACTAGGGCTCTGAGCGTGTATCAAAGCTGTTGTGGAAATTTGATTATATAGTGTAACTTCTAATTCCCATTTTAACTTTTGAAAAGCTTCTTCTCCATGCTGTGGCTGACGTTTTCTACATCAACTGTCCTCTAAAATGTTAACATTCAGTAAAGATTCAAAAAACTAACAATTATTTTTTCTTTCATAATTTATTTATTTATTTATTTATTTTTTAAATTTATATACCGCAATTCTCAGCCCAAGGACCGACTCAATGTGGTTTACAAGATAGGAATACAACACAGTAATACAGCATAACAATCCCACAAAAAATACAATATATCACAATACATTACAATATATTCAATACAGTTCGTTAAACAACAATATAATCAATAATCAAGCATACAATATCAAAATACCAAAATTGCAAAGGACAAAATTCCACAGGTAATGGAGCCATCAGCTCAACAGTTCCACTGAATGACCCTGGCGGCCCCCGGCCCTTTATCCTCCCGGTGGAGCAGGGAGGGAAGGCGGGACCCCTCGCAGCTGCGCGGCGCTCCGGGCGGCGGTCTTCGGCCTGGCCCCGGTGGCCCCCGGCCCTTTATCCTCCCGGTGGAGCAGGGAGGGAAGGCGGGACCCCTCGCAGCTGCGCGGCGCTCCGGGCGGCGGTCTTCGGCCTGGCCCCGGCGGCCCCCGGCCCTTTATCCTCCCGGTGGAGCAGGGAGGGAAGGCGGGACCCCTCGCAGCTGCGCGGCGCTCCGGGCGGCGGTCTTCGGCCTGGCCCCGGCGGCCCCCGGCCCTTTATCCTCCCGGTGGAGCAGGGAGGGAAGGCGGGACCCCTCGCAGCTGCGCGGCGCTCCGGGCGGCGGTCTTCGGCCTGGCCCCGGCGGCCCCCGGCCCTTTATCCTCCCGGTGGAGCAGGGAGGGAAGGCGGGACCCCTCGCAGCTGCGCGGCGCTCCGGGCGGCGGTCTTCGGCCTGGCCCCGGCGGCCCCCGGCCCTTTATCCTCCCGGTGGAGCAGGGAGGGAAGGCGGGACCCCTCGCAGCTGCGCGGCGCTCCGGGCGGCGGTCTTCCTTAAGAGATTTGATTAATAATCAAATTAATCCATAGCCATCTATGGATTTGAAAGCAGAGGAAGACAATTAGGGATCATAACTATATTGTGATGCTCACACATGGTTTCTTCTCATTCTACAATAATGAAAATGGAAAATTATAATAGCCCTGGAGGAAACACTTCAAAAACATTGAGAAATAAACAAAAAAAGGGAGGACATACATGTTCTTCAAATTACACAAATGTTAATTACGCCAAAAGAAAAGGGCAATTTAGTTAGGATAGGAACAGTAATACTGTAGTAACAATTCCATTGCTTGCCAAATTGAAAAAAATATTTTAACTAAAAGGCCCATGGCATCATTCAAACTAACAGAGGCGTCTGAAGTGCATGTCCAGTTTCAGATTTTTTCAGGGTTCTTGTTCACATGTAAAGTCTAAACAGAAGCAGGAATTTGTTCAGTTCAGATGCCTGCAGCATCTCAGGGAAAGGCATGAAACAAGGAGCAGGTTAAATGCTTCTCCAACATTTGAATAATGTGCTATTGTGTCACAGTGCTCAACAAAATTATGACCAATTTATTAAATTTGTCCCCCATACACTATGGCCAATTTATTCCTTAGCCTACATTTGTAGCTTCCTTTTCAGGTTGGCAGATCCACGAAGTCATTTAAAATTAGTTAACATACCTCTGTATAGAAAATAAGGCCTTTTAGAACATGCATTTTCTAGGATTAGACAAATAGCCTTTGACTCCTCTGAGAATACTGAGAAAAGATTAAAGGGACTCATTCTAGATTTCTTTCCTTCCTATTTTTCGCAACCATGGGTCAATACAAGTAAATTGCTTCTTGATTTATCCACAGACTGCTATTCTCTTCCTGAGCAAAAATTGAAGTAATTTTCCAAATATACTTAATGGTCTTAATGGCAGGACATGTTTTAGAATAAAATTATGCGAAATCTCCTAAACATGTTATGGCTGAAAGCTATCTAGAATCTGTATGTGATGGCAACCGACATTAATCATAACAGTTTGCCATAAAGGCATTTGATAATTCAGAAATATTAAGGTCTTCAATGGAGTAAATGCTCTTTGAATAGACGTCCTCATAAAGGCACATAGATAGTGGTGACTTCCAGTCAAATGCACACCTCACAGTTTTTATTCCAGCTTCATTCTCATATAATAGAAGAAACTAATGCAGTAATTTAACATACAGGTATGCAGTGGCTCAAGTGGCTAAGACGCTGACTGGGAGGCGGAAGATCAGCAGTTCGATTCCCGAGTACTGCAGGATGGAATGAGCCCCCATCTTTGTCGCAGCTTCTGCCAACCTAGCAGTTCGAGCAAGAAATTGCAAGTAGATAAATAGGGACCACTTTGGTGGGAAGGTAACAGCATTCCGTGCGCTCCAATGTCTAGTCATGCCTGCCACATGACCATGGAAATGTCTGTAGAAGCAGACAGCGCTGGCTCTTCCACTTTGAAACAGAGATGAGCACTGAACCATAGAGTCAGATATGACTGGCTTTTGAGCAAGAGAAACCTTTACCTATGATCCCCTATCCTACTGTTCCAAATGTGATTTGGAAAGCACTGTTCAGCAGATGGACCTTCAGTCATTGGGTGCATTGTCCTCTACAGTTGTCAGTGCCTGTTGCTGTAAGATACAGGTTGTGGCTACCTTATTCTATCAGTGAGTAAACATATCAATCTCTTTCCTCTCTTCTTTTCTCCATTCTCAAAGTGTTAACAGAGTAAATGCTTTCCTAACTTCTTTTTTTTTTTACAAAAGTTTTTTCTGAAACATGGAATATACATTTGAGGATGAAAAATTTTGCTCACAATTTAGGAACATAATTCTTCTTTACATGTAGTTTAACTCCTCCGTATATAAATCTCAAACCACCTCACTGTAACTATCAAACTCTAAGAAGATTTTGAACAAAAATGTCTCATATCTGACTACTGCTTAAATGTCTAGTCAAAATCCCACTTCCACTGAAATCAAGAGAGAATTATGATTTTTGCTTAAGTCCTCTTACTTAAATGGCAGTGTGTTACTCTAAATGACAGTGATTGAAGCTGTATTTCAAACCAAGTAAATGGTATTAAACATTTCCCAATACTGATGTCCACTTATGAAAACAAGATAAACAGGGGGAAAAATAAGAGAAGTGTTCCCACTTGCATTTGCAAGAACTAATTCAAGGAGCAATAAAATATACAGCTATTAGAAACCACAGCCACCATAAAGCCACACTTTAAAAATATGAACTACAGTTGTGAGTGCTTCATTGTACCAAACTGATGCCTAAAAGGGTGTACTAATTTATATTAAAGATCAAAGTAAGTAAGTTGTTTCTGGATTGCTGGCCTCTTAATCTTGTATATTAATTCAGGTAATGTACCACTACCACTATCTTCTATTTAATTATTTTTATTTATGTACCATTAAGCTCAGCTTTCATTACTTTTATTGTAGAAAGGGGATGAGCCCATTGTGTTGGTGCCGCACTGTCATCTCATTTGCAATCCTCAGAAGACCCCTTTTCGTCCTGGAGAAATCAAATGACATTCTTTAGAAACCTTCTTTTTATTTCTTTAATTAGGAGTTTTCACTAGGACCACCTCCTTGAACTCTCAACATTTTAATACACTTCTGCCTCACTAACCCAGCCGATTGTTTCAGAGTTGTGCAGCACACACTCCGGATTGGCAAGGAAATGGCTTTCTACCAGGCTTTTCATATTCTCCCTAATCCCCTGGTAATTACAAAGGCACTCTCTGCAACAATAAGCAAGTCTGAGAAGAATTTCTGTGGCTCTACTTTTCAGAGAAAAACTCTACTTGAACATCTCAGCTAAATTTACTTCACAGGAATCTCAGATATAGCATACAAGTCTGTGAAATGCCAAAAATAGAGGCACTCAAAGGTTATTATAGAAACCTGGGTTGTAACAAAACACTGGTTAAACAGGAGTTCAAAAGGATGACTTCTGACAAAAGCATTCATTTTAGTACAGGTTGAGTTTTAATTATAAAAGCTTCGGCACAAAGATGACAGAACTTCAAAACATTTATTTAACAGCTGACAGCCATTTGTCACCTTCGCTGATATCCCACCCTCATGGGATTCTTTCAGGGTTCTTTTGTAACCTTTTCTGTAATTATTTATATACTGCAATGTTATCCGACACATGTAATTCTGCTCCTTTCCTCTCATCTGATGCACCCACAGGCAGCTGTCCTACCAGAAAAATCACCTAGCTATAGGTGGCTAAGAAATCCTGCTTCATGAAAATGTTGTACTTGTGTGTGGATGAGTGATTGTGTACATGTGAGAAAGGGAAAGTTGCATATCAAAAATTGCAAAAGCTGGTTTGAGACTCAATATCAAGAAAACCAAGGTAATGGCAACAGGCCCAATCAGTTCCTGGAAAATAGATGGGGAAGAAGTAGAAGCAGTGACAGATTTTACTTTCCTGGGATCAAAGATCACGGCAGATGGGGATTGTAGCCATGAAATAAAAAGGCGACTGATTGTTGGGAGACAAGCCATGAGAAACCTGGGGAACATAATGAAAAGCAGAGACATCACATTGCAAACAAAAATTAGAATAGTCAAAGCAATGGTATTCCCAGTGGTAATGTACGGATGTGAGAGCTGGACAATTAGGAAAGCTGAACGCAGAAGAATAGATGCCTTTGAAATGTGGTGTTGGAGGAGAGTTTTGAGAGTACCCTGGACAGCGAGGAGAACAAATAGGTCAATCTTAGAAGAAATCAACACTGACTGCTCATTGGAAGGGCTAATAGTAAAGACAAAGCTAAAGTATTTTGGACATCAAATGAGAAGGGAGGATTCACTTGAGAAGGCCCTGATGTTGGGAAAGGTGGAGGGCAAAAGAAGAAGGGGGAGGCCAAAGATGAGATGGCTAGATGGTATTGTAGACACAATGGGCACAGAACTGGGATTGCTGAGGGGGATGGTGGAGGACAGAGGTGCCTGGAGAACAATGGTCCATAGGGTCGCAAAGGGTCGGAACCGACTGTGCGACTGAACAACAACAACAATTTGTAAACATTAAAAGCAAAAATGTGCCACTATCACAGGGCTGGAAAGTATGTGAACATCCTGATGCTTTTGGATGGTACCTGCCATCATCTCTCACCACTGAGAAATCTTGCTAGGGATGATTGGAGACTAACAACATCTGGAGTTTCTCATGGCCCACGCCTGGTCCATCTTAGAAATAATCTTCGAATCCTAGAACTTAATCATTGGAAGGGACCCTATGAATCATCAAATCCAGCCCCCATTAAATAGGTATAGTGAGGAATTGAGGTCCAGAACCAGACCATTTTAGGTTTTTTATGAGATTTAAGAGAGAACTTTTAAATGAGTATTGTAGATATAGTAATTAGTTGTGCTTTTAATACCCATTAAAGGAGAAAATCGAAAATCAGTTGCAAAGATTCATTTTGTCTATAGGCAGATCTCAAATACATTTTTCAATATTTCTGGCTATTTTTGGTGATGTAACCTCAGTTTTTTGAGGAAACCACCTATTTGTCAGAGAATTAACTCCTTCTTTCCCTATACAAATTTTCTTATCTGACCAGGATCAAAAACATGTAACGCTGCACATTTTTATATTATTTTAGCAGTGAAATCTTTTGCATTTAGTTTTCATGTTTCATATTTGGGGCAAATTGTTATATTTAACTCTCCAGTCACAGATGACATTTTAATAGTTATATGATTCAAAATACAATCACATTAGTAGACATGGCCCTCTGAAGATGGAATTGTTTCATCCCAGTTACACTGTGTGCTTGAATTCAACCAATCCTGTCATAAAATAATGGAATTAATTTTTAATCTGTGCCTCCCACTTAAAGAACAGAAAAGCAGAGAGGAAGTTCCCAGTTAGTTTGGAAGGCAAGATTGCCCTAACCCAATGTATTTGAGTGTTACTCTGGATCAAATCCTAACCTACAAAACATTGTCTAAACATGAAACAGAAAGTTGCCACCAGAAATAACATACTTAGCTAACTGACTGGGTCAGATTAAGTGTCCCTGTGCCACTCCTCCAAAGAATATCCTACTTAGTGCCATATAATAAAAATCAGGACTTGCCAGACAAGTGGATGTAGGTCTTAATGAAACCGACCTTGGGAAAGTCTATTATTTGGTTGGCATTGCCCTGCTATAAGTATGATGATAAGTGCTGGGAAACAAAATAAGGTAGTACAGCATGAGACCCATCCACTTCGTGGACACTAAACCCCCTATCTGATGGGTAAAATCAAGGAAACATTTTATACACATCTTTCAAACTCTAAATATTAAACCAGAAGTGGTGAGTAGTTCCCACAGGTCGACTTCAATTCCCAGAATACTAAGTCAGTACACTGGCTGATCAGTGCTTTGGGGAATTGACTTAGGCTTCTGGGAATTAAAGTCCAAAAACCAAAGGTTGGGTGTGGACTGCCCGTGTAGTGGGGAGTCTTATGAATATGAATGTATTAATTTACTTCTCCCTATAAGTCCGTTTGCCGGCCACAGCCGCTGCCATTATTCAGAATAAAGACTTCCTATCTTGGAAGCACGGGCTTTGCTGGAGGAGATAGATAAAAGATTGGGCAACATTCCTGAAGCTGCCTTCCGATTGTCAGGCAACATCCTGGTTTAACATAACAATAGCCACAGATGTTTCCCTGAGTTAAGGTAAACAATAGCGATTAATAGACACAAATGAGATAGGGCCCAGGGAAACAGATGCTCCTTTAGATTAGAGTAGAACATTAGAAACACCTGCCTATAGTATAGGGGTGACTTAGAAAATGCCTAGCAAGCAGCTCCCCTCTGTAATCAGGGACGGCGACCACCTCAGGGTCATTATGCCCACAGGCAGGGTCATAAAAGCTTTTTGCCCACCTCATTTTGGGGCTGGACCACTACATCATGGCCTCGGTGTGTATTTATTCTAGTGCAGCAGGGTTTCTCATTACTACAGTTGGGAAACACTGGGCTAGGCTAAACCTGTGGAGAGAAAAAAACACTGAATGCTGAATGGATGAATGTCTTACCCCAGAACAAGATTCTACCTGGGAAATCTGGAAGTCTTATAATGAAGCTTACACACCATACCTCTTGCCTGACTTACCTCAGCATAGGACGTACATGTGAATTTTTCCTTGTATTAAAACACTTGCATTTTACCATTTATACAGTTGGGAGTGTCATATTTCCTTCGCTTGTTCTCACACCCCAGCCGCCCCACCTACCCGCCTATTTTATCTACGGCATGACGGACAAAGGTTTCTCCTTTTCGTCCGCAGAGAGGGACAGGATTTTAAACAGAGCTACTCCACTGAACCTAGATAATGACACTCATAATGAACACATGAACAAACTTGAATATCTAGAAAGAAAACGTATACGGATTGATTTACACTCCTCGTTTTTGTCGGAGTACTACAAGGCGTCCATTCTTCCTAGAGGTCTCCGCATACCTAAAGGTCCAACACTGTTCGCCAATAAGAAGGATTTCTTAGAGAAATGGACATCGATCTTGGATCGATGCTCATTCGATCTAATATTATTAATCATTGACCAGTGCCACCAGGAAATGGTCTCCTTAGACAAGGACATTGACACCTTAAAAACGACATTGACAACAACTTCTACAGAGGACTCTCGTTCCTTACTAGGAGATTTAGAAAATAAACTCAGTACCTTTAAGGACGAGATAGTGGCGTTTAAAAATAAGAAGCTCCAGAGAGATCGCAGCGATTATCAAAATGAACGTGTGTATCGCTGGTTATTTGATAAACGTAATACGCAGAAGCAGGTCTCCTGGAAACAACCAATTGAAACAACAGACTTCGAAACAACCGACTCGGATGGACCGGAGTCCTCAGCAGATGAGAGACGCAGAGACCCATATAACTTTCGGACAAACAGATATAAAGCAAGTTCAGCTATGGCCGGCACATCCAAAGCCAACAAACAGGGTGATTTTTTAGGACGGAGACCCCAGAAAAGAACAAGAAAGAAATGAATCCCTCCCTTGTCTTCAATTTATCGAGTCGGTCTCTCACGGTAAGAGAAATTCAGCTGTTGAACTTGGGTTTGGGCTTTGTTCCCACCCCACACTATTCTCCCTTTAAGACGAAGATCGATATCTTTAAACTGATCAGATTATTAAAACTGCGGGCATTCTTTAAGGAAGACGCAGAGCCCATGCGTACGCCTGGAGTGTTCGCTCCACCATCAACATTTATACCGAATATAGACAATCCTTCCATTGAGGTATTCAGGAGATTGGTTATCCGAGATATCACGTCTGCGGAGTCCCAGTTCAACAGAAAATTTAATCTCTCATCAAATGACATCCAATTATTAAAGAACCTAGGAGACGACCCAAATATTGTAATTAAGCCAGCCGACAAAGGAGGAGGCATTGTTCTCCTTAATAAGATAGATTATCTGGCTGCGGCTCACTTCCAGTTATCCAATATAAACTGTTACCGTAGGCTCGAACATAACCCGACCTCACACGTCACCAATATAATTACAGTAGTGTTGCAGGAAGGTCTAGCAATGGAAGATATTAATGATAAAACTTACCGCTTCCTGCTAAACAAATTTCCTAGAGTTCCTATTTTTTACCTTTTACCAAAGATACACAAGTTGTCTGGGGATGACCATATCATCCCATGTAGACCTATAATCTCCGCAAACAACTCCCTGTTGGAACCAGTGGCCAAATTTATAGATCACCACATAAGAACATTTGCTACTCGCTCCCCTTCGTATATCCAGGATTCTACACACTTTATTCAGATGGTGGAAGATTTTCCAGTTCCACAAGATGCAGTACTCCTCACATTAGACGTCACGTCTCTTTATACAAACATTCCACTTGAGGAAGTTCGCACACTTATTTCTCATCATCTAGACAGTCGTGCCGATAAGTATCCATCTTCCACGTTCCTGTTGGACCTCCTGGATATATGCTTTGAGAATAACTTTTTCAGATTCGAACATTCTTTCTTTTTGCAAACTCAAGGAGTGTCCATGGGTTCGAATTTTGCGCCCTCAGTGGCCAACATTTTCATGTTTTATTTTGACAGGACTTTCATTTTGGATCCGCGTGTTAATCCATTCTTTTCCAATATTCTATGCTACAAGAGGTACATAGATGATCTGTTCTTTATCATCAGAGATCATACAGTTATTGATAATTTCTGCACCTGGATTAATACGCAACATCAACAGCTCAAATTCACACATACTACAGATGCTTTCTCCATTCCGTTTTTAGATCTAACTATTTTTATTGATAACAATCACTTAAAGACTAAGCTTTACCACAAACCAACTGACCGGTTTGCTTACTTGCAGTACACCTCCTTCCATCCGCACCACCTGAAGGCCAATATTCCATATAGTTTACTAGTTAGGGCCAAAAGGAATTCATCTCGAACCCATGATTACGTAAAAGCAGCTGCCAAAATTACAACTATCCTACACCGGAGAGGATATCCAAGTGACGTGATTAAATCTGCCAAACACAGGACAGACCTGCGGAATAGGAACTCTTTACTTAATTATAATACTGATAGACAACGTACACGACCAGGGTTATTTTGGTCGGTAGATTACACCCCTATGGCCCAACGGATTAAACAAGTTATTTTAAAACATTGGCATATACTGGACTCTGTGCCAGGTTGCCAACATAGACCTACAATTGGGTTCAGAAGAACTAAGACCATAGCGAACTTCATCTCACGAACTGACATTACCAGCACCTATGAGGTACATCAACCAATAACCCATGGTCATCACTCCCGTGGCCATTGTAAATATTGTGGCCATATGTGGACCACCAAGAAAGTATGTGTGCCTAGCAGCAACTTCTCTCTCGATCTGGGAAGTTTCACAAATTGCAATTCTAAAGAAATCATATACATGTTAATTTGTAAATGTCAGTTGGCATATGTGGGACAGTCCAGGCGACCACTTAAGGTATGCCTGGGCGAGCATCTCTCTCGTATAAGGAACAAGATCGCCAATGCTCCGCTTGTCAACCATTTCCTTCAAGAAAAACACACGGTTAAGGACATCAAGGTAGTTGTGTTGGAAACGTTTAGGCAAAGTAGATATCATATGACTGATGTAGATCGATTCCTACTACAAAAAGAGGCGTATTATATCCATCGCTTTAATACCCTGGCCCCACACGGGCTTAACACTGAGTGGGACCTCTCGGCGTTCTTGTAGAGATAAAACATACAACTGTCATCGTGGCAAGCACATGTCGCTTTAAAGATTGCTGGAGAGCCCTACAGCAGAGACCAATATAATTATTGAGTAACTAAAATCACATGTCCCTCATTCTTCTTATGATTATATATAGAGCATTTTTTTAGCAAGCATTTAACGCGTGCACACACGAAGAGAAACGCCAGCAGAGGTGCGAGACGCGCTAGTTACTGAGTCATAGGTATGTCATCTGTTTTGATTAGATTTAAATGGTTACATAGATGCTATTGTTAGATCTATCGATTTGATATGCATTTTTGGCGTGTTGTTTTACCATTTAGTTATGTATTATGCACCACATGTATTCATATTGTTGTAGACACTTGAGGAAGATTCGAAATGTCCATATACCGGAAGGGCATCGTGTTTTTGTCTACGTAATTTTGTCTACCACCGCCTGATGCTCGTCACCTGGGAACCCTTGTATGGAGCAGGATTGCACCCCCCACCCCCGGCGCCAGCCTTAAGAGCTGAGTAGATAATTTTCGACCACGGACTTTGAGAGACTGTACTTTGCTGTTATAACGCTTTACAATCAGACTTGCTGTTACAACGCTTTACAACCACACTTGCTATTTGTCATCCTGGAACCATGGGGATGAGGGTTCACTTTCGAGGGTCCCGGTGTGTCTTGTATGTTCGAGGTTCATGGCTGAATTGATTTGTGTTATTAGTGTGATAGCATGATCCGCGTGCAGAACGTAATAATACTACATAGGTATATTGTTATTATTGGGTTATTTTCGCGTGAAGCTTACACACCATACCTCTTGCCTGACTTACCTCAGCATAGGACGTACATGTGAATTTTTCCTTGTATTAAAACACTTGCATTTTACCATTTATACAGTTGGGAGTGTCATATTTCCTTCGAATGTACTGATAAACATTTAGTCCCATTCCTCTCCTTCTTCTCAACCATCCTCCCCTGTCCTCTGGTTTTTATTTTCTATTCCTCAAATATAAGCAATAAGGTTAATCTTTTACATTTGTGTCCAATTCTGAAAGACCTACGGCTTGGTGAAACACTTTACTTCCCAGCTTGCCTTTCTGCAAAAATACATAAGCTTCATTTCTGACAGTAAACTTAACTTGGAGAATATCTGTTTAATGTTTTTATTAAATGGGGCAAAATGAAGCCATTTAAATAAAACCATGTGATTTTGAGTTTCACTGGCTAACTTTCTAACTTTCTCCATTCTTGCTTCTCCTTTTGTTGAGTATTCAAGTATACTGCAAGTTGCACCAGCAACACTTTGCAAAGACAAAATGGTGATTTCCCGCCATTAGAATTAAGAGCAAGATTTGGCGCGTATTCTTCCCCTACTGGGCATACTTCTTATGTTAATTAGAGTTTTATGATTGGGTACAACTTTGGGTCCTGTTCATGATTGGTTAATATTGTGGTATCAAGTTATGATTGGTTAACTAAGGTTATCCGGCGGGTTACTACATTGTATCTTAGATTGACCACTGCCAAGACACTATATAAGCACCACGGGTAAACCAGGGTGTGGCCAGGCCAGATCTATACTTCCCCATTCTGTTGCAGGTTAGCTCTAACCCAGCTAAGCCTGGGTCCTCTAAGCCTGGGTCCTCTAAGCTGTGTAGCTTAGTAGCCACGACGGCAGATTTTGGAGAGACCGATTACATGGTACTGGTGTAGCTATCTGCTGTCCGGATATCTTTGTAATTGTTGCCTGCAAGACATTACAATAAACCGTTGTTCATTGTTCTGTTCATCGTTGCTGGACCATTCTTTACAAAGGGCTGGACACGACACCTTTCCACCACCCTTCTTTTTCTATCATTCTCAGACAGTTCAAAAGACTGGGGAAAAGGAAAGAATGCAGACTTTGTGAAAATGAATCAAATTTGCCTGTTTTATAAGTGGAGCAAATCCCATGATTTTTATGATGTAGTCAGCCTACAAATAAAACAGGACTACTTGAATACAGAATACATTTTCTGTGAACGTGGAGAAATTCAATCAATGAAGGATTTATGTGCATGAAGTTTATGCCCAACCATGTGCGTAAAAAGATCTAGTAAATAGCTGACATAATACTATTGAATAGCCTATGTCTGGTCCAAAATATTCTATTTTAACATCTTAATTTGCTTTGAATTTTATCATCATGCAATAAATAAATAATAATTGTTAGATATTTTGCATATACGTCCATAATTTAAAACCAAGTAGCGCTTAAATACAAATAAAGGAAGAGTTTTAATTTTGCAATTCAACCATATTGAAAACATTTGATCAGGTTTGATGGCCTTGTTGTTGGTGTGTGTGGGTGTGTGTCCAACATCTTTAATTGTATATGGTTGTACAGGAGGAACCAGAAGTCTTGAGGCACCCTTAGTTTTCTTTTTCATAAATTTTGTTGATCTTGGGTAAAGAAACTTAAGGTCACCACATTCTGAAGAAATGTGCTTGGCCACATGAAAGCATATTAAAAATAAGTTAATTAGTCTTAAAGGTGGTACAAGACTCCTTATTTCCTTTTGCTATAACAGACTAATATGGCTATTGGCTTAACTTTCTTGTTTACCTGTATAGTTTTAACACAAATAATTTGTTCCCACCCAAATCCAGCCAATTACAGACACACAACACTTGGGATAACATAGCATGCAAATTGCCAAATCACTACATTCCTCTTATGGCAAGTATGCTGTTTCTTCTAATTTGCTTTGCTCTTGTGAGGGAAGAATCTGAAACCTTAGGGGGGGGGGGGAACATACAAATGCTATTACAGTACACATTTCTAAGCAGCAGGAAGTCTGAACTAAGTGTCATATTGATCAGGATTTTACTCTCTATATGAACAACAGCTATCAACAATGACATGGGAAAAGGTCAGGCATAGACCTATGGTGTATTTTTAATTTTTTAAAGCAATTTAGACTTTAGGAAATGGCTTGACATGGAATAAATTATTGAAAACTTTAAATCCAAACCACAAAATATAAGTTACGTTACTTTCCTTCATATATCTATTTCAGGAACTGAGTTTGCTAGTTAGCATTAAAATATGATAGGTACACCTGAGAAAGAAATATGGACTTTAGGAATAATTGTATCAGAAGCATAGATTTCTAACAAAATTTGGTAAACAAAACAATATTTATACATAAAACCACAACACAAGCACACATAAGTAAGCATCTGAATATATAATTGCTACAAATCTGGTATAAATCAAACACAGTGGTTAAATCCAAGCAACCAGGAGTTCATAGGCATGAAAGATAACACATCTCCTGTCTCACTCCTTGTAAGTATGTGGCTATACTGTTCTCTGTAAAATCAACAAATCCCATCTGCATCACGACATGCTATCAAAATACTGGTGCCCTGAAGAAAGTCCAAAACTGCAAGGTATACAACACTAGGAAAGATTTGCAAAACAGTGCAAGAAAAAAACAGGATAATATGATGAGCAGCGTAAGTAATGGAAATAATAATTTCCATTCTATAAATCCAAGTGATTTAAAAATGCAGACTATCACAGTTCCAACATGAAATCATGCCACCTTATGTAGCAATGTAGTTAGTGTTGCATTAAATGGCCCTATTGTATGGTAATCTTTTAGTAACACCATTTATTGAACATAATAATTATTCAGAGTGGAAAATGACACTGATACATCTTAATAACCTGCAAAATGAGCATGATACATTAAATCCAGTATAATCTGTGCACATTACGGTCCTTTAAGCCCTGAATATCATTTACACCAACTCATTTAAACACTTGGAAAATACAGGAATGCAAATCATGCATGTTTCAACAATTACGGTGAAATCACAGGCTTCTGTGTATTAATGGTATGAAAGCCTGTCTTTCCAAAATGATATGCATCTCTGAAAGTGTATAAATGCTTATAGAATATTAAAAAGATCCCCCTTAAAAGTATAAAAAGTATAGAGCATTTTAAATGTGAACATTTTAAAAATAAACTAATAACAGGATGCTATGACTTTTTAGACTGAGAGGATGACCAAAAGAGAGGCGATACAACAAATAAATAAGGCTCTAGAAATCATGAAATACATGCATTGCAAAAACTTAGAATACTTTGTTCACATAATGTCACATTAGAAATTCAAGTAGTTGCAATTTCTTGTTCAATGTAGAATAAACGGGGGAAGTAGCGCAGGAAAAAGAAATATTTCTTCAAGCTCTAGTAGGAAATGAAACAGTGGCAGAAGGCTTATATATGAATATGGCAAGTACAGACAGTCACAAAATTTGTCTATTTGCCCAATGCTTGTAGGTGTTAATATTTGAATCAGAACAGCCAAAATCTCTTAGCCAACACATCAAGAACAACACAAAGTAAATGTTTTCAAGCTCTAGTACCATCTATGTCCATGGCGTTTTGTACTGCACATATCTGGCCCCCAAGGAATTTAAAATCTAAAGTTAATCAGCAGAGAAACAAGAGGTTGGAAAGAAACTGAGATAAAGGCACACACAAAGACTATGATCTGACTTTTTCAATTACATGTATTTTGGCTGGATTACAGGTTTACTTGCAGGACGGCATGCAAATGAATGAGATGAACCAAAAGCCTCAAGACCCAGGTACTAAATTGTTCATGAGTAAAGTGTGCACCAAAAGCTTTCCTCTTATGGTATTATGAATGTGTGGGTAGCTCAGTGGTTTGGAGAGCCAGAGACTAAAAGTTCGATTTCCCCACTGTGTATTTTTGTTGTACTTGAAGATCCATAAGGTCACTTCCAGTTCTGTAGTTCTAAGATTATGCCATACTTTCTGAAGTCAAATCCATTTTCACCACCATAACTAATCTGACAGTTGCTAGAGTGCTAGTTAATAAAGTAACATTTTCATTTTCTAAAGGGGAAATCATAATTTATTTATTTATTTATCAATTCATTGATTTACAAATATTGCTTTTTATTTAGTCACCAAGTTTGCACTTTAATTTAATAAGTGTCTATATTATGTATATTAATTTATCTTTATGTTATGTTAAAATAAATGTTTTTAGAAAGGATATGTTTCATATGCTTTGGGAGCCCTGTATTTTGCAGCAATTATTACTTGTTTGACAGTTCCAAAGAGAGAGTGCACTTGGACTCCTAAACCTTGTTTTTACATTGTATCTATTTTTCAATTTAAATGCCCAGGTAAGAAAACAACATGAAATCAATGAAGCTGTTGTTGAACATCATAAACGGAAATTGCACTGGGCTGAACACTTTTCTCGAATGACAGATGGGCGTTGGACAGCAACGGTCCCCGAATTGTGTCCCAGAGGAGTAAAAAGACCCCTTGGCAGGGCCCCCAAAATTTGGGAAGACCCAATCATGAAAGGTTTGGGTTGAACCTGGAGAAGAAGAGTGCAGCAGTGAAAGGAATGGAAAGCGAGTTGTGACCAGAAGGAACTCATCCCTTGATAGTCTGGTGAATTGAGTAATCGAGGAAAATATAAATACAACAAAAATGTAGGGGTTGTTCTGTTTTTGCTACTTCATCTCAATTGACATTTTAGTATTTGAAGGCAATATGCATGTACAAGAGAAACCTATAATTTTCAGCACTGCAAATGCAAAATCTAAAAATACTCAACACTGCAACACTATGTTCATTGTATTATGAATATGGACAGGGTTTTACACATTAAAAATGTGTAATATACTAATTATGTAAAACAAATTCCATAAAACAAATATTAAACAGAAAGGTAATGAAAATAATAGGGGGCTTTGCCTAAGACATATTCCTAATTCCAATTAAATTGAATGAAATTTAGCCAAGGAAAGAATGCATCATTCTGCATTTATAGTGTCATTGAATATTTCATTTTAATAAATATATATTTTTTTAAAAAAATTGTTTATGAGAACAAAGACTTCAACTTCTCTTTCAGAATTACTGAGGCGCACTACAGGACTGAAAAAGTTCATCCGGCCATGTATATTTTACTGCAAACATGTCATTTTAGACATCTTTCAAAGCTGTATGAAAAACAATCCTACTGAGATATTCTCTGCAACTTCTCACTGACATATTCATGCAATGTAAAATCAATCAAAAACAAGAAAGGTGTTTTATAGTGGGGTGGGATACATTGAACACAAAAGGCCACCTTTAGGTTTTAGTTTGCATAAAACTTATCAAAAGGTATGTTTTTTTTCCTTAAGAATCTCAGTAAGTGGCTTTTTTCTTTCTTTCGCATTGTGACTTTTAGAGTTGAGCTTTTAAAATTCATGGGAAAGGGATATATTTATTCTATCCTGAAAGAAAATGGTTAGATTCAAACATTAATAAGCAAAATGCCTGACATGGAGCAGTACTGACATATCAAAACTTTACCCTATACTTCTAAACTAGCTTTCTTGTAAAAATTGTACATGAGCTTTGCAGTAAGATTATGACTCTAATATACAATATACATATTATCAAATAAGTAATACAGACTCCATCCAGCAATATGAGTTCTCAATTGCTTAATACTGTGCTGAATAACAGAGAAAGAGTCCTTTCCAGCTGTCTGGAGGCTGTTGGGGTCTGGATGGGGGCAAATGGGCTACAGCTGAATCCTAGCAAGACTGAGTGGCTATGGATAGGGGGTCCTGCATTATCCCGGGAGCTACCATCTTTGGTTTTGGATGGGGCTGTTTTGCCCCAGACCAACCCGGTGTGCAACTTGGGGGTCCTCCTGGATTCGCGGCTGCTGCTAGAAGAACAGGTGGCGGCTGTGGCCAGGAGGGCCTTCGCCCAACTTTGGGTGATTCGGCAGTTGCGCCCGCTCCTGGACCAGGACTCTTTGCTCATGGTCACTCACGCTCTGGTGACCTCCAGACTAGACTACTGTAATGCGCTCTACATGGGGCTGCCCTTGATGACCATTCGGAGGCTGCAGCTGGTCCAGAATGCCACGGCCCGGGTGGTGATGGGGTGTGGATGTTATGCCCATGCCTCACCACTGCTTCGGGGGCTGCACTGGTTACCAGTTTGTCTCTGGGTACAATTCAAGGTGCTGGTTTGACCTTTAAAGCCCTACATGGTAGTGGGCCAGGGTATCTTAGAGACCGCATTGCCCTAAGGACGTCTGTCCATCCAACCAGAGCGGACTGGAAGGGCTCTCTAATTGTGCCATCAGCCAGGGGGGCTCGCCTCTCTAGCACAAGGAGGAGGGCCTTCTCCGTGTCTGCACCGGCCCTTTGGAACCTCCTGCCTGTGGAACTGCGTCTCCAGACAGAGTTGTTGCCCTTTAGGAAGGAACTAAAGACCTGGCTGGCGGGCCAAGTTTGGGGTGCGGGTGGGGATGGAGGTACCGTTGGGTGGTTGGTATAGAGAAGTGTGCCTTCCCCCAAGGTCCCTTCGGTTCTTGCGCACCTTTTAGGGGTGGGTTTTTTAACTTTTAACTTTGTTTTATTATGTGTCTTTTATGTATTTACTGTCCGCTATGTAAACCGCCCTGAGTTGGGTTGTACCTGAGTGGGCGGTATATAAGCGTGAAAAATAAATAAATAAATAAATAAATAAATAAATAAATAAATAAATAAATAAAGAAAGAAAGAAAGAAAGATATTTGTAAAGTATACACAACACAGAGAAACTCCTTCCTTCTCTTCATAATTATAGCTGCGAAATTCCGATGTCTAAGACTAGAATTAAAAATTTAACATTCTTTTGCTATCTATCCACAGCAACATATGGAACTAATTGTGCCTGGTATTACCACATGATACTGGGGAAGAGAAGTAATGGGGAAAGAAGCATATTTCACAGTTAAAGTTCTGTGTGCATCTGACATAAGTCCAAAGTCACAGTATGGTTCAGAGAACCCTTAGTGATAAACCTTGCTCATATGGTTGGAAAACTTATAGTCACTTTGTTCCTCTGAATGTTTTGATTATATTTTATTTTTAACAGAGGGCTTTTGTTGTCTTCTATGGTTCTTGGGTTAAAAATCACAATTATTACTACCATCACTTCTAAAATTATTCAGAGATGAGTAAAATAAAATCTTAAACCAACAAAATATAATGAACAAAAAAAATGCAACCTGAACAAAGATTTTAAAAAATGACAACACAGAGAAGAGTAGAAGACATTATAATGGCAGCAAGGGTATTATATTGGAATTTCCAGCATAAAACTAGATATACATTACCATTACCAACAATAAAGGAAAGTGTTATAAGTTAAAGGTAAACAAATCAAGTCAAGCGGAGGTGGCACATAATTTATCTGACCTGAAATATTCTATAATATTATTGCTTTATTTGTAGCTATATTGTGGGACTGTGGCAGCTTAGTGGTTAACATGCTGAACTTGATGAGTGGAAGGTCAGCAGGTCAGCAGTTCGAGACCCGACTGCTGCACAACAAAGTGAGCTCCTGTATCTGTCCCAGGTCCTGCCAACCGAGCTGTTAGACAACAGCTTGAATAGGTACCACTTCAGTGGGAAGGTTAACAGCATTCCTTGCACATCGGTGTCTAGTCATGCCTGCCACATGTCCATGAAAATTTCTGCAGATGCAGACAACGCTGGCTCTCTGGCTATAAATGAAGATGTGCACCAAACCTAGAGTCAGATATAGTTCTTGCATAATATTTTTTTTTAATGCTGTGGATCCCTGCATATTCTTGAGTGGGTGGATGCCAAACACACAATACTCTGATTTGGTCTAGGCATGGTTCAGCAAGTGAAGCTACCAATTTGGGAAGCCAGGAAGTCATTGTTCATGATCCCAATGTATGAATCTTAGGAAGGAAGGAAGGAAGGAACAAAACAAACGAGTTGATAAAAACTTTGTTTACTAAATGCCCAAACTATTTCCCAAATTGGTGATGCGCTCTGTATTTCACATTCCAGACAATCCTTACTCCTGTTGTACAAAATACATACAAATATCTACAGAAACCTCAAAACAAACTGTTTGACACTAACTCCAGATTTGTACAGCAAATATTTGAACAGAAGAAAAATCAGGCAGTATTGCTACACCCTAATATAAACAAATTGTTCATACATAGGTTTGCCTATTTTCAAACTATCGCAAGTATTCACAAAGGAATAATTTCACTTATCCATCAGGAGAGGCAGTGTTTTACAGTCAATTTGTGGTAGACTTAAATTGTTAACTATTTACTTGACTGTATCATGTTTAAGAATGCATATATAATATAATGAAACATGTTGGAGGATGAGTTTTGACTGATTTTGTATTCTGTATAACTATGGCAGGAAGCTATAAACCTATGTATAACAAACTTTATAGTTTACCATATAAAGTTTAGCAAACTTTACTTTCTTTATCATTTACTACTGTATCAGATCCAGGAATATTTTGGCAGCCTAAAATTACACTATTCTGACCTTGACATTAGTATTCAGCAGCACTGATAGATGAATGACAGCTTCTCCATCCTAGTGGGTGATTTTGCAAGCTTTTACCTTCATGACTATGGAATTTCTGTCAAACGTGCTTCCAGCTGAATGATCACATTCTTTTGAATTATGAAGTGGCTGCAAACTGTGCTAATTGGGTCCATATTGATGTTATTCATACGGATTAAACAGCCTTTATAACCTCAAAAGTTATATAAACATTCTTAATCTTAATGCATAATTATCAGTAGAATGTATTCTATTTGTCAGTTAAATCATTCTAAAATTATATGCTTCTAGATTTAAATTTGTAAATTTCCCCTATTATTAGTAATGAAGGAAAAGCATTCTTAACCACCCGTCTCCTGGGTAAATAAGAAATTTTTGATTTCATTCAATCTTAATAGCAGGATTGTAAATATAATAGATGGAGGTTTTTTTATTAAGTCAGAAACATATTTTCGATCACTCATAAAACATATTACTGGGAATTTTAAAAATCCTATTAACTTTTATTAACATATAAAAGACCATATGGTAAGAAGGTTCACTGGAACAGGATCAAAAATAGCACTGGTTCAATTCTTGTTCTCAAATTTCTGGAGGAGATGATGGAGAGCTTCCTTCAGATTTTCTGTGACTAGTCATAACCATTTTCCTCCTTGGACAGAATCCTAGGAACTCCTTGACCCATACATGCTAACAGTTACACTGACCCTATGACTGTCAAGAGGATCAGGAGATGACACAATATTTATTTATTTATTATACTTATACCCTGCCCATCTAGATTTTCCTTCTCTGGGCGGCTAACAAAACTCACAAATTAAAAACAGTCACACATTTTAAAAAATACATACATACATACATACATACATACATACATACATACATACATACATACATACATACATACATACATACATACATACATACATACATACATACATACCAAGAAACAAAAAGCCCTATTGGTGACAGAGAGATGCATTGAGGATTAGTAATATGCTGGCTGGATAGCTCAATTAGTTAGATATCTGACTATGGAGTCACAGGCTGTGTGTTCAATTCTCCACTGTGCCTCTTGGAAAAGGCAGTTTGGGTGGCCTTTGGCAAGCCGCACAGTCTCAGGGCATATACAGAAGGAGGAAAGAGCAAACTTTTTCTGAGTAGTGTCTTCTTAGAAAACCCTGAAAGGAGTCATCATAAGTCAGACTTGACTTGACAGCACATTATAATTATTAATCCTATTAGGGCAAGATGAAGGGTTAAGTTTACACATTCTGTATTTCCTGAGCTCCCAGATTTTTCCTTTGACTCCACCCATTGGACCAACCTACCAACAACGAGATTGTGGGGCAAACTGAGGTTTGCCTCCTTAACTTGTGAACTGCTCAGAGCATATTAAGTATATTAAGAGTAATATAATTATTAGTAATAATGATGATAACAGTAATAACTACTATTGTTTTTTGCCCATTCTGAAGAACATCAAAACCATTTTCTTTCATTGAGAGGCACAGTGCAAAAAACCATGATATTGTTTCACAATTATGGATTAAACGTCATTTAAAGTTAACATTTTGCAGAGGCTGGAACTTTATTTAGACAGTGAATATGTCTTTGCATTTTTTATTTATTTATTTTCCTAATTTGTATAGCTGCCCAACTCCGAAGACTCTGGGCGTCATTAACATTTAATTTAACATTTATATTTAAAGAAAAGCAACATGTTCTTGCAGGTAATGGTCTAGCAACAGGTACCTAACACAGTAAAAGTAGTAGTAATGATAGTAATTTTTAATGTTTAAGAACAAAAATATAAAAGATTGCTAAAAATTACTTCCTCAATATATTTTAAAACAACAGATAAACATTTGTAACCTGGAAAACATGACTCCCCCATTTCTATACAGGATCGGAAAAGTTTTAGCAGCTTTCACAGATTGTGTTCAGATAATCTTTTCATTCCCCCCCCCCCCCCCCACTGCTACAGTGGCAACAAGTCTGATCCAGCAATGATTGCTTCATTCACAGAAAATTGAGGAGAAGATAAGACTCACTGGTTGCTTTACTATCCTAAAAGCTTTCCAAAAATAGATTTTAAACTTTGCTGTGCTTCAATTTTAGGATGTGAGCAATCCATCCAAACAGATTTATAAGGCATGGCTGCCTTGTTTTGAATTGAAGCTACCTCCCAACATATACCATCTGACAGGAAACATTTCCAGACCTCACAAGATTCAGCTAGGGGGGAAACTGCCTAAACTCTGCCTTCTCTGGTACTCATAATTTTCTGTGTGATTTTAGAGGGGCATGATAATTTCCTGTTTGGGGGGGGGGGAATGCTGGGAGAGAATGCTTCTCTCCAATACACCATTCAGAATCTGCAAAAGGAAGTCTGTAAACATGCCCCTGAAAACCATTCTGCATGGAATTTGTTGGCAAACCTAATGTGAGATATCAAGCTAACAGAATATATTTTCTGTTCCCCATCCAGGACATCTCCCATATTAGCGTTATTCCCTGAGCTGCATAACTTTGTTTCATTTAAGTTGTTTGTCTTCAACCGTTCCAAAATCCACCAGCCAACAAGGTGTACAAAATGATTGTTCTAAGTCCTATAAAACACAATTGTTGTTGCCGTTTCATGTTGTTAAGTTGCTTCCAACTCATGGTGACCATATGAATGAGAAATCTCCAAAATGTTTGGTTTTTTTGTTTGTTTTTTGCTTTCCCTTTAAAGGGATGATTGGTCCAGATCATGCTAACATAATGTATTTTAATTTATTTATTACATTTATATCCCACCCATCTGGGATGTTTTCCCACTCTGGGCTGCTTACCAGATATTTAAAAAAACTATTTTCAATAGAAAATTAGACATAAATAATAAAGGCACTACATAAATTAAATTAAATTATAAATAGCAACAAAAAAAACAAAAATGATGCCCAACTCCCAATTTAAAAAGCCCAATAACAGAGAACACATCTCAGCAAAAGAAAAAGTTAATCAAAACCTATTGCTCGGCTGTTGGTAGTATATCCTTAAAAACCTCTTTAAAGAGGAACAATTTTAGTTGGTTTTTTTTAAAAAAGAAACAAATAGAGATGGAGCCTGGTGCAGCTCAACTGGTAGGGAGTTCCACAGAGTTGGTGCTGCCACCAAGAAGAATCACTTGAGGTTTAGTGTGATTGATCCTTGCATGAGGATGCAAACATTGCCACAGTGACAGTCTGCACCTCAAAGTGACCCTGTTGAGCACAATCTAGACCCGTGATGGTGAACCTTGGGACTACAGATGTTCTTGGACTTCATTTCCCAGATGTCCAAGCCCATGTAAATCCACACGAATGGGTTTGCTGTGATTCATCCGGCCTGCGCTGCCCTCGTCGCTCCCGGAAGTGGAAGTAAAACGTGCCTTTATGGGAGTGACGAGGGCAGCATGGGCTGGATGAATTGCCGCAAACCCATTTGTGTGGATTCACGGGGGATTGGGCTTCTGGGAATTGAAGTCCAAGAACATCTGGAGTGCCAAAGTTCACCATCATGGATCTAGACCAGGGGTAGGGAACCTGCAGCCTTGAGGGGAGCCTGTACTTCTGGGAATTGAAGTTCCAGAACACCTGGAGGACCAGCCAGTTTTCTCTAGGTCAAGGTTTCTCAACCTTGGATCTCCAGGTATACATGGACTTCAATTCCCAGAAACCCAGGCTCCCCTCAAGGCCACAGGATCCCAACTCCTGATCTAGAACAACCTGGGCTGGAATAATTAGTTCACCTAATTGCAGCCCCAACAGGCACTGTTAAGATAATTACCATGCTGGTTTCTCTTGCATTTCACATCTTACATGTGCATTAATATCTGTCTACTGATCATACCTGTCAAGCGCAGCTCCGGAGATTACGGGACCTGTGCAGAATGTTTCTGTGCAGGTTCATTCTACCCATGTGTAAAAGCCTTCTACGCATGCGTAGAAGGCTTTTACACATGCATAGAAGGCTTTTACACATGCGTAGAACGGACTTGCGCAGAACCGTTCTGCGTAGGTCACTTCTACGCATGCATAGAAGGCTTCTACGCATCCCCTTCTGCACAGAAGCCTTCTACGCATGCGTAGAAAGGACCTGCACAGAAGGGATGTGAAGTAACTCCTTTCCCCCGCTGCCAAATTATGGGATAGCAGCAGCTCCGGGTGGGAAATGGAGAAAACAGCGTGGAATTACGGGGTAATCCCGGCCAATACGGGGAGCTTGACAGATATGCTACTGATGCTATACTCCATGCATAGGATGAAGTAGGCTACAGTCTGTTAAACTTTATGCTAATAAAACTTGTTTATTTTTTAAGGTGCCATATAACTCTGTGCCCTTTAGGCACTGTAGTCTCATCGTTTTAAAGTGTGAAGATCTAGACATGAAATATAGGATTATTTAAAAAATTGAAAGGTTATTGAACATATGACATATGAGTATTACTGTCTGCACTCTGTTTCAATTAGGAAACAATAAATATAATTAATTCAGCAACTCATTTTGTAACATTTACTTTAAGTGATTGGAAACAGTACCTTGTTAGTCCCGAGTGGGGCTATAGTTCTAAAGGTTAACTCTGCAACATTCACTTCAATTAACAAGATCTTCCTTGTGTGATATCTGTCTCTCTCTCTCTTTCAATTTCAATCACCAGCTCTGAGGTTTTTTCTTATTAGTGCAATGCAATGGCTTGATAACAGGATAATTTGTTAATGACATAATTGCATCTTATGCAATCTTATCATATCTCCAAATGCATAATTGATGCTTTCCCCCAACTGATTTTGAAAGTGTGGCTCTTAAGAGATTGTATTGATTATGAAAAGAGAACAAAAGTTTGCTCTCCTAGACATTATAGATAGATGAAAAAGTAACTCAGTTAATGAAAACGTTAATCGCTGAAGAAAAGATTCATGAAAAGATGCTTGAAATTTCTCAGTTATGAAAAAAGTTTTGTATAGTTTTTGTTCCCTGTAATAGTAAACTTTTGTTTTAATGTAATCAAGGTTTGAAGAACTCAAGGGAAGAATGACAGCTTTCATGTATAAGTAACTATAGTCTTCAGGATGCTATCAATCTTACATGGTTTATTCTTTTAGCAGGAAAAAGAAAACTATAGACGACTAGAGTTGACAAGTTGACTTGTCTTGCATTCACTTTCATTCAGAGGTCCATCATAATTCCCAGCTACATTTTTTGTTCAGTTTGCAGGCTACCTCTTACAATGGAATGCAATGTAAACATACACAATATAAAAAATAAAGTGAGTCTGGATGTATAGAATAATTATAGGTACCTTAAACGTGTGCCTCTCCCTTTCTTATACAGGTCTGCACAAACTATTACATTTAATAGATACTACTGTTCATTTCTGTAGAGTCATGTCACCAAAGTTATGATACGATAGATATTATTTCCTTTACCATTAGAAATCAATTCATTTCAGAATGTAACAAATTTGCAAAGTCTGATTGTGACAGAAAGTGCAATTTTCAGACAATATGAGGAGGGGAAAATTCAATTTTAGAGGAGTTTGGACCAGAATTTATCAGAATTTACCAAAAAAAATGTGGAAGAAATTTAGGAATGGAAAAGATTACTACCCAAAGCAGTTTATCTTCTGATTAGGCAAGGCACTTCCTGCCTGAAATGTTGTGATCAGGAACCCTCCACTCAGTTCACAAGCCACACAAGCTTCTCCATCATCCCCCAAGATGATTCACAAACCCTCACAGGCCTGTCCTCTAACTGTTATCCTGTATTTTGCCCCTTCTGACCTTCCTCACCAGAATGTAGGCATCAGTCATAGACTGGAATCATTATAACAGCTGCTGAATTTTGGACGTGTAGATAGATTATAATTTCACTCCATTACTTTTTAAAAAAAATTTACTTATGAAATGCACAAATTGCTTCATTAAAGGAGAATGGGCATGAAATTTGAGATTTAAATAATCTCAATCTGGGGTAAAGTGTCTATTCCTACTGGAGTGGGAAAGAAATGCATATAACAGATTAATCAATCAAACTCACAGAGTATAAATCTGAACATAAAGCTCAACCTCATATAGCTAAACATTTATTTTATTATTTATTGCATTTTTATACTGCCAATCTAGGATATTTTACACTCTGGGCAATTAAATAAGCAACAACAATATAATACAACAAACAAACAAAAATAAATATCAAATGGTGTCTGAAGGCAAGCAATTAACTTACTGGCAAGGTAAAATGTTCTTAAAAGCCTCTTTGAAGAAATAAAGGTCACCCTTGCTCGAAAGCCAGTCGTATTCAACTCTAGGGTTCAGTGCTCATCTCTGTTTATAGCCGAAGAGCCAGCGCTGTCTGCATCTGCAGATGTTTCCATACTGAATAAGTTCAATTAATATCTTTGCATTTTTAAATGGATTACATGGCATACCAGAAGATAATTCCCCTAATAAATGTATGGTATAATAATAATTTTGTGTCAGAAATTATTCTGGGTTGAAAAGATTTTTGCTGGAGGAATTCAGCTCAGGGATCTTGTCCTGAAGATCTTTTCCCACTGAAGTGGTCCCTATTTATCTACTTGCAATTTCTTGCTTTCGAACATCTAGATTGGTAGGAGCTGGGACAGAGATGGGCTGCTCTGCTATGCAGTACTCAGGTCTTGAACTGCTGACTTGCAGGACTTCCAGCTAACAAGGTGAGCTTCTTAACCACTGAGCCACCACAGTCTCAATTTATAGCATGTGAATATGAATAATATCAACATCCAGCTTTCACATATTTGTTTCTATTAGATTTTACCAGAGTTAGATGGAAGGCAGTAATATGAAAGCTAATTAAAGGTTTCCTACTACTTTATCTTATCAGTGTAGCTGTTTCCTGTGTTGTCTGATAACAGCGCAAGTCACTTAACATAACTCACATCATGGCTAATTTGCAACACAGGAAACTGCCTTACATTGACTCAAACTCTTGCCTGCCATGGTGTTCCATGGTATCAGATACACTTTTTTCCTGGTCCAACATACAGATGGTGAGGATTGAACCTCAGACCTTCTGCATGCAAAGCTTTTATTTTTATGGAGTGGTACTTGAAAGAACCATGCTAAAGACCTCACAAACACAAAAGCATGTGCCATTGAGCTATGGCCCCTCCACAGTTAATCACTTTGGTGGGAAGGTAAACAGCGTTCCGTGCGCTCTGTGTTTAGTCATGATTGTCACATGAATATGGAAACGTCTGCAGAAGCAGACAGAGCTGGCTCTTTGGTTTCGAAACAGAGATGAGCACTGAAGCTTAAAGTCGGATACGACTGGCTTTCGAGCAAGGGAAACCTTTACCTTTACATTAAGATCACCTCAACACACACTTCTCTGGAAAACAGAATGATTGTAGAATGAAAATAGGGTAAGACTTGGAATGAGAGTCTTCCCATGTTTCTTTAGACTTCTAATGTTATCGAGTGGTACTGGAAAGAACAATGCTAAAGAATTCCCAAACACCAAATTGCATGTGGCCAGTATTTAACCATCTAGATTAAAAACCTCATAATCACTTACTATCAGCCATATGATTCATGGAATGATGGAAACTTGTACCTTGTATTATATTATATTGCTCATCTATCTCTACTTTGAAAAGTTTATAACAGTGTACCATTTGCAATGTGAAGTTGTCTAAATGCAGGATACATCACATCACTGTACACTGTTTTGCTCGGATCCTGTTTTCATAAAGCAGATATATTTCAATTTACTTGTCACACTCTACTCTTTAATGTCCAGGTAAGAAAAATGTCTGAGTTGCAAAGTGAGATGAGTAGTGATTAAGACTAAGTAAGTCTTGTTAATTCGGCAACACTCTATAATAATTGAAAACTAATAAAATGGTAATATAACAATGAACTCTTGTGGAAGCCCATTCAACGCCCACATTAACCATGCATTAAGTTCATTATGACTATCATTATTACAATTAATACAAATGATATAATAATGACTTTATACTTAGAGCTGTGATTATTCTTTCTAATCTTGTTGATAAGAAGCAAGATTAAAAGATTTTGGAGTAAAATAGTAGAAACATTCCAAATTCTTATGGTGACAGATTAAAAGTTAAAGAACTAACAATTGAAAAAAATCCAATAGTAATCTGATTTTAGACATACGCATATTTGCGGATGAACAAATATTTATGGTTCACACAAATGTCTACACTTCACTAGTAAACAGTGGCAGATATATATAGAGATCAACCTATCAATATAAAAGGGAACATTTTAAAATGGCTTCTTCAAGAGACCCCAAGCTTACAAACATTTACTTAGACGGAAGTGTGCTCACGAGCTGCTAAAAAGATCACTTGGGTATTGCAGAATAGCTAATGATGGAGTTTCACAGCTTCTTTGTGTGAGATTTTCCCTCATCTGACATATTTGGGTCAAGAGCACTGAGATCTAAAGTTCAAATACAGGTCAACACTGTTTGGTAAATCCTGGAAACTGACACAACCTATTCTATCACTTTAACCTCTAAGACTTCTGTCTTGGCATATATAGTTGTGTATTGTGTGTGGTATTATCGGAGTGTTTGACCCATGCTCTCAAAGCTGGACACTTCCAGGTGTCTTTGGCCTTGTCTTCATCATTAGTTTACACAGGCCATTGCTGAACCAAAATTGATTTAACCTTAAACTGGCCAGTGGTATCTATCAAGGAAATTTTTGTGACTAGATAGAGACACCCACTGGAAGCTGATTTAACCTGCACCACTTTGAAGAGGACCAATGTCTTAAGTGAAATGTCTGAAGATGAATAGCCCTCTTCACATTATAATCCTAGTTGTGCCTACTAACAAGTAAGTCCCTTTCACAAAACATCAGCAAAAGACAAGCCAATATTTTTTATACATTCTGATCTTCTTTGTTGGGGACCAGGGAGTAGAGGACTATTTGAGATCGACCACTTTGCCTGCTTTACAGCCACTTTGTGATATTTTGGTTGATTTTATAAAGCTTCGTCTGCACAGCCTCGGCTGCTGGATCAGAATACGGATGAACTGTACTTGCAAAAATTATTTCCCTATGTTATTCCATGTCCAGATAGTTAAGGCAACAATGTATAACTCAAGTAGAATATCCCTATATTGTGCACACAGAGAAATATATTATGTTTAAAATCTTGTTTCATTTTTAATCAATATATCTTTGTTTCTAATAATCTTTTATATTTAATTTGCACCATAATATTCTCAGTAACACAAGCCTATGTCCTCAGTTAATGTCCTCTTTTATTTACCCCCACTTTAAGATGTTTATGATCTCTATCCTTTTTCATAGTCTTCTATATATGTTTTGATGTTGTTGAATCTCAAAAGTGAGAATGACTAAGCTGAGTCTACTGTATTTGGGATATATCATGAGAGAAGATTCACTAGAAAAGATATATAGATATATGTTTATTAATTGATCAGTCTTATGACTTTATCAATAAAGTCTGATAAATTTTTAAAATTAAATAAACAAATTAAACACAATACAAAGCAATGCAATGCATATACTGGCACCAAAATGGAATATACTGTAAACAGAAAAATGCAGTGCTAAAATTCCTATAATACATATGTGAAGATTCTACAGATCCAAGATTAGGTAAATGAATTGCCCTTACAGGATGCCCAAATTTGTTTAATATATATGGTTTATATAGGTAAAGGTCATCCTTGATCAAAAGCCAGTCATATCCGACTCTAGGGTTCAGTGTTCATCTCTGTTTAAAGCCGACGAGCCAGCACTGTGTGCATTTACAGACGTTTCCCTGGACTGCCAATTTAGCGGTTCAAAAGCAAGAAATTGCAAGTAGATAAATAGGTACCACTTCGGTGAGAAGGTAAACAGCGTTCCGTGCACTTTGCTGTGAAGGTTCTTATAACCACTGCCTTATTTATAAGCTTAGCAGTTCTACGTACACATTTGTTCTCACAAGGAGCCAGGACAAACTATAATTTGGATCCCAGAATGCTGTACTTTCCAATAGAGATGAAAGATATTTAAGCCTAATAGACGTATACAGTTGGCATTTAACAAAATACGAAAAATGTTTTCAATATCAAGAGAGCTACAAACACAAGTTCTTTTATAATATGGCAAGTGATAAAAACAATAATATTTAACCATGGGATCAAGCAGATAATAATGCAACAGAAAGGCAATAGAAAGAGAGGAAGATCTAACATGAAACAGATTGGCTTGAAAAAGAGTTTGTAAGACCTGAGCATTGCTGTTTATAGTGTGACATTTTGGAAGCCATGAATTCATAAAGTCACCTAGGTCATATGGACCTCGATCGCACAAAGCAACAACAGTCCTTTAGAATATCTATCTCCCAGCTAATCCCTCTTTTCCTACCATACAACAACTCTGAACTAGAATCCTGGCAATAAAGGAAGGATCTCTGAAATAAAACTGTTGGTTTTCAAGAAAGAATATAAAAGGGCAGTATAAGATCAACTTTAATAAGTTAAAAGAAGAAATAAAAAGAATTAAGGATCAATGGAAATCATTGAAAATATCATGGTTTGGGATGATAAATTTGTGCAGGATGAAAATTATGCCAAAACTAAACTTTTTATTTGAAAATGTACCAATACAAATAAAAGACACAGAGCTTAAAATCTGGCAGAAATTGATAAATGAAATCTGTAACAACGGAAAAAAGCCAAGAATTAATAAAAGTTTATGGTATTTAAAAAACAAGTTGGGAGGGCTAAATATCCCGAATGTTAAACTCTATTACAGAACTTTCAATTTAAAGAGAATTATTAAACTATTAAGTCAAAATTGTGCGCAAAAGTATGAATTAGATTATATAGAGTTTAGAAATTGGAAGGGCAAATTATTTTTAGGTGAGATAAGAACTAATCCCCAATTTTGTAATTTTTCTTTAAAGAATATATTCAGAATATGGAAAGGATTAAAACCAATATTATCTCCAAATTCTTCGCCCATAATGGAAATTTTAGACCAACAAAATTGTCCTTTAGAGGTAACAATAAGTACAAGAGAAATTTTAACACGCAAAAAAGCTCTGTTAATCACGGATTGGATTGATAATTGTAATACCATCTTCCAAAGAAAAAGTATTTATGCGGAGTTAGGCTTAAACTGGTTGCAAGAACTACAGATGGAGGCGTGGAATAGAAAGATGAGGGAAAACAATACAATAAATCGGGCATCAACCCCCTTTGAAAATCTGACTCTTGAAGTAAGGAATGGTAAAAAGAATTTAAAAGGTTTAGTGGGTAAGATATATCAGTTGCTAAATTCTAGTGAAGATACTCAGCACTGGCTTAAAAAAACTTGGGAGGAGGATTTGGGAATTATAATAAAATATGAGAATTGGAAAAAGAAATGGACCCATAGAAGTATGAAATCACTTTCAATAAAGGAAAAAGAACATAATTGTAAAGTACTTTGGAGGTGGTATCTCACTCCAGCCAAATTACATTTAATAAATAATAAAAACTCTGATTTATGCTGGAGATGTAATAAAGGAAAAGGGACTTACATTCATATGTGGTGGCTGTGTGATAAAATGAGGTTTTAGAACTGACTGATATGATGTGTTTCCCAATAAAGTTAGATAAGGAAAAAATGGAAATATTGGATAAAAAAGGGATGCTCTTATTGAAGGATTGGTTAAAAATATGTGAGTCTCTTGTTGAGCGGAAAAAATATTTGAGATATTAAATTTGAATTGGTTTCAGAGGTTGAAGGTGGAAAATTGGAACAAAAAATATGGAAAAGAAGTAGGGCTAGATAGAATACATACAGAATTTGAGGAGTTGGTATGGGGAATTAGAAAAGGGGAAAATAGTATAAAAGGTCTTGTGAGTAAGCTTTACAATATACTGAATAGAGGGGTAGACCCACATGAGGATTTGAGACGGAAGTGGGAACAAAGTTTGAATATAACAATTGGGGAGTTGGAGTGGAAAAACAAATGGAAAAAGAGGATTATGAGAACAATGTCTGTGAGAATTAAAGAACATAATTTTAAAATGTTGTGGCAATGGTACTTGACGCCATTAAGACTTAACCAGATGGATAATAAAAGAGATAAGTTATGTTGGAGATGTAGAGAATTTGATGGAACATACGAACATATGTGGTGGAGTTGTAAAAAAATAAGGGATTTCTGGGGGAGAATAGAAGCTGAGTTTGGTGTAATAATGGGTAGAAGTGTTAAGCTGGTGTCAAATATCATTCTTTTAACGAATGTGGAAGGTTTGGGTTTAAACAAAGATGAAAAGGAATTATTGGAAATTGTATTGACAACGGGCAGACAATGTATAGCTAGAAACTGGAAAAATGACATAGAAATACAGATTGGAGAGTGGTATAAAGAAATGTGGAGTTTAGCATTGAATGATAAACTGACATGGGAGATTAAAGTGAAAAGGGATAACTTAAAAGAGAATAGATTTTGGAATATATGGAAACCATTTGTGGACCATTCTTGTACGGCAAATGATAGTTCAGGACCAGTACCATCACAAAGAAGTTTTTGGAGTTGAGTAGCAAATAAACTCTCCGGGCATTGTATATATTCACAGGGTGTTTATTATTCATCTAAAGATTAATGGTAGCACAGAAAGTTCTTATTATTTTGGATTTTGAAACAATGGTTTTTTTTTCCTTAATATTTTGTGGTTATATAGTAAATAATTAGTTTAGATATTGTTATGTGCTAACATTTAGTAATGTTTGTTAGGATGATACTATGGATTTGTTTATGTATTGTATTGTTAGTCATTGTTTTCTTTTCTTTTTTGTATGTCTTTGAAAAATTCAATAAAAATTAAAAAAAAAAAAGAAGAAGAATTGAATAAAATATTAAAAATAACAATAGTGCTAAGTCCAAAGATAGTATTACTAGGTGAAGTGGATGATTTACATCTGGAAAATAATAAAAAAGAATTATTGTTATCTTTATTGATGGTAGCCAGACAGCTAATTGCCAAGGAATGGAAGAGTGGAAATAATATTAATAAAGTTAGATGGTACACAGATGTTTGGCAATTGGCTCTCAATGAGAAATTAACTATCCAAGTTCACCAGAAAAAGGAGTTACCAATAAAGACACCATTTTGGGAGATTTGGGGTTCCTTTGTCAACTTTGCTTTATTAGGTGATAACAAGTTTAACCCAAGCCCTGACATGATCCAATTTTGGAAACAGAATTGAAGGTAAATGGTCAAGAAACCCCTGCCGACATCCCCCGACAGAGCACAGGTGGTCGGGTTATATTGTTTTATTGCTTTAGTTTTTTTTTATAATGTATAGATTTGTTACTGTTTTATTTTTTGTATTATTTTCATTATTTGTTTTTGTATTATTTCAGTTCTTAATAAAAGCTTAATAAAATTATAAAAAAAATAAAAAAATAAAAGGGCAGTCAATTTTACAATTTGTGTAAGTGTGATCACAGTCCAACATGCACAATTTTTTATTACATCACGTATTATGTAAGCGCTCCTTATAGATACTTGCGTGCACAAATGCTCAAAGATGTGATTGTGTGTGTGTCTTAATTGTATACAGTAGAAATTAAGAATCTAACCAAACTGGCAATCATGTGAAGCAGCCATAACACACATCTCACTGGGTCTAAGTAGACATGCAATTAACATGCACTTAAAAACAAATAAATGAACTACAAGCATATTATGTAAAGGATTAAATAGGGATTTATTTTAATTTTAATTTAATTTTCCCACTTGTATGCCACCCAATCAGGAAACCCGACTCAGGGCATCTCACACAATAGTTATACAATACATACAATAATACAATATAAAAATAATTATGGTATCTCACTTAACAAAACCCCATATAGCAAACTTTTTTTCGTTATGTAGGGTATCGCCAATAGCGTTTTGTATAATGAAATTTTTTCCCCTTATGCAGGGTATCGCCAATAGTGCAAAAACGCTTTACTGTACAAATTTTTCGTTATGTAAAGCGTTCATTATACAGGGTTCCATTGTGCCAGGTGGGAGTACAGAGGTACACAATGGTTGGTTAGTATAACAGATAAAGTTACATATGTGGCATTTTACACCTAGCAATGACTGAAGATTTCTGATTGATATTCAGATTTATTTCTGTGAAGTGGTAAATTGTTAATAGATTAATGCAAAATAAACATTCTGGCATTACACATTTGTTAATGATTGTATCTTATATAAGTTGTAGTGACATAGCAAAAGCCAAATTTAGTACAAACTGCAGTCATACTATATTTAACCAGTCACTAAATCTTCCTTTAAAAATAAAACTTTGGGAGCACTGGCCTCTGTCTGAATTCTCTTCAGAGAAGAGAACATAAAGGGGTAGGAACAATATTCACCATATTATTCATCTTTCAACCTGATAATAATGAATTATCAAGCCCCACTAAAGCTCCTCACCACCAAGTGGGAGAGACAGCAGGGGTGCTATTACTTCTCCTTTGTTTCTCTGTGACTGGTGCAAACTGTCTTGGCACCAAACTGGTGTTATTTTATGTTCAGAGGTGACACATACAAAAGTACAAAATAACTAACCAAATGTTGCGGGGAGGGGGGAGAAGTAAACCTTTCTGATACTTTTAACTCAATATGACAAAACAGCAACTATTGTCATTTAGTGCAACCTGCATTGCTTTTATACATTATTAATGGATTTTTTTGCCTTAAGCGTTATTTGCACTATTTGACTTTGTGGAGGAAGATTCTTCTTTCTCCTTTCCATCTCTTCTTAAGAGCATCACAAAATGTCACCTTTTTGCAAGTGAGGAAATTTTTTTTTCCATTCTTCATTTTTACTCATGAAGACAATGTATGAAAGGATTTCATTCTTGTTTCAACACCTCAAATCACAAAGACAAGAATTTCAAAGCCTTGAGATATTTTTTTGCATTGAAAGCAAGATGAGAGAATAATCAGAGATGGTTTGGCTTGTTGTAAAGAGAAAGTAGTACTGTACTTTAGATTTTTCACCCAAAGGAATAATCATTCCCAGTGGGGGCAATTTGACCAATTCACACTGCTGCACAAAAATGGGCAATCTTCACAAAATAAGGCAATTTTGTGCAAACAGGGAAAAAAATTATTGTAAAGTGTACTACAAAATCTTTGAACTATGTAATATGGGAATTATAGTTGTAGAGTTTAATGCAAAAGGACCATTACATCAAAAGAACCTGAAAATTAAATCCAGTCAACAGTCCATTGCAATATTTTTTGGTTCAAAGCCAACTATAAGCTCAGATAATAAAAGCTGAAAGAATGAATTGATAACCTTTGCAAATACCTGAAAAAATGTTCAGAGAGATGAACATGGCAGACAACAGCCTGACATACCAACCAGTACGACTACCTGTGTAATCAAGCAGTGTGTGAGGAGAGCAGAATGCCAATGGATGTTTCAACTAGTTATGAAGATGTCATTTAACTCTTGTAACAACATCAGACAGTTCATCAGTCAGATGATCTCTGGTAGCCGAATAGCCCAACAGTTTTCTGGAAACTTAAAAACAATATAAGTTGCTGCTTTTGTTTCAACAATAGTTTAAAAATAAGATTTTTTAAAAAGAAGTTTAGCTAAACCAACAGGAGTTTTTTCCTTAAACTGCGCCCCCAGTTTACATCACTATCACAGAATCTCTCACACAGCAAATTGTGTTTCAGAACATACTGAAGTTATTAACATATCCCTTTCTATACTTTCAGGTAATGTGAAAAGGATAAAGATCAGATTATCCTCCATGGCAAAAGATGGATTTGACTCTGAACACTTCACAGGAAACACTGAGTTCAGCTACTGAGATGTTGGTGTTGCACATTATCCAAGCAGAAATATCTGAAAGCGGAAGATGCAAGACTGGGTGGTGAGCAAAATATCTGAAAGTTTCAGAAAAACAAAGCTAGCCAGGCAGAAAATATAGGAAGTAAATTAGAGAGAGCCAAGTACAAACTCAAAATCTAGTTTAGGTTCTCAGATTGGAATGCTTGGATGTAGAGGTTTCGAGTCATGACTATGGCTCCCAGAAGAGGAAGCAGCTGAGATTACCTGGAGTATTTATGGCTGACAAGATCACATGCCCTGCCATCCTTGGACATAGCTGCATCTTTCCGAAGTGCCATTATAGGAAGGGACTGGTCAACTACTCAGGCGCGTGCTGGTATATTGGGCAATCGGGTTTTGTGCCACCCCGCCCATGCCTCTGGCATCATGGGGTGCCAATAGCAATGTATGGGATTCCGCCAACCCTGCCAAAAGGTGCCCCACCACTCCCTCTCCAGCACCTGCATATCTCTGAGTATTTCATACTTGGGAGAGGCACCATAAGATGGAACTGATTTTACACACAGAAATATTCTTTCATGCAGAGTCATGACATACCCTAGTGGAAGGATAGAAAGTACAGTGGGAAAGAATGACAATGTTTTGGGCAAGCCATTTAATGAAGCAGAAGTCTTGAAAGAAAGGGAAAAAATGCAGATTCAGTATGGAGAACATGGTCAATGAGCAATGCCAAAGGGCATAATATGATAAACAGAAGGAAATCCACAGCAGAAAAGTCAAAAACACAGCAGTCCTTGTTGAAGAAGTGTACCATGCTGTGGTTGTTATTTGTTTTTGGCTTTTGGCTTTGAAAACACTATGCTAAATCTGACATTTTTCCTATTTAGAACAGACTCTTTGAATGTTACTTAATAGACATAGTTAACTTAAAAACACTTAATTTCAGAGAGTCAGTTTGGGTAAGACAAAAGTCAAATTTAATCCTTTGTAACCACACACACACACACACACACACACACACACACACACACACACACACACACACACACACAGATTTATTAAAATGAATAATCAGTTTCACACCTGTTGGTGTGACAGCAATGATTAATTTTAAGATACTATAACATCACATTTACTCCACTGTGCATCATGGTTAGTCCAATGAATTCTGCCAAAGAGAACAAATTTAGCTTAGGCACTGAATTTGCAAATACGGTGACATAAGCACAACATCTGAGTTAACAGTGACAAATGTAATGATTCCCAGGGTTTTTATTTGAAAGTGAAACATGCCCTTTTATGGTCCAAGCTCAGATTCGCTGCTGTACTGAATAGCTAGTAATGAAATTAAACAGTACCTATAGTGATACAGTAATTGTTCCTTTATCATCACAGAAAGCCATTTCAGAGTTTTAAGTATAAATGGAATAGTTTGATGCATACGTGGGGGATGGTAAAAAAATGGTAAAAAGATGTAGAACACTGTGAAGAACAGAATATGATATTCCCTATGGTCTAAGTGAAAAAGGGTTTAGGGAGATCCCCCCCCCCCAACCATCTCTCTGGAGTAACTGCAATTCTCGCATCTCATTGTCCTTTCCCATTTCTCTATATTTGTTATTCATTGTTTAATGATCTCCTAATTAGTGTCCAAGTCAGTTTTTGTGTAGCAGAGTTATTTAAATTTATTTAGCTCTTTAATATCCATCGAGCTGCAACTACAGTAAGCTCTTTATGAATGTTGCTTTCCTTGCTCATAACTAAAAAGAGGACAGCACACAAAGAATAATAAAACTAGAAGCAATGAAAAGGATTAGGAGAATCCTGTGCCAAAAACGGACAAAGAAAAGCTGGTATTATGCTTCAAAAATAATGGCTTTTCTGTCTCTTGGGCAGGGAGAAATAAGTTTTCCGCCACATAATAAATTTATTAACCTCCCTGACCTCATCATTCCCACCTTAACTGAGATACAGCATCAGACACAAGAATATCTGTTTGTCAGCAGCATTTTCAAACTCAGTCAGCTTGTTTAACATGCAGAACAGCTCTGAAAGCTGCCAAAGTTACTGCATCAGCACCACCTTGTGGAAATTTTGATGTGTCACATGGCTCGCAATAATTGCCAAACGCAAATGCCTTAGACCTCATATATATAGAAGTATCGGCACTGGGATTTTTTGTCTTTGTAAAACTTCATTTATGCAATGTAAATGAGATATATACATGTGTAAATAACTAAGGAGTGCACTGTTGATAATGACCTGCAAATAGCACCTTTCAATTTCATTCATATCACTGCAGTGTTATAAAAACAGAAGGAAATTAAGATTTTCCTCTCTATGTCCAAGCCAAGGTTTATCTCTTCTGCCATCCTCTCTTCTACAGTGATCAGCCCAAAGGTTCTAGCAACTAAAACAAAATGACTTCATGGTCACCAATGGGCTCCATTTCCCCCCATGTGGTATCTGGTAGGCAGAGATGTATTTCTACACATGAAAAGGTTCTGCAGCTATAATGTTTAGCATCTGTCCTTGATTGCTGTGTCCTAGTTGGAATGCCTGATAAAGAGAGACCTCAGTGGTGGAGATATAGGAAATGGTCTCAGAAACAGCTCCCTCTGACATAGAATCTAGAAACAAGATGTGTTTGTGCCCCAATGGCAGGAAAGAAGTTAACAAGCAAAAAAAACATCTGAGAACTGCTGTCTAGAGCACAACAGAGCTAATGAGAGGGGATGAAGTTATTCTGATATCTCTAAATTGATCTCAGCATTTACTTAAGCGCAAGAAGGGAGGTTTGTTTTTCTGAATATTCCATTGAAGCTACCATATGTTTTCATAAAAAAATAAGGTTAGTTTTATAGCTACATTTTTCTTACAATATTTGTAAATTAAATAAACAATTATGATTACTTACTTTATTCATCTGGCTTTTTCCAATATTACAAAATATACACATACTCTCCTTCACTCTCCCCTCCACTCGCGTTTATGTTAAAAGGTCACTGTTACTGCCTTTCATGATATTGCTAAAGCAGAGATATTATGAGATTGCTAAAGGATAGACTCTTCATAGAAGGTCATTCAATCAAAACCCAAGTGTGAGGAAATTTGGTCAGTGTGAGTTTTACAGTTGCTCTCATCTTCATGACTAGCTGCTCCTTTCTGATGACTTTATTTTGTTTATAGCAAATCAGCCTGCCCTTTCAATGTGTTTTCTCCATTCAAGTACCAAAAAATTGGAAAACATAAAACAAAAAACTCACCGAATGCTTTAAAGGAAAGAAGAGAGTTTGTTATTAAGTCTAATCATAACCACAAGAGCTGTAAATTGAATCATTTCAAGGCTTCTCTTACCAGATGCCTTAAAAATATATGGGCATGGACAAAAGCTTTCCAAAACCCAGGTGGCTACAAGTAAGCAAACAGCAGCAAATTTCAAACCTGGAGTATAATTTAAAAAAAAAATCAGTCTGAAATCTGTTTCTTGTTTAAAACTGAAGAGCATGAGAAAGAGAGAGAAGGGTAAGGTAACATTTATTCTGGTTTGGAAATCTGGAACTGAAGTGGTTTTACAGAGGACAAACCTCCATATATAATGTTTACTGAACATGGAACAGGAGAATGGAACACAGCGGCACAATTCTATCCCTATTCCAACACATTCCTGACATCAGGGTTGGCCAGAAGAAAGATAGGCACATCAAAATCATGATAAAGCTTTCCCCAGCAAATTACATCAAATTCCATCAGCAGTCCTCTCTGCATTGGAACACAGTAACTATTAATCCATATCATTAAACTGGCAGGTTTCCCCAACAGAGAGATCATGTAGGGGAACTCATATGCCTTTTCCTTGTTGGCACTCTATCTGAGGAATGACCTCTGAAAGAGCTCAGCTGGTGGCTAGGTTTTTTGTGCCAGATGCAGACTTTATTTTAGTCTTTCTAGTGGTATTAGATCTTAACACACTTTTGGTTGGCTAGTTTTATCTTCATTTAATGATGTGCTGTTTGTTTTATCATTGTTTCATTGTTTGCATTTCATATTTTCAGTCTGTTGTATACCATGTTGTCTAATGGACAAAATAGTGCTTTGATTACTATTGGACACAAGAGAAATGAATGAATGCATTCTAAATTTAAAAAAAAAATGTATTTGGGTATGATAAATGGAAAAGCAGCACTTACTTAATCTCATTATCATCAAAAGGGCTAAACTGAGCCTAACTGGGCTAAACTGAGCCTAACTGGACTATTGAGTTGTGGCCCTATTTTTAATTAATTTGGTCATTATTTTTTCTAAGCAAAATTGTGAACAAGACAGATTTTTGCAACCTTTGTTGTCAAACATATTACAAAAGGAAACAGAGTAGCATGCTTACTATCTCCACAGATAGTTTAATGTCACATGTCAGCCTATCATTCTAATGCCCAGAGTAAAGGCACCATTAATAATGGCTTTTAAGAAAGTACTTAAGTTTCAGGTTCAAGAAATAACTGACTTTTAGCAATAAAGAATGCAGTATGACTTTTAGATTGGGTCAGCAAACAGCTCAAGTGCAAACTCATGAAAATGGACTTTACATTTTATATTTATTCTGCCTAATTTTCCAAGCTTTAGTCCACATGGATGGATTAGAGTTTTCTAAAGTATTTCCTTGAGCTATTTAAGTTCTTAAACAAATCAAGTCATAAAACTACTGATCAGCTTCTTTGTTTAAAGTTATTTTCAGAAACCTACCAGGCATAAACAAACTTGCAATAAAGAGTATCTAGTATTGAAATAACACCCATTTCTCCCTAGAGCAGCAGTATTTAAGAATAATGTTTTTTTTGGGATAACAGTGTCATTCTAAAGTGTTAAAGTGCAAGTTACGCTATATTTGCTGCTCTTCTCTCATTTTGCTGAAGCCATTAAAAAGCTGCACAGAAGTGCATTTTGTTCATAGAGATGCAAACTGTCCATAGCTTTTCAGATAATATTGTATTAACAATGAAATCATTTAGCTATGCTCTGTTGTCCATTGGTGGTATGATTGCCTCATTTAATCCATGAATATCCTTACTATCTTTTCTGTTTTTCAGTGAAGAGCAGTGTCCCTCCTCTGTCTTTTTAATACTAATTATAGCTATAGAATAGACTAGTCTATATTTCTGAACAAGGGTGAGGTTCTTTCTTCTATGCTGTTCCCATGTTGGCTTTGAAAAATTCAAATTCAATGAATAGGGATGTTATTTTTCATAGTTAACAATAGTAAATATGGGAAGATACTTCTTTTAACCACAGCTCCAAATCTACCAGCCAGTACAATCTGTGTTGACTGTGGGATTTTTGTGAGCTGTAATCTGATAAATTTCTAAACAGAGGCAGATACATTCACAGTGTTGCCCTCATTTCTCTACATTATTAATACAAAATTCACTCATCTCAGACTTTGGAATCAGACATTTATGATGGCACCAGCAAAAATGTCCTTCAAACCCCCTTTTCCCGCTGATAATTTAGAATCTTTTCTCATATATGACTAATTTCTTCATGTCATTACTTCATTTGCCACCTTACTACTCAGTAATTGTTTCACATGGCAGACCGCTTTCACCATCCATTCATAGTATCACAAACAGGTCAACAGTGGTGCTGATGGCAGAATGAAGAAAAAAACTAAAGTTACTCAGAACTGAACTGCAGCTTCCAAAAAAGGCTGGAAGGTACCATTGCAGACAGCAAAGCATGATCAGGTAACCAAATGAGTTAGAAAAAAAACAAAGATAAAGCCACAGGAATATATTGCAAAAATTCAAGTAAAAGGAAAGAAAGGAGACAAAAGCAACAAGTGTTCAGACATATAAGAAGAGACATATCCAACTATGAGTACAGGATAAAATCAAATCAAAAGCAAATATAAATAATTATAAGGCATGATTCTTCTACTGCTAAACATAGGATGAAGAAGAGCAGGAACAGTTTTACTTTGCAGTCTTAAACTCAACTCAGCTGGGATTTCCATTCTCATTTACTTCCAAGAAGTACTAGATTTTTCTTTTGAAGAAGAAGGCATATTAGGCAATCATATTTCATACTGTGATGATAGCAGGGGGTGTTCAGCAGCAGTGCATAACTGAAGCCTATACATTCTACTTGTCCCAGAGAATATATCCCAATCTACAGCCTAGCAGGCTCCAAATCATGCCAAGGTATTGCAAATAAAAACATTAGGGTATAAACTCCATGAGCCATAGGTTCCTGAAACTATTTTGCATGACTGTAGCACTGAGAAACATAGTGCTAAGACTTATCATAGTCTACAAATTAGTGATTTTTAATTGTACAACCACCTGTCCTTTAACTGATTCAACTATGGAGTCAATGTAATAATTATTTTAAAAATCATAACATTTTATTGTCATTATTTTTTTAAAGTCATGATTAAGAATTAGCACTGTACAATCCAATTTAGATTTAAGGGACAGATGATGAGACATTTCCAACATCCATAGGGACTGTATCCACCTCAAGAAAAAAAATCATCCAGAAAACCCCTCAAATTTATGAATTCTTCAAAAAAAATGTCCAATTTATGTGTGGGGTATTTTGCATCTTTTTCCAAGGTTAAAAATTGCCCAATATTGGTGCATGATACTGTATTATCAGCAGGAAAAAGGATGCCAAGCTGTACATAGCAAGGGCCAACCTAATGACAATAGTCAAGATGCTCCGCTTGATACCCTCTTGTGATCTCTACCCTGTGTACGGAGACATTAAGCTAACTCCTTTTTTCATCAGTTAACTACTTCTCACCCAAATGCATAGTAAATCATGAGATGATGTTTTCTGAAAGCACTCAGAGATGAGACCCTCAATGCCTCTGTTCTTTATCTTAGGTACCTTGGAGTCAGTATTCAGTGAGGTGTCTGCACATTGGCAGATGCCTTTGCGATGACATTCCACACATGCAAATGGACCCAACAAATCAAGTCCATCTGCATGCGATTTTTAGCCATTCAGATATCCCCACCACCGGCGGGGAGATAAAGGGAGCCTCCCGTGGCCCGGGAGGCTCCGAAAAGGGACGCGGCCGCAGCCACAGCCGCGCTCTCCCCACCCCCACCACCGGCGGGGAGATAAAGGGAGCCTCCCGTGGCCCGGGAGGCTCCGAAAAAAGACGCCGCCGCAGCCACAGCCGCGCTCTCCCCGCCCCCACCACCGGCGGGGAGATAAAGGGAGCCTCCCGTGGCCCGGGAGGCTCCGAAAAGGGACGCCGCCGCGGCCGCAGCCACAGCCGCGCTCTCCCCGCCCCCACCACCGGCGGGGAGATAAAGGGAGCCTCCCGTGGCCCGGGAGGCTCCGAAAAAAGACGCCGCCGCAGCCGCAGCTACAGCCGCGCTCTCCCCGCCCCCACCACCGGCAGGGAGATAAAGGGAGCCTCCCGTGGCCTGGGAGGCTCCGAAAAGGGACGCCGCCGCGGCCGCAGCCACAGTCGCGCTCTCCCCGCCCCCACCACCGGCGGGGAGATAAAGGGAGCCTCCCGTGGCCCGGGAGGCTCCGAAAAGGGACGCCGCCGTGGCCGCAGCCACAGCCGTGCTCTCCCCGCCCCCACCACCGGCGGGGAGATAAAGGGAGCCTCCCATGGCCCGGGAGGCTCCGAAAAAAGACGCCGCCGCAGCCGCAGCCACAGTCGCGCTCTCCCCGCCCCTACCACCGGCGGGGAGATAAAGAGGCGCTGCCTCTTCCCGGGGCCCACGCCATTCGGCCCGGGAATGGGAGGCAGGTGTGTCTCACCTCCCTTTGGGCCCTGCCTGTTGGGGGGCTTAAAAAGGAGGCGCCGCCGGAGGCCCGGAAACTATCGCGTTGCGTCTTCCCGGGGCCTTCGCCATTCGGCCCGAGAATGGGAATGGGAGGTAGAAGCAGACAACGCTGGAGCCGCCGCCGCCGCCGCCACCGCCGCCAACGCTGCTGCCACGCAGGATTGGCCCTCCCCGCCCCCTGCCACTGGGCGGGGAGGTTGGAGGGCCCTTCGGGCCAAGGGAGCCAGAGACGTCGTGGCCATCGCGCTAGGCCGTCCCTCCCTGCCCCTTGCCATCGGGCGGGGAGGCTGGACGGTCTCCCAGGCCAGGGGAGCCGAAGACGTTGCAGCCACTGTGCGAAGTCGTCCCTCCCCGCCCTTTACCATCAGGCGGGGAGGTTTAAAGGGCTCCCGGGACAAGGGATCCGAAGATGCTGCCATTGCCGTTGCCGCCGCCGCCGCAGCAGCGCAAGGCCGCCGCTCCCCGCCCCCTGCCATCGGGCGGGGAGTTTAGGAGGGCTCCTCGTGGCAGTGGGGAGCCGAAGACGCCGCCGTGGATGTTGTCTCCACACATGGACGTCCCCTCCAGCTCCCTGCCTCCGCCCTCCCTATCTGGGGGGAAGAAAAAGGAGATGTGGACGACAGGACTCGCCAGCGCTTTCTGTGCGTTCTGGGAGCCCATGTTCGTTGCTGGATCTGGGGGGGGATGGCGGATGGGGAGGGAAGAGAGAGTGTTGGCCCTGCCAGCCAGGAAGGAGGGGCAGCATTCCGTCGAGGGAGGTTCCGGAGATTCATATAGGTGTTGTGACGGGCATGGGGCGGTATGGCGGGTACCATGGGGCGGGCCGCACTCGGGGAATGCGGGTCCGATGTTTAAGTGCGGTCCCTCATTCCAGCCCTGCAGGTACATCTCTGGGTCCTGAGCAGCAGATCCGGAGTGACCCCGCCTTTAGGCTGCTGCTGGTGAATGCCAGATCGGTCTGTAATAAGGCCCCCCTGATTCAAGATGCCATCCAGGATGGGCGGGCCGACCTGGCATGCATCACCGAAACCTGGCTGACTCCTGAGGATGGAGTACCTCTTTCGGACATGTGTCCAGCTGGGTTCGGTATTTGGCACCAGCCTAGAAGTGAGGGGAGGGGCGGTGGTGTCGCCATTGTTGCCAGGGAGTCTTTGGGAGTTGCTAGGGCCACTGCTCCACAAGTGTCTGGTTGTGAGGCCCTGCTTCTACGGCTGGGCCCCAAGGGTCAGTTGGGGATCTTGCTCCTGTACCTGCCCCCTTGCAGGGTAAGGGATGCCCTGCCTGAGCTCCTCGAGGCCACCTCGATGCTGGCGTTGGAGTTCCCGAGACTTATGGTTCTGGGGGACTTCAATTTGCCATCGCTGGGGATGGCTTCTGAGGTGGCAAGGGAGTTCATGGCTTCCATGGCAGCCATGGGCCTGACTCAGGTAGTTCGGGGTCCGACCAGGGGCAGTGGTCACATGCCAGACTTAGTTTTCTTGTCGGAGCAGTGGCAGAGTGATCTGAGACTACAGGATTTAGCCATCTCACCTGTGCCATGGTCGGATCACTACCTGGTGACTCTTGACTTCCTGGGGGCGACACTTCATCGTAGGGAGGCAGGGCCTATTAAAATGGTCCGCCCTCGGCAACTAATGGATCCAGATGGATTCCAGAGGGAACTGGGGGATGTTCCTCTGGATCGGCTACATGATTCACCCGAGGCACTTGTCGACCTGTGGAATAGGACGACAATAGCTGCCTTGGATGAAATCGCGCCACTGCGGCCTCTCCGCGCCCGTGGAACTAGGTCATCTCCGTGGTTCACAGAGGAACTGCGCGAACTCAAACGGGCAAAGAGACGCCTAGAGCGCCGCTGGGGGAAGACCCGGGATGACTCCGATTGGACACTAGCTAGAGCCGCTATTAGGGCCTACCTAGTGGCGATGGGGGTGGTGAGGCGGCAATACTTCACCGCCCTTATTGCCTCCGCTGATAATCGCCCAGCCGCCCTGTTCCGGGTAACCAGGTCCCTCCTCGGTAGAGGGAGATCGGTGCCCGGTTGGCAGGGTTCGGCTGAGGACTTTGCTGACCATCTGGTGGAGAAAATCGATCGGATTCGTTCAGGATTGAATCCTGGCGTGGATGGGGAGGGTCGGGGGGGGTGCCGGGGCACAGTCTTGCTGTACGATCTGGGATCAGTTTGATCCTGTTGTCCCTGATGAAGTGGACAGGCTCCTTGCAGATGTTCGTGCCACTACATGTCCTTTGGACCCCTGTCCCACCTGGTTGGTGAAAGCATCCAAGGAGGTAACAGGGGGCTGGGTTGGGGGGATAATAAATGCTTCATTACGGGAGGGGGCATTTCCTGCACAGCTAAAACATGCTTTGGTGCGCGCCCTCCTGAAGAAAACGTCCCTCGACCCAGCTGTCCTTAACAACTACAGGCCGGTTTCCAACCTGCCCTTTTTGGGTAAGGTTTTGGAGAAGGCGGTGGCGCGCCAGCTGCAGAGTGTCCTGGAGGAAGCGGATTATCTAGACCCCTTTCAATCAGGATTCAGGCCCGGATATGGAACAGAGACGGCATTGGTCGCACTGTTGGATGATCTCTGGCGGGAGCGGGACGGGGGTTGTCCATCCGTCCTTGCTCTTCTTGATCTCTCAGCGGCCTTCGATACCGTTGACCACGGTATCCTTCTGGAACGGCTCGAAGGACTGGGGATCCAGGGCACTGTGTTGTCCTGGTTTTCCTCTTTTCTGGAGGGCCGTACCCAGTCGGTGTGGTTAGAGAGTGAGAGGTCCAGCCCTAGGCCCCTCAAGTATGGGGTGCCTCAGGGCTCTGTGCTCTCTCCTCTCTTATTTAACATCTACATGAAGCCACTGGGTGAGATCATTCGTTCCCACGGGGTGCGGTACCATCAGTACGCGGATGATACTCAGCTGTACATCTCGGCCCGTGGGGACCCCAGTGATGCTGTTGAAATCCTATCCGGATGCCTGGAGGCCATTGGGGTCTGGATGGGGGCCAATGGGCTTCGACTGAATCCCAGCAAGACAGAGTGGCTGTGGATAAGGGGCCCCATGTTATCCAAGGAGTTACCATCTTTAGTACTGGATGGGGCTGTTTTGCCCCAGACAGACCCAGTGCGCAACTTGGGGGTCCTTCTGGACTCACGGCTGCGGCTGGAAGAACAAGTGGCGGCTGTGGCCAGGAGGGCTTTTGCCCAACTTCGGGTGATTTGCCAATTGCGCACGCTCCTGGACCGGGGCTCCTTGCTTATGGTCACTCATGCTCTGGTTACTTCCCGACTAGATTATTGTAATGCGCTCTACATGGGCTGCCCTTGACGACCATTCGGAGGCTGCAGCTGGTTCAGAATGCGGCGGCCCGGGTGGTGATGGGGTGTGGGCGATATGCCCATGCCTCACCGCTGCTTCGGGAGCTGCACTGGTTACCAGTTTGTCTCCGGGTGCAATTTAAGGTGCTGGTTTTGACCTTTAAAGCCCTATATGGCAGGGGGCCAGGATACCTTAGAGACCGCATCATCCCAAGAGTGACTGCCCGTCCAACCAGAGCGGACCGGAGGGGCTCTCTAATGGTGCCGTCAACGAGGGGTGCACATTTGTCTAGCACCCGAAGGAGGGCCTTCTCCGTGTTCGCACCAACCCTCTGGAACCTCCTACCAACAGATGTAAGACTTCAAAGTGAACTGCTGCCCTTTAGGAAAGGAGTAAAGACCTGGCTGGCAGGGCAGGTGTGGGGCCCGAACGGGACTATGGTTCCCGCCGGCTGGCTTTTATAAGAACTCTCTCTTCTTCCCTCTTGTACAGTAGGTGGGATGGGTGGGTGGGATATGGGTTTTTAAAAGGGGTGGATGTGGGTTTTTATAAGGTTTTTATAATGTTTTTATGTATTTTTTAGAATTGTTGTAATGCCGCCCTGAGTCGGGTTCTGCCTGAGTGGGCGGCATATACAAATGTGACTTATAAATAAATAAATAAAAAACTGCTGGATAGGCAGACCATGACGTGTGCCCTCCACTTTCACTTTGCCCAAGGGATCCGATGGAGATCCGATGGAGTCCCAGCCTAAAATCATTGGCAAGAGACGTTCAACACTGCCTAATTAGACCACTCAACTTCCCGCGCTCCAACAAGGCTCTCACCTAGTGGGGGCTCTGTTATTTAGTGATGTAGAAATACTTCAAATATGCCTTAAATTGTATGCTAATTTCCTGGAGAATTGTTTTTTAAAAGTAAACTGTTTTCTTGACTCTTTAAAGAAAACATGTCTTTTGACTGTTTCTGTGACCTTTAATTGCCCCAAACTCTCAAATAGCTATCTTATCCCCCACATGTATCTATTTTGCAAGTGCTGGTAAACCTATTCCTTGCATGCTCAATGTGACAAAAAAATCATTGTTTCTCCTTTTTGAAAGGCCTTTTTTTTGAGTAACAATATTTTAACCCTCACAATCTGGATTTTTTTGAAAAAGCAGGTAGGTTTGGCCATTGTCTTTCAAGATGAGCAAGACTGTCTTTTCAATGTGTATGATGTGTTTTAAATCAGGGAATGTTTAGGGTCACCTATTTCTAAATTGAGGTGTGTGTGTATAAAGCAAAATTACTTTTTTTAAAAAAAATCATAACTCAAAACACATTTGCTTGAAGCTCCCCAAATTTGGCACAGAGGAAGAACAGACTGCTTAAACTGTGACAAATTTGGTGATGATCTGAAGACTTGTTTAAAAGTTAACCTTTTTAAAGCTACCATCATTTAAAGAACATATAGAATATTGATTTGATCTGCCAGCACAAATAATAACTGTGCCAAATAGGACATCTGCTCTAACATGGTTTTGCAGAATTGTATCTAATGCTCTATGAGACAATGATAGATCAGCACATCAATGGCTTAAGGTATGCAGAAAATTATGGGACATTCTGAACATAGTTTTTATGACTGGGCCGATGGAAGATGATCTGACCTGTGTGGGTTAATGACCTCATTATCACAGATAGACCATTTTCTCAAAAAGTTTGGACTGATGCTTGCAAGCCATCTTTACAAATCAAATTATATAATGATGACAATCACCCACAGCAAGTTATGAATCTGTTCTGTCCATATCTGTCAACCGCGGCTCCGACAAATCTGGGACCTGCACAAACCGGGTCTGCGCAGGTCGCATTGTACGCATGCGCATGGAGGGCTACGCCACTTGCGTAGCCTTCTACACAGGCGGCGTAGCCTTCTGCACATGCGTGGAAGGGAGCTACGGAAGTGTAGAGCCCTTCCATGCATACGTGCAACGCAACCTGCGCAGATGGGCTGCACAGTGCCTCCTTTCCCTCTCTGCCAAATTACGGGGTTTTGGCAGCGCGGGTTGGGAAATGGTGCAAATCGGTGCCAAATTACGGGGTAATCCCGGCCAAATCAGGATGGTTGACAGGTATGGTTCTGTCCCCCCCTCCCTTTTACTTTCCCCACTGGGGAAACACTCACAGCACGGTATATCCAAGAGAAGTCCAGGTTCCATCCAAAAATCCAGTCCAGAGTTTCAATAAGCCGAGGAGACAAGCAAACAGGAGCAGGGTCAGGGAAATTCAAACTTTGTCCATCATGGAGCCACACCCGGCATTCTGCCTCCTTAGATCCCTCCATGGGGTGTGGCCCGATACTTCCTAATTACCTGCTGGCCCTCCTCTCTCTCTGCCTCTGCTGGAGACACTTTGCCTTGCTCCGATGTCTAGCGTCCAGCCACGCCTCGTCACCAGAGCTGTCTGTGATCTGCAGCTGCTGTTGAGGAACATTCTCACCATCAGACTGCTGCTGGAGTTCCAATGGAGAGGGAGGAAGAACACACCCAAGAACGCACAGGGGCGATTATCAGCAATTATCAGTTATACAATATGGAAAATCTCAAGGTAAGTTATATAATCATTCCGCAGTGGCTGAAACCCCGTGCGGACCAAAATGTTGAGCAATCAGCTCTATGCAGTTCGGTTGGTGCAGTGCAGACAGTCAGAGTCAATATCCATCCAATATTATTTGGATATTTCAAGTTCTTCTTCAAGAATCTGCAACAATTGAATTACATTTAAAACATATGGGACGCCCATAGAAAAGACACAAAGTACAATATGCAAACGTGTATAAAACTCTTCACAATAACATACATGTTACAAACAATACCTGTAAAGTACGAAATACCAAGGCACTCAAAACAACCTCTCTCATGCAATTCATCTTGGGTTGAAGCGATAAAGGGATAATGTAAATGAGGTATTTAAAGAATAAACGGGGCACACATGTGGTGTATAACTCAATGATTATATAACTTATCTTGAGATTTTCCATATTGTATAACAGGATTAATTTTCATGGCAAACATTCATTGTGATCGTTTACCAATACGTATTATCGTCTTATGTGCTTTGCAAACATGCTTGTTGTTCTCATGTATTTTAAATAATTGTTATACCCATGCACTTACTGTGCAGTATTTATTAGGAACAGCTTTATGTAATCACATTGTATTAACGTTGTCGTTACTCAACTAAGCTCTGCTCACTCCATGCAGTTCTTGGTTGCTCTTTTCTATTTTAATACACCACGTTACAGTAAAAGTATTTTTCACGCTGATAATCACCCCTGTGCATTCACGGAGTTCCAACGGAGGCTGAGGCAATGTCAGGGGGCCACTCCTGGGGAGGGGGGTCCTGCCAGCTCCTTCCCCTCTTCCTCAGAGTCCTCATACACAAGATGGGCCAGTTTGGGGGCCGGAACTGAGCCAGGGGCTGGACTCACAACACTATCCCCCGGCGCAGGACTCTTCCCCCGGGGCTGACGGTCAGGACGAGGCCACAAGGGGAACTGGGCATTGAAAGAGCGGATGAGGTTGGGGGCATGGATGTTGACAGCGTCCACCCAAGTGAAGTCCTCCAGCCCGTACCCCTGCCACTCAATCAGGTATTGAAAATGGCCCTTGTTCCAACAAGAGTCATGGATGCTGGCGACCTTGCACTCCACGCCATCCCCGTCAGGCGTGGGCGGCAGGGCAGGGGCACCCGGGTGTCAGAGGGAACACGCCAGGGCTTCTGGTACCAGAAGGGATTAGTGGAAGACCGGGTGGACATGCAATGAGCGGAACAGAGCGAGGCAGTAGGCAACGGGATTGATGACGGCCATGACTGGAAACAGCCCAATGAATCTATGGTCCAGCTTCTTGGTGGGACGGTAGGTCGGGAGGTGTTTCGTGGAGAGCCAAACCCAATCCCCAACCGCCAGTGGCAGCGACGCCCGGCATGAGTGGTCAGCGACTTTCTTATAATCTTCCTTAGCCTAGGTCAGCTGGCGCCACACTAGTTGGTGGACTGCCCGCAGCTCCTCCAGGAAGTCCCGAGTCTCAGGAACAGAGGAATTGGAGGGAGTCAAAGGGAAGAGGCACGGGTGGTACCCCAGAATGGGGTCAGCTGGGTGGAGGTGTGCTGGGAATTGTTGAAGGCAAACTCCGCAAGGGGGAGGTATTCAGCCCAGTCACTTTGCTGGTGGTTCACGAAGCAGCACAGGTATTGCTCCAGGATGCCAATCACCTTTTCCGTGCCCCCATTGGTCTCCGGATGGTGAGCCAATGACAGGCATACCTGCACATCCAGCACGGCCATCAGGCTTTTCCAAAAACGCACCATGAACTGTGTGCCCCGATCCAAGACCACCCTATCCGGCAAGCCGTGGAGGTGGAATACATATTGCTTAACAGGCGGGCAGTCGTATGGGCCAATGGCAGCCCCCAACAGGGGATGAAGTGCACCATCTTCATTAACATGTTGACCACCACCAAGATGGTCGTGTACCCTGACGCCCATCAAGTCCGTCAAGAAGTCCATGGAGATGGCACCCCACGCACATACTGGTGGGAACATGCTAATGCCCACCACTGTACATACCCTGCCTTTATCATGCTTTCAGTCCCTGTCAAATGTTAGGGAAAGGCAAGGCAAGAGGGTCATGTCCCCCTCCTCTCCCTAGATATATGAAGAGAACAAGTGAAAAGGAAAAAATCAACAAGAAGAGGCAGAGTGATTTTTCTTACACAGTGTGAGCCAATATAGATCCCTAATGATTTTGTTGGGTCCATATGTGTGAGCTGTGAAGCTTACATCCAAAAGTCTCTTTCTTTGGAGGGGGGATTATATGTAACCAGGTGAGAAACTATTAACAGAAGAAGAAATTTTACAAGTATATGTGTAACATAAAACATCAAACTAAGGCATTTCAGCAGCCAGATATAATTTTAAGTAAATATACATACAATCAAAGTTGCATCATTTATAGTTTATGCTAACATATCCATTGCTACATTTATAATTCTTCTATGGCTTATCTTGGAGGCATATGCCCATCTTGTGGGCGATATGCCCATGCCTCACCGCTACTTCGGGAGCTGCACTGGTTACCAGTTTGTCTCCGGGTGCAATTCAAGGTGCTGGTTTTGACCTTTAAAGCCCTATATGGCAGTGGGCCAGGATACCTTAGAGACCACATCATCCCAAGAGTGTCTGCCCGTCCAACCAGAACAGACCGGAGGGGCTCTCTAATGGTGCCATCAGTTAGGGGTGCACATCTGTCCAGCACCCGAAGGAGGGCCTTCTCCGTGTCCGCACCAACTCTCTGGAACCTCCTGCCAACAGATCTAAGACTTCAAAGAGAATTGCTGCCCTTCAGGAAAGGATTGAAGACCTGGCTGGCAGGGCAGGTGTGTGTGTGTGTGTGTGGGGGGGGCTGAATGGGAACACGGTCCCCGCCTGCTGGCTTATGTAAAGAATTAAGAACTCTCTCTTCTTCTTTTTATAGTGGGTGGGATGGGTGGGTGGGATATGGGTCTTTTAAAGTGTTTTTATGTGTTTTTAAAACTTGTTGTAATGCCGCCCTGAGTCGGGTTCGACCTGAGTGGGCAGCATATATAAATATGACTAATAAATAAATAAATAAATATCACAGGGTATGGTGGCTGGAGGATTCTGGGAGTTAAAGGTAAATGTCTGACTCTAGGGGGTGGCACTCATCTCCATTTACAGCAGGCATCACTAGACACTGAAGCGCATGGGACGCTGTTAGCTTTCCTGACTAAGTAATATCTATTTATCTACTTGCAATCTTGCTTTCTTACTCCTAGGTTGGTAGGAGCTGGGACCAACGATGGGAGCTCACTCCATCACACAGCACTCAGGTCTCAAACTGCTGACCTGCGGACCTTCTGGTCATCAAGGTCAGCGCCTTAAACACTAAGCCACCATGGCCCCTGGGAATTACAGTCTGAAATATTACTTTTCCAAATTCTAATCAGAGTCTAGGAAGTGAAACATCACAAAAAGTACTGGGTTACTGCAGAAAAATGGAACACCCTCTCTGAAGAAGCTATGGTCTTGTGTAAGGATATGCTGAACATTCTCTAGTCTAAGAGAAAAAGTTCAGTAGGTCAGTAAGAATTTTTCTGCCTACATAATCCATGAGGCCTTCTACTTCCTGAGCCATCTAGGCAATTGTCTCATCTTTTTAAAGAAATCAAAGCAGGTATCCATCACCACTTCCTATGATAGTGAACTTCATACTCAGCAACCAGATATACTTGTAAGTAAATATACATACAATCAAAGTTGCATAATTTATAGTTTAAGCTAACATATCCATTGCTACATTTATAATTCTTTTACTTTCTATGGCTTGTCCTGGAGGCCCCTGTCAGAGCAGGAACAATATTGATAATTTATTCAGAATACAAACTATGCAGATTTATAAGCTATTATCACAGTGCATTTAAACAGCTTCTTTTGCTTCTCTGTGTTCAGCACAATGCTCAGGGAAATGACAACACTAAGCATTCTGCTATAATTCAAATGTGTGAAAAATAAGATAAAAACAAAATTTGCCATGCTAATACTATTCCCCCTCTCTATTTTGCTATCATTGGTGTTTAGGGAGAATAAACATGAAATATCCAGAGATGAAGGAATCAACTTCAGAAAGTAATATTATAGTTAAAGAAAATCAGCACCAAGCAATTCAGTATCTTCCATGTCATGTCAAGGAAATTAACACACAAATCCCCTGACATTTCAGTTTGCAGCTGGTAACATCCAGGAAACAATTTCTTTTCTGTGCTGTAAAAATGAATGGTGGATGAGGTTGTAAAAGAATGTTTGATTTCTTTGAATCCAGAAGCAAAAAAAAGTAAGCATGTTTCCTCCGTGCGAGTGATCGTTATAGCAACTATAGTTAGAAGAAAGTCATTCCAGGTGCAACAGATTTTCCCTACTTACAGAAATAGTAATATTAAAAATTAGTTACTATTAGAATAAGCTGTTACTGGGCAGCCAACAGTACACCATGCTGTTAGAAGGTGTTCCACTTGCTGGGAAGAGGTTAAGTAGATTCTGTTGCTTCATTGAAACAGGAATACAGTACCAAGAAACTAAGACTGGTCTAACAGATAACAAATCTTTATGTTGACTCTGTCTAAGACTGTGACTACCCCCACAAGCTGAAATGGAGTAATTTGGCTTTGCTGCAGCTTGGTTTGCAGCCTATTTTATTATTCAATTTGGAGTTAGATGATCACAAGAGACTGTAGATTTATTTGATACCCTCAATCTCAATTGTATGCAAAAAAAGGCATAGGAAGCTATTGTGATCTATAACAACATTATGAATATTGCATTATTTGTTTAAGTAAAAAGATGCAAATACAATGCATTGCGAGAAAGCCAATTTACCCATTGACTCACAATGTTTAACCCCTATCAGCATTATCTAGCATGAGCCAATGTTCAGGTATGTTGGGCTACAATAATTGATAATGAATGGCTCAGACTTCCATATAAGAATGTTCCCCAGACCCGATAGGAAATAATAAGGGTTGAATATTGCATGCCCAGCCAAGTACCGTGCCATTACACCATATATAGAACCAAGAATTTTCTGGCCATGGTAAGCAGCTATGGCCATGGTAAGCAGCTACAGACGTTTCACCTGCCTAGATTCTGAGTGAATTTCTGAGTGATTTTGGATACTGTAATTTCTTTTTTAAAATACCTGCGTAAAGTGCAACAAAGGTCATTGTCAATTTAAATCAGGAGTTCTCAACCTTTTAAAGCTGGGGGCTGGGTCACGCTCCCTCAGACAGCTTCGGGGGCCAGACAGCCATTATGCCCTACCTCCACCACATGGCACTTCCGGGTATGGTGGAGGCAGTAGTGAATCCCTGATTTAGGTTCACAAATTGTTAAATGATGCCTATTGGTCCTGCAAAAGATGCAAAGAAGAAACATTTTATTCTTTAAAAACTTGCTACAATAACAACGTACTGATTCATCATTTAAAATTCCAGTTGGCAACCGGGAGAATCAGAATCTTGGATTGTATCTACATAACACAGTTACCACAATTTGATACTGTTTGAAAAGCACCATGATTTCCACCTACGGAATCTTGGAATTTAGCGTGATATTCTCTGTTGTGGGTAGAAGAGCACACTAGAAGTCTGTAAACATAGGGGTGGAAATACTGCATTCTCTCTCTCTCTTTTGCTCTGTCCCACACCAAAAATAAATAAATAAAAACAAACTATTTCCCCAGTTCTAATGAGCTGAAGGGAACAACCCTTGAGAGGGTTTGAACTACTCCACAGAATACAATTCTACACACTCAACAAGGGAAATGATTCATAAAATATAATGTGGTTAATAAGTAGTGGAAAAATATGATTGTAAGTGGAAAAATATGATTTATATTTTCATCACAAGGTGAAATTTAAGTTGCATTTCCAAAATAAAAGCACTCCTATACACAAGTGGCTCAAGTGGTTAAGATGCTGACCAGGAGGCAGGTCAGCAGTTCAAAACCCAAGTACTGCATGACGGAATGAGCACCAGTCTCTGTCCCAGGTCCTACTAACCTAGCAGTTCGAAAGCAAGAAATTGCAAGTTGATAAATAGGGACCACTTTGGTGGGAAGATAAACAGCATTCCGTGCACTTCAGTGTCTAGGCATGCCTGCCACATGCCCATGGAAACATCTGCAGACGCAGACAGCACTGCCTCTTTGGCTATAACAGAGATGAGCACTGAACCCGTCGGATATGACGGGCTTTTGAACAAGTGTGACCTTTACCTTTATCTATACACAACAGAGATAGAGTGATGAATACTGAATAAAATGTTCATTGAATAAAATAACCTTCTTCTGCAGAAAATAGTTTTCTATTTTTTAAATAATAATCACGTGCTATCAAGTAAATTTTAACTCATTACAATCTTTTCCATGGTTTTCTAGGTAGAGAATGCATAAAAATTGTTTTAGCAATTCTCTTCTGGGGGAGCCCTGGGACCATGCAGCTCAACCTTGACTGCACAGGCTTGTATTTCTCTCTGGAGACACAGTGGGGGAATCAAACTCCCAACCTCCAGCTGCATAGAGGACACAAATAAATTGCTTCAATTTTAGACCAAAGAACAATGTTTCTTATGATTGCCAGCACTCAGAAATCAGAGGACATTGTCTGCAGTTGCTTTCAGTTCTGCTACGATTTATGACCTGGTTTCACTGAATCCAGCAGGGTTGCTTCATGATTGCTCCTACTAGCATGGCTAGTGAAGGAACCACAATAGGAAGATGTTTGCCACCCACCCGAACAGGCATTAAAGTATCACAAGCATGTTACAGCCCCATTGTTAGGCTATAATTCTACAAAAGCTGCCAGCTACTATTTACCACTTCTTTCAAAAAGATTATTTTTTCCGAAAACTGATTACTACTTCCCAGTGCATTCATTTAGGTGCTCATTCCAACTGATGAACAAATATGGTTTGTTTGGGAAGCAATTAAGATCAAATTCTGAATTTATATGAGTACAATTCTATACATGTTTGTTTAGATGGATAGTTCCCATCTAAATCTGTTACAATATTCTTTTTTTTTTTACTCAGAGCCAACAAAGAAGAAGTCACTGACTGTTTGCATATCAATCTGGAAAGCCTTCAATAGGGACAGATTTGCTCTTTGCATCAATATATATTAGCACTTACATTTGAAAATGTGAGACAAATAGTAATCTTCACTATCCAAATATCAAATGCTACCAGAAATATTGCTACCAGATGTTCAAAACAATATTTGGAGAACAAGACAATTAAAAACCAAATTTAAGGATGCATTTGTATAATTGGTAGAAGAGAATCTAACAGTCTTTGTTGATTAGGCTGTAGCAATCTGAAAACATATAAACTTTCTTATAGAATTGCACTTTGGTTACTGTTCTACATCTGGTTCCACATGAAAGTAATTTGAACTTACATTCAAGTAATTATATTCTGAATTACTGCAGTACTTGGTGTTGTATAATGTTGACAATCAATGTAAATTGTCAGTAAGTGGAGATATAGTGTTATTTGGATGTCCACATTGCACACAATCAATGAGACAATCTGGAAAACAATCTACTGTATAATTAATCTAGCTCAACCTTCTCCAAATGCAGTGCGAGAGGGCATTCTGAATATCATATGAAAGAACCTTCTGTGAAGCATTTATTATTATCATTCCAAAACCACATGCGTCATCAGCTAGTTTCCCCATAGTAGTAGAAAATATATTTTAAAAAGTATTTGATTTCCCCCTTATTCATATTCAATAATTAGTACAAAATAATTTGAACTTTTCAGTGTCACACTTTCTCATTTTAACTTTGCTAATAGCATGTATAATAACATTGCCATTTACAAGTGCAAAAAGCTCAAATCATAAGATGAGAGAAATAACAACAGATGATTAGGAAACAACACACTGAAAAGAAAAACAGAGGATGCATTTCTAATCAAATTAAAAGCAAACTTTTTTGTTCTATGATATTTGTAATATCATGGGGTGGAATCACTAGAAGCAACTGCAAAATAGTGTGTGACAGACAATGCAGAGACTAAAAAATGAATGCCAACATGATAATTTCAACAACATCAGCCACTGCCACTATCATTCCAATACAGCATGCAAGATAATGAAAAAAGACAAGGTGTTTCAGAGCATATCTAAATAGCATGTTGTGAAGATATCAGTTTGAACTCCCACATTTAGAGTCACAATTTGCTGGCATTGCATTTCCTGGGATTTCAGGTCCAAATACTGAGACACATAAAATTGAGGGGGAAAAACTCTGAGTCTCAAAGCCAAAATCTAAGAGCCAAAAAATTTAGGCAGGAATGGGAAAAGAATAAACACACTGAATCCTATAACCTTTTAAATTACAGCCATATCACTGCTGATAAAGGTACTTTGCACTAGCTCCACTGACTTAGAGGGTAGAAGAGAAATCTTAATAAATACCCAGGCACCCTTCCCATCCCATCCATGTTGTCACACCACTAGAAAAGATGCACACATACACAAATATGGTCCACGGACATGGGGGCTTTGCAGGCACACCCACCCAAATAAAGACTCAGACACCCACCCAAATAAAGACTCAGATTAAAGGCATCGGGCCACTTTTATTGAATAATGCCCTAGTCCGAATTATCACTTTTAATTGGTGTATCATCCAATTGTAATTCTTTAAGGCAAGCAGGCCGCAGTAACACTGGTAAGGTTCTACCCAAAATGCCAATGGAAATTTGCTACATGTATCTATTTGTATCAATTTGTTTGTTGACACAAACAAATTGTTGACCGGAGTCAATATACTATCTACTGACCCCACCCTATGACGTGTATCCATTCAAATATCAAGGTGATGCAGGCTGTGAAGCTCCTGCCATCACCCCTATCATGGTTCGCCCTTGACTGGCCAATCCTATTTCCCCTGTACCTATCTACGTGTTGGCCAGTCAACTGCGAACCTGCCGGATACCTCTGGGTCATAAATCTTTACCTTACCAGTGCTACCCGCCAAAAGTGACCAAAGTCAACTTACCCCGTATCTCAAACACTAGCGACAGTGTGGGATGGGCAAAAAAGCCAAGAACCAAAGAGCCAATTGTAGGTTCAAGCAAAAATTCCCACCTGGCCCCGAAGCGACCAGAAAATCACACTGTCCACTAGGGAGGGGGTGGAGGGAAAAACTTCTCCGCTCCGTCGCTTCTAAAATGGCAGCACGGCTGCCTCGTGGCTACCCCTTTTAAAAAGAGGTGGCCATGCCCCCTAACTAACCTGGATGTCTGAGTCCGGGTGGTGGTGGTGGGCCGCAAAGATGCAAAGATGCCATTTTGGCGCCACGCTTGCATTTTATGTCTCGCTTATATCACTCCTTGCAAAATTAGAACTCACAAGGCAGATAGGGGCTTTGCTGATGAAAAACAGGTAGAAAGGTGCTTTGACTAAATCAGTTCTGTCCTCAGAACACACATGGGAATTTGAGCATCTTGCTTATGTTTCTCTCTGGAGAAATTCATCAGATTCTTCACCTTGGGAATTCAGATGCAAACATCTAACGAAGTATGTAAGGCTTCTAGGATTGAAGCATCCACACTGGTAAGGCAATCTTTCTCACACTAGGTCAGGTGAAAGGAACTGTAGAATGAACTCACCAAAAGGTGCCTTCATTTTGGCAGCTTCATGTCTGGCCTAGGACCAGGAGAAGAAGAAGCAGAGAGAAGAAGGAAACATGCAGTATCTATTATGACAACTAGCCATGTCTTGTAATAAACATAAGCCTCTGGGTTCATCAACAGGATCAGATGGGAAGAACCGAGACCCACCTTTTATTTATTGCTTTGATTGTATGAGTAACAAGCCTGACTAGAACCTCCTGCTTATGTATAGGCTTTATCTGTGAGCAATATCCTTGGTAAAGGAGTAAACCCTGAACATGGCCGAAAGCTAACAACTCAATCCACCATCTCCTGCCACCCCAAGCCACCAAACATGCCAGTCAAAGGCAGACTCCCAGCCAGGGTCAAGAAAAGACTGCAGAACAGCCCCCCAGATGTTATCCACCCAAAAAGAAGGGGAAGATGCACCAAGAAAGAAGATAAGAGAGAAAAAGCAGATTGGAATGGAAGCCTTTCTACACCAAGCAAACCAACAGACATCCGGGGACATAACAATTCTTTTAATCTTATCACTGCCCTGCCACCAGAAACAACCCTGAATGAGAAAGAAATCTTATCAGGGGAAGATATACCCAGCATAGAAAAATCTCAACACCCACAGTGGGAAATTATCATGCAACAACTATGAGATGGATGCCTAATTTCAGCAGAATCGCTCCTTGCTATATTTGATCGCCTCAACAAAATTCAGGAGCAGATAAATAGATCCTCGGAAAATATAGGTTCTCATTTGTGTGTCAAACATAAATGTATGGAAAAGCCTTCAGATCTGTTACAAGAGTGACCAAAGTATGAATGGGATTGAAGCTAGATGCTCCTCCCTAAATGTGTGGATAAACGTAGAGGCTTTTATGCTTGAATATTGCTACAGAAAAAAGAAACTGTGATGCTACACAAAAAGTAGGTTTATTTAATTGTGGAAAACACCAGGCATTCTACTGCAACCATCACTATTGCTGATAAAAACCCTCATGAATACATTTGCCTTATGTATGTGCAAAACAAAACAGCTGTTACTGCACACTCAGCATTCCACTGTAGATCCAAGGATGCATAAATTCTTATTCACTGCAGTTGTCTAATCTATATATGAATGGCACTACTCATTCTTCCCTTTCACCTCCTGATTGAAACATGTGAGTATTCACTCCACTCCAACGACAATGTACTGTTGTGTGCTGATGACCATGACTTTACTTCCAGAGCCTTCCCTTGCTTTCTACAGTCTACGTTCATTAAGTACACTACAGTGTCCATGATCAGTAGTAGGGTGTAGCCAGGGCTCATGTAGTCAGAAGTACAGTATATGAATGTTTAAGTTGCAGAGAGTATGACACCATCTTCCATTCACTCCAGAGCTTAACTGCCATCCTCTGGTAGCAGCTACAGAAATGGATTTCCCAGGAATTTACATGCTATCCTGTGGTGTGTCATTGTCATTTTTAATTCACTGATAATCTGACTAGGCAATAGTCATAAATACCTTGATTACTGTAGTGTATTCTACAAGAAGTTTACTTGAAACATTATAGTGTATGCAGGTCACAATCCTACTGGCAGTTTACTCAGAGGAAATCACATAAATTGTTGTGGCAAATTGGCATTCATTAACAAGGTGCTGCTTGTGTTCCTTCACATGCCGAGGAAAACCAATCACTATCTCATCAGTGACTGGCAATTGTTGTTTCCTTGACTGAGGCTGTCCTGTAGTGAGGAGGATGCAAAAATTACTGAGCAGAGCAAGGAGCTAGTCACCAGCACTCTAGCAGAAGGATGCAAGAGGCAGTCTAACAATGCAACTGGATTCAAAAGACTGTATCAGGAAAGCATATATAAATGCTTGTATACAAATGCCAGAAGCCTCCGGAACAAAATAGGGGAGCTGGAATACTTAGCAATAGATAAGAATATTGATATCATTGGTATCACTGAAACCTGGTGGACGGATGATAACCAATGGGATACAGTTATCCCAGGCTACAAACTGTACAGGAAGGATAGGAAGGGGCAAACAGGAGGTGGTGTAGCCTTGTATGTCAAAGAAGTGATAAAATCGTATGAATTGGAATATCTAGGTGATTTAGAGTCACCATTAGAAGCTCTGTGGGTAAGACTACCAGGCCACAAGGATGGTCTAACAGTAGGCATATACTATCGGCCTCCGACCCAAACTCTTGAGGGAGACTGGCAGTTGGAGAATGTTGTAAAGGAGGCATCCAAGAAGGGAAGCCTGGTTATAATGGGGGACTTCAATTACCCTCACATAGACTGGGTGAACTGTTGTTCAGCACATGATAAAGAGATAAAGTTCCTAGATATGCTAAATGATTGTTCCCTGGGACAGATGGTTGAAGACCCAACTAGAGGTACAAGAATCCTTGACTTGATCCTGAGTAATACTCAGGATCTGGTGCAAGATGTTAATGTGGCTGATCCAATAGGGAACAGTGACCACAACTCAATTATGTTTAACTTGATCATAGACTGCAAGTCATTGATAAAATCTAAAACAGAGACCTTAAATTTTCAAAAAGGAAATTTCCCAAAGATGAGGAAACTAGTAAAAAAGAAACTGAAAGGGAAAATTGAGAGAGTCCAAACACTCCAAGAGGCATGGAGGCTGTTTACAAAAACAATAACAGAGGCTCAATTGGAATGCATACCCAAAAGGAAAAAGGGCACTGCCAGGTCCAAGAGGACTCCGATGTGGCTTACAGGAGCTGTTCGGGAAGTGATCAAGAGCAAGAAAAGCTCATTTAGAAGATGGAAGGCTTGTCCGAATGAGGACAGCAGGCAGAAACATAAATTCTGGCAGAACAAATGCAAGGCAACAATCAGGAAAGCAAAGCAAGACTTTGAGGAGCGTATAGCTAAAAATACTCAGAGAAATAACAAGGACTTCTTTAAGTACATTAGAAGTAAGAACCCAACTAGGAAGGCCATTGGACCATTAGATGACAATGGAAGGCAAGGGGTTATTAAAGAGGAAACAGAGATTGCAGAGAGACTCAATGAATTCTTTGCTTCAGTATTCACTGAAGAAGACAGAGACCACATGCCCAAAACAGAGCCTATCTTCGTAGGGAGGGAAAGCGAAGAATTAAGCAAGATAGAAATAACCAGGGAGGAGGTCCTTGCATGTCTTGTTAAGCTAAACACTAACAAATCACCAGGACCAGATGGCATCCATCCACGAGTTCTCAGGGAACTTAAAGACGAAATTGCTGATCTCCTAGCCAAAATATATAATATTTCCCTCAAATCAGGCTTTGTGCCTGATGACTGGAAGGTAGCGAATGTAACACCAATTTTCAAAAAAGGATCCAGGGGTGATCCAGGAAATTACCGACCTGTCAGTTTGACATGTGTCCCAGGTAAAGTGATGGAAACCATCCTAAAAGATAGAATTAATAGGTACATAGAAGAGAAGGCGCTGCTAAAGGAGAGCCAACATGGCTTTTACAAGGGCAAATCATGCCTCACTAATCTGTTGGAATTTTTTGAGAGTGTCAACAAGCATGTGGATAAGGGGGATCCAGTTGACATTGTTTATCTGGACTTTCAGAAGGCTTTTGACAAGGTCCCACACCAAAGGCTCTTGAATAAACTTACCAGTCATGGAATAAAGGGACAGGTCTTGTCCTGGATCAGCAACTGGCTAAGGGACAGGAAACAGAGGGTAGCACTAAATGGACACTTCTCCAAGTGGAGGGAAGTAAAGAGTGGGGTCCCCCAAGGTTCAGTACTGGGACCCCTGCTTTTCAACCTCTTCATAAATGATCTAGAGGTAGGAGTAAAAAGCAAGGTAGCCAAATTTGCTGACGACACTAAATTATACAGGGTAGTGAAAACTGTGAGAGATTGTGAAGAGCTCCAGAGGGATCTCTTGACACTGGGGGAGTGGGCAAAACAGTGGCAAATGAGCTTCAACATCAGTAAGTGCAGAGTGATGCATGTTGGGGCAAAAAACCCCAATTACATTTATAAACTGATGGGGTCTGAACTCTCTGCGACAAACCAGGAAAGGGACCTTGGTGTCCTGGTGGACAGCTCAATGAAGATGTCAACCCAGTGTGCCTCAGCAGTGAAAAAAGCAAACTCAATGTTAGGGATCATTAGGAAGGGTATAGAAAATAAGTCAGCAAGTGTCATTTTGCCTCTTTATAAATCTATGGTGAGGCCCCATCTGGAATATTGTGTACAGTTCTGGTCGCCATACCTCCAGAAGGATATTATGGAGTTGGAGAAAGTACAGAGGAGGGCAACCAGGATGATTAGAGGACTGGAACACCTTCCTTACCATCTGAGGCTGCAACGGTTGGGCCTTTTCACTCTTGAACGACGGCGTCTAAGAGGTGACCTGATTGAAGTTTATAAAATCATGCACGGTGTGGACAAAGTAGATAAGGAAAAACTGTTTTCCCTATCGCACAACACTAGAACTAGGGGACACTCCATGAAACTTTTGGGTACTAGTTCTCAAACAAATAAGAGAAAGTACTTTTTCACCCAGAGGATTACTGGTCTATGGAACTCCCTGCCAGAAGAAGTGGTGACAGCTGTCAGACTTGACAGCTTTAAGAAAGGATTAGACAAGTTCATGGAGGACAAGTGTATCAATGGCTATAATTATGGCTACCTAAGGACAACCTCCGGGTTGGAGAGATAGGCAGGATATCTCTCAATGCCATTTCCAGGGAATCCTAAGCAGGTGAAGGCATCTCCTTGGGAATACCCTGAAGGAAATGGTGAGCCACTGTGTGAGACAGAATGCTGGACTGGATGGGCTGTGGCCTGTTCCAGCAAGGCTGTTCTTATGTTCTTATGTTCTTATGACATTGCTCATAAGTCATTGCTCACAATTGCCAGAAGTGAATTAGGGGCAAATTAGGCAGCAACATAAAATAGATTCTCCTTAAGGCTCGACCATTTTCACTCTAGCTGAAAGAAGCCATGTTTTTAATATCTTGAACAAGTTACAACATGTGTAATATAATCAGTTTTGGTTTATCATTTTTCTGATATTAAATTAGTTCTGCTGTATTTTAACATCAGTTTGTGATTATATAAGTGTGCATAAAACTACATGGAAGTTTATATGCATGAAAATAATTAGTCTATGTGGAAACATATAAAAATGTTTCCAACATGTCTCCTAACATGTATTTTTGCACTTATTTTTCAGTCACACAGTTGAGTCCAACCCTTTGTGACCCCATGGACCACCACACACCAGGCTCCCCTGTCATCTGTCATCCTCCTTAATCTGCCCAGATCCATGGACATTACTTTGCCTAATAAAAACTGTTACAATTAATTCCCTTAATAGGATGCATGTTAATGTTATTTTGAAATAAATAAGAATTTTAAGCTCTATTTACACTATACCTGGGGAAACCCACTTCTCTCGCAACTACAGTGAGGACTGCAGATAAACTCAAAGGGAATATGGTACTGGCACATGGAATTAAAACCAATATTATCTCCAAATTCTTCGCCCATAATGGAAATTTTAGACCAACAAAATTGTCCTTTAGAGGTAACAATAAGTACAAGAGAAATTTTAATACGCAAAAAAGCTCTGTTAATCACGGATTGGATTGATAATTGTAATACCATCTTCCAAAGAAAAAGTATTTATGCGGAGTTAGGCTTAAACTGGTTGCAAGAACTACAGATGGAGGCGTGGAATAGAAAGATGAGGGAAAACAATACAATAAATCGGGCATCAACCCCCTTTGAAAATCTGACTCTTGAAGTAAGGAATGGTAAAAAGAATTTAAAAGGTTTAGTGGGTAAGATTTATCAGTTGCTAAATTCTAGTGAAGATACTCAGCACTGGCTTAAAAAAACTTGGGAGGAGGATTTGGGAATTATAATAAAATATGAGAATTGGAAAAAGAAATGGACCCATAGAAGTATGAAATCTCTTTCAATAAAGGAAAAAGAACATAATTGTAAAGTACTTTGGAGGTGGTATCTCACTCCAGCCAAATTACATTTAATAAATAATAAAAACTCTGATTTATGCTGGAGATGTAATAAAGGAAAAGGGACTTACATTCATATGTGGTGGCTGTGTGATAAAATGAGGAATTTCTGGGATGTTATAGAAGAAGAATTGAATAAAATATTAAAAATAACAATAGTGCTAAGTCCAAAGATAGTATTACTAGGTGAAGTGGATGATTTACATCTGGAAAATAATAAAAAAGAATTATTGTTATCTTTATTGATGGTAGCCAGACAGCTAATTGCCAAGGAATGGAAGAGTGGAAATAATATTAATAAAGTTAGATGGTACGCAGATGTTTGGAAATTGGCTCTCAATGAGAAATTAACTATCCAAGTTCACCAGAAAAAGGGGTTACCAATAAAGACACCATTTTGGGAGATTTGGGGTCCCTTTGTCAACTTCGCTTTATTAGGTGATAACAAGTTTAACCCAAGCCCTGACATGATCCAATTTTGGAAACAGAATTGAAGGTAAATGGTCAAGAAACCCCTGCCGACATCCCCCGACAGAGCACAGGTGGTCGGGTTATATTGTTTTATTGCTTTAGGTATTTTTTATAATGTATAGATTTGTTACTGTATTATTTTTTGTATTATTTTCATTATTTGTTTTTGTATTATTTCAGTTCTTAATAAAAGCTTAATAAAATTTAAAAAAATGGTACTGGCACATGAAGTCATAGTCACTGCTATGTAGAAAGTTCCAGATTCTTGACCTACCAGAACTGGTTTCATTACACCATTGCATTCAAATATGAATACAGTGTATGATATGGAGCCGGACTAAACACAAATTTCAACTACAGGGATTGGTGTGGGTGTTTGCAGGAGTGCATGTATGTATGTGTCTTTGCAAATGAAATCCTAGTGAAAAACTCCACATGTGCCTTCTCCTCCATTGCATCTCTGGGTTCAGAGTGAGCTTTCAGACTGATGAACCCCTTGTTCCCCTAACTGTATCTCTGAACTGACCTTCTGGAAAGGAAACCACATAAATTATTCTTCAAACGATCACCTCTTCTTTCCCGCAAGTATGTATAGAGTACAGGCATAGGTGTAATAGTTAAGGAACCAAGATTAAGAGGAAGACAAAACTCTGGAACAATAAGAACTATAATCTATACCTATAAAATGGTGCATTAACCATTGGAATGTGACAAAGGATGTTGCATTAGGCCCCACTAGCCCGTAATGGGCCTCCATTCACTCGCCCGAACCTGGTTCGCAGGTAACAGTTGGGTTGAAATTTTCGACCCGGGGGCAGGAGCCCCCCAGTCACAAACAAAAAAGGGAACTTCAATTCCCAACATTCCTTGCGCCGTGCCGCGCCAGAGCCAATCAGGCTGAGCGGCATGGCAAAAGGAACGTTCGGAAACGCGCCGTGGCCAATCAAAAAAAACCTGCAGGAAAAAAACTGCCACAGTAAGCAAACACGCGCAGACAAAACTACAAGCCCCAGCGTCCTGCGTGCCATTAGCGCGCCAAACGCTGAGGCGGCCTGCGCGCGAAAAAAAAAAAAAAAAACACCCGCCGCTGCTGCCCTTCTTCCCCATGGGCCAGCCAGCATGGCCCGTGGGAAAGAAAGCCCCCCCCCCACCATTGCCCTTCCTTCCCACGGGCCAGCCAGCATGGCCTGCGGGAAAGAAAGCCACCCGCCCCCTCAAAAAGTAAACAAAACAAAAACACACAAAAACACACAAAAAACAGAAAGTGAGACACAAAAACAGCCAAAAACAAACAAGAAAAAACACACAGAACACCCCTCCCCCCAAAAAATCCCAAACACCCCCCTCCCCCCCCAAAAAAGCAAGAGAGCTTACCAAAACATATTCCATCCATGAAGACCGGAACTCAAATGGTTCAAGAAAAAAAAAAAGAAACCCTTTACTATCCAACACAATTTTAAAAAGCCCAGCACCGCCGGGCAAAATATACTAGTCTAATATAAATAACTTAGTGGAGAAGTGAATTATATTTTCCAGTATAATAAAGTTGATGGTTAAGAACTTTCCGGTAATAGCAAAAAGAACATATGCAGTGCACATGGAAGGTTGTATAAATCTCTGGCGTATGTTATTACAATTCTATAATGTAGATTTTTTTCTGAAATTAATATTCCAAATTATTACAATAAAAATAATACAGCTATGTAGTTATATGAAATTACAACTATAGTTCATGGTTACACAACTACTGAATGATGCCATAATAATATAGTTTAAGTGAGTTGCTCTAAAATTGACCTAGAAAAAATGATTAGCATGGTTTCCTAGCCAAAAGCAATGTTTCTAAATAATATTTTAAAGATCTAGATGTAGTAATGAAGATAAAAAAAGAAATAATAAAACAAGAATAATCAAATAATTATGAATAATTTGATTCCACAAATATAAACCTTCGTAAGAAAAAACTTTGTATTTCTGAAACATACATATTCTGACTGGTTTGATATAAGATCTTACAATAATGCCTGATACCTTAGTAAAGGTAAAGGTTTTCCCTTGCTCGAAAGCCAGCCGTATCTGACTCTAGGGTTCAGTGCTCATCTCTGTTTCAAAGCCGAAAAGCCAGCACTGTCTGCTTCTGCAGATGTTTCCGTGGTCATGTGGCAGGCATGACTACACATGGAAGTACTGTATGTAACAATTTAAGGACTAAAATACTTCCATTCTATTTCTTGTCCAGATAACTAGGCAATATAGTATCATCAAGACAGAAATGATAACTGTTGTCCTTGCTATGGCCTTTAAGAGGCCCTTCTTTTTGCGTCACTCATTCTCTTGATATTTATCATTGCAAGAAGGAAAAGGCCTAAAGTAAAAGAACATACTGAATTTAGCTACTAATTTCCCAACAAATATACTGTACTTGTTTCAATGTATTATGTTGCATCAATTCAACTTGTGTGAAAGGTCAGACACAATCAAAAGCTCTACCTTCCAGAAAATACTAGAAAATATATGATTTTGATCACTTTTGATCACAAGTTCAAAGTTGAATCTGTTGTCAAAGAGAAGTTAGGACTACTAAAACCCACCACCATTAACAACAATAACGAAAACAGTCAAAGGCAGGCAGTTGAATCAGGTGCCAAGGTCTATGAACAGCAGTTTGCTTGTTAATAATTAAGCTCCAAAATGAGTCAAACAGAAACAGAATGCTGAACAATTAAGATTCTTCCCATAAGGCCATCTCTATCACTTTATTAACGGCAACTGGGAAAAGCCTTACTGCATTATACTAAATTATATTTGAAGAAAACAAATTAATGCATTCATTTTCTTTTTGAAATTAATTTAAATCTCAGAGGATCCTACAAAACATTTTGTCTTTACTATGCAAGGGAAAAAGTTATGAAAAGCCTTACTGTGCTACTTTAGGCAAAGATGCATTGTTTTGCAGTAAAAGGAACTGGCCGCTATTCCCTGCAAGATGCTTGTATACGAGTACAAAATACATTTTTGCTTCTGTATTTGTTAGCATGAGAAACAACAGAAATGCTGATTGGGTTAATTTTAAAAAATAGTTTTATGTACCTTTGTTTCTCATCCATCATTGCCTAGGTCCTAAGTAATGCACCCTCTTTATTTGGGGGAAATCATGTTTTTTGAGAAGCAAAATAATATTTTATTTGTAATTGTTTGACATACACATTTGCTCATGAAGATTTGTGCATGCTGAAAGAACAAACATGGATTGCATAGGATTTTCCCCACCCAGACAGCATTCTGAAGGGGGTATTCTTTTTTAAGCTCATAGTAATGGTGGCTCAAGTGGCTCAAGTGGCTAAGATGCTGACTGGGAGGCGAAAGGTCAGCAGTTCGATTCCCGACTACTGCAGGACGGAATGAGCTACCATCTTTGTCCCAGCTCCTGCCAACCTAGCAGTTTGAAAGCAAGAAATTGCAAGTAGATAAATAGGGACCACTTTGATGGGAAGGTAACAGCGTTCCGTGTGCTCCGGTGTCTAGTCATGCCTGCCACATGACCACGGAAATGTCTGCAGAAGCAGACAGCTCTGGCTCTTCGGCTTTGAAACAGAGGTGAGCACTGAACCCTAGAGTCGGATATGACTGGCTTTCGAGCATGGGAAACCTTTACCTTTAATAGTGGAATAAATGAATGCGGAGAGGTAATAGGTTAAGAAAAGCTACCCATTCTTGTTCATATCTGAACAAGGGTTTTAAAGACAAATATCTAAGAGCATAAGCAGACTGCCCACTAATTGAGCACTGGGTTAGCCAGAAAAGCATCCATTCTAATTCCGGTATGATGAGCAATGTGTTTGCAAACAGACAGGGGAAGTGGCCTTTTTTTAATCTATACTTTCTAGATCATTACTGATACTTTAGGTTGTTTTTTTTTTTAAAAAAAATCTTTGTGTGTCTGTGTGTATTATAGATTGAAACCACAAAGCGTGTGTTTTCAATCACCAATACACATAGGGGAAAAAATACTTTCTCTGACCATTTGTAGATGATTAGAGAAAGTGTTCAATGTTCTAATGTGCTGAAGGGACTCCTTAATTTTGGATTCTGTTCACAGCATTCACAGGTATTGGGAAAGGTATATTTGGGAACACATCCAAAAAGTTGAACCCCCTGGCTTGGGCTCAAAAGACACACATTGGAGAGAGAGGCTGGGGGCTGGGACCACTCTGCTGTCCAACAAGAGTGGACGCCATTTAAAAAAGCAAACCAGCCCAAAGGCAGATAACCACAGAGTGTGGAATTAATGCCAGTCTGGCCAGGCTCTAAATCTCTAACCACTGTGACTGACACATCCAGTTTCAGGAAATGCTTTATACTAGGCTTCCCTAATCACAGAGCTTTGGGTCAGAGAAGCTGAAGAAATATATCATTCTGGTTTCAGTCTGTTCTCTTTATTTTGTCCTTTCAATATCTGGAATAAACCAAGCTGGATCTGATCATTTTTAACTGTCAAAGGAACACCCAAATTCAAACTGAATCTGTGGCTGACACTTGTTATGTAAGGTATGTACTGTCAAGTCACATATAACTTTTGATAACCCCAATAGGGGTTTTAATATATGTGAGATAAGGAATTATTGTATCACCCCTTATAGCATTTGAATCCAGATCTTCCGAGTTTTAGTCTGTTATGCTACCCACTACTTTATACAAGCTGTCGTGGCTGACACACACACCCTGAGCAATTTTTTTGTGACTCTCCAACCTGCTTGTTTACTTCTATGACTGTCACATCCATACTGTTCTTCCTGCCTCTGGCAGCATCATCTATTGCTGATTTTCCTGCAAACCTTTCTTTAATTTTCCTTCCATTTTTTAAAAAACAAAAATGACAATTGCAACATTGTTTCTTCTGGTCTCTGTGGTTTCTTCTGCCAACTTCCTCCTGGTCACATCCTCCATAGTAGCATTTTGGCCATTTTGAGTGTTTTTCTAGCAAGAAGAGCTCAGGTTCTCACAACATTGACACTTCTTCATTGACATTAACATTTCTTCATTGACAGATGAAGGTCACTACATCTTAACTCTACAGGGAGGGCCTCGATCCCCCGCCACCCAGGCTCCCACTCAGGCACCCTGGGCCTGGCTCAGGGCCTGCTCCCTGCTCCCGCCAGCCAGGTGTGTGCCCTGCCCTCTCCGGAAGGAATCCGGTGTATGGCCGCACAGTTCAACCCAGGTGTTCCAGAGAAGGGCTACCCGCCCTGTCGTCCCCGGAGTGCCAGAGGGCATTGCCACCTCCCACAGGCTTGGCAGCTGGGTCCTACGGGTGAATTGACAGCCCACCAACACCCAAAACAGGCTGCCACTTCCCCTTGCCAGCACACCTACTCGTTGGCATTCCAGGTTTCCTCCATTCTGCTGGAGCTGGTGCTGTGGCCTCCGTCTCCTCTTGCCCGTGGCACTATCAAGTCAATGGAAAAGGTGGGGGTGAATTCTTCATGCTCCCCACCACCCTCAACCCAGCAGGCAAGGCCTGGCTGTCCTTGCATAGCCTCCCGCTCCTGGGAGTTTGTATTTCTGTGAGAGGAAATGTGGCCCCAGTGCATCCCAGGTGGTGTAGGTCGTTGGGTGGGCGGCCCCCATTGGGAAGAATGGGGAGCAGGACTACATCTCCCAGCAGCCTCTCCTCAAACTCCATTGTGGAACTGCCTCCTCAGAGGGGCACACTGTCCCCGAGTGCAAAGGCCGCTGGGAGCTGTAGTCCCGCTCTCCATTTGTCTCAATGGGGGCCAGCCACTCAAGGAACTATGGTCCCCAGGATGCACCAGGGCTGCTCTTCCGTTGCTGTTTGGTTTCTGCTGGCCAGCAGGGAGGGGGGCTTTGCAGCCCATTTTCAGGGTGACAAACCCCAAAATGGGCTGTCGCTCCCCTGCGCTGGCCACCCCAGGCACCCAAGATAGGTGGGTGCGAGGTTCTGGGGCAGTGGGTGCCACTGTGTCATGGCACATTAGTAATAAGAGCCACAACACCTTGGTTTTAGATATAGATAATAGACAATACTCTTGTAAGCCTCTGGGAACTGCAGTTTTCCTTACTAAAGAAAGCATATGGTCCATGCACATCTTGTTTCAGCATTAAAATGTCCTTTTTCTTATAAAATAAGTGGGACTATCGTTCAGTTGCTGCCAGAGGTTGTTTTTCATTTGGAAGTGCAACTCCTGACATGTGTTGGGTCTCCAAAAATAGGCCAGTGGATCCAGAAAAGTTACCCCACCTATTATGGACACATGAAATATACTCTGAGGTGTAAACTTTCCTGTTGTTATTGATAAATTCACATTAATAAGGATGTGGGAACAACAGGAAAAACCTTATACATTTTGGTTTTCTAAAATATATCATCCACCTGCAAACCCAAACACACCATGGAACGAAATTAAAAAGCATATGAAATGATCATCCAAAATGCAATTAGTATTGGTAATATATCTCTGTGATGAAAAACGTTACAGCTACTCAGCTTCAGATAAATATTCCAGTCTTGCTAATACTAGCACTAGCTGTTTTTAAATTAGTCTAAGCAAGAATACATTATGATCTTTGCTCAGATTAAAATATTGTAATGCCCATACAGGAAGTTCAAATGAAAATATAATCATACTTTGAAGTTGAAGAACTCAATCTCAGAGTTATGTTAAAGTTTAGCGCTGACTGTGCAAAGGCAAATGCTGATAAAGATTAAAACAATGGGCCAAAAACACTGCTCCAGATATAAACTTGCTCACAAGAGTCTGAGGGCCATTTGAAAATAATAATTCTGATTTTAAAAGGGGTATGACAGAAAATGACAGAGTATGACAGAAAATAAAATACCTCTATAACTAGATGGTGATTAACAACGGAGCAGAGGGTAGGAAAGATCAAAAGAACCCCACAAGAGACAATGAGATACCTCCAACAGTTAGCAAAGATGGAACACTAACACTGAACTTTTTAGAAGAGAATGTTTCTAAAAAGAGTATCATAGGCCTTGTTCTATGGCTTCCTTCTACAGTACTCCAGTAATACCTGGCTCTAGAACTGGTAAGTCATAGCTTATTATTAAAAAAACAAAAAACAAATAGTAGCTAAGGTGAGCATCATAAAGGAAAGCAGAAGCTAGATAAAGGTGTAGTAGAAATACAGTGACAAAAGAAGTACTCTATATCTCTATCTATTTCTATCTCTCTGTCTCTCTCTATCGATGATATAGATATAGATATAGATATAGATATAGATATAGATATAGATATAGATATAGATATAGATATAGATATAGATATAATGTGCTAAAAATTCAGTGGTGAAATCAGGCAAATTTAGATTCTGTATTTAACGATCATACTGTCCTTCCCTGTCTTTTACATGGCAGTGGCTTTAATTCTGTTATATATTTCCACCAACATAATGCCAGCAAGGTAATTTTCAGTGGTAAATTGCCATAAAATTAAGAATGCAGATTGGTCATTTCCTATTACACATTGAGTCAAAAGCCTGATGTGTGGTAGGAAGTGCCCTTCCCAGCTTCTTAACTTATTGCAATTTGCTCCTGAAAGCTGCACCACTGGCACCATGCTAATAGAGGTAAGTAATAGGTTTCCAGCCAATATGTATCATTTTCCTTACTGTAAGGAAAATTGACTTGTCTGAAATATGGCACTGGAGGAGAGCTTTGCGGATAATCTGGAATGCCAAAAAGACAAACAAGTGGGTTCTACAGTAAATAAAACCTGAACTGTCTTTAGATGCAAAAATGATAAAACAGAGGCTATTATACTTTGAGCACATCCTGAGAAGGCAAGATTCTCTGTAAAAAACAACAATTCTGGGAAACTATGATAGCAGCAAGAAAATAGGAAGACCAAATAAAAGATGGATTGATTCCCTCAAGGAAGCTGTAGGCTTGAATTTGCAAGAGCTGAGTAGTGTTGTTGTTCAGGATAGGATATTTTGAAGATCACATATTTGTAGGGTTGCCATAAGTCAGGAATGACTTGACAGGACATAAAAAGAAAAACTGTGTGTGCTATAAAGAATGCAGCAAAGTGTCAATTACAAGAACATCTGTTTAGATTGTGAACTTGGGTAAGTTTTCCCCCAACTTTACAAATGACTTCATTTAAACTGTCAATCTTTTACCACCTCTGGAAAAAAAATTCCTGCAAACAGACTCAAACAAGATAATTTCTAAACCCATATGGGATTGTTACTCTACAGAAAATACTGAGAAAAAGAAACTCCCCACTATTCTTAATTGATACAGAACAATCAAAAGAATTGCTGTCACTTAACAAAGTGTCTGGCAAAATCAAGAGAGTTTACTTGCAAATTTAGACCGTATTTCCTGAAAGAGGTTCTCAAGCAGAAATGAGCTCTAAATAGGTTTAAACTGACTGTAAAACATACAGTCAAAATTCCACTCTGTTAAAATGGAAAGGCTGTTTCCATCTTTTTATATCCTGTGCTGCCAATTAGTGCTCTTGGCCAACCCACTGTGGCATCTGAAAATATTTGGAGGCCTAAAGGTTCTCCATGACTAAGCTAAAATGTCATCAAAATAATGTTCAGTTTGTCTATGGTTTCTTCATTGTAGTATGGTTCTACCCCAGTTCCTTCATTCTAACCTGTAGTGCCCTCCCTATGCTCATATATGTGAACATAGGCAACACATTATTGCCTGTGAAGCAGATCTTCCCTGAAGAAGCCTGAATCAAATCAAGACTATGAAAGACTCATGTCTGTTGCAGAGATTTAAAGGATGCATAGAGAGACAGGGTCAAAATTGAGGATGTATTTGTCATGTTTCTTATTCCAAGTGTAGTAGTGTAGTACAGTGGTACCTCGGATAATGGTACCTCAAATAAAGTCCGATTCAGATAAAGTCCGATTCGGATAAAGTCTGATTCGGATAAAGTCTGATTCGGATAAAGTCGCGGTTTTCATGCATGTGATGCATCACATAAAGTCCAAAACTGCAAAAAAAAAGTATGTTATCTGGGGTATTTGGTATAGGAACCTCGGAAAAAGTCCATTTTGGACATTATCCGATGCATCGCCCATTTAATTTGGATAAAGTCCAAAATCGGATAAAGTCCAAACTTGTGGAATGGAGTTTGGACTTTATCCAAGGTTCTACTGTATAGTGCAGTGGACAGAGTGACTCCTAGGCTTCGGAAGCTCTTGATTCAAATACTGGCTCTGCCATGGAAAGTCATTTGAGTGTGTGTTTGTGACACTAGTAAAACCACTTTTTAAATACCGTATTTGCCGGCATATAAAATGCATCAAAGTATAAGACACATCCTGTTTTTTATAAACATTTTAAGGGGGAAATAATTTTCTACATTTTTTCATGAATTTCAAAAATTAACTCCAGTGGGATAAGGGCAGGGATGGGCTTAAAGGATCCTTCTTTTCACCCTCTATCCCATTTTCCCCAGCTGGTGGTGGGATGAGGGGTGGAAACAGGCTTACAGGATCCTTCTTTCCCCTCTCTATCTCATTCTCCCTGGCTGGTGGAGAGTGGGCGACATAGAAATCTAATAAATTGAATTGAATTGAATGTGGGGTGGAAATGACTTTAGGGGGGGGGAGAAGAATGATCCTTTAAGTCTGTTTCCACCCCTCATCCCACCACTAGCCAGGGAGATTGGGATACAGGGGAAAAAGAAGAATCCTTTAAGTCCATTTCCACCCCTCATCCCACCATCAGCCCAGGAGAGTGGGATAGAGGGGGGGAAAGAAGGATCCTTTAATTCCGTTTCCACCCCCATCCCACCACAACTGACTGTCAGGAGGTAAAGATGGCTACTATACTTTGAGCACATCCTGAGAAGGCAAGATTCTCTGTAAAAAACAATAATTCTGGGAAACTATGATAGCAGCAAGAAAATAGGGAGACCTATTGCAGGATTGGCCGAGATCTGTCATGCAAGAGGTCTCCTTTGGAAGATGCCCTTTGCCCGGCTCCTAACTGTCAGCAGTGGCTGCTGAACTGCATGAGTGGGGGTGGGGAGTGAGAGTGGCTTTCAAAATAACCCTGTCTCCAGCCCCCAATCCTCTCTAGCCACCGCACCACACCCTGGTGGCGGCGGCCTGTTACTGGCATGTAAGATGCACTCCATTTTTCTGGTGTATTATGTGTCTTATACACCGTCAAACTCAGTATCTCAAACACCTCAGAAACCCTAGTGGGGTCACTGTAAATTGGAATTAACCCTCCCTCTTTGTCTGTGCTTGCTTATAATCTTATACTTAAGCAGCCTTTATCCCAATCTCCCTTTCCTTATGTAAGGAAGGGGGGAAGCTTCATTAAGGTTTGAAGAGAAAATGCAACAAATCTACACTGCACTGTCCCATAAAATGTGCTTTTAAAAATGCATCTGATTCTGAAGGAAAAACTGCAGTCTCAGGTTTTTAAGGGAACAAATCATACTTTATTTCAATTTAAAATTGCCTGACAGATTTTCACCTGAATTTGTGGCCTTCTTTAGGGGCTATACAAAGTAAAACAAAAAGGGGCACAAGGTGAAGTACATTGGCAATTTTAAATTGAAATAAAGTATAATTAATTTACTTACTTCCTGAGACTGCATTTTTTCTTTCAGAATCAGATTTGTTGGAAATACCACTTCCTTCTGTTTCTTTAAAAATTCATCATCTTCCTCCTTCATATGTCCGGATTTGTTTTTCATTTCTTTGCCACAGGCCAAATGTCTGCAACAGTGCACATGATGGTAAAATGGGACTAGAATGAACAAACGAATGAATGAATGAATGAATGAAGTCTGGCAATTACATTTCTATTTTAGCTGCATGCTTAATTGATTTAATTTAAAAGTGTCTTGTCCATCAGAAAATAAAATAAAATATATACTCAGAAAGCCACTCTTTTCTATGCCAAAGGCTATATAGATGTAATTTAACTCACCTGGATTGGATTATCTTGGTTTAGGTACTTCGAGAAAGCTAATCATTTTAGTTCCTGGATAACACTTGCTGTACTGTACATAATGTTAACATCAAATATTAATAAGATGATAGCAGCTGTTCAACAGTGTTGTACCAGACATGTGTTCTTTTAGTTATTCTATCAGCAACTTTCTGGTAAGACATGCCCTCTGCTTTGTAAAATCTAAACAAAGCAGTGTTGCAGAACTAGAAGACTATTCACATTATCGTTTTTAAAACATTGGACAAAATCCTGTTATGTAACTTGATGTCACAGTAACCAGGATTGGGTACCAGATGTATTTAGTTTAAAGTAATCCCAAACTCCCTATCCTCTTCATTTAGGTATGAAGACCGCATAGGGACTTTGAGAGCCTTGGGACATGGAGGAGAAAGCCTTTCATAATAAATAAAATTGCTGCCAGATGACCACCACTTGGATCTGGAATGCTGGTGGTGGTCAGATGACCTTTCTTTACTCCCATTGAAGAGGCTGGTCTGCCAGCCAGTGCTTGAGAGGCTTTTTGCTACTATAACTATTGCTGGAGTTAAGGGAATCTCACCCTCTTGCCATGAGGGGAAAAGTTGCTGATGGAACTGCTACCTCCCCCCACCAAAACAACATCACCAGCTGACCAGTGCCAAGGTGGCCAGTAAGCTTCCCTAGCATTGGTCAGCCAGAAATACTGTTCTTGCCTAAGGATCATTTCTAGATGTTCCATTTTTGCTGTGTGTTGGGCCCTGACCCCAGTGCTATAAGGAATTTGGCAACAGAAGCCCAAGTGTGGTTGAAAAATGGTGCCAATTGCACACTCTTAAAAACCTTACTAGTCTGTCATGTCAGCACCTCAGAGGCTTAGTGGTTAAGACGCTGAACTTGACAACTGGAAGATTGGCAGGTCAGCAGTTTGAGACCAAACTGCTGCATGCCAGAGTGAGTATTTCACCTAGCTCCTGCCAACCTAGCAGTTCAAAAGCAAGAGATTGCAAGTAGATAAATAGGTACCACTTTGGTGAGAACGGTAACAGCATTCTACATGTTTCAGCGTCTAGTCATGCCTGCACATTCAGACAGCACTGCCTCTTTGGCTGTAATGGAAATGAGCACCATCCCCTAAAGTAGGATGCAGCTGGCTTTTGATCAAGGGAGACCTTTACCTAGTCTGTCATGTCAAATGCACATTACATCTTTCCATACATGTAGTTACAACCTTGTGCCAAGTTTAGAGAACACTTAAGCACAGCTACTAAATATTATGTTGCAAATTACCTAGATGTTTCACATCGTCATATTGGGCTGAGTTTCACTCTATGTGCAAAGAAGAGACAGCAAGGCCTGTTTTTGATCCTTTGGGAGTAAACAGAGAAATAGCTTCTGAACTTGTATTACACAATACCATATCTCATAAATTCAGATTATAAAATATCAGATTATCCAAAAGAGTAGTGGAAATGACAGAAATTCCCCAAAGGTTCAGGATGTTAAAAGGGAAATATTATCCATAAACAATCTCATTAATATAATTTCGCCTTTGTGGCAATCAGTTAATCAGGGAAGTTAACTAATGACTAAACAGCTCTTACAACAAAACCAGAACATTATAAAGAAGGACAGAGAACTGCAAGCTATTTTAGCCTTTAAAAACCTAGATTACAAGGGTAGGGACTAATAACAATCATAGTGCAGAGCACCTGCAAGTCTGATATTTGACTTCCAGCCATAAAGCTTGTGAAATGCTTGATAAAATGCTTTTATTGGATCAAATATGGCCTAAACATTTGTGTCAGAACACACATTTCCCCCATGTTAATTTTAGAATTACATATTTATTTTTGCAGAATGATATTTAATGAGTTGCAATCATAACTGTGCCTGCCACAATGTTTGAAACTTTTAAATAGCAAAACAGATGGTCCTAATTATTTAAGTAAAATGCAACAAACCAGTCAAAAAGAATTCAGGGCATTTTATTGTGAGCAAACTAAGATTTTTCTCCTAGTATTTTCTCCATGACAAATCCTTCAGGCTTGAAGTGTATTGAATAGAGATGTCTTATGCGTTATGTATGAACAGATTGCAGAAATAATTTCTTAACCTTAGGAGGATTCACTGTTGTACAAATGTTCTTTTTCTAGGAGTGTCTCTTAGGAAAATGAAAAACCTCTTTCCACCAAATTATTGTCCATTTTTGAATTTGCAGTATATAGTCACATTTCACATATCAAATCTCATTCCCCTCTTTATGAAATAACTTGTGTCTATTACTATCTAAGGATATAAATCTGATAACCAAGAAATGAGAATGTTAAGGTACGTCAGTTATTGTTTTATTTTATTCTGAAAGCCCTCTTGAAATGACCAGCATGGAACACCAACTACATTGCAGGCGCACCCCCCAAAGAAAGACTCAGACACCGGTATATGGATAAAGGCAGTGGGCCAATTTTATTGAATAATGCCCTAGTCCGAATTATAACTTTCAATTGGTGTATTCATCCAATTGTAATTCTTAAGGCAAGCAGGCCGCAAAAATATCACACTGTTCACTAGGGAGGGGGTGGAGGGAAAAACTTCTCCTCTCCGTCGCTATTTCTAAAATGGCAGCTCGTCTGCCTCGTGGCCACCCCTTTTATAGAGGGGTGGCCACGCCCCCTAACTCACCCAGATGTCTGAGTCCGGGTGGGGGCCCCCCCGCAAAGAGCGCGGCGGCCATTTTGGCGCCGCGCTTTCAGTACATGAAGCAGGAGTATGAGTATGAGTAGAATTTACCCATTTTCTGCTTTCCTTAACCTTCCTCATTCACACACAGAGCCTATATTTGCACAATGACATTGTAAAAAAAGGAAAAATATATTTTAATATGAAATATGGTATGCAGTTTTGTACACATCTCTTGTAAAGATATCAAAATGCAATTTGGAATTGACAAGTGTGCAGCAATTACTGTTAAGGCAGGCAAAATTGTCAAGGTGATGCATTCAAATTAGAAAATGAAGGATGTAAAAGCAATAACATCAGAAGAGAAGTACAAGTACATGGGAGATCTGGAAGCTTTTGACCTGCCCCAGAAACAAGTCAAAAAAGCTACTTTTACAAAATACATATATAAAGTTGGTCCAGAAAATATTGAGGTCAAAGCTGAGTGAAGGTAATATCATAAGGGCAATTAAATGTCTGGGCAGTGCCTGTTATACAATATTCTGCTGCAATAATTGATTGGACCTACATTAGGTACACAGGCACACAATAAGAGAAATTTGTTTTGCAAACCATTTGCAAAAGGGCCAGGCTTTGTAGCAGGTTTGAATAATAGCCGGGGATTTTCCATTATTGTCATTTGAACAAAGCTACAGTGTTACTATTTTGTCAGGCTGGCCAATTATTAGGTGCCTGTGTACCTGATGTGTGTATAAATTGAGGCCTCACTCTTATGCCTGTTGAAGTGGACTTGGTCCATGAAAGCTCACATTTAACATTTAAATACAGGAGTTAGTCTTCAAACTGCCATAACATTCTTTGTCTTTTGTTGCTGTTTTGTTTACTCTCAAATATATCATCAGGTAATTCAATGAATTCTTATTGATTTGCCTGAAATTATTAATTTCAAACAGAAAATGTTGGAACAAACTTCCTGGATCTGAGAAAATTGTTAGGATGGATTGGAAAATCATATTTGGCTGAAGGGTAGATAATTTAAGATAGCCCAGGTATCTGGCTGCAGAGCCAGAGTTTGGAACTTCAGTTCTTCATTATGCCTTCTGGGAAATTAGCCAGTCTGTGTGACTTTGGGCAACCTGCACAATCCCAGGGTGTTGTCAGAAAAGGGGAATGGTAAATCACTTTTGAATACTCTCTACCTAGAAAATCATGAAAAAATAGTTCTATGAGTCAGAGTTTACTTGACTGAACACAATAATTATTAAGGAAATTAAACCAGAAACTTGGAGCTGAAATGATAGAACAGCCTCTTAAAGAGCATAATGCGTTCCATGAGATTACTCTTTAAGCATGTTTGCTCTTTAAGTGAAACTCCATTGGAAGTGACCAATTGTGACTTCTGGTGGTGGTGGTGGTGGTGGTGGAATTGCAAACCCCGATTTAGTTGTTAAGCGAGTTTTTGGTTGGTTTTAGTTGTTAAGCGAGGTGACCATTCAGAGAAAATTTGGCTCTTTAAGCGAGTTAGTCTCTAAGCAAGGCACTCTTTATGCGAGGTTTCACTGCATTTTGTAGCTGTAGAACTCGGACTGTGGAAACAAAAAATTATCAGTTTGTTTCTGCTTCATCATAAGATTGTGCAAAATCCTCCAGTATTAACACTTACCTGAAGTATAACATGCCCAGTTTTACCCCTTATATTAGCTTCTAATTTTCAAGCAGTAATGGTACCTATTTCTTGATATGAAAACAATTACTTACTCTGATTATAATGCAGCGTTATAGTAGCATTTTGAAGTAGAATCATTTTCTGCAAATGTTTTGGATTATTTTTCTGTTAACTCAGGCACAAGAACAAATCCAGAGTTAGTAACCTATGTGATGTTAGTTGAGCTCTGAAGTGCACAACACAAGTCATTTGCGGTTGTTTCAGCTGGAATTCAAGGTTACATTTGTAGTTGTACAGATGCCTGCACAAATTTATCTCCAATAAAGCAAAAGTGTTTAGCTTTATTTATTGGCCAATATATTTTTATGCCCCACCCTAGAATTGCATATAATAAAATATTTCAGTGGTGGGCTCCAATTTTTTTTACTACCACACTTGGGTATCGTATGGTGGGCATGGTCAGGGAGAAAGCTCTGTATTGTACCCGAATTAGGACTACTTTATTTCAAAACTTGGATGGACAGGGCCAGCCAGAATTTCTGCTACCGGTTCTGGCAAACTGGTGCAAACCTGCTGATGCCCACCACTGAACTATTTGTATAAGAATCAAGAAATCAAATAGTATTGTTGAACATTTAGATAATTTTCTGACCCAAATCTTTAGGAATAGTTATGGCAGCATAACACTAATGGTGCAGCTTTTGGAGGCAAATAATCTCAAATTAAGAAATCACCAGAGCAATTATCTGCTGCCATAATGTTAATAGTGCAACTTTTGGATGTGTATTGCCTCAAGTTAACAAATCACCATAGCTATCTGCTGAGAGCTGAGTGATACAATTTAGTATACAACAGATAATGTATATGGTAATTTCTTATCTTGAGGCAAATTGCAATTAAATTTTGTACCTGGTCTACATAGTTATGTTTCTTTTTTTACCTTTTAAAAATATAAGGATCATTTAAAAATTGTGTTTATTCTTGAATAAAAACCTTGCCTATATATTTATTTACTTCATTTACATTTTTGTTTTACACCTATACCCAGCTACCAGAATCACAGAAGAGTGTAATACATTTTTAAACAGTTTATTGGTGGCAGAAAGATTTAGTAAGGTGATATATAATAGTGAAGAGAATTGATTCTAAATATATACACTATCTTCTTTCTGAGTCATCATATTTTGGTGAACTGTGAGTACAATTAGTTAATAAAGTAGTATTGCAGTGTTGAGGTGTCATTTGCAGTGAGATTACTACAGTTCTTCACATTGTGGTGTACAGGAGTTGATAATGATATTGCTTTACTCATACCCTTTCTTTTTGAAAGACTTCAAAAGTACTTGGCAAGTAAAAAATGAAGAAACAACAGAATAATCTTAATTTCACATGGTAACACTATAAAGTCTCTGTAATGGTAAAGATAAAGGTCGCCCTTGCTCAAAAGTCAGTCATATCTGACTCTGGGGTTAAATGTTCATCTTTGTTTATAGCCAAAGAGCCAGTGCTGATGTGTCTACAGACGTTTCTGTGGACATGTGGCAGGCATGCCTCAACACCGGAGTGCATGGGACGCTGTTTACCTTCCATCTGAAGTTGTCCCTATTTATCTACTTGCAATTTCTTGCTTTCGAACTGCTAGGTTGGGAGGAGCTGGGACAGAGACCGGAGCTCACTCTGTTGTGCAGTATTCAGGAATAGAACTCTGACCTTCCAGTTGTGGAGTTCAGAGTTTAATCACTTGAGCCACCACAGGCCCTTTACTGTATTGCAAATTCATGTTTAACCCTAAGTTCTAAATGTACAGATTTGATGAACAATGTCAATAAAAAGATACCATATGACAATGCTTCCTTGGGAAGAGAAGGAATAAAGTGAAGCATCAGTGTGCTTGTCTGGAACAAAGAGCTGAGTGAAGCAAACACGGTGGTTGTTTGGAACACAGAATGGAGGGGTCCAGTTCAAGTATTTATTGTCGCTTTCTTTGGTTTGGTAAATTCAGTCACATGGAAGTCTCTTTACAATGCTGCCAAGAGGTCTCACCAAGACAACTTGACACAGACTGGAAATAGGATGCCTCAGGGTAGCTTTGACGCACAGGGGAGTTGGCAGTGGATAAAGGAATGAATGTAGACAGAAAAACTAAGAGCAGCTGAATATTCTTTTGCAGGGAGCAAGATGACTAAGTACTCAAGAGAAAACATGTGAACTTGGATGTACCTGAAACAAATATTTTTGCTAATACTATGCCAATCAAGAAAAATCAGGATTTTTTTTTTGGGGGGGGGGGATGCTGCATAAATCATTTTGATCACTTTTGATCTCTCTCTCTCTCACACACACACCATGATCAATCAATTGATCATTTATATATTGCCTTATTGAGCAAAGCCACTCAGGTATTACTTGGGACTTCCAGTTGCAGTTGTCTGTCAGTATTTTACTGTAATGCAAGGCTGGAAGAAGCATGGGCTGGGATTAAAATTGCTGGGAGAAATATCAACAACCTGAGATATTGCAGATGACACTGCCCTAATAGCATTTTGACAAAGTAACCAGAGGATCTCCCTTCCTGGAGGTGACACATAGGTAATAAGTATATAACATTCTTGTCACGCTAAATTAGATGGTAGGGTTTGTGTGCAGAAAAAAAGACAGGTTGGAGCTTGCTTAGATATCAAATAATTTTGATCTGGAGGCTTCGGCAGACATTGTGGTTTGGATCAGATTCAAAATGGCTAAATGTTTGCTTTAGTTCCATTTCCATTGATTCTCCCATTAGATATGCCCAACAGGCCTAATGAGAAGATCAAGAAATTATTGTAAAACTGTTGTGTATTGAGGCACATTTGCAAAGAAGCGCAGGAGTGCTCTTGCAAGAGGAAAATGGCAGTTTCCCACCATTCTAGCAAGAAGCCCAAAGTGGCGAGAAACCCCTGCAAAAGGGTGCACTTGTTAGACTAAACCAAGCCCTATGATTGGTTACAGTTTGGATCCTGTTCTCAATTGGTTAACTGCATATATCCGTGTTATGATTGGTTAGTTATGTTCGTCCGGCGGGACACTACCTTGTATCCAGGAGCCACCGCCGGGGAGACACTATATAAGCCCCATGGGTAAAATAGGGTGTGGCCGGATGGGATCTATACTTCCCATGCCATTCGGGTAGCTGGGTAGTGCTATGCCTGGGTCCCTCCACTGCTGTGCTTCATGGTAGCACATATATTGCCCTAAGATGGGTAAGAGTCTGGACAGACTGAATATGCTGGGATTGTATAGCCATTTTGGGATCCGGAATGCCTTGTAAACTCATCTCTATTTTGACTGTTAAAGAAAGCCTGTTGCTGTTTGTTACATCGTTGTCCTAGACTCGTGCTTATAAGGGCCGGATTCAACAAAATCTTTCTTCTTTTGGTCAAAATTTGATCACATTTGTAGGCACAGGAGCCTCTTCTGAAGGGATGACGTACATTAAATGGGTGCACTATTGCTTTTTGGATTTTGCTTTCATGTAAGAAGTATGTGGTATAATACTCTTCCCTTTGTTTTTATTTAGTGTCTTTGTGAACTAAGTTAGTGTAATTGGAATCAGCTGCCATCCCTAAACAATCCCAGATGATCCTTAACCACTTTTGTCATAATGCAGACACTCTTTGTACAGACTCAACTGGCTGCCAACACAGTAGCACAACTTTCTGCCCTGCGTGTGTGTGCTCCTTACAATTAATCTCAATGTGAACACTGCTGTTTCTTGCAAGGATGCTTTTTTATTTCTATTCTTCATCACATTTGAGATATCCCAGGGCTTCCCCAAGCTTTTCAGTAACTCGTCCTCCCCATACTATGAATATAACAATAGCAAATCATACTAATCTTCCATACAACTGTTAAAGAAATATACAGTACATGCAACAAAGAGCAAAGATGAAGAAGAAAAGCATGCAATATGCAACCTATTAATACCTCATCTCACACAAAAGTGGAAATTGTGCTGAAAGTAAAAAATTTCACAAGGGCTGCAAATAACAAGATCTGGTGAGGTTGTTAATTCATACGGTCACCATAAGTCAAGAAGTAACTTTACAGGATATAGGAAGAGGGCCAGAATGTGGGTGGGTAAAGACGGCTGAAGGTAAGTGACATAGTGAGTAACAATGTTTAAGCATGAATTAACTAAAATTAACTCAGTAAGTTAGATATCTGCTGACCAATATGCTACATAGCATAGTCTAAGTTAGCTATCTAGTTGTCATTTTACCTCCCAGGAGAAGAGCTAGCATTTAACAGATTGCAAAATCGTAGGATTCTCCCAGAAGAAGGGAATAACTACAAAGATAACCACAACAAAAGTAAATATAAAAAAATAAATAAAACAGTACAGAAGAGGAACAACTAGTCTAGATTAAAGAAAATTTATACACCAACATCACTGGGAAAACATTCTGTTATGAGTTGCTGCTCCTAAAGAGTCACTTGCAGAGAGCAGTAAATGCAAGCGCGGCGCCAAAATGGCCGCCACGCTCTTTGCGGGGGGCCCTCCCCAGACTCAGACATCCGGGTGAGTTAGGGGGCGTAGCCACCCTCTTTAAAAGGGGTGGCCACGAGGCAGCTTGGCTGCCATTTTGGAAGCGACGGAGCGGAGAAGTTTTTCCCTCCACCCCCTCCCTAGTGGACAGTGTGATTTTCTGGTCGCTTCGGGGCCGGGTGGGAATTTTTGCTTGAACCTACAATTGGCTCTCTGGTTCTTGGCTTTTTCGCCCATCCCACACTGTCGCTAGTGTTTGAGATACAGGGTAAGTTGACTTTGGTCACTTTTGGCGGGTAGCACTGGTAAGGTAAAGATTTATGACCCAGAGGTATCCGGCAGGTTCGCAATTGACTGGCCAGCACGTAGATAGGTACAGGGGAATAGGATTGGCCGGTCAAGGGCGAACCATGCAAGGGGTGATGGCAGGAGCTGCACAGCCTGCATCACCCTGATATTGAACGGATACACGTCATAGGGTGGGGTCAGTAGATAGTATATTGACTCCGGTCAATAATTTGTTTGTGTCGACAAACAAATTGATATAAATAGATACATGTAGCCAATTTCCATTGGCATTTTGGGAGAAACCTTACCAGTGTTACTGCGGCCTGCTTGCCTTAGAGAATTACAATTGGATGATACACCAATTGAAAGTGGTAATTCGGACTAGGGCATTATTCAATAAAAGTGGCCCGATGCATTTAATCCAATACCGGTGTCTGAGTCTTTCTTTGGGGGGGGGGGGGGGGGTGTGCGCCTGCAAATACATTTGTTGCTCTCTGCCTTCCAAAATAATTGTGACAAGTAAAACTTGCTGTTGTGTCCAAAGCCTAATTCTGGTTTAAAAGACAAACCGTGCCAAAGCGGAAGAGCAGACGCTCGCCATTTCTAAAGGCACGAAATTCAAATGTATGTCAAAGCGGGAAATGTTGAACTTTGTTTGTCCTTTGGAAGCCCGCCTAAATGTATCTTGTTTTGTAATGGTCAAATCACTGTATATATAGAGGCCACCCCTGTACATAGTCCCCAGCCCGAGTCATGAGCTCAATAAAGAATCAGTGAGTTTAACCCAATCCTGCTGGTTAGAGTACTTCTTGCGCTGGACTCAACACTTGCCAAACTCATTGCCTAAGTAGAAACTAGATTAATCAGTCATAAAAACACAAAATCCTTTATTACTCTCTTCTCTTGCATTTGATGAATAGCTTGCCATTCAGCCTACAAACTAAAATAGAAAATACAGGTAATCTTCAAAGCTTGTTGGTCCAAAACTTTGCTTTCATTTGCTTTGAACCAAAGCTGCCTCTCAGAGTGCAGTTGTCCCCAAAATATTGCATTGTCTCAGGATTGAAAGTCTACAAGGTCCTTCTCAAGTGCAATAATTCTATGCTGAGCTGCGACATTGCTTCTTCTTCATGATGACTGGCAGTTGTTGATTCTTTCTATCTAGGCAACTGTGGTATTTAGGCCTTATAAGGTTGTCTAGTTTTTTGCAAAAGAGTAATGATTGTTAATGATTGTTAAAATAAATGATACAGGAAATGTTACCATTTCATATGCTTCTGATGTTTACTTCAGTGGAAAATGATAACATCCTACTGTCTAGTTTAGACAGACAGGCAGACAAATAAAAAAACCTATTGAGCATTTAACTACAGATGCTACCTACCTTGGCCAAAGCACTTCAGGCAGCTACTGTTATGATTATAAAAAGAGAAATGTATTTCCAGCTAGAGGTGCCCTTGATGTTTTTACTACAGCTGCTTAAGAGGCTGAACACTCGAGCTACTTACGAGTTTAAGGCAGCTTGCCTGTTCAGCCATACAAGCAGCATTAGTATGGTAAACAGACATCTGCAGGTACATTGTTTATTTATTTTCATCATTTATACCCTGCTTTCCTCTCCCAAGGGAGACCCAAAGCGGCCTAACAGCATATGAAATAGCAATTAAAACAACACAGTTAAAACATCAATCAAATATAAACACAGTTAAAAACCCCTATCCAAAAATTACATTTAAACCCCATAAAACCACATAAACGACCTTCACCCACCCTCCATCCATATTAAAATAACAAAAACTAAAAATCTGAAAAGGGCTAAACAAAAAGGACTGACAGGCCAAACTCCCATAAAGGCTAGACAAGCCAGCGGGGTTAAGAAATAGAATCATTCTCACCCCAAACCTGCTGGCATAGCCATGTTTTCAGATTTTTTCTAAAGGGGAGCAGCTCCGTCTGGAGGCGGAATTCTGGTGGCAAAAGGTTTCAAAGGGCCGGGGTGGATACGGAGAAGGCCCTCCTCATGGTCCCCATTAGATGTGCTTCCTTCACTGATGGGAGCAGCATGGAACCTCTCCGGTCTGCCCTCATAGGACGAGTAGAGGACCTTGGAGCAACGCTGTCTCTTAAGTATCCTGGTCCACTGCCATGTAGGGCATTAAAGGTCAAAACCAGCACCTTGAATTGCACCCGGAGACATATAAGAAGCCAGTGTAACTCCTGGAGCAGTGGTGAGGCATGTGCATAATGGTCGCACCCCATCACCACCCGAGCAGCCGCATTCTGGACAACCTGAAGCCTCTGAATGGTCATCAAGGGCAGCCCCATGTAGAGCGTGTTGCAATAATCCAATATGGAGGTGACCAGAGCATGAGTGACTGTGAGCAAGGAGTCCCGGTCCAGGAATGTGCGTAACTGGCGGATGACATGGAGCTGTGCCACCTGCTCGCCATGCAGCAGACACGAATCCAGGAGGACCCCAGATTACAAACTGGATCTGTCTGGCGCAACACTTCCCCATCCAGGACCAAAGGTGGAAGCTCCTGGGATAGCACAGGACTCCGAACCCAGAGCCATTCAGTCTTACCAGGGTTCAGCTGAAGCCCATTGTCCCCCATCCAGACCCTAACAGCCTCCAGGCACCTGGTCAGATATCTGACTGTATCACTCGGGTCCCCCTGGGCTGAGATGTGCAATTGAGTATTGTCCACATACTGATGGTACCTCACCCCATATGAATGGATTATCTCACCCAGCAGTTTCATGTAGATGTTAAATAGCAGAGGCGAGAGTACCGAGTCCTGAGGCACCCCAACATGGGAGAGACCTCAGGCTGGACAACTCGCTCTCTAAAAACACCGACTGGGACCGGTCCCTCAGAAATGAGGTAAACCAGGACAACACAGTGCCCTGGGTCCCCAAACCTCAGAGCCGTCCCAGAAGGATACTGTGGTCGATGGTATCGAAAGCCGCTGAGAGGTCAAGGAGAGTGAGAACAGAAGGATTTCCCCTGTCTTGCTCCCACCAGAGATAATTCATGAGTGTGACAACTGCAGTCTCGGTACCATAACAAGGCCTGAAACCCTCCTGGAAAGGGTCGAGATAATCCGTATCATCCAGAACCCCCTGGAGCTGTCGCGCCACTGCCTTTTCCAAAACCTTCCCCAGAAAGGGGAGGTTGGAAACTGGTATAAAATTAGCAAGGACTGTTAGGTCAAGCAATGGCTTTTTCAGGAGGGGGCATACCAGAGCATGTTTAAAAGCCACCGGGAACACCCCCTCCTGCAAGGAGGCATTCACCATCGCCCCAACCCAACTGCCCATTGTGGCCTTGGCAGCTTTCACCAGCCAGGCAGGACAGCAGTCTAATAGGCATGAACAGCTCCCAGGAGCCTGTCCACTTCATCAGGGCCAACAGGATCAAACTGGTCCCAGATAACATGGCTAGACTCTGCACCAGTCCTCTCCAGGTGAGCAATTTCCATGTCAGGATTAAACCCCGAGTGGATGCGAGCAACTTTCTTTGTGAGATGGTCGGCAAAATTGTCAGCAGAACCCTGCCACCCAGGCCCCAACCCCTCCTTACCCAGAAGGGACCTAGTGACCCAGAACAGGGCTGCTGGATGATTATCAGCAGAGGCAATGAGAGTGGTGAAGTATTGACACTTCACCACCCTCATCGCCACGAGGTAAGCTCTGATAGCGGCTCTAACTCGTGTTTGGTCACACTCGTTGAGTCTTCACCCAACGATGCTCCAGGCATCTCCTTGCCCACTTCAGCTCCCCCAATTCATCTGTAAACCAGGGAGCTGTGCGTGGCCTGCAGGCAGGGAGATGCTGCAATGGCGTGATCGTATCCAAGACTGCCGTAGCCTCCTTCTCCCAAAGAGCCACCAGAGCCTTGGCCAAATTGCACAGTCGGTCCAGAGGAAGCGACCCCAGCTCCATCTGAAATCTCACGGAATCCATCAGTTGCCGGGTCCGGACCAATTTAACCGGTCCTGCCTCCCTACGGTAAGGCATCGCTCCCTGAAAATCCAGAGACACCAGATAGTGATCTGACAATGGCACTGCCGTTAACTCTATATGCTGTAATTTCAGATCACTCAGCCACCGCTCCGACAGGAAAACTAGAACAGGAATATGGCCACTGTATCTGGTAGGACCCTGAATTACTTGAGTCAGGCCCACAGCTGCCATGGTAGCCATGAACTCCTGAGCAACCTTAGAGGACAGCCCCAGCGAAGGAAAGTTGAAGTCGCCCAGGACCATAAGCCCCGGGAACTCCAACGCCAACGCTGCAACCACCTCAAGTACATCGGGCAAGGAATCCACTACCCTGCAAGGGGGCAGGTACAGGAGTAGGATTCCCCACTGAGCCTTAGGGCCCACCCTCAGAAGCAGAAGCTCACAGCCATGCACCTGTGGTGCGGTGACCCTGGAGACTCCCAGTGATTCTCGGGCTATAATGGCTACACCACCGCCCTGCCCCTTAACCCTAGGCTGATGCCAAACCCTAAACCTGGCTGGACACATTTCAGATAAAGGGACACCATCCTCCGATGTCAGACAGGTCTTGGTAATGCATGCCAGATCACCTCGCTCCCTAAAGATCAAATCACATATGAGGGAAACTTTATTTTTGATTTGATTTGAAGTTTAATTTATATACCGCTTTTTTCAACCCAACAGGTGACTCAAAGTAGTTCACAAGAACAACAAAATAATACAAGAATATAAATACAGCATGATTGATACAAAATGAAAACAACAATATAATACAAAATATCAGTACAAGATATTTCATAAAATCAATATCAGTAAACAACAGAACAATAGAATCTCCAAAAATACAAAGTACAAATACAATTCAGGTCAACATATCAATAAAGAAACAGTAATAAATACAGAAAATACAATAAAACACATTTCACCACATAACATTTCAATAAATACAGTAATATCAAGGGAATAACTACTTTATTGCATACCGACCTGGCATTCATTAGCAGCAGCCTAAGGAAGGGGCCACTCTGAACCTGTTGTCCAGGAACCAGAGATCGAACCAGGGGAATGGAATGGGGGACAGGAAATAAACATCGGCCCCTCATTCCCCATGTGCGGCCCATCCCTCGGTTCTCACCATATCACCTCATACCTGTCACTACAGAGATTTGGGGCCCCAGAACCTTAAGACTGCCTCCAGAACAGGGAGCTCTCCCCACCCCATGGCCTGATGAATCCCCATTTCTCATCCACCCATGTCGCCTCCTGAAGTCCAGGCACAGCAACCGTTGTTGGCAATGTCAACAAAGCCACCCGGGATCCCCACTGCCAAACTTAATAAACTGAAAGTATCCTGGTTAACGAGAGTTAGTTTGGGGCGGATGAAAATTTTACCCAAGCTGAACTTTGTTCTAGGAAATCTTCCTTTAAAAATATGTAACAAACAATTAAAGGAATGGCAAAAAATGCTTGACAAGTTTTGTAATGGAGGAAGGAGGCCCAGGATAATGAAATCTTTATGGTATCAAAGTCAGGAAGACAGTGGACTGGGTATTCCCAATATAGTAAATAACTATAAAGCATTTCAATTGAAAAGAATTATAAACTTATTAGTACAGAAAAATGATGAGTTTGAAGATATGAACCAGATTGAATACAAGAAATATATGGGGAGTTTATTTTTGTGTACCCAAGATAAGAAATTACAAATTAAGACTAGGACACTAAGGGAATCTTACTTATTCTGGAAAGGATTGAAAGAAGAACTAGTAAAAAGGGATTCTCCAGTTTTGGAAGTAATGGATTTCGCAGATTGTCCATTAAAAGGGATGAAAGATATGAAACAGAAATTAATGCAGAACAAAGTATTACAATATAACGAGTGGATTTTAAAGGGGTCTACATATCAATCAATCAATCAATCAGTTTAATTTATATCCCGCCTTCCTCAGCCGAGGCCGACTCAAGGCGGCTAACAACATAATCCAATAAAGTAACAATAAAAGGATAATACAGAGATACAATAAATTCAAAATGGAAAACAATGCAGATAAGCATAATATCAAAATACAAAAAACTACACTACATAATTAGGTCATAAAAATACAATAAAAATACAATAAAAATAATTATACTACAGCAAACCCAACGTATCAAATGAGAGATGGGATTTATCAAAGAGATGAGAGATGGGATTTATCAAAAGTTAGATTTAAATTGGTTTCAAAAAATTCAGGTTGAAAAATGGGATAGTAAAATAAGAAAGAAAGGTCAGTTTGATAGAAAGATATCAAAGTTTGAAGAGCTGATTTATAGTTTAAGAAAAGGGACTATGGCTAAGAAAGGTGTGGTAGGTAGATTATATAGAATGTTGAATAAAAAGGAAGAGCCTCAAAGGTTATTAAAGAATGGATGGGAAGAAAATTTAAGCATAACGATAAGTGAACAGGTATGCAAAAGAAAATGGAAGCAACGAATAATGAATCAGCTATCAATTAGAGAAAAAGAACATAACTTTAAATTGATCTGGAGGTGGTACTTGACCCCAATTATTTTACATCATATAGATAAAACAAATTAAACAAATGCTGGAGGTGCAACAAAGAATTGGATACCTATGTACACATGTGGTGGAACTGTGAATATACGCAGAAATGTTGGAAGATGGTTGAGCAGGAGATTAGTAATATTTTTGAAAAAATATAGTATTAAATCCAAAAATAGTTTTACTGGTTCAGTTTGAAGATATATGTGTGGATGATAACAAGAAGGAATTGTTGGCCATTTTGCTATCAGCTACAAGGCAAATAATTGCTTCAGAATGGAAGAGTAAAATGAATATAAGCAGAGAAAGATGGTATAGACAGATATGGTGGTTGGCTTTAAACGATAAACTAACATCAGAAATGAAAGTGGAAAAAGGAGAAGTTAATAGTAACTCATTTTGGCAAATTTGGAGATCATGGGTAGTGCATCGTTTGATAAGCAAGGATGGGATAAAACCAGTACAGGAAGAATGTAAATTTTGGGCGAATTTATGAAGAATTGTGATACTGGCTGGCAATTTTCAACTTGTATAGCATTGGGTGTGGGGTGGAGGGTGGTGGGAGTGTTAGGTAGTATGTATTACATGTTTTAATGTGTGTTATGTTGTTTGATGTATGTGTTTTAATAATATCAATTAAAAAAATAAAAAAATATCGAATCACATATGAGGGAAGCTTTATTGCATACCGACCTGGCATTCATTAGCAGCAGCCTAAGGAAGGGGTCACTCCGAACCTGTTGTTCAGGAACCAGAGATCGAACCAGGGGACTGGAATGGGGGACAGGTAATAAACATCAGCCCCTCATTCCCCATGTATGGCCCATCCCTCAGTTCCCGCCATATCACCCCATACCCATTACTACAGAGATTTGGGGCCCCAGAACCTTAAGACCGCCTCCAGAACAGAGAGCTCTCCCTGCCCCATGGTCTGATGAATCCCCATTTCCCATCCACCCATGTCGCCTCCTGAAGTTCACACACAGCAACCATTGTTGCCGATGTCAACAAAGCCACCAGGGATCCCCACTGCTCCTTTGCAACTCCTGCCCATCTTGCCACGAGGGGAGCAGGAGGAAGAGCCAGAAAGTTCATAGATCCTCCTGGCCTCTTTTGCCCCCATGGTTTTAGGGGCAATGACAGCGGCAGCATCGGAGGTGGCAGCAGTGATAAAAGAGCCGCCTGAGCCCCCTGCTGCTGCCTCTGCGCCCCCCTCAGCCATCGCGCAAAGGGGGGTGCCAGGGACTGGTTTGAGGAGGAGGAGGAGGCTGTGACAGTGGCAGTTTTTATGAGTCGCCCAAGTGGACTGAGTTCAGTCTTCCTCATCCCCACCTCTTCAGCCCCCACGGTGTTAGGGGTGGCAGCAGCAGCGTCAGAGGTGGTGATGGTGAAGATAGAGCCGCCGGGGTCCTTTGCTTCTTTGCCCCCCTCAGCCATCCCACCATGGGGGGTGCCGGAGACTGGTACGAGGAGGAGGAGTGTTCTTGGCTCGCCTCCTTTCTCCACCTCCTCGACTGCTACAGCGTCAATGGAGTCAGCTGCGGTGGCTGCAGCGGCAGCAGGGCCATTGGGGTCCTTGGCACTCCCTCTTCGTCCCCCTTGACCATCTCGCCATAGGGGGTCCAGGAGGAGGAGTCGGCGAGGAAGAAGCTTCCAGCTGGGAGCAATTCCTGCCCCCTCCCCATCTCCACAACGACCTGAGCACATGTGAAGATGGTCTCGGTGGGGACGGGGGATTTGGCAAAGGCAGCAGGAGTGGCGACAGTGGAAGATGGGCCACCCTGGTCGCCCTCTGCCTTCTTGCCCCTGGTGTCCATCTGGGTGAGGCAGGAGCCGAAGAGGAGGTGGTGGCAGAAGCAGTCTTTAAACCACCTGAGGCTTCCAGCTGGGAGAAATTCCTCCCCCATCCCCATCCCCGCAACAACCTGAGCACAGGTGGAGATGGTCTCGCTGGGGACAGGGGCTTTGGCAAAGGCACAGACTTTCTTTTCCCATCTAAATTTAGAGACTTTCAACTTTAATGGGCGGGGAGGAGAGAGAGATCAGTACAGGCCAATATTCATTCCAAGTTCACTGCCAATGGTTGGCTGGATCACTTAGGTCAAATTGGGCACTATCCCCAAACAGCACACCTGTTTGCCTTCTAAGCTGAAGTATTGTTTCCACAACATTTTCACCCTGTTGAACAGCTTATGAGTCTGCAGGTGAGGAGGAAGAAAACAAAAAAGTGATTGTTTTCAATTGGCCTGCTTTGAAAACAGCAGCAGTCAGGTGCATTTTTACTTTGGGAAGAAAAAGTGTATTTTTCTGTTCTTTAGAACTGTAATTTTCTTATTTTAAGTCCATTGAATTTCGATTGCTGATTTACTTTATTTTTTGTAATTACATTTTTGCAATCATTTGAATTTTTATCTTTTTGAAAAATTTACATTTAGTTTAATAATTTTGTCAATATTTTATCAAGGTGTCATCTTTGGAGTAGCAAGGGTGTGTTTAACAAAGGTGCTTTGAGAACTCCATGTTGCATTGGACTCCATGCTACATTATTTGGTTTCATACTGCCTGGACTGGTTGTCGTTATAGATTTTACTTTCTTAGGATCAAAGATCACTGCAGATGGAGATTGTAGCCATTAAATAAAAAGGCGACTGATTCTTGGGAGGCAAGCTATGAGAAACCTGGAGAACATAGTGAAAAGTAGAGACATCACATTGCAAACAAAAATTTACCTAGTCAAAGCAATGGTTTGATAACACCGCTTTGAGTTGCCCGCTGGGTGAGTAAAGCGGTATAGAAATTAACCTTGAAATGAAAAAAAAAATGAAAAATGGTATTCCCAGTGGTAATGTATGGTTGTGAGAGCTGGACCATTAGGAAAGCTGAGCGCAAAAGAATAGACGCCTTTGAAACGTGGTGTTGGAGGAGAGTTTTGAGAGTCCCCTGGACAGTGAGGAGAACAAATAGGTCAATCTTAGAAGAAATCAACCCTGGCTGCTCCTTAGAAGGTCAAATAGTAAAGATGAATCAAAGGACTTTGGACATCAAATGAGAAGAGAGGATTCACTTGAGAAGGTCTTGATGCTGGGAAAGGTGGAGGGCAAAAGGAGAAGGAGGTGGCCAAAGATGAGATGGCTAGATGGTATTGTAGATGCAGTGGGCACAAGCTGGGTGGGCTGGGAAGAATGGTGGAGGACAGGGGTGCCTAGAGATCAATGGTCCATAGGGTTGCAAAGGGTCGGAATCGACTGTGCGACTGAACAACAAGACAAGTTTTGTCTCTTGGAGAAGACAGGGAAATCTAGAGGGGACTACCCAGGAATCTAAGTCCACGATCTCTGAAGCAGTTTTACGGTTTTAAATGCTGGCTTTGGGAAAGAGTAGAAATTTGGGTTATGTGGTCCTTCTCTAGTTGAATTCTGTGGATTAAACCCATGGATTCACTGCATGTTGTGTAGTGTTCTATCATCCCCAGCTCTGCATAGCACTGACTAGTATGACTTTTACCTCACAGATAAACCACAATCACTACCAGCTGCTGCTGATCATTTATTATGTGCTTTCAGAGGATAATTCTGAATCTTTAATTATTACTACAGGCAGAGAATTAGTGGCTTGGTTCCTTGAACTATTTTAAATCTGAGCTGATTACAACTGGAGACTTTTTGTTTAGATTGCGAAATGCTCTTATGCAACATGTTCAACACAATCATATTATATATATATAACATTAATTATTGGAATAAACAGACTTACTGGCTTCATCATCAGATATTTTGAATATGACTTGATTATAATTGTATTTTTAAAATTTACATTCAAGTGTTGTTCAGTTTAAAATTATGAATTTATATGAAATATAAATAAAATTCAAAAATAATAATGTTGAAATAATTTGACCATTTTTGACATGAAGTAAGCCACTTCAATAGTGTTATTCTGGCTGTTTACCAGATCATCTTTTGTACATGGGTTAGGATATACATTGCACATAAATGTTGCATTGATTGTATTTCTCCATATTCACAGAAAATTTGTCCCATTTTCTTGGTAATACTTTGATCTTATTTCATTTCAAGAACTATTAAGTAATTTTCAGATGGTCTAAGCAGACTCACGTCCTGGTGGGAGATAGACTTTGCCGTTCATCCATTTGGCATGCTGTTTTTTTGCTCTCCATAGGTTTAACCTAGGCTCTTCTGATTTAGTATTTAGAACTTGACAAGTGTGCAGAAAACCATTCCTCTATTTTAGCAGTTGTCTAAGGCAGGGGTGCCCAAACTATGACCAATGGGCCAGATCCAGCCCATGGTGCCAAATCATCCGGCCCACGCCACCCTTGCCACTCCCAGAAGCAGAAATAAAACTCTGCCATAACTGACCTGCAGCTTTGTGAGTGCATTTATGACAGCTGCAGGTGCATTTACAGCAACTTTATGCATGCACAGGCACCTTTTACTTCGACTTTGGGTGGGAGGAACCATGTGACTGGCCTGGTCAACCACGTGACTGGCCCACAGCCCGAAAAGTTTACTGTTGTTTTACCTTATTTACTAACACCAATACAATCACAGCATACAATGTCTATCATTCCTAGTTCCATTCTCACAGTTTTCAGCCTGTTTTGACTATTTTTAAAAGTAAACTAATCAGCACCTGCCTTGAAGGTCATTTCCCAGGCTTCTTGATTCCCTGCTGAGGGAACAAAGAACTCAAAGAACTACTTTAACTCACTAAAAACAAAGATTCCTTTTAAATTCATTGCACCAATCTGCTGTGGCTGTGCAGATATTCCTTAACCATACCTCATACCCCCAATATGATAAGTAGATTCTGACCAGAAAAAGTATGTGTAATATTTAGGTGCTTAGTCCAGCTGCTGTTCAAACTGGACCAGTGTGGAACATGACCATATTGGGACAAAAAGGCATCTCATGTTCAAAGTGCTTTTAATTTTAGGATTGGCCCTAGGGGCCTTCAGGTAGACACCTTTAGATAAAGGACAGCCCCCTGTAAAGTATGATACATAAATACTCTTCCAGTATTTTTGCACTCACTGGATCATCTCACTGTTCATTTTACAATTACCGGCGACACTACATTCTTAAAAACAGCATGGTGTATAGTTTTTCCAGTGTCATGCTGACATTTGGACTACTAAAATGTTCTGTGCTTTCTGCAGAAATTACTGAATCTCTACCAGTTGTACGTGTTTCATTTCATTCATTAAAAATATACTTCACAGTTGCAGCATATTTCTTCTGTAATAGAATAGACACTTAGTTAAATGCATTAACATCATTCTGTAGTGTATGTGACCAAATGTTTCCCCAGGATATTTCAAGAACCACAATTCTTTCCCTTCTCATATTAAATCAGCAAGAGCAGCTCTGATCTACCAACAATACTCCAAGAAAAAGGAGCAAAAAGATGAACCTATCCCTTCCCACAAAAGCAAGGAAATTCAGACTATGTGACAATGCCTGTTTTTCAAAACAGACACATTTCTGTACTCTCCTTGTACCTTGAGGTCTGCCCCAAATGACTACTACGGTATAATTCTTTTCTTATATAGAGCATCACTCATGGTGTAGAAGAGCTGACATGAAAGAAGTGTTTTGATAGTATCTCTTTAGAGACCCAAATAAACTACTTGGAGAAATGCTTAAAATCCATGAAGCTCCAACACCATGTTTCGAGTGAAAATCTGGTATGGGGTTTGAACCATAGTCATTTTTTGTGTTGCAGAAATTGCTCTGTTAAAATAAAATAAGAATAAGAGGAAGGTTGAAAGCTACTGTATAAATAAGCAAGCAAAGAGTCAACAGCAACATTTCTTGGACTCACTGTATAAAATAAAGAAATTTAGCTAAGCCACTCGTAGCAGGTTTATTCACATCAAGAATGGATTGCTCTGAGACTCCTACTTGTATGTTAGATCTCTAGAGAAATCCCCTAAGCCTATGTTCTCTACAAAGCCACCATTTTCATTTTTTCTTATAAGTTAAGGTTCATATTTCTGATGAGATCTGACAAGTATTCTGAAACCAAAATAGGTAAGATACTTTTGCTAGGTCATAATACCTTATAAAAAAATAAAAATGCATATAAATATTTTTGTAGCTAAACTGTTTTGGAGTTCTGTTTTTTACATATTCCAGGATAAAACATTACATGCTCATGGCTCAGGATATGAAACATTTAATTTGTAAAATATAAATGTGTTTATTACACTGGATTTTTATGACTCCACAAAAATAACACAACCAAACAGCATACTGTGATTTTAGTAGTTAGAACATTGTTCTGCAATTTCTGGAGTATCCAGACAGTTTTAGCAGAATGACTCCAATAACGGGCAGATTTGCCTGGGCACCACAGTTGTTGCCATGGTCAGTAGTGAAGCAGGTAGAGGCTGGAGCTGGTATGGGGCATCTCCCATGTGGTTTCTTCAGTGTGTTGGAGGCTAGGATGATGGTGAATGGATTCTCTACCTGCTGGCTTAATGTTGACCCAAGGGAAGGATTTCTCTCTGCTGGACTTTCATTGGCCAGTGGGGAAAATTTGATTTTGAGTGGAGACAGGCAAAATGAAGGATAGTGGGCTCTACCAGAAATATAGTGGAAACCAGAAGACCACATTTGCCACTTTTTGGCTTACCATTTATGCATCTAATGACTGGGGACATAATTTTACTTTAGACAGCAGTGCATCTATCATATGGCTGGAGTGGAGGGGCATTGCTATCTCAAGCTTAGTCTCTTTTTATGACAGTGGGCCTATCATCATGAGCCTCCAAAAATTATTATTTTCCAATTAGGGGAAAATAATGTGCCATAAACCAAGATACTGGGTCTAAACTTTTTCTGTTAAGGTGGATCTATAGCTGATACCTCACCATTCAGATTATGTGGTAGGTTTTCCTTGAGAGACAGGTAAGGCATGGGGCCAGGAATCCATGGAAGGTGAGCATCACAAGATGAAAGGAGGTGTGAACAGTTAGCCAGATAGCAGCATCATGAAGGGACACCAAAAGCTTTATGGAGCCTGGGGCAGGTGTGAGACTGGTGCTTATTGTTGCTGCTTTCTACAAGACACCATGCTTCTACAGAGTTGAGGTTTACATGTAAAAATCACGGTATGTGTGGACATGTCTGAATGTTCCATGCAGTTCTTCTATAACCTGGAATCAAGGGAAATGGTTGACATGATTCATTTTTTAAAATATGGGGATTAGGTAAATGCTATTAGGTTGTACTTCTCCTTAGTTTCTCATTTCATTTCATTTATTAGGCTTGTATTCCGCCCTACTCAGAAAAACCGACTCAAATAATAAATGTATTTCTGGTAGAGCTGCTTTCTGATTCCCCAGGCTCAGTGGTTTCACTTGCTCACTCTTTCATTCCTTTTCTGGCAAATCTAGAATTATTTTTGTGCTAAGAATAGGCCACTTGGTGTACCACAAAATACCTCTCAAAGACTTTCCTTTTCTTTCTTTCCAACAAATTCTGCCATGGGTCCATATTAATTCCTTTGTTTTATTTTTATTCCACCTTTCTTCCTGAAAAAGATAATAAGGCAACATGTGGCTCGGCTACTTGACCTGGCCCAATTTCACACCTCACTGAAATATATCCCTATGGCCAGGGAGACATAATGGAAAAAAAGTTTATCTAACTGAATGGATTTAAGGCTCTATTACAAATGGGTTGCAGACTAGCTGTTAAGTAGGCACTTCCATCCAGCCTCCAAAGGTCACATTTTACCAGCTACCTTTTATTATTTCATGCCACTGACATTCATTGGATGTACCAATATAGCGATCCAAATTCTGGTTCATTATTTTATGCTAAACGTACATAACATGGAAATCTGGGTATGTTTCTGCTAGTTTTATACATGAACAGTTAGAATTGTGACTGTCAAAATGTAATATTTAGGCTTCTTAGGCTCTTACAGTGTAAACCTATGTTAATGTATCCCACTGTTTGCAGATATACAGGTGAAACTCGGAAAATGAGAATATCATGCATATGTTCATTCAGTCCAGTAATGCAACTTAAAAGGTGAAACAAATATATGAGATAGACTCATTACATGAAAAGCGAGCTAGTTCAAGCCTTACTTTGTTATAATATTGATGCTTATGGCTTAAATCTTATGAAAACCCCAACACCCCCAATCTCATGTACCCCATAATCATCACATAATCTCATGTACGCTGTATGCCATGATCATCACAATTATAATGAATTAAGGCATGACATATTTCGCTTTGCATGTAGCGAGTCTATCTCATATATTTGTTTCACCTTTTTAAGTGAAATGAATGAACATTTGCACGATATTCTAATTTTTCTAGTTTCACTTGTATATTAAAAGTAGCTGAATCAATCATCACTTGAATTTTTTATGTTAAAAATGATCAGTGCTTTTTGCCAAAGCAAATAAAATAACAAAAAGATAGGTATGAAATGTGGATGTGCTGTCTTGTTCAAGTTCTTTCCATTTTATTTTAAGGAAAAGTACCAGTATTTTTTCTTAATTCAGTATGACTTGATATAAAAATCAAACAATTGTCTTAGCTCATAATCCTAAGAACACTATAAACAATGAATAGATGAAAGTGTGCAAATAGACTTAGACAGAGAATCTCCAGATATTTCAGATTGCTACTTCCATAATTCCTTACCATTGACCAAACTGTTTAGGGATTTTTACTAGGAAAAGTGGAGAATGGGAAGTAAGAAGAGAGTAATATGTAATATGAGTCAGATTGATTTAATAAAGTAAGCCACATCTGTTAGGATTCAAAGCCTCGGCCCAGCTGGCAATGATAGGACATTTAAGAGCTCAATCAATTCATACATTCAGCACATCACAGAAGTGACTTGACAGTACATAACAGGATCTCTTTTTAAAACAAACAGGGAATGGTATAGGGACAAGAGAGATAGAATGGGTGAGGTACATAATTACTAACTGGAAGCCATGAGAGAAAAATAAACTATATAGACACAAAAGCTTTGCTAACATATTGTCTGCATTCCCCTCCTCTCCAAAACAAAGATATCCTCTCCAGGGTCTAGAAACTTGCCTTAAAAAAGAGGTGCAGCTCTAATAAATACCATTCCCTCTCACCCTACACAACCAGGGGAGGAGTGTACATGTGTTGCCATACATTTCCAGCCCCACGCAAGGTGTAATGAGACATTCATCTTTCAAATGAAGGAGAAGATAGTCCTTTCCTACCTTAACTTCTAGTTGGGGAAATTTTCTTCCCTCACTTGCTTAAAGATGAGACTTCCATTTCTTCACTATTTTGCAGAAAACTCCACCTTGGGACCTCTCTCCATCCCTCCCTCTCTCTCTCCCACACAAGGTAACTGAAAAATAGACATATTTAAGAAAAATGTTTTGGCTTCTGCCTTTTTCAGTTGCTTGGTAAAAGTATAACTGAAGAAGACAAAACTCAAAGACTTTTCTTTAGAAGTTGAGAAAGAGCTTATCCTTTCTTTATTTCCTGATCCCATTCCCTAAGCCAGGCGTTCTCAACCTTTTTAAGCCGGTTGCTAGGTCATGCTTCCTCAGACAGCTTCAGGGGTCGGATGACCATTTTACCCTTCCACCACCACATGGCATTTCTGTTCACAAACAGAAAGAATAGAGTCTAATGGCAACTTCATCTATGATCTTCCTTCTGTATAATCATTCCAGTTGGAAATTTCTCCCATGACAATGTTACATTAGTAAGCAAATTATTAGGATTCATTAAGTTATTTTTTTTTATTAACCCAGCTCCATCATTAAGTGTGGATACCTGCAGAAGCAAATCACAGGTCATTTCAGAAGGTGTGAAATGCAGAAGGGCTAAGGGGGAGAAGTATAAACCTGAATAAAATGTCATTAGCACACACTCTTGTCTTCTGAGACTGATTTGTCTATTTCAAGAGAAAATTTCAATTCATACAACCTACAAAATTCTTTCTCCTTTTCATGAAATAACCTTAAAACACTCTAACAGTGATGGCCAACCTTGGTGCTCCAGATGTTCTTGAACTTCAATTCCCAGAAGCCTTGATCAGCAGGTATGTTGACTTGGGCTTCTGGGAATTGAAGTCCAAGAACACCTGGAGTGCCAAGGTTGGCCATCATTGCACTATAAGATAGATACTATGAAGCATGAACAGGAGATCCCTGAAAAATAGCTATCTCCTAGTTACTCAACAAATTAATGCTATTTTTGATAGTGCATCTAAGTCTTAAATTCTTTATCTTGATATTCTGCTGCTTGAATCAAGAGGCCACCATACACATACTCACAGGAGCCAGTAGATATTGTACATGTTGCATCAGTCACAGTCAACATTTGTATCATTTCAGATACAAATGGGCTGGGATCATAATACAGTGCTCTCCCTCCTTTAAAGAACTTTTTTGTTTTTGGAAAAATAGACTGGCCTAGCCTTTTGTCTACATGCGCAAATTTTCCATAGTTTCAGCAGTTTTAAGAAAGCTTGTTCATACATGCACTCTTCCAGCTATGCTTTTTAAGAAAAAAACCTTTGCAAGGGAACATAGCTAAGTCAAATTTATAATTTGAAATATATCACTAGCAATCTCCCTTCTTCTCACCAGGAAACATTGCTTCCTGAAACTTTGTTTATGTAACCTACTTTTGCTACAATATAATTTAAAAAGATAAAGATGACTGGAGTTGGTTCTTTGCAGGCGCACCCCCCCAATAACGGACACAGACAACATTGAAAGTGGATAACAGCAAAGGGCCACATTTATTGATTCAATGCCCTAGTCCGAATTATAAATTTGTATTGGTAAAACGACCAATCATAATTCCTAAGGCAAGCAGGCCGAAGTAACACTGGTAAGGTACCACCCCAAAATTGCCAACGGCAATTGGTTACAATGTATCAATTTGTATCAATTTGTTTGTCAACAACAAACAAATTGTTGACCGTAGTCAATAACTAACTCATGACCCCACCCTCTGACGCGTATCCGTGAAATCACAGGGGTGATGCATGCTGGTTAGCAATCACCATCACCCCATCGCCTGGTTCGTCGTTGACCGGACAACGTTTAACTAATTTATTCCTGTCTAGTGTTGTCCAGTCAACTGCAAACCTGCCGGATACTTGTGGGTCATACTGTTTACCTTACCAGTGCTACCCGCCCATGTGACCAACGTCAACAGCAGTAATGGAGAAAGACCCCTATATCAAACCATAGCCACAGTGTGGGGTGGGCAAAAAAGCCAGGACCCGAAGCCAATATGGGTCCCAACCAAAAATTCCCACCCGGCCCCGAAGCGACCATAATCACACTGTTAACTAGGGAGGGGGTGGAGGGGAAAAACTTCTCCGCTCCGTCGCTGAGGCAAAATGGCAGCACGGCTGCCTCGTGGCCACCCCTTTTATCAAGGCGGTGGCCACGCCCCTAACTACCCGGATTCTCTGTCCTGTGGGGGGGGGGCCCGCAAAGGGCGCGGCGGCCATTTTGGCGCCGCGCTTGCATTGCAGGCGCACCCCCCCAATAACGGACACAGACAACATTGAAAGTGGATAACAGCAAAGGGCCACATTTATTGATTCAATGCCCTAGTCCGAATTATAAATTTGTATTGGTAAAACGACCAATCATAATTCCTAAGGCAAGCAGGCCGAAGTAACACTGGTAAGGTACCACCCCAAAATTGCCAACGGCAATTGGTTACAATGTATCAATTTGTATCAATTTGTTTGTCAACAACAAACAAATTGTTGACCGTAGTCAATAACTAACTCATGACCCCACCCTCTGACGCGTATCCGTGAAATCACAGGGGTGATGCATGCTGGTTAGCAATCACCATCACCCCATCGCCTGGTTCGTCGTTGACCGGACAACGTTTAACTAATTTATTCCTGTCTAGTGTTGTCCAGTCAACTGCGAACCTGCCGGATACTTGTGGGTCATACTGTTTACCTTACCAGTGCTACCCGCCACACGGAGGGGCTTCACAGAAGACCTGACGCCCCCCCCCAGACCGTCAGCTCGGTCAACAGGCCTGCTCGCCAGTCACCCAACAGGAGGTCCATACCTCCTCGCGACAGATGGACCCCATCCCCTGCATAGAGGTCATAATTTTGCAGACTAATATCGGGGTGATGACTAACCCGCCCCCAAGCCCTGGTGGTAAGAAACCGCGCCACCGCCTTGTTGACCGCGCGCCTTGCGCGGTCAAGCGCAAGGAGGTTAACGCCCCCTCTGTAAGAGTGGCGCGGAACAATGTCCGACCAAACCAGGGTTGTGGCAGGCCAGACATAGTGCAAGTAGGCGAGTTCCTCGCAAATCGCATGCTTGAGCGATAAGCCGGTGACCTGGCCCAAATCATTGCCCCCCAGGTGGATAATTAGAATGTCAGGCGGGTCAGCCCCCAGGCCAGAAAAAAGGAAAGGCCTCAGCTCCTGCCATAACATCCCAGGCTTACCATGCCATGCGAGACTGGCGTGGTCACCCAGTCCCAGTCGGGGTCCCCACTCTGTCGCCGCAGCGTAACGCGCTGCCCTGTGCACATAGCTGTGGCCCACCAGCCATACTGTCACCGGTGTAATACGACACCCAGGGTCTGCAATAAAATTGAGAAAAAAGGAAGGTAAGGTGACTGAATTGGTACTCATGGCGGGAGTGGGCGCACATAAAACTGAAAACACTGTGAGCCCCACCTCCCCATGCTGCGTATGTCAGCCCCCGAGTACCCAAAAGCAGCTGCTGTAGAGGCTGCACCAATACGGAACGAATGTGTGCCATAACGGGCACCTGAAAAACCCACCCTGGTGAGGGCTATGGCTGTCACCTTCCAAAACTGAAATTTAGTAAGGGGAGACCCATCTTGGTGACAGAAAAACGGGCCGTGGTGCCAGCCACGCAGTGCCAGGTACTCCTGTAGGGCACCAACCGGACAGATGTCTGCCAAAGAACACCGTAGCAGTCTTACTCCACTGCCTACGCCGTGCTGATCTGTTTTTGAGGAGCGAATCCTCAACTGGGCCCAGTCTTTGGCAACGTAGACATCTCCGAGTTCCAGTGCCCTACCACTTGCATCCGCCTTAGACAGCATCACGAGTTCGCTGACGCGGAGCGCTCCAAAAAATGCCACCGTTGTGGCTGCATGAAAAAAAAGGGCTGCCTCATAATGATCAAAACAGAGGCCTGGCCAGCCCCGGGCCAACTGGGTAAGAACCCCTGGGGAAATAGGGTGCCGGTCGTCCGGGCAACGCCCGCGCTCGCGCACCCACCCCTCCAAAACGTGTCTCACGCGGAAGTCAGAGGTGGTATCCACATGACCCCCTACTTTGGCCATAAAAGCCAACGCCGAGAGCTTGGATGCTATGGTGCGAGGTGCAAGGCCCTGTGCATGGAGGTGGACCATGAACCGCAGTACATGGTCCACCGGAATAGGCCAGGTCTCTGGCAAGTGAAATTGAGTGGCAAAAACCCTATATGAACTGAGTGCTTGTTGATACGCCTTACGCGTGCGTGGCGCTAGTGAAAGGCCAATCGCCCGGTTCACCTCTCCTTGCCAATAGTCCACATCTCGTCCGGGAGTGGCGAGGGAAATTCCTCCGCATCCGGGGCCAAGGCGCGGAACCGGGAGATCTGCAGGCGGGACAAAGCATCAGCAATATCATTATTAACCCCTGGGACATGCCTGGCCCTGAACAAGACATTGAGGCGCAGGCAGCGCAGCACAAAATGGCGCACTAGATCCATAACCCTGGGCGATTTAGAAGTCTGTGCATTGACAATGTGTACCACAGCAGCATTGTCGCACCAAAAATGCACTACCGAATTAGCCCACTGTTCGCCCCATAGCATCAAAGACCCCAGAATGGGAAAAAATTCCAGGTATGTGAGATCCCGCAGGCGACCTGTGCCTGCCCATGCCGGTGGCCACCCACCATAGGCCCACTTCCCATTGAAGTACATCCCATAGCCCAGGGATCCTGAGGCATCAGACTGGATCTGGAAATTGGGGGAAGCCAGGAGGTCCGACCTCCAAAATGAAACCCCGTTAAACTCCCTCAGGAATTGCAACCAGACGAACATGTCTGCCCCGATAGCCCGGGTGAGCCTAACTCTGTGGTGGGGCCTGGATAACCCTGCCATGGCGTCGCATAAGCGCCGGGCAAAAGCCCTGCCCGGTGCGACCACCCTGCAGGCAAAATTAAGGTGCCCATGAAGCACCTGGAGTTCCCTCAGGGATGCCTTACGCTTGGCCAGCAATTCCGAGATAAGGGTCACTATCCTGGACACCTTATCACCCGGCAACCTAGAAGCCTGCTCTACTGTGTCAATCTCAACCCCCAGGAATACTAACTTGGTCGATGGGCCCTCGGTCTTTTCGGGCGCTAAAGGGACACCAAGTTCCTGCATTAGCGTCTGAAATGTATTGAGGAGACGTGCACACGTGTCCCAGCCCCGTTCACCCCCGAATAAAAAGTCATCCAGGTAATGGGCTACAGACCGGGACCCTGACCTGCGGACAAAAGCCCACTCTAGGAAAGTACTAAAACGCTCGAAGGCCGAGCATGATATGGAGCAGCCAAAAGGCATGGCCTTATCAAAATAATATTCCCCTTTAAATTTAAAACCCAGCAATTCAAAGTCACCCGGGTGCACTGGCAAGAGGCGAAAAGCTGACTTAATGTCGCACTTGGCCAGCAAGGCACCCGGGCCACACGAGCGCACCATGCGCAGCGCATGGTCGAACGATGTATACCTGACCGAACAAAGGTCATCAGGTATAGCATCGTTGACCGATCTGCCGGCTGGGTAGGACAAATGATGAATAAGGCGAAACTCACCTAGGGACTTTTTGGGAACCAAACCCAATGGTGAAACCTTAAGGTTGGGAAAAGGGGGTGCAGGAAAAGGTCCAGCGACCCTGCCCGCGTCTAATTCCTTTTTAATGCTGGCCGCAGCCACCTCCTCCCTTCCTCTGAGGGATAACAGGTTGGGAGCATCCTGAGGGGATCTAACACCCATAAAAGGGATACGAAATCCCTGCTTAAAACCTTGAATGAGATACTCTCTGTCCTCCCCCTTTGGGTACGATGCGAGCCAGCGCTCCAGCATGTCCACCTTAATTGGGGAGGGGGCCTTTTGGAGAACTAGTTCCCTCCGTGGCAGCCTTGCCAGCCCACTGTCCACCCCTCCCTCTGCCTCGCGCCCCCCCAGGCTTGGGACAAGCCGAGGCTGCGTGGGGACCAGAACACGTGGGACACTCATGCTTATACCTGCAGTTCTTTCGGTTGCAGGAACCATTTGACGAGAAAGTCCAGCACAGCAGGCGGGCTGGAACCCCCTGCCCCGCCGGTTGGCGGGTAACCTGCGCTGGAGCTGCTCGCTGGACCGCATGTCCACAATGGTATCTATCCCCCGGGGCAGGGCGTGTGGGTGTCATATACAAGAGCCACAGTCTCTGGCAGGGCTCATCCCATCTCATCTCGGGATGGAGGGGAATCCTCATACGGAATTCCTCATCATATGCTAGCCATGAGGGGCCCGGGAAATCTACCATCGCCCTATATATGTTGTCCAAATATTGGACCATGGGAATAGCTAGATCCGGCCGCGCCCTCAAATATACCGCCATATATATCAAAAAAGGGGGAGCCAGTTAGCCCAGGTACGCGGCGGCTTGCGGCGGCGTGCCTGCTCCTTGTCCTTCTCATCCTGACCCTCCCTTTCTTCCTTGGTGGGCTCTCTGTTCAGGAGTGAGAAGATATCTACATACTCCCCCCTCCAAATCTTTTCTCTGGTAGCCTGTGCCAAGTGATCGCCCAGTGGCAAGGAATACCCTGCCGTCGGCAAAGCCGAAAAGGGGACAACAGGCCTGGTAAAGGGAGCCAGAGCTAACCCTGCCACCCCCAAGACATTGCCAGCAGTGTAAGAGCCTAGGCCCACCCCCGTGGGCATGGTGGCAGTCGTTGTCGCCGGGTGGGGCACCAGAGGGGTAGTCCCCGCACCACCCGAGCGAGGCCAAGGCCACTGAAAGGCCCCCCCTATATTGGGAATATGTGTAGATGTACTCGTTTGCACCGTATACTCACATGCTGCACCCCCGTGGGCCGTCCCCACCGGGGGTTCTGGCCCACTGGGGGCGTCGGAGCTCACGACCGATGTAGAGCTCATCACCGGGGCTTGACCCGCACCAGGTTGCTGGCTGGGGAGCTGCGAGGCAGTGGCCGTAGCCGCGCCACCCGCCTGCAGCAGCTCAACCCTCCCCGCCGGCTGTTGTCCTGCTGCCGTTAGCGCCTCCAAAGGTACCCCAAAAGGGGCACCTGCCTGACTGGCCCGGGCCAAAGACGCCTCGAGGGCCGCAATACGTGCCAGTAAGGAGTCCACATTAACCATGGGTAAAGGGCCGGCCGGCCCACCTGATCCTTGCATGGGGACAGGACCCTGCACCCCAGGGGCCGTATATTGCCATTGACTACTGCCGAAGCCCGGGAGGGCTGGTGGATTAACCTGCCAAGGCAGGGAGCCGGGCCACCCCCCAAGGCTAGAGGGCCCCGGGAGAGGCTGCGGCCCAACAGGAATAGGCCCAACCGATTGAGCAGGAGGATGAGCGGTGCCCACCGCTCGCGGGCCGCGGGCCGGAACTCCCTCCGCGCCCGCACTTTGATCGGGCCAAGGGGGGATAGCCCCCATGCCACCAGCCCCGGCCGGGGATGGCAAAGGTGGCTGCTGGGGAGGCGGCACCGCGGTCCTCCGACCCGGATTACGCCTCCGAACCACCCGAGCTGCATTCGCAGCAGCCTTCTTTTTGGAAGGCATCTCACCGCAGCAGAAAGGGAAGCTAGCTAGTAAACGGAACTAAAAGGCTTCCCGGTAGCACCAACGAGCGACGGAGACGCAGGGGAAAAACTTCTCCGCTCCGTCGCTGAGGCAAAATGGCAGCACGGCTGCCTCGTGGCCACCCCTTTTATCAAGGCGGTGGCCACGCCCCTAACTACCCGGATTCTCTGTCCTGTGGGGGGGGGGGGGCCCGCAAAGGGCGCGGCGGCCATTTTGGCGCCGCGCTTGCATTTGCTATCTTCTATCTTACTGACAGCCGGGACTATGGTCAGGACATGCAAGAAGGCTAGTTGAAATCCTGGATTGCTTAGCTGAAGGGCGTCAATTCAGGTGCAGTCCTACTTATGTGTAGACCAAGGTTCTACTTGGGAACAATGGGATCACTTACACTGCTCAACCATGTGATTGGCCTGTGCCATGAAAAGTTTGGGAACCCCTCTTCTAAAACATGGTTTTAAGCCATAATATAAGCTTTAAAAGGTTTTTCTCATTCACAGAATCATTTTTAGTGGGAGGGAAACACACTATGTAAAATAATTATTTATGAAATGCAGCAGAGGTTTACAAAAAGACCAGCAAAGAGTACTGGGCTAGATTGGGATAAACAGGGGTACGTTGAGATGTGTGATGTCATAGAGTGGTTTTGAGAATCTTCATGTGAACCTACCTGTATTTAGCCTTTTCTTTAAAGAGAAAGAAAATAATTTTAAAAAGAATCTCCCCCTGAGGAAGAAGAAAAAACTACATCACGTGGTCATCAGAAAATAGAGCAAACCCACTCATTCCCAAAGTGGACAAAAGCATGGGAAAGAGCACTGTCGGATTGCATCCCTTTTTATATTATCCTTTGTATTGTGAGGATAGTTTTCTCTCAGTGGTACAGGAACATACAGTACTGAGTTAAAGTTTCTATGCATTTAGTATTTGAGCAGAGATATTTTAAATTGATTTTGAGCTGAATCTGGAGTTGGGTTGGGCTCTTTCCCCCAGCTCTTCTCCTTTTTGCAATTCTTTCCCTCTACACTTTTGTTAGCTGCATATATAAAGGTAAACATCCTTTAAGATCATAAAAAATGCACACTTTGAAAGTAACCCTAGATATGTGGATTAAAAAGATAAATTCAAGCTTCATTTCTGTTATCTGATCGTATCTTTGCTCCCCCACAGAAGCAGAAATGATAAATGCACTATACAAGAATGACACATGGCAAACAAGCTAATCAAGGCAAGGCTATTTCAGAAAGATGACAGGAAAAAAGCAGTCAAGGAGAATCTGCCTTCCCTTCCCTATTAGTGATGAGCTCTTCTCTCAACTATTAAAAAATCTATGCAGCAAACAGACACTGTGAAGGAAGACCTCAGAGTATGTACAAAAATTATATCATGGTTGCCAAATGATGCTATCCTTAGATACGGTTTATTTCCATACCCAAACCATTTCCTAAAATCTTTGCCGGTCTGCACAATCTCTTTAAAGAAGTGTTACTAAAAGTGATATCCTTAAAGCAGAATGCCTTTTGAAGTTCTATTCACTGTTAATGGTGCCGGACTTGGAAAATAGTATTGTAAAATATTGGCTTAATTTCTCCTTATCATTCTGGATACCAATATTAATAGTCCGTGGGCATATCCATTCCTGTACTCACACTTTATATTATGCATTTTAGTCACAATTTCATGCTTCTTTTATCTTCACTCTCCCAATGAGAACTATTGTGCTTAATTGGGAGGGGGGAAGGGTTGCATTATTATTATTATTATTATTATTATTATTATTATTATTATTATTATTATTATTATTATTATTATTATTATTATTATTATTATTATTAGCATATTTTGCCCGGCGCTGCCGGGCTTTTTAAAATTGTGTTGAATAGTGAAGGGTTTGGTTTTTTTTTCTTGAACAAATGGTGCTGGGCTGTTTTAAATGGTGTTGAAAGGTTTTGTGAATTTGTGGCTTTGAGGCACTGCGTCCGCCTGCGGCGGACTTGCGCTCCCAGTGTGTTGTTTATTTTTATTTTTTGCGCGCCGTCTTCCTCAGTGCCGGGCTCTTTAAAATGGTTTTGGAAGGGTTTTGTTTTTTTATGCAAATGAGGGTAGTTTTTTTTTTTTACGCATGGGCTGTTAGAAACTGCGATTTTTTATTTTTGGTTTTGGTTTTTTGGTTTTTCAAAAGAGGAAAGGATGATATAATTTTTATAATTATTGTATTTAACCAAATAATGTGTTACCGTGTGAATTTTTTTAAATAGTTGTTCCTTGGATAATAATTTTTAAAATGTGTAAGAATATGATTTTTTTAAAATCAATGTTTTCATACTGTGTTTAGATGTCTTTTTTGTTTTTTTGAGTGAAAACTTTTTTTGAATTTTTTGTGATTAGTGTGAATATTTCTGAATGATTTGATAACTTATTTCAGTGGTTTTGGAATTAATCTTATTATTTTGAATATTTTTGGATGTTTTTACTCTTGTGGCCTCTGGGTGGGGCTGGTGAGCTTTTCTTCTACTTTACAATTTTTCTCTACTGTCCTCTGGGTGTGGCTTCTTCTTCCGGTAAGTATTCTCTTTATTTTCTCATTTTAGTTCCGGCCGTCATGGAGTGAAGACGTCTCATGGTAAGCTCTCTGGTTCTTTTTTTTTTGGGGGGGGGGTTGTTTTGGGTTTGTTTTTTTGGGGGGGTGTCTGTGTGTTTTTTCTTGTTTGTTTTTGTGTTTCCTTTTTGTCTTTTTGATTTTGAGTGTTTTTGACTGTGTTTGGTTTGTGTTTTTGTGTTTACTGTTTTAGGGGCGGGGGTGTGTGTCTTTCTTTTCCGTGGGCCAGGCTCAATGCCGGGCCCATGGAAGGAAAAGGCAGGGGCAAGGGGGGTATTTTTTTTTTGCGGGCCAGGCTCGAAGCCTGGCCCGTGGAAAGGAAAGACCGGGTGGGGGGGTCTTTTTTTTCATGGGGCAGGATCGAAGCCTGGCCCGTGGAAAGGAAAGGCTGGGTGGGGGGTCTTTTTTTCCACAGGCCAGGCTCGATGCCTGGCCCGTGGAAAGGAAAGACAGGGCGGGGGGTGCTTTCTTTTCCACGGGCCATGCTCGATAGCTGGCCTGTGGAAAGGAAGGGCAGTGGTGGCGGTTATTTTGTTACTTTTATTTTTCGCATGCCGGCTGCCTCAGCGTTCTGCACGCATATGGCGCGCAGGACGTGGGGCTTGTAGTTTGGCGTGCACGATTTTAGGTAGTGCAACAGTTTTTTTCCTGCAGCTTATTTTTGATTGGCCGCGGTGCATTTCCAAACATTTCTTTTGCCTGCACCGCTCAGCCTGATTCGCTCTGTGCGGCGCGGTGCAAGGAACGTTGGGAATTGAAGTTCCCTTTTTTTGTTTACGTCCGGGGGGCTCCTGTCCCACTGGCGCAAATTTCAACCCGACAGTTACCTGCAAACCCCATTCGGGCGAGTGCACGGAGGCTCGGACAGGGCTAGTGGAGCCTGGCTAAACATCCTTTGTTACATTCAAATGGTTAACACACCATTTTATAGGTATAGATTATTATTATTATTATTATTTTGTTATATCAGATAAAATTGACTAAAAGCCAAATGAGCTTGAACAGCTTTAGGTTTGATTTACACAAGTTCTATTGTCAATTTTGCTTATTTTTTTTTTTAAAAAACCAACTCTTTCTTGTAGGAAATTAAGCCCAAAAGTACAAAATTATTCTACTTTAAATTTGAACATTTGGAGAATGAATACAACTATGTATTTGAAATATATAGCCAGACTATTTTCCATGTTTTCTTTATAACTTTATTTCCAAATTTATAAAGAAATGTGCTGTGGATTTGTAAGACAAAGAAGTATAAAGAAAGCCACATGCAATGTTCATTTCCCCCTTTTTATTTCAGGCACTTCATTTTGTACTAACCTTATGGGTAATTATCTGTTCTTCTTGGTTGTTTTGTGTATCTATTCATGGCTCTGTTTACATAAAGAATTTCTCCTGGGAGATTTATTTATATCACAAAAATCATCAATTTCTATATAATCCTGCTGGATAAGAAGTGAGATATGGCACATGGAGATGTGGAAATGCATGAGCGACCAAAGTGTGAATAAAAATCACCTTGGAGGGCTAATATCATATCACATTTTGCTTCAAAGGATATCAGTCATCATCTTTGGGTTCATCATAACATGAACAGAATGAATTACTGACTGCTTAAAATAAACATCACATGCAGAAACTACTTTCTTATAATTGAAGAAAAAATAAATTTAAAAATAAACAACCATGCTTCTTAAATTATGTATAGAAGACACTTTTGTAGTTATACAGTGGCTGCTGTCTCAAATCTTTATTTCACCTGTAAAGAGGGAAAGATCATCTGGGATTTCCTTTATTGTTTTAAGTGTTTTCTTCTAAAATGGAAAGTATTAGTATAATACAACAGAACTAAGGTAGGTAGCATACATCTAGAAGATAAATATATTTAAGTACTGTATTCTTTCTTCTTATGCTTATCTGGACTGCCATCTTCTAAAGAATTACATGTCACAGGACTCAGTATTCAGTTCTTAATTTCATGTTCACACTTCTTTGAAAGCATTATTGTCTTTTCCATAGAATATTACCTTTGAAATAATTTCAAGCATTCAAAATATTGTCATACAAATGAGATAGACAGTGATGGCGAACCTTGGCACTCCAGCTGTTCTTAAACTTCAATTCCCAGAAGCCCTGACAAGCAGGAGTGCTGACTTGGGCTTCTGGTAATTGAAGTCCAAGAACACCTGGAGTGCCAAGATTGGCCTTCACCGAGATAGGCAATGCATATTTTTTGTCAAAGAGAAGAGAAACCACATTTAAATGCAATGAAGAACAATTACACTTTGCCTTTAGGCGCAGCTCAAAAACATAATCTGTGCTCAAGGAGCAGACCAGTTGTAAGTAATATGTTTGAGGGTACTAATCCATTTCCCATAAGGGACCAACCTCTATCCAGTTAATGACTGAAAATGGTTCTCTATTTTTAAAAACCTCTGGATGCAGAACCTAAAAAATACCAGCAACTTTAACAAAAAATAAACAAACAGATACATTTATAAGTGTCAAATTAATTGCCCATGATATAAACACAGTACAAGCCCACAATTTCCATCAAAACATTTCACAATGAACTACATTTAATTTACTAAGGTTTTAAATATTGAATTCTATAAATTGCTACCTTGGGTCTAAAGTATCAGTCTTTCCCCATCATCTAAATGAAATATATCCTAAGCTCCATGGTCCTAAACTATAGCTCCTAAACTATAATTATGTTGGTGTGTTAACCTATCAGATTCAGTTTAATTTATAGCATCAACAATTGCTCATATGATTAATTATACCATTAATAATGTTTAGGTGACATGAAATGTATGGGTCAAATCAATATGTTTGGTTGATTTAAGCATCAATTAGGTAATAATGTTCAAAAGTGGACAATTTATTTCTTAAACCAGATGTTCTTAGTCACAGTTCAATTTCTTCAAAAACAATTTTCTGCTCAAAGGCAAGTACAGACAGAGGGGGGCATTCAAGTAATTCTGTGCATATATTGTAATTTTGAAATTCACAGCATTTAGTAGCCAGCATCTCAAAGGAAAAAGGCAACTTTCATTTTTGTCTCCCACAGCTATTCCAATGGGGAAAGGTCTAGTTTCTGAAAATACAGCCGATTAAAATGAATTTTTTTCCAGACTTTGATATATACAGTTCACTAGGGACCTACTACCTGTTCACTGAGCTGTTTCGTCTAATAGGTAGCTGCACAGCAGACTACATCTTGATTACATCTTACATTTATAAAACATGATGAGTTGTATGTGACACTTGTACAATACAGAAGCCTTTTAAACATTAATCTGTCCATGTTACTATCTGACATTGCCTTTTCATTTGTGCCTTAATGTTTCCTTAATTGATGTGCTATTACATACAGCCTGATGTTAGCATTTTTGCAGATATTTTAAAGTTTACCATTACAATCTTGAAATCAATGCATTGAAACATCAACATTGTCTTTCAATGTCTCGGCATGTATGCAGACACAAAAACAATAGGCACTCTCATTGCAATTAAACAAGCTTTCAGCTTGTTCATTTTGATGTTCAAAGCTTGTCTCTCCAGTCATACATCTAAAGAGAAAGAAGTCATAATGCCAGTAATCTAGTCACCTCCAGACTAGATTACTGTAATGCACTCTACATGGGGCTGCCCTGGACAACCATTTGGAGGCTACAGCTGGTTCAGAATGCAGCTGCCTGGGTGGTGATGGGGTGTGGACGTTATGCCTGCACCTCCCCACTACTCCAGAAGCTGCACTGGTTACCAGTTTGCCTCCAGGTGCAATTCAATGTGCTGGTTTTGACCTTTAAAACCCTATATGGCAGTGGGACAGGATACCTGAGAGACCGCATCGTCCCAAGAGTATCTGCCCATCCAAACAGAGTGGACCGGAGGGGCTCCCTAATTGTGCCTTCAGCTAGAGGGGCCCGGCTCTCTGGCACGTGAAGAAGGGCCTTCTCCGTGTCCGCACCAGCCCTCTGGAACCTCCTTCCAACAGAATTGAGGTTACAGATAGAATTGCTGCCCTTCAGGAAAGGTATGAAAACCTGGCTGGCAGGGCAGGTGTGGGGCCTTAATGGGAATACGGCCCCAGCCTGTTGCCTCACCTCCAGTTAGTGTCCCTCTTTCTGTGTTGCTGTATCCCTTCTATTCCCTTTTATTCTTTTAACTGGGGTGGGGGTAGGAGGTGGGTGGGTGACTTGGGGTTTTTAATTTGCCTTTATATGTTTTAATTGATGTATGCCACCCTGAGTCGGGTTCACCTGAGTGGGTGGTATAAAAATTTAAAAATTAAATTAAATTAAATATTAAATTAAATTCATTCAATGTCATAATAAACAAACCACAGATAGAAAGTCCAAGGTTTGTTTAGCTCCTCCTGCCTGTAGAGGGAGCAGTCAGGCAGAAGGCATTAGCTGAAACCAGAAATGAGCATCCAAATGTGGTCTTTGTGGGGGGGAAATTGCCCCTCAAAGGGTTAACATCTGGGTAAGTGGAGCAAGGAGAGAAAACCAGACAGCCATAGAGAGGTGTGAAATACCAGGTGGAAGGGAGTTATTGGCATTGCAAGGCCAGCTGTGGAGACTTTCTGTCAAGTAGAGGATAATTAATGAGAGGCACCTGGACCAGCTTGTAGGGCAAGGAGGGGAGAATGATATAAACACAATACAAGTTCACAGTTTCCATCACAGCATCTCATAATGTACTATGATACATTATGGGAATTACCCCATACACACCCCAATCCACCAAGTTAAGATTAAGCAAGGGGATGAAGGGTATAAAGGTGAACATCAAAAGACAGTGGTGGTTATGATTTAGCTATCCTAAGCAGAGAGCTACTTCGCGAGGTCAGGACAACTGGTCTGCTCAGCAGGAGTGCCTCATACAAGTGTCAAACCCTTAGAACAGCGGTTCACAACATTTTTTATCAACAGGCTGGCCCTGCCCCGGATATGCAGCTGCGGGAGCCAGAGGCGGGTTGCTCCCCAAATCTACATTGCCATCGTCATCATCATCATCAGTGATCGTGGTGGTTTGGCCGCTGTTTCCACAGTCTCTGCCAATTCTCCCAGCACTGTGGGTAGCATATTCGCTCTGTTTCAGTCTTTGTCCGAAGTCCCTCAGTGGCGCTTCAGCAGGGAAAGTGTGCTGTTCTGGGACTTGCTGGTTCCATGCAGGATTATATAGAAATTGATGATTTTTGTCAATTAAGTGGTTTTCCAATTCTTTCTTCTGGATTGCCATGGGATTCTGCTACTTTCCCATGACTATACAAGATGGCTCTTCTCCCAGGAGATACTGTGGGGAATCAAATTCTCTGCCTCAGGCAGATACCTAACCACTGCGCTACCCAGCCAATTTGCTACTTTATACTGTCTGAAATTTTCCATGTATTCTTTTTACTACAAAACTGAATTCTACCTCCATCTGCTGACCTTTTTGGAAACTACAGCTTAATATAATTGAAACAGCACACTATGTTTCATTATGTACAGGCAGATTCCCAAAGGTGGGTAGGTATTGAGATGAACGGTACTGGGATAGGGCAGCTTAGTTCTCTGGTATCACAATTTGCTGAACAATCAAACATATGGTATATATCTAATTTATATGTTTAAGTTGTCTTGGGGCTCAGTTAAGGACCAGGGAAGAAAATTAGTTTTGTAAATTAAGGATGGGCAAGTCATGGCTACATGGATGCAAGCTGTCATGGTGAAACTTGAGGCACATTTCAAGGTGCAACTTGAATTTGAAAGTTTTACCCAAATAACATGTTAGTTTGAAAGAAAGTTAGAAATACAGTAGAGGCAAAGAATGTATGACACAATCACTAAAAGAATAAAACTCTTAGGATTAGTGATTCCATTTTGCAGATCACTGTGGATATACTTGAGTACTTTTAGTTAGTGTCAGACAGAAGGCTTCTGCCACTAAAAGAAGCAGGAGGAATATCCATCTCTGTGGAGAAAGTGGAAAATTGGGAATTTGATACTTTTTGAGTAAAGGCCTGTTTGCAGACACTTGGGAAGTGAAGCTAGAAGAGAATAAGAGATAATTCCTTGTATTAAATCAAAGACATACCAGCTGCCTGTTATCTGATGGGAAAGCAAGAAGAGTTCAAGATCACAACATTTCCCATGATACCAGATAATTAGCTGAACGTTTCAGCAGAAGAGAAACAGCAGTTTCTTTTGAGAAAGGCTCAAGACATTGGGATATCAGGTAAAACCATTCAAAGGCTCCAGAAAATGGGTTGATGGCTATAAAAATAAAGGAGTTAGTATAGTTTAGCCCAGTCACTCTTAGGAGAATGCTATTTTGATATCTGAATATGCACTCTGTATATACTATGGAGCCAAGCTGCAGTTCTTTGAGTAGAAGCTGAAGCTTGGTAGAGTTTATTATTTATTTGTGGAAACTGAGTTTTTACTAATTCTTTGTATGCTATTTTGCTCCACAGTCTTTTGCTGTGCTTTTGGAACCCTTTTATCAACTTTAAATAAATATAAAATTTTACACCAGTTTGGCTTACTTTGGGAAAGAGGGTTGGTTCTAAACTCATCGAGCCTTGGCTGTTTGTGGAAAGCCTGCCCCGGACCCGCCCAGACGAAGAGGAGAGTGGCTGCAGCTGGTGAGTCCCAGCAGCGACAAGAGCTGTGCCGTCGGGACCACAGACACCTGCCCCGGACACGCCTGGATGAAGGGGAGAGTGGCTGCAGCTGCCAAGTCCCGGCTTTAGAAACTTAGGGACTGGCCATGGGGAAGTGGGAGCGCATTTGCCAGGCTTCACGTCGATGGGAGCCCCACTGCTGCCGCTGCCCTGTGCTCCTTCCCCATGCTCCATCCCCCAGCCCTGGACCGGCCTTGGGGAAGTGGGAACACCTGTGCCGGGCTCCACAGAAATGAGAATTGCTGCCACCATCGCTGCCGCATGCTCATTTCCCCAGCCTTGGACTGGCTGTGGGGAAGTGGGAGTGCAATTGACGGGCTTCGCGTCGATGGGAGCCTTGCCACCACCTCGTGCTCCTTCCCTTGGCCCCAGATTGGCCGTGGGGAAGTGGGAGCACCTATGTCCGGCTCCGCCCGGGTTCTGAGGTATTTTTGTTGTGGTGTTGTGTGGGATGATTGAATTTTGTGTATGGTATTTCTGGAGAGCCTACTGTTGTGCTTTTGATATTGATATATTGTGTTTGTATTTTTATATTGTTGTGTATTTATTTTGTACATTGGGGATGTTATTGGGTTATTGAAATGTTATTGTATTCTTAAGATGCACTGTATCCTATTATATTTTGTATTTTATATATTGCATTTTGTATTGTATCTTTATTTGATGTGTTGTAAGCCGTCCTGCGTCGGCCTGTGCTGAGTAGGGCGGGATATAAATCAAATAAACATAAACAAATAAACATTTTGTGGGTATTTTTGTAGGTTTGGCACAAAGGCTAAAGTGCTATCCTTGTGAGTTGAGTTCTGTTGGGTGCACTGGAAGGTCAGAAGGACTAGAGCACACAGAAGGGTACTGGGCAGGATGATTTCTCTGCCCAACAGCACATTTGACTCCCATCCCCAAAGCTTATCTATGTCATGGAGATGAGAGTACTTTGTCTCAGTGGGCTGTGTGGTTTTTGTACCCAGACCATTTTCTTGGAATTCTCCTTCCTATAGTCACTTCCTGCACCCTTCAAACATTATTCAGGAGAGGTTCATAAAATGCCAGTGTATATTTTTGGACCTGAGTTACACATGTTTCCTGTTGCTACTGAAAGAACATTGTTGGATTGAGAATAATGCAACAGCTGGTTTTGCATTATTTAGTGTATGTTTTTGCATGTACAGTAAAAGTACACACACATGCACACACACATCAATAAAAAGGCAATGGTGCCAGGTTGTAATTTTATGTAGCTTTAAGAGATTTCATATAGAAAAAATGTTGCCAATATGCTACCATTCCTTTTACTAAAAATAAGATCCCTTCTTTGCTATACAATGTTTTCTACTTATATTAAACACAATTATTGTTAGGCTCTCAGCTGCTTAAAGATGCACTTCAGGATATTCTGCCTCTAGAATGATGCTGGCCTCTGCTGAAGTTACCGTACCTCCATTGGCCATCAGCAATGGGTTGTTTTAAGTTGAAGTTTTGTAACTTAACAGTTACAATTAGTAATTAGCAATAGCAATTATGCTTATAAACTGCCGCATAGCACTTGTGCAGTCTCTCGGAGATTTATAAGGTAATTAACATTCCCTCCCCCCAAATATCCTGGGTACTCATTTTACTGACTTTGGAAGGATGATTTCTGAATTTGGTACCTGTATTGTGGATTTGTTTTGTGGTGGGTTTTTATTTTTTTTTGTGAGCGATGGGTTAACTGTATAGAAATCAATCAATCATTGGTGAAATCAATGACCTGTTAATTTATAATCCTACCATGAAGAACTGCTTTCACCAGGCTGCTTTACTGCAAGGTGATTTTTACTAATTACAAAACAGTCGCACCAATCAGCGTTTTAATGATCTGCTACTTCATCAACAGTAGGAACTACTGACTTTTTTTTTGCTTTGACATTCAGAACACTTTGTTAACTGTTACATAATATAAACAGGAGATAACCCTGTTTTGAACCAACTGAGAACAAGTCAGATTTTTATTTCACCCATTTAAACATAAGGTAATCAAATATGTTGTGCGGCAGAATGTACAAATACAACATCAACAGATTTATTCTTGCTCTGCACTCCAGCATGGAGGGGAAAGAACCATATGTAATAATATCATCTAGTCCAAAACAAATGTTACTGCACTTTTAAATGTCCTGTCAGACATCACTGAGTTGTTAGCCGTTATATAGCTATGTTTTTCTCTCCCCCCCCCCCCCCCACAGTATACAGAAGAGACAAGGGAAATTGGATTTGAGACATAGGGCAGGCCTGAGGAAACACAGAAGAAACAATTAACTTGAATTCACTACTTGAACTTTATTATCAGAGGCCCATACAAATGGGACCTGCAGACAATGTGGAGAGATTATAGTGGCTGGGCATGCACAACAATGAATGCTTTTCTGTCAGTGCAAATTCAGAAGGAATATGATTCATCCAGTGACTTTACATTATTTTTGTGCTTTGCTATTTGCTTTGAAACCATTTCATTCGAACAAAAATATGGTTATAAAAAGAGTTCTTCCAAATATTCCCCACTGCATAATATAAAATTTATTTTTGCCACCACAGCAGCACATTTTATGATAATAAGATGGTAATCCAAAGGGTAAAACACAATGCGGCAATCAAAATAAGTATAAATAATTAGAGCCACCTCCATCATGTGGAAAATAACCCACTTGGGGACCATTGTGCATTCTGAGTCCATTCACATTCAAATGTACTCTTCCCACAGACTAATCTCTTAATCAGTCAAATCACCACTGCTGTGAAAGACACCAAATGAGCAAAAGTTAATATATCTTTTATGCATCTGTGATGATATCCTACACAAATAATGTAAAATAAATTTGCATGAAAGCCATGAGAAAAAGATTTTGAAAAGAATAGCAAGAGTTTAGTTATATCCAAAAAGTATCTGCAGAAGATGAGGGAAAGGAAACAATTATGAGTAATGCTTAAATCTACCCACTTATGAAACAAGTATTGTTTTTCCAGGCATGAAAAGTAACATACAGGTGAAACTCGGAAACTTCGAATATCGTGCAAATGTTAATTCATTTAACTAAAAGGTGAAACAAATATATGAGATAGACTCACTACATGCAAAGCGAGAGATGTCATGCCTTAATTCGTTATAATTGCGATGCTCATGGCATACAGCGTACATTAGATTATGTGATGATTATGGGGTACATGAGATTGGGGGGTTGGGCTTTTCATAAGCTGTAAGCAATAAGCATCAATATTATAACAAAGTAAGGCTTGAACTATCTCGCTTTGCATGTAATGAGTCTATCTCCTATATTTGTTTCACCTTTTAAGTTGCATTACTGAACTGAATGAACATTTGCACAATATTCTAATTTTCTGAGTTTTACCTGTAAATGAACCTAAAAGTCTTACAATACATTTCAAAGACTTTTTGAATGTTAAGAAATATAAAAATATAGGCCTAGTCTTGAAGTTCAGGGATGTTGGGTGAAAAACAGCAGAGGGCTATTTGTGCCCCACCTCCATATTATGAGGAAGAGATTAGAGCAATTGGCTCATTTTCTTGACAGTTGAAAAATGATTTGAGTTTAGCTTAACTTCCCACTTCATTGATGATTGATGATTTTCAAGCAGACCCCTGTCTCTGTTAGGTATGTGAAAAATACATAAAATCCAAGTGAGACAAAAGGATAATCTTAGAAATCATAGGTCATAATCTAAAAAGTTTTCTAGCGTACTAATTTTTTCTACTTTATAGTGGACAGGGTGGGTACCTATGATGGTCATTGTATATTAATTTTTGTATTATAATATTTAATTTGTATATTATTGATTTTCCTGATGTTGGCTTTTGTTTGTTTTGTTTTATGTTGGCTTTATTGTACTATCTATGTTATATGTTTGTTCACAGTCTCAAGTAGTGCCTGCCCTAAGTCAGGAAGTATAAAAAGGCTAAAAATAAATAAATAAAAATTCTCATTGATCTAATCTAGGCCATTTCAACATGAATAAGGTACTTCAATAAAGAAATTTGCTTTGCCAGGTTCCTTACCGCCAGCCAACAATGAGTCAAAGGCTTTTATAATGTGTAAAAATGTCTCCAGTGTTCTCTTCCCTTTAGAAGCATATCACACACATACAACAAGCAAAGAAAGAAATGTTGATGATTAAGAGAAAATCAAACAACCCAGAAAAACAGACTAGGATACAGGAGACCTGGTTTTGAATCCCTGTTGGGCCACGGAAACTCACTGGTGTGGTGACACTAGTAAAACAACTCTTAAATAAAGGCTGGAATAAAGGCTTTCTTCCTCCAGATGACTTAATTTACATATTTAGTAAAGTAAAAAGTCACCTAATAATTTGTTCTTGCCAACACAAATCAAATTTTATCCAAACATTGTCTTCAGCACAAGCAAACAGGAAGTCAAAAGACTGAATTCTTACATCTGGATATAGTGAGCATTTTCAGAAGAAATAAACCATCCTTTACCTGTGACAACCAGCAGGACAATACAAACTTATCTGAAATTAGTCACTGAAATTAATCATCTCTTGAATCTCTAGTAGAATGTATGTGGTAAGAAGTAGTTTTATCTGTGCCACCACTACCTCGATGAATTCAACTGACTGAGAGGGATTTGAACTAGCTCTCTCAAATCATTGTATGACACTCTATGCATTGCACTACAGTAACTTCCAGAAGGGGATTTATAGACACCTAAATCTTGTCAAAGCTCTTGTACATTGTTCCAGATAATAAATTATAATACTGGAGCATGCTCATTTAAAGACCTAATACAGGAGCTGGAACTACATCTTGGTCTTATAAAACTCAATAAAGGATACTATCATCTGTCCATCCAACCAGAGCGGACCGGAGGGGCTCTCTACTTGTACCATCAGCTAGAGGGGCTCATCTCTCTAGCACACATAGGAGAGCCTTTTATGTGTCTGCACCGGCCCTCTGGAACTTCCTGCCAGTGGAATTGCAGGTGCAGATGGAATTGCTGCCCTTCAGGAAAGAACTGAAAACCTGGCTGGCAGGGCAGGGGTGGGGTGCCGATGGTTTAAAATGACAGTTGAGAAGTCTCTCTCTTTTTATGAGTGCAGGTGGGATTTTAATGGGGTTTAATGTGTTTTATTGGAGATTTATGTGTTTTTATTGATTTTGATATCGTCTACTTCTGTAAGCCGCCCAGAGCCGCTGTCGAGTTGGGCGGTGATAGAAATACGATAAATAAATAAATAACTTGCCACCAGGTATACTGCTTAAACAAAAACTGGGCTGTGTACAACATTGAATAAAACAAAAGAATACAATATTTAAAACATACAAATATAAATATACACACAGCAATCAAGAATCAAGACTAAATATATTCTAGAGGCAACATGCACCGAAACCAAACTAAATATAATAAATACAAACAAACTTAAATAGCATTGGGGAGGATGTCCTGGAAAGCCTCTCTAAAGAGCAGTTTTTTTAGTTGTTTCTTAAATATCCTCAAGAAAGGTGCCTGGTGCAGCTCATATGACAAAGAATTCGAAAAAGTAGAAGCCACCACCAAAAAGGCCCACCTTCTTGTATTGGTTTATTCTGCCATCCTCAATGTTAGTACATAGAGTTGGCCAGTTTGAGATCCATGCATGATGTGGGCAGGTGTTTTGTGGGAGAGATGCTCTGATAGATAAGAAGGCCCTAAACATATAGAGCTTTATATGTTAGTGTCAACACCTTGCGTCTGACTCAGTAGAGAGCTGTGCAGACTTGCCAAGGCTGGGGAGATATGCTCATATTTCTTTGTTCCCATTATCAGCCTGGCCACCACATAACTAGATGTTACACTGGCTGTTAATGCAGCGGCTTGCAAATGTGTAGCCCAGGATCCAGAATGTTTAAGCATTACACACAAATGTTCATAAAAATTCACTTGCTCCAGTTACTGGTTGCCTAGTTCCACATAAAAAAACAACACCTGCCATTAAGGCCTTTTAAAATAAAAATAATGGTCTAGAAAGGATGTCTAGGAGAAGACCAGCCTAGCCTCAGTAATAATGGAGCATCATAATCTGAGAGCAGCCATTCAGGAGGCTGTCTCTCGTGTCACCATCGAAAATGCCTGTGAATGTGAAGAAACAGAAACAAAGTTCTCTGCCTAGATCTTAAAATGCAGGAAGGCCCATATAGGGAGATACCCTTCAGACAGCCTGGCTCCAAGCTTTCTATTATTACTTTTTGTAAGACTTATAATTCATATTCATCATGTGCTGAGAAATAGAATAGTAGCTACTGAAGCGGGTGTAAGAGGCAATTTCTATTCTCACTATAACTATTTTGTATCTGTTGGAGATTCTGAACAATTTCCAAAGGCAGCATCACACAGAGAGCATTACTGCAATTCAAATAGGATGTAACAGGACATATGTCCCTACGATGAAATCTGTCTTCTCCAGGAATGGGCACAGCTGGTACACTAGTTTTAATTATGCAAATGCACTCCTTACCACCGCTGAGACTTGGACACCCAAGCTCAAGGATGAATCCAGGAGTATACCCAAGCGGCAAATCCATGTTTTCAAGGGGAGTGTAACTCCATCCAGCACAGATTGTATCCCTACTCCCAATCTGTTTTTCAATTGACCATGAGCACAAATTGCTCCATGCTAGCACATGTAGTCAGAGATTTAGTTGTGATACTGTTTGCATTTGGAAGCTTATCAAATATTTGGCTTAAAAAGCCTCCTCCCTAGTTACAGCAAGCTTGCAATTCTGGCAAGAACGAAGGTCGGCTTTCCTTTTCGCATTGTAGCGCTATCTGATGGAGACTGGAAGCAGCAGCACAATCCAGAATGGTTATGATACACTGTCTTCCACAGGAGATTCATATGTATATTCATTATCTTTTGTTAGATATTTATATTTATTTTATTAAATGGTTGCTGTGATGTTATACACATTGTTTGTTGTTTGTTGTTGGTGTGTGTGTGTGTGTGTATTATATTCATAATAGTTTAAGATATTTTGTGATACATTTGTTGTTGATACAATTTATATAGTATTTGGTTATGTTGTCTAGTATTTATAAATTATAATGTCTGAATTGAGATTCTGTTTGGTTTGCTCTTTTTCTTGCTTATGCCTCAGTTTGTTGACCCTCATCTAATTCATTTGAGATTTCAGAAACCAGTTTAGACCTATGACAATTTTCTCAGATTTGGATGGAAAGGTAAAATAGGGTTGGGGGTCATTAGGATAGTGAGGGTTGTAAGATTCCAAACCTCTAATGCTCTCTTTCAGTAGTTTAACATATACCATAAGTATGAGGAATCAAACAGAAATCTTAGGGACCTTGTAGACCTATGACCAGGACACTGAACAGAAGTTCCACAGAACCCAACTTCTGAACTCCAATATCCAGGAAGGGCAGGAGCCTCAGTAAAACAATGCCTCCAAGTCTCATTCCACAATAGGAATACGTCATTCTCGGGTATTCAACCCGGACCTTCCAGTCTCCAGCTCAGCTTCTTAACCACCAAGCCACTGGAGGGGCTGCATTTCCTGGTGTAGGTCATCCATCAACATGACAAATTTGTCTCTGTCATATTTTACCCAGAAATCTTTGTAGATAGGAAGTTACCACATGCTCCAGTTCCTTGATTAAGAACTGAATATGAGAAACTGGCTAGTAGTTAATCAGTGGTAGGATTCAGGGAGGCTTTTTTCAGCAAGGTCCTTTTTAGACATGTTGGACCATTGTGCTGATACATGGAGCCATTGGCACCGCCTCATCTACTCAATCATTCCCTCCCAACCTGCTTGTTTGATCTGTTATTTTTGCAGTTCTGAAGACATGTTACCTGTATTATATTGAAATTTGTCTGTTTGAGTGATGATTAATGTATACAAAATGCATTCAAACCATGTCTCCCATTCCACTTTATATAATTGCAAGTAGATAAATAGGGAACACTTTGGTGGGAAGGTAAACAGCATTCTGTGTGCTCCTGTGTCTAAATCATGCTTACCACATGACCATGGAAACGTCTGCAGAAGCAGACAGCTCTGGCACTTTGGCTTTGAAACAAAGATGAGCACTGAACCCTAGAGTCAGATACGACTGGCTTTCAAGCAAAGTAAAGGTAAAGGTATCCCTTGCTTGAAAGCCAGTCAAATCCGACTCTAGGGTTCAGTGGTCATCTCTGTTTAACCTGGTCCGGACCCGAGCTCCTCACCCACAACACACACACAAACACACACACCATCGCTCCCCAACCCCAACCCCACCCACACAAAGGAGAGTCACTCTCTCTCTTTCACACACACACACACACAGAGCAAAGTAAGCAAAACAAAAAGACAGAGAGACTTACTTACTTATACACACACACACACACACACACACACAGGGCCAGCCACATTGGGCAGCTCTTTTCTTCCTTCCTTTCCCCCCACCCCTCACACGGGCCCATGGAGAAGTCAAAGGAATGGAAGCAGAGAGATGAAGGCCCCGCCCCAAACCACCTTCTCTCTCCCCTTCCACAAGTGAAAAGCCACAGCAGCCTCTGGTGGCAGGAAAAAAACCTGCAGCTTTGGATTTTTTTTTAAAAAAATGTGATATTATGGGAAAATTAATAAAATGGGAGGGGGCAGGAAGAGGGGTAAAAATATGGGGTTTTCTTGGCCAATAAGGGATACTTGACAGGTCTGATATTCTGTGCTTGAAGCTCTAACCCATCTAGCTTTGCAAAGCTCTAACAACCACACTCTCCATTATTGGTGGTCCAATATTGCCATTTATGACAAGTTGTTCACCTCTTTCATCACTAAACAGCTCTCATGTGTATTCTTTCCATACATTGAGCTTATCTTTTATTTCCACCTCAAGATTCCTGTCCTTGTCCTTTAACAATGTATGTGTCTTCTGACAGTAACATCTCTGATATTTTTATGTAAGTTGAAAAAAAATCATGCTTATTTTGGTATTCCTCTATCTCCGCGCATCTGTTAGCCGTATAATCTTCCTTAGCAGCTACTAAAAGGTAAAGGTTTCCCTTGCTCGAAAGCCAGTCATATCCGACTCTAGGGTGCAGTGCTCATCTCTTTTTCAAAGCCGAAGAGCCAGTGCTGTCTGCTTCTGCAGACATTTATGTGGTCATGTGGCAGGCATGACTAGACACCGGAGAGCACGGAACGCTGTTACCTTCCCACCGAAGTGGTCCCTATTTATTTACTTGCAATTTCTTGCTTTCAAACTGCTAGTTTGGCTATTTTGCACCTAATCATCCTCTATAGATCATTTTATTTTCCTTGGCCTGATTCGTATAGGCCCTTCTTCTTTCCATTAAATGGAGTATGCCATCTGTCATCAGTTCCTTATTCTTATGGTTTGATTTTCATCTGCAAAGGTGCTTCTGTCTAACTTTCTGGGTTATTTCTTTTATTATCCCCCATTTCTCTTATATACATATTTCCCTTTTACGTTTTCTAACATTCAATGTTAGAATACACTATGGAATTCACTATGCAGCATCTATAGATATCTATTAAGGTCTCCTATTATCAGCTAAAGGAGCAGCGCTCTGAGCTATAATTGACCTTGCTGTGTGATGATCAATCATAACCAGCACAGAATTCAGACCTTCACAGATTACTAAAAGAGAACACTTTTTCTCATCAAGAAAAGTAAATGATCTGTCATATCAACTAATGAAAGGAAGAGACCTTTTAAGAAATGCACAAATACACATTATTTCCAGCAATTTGATTGTAACATGTTTTAAAAGAGTGGATTACAGAAATTCTGAATCAACGCTAACTCCTAACAAATATTAATCATCATTTCACATTATCTAGGTTTATTAAAAAGTTCATGTCAGATGTAGTAATGTCTAGGACAAATGACACCTCAGTGATTTGTAGGAATTTGTGGCAAGTACATTAGCAGAGTGCAGAGCTTCTGGCTATGGATTTGGAACAATAACCCAGGACACTAGTAAGAATATAAAGGGAAAATGTCAGTTTATTGTTCTATCAAATCCATCAAGGATGCTTGAGTACAGAAGTGCTTACAGTTGACTTTGATGTGTGCAAGTATTCTGAATGGCAACTGGGTGGATCCCCAATTACAGAATGATAACAAAGAAAACAATTCCTATTAAGAGAGGAATTGCTCTTAGGAAAGTGTAAAGGTCAGGATAAACAAGAGATCCAAATCTACTTAATTTCTCAGACTATCTTGTAAACCAAGTGTTCTCAACCTACGGCCCGCTGGCTGGTGGCACCATTTCATGTGGCCTGCATCCTCACTCCAGTCGCTGCTTCCACAGCCATTGCTGCCTCAATCCTTGTCTCCTCTGCTTGGCTTGGTGTGTCCCTAACAACGCTCCATAGCAGGGCGGATGTTGTAAACCGTACAACATCTTCACTGCTACAGATTGCAATTAGGGACATGCCAAGCCAAGTGGAGGAGACAACGATTGAGGAAGTGGAGGCTGCAGAGGATTGAGGCAGCGGTGGTAGTGGAAGTGGCAGATGTATGCAGCTGCCCGTGTCTTTCCTGGGGGCTGCTCTGACTGAGCCTGGACTCCTCCATGCAGCTGCTCTAGCCTGGTAAGCATGGAAGCAGTGTGTTTGTGTGTGTGGGGAGGGGGGGAATGGCAGGGGCTTGGGGTGGTTCCACTGCTGTACCATCCTGAGCCCCCACTCCCCTGACACCAGGAGGTCCAGCCCACGAACAGTCTGAGGAGGTGTGGTCCAGCCCATGACTTTAAAAGTTTGAGAACCCCTGTTGTAAACTCTTACTGCACATCATATGATCCCTTGTGATGATGTCAGATGCAAGCCTAAAAAACAATTATATCAGACATGAAACTATGAACAAGAAACAATTTGAGACGTACAGTAAAGCCCCTATTTATGTAAAAAGTCAGTTCCATAGGCTTTTACATGAATTTGTTTAATGTAACTCGAAGCAAACCCATAGGAAAATGATTTTTTACGTAAATCGAAGCAAACCCATAGGAAAAATGAATTTTTTTTATGTTAACTCAAAACAAACCCATAGGAAATTGTGTTATGTGAATAGGGACATTTACGTAAATCGGGACATGGTTTTAGCACAAAATAATTATGTAAGTTGAATTTTATGTAACTCGAGTTGTACATAAGTTGGGGTTTTACTGTACACTGTTCTGAGGCAAGGTTTTTTAAAAATAAACCAAATCAAGGGTATTTGTGCCTTTCCATGGTGGCCACATGGCAGAACAAAGAACCCAGAGACATTGTCAAGGTGGAGCAGCATCACCAAAGATTCTTCATGTTGAAACCTGCATTTACACATTATGGTAATAAGTGTGCTGCTTACCTTGGAATCACACTTTCTCATCCTTCCAGCTACCAAACCATTGATTCAGTATTTTGAGATTGCAGCACCACTTATGTCAGATCCATGGAACAAGAAGGACAGGGAAAAGAGAAGGGCACCCCCTCTGAGGTGCCCGCTGTGGAGAAGAGGGGGGATTTTCTGCCCTTTTCCTCAGGCATCATGCCACCCTGGCACACTCCAATGGGAGCATGCTATTTGGCTGAGGTGGGGGAGGAAGAGGAGATCTTCCCCCACACCTCTTACCTTTTAAGATGCAGTGAGACTAGCTGGTTGCTTCATGTTCAGATAGGAATCTTTGCTCCTACCCTATATTTTTTGCCTGTCCCCTATTGTTGCCAATGGGGCTAAATGGGTCGATTTGGGGGTAAGGAGTGCATTTGCATAATTAGGTGAGTTTAGGTGAGTTCCCAGGATGCCTTGGGAGCGCCCAACATCCAGAATACCAGGATCCCAAAATTCAGTTCCATGATGGTGGATGTATTGGTGGCCCACTGATGGCACCGCCTACCTAAGTCCCAAAACTATTTTTGTGTGTGAGGGGGATCAGTCAGGTTTGACCTGAGTGGCCAGCCAGGAGTTTGCTATCATAAGACAGCACATCATAGGGCTGTGATGGTGAACCTTGGCACTCCAGCTGTTCTTGGACTTCAATTCTCAGAAGCCCAAGTCCCTGTGAATCCACACGCATGGCTTTACATCATATTTGTCAAGTATCTCGTATTGGCCGGGATTTCCCATAATTCAGTGCCACTTTTTCTACTTTCCCACCCGGACCCGCCGCCATCCTGTAATTTGACAGCAGGGAAAAGTAGTTACTGTGTATCCCCTTCCATGTGCAAAAGGGGATGCACAGAAGCTTTCTGCGCAGGTCCCATATTGTCCAGAGCCGCGCTTGACAGGTATGGTTTACATATGCACAGTAAACCCATTCATGTGGATTCACAGGGACTTGGGGTTCTGGGACCTGAACTCCAACAGCTGGAGTGCCAAGGTTCGCTATCATGGTCCTAGGGGCTTTGGGAGCAAGGGGTTAGCAGGAATCCCATGGTTTTCCCCCAGGACCCAACACTAAATAGGCCCTGCTGCAGGAAGGAAAGGACCATTCCAAGTTAAAGTTAATTGTTAAAGTTAATAATGTTATGGCCCTAGTAAACTCCAATCTTTGTGTCTTTGTTCGGGGAATTGGGGTGACAAAGGACAGAAAGTTTAGAACAGCAAACTCTGTATACCTCTTCCAAGAATGAATGCAAGATAAGGAATAAAACAGAACTACTGTATATCTATTACCTTTCTAAAATCCTTCATTCACTCTCCAGTTCTGACCTAAGAAGTTAGATGGTCTTTACAATTGAAGCAAAGGGGGGAAACAGCTACTGATGCCTTTCTATTCTACCTGCACCATACAGTTTCCTTTGCTCCATGTGTAGGAATGAAGTTTTTACACAGAATTGGACACATAGAAATAATTTCACAGATTAGCCAACGACTGGATTAGAATTTCTCCAAAAGAACACAGGATGGGTTGGGCCTAAACTGTGTACCTCTTATTCAGGCACAAAGTCAGTTAACAGTTCTATGCTCATCCCTGAAAACTATCATATACTCAGGAACCTTTTGTATTGGTGAAAAGATCTGCATGTGTACTTCAACCTAGGTGGATTGAATTTCCAGAAGGGAATTTAGTGTGCAAAATAGTGAGGGATCCAGCAATCACATTAAATTGATGTTCTCATGTTTCATGTAACAAAAATATAGAGGGATTGTATTCTTAAATTTATGGCACTGCGGGCATGGATAAAAAAATTATATATCTGTTAAAAATATGAAGGAAATCCTTGAATATAAATTGCATTTAACACTCAATGTTTATGTTTTCAAACCTAGAGAAGACATATGAAAGATTAATGAACCTTGCCTTGACATTTCAACTCTATACATTTTAAAGTCCCTTTATTTCCTTTTGATTTCTTTAGGGACTTTTTGCTATATATGTAGCATTAAAGTTTATTCTTATGTCTAAATTGCCTTACAGAAAATATGGCAAGACATCTAAACAGAATATCACCTTCTTTAAAAAAATAAATTATCTAACTTCACCACTCTGTGACTTTCCACAATATTTAAAACATCAAGTTCTATACAATACTCTACTCTGTGGCAATCTATTTTATTCCTGAAGGGTAGCATTTGGAAATAAAGAACAAAAAAAACTTCTAACATATAGAAAAGATACTAAATAAATAATTTTCTCCTCACTCTCCCCCTTTTGTCCCACAATATAATATATGCAATTCATCCATAGCTATTGAATAATTATTTCTTCTAAGATATCAAAGATGGACAAACCATGATGTTTGCAATTCTGGTTCTGCAAGTTAGGACAAGGTGCAAGGTATTTTTCTCTCAGAAGTAGTACCACCATCAATCATAGTATTAATGCCTTCTATGTCTCGGATATGTGAGATTTCATAGAAAATGATATCCACAGAAAAGGGTAGATCCCTTCTTAAGATTCTCAAGGTAAACAACTGGTAGTTATGCTTTTGTCAGTATAGCTTTAGTGTTCTGGAAATAATAGGCAGCAGCCAGCAATACGAGCCAAAAACACAACTTTATTTGGAATAAGAATAGGTGACCAGAGCTCCTTAGCTATCTCTGATAGAACCGTTGACAAGCTCTGTCTCGAGCACTTCTCATTCAGAACCCTCCCGGAGTCTTGTGAGATTTCGGACCATAGTAAAGCAAATACATATTAAACTCTTTCACAACAAGACAAAATGGCAAACACATTTCCTTAAATACACAACAATAGCACATAGATAATGATGGACTTAAAAGTCAGTTTTCAAACAAAATTGGTTTGTTTTACTCTGTAATAATGAACACAGTAATGGTACAATCAGATTGGGGACATACTGGGTTACACTAGAAAGGGTCACTTGAGGATCTGATCTTAAATGGGTCCCTTTAAAGCAATCCGTTCAATTCTGATCACACTAGTCACTCCCAAATAAGATGAGCTTTGCCACTGGACCAAAAAGATACAGAAAAGGAGATGGAACAGAATAAGGCTGATTTGTTATTTTCATTATATTTTCTGGTAACTAACAAAGCAAATGAAACAGCACCACTAGGGGTCCAAAATATGATCTAAAACCCATCTGATCAGTTATTATGGTAAGAAAAATGTTGCTACCCATTATTCATTATGTTGTCAATTTTCAGTTACCTTTGAGTTCATCTTTTTTTTTAAACTATCTGGAAATAACCTAATTTTAGAGGGGAGGAATGATCTTGCACCAGACAATATTAGCCCTCTCAATATTGAAAATAATAAATATTACTTTCTAAGCAGATATAATAAAGCAACACTGTTATGTCCTCATTACCCCAAAAGTATAGTAGGCCTGCTGCATCTGCAGGTTTGTTATACATGATTGTGCTTTACCACGACCCAAAAATATTCATTGAAAGTCCCAGAAATCCATATTTCCAAGATGCATTACCAGGACTGGCCACTATTGGGAAACAGAAATTATACTATGAATAGGTCGCCCTTGCTTGAAAGCCAGTTGAATCTGACTCTAGGGTTCAGTGCTCATCTCTGTTTCTAGCTAAAGAGCCAGCACTGTCTGTGTCGGCAGACATTTCCATGGACAAGTGGCAAGCATGACTAAACACCAGAGTGCATGGAATGCTGTTTACCTTCCCACCAAAATGGTACCTATTTATCTACTTTAAATTTATTGCTTTCGAACTACTAGGTTGGCAGGAGCTGGGACAGAGATGGGAGCTCACTCGTGTCATGCAGCACTCAGTTCTCGAACTGGTCCCCTGCTGCACTTCCAGTCATCAAGTTCAATGTCTTAACCACTAAGTCACTGCAGTCCCATACTGTGTATAGTGTTCCTTATTATCTGTAGTTTCAGGGATTCACAGTAAGTCTTAGAACATATCTTCCACAGAGGAGGATGAGGCTCATTATGAAACTTGTCTGAAATAGCTGACTCAGCTTAGCTATGTGAACACAAGTTCTTTTGTCACTAAATATTTTTCTCTAGGGCAGCAGGGATCTTGAAAGAATGAAGCAGTCCAGTCCAGAGCTTTGGGGACTTTGGCATGCATCTCTCCAGATGACTGTTAACAAGGCCACTTTGCCACTGAGGCAGTTCTCAAGTGATGCATTGCTGGATCCAGCAAATGCAGTGATCTCTTATTTTTTTCTATCACCACTGAGCAACTAAGCAAAAGAATGAAGAGGGCACCCCAACTATCCAGTTCAGGATAATCAACTTCTGCACATTCCCCCATCTACCAGTAAAGAAAGAAAAGGAAAGCTACATAACACCTGGTTTTCTGTGCATGTGTAACACAGGGATTCTCAACCTGTAGCCTGTGGGCTGGATGTGGCCCATGGTGCCATTTCATGTGGCCCCCCACTGCCTCCACTATACCAGGAAGTGCAATGTGGTGGAGGCAGGGCAAATGACCATCCGGCTTCCAAAACTGTCTGAGGGAGCATGACCCGGCCCCCAGCTTAAAAATGTTGAGAATTCCTGGTTTAACATCTAGGTTGGGGAGCAAAACAGGATGAAAAATATATTCAGATGAGCCATTTGAGGAATCCTCAGAGCCAGGCATTTCTTTTTCTTTAAACAAAGAGATAATGAGGTTCTACACTACATATGACATTTTCCCCCTTGACAACAGCAACAGGCTGGTGGTGGCAGTGGAGTGGTTGGATGGTTGGGTGGGGAGGCTGTGTTCTCTAATGAAGAGGCTGGTATAGGCAGCACAGACAAGTGAATTGGGACCTACAGCTCTCTGTCAGAAACTGTTTCCAAACAGGAGGCAATAAAAGGTTGGATTTTAAAAAATGATGACACATACAATTGTGGTCTGAAATAAGCAGGGCATGAAGGGGAGAAAAAATGGGCCTCCCCTGTACCTTTTCTAGTTCCTGCATGACTACATGTTCCTACACTTCCATTAACAAATCTTAGAAACCCATTTTCTCCATTGCTTATGATTTACCTGAACAAAATTTGCATGTGCAGAATAAGTGCACCTTGGGAATTTCCCATCATGTGTCTCTTGTCCTCCTACCACTTTATGCAGTGTTGTACTGTGGCCGTTTCTTACCGCTTCTGGCGAGCCAGTAGGAGAAATTCCAGGCCATGCCCACTTGACTGGCCATGCCCACCTCTCAACCTCCCCCTTCCAGCGCTGCCAGAAATGTGTCCCATTTGCCTCGCCCAGGGCCGAAGGCACGCTTTCAGCTCTGCACTTCCCTTTGGGCGAGGCAAATGGGATGCGTTTCCAGTGGCATTAGGAAGGGGAGGCCAGCCAGCGTCAGCCCACCAACCCGCAACACTAATCTCCCAGCAGTGCCGCCAACAGGGATACATTTCTGGTGGCACTGGGAAGGGGAGGCCAGCCCGCACCAGCCCACCAACTCGCCCCGCTCACCTCCCAGCAGCGCTGCTGCTCTGGGACTCCTCCTCCTCATCTCCATGAAGTAAGAGAGCAAGGTAGGTTTCTTTCTTTTTCTTTCTTTCTTTTTTTCTTGGGGTGGGGGCAGGGTGGGGTGGGGTTTGAGGCCATGCCCACAGATAGTCACACCCACTGAGTGGGTAGTAAAAATTTTCACAGTGTATCACCGACTACATGTACATTCCATTTGAGTAGGAAAACTCTGGAAATAGGATGCCCCTTATATGAATCAGAGCATTGTTCCACTTAGTTAAGAATTCTCTATATTGTTCAGATAAGGCTCTTCAGAATTTCAGGAGAAAAGAAAGTGATGCCAATCATAACATGCCAAAACACACCACCAACAACAAAACTACCAGGTATCTTTCAGATTTCTGTAAGAATCCACATTCACAGTTACACTTTAAAAGAAAACAACCAAGGCTACACAGTTCCAGCAAAGTCCTTTTTATTAGATATCCTAGATTTATCTATTTTATTGCAACAGGAGAATATTATATAAAATGTTTTTCACAGTCTTTCAAATTTCTAATGAAAAACACCTTGGTCTTGAGTGTGGTGGACTTTCTGGAAAATTTTAAATAGGGAACATGTTCACGTTTCAGTCATTGTATTTTTCATTTGTTCATTTAAAAAAAATATGAGAATGAATAGGACTGTCTTTCTGTTCTACAACTTCCCTGCTGGGGGCAATATCACTCTACTTGTCTTCAGCAAATAACCAGAAATTATAAAGAGGAGAGGTTTAGAGCTGAAAATATATTTAAAAGCAAAAGTGGAAGGTAGTAAAATAGGAGCATGAAGGCTGGGATATGCCTTAATATAACATTTCTAGCTATTCCTTTAAGAACATAATGTCACTGGATATTTGGCAGGTTATATATTTACTACTTAAAAATATAAGGAATGGGCTATGAAGCCAGAAGCCAAACATTAGCATTACAGAGAATGTCAAAACTAAATTACAGGTTTTAAAAATGAAATGCATTTATGTCTTCATTTTCCCTTTCAAAAGTGACCAAAACATGTGTGTCTAACAGAATGTTTAACACACACCCATATTGAAACTAGAGATGCTTCTGAAATACTGTACCTTCTTTTCCTGGTTCCTAGGCCTCAGAGCACCAAGCAGGGAGAAATACAGTGGTGGGATTCAGCAGGTTCACACCAATTCACCAGAACCAGTAGCAGAAATTCTGACTGGCCCCACCCATCCAAGTTTTGAAATGCCTAATTCGGGTGCAATGCAGGGCTTTCCCCTTGGCCACGTCCACCATACCACGCCCACAGTGTAGTAGTGATTGTTTTCTATCCCCACCACTGGAGAAATATCCCAGAATGAGCAGTGTGGGGCAAGATAAAGTTGTATTTTGGGCTCACTAGTTTAGCCTCTTGGCAACGTAAGCACAGCAGAAGGTCAGGAACAAGGGGAGAGAGTTAGCGTGTGTATTGTCTCATTGTGCCATTTGGAGCAAGGTGTGAGCAACAGTCTTGTGGCTTGTGAGATGTTTGTTAAATGAGCCTTGGCAACCTTTGAAAAGAGGTGGGGAGGAAGAGACAAAACTTGGCTCTTGGCTCTTGTGACTCTTTCACAGATGGGATCAGCAACATTGAATCTGAATCTGCGAGTATTGGGCCCATCCATTCCCTGAGATTTCAGTGTCAAAACATGTGATCTTGCACTACCATAAGGATAAGGCTATTAAATAAGAATTGTAAATTAACTGTTATACAAAAGATAGAATATCTAACACATGAATACAAAAAAACTGCATTTCTGTTCTACATTTTCCTGCAGGAGGAGTAGAGACAAGATTTCTTCAACTCCTTTCTATGTACATATTATACAGGTCACATACACACCACACACGTGCAGGTTCAGTACCCATGGTTTCAGTTATCCATGGGTCTAAAATATTCAACAAAAATCCTGAAATATATAATGTACAAGTACAATATATGTATTTCCATGAGGCATTACCAGACTGACCACTAGAGATCACTGTCTGCAATGTAAAATACATGGTTCCTGTTATCCATGATTTCAAGTATGTGCAGTAGGTCTCAGAATATATCTGAATGCCTAGCAGTGTGGAGACAATGAGCATCCAGGCATTAAATAAAACCAAATCTGCACCTCCTCCAGCACTACCCTAAATTTTATCTCTTGTCTGGATCTAATTTAATTTTTATTTAATTGTCAAATTTATATACCACTCACTTGGCCAAAGCCGACTCAGGGTGGTTCACAATGACTATTTAAAAAACATGTTAAAAAACAGTTAAAACTACCCACACCCTAAAACAAGGAGTGCGGGGTCCAAAGGCACCATGGGGAGGAGTTCTTCTACACCAGCCACCCAATGGAGGTTACCCTTCCACCTGCACCCCACACTTGACCCGCCAGCCAGGTTTTAAGTTATTTTCTGAAAGGCAACAATTCCATCCGGAGACGTAGCTCTGTTGGCAAGAGGTTCCAGAGGGCTGGCGCAGACATGGAGAAGGCTCTCCTCCTTGTGCCAGAGAGGCGAGCCTCTCTGGTTGATGGAATGATTAGAGAGCCCCTCCAGTCCGCTCTGGTTGGACGGACAGATGTCCTCAGGGCGATGCGGTCTCTTAGGTAACCCGGCCCACTACCATATAGTGCTTTAAAGGTCAAAACCAGCACCTTGAATTGCACCTGGAGACAAACTGGCAACCAGTGCAGCTCCCGGAACAGTGGTGAAGCATGGGCATAATGCCCACACCCCATCACCACCCGGGCTGCCGCATTCTGGACCAGCTGTAGCCTCCGAATGGTCATCAAGGGCAGCCCCATGTAGAGCGCATTGCAATAATCTAGTCTGGAGGTGACCAGAGCGTGAGTGACCATGAGCAAGGAGTCCCGGTCCAGGAGCGGGCGCAACTGGCAAATCACCCGAAGCTGGGTGAAAGTCCTCCTGGTCACAGCCGCCACCTGTTCTTCTAGCAGTAGCCGTGAATCCAGGAGGATCCCCAAGTTGTGCACTGGGTCTGTCTGGGGCAAAAAAGCCTCATCCAGAACCAAAGATGGTAGCTCCCGGGATAACACAGGACCCCTTATCCATAGCCACTCAGTCTTGCTGGGATTCAGTTGTAGCCCGTTAGCCCCCATCCAGACCCCAACAGCTTCCAGACACATGGAAAGGACTTTGATGACATCACTGGGGTTCCCATGGGCCGAGATGTACAACTGAGTGTCATCCGCGTACTGATGGTACTGCACCCCATGGGAACGAATGATCTCACCCAGTGGCTTCATGTAGATGTTAAATAGGAGAGGAGAGAGCTCTGAGCCCTGAGGCACCCCCCATTTGAGGGGCCTAGGACTGGACCTCTCACTCTCCAACCATACCAACTGGGTCTGACCCCTCAGAAATGAGGAAAACCAGGACCACACAGTGCCCTGGATCCCCAATCCTTGGAGCCGTTCCAGAAGGATACCATGGTCAACAGTATTGAAAGCCGCTGAGAGGTCAAGAAGAGCAAGGACGGATGGGTGACCACCGTCCCGTTCCCGCCAGAAATCATCCATCAGTGTGACCAATGCTGTCTTGGTACCATATCCAGGCCTGAATCCTGACTGAAAGGGGTCCAGATAATCCGCTTCATCCAGTACCCCCTGCAGCCGACGCGCCACTGCCTTCTCCAGCACCTTCCCTAAAAAGGGGAGGTTGGAGACAGGCCTATAGTTGGTTAGGACAGCTGGGTTGAGGGAAGGTTTCTTCAGGAGGCGGCGCACCAAGGCATGTTTTAAAGGTGCAGGAAACACCCCATCCCGCAATGATGCATTAATCATATTCCCAACCCAGCCACCTGTCACCGCCTTGGAGGCTTTCACCAACCAGGTGGGACAGGGGTCCAATGGGCAAGTAGTGGCATGCACAGCTGCAAGGAGCCTGTCCACTTCATCAGGGGCAACTGGATCAAACTGGTCCCAGATGGTATGGCAAGACTGTGCTCCAGCTCCCTCCGGACTCTCCCCATCCACACCAGGATTAAACCCTGAGCGAATCCAATCGATTTTCTCCACCAGATGGTCAGCAAAGTCCTCAGCTGACCCCTGCCAACCAGGCACCGGGAGCCCCTACCAAGGAGAGACCTGGTAACCCGGAACAGGGTGGCTGGGCGATTATCAGCAGAGGCAATAAGGGTGGTGAAGTATTGCCACCTCACCACCCCCATCGCCACTAGGTAGGCCCTAATAGCGGTTCTAGCTAGTGTCCAATCAGAGTCTCTCTGGGTCTTCACCCAGCAGCGCTCTAGGTGTCTCTTTGCCCGTTTGAGCTCCCGCAGTTCTTCCGTGAACCATGGGGATGACCTAGCTCCACGAGCTCTGAGAGGCCGTAGTGGTGCGATTTCATCCAAGGCTGCTGTTGTCATCTTATTCCACAGGTCAACCAGCGCCTCGGGCGAATCGTGTTGCCGATCCAGAGAAAAATCCCCCAGTTCCATCTGGAATCCATCAGGATCCATCAGTTGCCGGGGGCAGGCCATTCTAATAGGCCCTGCCTCCCTACGATGAAGCGTTGCACCTAGGAAGTCTAGAGGTGTGTAGCAATTCATTGAGATGTCAACCAGCCATGTTTTGCCCATGTTTTATCTGTATTATGAGTTCAGTTATCTGGATTCTTGTTGTGCCTGTCCTCACAAGTAGTTTGCATAGAAGACATTTTAGCTTTAATCACTGTGATAACAAAACATCCGACCCATTGAAGTCATAGTTTTGACCTTGAGGTCTGAAGGATCTGGCATATTTCCATTAGATTTTGCAGTTCCAAAATACTCTTTTTTATGTAATATAGCAGATGTATGAAGAACTTTCCATTGCTTTTTTCATTGCATTTTCAAATGTTTTTGAGTCTGAAGAATAATTACTTTTTGGAAAAATTATTGGCAGAATAATTCAGTTAGCAATGCTAATTGCCAAATCTAGTGTGTTAATATGGCGGCCCAAAGATTCATCAACCAGAGCCAGATGCAGAACAGAGATACAGTACTTAGAATTGAAGATGGGGATTTTAAATGAACAGATTCTGAACCTGAACAGCTGTTTTCAATGCTAACAATGAATTTCAATCAATGTCCTTTCAAAGATGATTCTGCTTTTAGATATCCAAAATCTTCTTCATATCAACATTATAATGTATGTTGGAGAAACAATTTTTGGCTACTTCTAAAAAAACTATTGTCAACCCATTGCATGCATAGATACCTACTAGGTCACATTGATTGCAGACCTTGGCACCCCAGGTGTTCTTGGACTTCAATTACTAGAATCCCGTCAGCACTCCTGCTGATCAGGACTTCTGGGAATTGAAATTCTACAACACATGGAGTGCCAACGTTCACCATCACTGAGAATAAGTATTTCAGCCACTTTCTAAATGAATCCCAGAAAAACTGGATATTAGATACTACTTCAAACCCAATGAGATAAAGTACATTTCCTTACAAGTTTTTAAAAGGGATCTTGAGTATCTCTACACAACTAAACTCCTTCAAAATTACTGTTCATCGTGCCCATTGTTGAACATCTGGATACATAAAGCACTTATAATGAAAATATAAGAATTGGTGTCTGTTGGTGTGAAGGATTTATTTATTTTTTAAATACTCTCATTGAGAAATAAAAGTCCATATTCTCCCACAACAGGTTTGGGGAACGAGGTTGAAAATAATAATGCAAAAGGGTAATGCCTGTCTGACTTGGTTTAACAAACAGATACAATCAATCAATCTTTATTATGGTCCAAGAGCAGCACCATACAACAAACAGATTCATACTGTATTTCGGTTCTATAATTCAGAATTCTTCTTTTAAAGGGAACACTTTATATTCACTGTAATATATTAGGAAGCTGTGTACTTGACAGATGTACTGAAGAGATCTTGGTTGACAGGTTGGCATCTGAAAAGTTGTGTGGCTGAGCTATATATACGTGTCCCTGAGACACATTTTCATTTGCTCAAATGAAGATTTGTGTCTCTTTTTGAGGAAAAGAGAGGAAACTTAAGTTAAAGTTCTGTTTGTTATGTTCACGATTCTTCTTCTTGCGCATGCACATGTCTCACATGTTTGTGAGAGAATGTTTGTGTAGGAAGTCTGGCCTTGACAATGACTATTTTTCTGTTAAATAAACTAACTGACAAAGTACTACTATGATGCATCTGCCTAGCATGGTATACATAGTATATTATATTGTATCTACAGTTGCACTGGGTCAATTAGGGAAATATTTTTTTAAAAAAGTTAGAGAAGATGAGAAAAAGAGAAAAAAGTTTCTCCATTGTCCATTTAAATGTCAGAAACCATTTAATACAGCACAGGGTTGCCAACTCAGATAATACCACCCACAACCCTATTTTGATACAAACAAATCATCTGTGTGGGCTGCATAATGAGATAATGAGGTGTGCCCTAAATTGTGCCAAATAAACCTTCTCTATTCTTAATGGTGACTCTAAAACAGCATTTATAAATGAATGGGGAGAGAAAACCCCAGCAGCTTTACATTGCCTAGGGAAGCCTTCTTAAAATAGCATTGATTAGCAGGACCTGTTTATAGGGTTAACTTCATGTCTGTGCTTTCCACAGACATTGCAACAGAATCTTGTTAAAAAGAATGGTTGAAAATGTAGGTAGTAGGGTTATTGCGAAAAATGTGGGGCAAGGACTACAAATGATCAGACAGAAACAAGGATGCAAAGAATTTTTTTCTATTCTTCTTTTTATTCCACGATTAAATGTAATAAAAAGAAGACCTATTTATCTATACTCCAGAACAAGCTTTACATTTCTATATAAAGATTTCTGACAGTTGAGGATAGAAAGGTTATAATTTGCATTCTGTTCTACAGAGTTCTTTTGAATAAATATCTGCAGTCTTGATGAAGCAAGCATTGTTTCTGTGATATTTTATATGCTTCCATCTCCAAAAATACCTAGCCTTTGTTTTGCTACTTAAGATGACAAGTTGCAAGTTCTATGTCGGGTGCTATTGTCTTTCTAAACTTTATTTTAGAATAAAGAGAGCCTGATCTAAAGCTATTACTGGCATAATGATTGCCCTCCTTGTGGTTTTTTTTTAAAATAATGGAGCCCCTGATTATACATAGGAGCAATGCCCATAAACCACCCAAAATATAACACAGCAAGCTATACAAAATACGGCTCAAAGGCCAAGTATGACAAAGCATCAGCATCATAAAGATGGCTAAATCTCAAATTGGCGCAGCAAAGTGGTCAAAACTGGGAGTGATTGCTGTACCTTCAAAAAGCCCCCGTCCACACACACACACACACACACACACACACACAAAGTACTTGCTGCTTAAAAGGGGCATTTTTCTCTGAGTTGTCCAAAAAGGAGAACCACATGGTTTGCTCCATTGGGACCCTTCCATTTGGCCAAGGGAAGGAGGGAGAGGATCACCCATGAAAGGGGGCTCTCTCCTCCCCTCCGCTCTGCCTCTCCTTTGACTCTCCCACCCACTCCAAGGTCACAATGTGAGATTAGCTGGTCACTTTGGGGCCAAACAGGCCCCACAATTTGGCTGTGAGGTATATGTGTGAATTTTTGCCTAACTCACACTGTCTCTGCAGGGGCTCAATGGGTATATGTGGAGGATCTTTTAAATGGATCACAACAGATGGATAGTGCTTCTTTAAATCAAACAATTTCATAGTTTAAAATAAGAAATTCCACTTTAAAAAATTCAGTATGCACAACTACTGCAACTGTTTGAACAAAGCTCAAGAGAGAGCAAGATAGTAATGAAATGCTGGCTTCTCCAATGTTAACTTTGCGAATTAATTTTCTACCTGAACCATTAGCAATAATGCATCACACTGTGGTATTTTGTAAGAAACACTACTTCTGTCCTTTATAAACTGAACACTGATGCACCAGCAGTGAATGACTAGTTAGTATGTTGGTATGGGAATATCAAGAATGAATGGGCTAGAAAAATTAGATAGCATTTGCTTTAAAAAGTGAAGCAGGCTTATTTTAAGGCAGAAATGACATCACACTATTCCTTACAAGCAGATATAAGGAATATGTGGCCATGAATGTGGCCGTGAAAATGGAAATGAAAGTTTATGAAATAACTGAGACAGATGCAGCAAAACCAAAAACCAATTACTGATAACACAGTTCATTTGTTCACTACTTCAGAACATAAAGACAAAAGGAACTCTTGGGAAGAAAGGTCAGAAGAATCATTTCACTCCTTTGTTTGCATTATTACAAACTATTCTCTTTTCTTAATACACTTCACTACAATGAATACCAATCAAATGACCTGACTGGAGAAAGAGTAACTAGGTGCAAGGAGGAGAACCAAGGTTGCAAGAACATTACTTGGAATCCAACCTGGACCTTGGTCAAAATCAGAGAAATTTGTTGTAACCTTGTGTGAAAAAGTGAAAGGATAAGGTGTCAAAAGTATCTGTGGCCACTATACATGACCTGTGGTAACCTGAGAAAAAATTCACAATTGAATAAATTACTGTATAACACAAGGGTTGAAATTGTGTTGCTTAGTATGATAAATTGCACCAGAGTAGACCCATTGAATCAATGGGTACATTTTTCAAAGGAGTGCGATGAACTATTTACACAGTGCTAAAATAATTAAAGGGATATGTAGGAAAAAAAACAGCCCTGAAAATGTAACTAATTTTAGAACTGAAGCCAGGACCATAGTTTATGTAAGGTAATTACAAAGCCGCTTTCTAGCCAGGCTTAGAAGCAAGGTCATATTTTTGGCAGACGAATGCCAGATCTTGCAATACATAAACATGAAGGTGTGATAAGGGAAGAATTCATTAGCCTTATAACACACTCAATATTTATGCTAAATTCTGGCATCTACAGATCTTATAATATGCACTCTTTGTAGCAACAATATTCTAGGATTCCAAGTACAGGGCTATAATGCCACATGAGATACAGGTATATAACTATAGGCTCTTGTCCCTTAAGGCATTGCAGGGCAATAGTCAAAACCAATGGGTATAATGGTAGATTACCAGATTTCTTATGTTAGGCTCTTTGACCATCAAAACTGCTAATTTCAAAGCAAATTCTCATTGAGGGGAAAATGATCCTAGTGCTCAAGGCTGCCAGCACACCAGTATCTATAGAGCCAGTTTGCTTACAGCTTGAAGAGAAATGCTTATTTTAGAGGGAAATATAGGGAATTTGGAGACACACACTTCAAGTCATCAATGCAACATCACACAAGGCTATGCCACACACACATCAGATATCAACAACACTGGAGATACAAAGCATCAGTAGTGGAAAATCATTATGAGTCCCTCCCCACCGCACCCTCACATAGATTTTAATTGGTGTGGCTGGATGAACATTTATGATTCTCTAAAATGTTTTTTTATATACTATATTATAGCAATGTAAGCAAGCTGATATTGCTTGAAATTTTTGTAACACTGAAAAGAAACCTTCATACTCAAATGAACTTTAGTATGATTGACAATGAATGTCTGATTTCACTCCGGTCTTAAACCTTTATTGGGATAAATGCCAGCTGTAACAAGCACAGCTTCTCTCTCTCTCTCTCTCTCTCACACACACACACACACACACACACATGTTTATAAAGTTATGTAAGACTCTTTGGGCAATGACCGGGTGTCATATGCAACAGTTCCATATATTCCAATGGACCTACTTTCACTTCAACTTACTTAAACATAGTAAGTCATAACTAAAATAGGCTCATTTAAATCAATGGAACTTACAGAGGAGTTGACCCATCAAATTCTCACTGATTCAATGGTTTACTCTAGTGTAACTTAGTACACTAAGCAACAGGATTTCAGCCAATGTTGCATACATATCTGACATAGGTGATGAATAACTGGCTTATATTTTTGGCACGAATATATACATGTGAGATATATACATGATGATAAGGATATATACATGTGGTGAACTGGGAGGAGGTATTTCATGCCAGCCCTGATCTGTTTCTATGTATTATTCTGACTGTACTTATCACATAGCCTGGTTCAGTCCAATACTACCGTATGCAAGGAATTCAGTGTAGTATCTATAAATGTCAGTTAGGTAGACTAGTATTTCCCATTTATTTAATCAAATATTCAGGTAGACAAGTATTTCCCATTTATTTAATCAGATTAACTGTGGTGGAAAAAACATTTTATGGGAGAAACATATATAAAATATACTTCGATTTTAAAATATATTATTGAGATTGGGATATTTCAGTGAAACAAATCGGGCTATTGACTAAAAATAAGAAACATTAAAGAAAGGTTTTTTTTTTGGTCATTTGTTATTTATTTGCTGCACAGTAAGAAACTGATACAAACTTCATAACCACAGTACATTAGGCTTTGGTTCAGAATAACTATGATCCTATCTTGTTGCTTTAAAGCATTTTGGTAGTATGATAATTATACCACTGATACTTATACATTATAGCTGCACAGCAAGACTAGCCTTTGGCAAACCCATTTGTAAATATATTTTTAATGTTTGTGATTAAAGGTTCTAATCTTGTAATTTTCTTATTGATGTCTTTAGCACAATTTTAGGACAAATTGCTTCCTTCCACTTCTCAATATATGTAAACACTCTCTGCATACAACTTCAGTTAAACACACACTTTGTAAACTCTAATTCAAAAGGATGCTATTTTTGTATTGTAGACTTTTTCTTGTATATTGATAAATTGACCAGATTGGTGGGTGAGACACATTCTATGAATGTATCCACATAACATAGTTATCTTTGATACCACTTTCATGATCCATCCTACAGATGCTTAATTTTTAGCTCAGATTATGTAGTACAGCACTAATGGTCTCTAACGGAAAAATTCTAATTTTGTATGAAACAACAAAGTCAAGGGTTGCCCTTTAAGATTCAAACTGACCACTCTGGCTAGACTGCATCAATTTTTTCTGGTCAAAATTCCCAAAGTATTTACACAGTTCTGTGGGCACATATTTCAATTTACTGAATTACCATTTTGGTAATTAAGTCACAATCCAGTGCACATTTTAATGGTGTTAAGAAAGCTGGACCTCAACTCAGCGTTCTTAACCACATTGAGATATTTGGGGCAAACATCACTGAATGTTTTAGATTTACATCTGGTCTGGTGCTATACTTGAAGAAGGATGTGAAAAATCAATGCTTCCAAGTTGGAGGGTTGAGTTTGAGGGTGTACTATTTGCAACCAGTAGGGGTGGGATGGACTATTCTCTCTTTCCATGTTTGTAGTGGGATCAGAAGTGAAGCAGTGGTGTAAATGGGTGTGCCCTACAGTCATTCTCTTCCCTCTACATGAAGACCATAATTTATCTAGAAAGTCTAAGAAGTCTTCTGTTGGTTGCTAAGTACCACCACCACCCTCTAGAAAGTTGCTCTATTTGGTACATCATTAGCAAATGTGGCTGTCAGCCATTGGGAGAGATGGCTAACATAAATCATTTCCCCTGAGGAAGTAGGACCAAACTGCCACTCATTTCACTCCCGATCAATGAACAGCCTTTCTCTGTGGACCAATGTATCAGCTTTACTCCACTGCATCAAACTTGGGAAATGTCTTCTATCAATTTGCTATTTGTGAAGACATTTCAAACCAGTCCTAATTTGAATAATCTCACTTAGCTGGTGTCCTGATGCCCTTCTGGTGCTCTGTGCCCACGAACAATGGTTGCGGGGGGGGGCAGACCCCACTGGTGGAAAATGCAGCCAGGACAGCCAGCTGGGCCCATGCACGACTGTCCACATGCAATAAACGGACTCCCCAGCAGCCAAGGTGGTGACATATGTGTGGCAGCACGCATACAGGGCTGCCCAAGTAGGCAATGCATGATGCAGCTGCTTCCAACATGGCAACGGAGATGACAAGGAAAGACAGGCATCGTGAGGAGGCAGTGAGGAGTCACAGCTGTGTGGCAGACTGACACAGCCACCACCGGCCACCCCGCCAACACCACATGCCCTGGCCCAGCACCGGCCTGGAGGCGGCCACAGTGAGGGCCGGCAGTGCCGACCGGGGACTGCCCACCACTTCCACCCCTGCCGCACGGCCGTGCCTGCTGTGCCAGCAGCTGAACAGGCCCTGTGCTGGGCCCCACACACTTAGGAGGGAGACCAGGTCACCGGGATGACACGGGCACCGGACTCCACCTGGCCAGGTAAGCACAGGGACAAACTCCCAGGCAAGGCCGGGTAATCGGCTAGTAATAAATAATATAAAGCTTTTTAGCAATTGCATAAGGATGGGGCTTGCCAAAAAGAAAATATTATTACCTTTTAAGTAACATGTAATGAATATTAAGAGTGTATTTATTAATAAATCTCCATGTTATAATCTCAAATAAACCTGATTTTTAATTTTAGTTGTATTTAAGTTTTCGCAGTGGAAAAATTCTCAATAGCTACGGTATATAACACTCTGGGAATTGTGTGAATAATTATTGAACCTCCATTGATTCAGCAGGTTGTCATATTTAGATATTTTATAAACCCAAGCAATGGAATTTAGTGCTCTCTTTCATCCATGAGGCTTACATTACTGATAGACTGTATGTCTCTAAGCTTCCTCTGTCCTACTGAGAAAAGCATAACCTAGGGATTCATGTTTCCTGCTGCTCAGTTAAATATAATATATAGCAAGGTCTGCTTTCTCAGAGATTCCTTCCATCAGCAGGACATCCCCTTGAAGTGTCAAAGATGAAGCCAAAAGGAATTTATTGAATCCTGTGTTAGAAAACATTGACATAAAGAGTCTGAATGTGGTTCTAAAGGAAAGAATAGGGCAAATGCATAAGAATCTGTCAGCAGGTGTTGAGATAACACAATAGCATTTTCTGTAACCTGCTGGCCTGGTTGGAAGACTACTACAAAATACAGTTCTAACATGTCCTACAGGTATGACATGGAGGCAAATCTGAGCTCTTGGCCTATATGTACTCATCTTGTCACCAAAATAAATGGTTATTTGAAAGAGATTTATCTTTGAGTCACTGTTACAATTAACTGGGCAATCAAGTCAATTCCCTTGCGGCAACATTTACAAGGAATTTTAAGGCACCAAATGCTGAAAAACAGTTTGTGAGTCCTTTCTTCTGGTGGAACCCAGGGTGTATGAACCTAGTCCAAGCCTGCACAGGATTGTTCCTTTCCCAGGAGGCACAGTGCTGGAGTGCCAAGGTTAGGCATCACTGCATTAGGTTAAGCATCCAGCTAGATAATTGTAAACAAGAGCCAAAATGCATACCATTTTCACAATGCAACCGATGTTTGCTTTCTTCTTTCCAAAGTAAGCATTGTTGGGATATGCCTGCAATGTGAGGTGTCAAAAATACTTTACTGAATGTACATAGCTGTGCTACAGAGAAACCATATTTTTATCCTCAGGAAAAAGGCACATAATAGACATAAGAAGGGATGTAAAATTGACCAGCTATACATAGTTCCAGTTTTCTGGGCTGATCCAAGCTTGTGCCCTTGAAAGAATTCTTATAGGTCATGATGTCAGTTTTCATCATCATTTAAGTGGCAAAATTTATTTTTATGCATGTATAGCACAAAGAGGGCTATTTATTTTCTGGCATTTTACTAGACCAATATCAAATCACATATAGATAGCAACTTTCTCCAGGAAGCATTGAGATAGGTCGAACTGATTTTCTCTTGTCAACATTACCAAATTTTGCAGCATTTTATTGAGTTTCCCTAAACTTTTTAAAAATGTATCACATATAAAGCCAAGGGCTTTTTTTAGAAAACAAACTATGCAATTTGCATTTATATGCATCTTTATGATATAGCATTGCTCATATCAAGTTTTTCATTCTCATTCTCTGCTTTTATTCCCAACCTTTATTATTGCATTTTCATGGTTCCCAATATCAGTTTTATTTGACCAGGTGCTTCCCCACTATGATGTAACTTAAGATCAAATGTTAAGAATACAGTTGGGAAGATTTAGTGACTGTGAAACACAGATCTAATTAGACATCAACATTCTTGGTTCCATAAATACAGCTGGAATGTTCACTCGATTGTCTTTTAGGTTCCTCCAATGATGGAGAGTCTAGAGAGGTTCATGAGATTTTGCAGGCTCTACCTGTAACCAAGATCACAGATTTCCTAGGATTTGTACCTGCCTGAAGAGCTTCTAGATTCCTAGTCATGAACCCATGGCACACATGGCAGAAGTGGCATACAGAGGTCTTTCTTCTGGCATGTGCACTATCGAGGGGGAGGCCCCACCTCCACCTGGCCACCACCACTTCCCCATTTGATTTACTTGTTTCCACCAAAAGGGAGGCAAGAGGGGAGGCTGAAATCCTGTCCAGAAGGCTGTGGCTGGGCGAGGTTAAGGCGGGGTGTGCTCATGGAGGTCGGGAGGTGCCACTGGGGGATAGGCCCTGTAAAGGGGTGGGTAGCACTCATGGTAGTGAGTAGGGAGGCCCCATGGAGGTGGGGAGCACTTGCACAGGGGTGGGGAGGCCCAGTGAGGAGTGGGGAGGGCCTGAAGGGGCAGGGAGGCCTCATGGGCAGTGAGGAGGCCCCATGGGGGTGGAAAGAATTCATGGGGTGTGGGAAGCACTCACAGGGGGTGGGGTGGGAGGAGGCCCCATGGGGTGGGGAGCACTTGTGGGGGATGGGGAGGCCCCACATGGGTTGGTGGGAAGCACACACGTGTCACCAGCACGCCTTGAGTGGCAAGCATGTGCACACACCCACGTGTCTTTGCCGGAGGATGCCGGTGACATCACATGGGTATGTGGGCACTCGTGGTGCTTGCCTGACTGCCTCCTCCTTGAGCACTTGGTCTCTAAAAGGTTCGCCATCGCTGTACTAGATGATTAATGACCTCAAGTCTTCACACTTATTTGTTATTTTTGAAACAAAACTAAAGAGAAGAACAGGGCTAAGCATTCACTTCTAACTTCATTGATTAAACCTGAAATTCTGTTAAATGAACAGCTCAGTAGAGGTCAGCAAGCATCCTGACCTGTCAGAAAGGAGAATTTTTGTTCCATCGTTTGTATGAAATAAACATATGGGAACTAGGACAGTATGTTAACACTATATGCAGTCAGCATATAGAAGCCCTCACTGGTGGTCCATCAGGCTTAATTTTATCTGTTGCCTTGCTGCATTTTACATTCTGTGTAGTAAAAGAAGAGAAATATATTGGCATGCAAGCAATTTCCATCTGCATAATCTTAAGGATTGCATTAGGCTATTGTGTTTTTTTGGGTCTGATTTCACAAATGCCAGTACAGTATACAGTTTTAAATAAGATTAAAGTAAAGGGTCAGAGAAATAAAATGCACTAGTGGTGAGAAGAAAAACATGTCAAAACCCACGTTTTATGTAGTGTGTTGTCTATGAAAAAAGGGAAGTTACTTGTAACTATCAGTTTTAAATAGAAAGGCATTCAGATACAAAAACAGTATCAACAGTATGTCAGAGTGGCTAAGAAAATGAAACCTTCCACTTCCCAATAAAGTTTCACTCGTTGCAAAAACATGTGACAGAGAGAAGTATCATTTTCATTTTTATTTTTGCTTTTGGCATTTCCCCTATCAAACTCCAGATGTGGATAAATCTTCCATTGCATAACCTTACATTTTGTCCAACCTAGAGGATACAATGATGTCAGCTTGAACATACAAATCCAGACAAGCTTGGTTAGTACATAGAAGGCAAGAAACCATGTAATACCAGAGATCTTTAAGTAGAGCTAGGAATCAATCCTATTTGAATCCCTGGAGAGTCAGTGGCTGGGAGTAAACAATGCCCAGCTAGATGGTTGAACAGTTTACGTCAGTATAAGGCAATTATGTTACTATGAAATGTTTACCGTGGCCACAAAAAGGCAACAAGTTGTTTAACAACAAGGGATCAAACAGCAGTCAAAGTGTTGGGATGTTCAGGAAGGAAACTCTAGACTAAAGCAAGTTTTGCTGGCTGAATGAATCTGCAAATGTAGTTCAGAAAATGCTTGTTAGTATCCTGAAAGACATGTTGCAGCTCAGGGCTGGTACTGTATTAATTTAAGCAATGGCTTCTTCAGAGGCCATGCAAAACAGCAAGCTTAGGAACAAGCTGAGTGACTTGTGCGATCCTCTCCGTCAAAGTAGGCTTTTGACAAATATCATGAGGAAACTTGTTGAAATTCTTCCTACCATCAAAATGTATGATTTTTACAGAATTTCCATTGTCAACCAAATAGAATACATTGTGATCTTTTAGCAGTTCTTCAGTTCATGTTTAACACTGTTTATATCTCCTAAGATTTCCAGCCTTTTTGTCCTTTTCTCATATCAGCAAATTTGGTTTCCTCTACATTTTTAAATACAGTAAAACCCTGGCTTATGACTGCCTTGGTTTATGTTTGCTGTGGTTTATGATGGCAAATCCAGAGGAAATGATGTCCTGGTGTACAACTTTTTTTTCGCCTTATGACCGGTAATTCCCCAGAGTCCAAAATGGCTCCAGGGGTATTTAAGACCATCTGCAGCCATTTTGGACTCTGTGGGTGGCACGATCACACCAGGTGACCTTGCTTTGCACATTCATGGCACCTCTTCTGGAGCTCTTCCTAAAGTGCATGATGTCTTTTACATCCCGTGCCTTAGCGACGGCTCCGGAAAAGGTGGCATGAACGTGAAAGACAAGGACACCCACTGTGATTGGCTCCCCCATTCACTGCACTGACACGGGCACAGAAGGGGGAGAGGCAAGCGGTTCACCTCACCTGGCTGTGGCGTCTTCAGCAGGGGAGCTCAGGACATGCCCTGGCAGCCAGACAAACTGCTCCTCTTTGTCGCCTGATGCCGACCCTGGGGAAGAAGTGCCGGAGCCCAGGCAAGGTAGGGAAAGGTAATGTCCTGCATTTTTTTGGGGGGGGATGGATTTTTTGGGGAGGTAGGAAACATTTTTTTATTTTAAATGCATTCCTAAGGGGAAATGTGATTTGGTTTACGATTGATCCAGTTTCCGATGAAAGTCATCTACAAAGATTTCATCCTCTCAATTAACTTCTTAAAAGTAAGCTTATTTTATCAGTAGATATGCCAGTGATTTTTCTGATCAGAAACTATTATGCATATTTAAAAAGCAGTCAACTTCCTGTTCATGTAATTAAATGTGGATCCTCAAGTTTGAAAAGAAAGGTCATTCTATAAGGTTAGCTTTTCAGTGTAGCAGGCACTGAATCAATATCCTTCTTAAAATATAGTACCCAGAACTAGAAACAGTATTTCAGATAAGTTCTGACCAAAGCGGAACAGAATGCTATTATTACTTCCCTTGATAACTGACACTATCAAGGTGAAATACTATCAGGAACATTATACCAAGATGCAGGAATAGTAAAAATGGGAGCATGAATAAAAATGTGGGAGGAACTAATACAGGTGGTCCTAAGAGCTGAACTCTGCTCATTTTCACTACCCATATTCTGCTTTGTACTCAAAATCCATCTGGAATAAAGCTGCAGTGATTTAGGGCTGGGAAAGCATTTGCTCTTCATTCTGGCATATTACAAACATGCACACACACAAAAATGGAAACAAAAACAGCAGGAAACCATTGAGCATTTTCTCAAGCCAAAACCATGATAAAAGCAGCAAAATAAATTAACTCTAAGCACCAGAGGTAGGATTAGAATGAGTAGAATAAAAAATCTCCAATCTGAATGCACAACTCAATAAACTGCAGCCATTAAACATATTTACAACAATAAAATAAAGAGTAATTCATCATTGTAAAATATTTTCCTATTATGAGGAAGACAACAGAGAAAAAATGCAAATTACAGTAGCCACTCTTGATAGCTTTTCTAATAATATCCAGAGAACAAATCTTTGGAAACACAAGAAGTCAGATTCCCTAATCTATATATTTGTCTTTAGAGAAAAAAATAACTAAAAGCATTGTAATCTGATTTTGTTAACATGTCAGTTAGTCCAAAGGAAAAAACAAACTAAAGCAAACTAAAAAAGGAAAAAGAAACAGATTTTATGTCCAATATATTCTCTCTGTCTCTCTTTCTCTCTCTCTCACACACACACACCCATTCTTGCAGAGTAAAATAACATTATACTCAGCCTAAACTTTTGCAACATAGCAAACAGTAGCATAGAGTGATCCATAGAGAAGCACAGAAAGCAAGTAAAGACTTTTTAGTATGAATATTTATGAGAGCTGTAAGTCCAATTTCCAAATGTCTAACCTGGTCATGAATGGGTCTCACAGGTATTTGTGAAGGGACACATATGTCTGCTGTAAGTCAACATATAGTTAGGGTTTCCCTATGCATATAAGAAAACTTAGAAGACTCATATGTACATGATATGTCTCCGATTCCTGATTAATAGCCTATATTTAATTATGTCTGCTTAAAATTTAAATCAAAACCACTGCCATTCATATTTTATGTGCCATTACAGATATTATCCATCATCAAGGTACATTAATTGTTTTCCCATTGTAGATGGCTTTCTTATAAACTTCAATTTCTTTCAGTACTGCTGTTTCAGTTGTGTTTTTAAATTTTATTTTACTCATTTGTAGCCAGAGACTTGCTTCTCCTAAATATTGGGGTTGGGTGGGAACAGATTTATGACTAGTCTACACTCCTACTTCCTGACAGTATGCAAAATTAATAGAAATTTAATGTGTTCTTCTTGGTAAAGGATGTATGCATTCCATACATCTGTGCAATGGGCATATCTCACAGACACATCTCACAGGAGAGGTAACAATACACCAACATACCTTTAATTTTAGAACTACCCTTACTGGTATATTTATCTTTTATTTATTTAGAACATTTACATCCCACCCAACTGGTAATACATCTCTCTCGGTAGCTTACAAGCAGTCAAAGCACAAACATTCATATAGAACAAACAACATAAAACCTCATATAGAATAGATCAATAAATCAATAAGACAATAAATCATACCTCCCAAGTGTCAGCAGCATCATTAAAACAGCTTGGACAGCTCCCCAATTAATCTCCCCTTATTAAAGCACATGACAGTCCAACTTTCCTTTGTTTACATGTATACACAAAACTGGGAAATTAGCTTCAGGTTGGGCCATAGCAATCAGTTACTCTATAAAACTAATGTAGAAGAAGAAGGCAATACCTTTTTTATCACTAAACAAACTAATTGGGTTTTTTTTAGAATAAGAGTAGAAATCTGTTTATCTAAAAAAACTTTTTGTTGCACTTTCCAATTTTATCACTGCACATAAATAGTACTGTTTAACACATTTATAATAGAAATGACAAGAAAGACAGAATAGACTTTTATGATGAGAATTTACATTGTTTCAGATGAGAACTTAGTTATAAACTAAATAAAATAAATAATTTTATTTAATTGACTTTTCTAATTCCATTGTGAAAGAAAGAAAGAAAAAGAAAGAAAGAAAGAACTTGTGATTACCATTCTACTGCACTTTTTGCACAACTTTCCTCTGAAACTAATAAGCATGTCTACATAAAATCAATGCTATTCTAATCTGCAGATAATGCACAGTAAAGAAATATAATCTTTTTTCTTGGTTATTACTCTGCTCTTTAGCAACTACTAAGTTAATTTCAACTTCAGTACAGTAAAACCCCATATAAAGACTTTAATTCGTTCTGCGGTGCTAGTCGTTGCATGATTTAATCGCTATACGATGCATGCATTGTGTAGCGATTATCCCTATGGGATGCATCATACAACGATTATCTCTATGGGAAAAACCATACAATGACAAAAAACCATTGTATGATTTTCCCCATAGAGATGCATTGCATTGTATAATGATTGTAGTTGTTATACTGAGCACAATGTTTTTTCAAATCCTCATCATTGCACAATTTAATTGCTGTAAGAGGCATTCGTTTTACAGGGTTCTACTGTATATTTATTATGTAGCCAAGAATGGGAACCAGTTCATCTCAAAATTCATATCACTATGAATTCACACAGAATAATAATAATCAATGCAATATTTATAAATAGATTAGTATCACTTTGGAGATATATTTTCAACTTGATTAACATTTCTGTACACACTTATATCCAATTCTATGTTGATAACCCAAAACAAAAACAAACGAAATGGCAATAATGCATTTACCGAATTCCTGAACTAAAAAAAAAGTTTTTATGAAGACAAGATGTTTCTCCCTCCCTTATCAGTTTAATGTCTTATAATTGTCTCACCAAATTAATGAATAAGTCCCTTTTTAAAGTTGTTTATTGGTTAAATCTACAGTATATGACAGAAATTAATGAGGCTCATTACCTTGGGTAGTTCATTACAAAATAATAAAAACCTACTCACTAACCCAACCAAAGATAGAATTTTAAAATACAAGTTACAGGTAATATCAGAAAGATAAGAAACAACAAAACCAGTGGCACCACATGAGTAAGTGAGAGCACATGACAAGACAGCCCACATCAAAATAGTTATCTTCAATTTTAAAATTTTCTATTAAGAATGGTGGTCACAAATACCAGATATTATCCTTTTAAAATAAGTTATAGCAAACACAAACACTTACTGTTATTTTCCTGTAGCAGAATATGTATTCACAAATGCAGTCCAAAGTTACAGCCTGTTAGAAAGACATACAATATATATATATATTAATTTTAAATACAATAAACTCTGAATTATTAGCCACAGCTAATAAGAATGTTTCCAGGCTCATAAATAAGAAATATAACAACAATAATATCCCCATTTTACTTTCATTCCATGAATTAAGAACAACAAGAGCAGAACAACTAGAAATTATGTCCCAATACCAAGAGTGTCTTAGGAACAGCTATGAAATGCCACTGAGGGAATTTTTTGACAAATTCAGGTTAATGTACAAATGGAAGGAGGAAGGAGCAATGGTAGAATTAACTCTTTCTACAATCTAGTTTCTCTTGCTATATAGTATACTGATATGGCTGGACTGATGAATCTTCTTTTTCTGCTGTATCCAAATCTGAATATAGGTGATCATCATGGTGATCAGCCATGAAGACTGTTCTGAGAATATAATGCAGTGGTTTTTCATTTTCCTTTCACATTCCAGCATGACCCCTGTACCACTGATCCAGTTCTGTGAGTCCCTTTCTGGTCCTTAGCCCTTTTGGCATGCAATGTCCTCATCAGCCGCCAGTATTGATGAAGATGCAACCCTCCATCAAGATGGATTCAAGTGGGATTTAGTCCACTTGGGGACCATCACCCATCCCTGTTGACTTTGGCACCCAAGTCATTATTCCTTAGGGTTGTCAGGTTAGTTAACCACTGCCTGATACTTGGTGTTGAGTTGATGGCAGTATGGTCTACTCTGTTACCATAGCACAGTGGTGGTGAACCTATGACACATGTGCCAGATGAGGCCTTTCTGTTGGCATGTGCACTGTCACCCCAGCACAGAGTTTGTCTCGCCACTCTACCCAGCAGTCCAATGGGAGTGCTTCCTCCCTCCCCCCAGCAGAGTTCACCCTGCCCCTCTGCCCAGCAACCCAATGGGAGAACCCCACCCATCCATTTGGGCACTCAGTCTCTAAAGGTTTTGTCATCACTACAATGACAGGATAACCTGGCCAGACTGGAGGACTGATGTATATAAAGCAATTATTTTCCTCACAGTGAGTGAGAGATAAGTATTTATAGGTAGAATTAACAGATCTGTACCAATTTTCACAGAAGACATCCATAACTTCCGTGCTAGAAAAGGTGGACACTTTACTCAATATTTTTGTCCAATATTCTCACCTTTTCCTTTACTAGCATTTTTCCTCACAATGCTTCAGAATAATGCTGGAGATCTTGGTTATTGTGGAGAATACAAGATTGGGGCCAGGGTGATAATACAGTTGCTGTTGACCCCACTATCAGCCATGGAGGTGAGGAGAAAGAGTTGTGCTAATGGAAGATGCCATTTCCATGAAACTGCTGGACAGTCCCCCAGTTGCTCTACCTGACAAGAATTGCATGGAATTTTGACAAACAATTTCTCACAGCTACAGAAATAAGATGTACAGTTAAAATGCATAGACTTATATTTCCTCAACAGGGAACCTGGTAAAGTGAATAAAATCCTTCATGACTATATTTATGAGTTTATCTATTTATGCTATCCACTTCTCTTTACACCCTCTCCCACTCTGCAAACTTAAAATGATGGTTTAATAAATATCCAACTGTCACAAATTGGACTGAAACTGGATTTCCACTTTTCAGTGATGCAACATAAGATATCAATTTTCTCCCAAAAGCAGTTTTTGTCATTGTCAGTCATTTCCCTGCTGCATCAACACTTCTTCTGTTATCATTTTTGTTACTGCTGAAGTTACAGTAGTAGTGCCCAAGTTCTGAATTCCTAGGTTAAAAAAAATTGTGGGGTTCCTCCTCATACAACATTCATGCAAGCACTTTCCATGTGAAAATGCATCATGCTTAGGTTATACATTTTCAGTGTTAGTTTTAGTGAGCGAGTCCTTGTTTTAACTTTGAGCAGCAGGGGAAATGTGAAAACAGTAACTCACTAGCATTGGCTACCCGGCATTGCCGGTCGGGTCACTTGGTCCCTGTGGAGAGGGAAGGTGACTGCCAGGCTGCTCTTTCCACATGGGGATGCGTGTCCCCAGATGGATAGCAAGCTGTCAGCTTTCCTCTCTACCTCACTGTTTCGATGCTGGCTTCGAAACAGCAACTGTCAGCATCCCTTTTTCCCATCGCTGGTTTGAGAGCTGCTCTCGGCACAGCAATGGGGAAGAGGGGAGCTGGCAGGCCACTCTTCGTCCAGGGATGTGCATTCTCAGATGAAGAGCGGCCTGACTGTCAGCTTCCCTTTTCCCCACTGCTGTTTCGAGAGCTGCTCTTGACACAGCAATGGGGAAGAGGGGATCATAGCAGGCCGCTCTTCGTCTGGGGACGCGCGTTCCCAGATGAAGAGTGGCCTGACTGTCAGCTTCCCTTTTCCCCATCGCTGTTTTGAGAGCTGCTCTTGACATAGCGAGGGGAGGAGAGGAGCTGGCAGGCCGCTCTTCGTCTGGGGAGGCACGTCCCTGGGTGGAAAGTAGTCTGCCTGCCACCTTCCCTGTCCACCTGTGTCCGGGTGAGTTGGCAGGGAAGGGGAGAGGCATACGTGATCCATTTCCCCTTCCCTGTCTTTGCTGGGGGGGGAGAGGCAGGGAAGGGGGGAGGCAGACACAATCAGTTCCCCTTTCCTTGCCGGCGCCGGAGGTCTTCATGGTGCAACGTGTCCTGCCCCCTGCAATGAGGGGGGGAGGGGCCAGACCATTCTCTCAGCCCAGGCTCTGTTTTCCTTGGTAAGGCAGGGCCCTGAGCTGAATTGTGCATGCATTGGTCGTTCCCCCCCATGCGCCAGTTGTCCCACTTCCTCCATGATTGTGTCCTCCTGCCTGATTGGCTGAGGCATGCCACAGTGCACAGGATGCTGGGACTCATAGTTTTATTTTTTGTTCACGTTCATGGGGCGTTGGCCCCACTCTCGGCTTCTGGAACCTTGCAGGGATGATCTCAAGGACAAAAGGTAGATGTACACAGTGCATCACGGGATAGGCTGGACATGTGTGGAAATGCATTTTGCACATACAGGGCCACATCCCTTCTTTGTAGGCATATATCAGGGACATAGGGGGAGGAAAATGCCTCACAGGGGCTTCGTTGGGCACCCAGAACATCTAGGGAACACCCAGCAGGGCAGACTAGAGATCATGCAACCTGCTGCCTCTATGAGCATACTTCCCCCTTGCCCAATTCGCTGGGGAACAGGGTAAGAGAAGCCGTCTGCATATGGCAGGTAATAATATTCCATGGCTGAAGCTAAGCTTCTAAATACTGCTTACTCTTCCCTTCCCATAGACAGAGCAATCCCCTCTCACCTCTTCCTTCTGGCTGGGCGACAAAGACCGTTGAAGTTTCTTCTGGTTGCTCTGGTTGGTTTCCAAGCTGCTTTCTCATATAAAAGGCAGGCACACAAACTACAGGCTTTTGTAGTTTTATTGTTGGAAACACAATTACAGATCTTACTTACATAAAACATAAAACAAAGAAATAAACATAAAAATATATCTTGCTAACTTTCTAGCAGGTACCTACTTAATTGTTAGGGGCTGAAGAGCCCCGCATGGCATAGCTTCTAGTCCCAAAGAGACATCTTGCCAATAAAGTGGCTGAGAGCCAAAGGCTTCGCCCTTGCTCTGGAGTGTGCTTGCTTCACTGCTCAAACTAGGCTCTTTTTATAATAAAAAGAGAGCTTAGGAATGTGATGACTTCATGGGGGTTGCACCTGTATACCCCTGAGAAATGAGATAAGTGTATGTGCAGTGTGACATTAAGCCCCCACCTGTACATTCCTGAAATGAGTCAGTCTGCAGGTGTCAGGGGGTGATTAATTTGATTGACAGGAGGGGGGCTTCCCTTCCTGGGGATAGCAGGTGTTTAAGGAATTTGTCCAGGACTGATAAACAAATTCCTTTATCTTATCTTTGGCGTCAGTATGTCCTGTGAGTGGGTGAAAGAATGCTAACACCTGGACTTTGGGCCTCTAGTGATTGACACATCAATATACTTTAAAATGGAATCTGGCTTTCTAAATCTAAGAAAGCTACATGAATCAAACATCATCTATAAATCTAGACAGGTTTGAATGTGATGATCATGATAGCATAGATTTTAAAAAGGTGAATCACTATAGGGCAGTGATGGTGAACCTTTTAGAGACTATTTACCCAAACAGAGGAGAGGGGTGAACTCTGTGTTGGGGGAAGGGAGGAAGTTCTTCCATTGGGCTGCTGGACAGAGGGGAAAGGTGAACTTTGTGCTGAGGCATGCCCACAGAGAAGGTTTTGAGTGCCCCCTCTGGCACTTGTGCAATAGGTTCACTATCACTGCTTGAATAATAGTAAGGAAAGGTGCATATGTCAACAGAATCTACAGGCATAACTGAACTTCTGCAGGGATTTCTGTGGCTCTGCAGAAAAATTGGTTAGCAGTTGTGTAAACCCAAATAAACTAAGGTAATCTGTTCCATAATGTCAGGGCCACAACAGAGAAAGGTTGAGCTCTTGTGGTGGACTTCAGAATATTCCTTGGAGTTGGCACTCTCAGTCTACCTGCTTGGGATGAAACATTCATCAAGGAGAAGCACTCCAGCAGGTTTTGTGGTCCTAAACTGCTTAGGGCTTTATATGTTAACACCAAGAACCTTGAATCAGGCACAGAAGCCTACAGATTGCCAGTGCAGGAAATCCAGGGTTGGGGAAACATAATCAAATCTCTACAATCCCACCCCAGTACTGCAGTTTAATTCTACACCTGCTGCAGCTTCTGTACTGTCTTCAAAGAAAGTCCCACACAGAGTGCATTGAGCCCCTGATTACTGCATTGTATTAATTTTTAATGTGCCTACTCTAATTTTAAAGAATATTTTACTACAGATTGTGAAACATTTTAAATAATGAAAAGCAGTATTCCCTATTCCCTTACATTAGAAAATAAAATAAAATTTTATGAGAGTGGAACCTCTGCTTCAGAAACAAAACCTCAGAAAAAGAGAGGAAGAAGAGAAAGCCATTTAATAATTTTTAGCAGATGATTCATTTCCAATGTGTTCCCATATTTTTCACCAACTTATAACCTATAGCAAAGTAACTGTTGATGCTATCATTTATATAAATAGGAAAAAATTAGAAAGAATATAAATAAAGGATAAGAATGTGAAGTGATGATTTCAGTGTTTTGCCAAATATACATGCCATATTTTACTGTTTTTGGTATTAAATAGTAAAGAGGAATTAAGCTTTCAACATGTATCAGAAATATACTAAGAACTATGGATCTTCCAAATAGCCTCCAATTTATGGTGTATTATTAACATAAACATCATAAAAGACAATATATTGGAATCCATAGATTATGTTTTCAATAAATTCTTAGATTCTGTCCTGTCTGTAAAAATGAATTATGAAATCTCCAAGTGACAGATTAAACATCCAGCTTTAGGACATACTGTCTTTTCCAATCAAATGAAGTATTTTCCCACCTTTTACTGACAAGAAATGATGTTTGTTTTTGCACAAACTATAGCTATTATGACATCACAGTCTGTGTGGACATAACAGTATTCTTTCACATTTTCTTGACTTGTAATTGTTTGAGTTCAATGACTTGTAAACATTTTTTGAATCTGAGATTATTTTTTTACCAAGTCACACTTGATTTAAAAATGAAGGATTATTATTCAGAAAAGAAGAAAAAATGATGTCTATAAAGTTACAAGAAAAAGTCAAATAATTTAAAAAGTGGAGTAGGAAATCGATAGTTTGTAGCTGACTGACTTGTATTGGGCATGTTAACAACTTTTAGAATTCACCATTCATAACCGGGGGGGGGGGGGGGTAGAGGGTGAAAAGCCCTCCAGAGCTAACAGCCCCCCCAACCCACCCAGTGATGCCAATGTTATATATGTGAGTGTGACATTGTTACCCCTCCTGATTTTTTTTGCTCCTCCCCCATAATAATAATAATAATAATAATAATAATAATAATAATAATAATAATAATAATAATAATAATAATAATAATAATAATAATAATGATGATGATGATGATGATGATGATGATGATGATGATGATGATGATGATGATGATGATGATGATGAATAATCCTGGCTATGGCACTGGAACTCAGAGGAAACAAAATGTCCATGTTATTCATTCATGTGATATCTTCCCTACAAAATCTGCTTTAATATTCAGTAGAATATTGACCCAGTATGTGAGCTGTGAGCAATATTGCCTGCCCTTTTATTTCCTCCTTTCACAATAGCAATAAATTGCACCAGAATTTAGCAGTTATGCATAATCTCTGGTTATGGTTGAACCAGGAACTGCGGTTAAATGCTTCTGAGCAATCCAGGATTCATAAGATACCCTCTGGTGTAATGCTGGATTCTGATCATGGCTAGTTTGGAAGCACTTAACCCTACTTCCCTACTAAAGTACTGAATCTTGGCTTATTTCCTCAGTTATCCAAAGAGAAGCGATATGTTTAGGAAAGAACTAAAAACCGGGCTGGCAGGTGGAGGGGTGGCTTCCATTGGGTGGTTGGTATAGAGGAGTATGCCTTCCCCCACGGTTCCTCGGTACCTGCACCCCCTTTTTAGGGGTGGGTTTTTTACTCTGTTTTTCATCTGTTTTATTTATGTGACCCGCCCTGAGTCGGCCATGGTCGAGTGGGCGGTATAGAAATCTAACAATAAATAAAAATAAATAAATCTATATCTTAGCTCATTCAAGGTTCTTCCAGGGATGTCAAAATGGTATTCAATCATAGCAGGAAAGCGACAAGTGCATCACTCCAGATGGTGTTGGATGCAAGTCTGAGCATTTTTCATCATTGGCATGTTATCATTCCTGTTTTATTGAAACGTCATTAGCTCTTTTTGATCAAGGGGGAAAGTCAAAGTTAATCAGACTGTAGCTGAGAGATGGGGTTTGCTTCCTTAAATGACAAGACAAAGACACTTCTCACTACAGCTCCTTTCACTTGTTGTCTTCTGACTCTGTAGACAGTAGGGTTTTCATTCTATCTCACAGCAAGGTATAAAACAGGGGTTCCCAAACTACGACCCACAGACCAGACTTGGCCTGCAGCACCATTTCATGTGGCCTGTCACCACCGCATCTGGAAGTGCGGCCGGTGTCCTGGGGCTCCGCCCTCCCCCCTCGCCTAGGACTTAAAAGGCAAGGGGTGCGAGGAGGAACATCGCCGCCGCGCGCTCGGCCCCGGCGAGGGCGAAGAGGTCCTGCCGGCCACTCCATCGACTGGCGTCCTGGGGTTCCGCCTTCCCCCCCTCACCTAGGACTTAAAAGGCGAGGGGTGCCGGGAGGAACATCGCCGCCACACGCTCGGCCCCGGCAAGGACGAAGAGGTCCTGCCGGCCACTCCATCGGCCAGCGTCCTGGGGCTCTGCCTTCCCCCCCTCGCCTAGGACTTAAAAGGCAAGGGGTGCCGGGAGGAACATCGCCACCGCGCGCTCAGCCCCGGCGAGGGTGAAGAGGTCCTGCCGCCCACTCCATCAGCCGGCGTCCTGGGGCTCCGCCCTCCCCCCCTCGCCTAGGACTTAAAAGGTGAGGATTGCCGGGAGGAACTTTGCCGCCACGCACCTGGCTCCTGGCGCATCTGGTACTTTGGTAATTTTGTTATATTACGTGATGTTTTCATCCTTTGTGATTCTATTGTAATTATTGATATATTATTTTGATGTGGTGCTGATATTTGTATTATTTGTATTATTATTGACTGTCTTGCCTTATACTGTATTTACTTATAACATTATATTTATTATTATAATTTGAATATTGTATCTTTATGTAAACCCTGTGGGGTGTCCCAGGGTCATTTATATGTTGTTAGCCGCCCTGAGTCGGCCATGTGTTGAGTAGGGCGGGATATAAAATTGAATAAACATAAACATAAACAAACAACAAGTGGAAGCAGGCACTTTTATGACAGCTGTAAAATGCGCATGCACATGTGTAAATGCGGTTACATCTGCCATAAATACACCCGTGGCTGTTGTAAATGTGGAAGCGGGCACTTCCACTTCTGGGGTGTGTGGTCTGGCCCACTCAGCTGTATGGAATGTGTGGTTAAGCCAGTGGTATAAAAAGGTTTGGAATCCCTGGTATAAAGGAAGCAAATAAGGAACTGAGGAAGGACTGGCACAGGATGCTTGTGGCTACCAATGTTCTGGAAGCCTTGGATCACTTAATATGGAGAAAAGAGCATAAATTAGATGAGGTCTAAATGACAAACACCCCCTTAAGAGTTCTCTAGGACTGGGTGATACCAGTGTGTGAGCATGTCCTTCTGATGACCTTTGCCCTGGGAATTTATTGTGATAATAAATCCATTTGTAGCAAAGCCAGATCCTACAGCTAGCTCCTGATGCAGAATTTGTCAGATAGCTGGTGCCTGAATCTGGAAAACTATGTCCATCCTGTGGGTTCCTTCATCAACAGGGAGGATGGAAAGCAATTATTCCTGACACTAGAGTGCTAGCTATGGAAAGGTTCACCCACCCCATGCCTTCTAGAATGATTTGCTACTGGTGAAGCTCCCTGTTCGCTTAGCGCAGGGATTCTCAACCTGTGGCCTGTAGGCCAAATACGGCCTATGGCACCATTTCATGTGGGCCCCTCACTGCCTCTACCACACCAGTAAGTGCCATGTGGTGGAGGAGGGGCAAAATGGCTGTCCGGTCCCCGAAACTGTCTGAAGGAGCTTGACCTGGCCCCTGACGTAAAAAGGTTGAGAACTCCTGACTTAGTGCAAGTGTGTGTGAAGGGGGGCAGGGAGAAAGAGAGACTTGTTTCTGGGGGCTTCTTGTGAGTTTCTGCAGGCCTTATCATTCACCCCAAGAGAGAACATTGTGAAGCTAAAGGTTTCCCTTGCTCAAAAGCCAGTCGTATCTGACTCTAGGGTGCAGTGCCCACCTCTGTTTCAAAGCCAAAGAGCCAGTGTTGTCTGCTTCTGCAGATGTTTCCATGGTCATTGGCAGGCATGACTAGACACCAGAGTGCATGGAACGCTGTTACCTTCCCACCAAAGTGGTCCTTATTTATCTACTTGCAATTTCTTGCTTTCAAACTGCTAGGTTTGCAGAAACTGGGACAAAGACGGGAGCTTAATCTGTCCTGCAGTACTCGGGAATCGAATAGCTGACCTTCCACCTCCCAGTCAGCGTTTTATCCACTTGAGCCACTGCAGTCCCTATTGTGAAACTACTTCCAAGTGTATAAGAAAAACTCAAATGCTGAGAAGAATTCCCAGCTTTGTCCCTTAATGGCACAGAAATTATGTTTGTTATTAATTATGAAACAAACAAACACTGCAGCATGGCCAGGCCAAGAAACAATGTTTTATATTACAATAGAACAGAATGAGATTAATAATATTATTTAACATACATTATCTGGAAAAAGTAATTGGAAACACGCAACAAAGGACCTTATGTCACATCATAACAAAAAATAGGTCACTCCAGGTATACTGTTCTTGCTCTAACAGCGATCTAATAGCTTAGTAGCATAGCCATTTGGCACAAGGCCCATACAGTTCCCCTTAATACATTATTCATTTCAAAGAGTTCAGGCCTGTAGCTCCAGTAATCAGATGTAGTTCTTCCAGAAAGGCAAGGGAGCACTTATAAATTCTAACAAACTACTTTAAGGCTTGGATAAGCAATTATCCAACATCATTGCCAGTTCTGAGTGATTGGGAAAATGAATTATTAAGTTGTCAATAATAACAGCTTCTTGAATGTTTTAAAAAAATACTTTGATATTGTAAGAACAATGGTCATTCTTTGTTGGTTCTTTTTCTGAAATCTCAATGAAAATTAATGTTGAGGTACTTTTGATAAGGAGTGAACTTTCAAGAGCAGTCAATACAGCATCTTCAATCTGTGGATCACTTTAGCTTCGGTAATGCAGCATTCATTTGCAATTCACTGGCCAGAATTCAATTACATACTTATGCCGCAATTTGTCCAATCCTGTAACTTTCAGTGGCCAATTGCTACCAGGTAAGAGTTGGTCCTTGCTTGTTTTCTCATACCACATCATGTTATATGTGGTATGAGATAAACCTGAGATAAACCTTCAAGACCTACTTAAAAGAATCAACATTTTGCACCTGGTGAAATGTTAGAAGGTAGCTAATTCTGTAAATTGGCATCTCTGCAGAGATTACTAGCCTAAGGGATGGTGAAACTAGCAATCGATATATAAAGGTTGATCTCAATGAATAGGGAGGTATATAACTCAATGGCTAAAAGGCAACCAATGCAGCTTAGACAAAATTAGTGCTGTGTGACTTTTGAATTTTTATTCACTGTCTAACAACAACTGATGGCAGCACCATTAAGAATGAAGTACAGTTGTCCAGTTGGGAATTTATTAGTCGTTAAATCCTTCTTTGGTCATGGAGGGGCATGATTCATAAATGAGCTAGAGCTGATAAAGTAATCTTGGCCACTAACTCTACCTATACATGTAGACTGTTGATAATCTATGAATCTGTTCCTGAGGAGCAATGGTTCAAGACAATGCTTCCTGCCTAATAAGAGATGGTATAAAGTCATATTAAAATTCATGCTAAACCCCAGCATAACTGAAGATTGAAATTTTGCATATTTTCTTTTCTCTTTACAGAAGAACTTCACTTTACAGTCACCACTGTACTCCTCTGGAAGGGAGAGGATAATAGGACTTGTTCTTTGGAGTGTTTCTGAAGAAGGGACATGTGGCGGCCATTTTGCCGCCGTGCGCTTTACTGGCCCCGCCCCTGAGGCATGGGCACAACGGTGGGGGAGAGGGGGCATGGCCGGCTTCCTCTTTATAGGGGGTGGCCAGCCCAACGGCCCCGCTCTCTTAAATTCAGCTGGGCCCCGGGCGCGCTTGCCGTGCCCAGCTGATTTTCATACCCCGTCGCCTGCCCAGGAACGGGCTTGCTCCAGGGTTCCTGTGGTGTTTTTTGCCACGCTCCTCTCTCCCCCCTGCAGCTCCTGCCCGGGAATGGGCCGGGGCCGCGGGCCATGGAGGCGGGCAACCCTGCCTTACCGTGAGCACGCTCTCCTCGGCGGGCCCGCACATTGCCACTTGCCACCCGGGAATGGGTCTGGGCCATGGCCCGCAGCCTGCCTCTCCAGCTTGCTTAGGTGAGCCTTTTGCCACAGGCCTCTAGTGTGCCTGCCGGCTCGCCTTATCGGGGCTGGAGTTTGCCTCCCCCTGGCCTTACTAGGCGCACATGGCGCCGAAGAAGAGGGCCGCCTCAGGCGGCTCACTTACAGCCTGTCGCTCTTGCACGGTGCCACGCAGGCCCATGGTGGCCACGACGCCGGCTCCTCAGCCTGCGTCCCCTCTGCAACACAGGGTGCGCAGGGTCCCTACTGCACAGCCATCTGGCAGGGACCCTGGGCACCTGGCTGGGCCCCCGGCTGGGGAGCACCCAGTCCATTTGGCCCCTCCGGCCTTCCAGACGGTGCCTGCCGGGCCCTCCACAAATTTTCCGCCTACGGTGCCCGGTGATCTGGCCTGCTCCATATTTGAGGCTCGCTTCATGGCCTTGGAGTGGGCCGCTGGCCTACTGCCGTCGGCTGGGGCCGCTGGCTCTGCTGCACAGCTGGGCCCACTTCAGGAGAACTTGCCTCCTGCTGCAGTCGACTCCCGGCTGGCCCACCTTGAGGCGGCCCTGCTTGCCGGGCCCATGGGCGGCACGCATCCCAGCGCTGTTAGCGCACCACCATGACACTCCGAGTCCAGTTACGGACACCCTGGCCCCGGACCACACAGCGGGCAGAGCTCTACTCCGTTCCTGCCCTGCTGGAACCCCCAGTGGGGGCGGTGTGTGTGTGGGGGGTAGCGGCTGGTGAGTATGGCAGTCAAGTTAGACCAACTACCACACAAACTTGTCCTCAGCCTGTGCCTACCGCTTGGCCGTGGCCCTCTAGTCAGGTGCCCACGTCTACTGCACTGGCCGTGCCACCCATTATGGCAGGGCAGGCACAGACAGGGGGATGGAGGGCACCTTATCCCCTGCCCCTGCCGGCCCCAGCGGCTGCCGGCATGCAACTCACCTACCCGGTTTGGCCTTATGGCCTGCCTACTAATACCGGGTACCACACAGTGTCTATGTCGGCGTTACCCACCGCCGGGGTTGTTCTCCCCCTGGGCGATCACTTACTCCCTGCCACCAGAGACAAGATCTGGCGCAGGGAATATGTTGACCTGTTCAGCCTTTTGAACAGGGAGCCCACACAGGACGAGAAGGAGGACGACAGGGACAAGGAGTTGGCCGGTCATCACAAACCTCCTCGCACCTGGGCTAAGTGGTTGCCTGCATACCTTATCTATACAGTGGTCTCTATATGGGCTTGGCCTGATCTGGCTATTCCCCTGTTCCAATATCTCGATATTATCTATCGAGCATATGTGGACTACCCGGGTCAATCGTGGTTGGCGTACAATGAGGAGTTTCGTATGCGGGCCGCGCTTCACCCGGAGATGCGCTGGGATGAGCCCAACCAGCTTTTGTGGCTGTATTATATGACTCCGTTCCGCCCGGCCACGGGCGACCGGTTCTATTTGGGCCATGCCGTGCAGCGCTCTGGCTCTGCACAATCACCCTGCCCGGCGGCGGGGCAGGGGGTTCCAGCCCGCCTGTTGTGCTGGAGCTACTCATCCGCAGCTGGATGTTCACGCAAAAAATGTACCAGATCTGGGGAGTCCCGTGGAAGGGGCAGAGGACAGCAGGGACCCAGCCGGGTTAACACTGACCCTGCGGTGGCTAACAAAGGCCCCCTCCTCGATTAGGCTGGACGCTTTAGCATGTTGGCTTCGCGTCTACCCTAAGCGCGTGGATGCTGATTATATTTGGGCGGGTTTTTCTGATGGTTTTTGCATCCCTTTCATAGGGGTGCATTCCCCCCAAGATGCCCCTAATCTACGTTCTTTAAGAGGGATGGAACAGGTTGCCAAGGGAAAAATATTCAAGGAGGTACACAAGGGCTGGGTTGCTGGACCCTTTGATGCACCGCCTTTTCCTAATCTGAATGTATCGCCCCTGGGTTTGGTCCCAAAAAAGGTTTCAGGTGAATTTCGTCTGATTCACCATTTGTCATACCCCGCTGGGAACTCAGTGAACGATGCCATACCAGACGAGCTATGTTCAGTCCGGTATGCATCTTTCAACCAGGCTCTCAGCATGGTCAGGGCATGCGGCCGGGGAGTGCTGATGGCCAAATGTGACATTAAGTCGGCCTTTCGCCTCCTGCCTGTTCACCCAGATGATTTTGAGTTACTGGGTTTCCGTTTTCAGGGGCAGTATTTTGTAGACAAGGCCATGCCCTTCGAATGCTCTGTCTCTTGCTCTGCATTTGAGCGTTTCAGTTCATTCTTGCATTGGGCCTTTGTCCGCCACTCCGGGGTCAGGTCAGTGTCACAGTACCTGGACGATTTTTTGTTCGGGGCTGCTGCCAAGACATGTGAATGTGCGCACCTGCTGGTCACTTTTCAGGAGCTCATGGCTGAATTGGGGGTGCCACTGGCTCCTGAAAAGACGGAGGGTCCCACAACCAAACTAGTTTTTCTGGGGATTGAGATTGATACCATCGCCCAGACCCCCAGGTTGCCCCTTGACAAAGTAGCGCACGTTTCCAATGCAATTCGGGCTTTGCTAGCCAAACACAAGGCATCCCTCCACGACCTCCAGGTGCTACATGGGTACCTTAACTTCGCTTGTAGGGTCATAGCCACCGGCCGGGCTTTCGCCAGGTGTCTGTGCAACTCTATGGTTGGGTTGTCCAAAAAGCACCACCGGGTTCGATTGACTAGAGGTACCAGGGATGACCTGCAGGTGTGGTTGGGATTCCTCTCAGGCTTTAACGGGGTTTCATTCTGGCGGGATGAACGCATTGCCACCTCCAGGTTCCAGGTCCAGTCGGATGCATCCAGAGCATTTGGCTACGGGCTGTACTTCGATGGTCACTGGTCATATGGCAGTTGGCCAGAGTCATGGCATGGCACTGCTGTACTCAGGGACCTTACTTTCCTGGAGTTATTTCCTATTTTAGGGGCCCTCCTGCTGTGGGGCAAGTCCTGGGCTAATTCAGTCATCCATTTTTGGTGCGACAACGCGGCAGTTGTCCACATCATTAATTCCCAAACATCCCACTCCCCTAAGGTGATGGCCATGGTCCGTTATTTTGTGTTGTGTGCATTGCGCCTCAACATACTTTTTAAGGCTAGGCACGTCCCGGGTATCAATAATGATATTGCTGACGCTTTGTCTTGCCTACAGATAGATTGGTTCCGGACCCTGGCGCCAGAAGCCGACAACCTGCCTTTACCAATCCCGGCCGAGATGTGGAGGTTTGGCGTGGGGAAGTGAACCGGGCCATCAGTTTGTCGCTGGCTAGCAGCACCTGTAAGGCGTATGCTACCACGCACAGGGCTTTTGAGGCATTTTGCCATGATGCCTTCCTCCCTTCAGTTTGGCCTATCCCTATCGATCATGTATTGCGGTTCATGGTCCACCTACATGCTGGTGGCTTGGCGCCTAGGACCATCGCAGGCTGCCTCTCAGCATTGGCCTTTTATGTGAAGGTAAATGGCATGGCAGACGTCACGTCGGATTTTAAAGTCGGGCGTGTTTTGGAAGGGTGGCCTCGCGAACGCGGCCCCCGCACTGATGCCCAACGCCCGATTTCCCCTGATGTGCTACTGCAAATAGGCGGAGCCTGGCCGGTGGTCTGCAGGGATTATTATGAGGCCTGCTTATTCCACACAGTCACCACATTGGCTTTCTTTGCTGCACTTCGGGTTAGTGAGCGGGTGGTGCGGTCCCACAGTGATACTTCCTGCAGGGCATTGGAGCTGGCTGATGTCACCGCAACTCAGGAATGGTTGCGGCTCTTCATCTGTTATTCCCAAACTGACCATCTTGGCAGGGGCAGCACGCTTATGCTTTACACATGGAGCAACCCAGTTATTTGCCCGGTCAGAGCCCTTGGTGCCTTCTTGGCTGTGTGCGGTGGTGGGCAGGGCCCCCTTTTCTGCCATTTGGATGCCCAGCCTTTGACCAGGTACCAGTTTTGGTGTGTGACCTGTGCGGCATTGACTGGGTTGGGCTTAAAGGGGGTTTGTTTTGGGATGCATTCCTTCAGGATTGGTGCGGCGTCCACTGCAGCTGCATGTGGTTATAGCGACGATGCTATTAGGGCCATGGGGGAGGTGGGATTCAGGTGGCTTCCGCTCATATATCCGACCTCTATCCCAATAGCGCTTTGCTCGTGTATTTTCTTTCTCTTTTCTTGCAGCTCCGGCATGTGCCAGGATGCCTGTGAGGGTGTGGATTGTCAGGCACAGCTATGTCTACTAGGCGGCCCGCCATGCCATGTCCACTTCATGGGGGTCACACCTGGGCATCGGCGTGGTGGTGCTGCTTTGATGGTTTGGCCTCCGTGGCATGCGTTGGCATGTGTTGATCCTGTTCCTCAGGTCACTGAGTCATCAAGGTCCGCCGGATGTCCTGGTCGTGCACCTGGGAGGCAATGACCTGGCCCAGGTAACAGGTTTGGACTTGGTATGCGCCATCCGCAGACCTGCTAGGTCAGTCCTGGCCACAGGTGTGGATTGTTTGGTCCCAGATGGTACCATGAGTGTTTTACCGGGGCGGCCTTGACCCCCATTGCATTGACTGGGCCTGCAGGTCAGTCAACAGGGCAGTGGCCCATTACCTGTATGCTAATGCTTTGGGGACTGTTGTCCTACACCCTTTGTTGAGGATACAAGCCCGCAGTCTGTATCGTGTGGATGGGGTGCATTTGTCGGAAAGGGGCATGGACCTCTTTTTATCCTCCTTGCAAACGGGCCTGTTGACCGTTTGCGGTCATGGTGGGGCAGTGAGTCGGTGAACTCCTCCCCATGTGGCGGATAGCACTGGTTAGGGGCAACTGCATTACGACTTAATGGGGCAAATCCAATTGGTTGGCCATAGTGAGGACAAGGTTAGCCAAACTTGTATGGCCAGCCAAATGACTTATATAGTTTAACACCCATAATGGGTCAACAACACGTTTCCGCTGAAGCCGGTTGTTGATGGAGCCTCTCAACTGTTACCACAGTAACAAGTGGTGAGAGGCAGTTAATTAGGGTTCTAATTGGATTTGCCCCTTACCAGTGCTATTTCGGCCCGTTTGATCCTTAACCTTTGTTAAGGTAGGACCATTCTGAATTTAAATAAATGTGGCCCAATTTTCAATCCAATATTTGTGTCCGTGTCGTTATTGGGGTGTGGGTACAGCAAAGGATTTTTAAAATCTATTACCTCAGTACCTGATGTGTATAAATTAATGCCATGAAGTCTCACTCTTATGACTGATGAAGTGAACTTGATCCATGAAAGCTAACATTAAAATACAGCAGTTAGTCTTTAAAGTGCCACAATGTGTTTTGTCTTTTTGTTCGGTTCTGTTTACTTTCTGATAAGCTTGAAACACAGACTGACATGGCTACCTTTTCAAAATTTTATTTTTCTACGTTTTCAAGTTGAAAATGAGAAAAAGCTCTGACTTCTGTCCAGTTTTCAAATAAGTAGTAATGTTAGTCTCTTTAAGCATATTAATAGGTAAAGGTAAAGGTTTCCCTTGCTCAAAAGCCAGTCGTATCCGACTCTAGGGTTCAGTGCTCATCTCTGTTTCAAAGCCGAAGAGCCAGCACTGTTTGCTTCTGCAGACGTTTCCGTGGTCATGTGGCAGGCATGACTTGACCCCGGAGCTCATGGAATGCTGTTACCGTACCACCAAAGTGGTCCCTATTTATCTACTTGCAATTTCTTGCTTTCGAACTGCTAGGTTGGCAGGAGTTGGGAAAAGACGGGAGCTCATTTTGTCCTGCAGTACTTGGGAATTGAACTGCTGACCTTCCACTTCCCAGTCAGCGTCTTAGCCACTTGAGCCACTGCAAAACAAACTGTTGTGATCCAGCCCTTCTCTGACTCTGAAGAGGACCTGGATCAGGAGGTACTCCCTATGCCCAGCACAGTTCTGCATGCACCCTAGCCCGAGGATGCCCAGAGCCAGGGATCTCACCCTGCGCTTGGCCCAAGTCTGTTTTCCCTGGTAGCTGACCAGTCAGATCAGGAGTCTGGCTCTGACAGTGATCAGCCCTCAGTCAGGGAGAGATACAGGAAACATCTACACCTGAGACATAGGCAGGCTAGAGTGAAGCACCAAAGAAGGTTCCGAGCTGATACCGATTAACTAGGAGGCTGATAAGCAAGCTTCTTGCAGCCTGCCTGCATCAGTACAACTCTTGTGCGAAGACTGACATCCTGCTTGACTCCAGACTGCCTGCCTGCCTAGCCCCTGATGATGGACACCCCTTGGATTAGACTACTGACTTGGACTACCAATAAACAGACCTTGGCTTGCCTTTTGGACTTTGATATCTGGACTATCCTTGAACAAGGCTCTCTGTTTAGTGCTGCTGTGCGGTGACCATGCCTGCCCGGGTAGTCAGCACACAAACAAACCTTAAGCCATAGTGACAGATTGAAGATTGTTACATTTCAAGGTGGGCTTTTGTGGAAAAATCAGTTCCATCAGACATATTAGAATAAACTTAAACTGCAGGTATATACAAAGTAGACACAGTAAATGAATTAACAAGGTGACAATAGCATTACTGATACAAATAATTAACTGCAGGTATGTTGACTAGTTTCAATTGACACTTTTATTTTTGTTATGAGGTTGGGAAGGTAAGGTCAGGCAGCAATTTCTGATTCTAATGACAGGCTGGACCTATACAAAAGATTTATACAAAACTTCGATAGTGTGTCAAAAGGATTAAAATATCAACCACAAATTCTTAACTGATTGTATATATTAATAAAAAGTTCTCCATACAATCTTATATATAGATGAGACCATCACTGGACTCAGACATTGATTTAGGAATTAATTAATCTGCTGCTCCATTACACGGCGTAACAAATTATTTCAAGAACTAAATCTCAAATGAAATTCCTGAAGCTTGACCTCACCTTTGCTCCTCATAGCAAGCATAGCCAGGTGATGGTGAACCTTTGCACTCCAGGTGTTCTTGGACTTCAATTCCCAGAAGCTCAAGTCAGCACTCCTGCTGATGTGCTTCTGGGAATTGAAGTCCAGGAACACTTGGAGTGCAAAGGTTCACCATCACTGCATGATCATTCTAAAACTGGCACATTGGATTGTATGCTGATATTAGCAGAAGTTGAAAAGACCTATACATTTGGTTTACAACTCCTGGAATCCCTCATGTAGCAGGCTTCTGGGGGCTATGGTGGCTCAGTGGTTAAAAAACTCACCTTGTTTGCTGGAAGGCCAGCAAGTTGGCAGTTGAAAACCTGAGTACTGCATGACTGAATGAACACCTGTCTCTGTGCCAGTTCCTACCAACCTAGCAGATCGAAAGCAAGAAATTGCAAGTAGATAAATAGGGACCACTTGTTGGGACAAGATCTTAGGGACATTAAAGGAGCATCCCCTGAGCAGAGTTTTTTCAGCAAAAATCCTTTCAACCCAGAATAATTTCAAACACAAAATTATTATAGCAAACTTCTGGGGCATATAATCTCAAAAGTAATATCTGCAGTCCTGGATAGTACTGACTTTATGTTATGAATCCTAAAAACATGGTTAACAATGCAATTATGTGACTGAGTGTCTTATCAGTACAAATGGGGGGGAAAGGAAAATGGCATTAACAGTCAAAGTTTATTTGTCTTTTTCACTACAAAATTGGATTTAAAAGGATTGAGCTGAATAGGATAAAAAAGGCATCCCAATTTAAAACCCTCACATGACCAAACTCAGTTACCATAAGGTAGCCCCCAACATTCAGATTGTTCTGCTCACTGAGAACTGGGACTCTCTATTACTTATATGTACTGATGAATTCTTTTCAAAGCAATGATGTGTATCGTGAATTAAGCAAATGTCCTAAATGATATAGTAGTAGTTTTAGTAATTGCTTTAGCTGTACTTGTTTAAAAGGAGCATAAATAGACTAATTTAACTCACGTAAATACCTCACTTGAAAAATCAAAACTGCTACTGAGAAAAATCACAGCCTGGAATTCCTTAAAAACTTGTTGGAATTCAAATGCATATGCGCATTTTGTGTGATAAATAATGGAGCTTGCTGAATTAGTCATCCTGTCACTGCACAACACTCATTGATTACTGAAAATATTCCTAATAGTTATGCACTACTTTCACCTTAAAGGCCATTCCGAAACACTTAATTATGCACCTGAAGTACTGTACTACAATTATAAACAGAATTCCTGAACAACAGGTTATTCTACATTACTACAATGTATCAAGCATGGTGAAGGGCAGAGATAAAGGAAGCCAATGCCAGACTTTAATGTGAATCCATTCTGCCTTCAGTGGCTGCCAGTAGTATACAAGCATTTGTAATGGAATTCTGATTTATAACCATTTCTCAGTATACCTGCATTTTTACCTAAGAAAGGTGATTGTTCTCCTTTTTGCTTACTGAAAACTACTATAAAGAAAAGCAACACTATATGTCACATCCTTATAATGAATGCTATAATGGCAAGACATAAGTAAGGACCGAGGGAGAACTAGTTGGCTTTATAGCTAAGGACCAATCTAGCAGCATTTGGTAAACCTACACCAGACAGTCCTGTGCATGGTCTCAAATGAAAATAGGTCAGTAACCTTTCCAAATGCTACTTTATCTGATAAATTCATGCCTGAAAGTACTATTTCTTCTACTGGATCATGCATACAGCTGTGGCGAAGGGCAATTTAGGTCAGGAAAATGGCACTGGAGGAAGGTAAAACTTTTCCAGTGTTAGGAAATAAGTCCAATTTGCCATTTCATCCTTCCTTCCAATAAAAATGTGAATTGTACCAGACTGTTTCACAAAAATATCAGATCAAACCACTTAAGCTCCAGAACTTGTCTTGCTTGCTATAAACAGAATTTCAACTTGTATCTTCCACATTCAAATTTACATGCACTATAGTAACAAATCTTGACAAGACTGCTATGCAGTATTGAATTGTACATAGATTCCTTTCTCCTATCCTTTCTTCATTGTTCATACATCTTTGTCAGTATTAGAACAGCAGTTTACAAAATAGTGTCCAGGAATAATCTTCTGCTCTGCTCACATGGAGAACTGGCTTATTTGGAAGTTACTTTACATACTATGGACTGCTGTTGGCAGAACCTAAGAAAAGAGGGATTTTGCACTGAAAAACAGTTCATTTTGCATGTGGAGAACAGGCAAGTTCATACCTATGCCAAGGCGCTCCTTGAAGACCCAGGGGTCTAGCTTTGCAATATGCTTTTCATATTGCCAGTATACTAGGGTTCCATTTCTGTGGTTTGAATTTTCTATGGCACTTTACCAGCGCTGACCACAAGAGCTACTGTCTGTGATGTAACGAAGGAACTGATTTCATTTTTACAACAGCCATTGTATGAGCTTAAATGTGTGGTTCACAGTTTTCAACAGTTTTAGGTATCTTGGAATGCATCTACCTACAGATACAGGGAAGAGAAGTGGCCTGTATATTTATTAATTGTACTTAAACATATTCATAAGCATTACTAAGACTCTCTATGGCAGCAAGATATAATTATCCTTTTCACAGACTTTCACCACTATGGAAAATGATTTAATGGTAAACAAAATATTTGAAACAATTCCTCTGCAACTTAAAACCTACTAAGATAAGGGCATCATCTGTATATTAGTGCCTGCAAATAGAATGACAAATCATTATATTTACATTTCCAATTGGCATCAACAAAAACTGAATGAATGCTGCATAAGAATGGCAGATATAATGGATGACAAACTTGATTCAATGAATGAAAAATTGAGCAAGAGTTATTGAAACTTTATTGGGGATATTTACATTTCTGGCCTCAAAGGCCACATCTGGTATTGACTGGGAATACAGTAGCTGTTGTTGCAATTGCAAAAAAAAAGGAAGTCATGGAGGACAAAGATTTCCAAAAATAAGAACCGTTTCCACTATAAAAAGGTCACCTTTTTGATTAAATCTGCATATGCCAATTTAAGTGGTAATATGCAAATATCAATATAAATAGATGTTATTACTATAATTTAAGTGCAATACAATACAACTTAGTATGGTGTATAAGATTGTGACTTGATGTTCACTTAGATCCAGCACTGGGAGAAAGGTGGGATATAAATCAAATAAATCATAGCACTGGATAATTTTGAAACCTCATATTTTTTTCAGCTCAGTGAATATGGGTATGCATAGAAAATAAATAGCACCCATTATGGATATAATGTTAATTTTATTAAAATAAGCTTACTGAGTGTTCAGCCATACATTTCCACTGAATTCAGAAGACATTATTATTTGGAAGAGTAATTTATTTTTAATCTTTTACGTAAAATTTACTCCTCAAAGTTATTGCTTTTCTTGTTACATTTGGATGCACTGACATGACTTCCTAATAACAGTGGCAGCCATTTTATACTAAATAAATTAGAAGTTTTTTTTAAGTTGTTCACAATTGTCTACTACACAAGAGGTTGGTGTTCTATCAATTTGAGAATCATAAAAATTATTTCTCTTTTAAAAGAGTAGACTTGAGTGACAATTACCCCTCTCCTTTTTCCATGGATGGAAGCTTTCACATCAGCCAAAAAACACAAAAAGTTTCTTGGAAATTACTGTAATGATTCATCATTACCTTTTTGATGTATCTTTGGTTATGCATTATATGGTATGTCTTTTGTGATTAGAAATGTCATCAGATCTGCTTTGTTTGCCTTCTTCTAGTATACCAATTCTAGTATAATGCCAATTCACATCACAATTGCTCATACAATAGCCTGATATTAAACAAACAAGAAGCCACACATGACACAGTGAAGTACACTGGAAGGCTTATGTTCAAACATTTATTTTATTTTTTGCAGCATAAGCTTTTCAATAAAGTTTCTGTGTGGCAGAACATGCTTCTTGTATCTTAATTCAGTAAGATTGACACACTAGAAGAGATACAATGCGCTCAAACAGTTACAACAATCCTATACAATTTCTTCAAGCGAACATGTAACCCATGCAGATCAAAAACTGCTATCCTGCAATATGAATCATTACACTGTTGAAAAGCAGCTCATCAGGAACATAAAGCAGTTGCAATATTCTTGGGGGTATTTCAAAATTCATTACATAGTAACAACTATAAAGTTTGAAGTAAATTCAAAAGCTAAACAATTCTAAAGAAAACTGCTGAAAGCTGTCAAGTCAACTTAGCATATTGTCAACAAACAGCACAGGATATAAAAAACTGCTGACTATAGTACAAGGATAACAGAAGGAATAAGGAAATGAAATTACAATAAGCAACGTTTTCCTTTAGTAAGACCCTCTAGAAATGTACTATATTATATTGTAAAAACCAGTGTGACCCTTATGGATATTTTCCTGGGCTTGTTCTCCACTGAGTTATTTACACAGACTTAAGTAGACTTATGTAGGATCAGACTTTTTCTTCTCCATTTTTCAGTATGCTATCAAAATGCCAACCAACTCTGGGGCTATTTTCTTAAGTGATAGTGAGAAATGGAATGATAACAATAGATGGGCAAGGCAAAATCACCCAAAAAAATTAATGCAGGTCAGTATAACAATAATAAATTGATTTTTTTCCCTGCAGCACACTACACCAAAGCCATCAGAAATACTGCAATGTGTTACCATAAAATGAAGTTCCATTTCACCTTGTTAAAAATACCTCAATGCCTGATTTTTAAGCAGAACATACAGTACTGAAGGATCAGCATTTGAGTTAATAATTAATTAATTCTGAATCATTAATATCTTGGTAAAAGAAAAAAATGAGATAGATAGATGGATATCTTTTGATCCTGAGTCAACATGCATGTGTGTTGGCAAAAGAAAGAAAAGTGAAAAAGTCAAAATATTTTAGGACTTTAAAGAGTAATAATTGTATTTCAATGTGAGCTTTTGGCTGATAAAGTGGATTTTGATCCATAAGATCTCACACTGAAATAAGATCTTAATTTTAAAAAATCTGTTTTTACCAGCATGCTGAGACAGACTAAAAGTGAGATCAGAAAGTTTTTTTTTTTAATAATGAAAGTGGTCACCACCAGAGAATTACACTAGCTTGGCCTCTGAAAGCAGAGGCTATATAACTGGACCACAAAGATCTGGCTTGGACAAATGACATGTGTCATTTGATCACGGAGAAAAGATCATGGCAGACAGAATCTACAAGCAGTCTATATACCAATCTATTTTCCCATATGATTACCTCTCAACACAGCTACTTCTTTTGACATTATTGCTTATGATTCTCTCTCCCTCACACACACACACTCAAATACACACACGCACATGCACATGCACACGCACACGCACATGCACACACACACGCACACACACACACACACACACACACACACACACACACAAGGTAACTCTTATACTACATTATGTTTATTCTCCCTCATTTTACCACAAAATCTTCCTGAAAATGTATGCAGTGACACATGTTAATTTGCATGTCAAACAGTATGCAATAGATACATTGATTACAAATAACTGTTTTTATAACAATTGACTTCCAAAATCTGGATTTGCATTACAGTCTGGAGGCTATCATTTGAAGCTTTTGACCATGACATCATATCATTGGCACAGTTAGGTGACACATAAAAATTTCTGAGACAGCTCACATTTAAAGGTCAAGGTCTCCCTTTCTTAAAAGCCAGCCGTGTCAGACTCTAGGGGGTGGTGCTCATCTCTGTTTACAGCCAAAGAGCCAGTGCTGTCACCAACTGCACACATTTCCCTGATCATGTGGCAGGCATGACTAACCACCAGAATGCATGGAATACTGTTACCTATCCTGCCAAAGCAGTACCTGTTTATCTACTTGCAATCTCTTGCTTTCAAACTTCTAGGTTGGCAGGAACCGGGGCAGATGATGGGTACTCAGTCTGTCATGCAGCACTAAGATCTTGAACTGCTGACCTGCTGACCTTCCAGTCCTTGAGTTCAGCATCTTAACCACTAAGCTGCTGCAGGCATAGCTCACATTTAAAAGAATGGAAATAGAAAATTCAAAAATATTTGAAGTTGGCATTGCGCTGAGTAGGGCGGGGTAAAAATAAAATAATAAATAAATAAAAATTTACAGACTATCCCTATAAAAGATACACACCTCAATAGTTTCTTATTACTGCTGAGGCATCTTGTGCCCTGAGCCCCAGTAAAGCTTTATAATAGGTTTTTACCTTGCACACAAAGCACACTAGCTCCATCGCTGCCATTGTTCCTTTCCTAAATAACAATCTAAAAAGGACACCCTGTTGTAGCCAGGGAGAGACTACATGGGAATGAAATCCCTGATTCACCTCACCCCATTCTGACACACATGCAGAGCCACTTAGAAATGTTCTTTTAAGAACATTGCTTGTACATGAGGAAAACTATTAAAGAAGGACAGTACTAACAGGATCCTTCATTTATGTCAGACATGGACATACTTTATTAGAATCCGAATAGAGGTGCAGAAAAATGATACAGAAGTGACTATCTTCTGTTATCAGTTATCAGTTTCCATTTTCTTTTTCATAAGGAGCAATTTATCTTTCATCCTGCTTGTGGGATTCTCACCATAGCATGTAATTGTCCCCCCCCCCCCCAGTTCTGACAACATTCATAGTGCAAGTATAATTCTGTTTTTAAGTGATCACTTTGTGTGTCACAAAGTGGCCCTGTCACAATTTAAAAGTTACTGTCACTGCCTCTCAATATGTTGTGTCACAAGGTTGTCCCCTGTGGTCTTTATAAGAGTGCAAAGAACTATGTGCATAGCTGTCAAGTATCCCGTTTTGGCCGGGAAACTCCTGTATTTTACCCTCATTCCTGCCATCCTCCCGTATTAGTTAGACTGCAATGCCCTAATGCAGCCACAGGAGGTCAGCACAGGAAAAACATAGCTGTCAAGTTTCCTGTTTTGTTTGGGAAATTTCCCTTATTTTCAAATCCAAAACTTGACAGGTATGACTATGTGGGCTGCAGCAGAATAAGTTAAGGTTCCTTGAAGTTAGCTTTCTTGTTTTCAAGATGAGGGGGATAGTGATGTATCAGTCATTCATTCACTGGTCTGCCAATTAATGCTAGAAAAATGTACCGATGAGGATTTAAGTTTGGGCAGCTACAAAGTGAAGAAAGTGGCTTCATTTTGGTAGTCCAGGGTTTGATCGGGACATGAAAGAAGAAGTCATTCATTAACGTTTGTATAACAAAAATAAAAAGAATGACAACAACCTATGTTTTTCTAATTACTGTTCCTGCTAATGGCACCTAGATTTGAAAGCTCCTTTATGCTTTTTGGTTAGAAGGAGGCATGAGGATGCAACTTTCCTGCAGCAAGCAAAGTAGAAAAGTTAATGTATCAAATCCAAACCCTACTGAGCATATAATTGGACACATCTCAACATGCAGTAAATTCAAATCTGGAAACTGTGTGTGTGTGTCATCTCTCTTGTTGTAAATCTGCCAATTAAATGGATTAGGAAGCTTTATGGAGATTATATGCCTATCAATAGTGTCACTCCGGATGGATCTGTTACCCATAGGGCCAATATGTCTACTGTTCTCTGAATCCCGGTTGCTGGGGGGCATGAACAAGAAAGTGGTACTGTTCTCATGTCCCACAAGCAGGCTTCCCATAAACATCTGGTTTGGCTGCAGCCTAAACAGAATGCTCAACTGGATAAACCTTCAATCAGATCTTGCACAGCTTTTCCATATTCTTGTGCCATTGGTTAGCTTTGCCATTGCTTCCCGCCCCACCTCCAGATTATGGCAACAGAAACAAGCCTTACTTGGGAGGTAGTGAGGATAAGGCAACCTCCTCCTCTCTGCATTCCCTATGTGTGACTATAGAAATAATATACTGAAGCCAGCTTATACCCTGCAGTTCCTACTGTTGTAAAATTTCATTTGAACTCCACAGGAGTTTTGTCAGACTAAGCACAACAGGATTACTCCCTGATTTATAAAGCATTAGATGCCACATCATCTAGGCCCTATCTCTAAAAAATTAATAGCAGATTATATAAAACTATCCACAATGAATAATTTTAAAGAGACACACTGCTAACACTGGTGATATATTAGTAACCCTGGGGCGAGAGGCAGCAGGAACATTTGATTTTTCTCTCTCTTTTGTGATTAACCTCAGTAGGAGAATTTTCTTTTCCTTATTCTCCCCTGCACATTACTATTTCATAGACATTTCCTAAGTTAACAAGACGGCTGCTGCACAGTGATCTCCATAGGTTTATTCTTAAAAGCACAGTAAAAGCTAATTTAATTACAACCTCAAAATATCATACAATAAAACTAATTTAATTATACATACCAATGGCCATTAGTCTCATTAAAATGTTAATGAGGCATCTAATTATTAAATTGCTTAATGATTGCTAATAGGACTGAATGACAAAATAAAACTTAACTACAAATTAAAAATGCCCTGAGCTGCAGTCTGTTCTTACTGCCTCATCCACCTTTTGATATTATGTCAGGAAATAAGGTAAACTGAAGCCTAGCAATGAGGAATAGAATATAACAGTGGATAGAGAATCTCCTGTGAAAACCCTGCTTTCACGGTGGATAATGCAGAGAGCACCTTGCACGCAGAGGCAGCTGGGAAGATGTACAAGTCAACACTGGTTTCCAGTCACAGATCTCACCCAACACATGTATATTTAGCAAATGATAGCTGACAGGAGAAAACATTGATTAATTCAATATCTGGTACTGGAGGAGAGTTTTACTGATACATGGGACCACTAGAAAGATAAGTTGGTTCTACAGAAAATCAAAGTTGAATTTTCTCTGGAGGCAAAAATGATTAACCTGAGGCTGTCCTACTTTGGCCACATCATGAGAAAGCAAGATTCATTGGAAAAGACAATAATGCTAAGAAAAGTGGGGGCAGCAGGAAAACAAAAAAGACCAAATATCTAATGCATTGACTTTGTAAAGGGAGTCATGCCTTTGCATTTGGAAAAGCTGAACAGGGCTGTGAGAACAAGCGTTTTGGACATCACTCATTCATAGGGTTGTAAAATTGGAGGCGACTGATGATTAATTTGATACATTACATACAAGATATGCATCCTTTAATGAACATGTTTCCAAGAAGACCAATGTGATTAAGAATTAGGTGTTGAGTCTTTTACTTAAGTACAAAAACTTCATATTAAAAACAAGTTAAAACCTGAATAAATGAGATAGAAATAACGTGAGAATTAGAATTAACACAAATGAATACTGTGAGGTTTTTCTGCTTTCAATGCTGAAATAACTTAATTGCCCTAGGGTACTTTGTATCCTACTTTAGGGATGGGAAACTACTGTATTTCATTTTACCCTAGGCAACAAAATGCCTTAGGCCAGCCTTCCATGTTTCAGAAAATATGAGCCATGGAAACATAGGTCTCTGAATTGCCCAGGTCCCATATTGAGCTTCGACTCTTGACACAAGAGATAATATTTTTGCTGCCTTTTGGGCACTGGAGTTATGAATGAAGAAGGCATAGGAAGGAAGCAAATGGATGCTTCTACAGATAGGAGAGGAGGTTATAGAGGAATAACAGGACAAGAGAGAGTTTGCTACTATACAAAATATGTTTAAAATAAGGGAAATTGCAATAGTGATGAGGTGGAGCTGGGTGCACTGCAGTACCTTGCAATTGCCTTGAAAATTCTCCAGCTTTGCAACCCTCAGTGCCAACAAAGAAAGACTGTCAAAAGCAAGTAGATGAAGTACAGAATCATGAAGGCAATTATAATAAATAAACCCTGTATGAGTTGCCCCTTATTTGGCTCTTGGAAAATAAAGCTGTTCCAAAGTGTTAGAGACTCTTCCAGGTTTGTCTTCTCTCTCATTCTTCTTGAAAAGACAAGAATTACTTCAAAGTGCAAATGATATCTGTGAAATAAGTATCCAATTATATATTTAAAACACTGCTTATAAAGTTCCCCAGTTATTAGGACAAGAAAGGTCATAGGATCTAACCTATTTTAGTTAATTTGAGAAAACTTTATCAACAGTTTTGCTTTTGCTTCAACAAGATCTCACAATTTTCCACCAGAAGATTATTTTGCCTCATCAAAGGATTAATTATGAGTGAAAGTGTAGCTATTTTTGTGATACTTCCAATTAGGCTTTTCCTCTCCCACCTCCCCCACACACTGTTATTGTTCAAGGTCCAAAATCATGTTGTGTACAGAAGGGTAATGATGTCACTTATAGGAAAAGTTTTTCAGTAAAATTTTCTTACACAGTTTGCATAATTAGTTTCACTGAGTGGAAGCCACATAGGAGCTGCATGAGAGAAAGAAGTCTTTAAGTAACAAAAGAACCTCCTCCTGCCTGTAACAACTTGAAAATCAGTAATACAGTAATACCCTGATTCACATAAAAAGTCCGTTTTGTAGCTTTTTATGTAATATGGTTCTCTACGTAAACTAATGCATTCCCATAGGGATGCATTGAAAAAATAAAAAATGGTCCCAACCAGACCAAAAACAATCCAAAAAACAATCAGCACAAAGGGAATGATGAAGCGCTCTGCCTATCTTTTCCATGCTGCTGCTGCTTCCTCCTGAGCGGTTTGTATGCTCATTGGGGGAGCGAGAACTGCCTCTTCCACCAGCACTGCTGCTGCTGCCACTGTCCCCATTGCTTCTACCAGCACCAGTAGAGTGTGGTGGCCAAATCCACAGCCACACTCACCATCTGAGGCCTCCCCACCATGTGCCCCAGCATGTTGGGCAAACACCACTGGGTCTCCCCATGGTATACTCTAGCTGGGAAAATGCATCAGATGGAGAGCAGGATGGAATGGTCTTTGCCCAACATGTGCTCCCAGCCAAAGTGTATTACATAGGAACCTCGGACGAAGAGCACAACTGAGTGGACATGCCCCCCGTGCTCCACCATGGCCAGTAGAAGCAGCAGGAACTCCGAAAAACATGGCAAAGTTGCCTCAATTGTCAGTGCTGCCTCTGCCACCTCCACCGCCTTTATGGTAAGTGATGTCTTGTGACTTCCGGCAGTGTGGGAGGGTGGTGCTGGGTAGAATTTTTAATTCTAAAATGGCACAGGCTGTAATTTTAGTTTAAAATGGCAGTGGCACCATTTTAGAATAACAAGACACAAGGAAACCTCTTACGTAAAACAATTTATTTGCATAAAACATGTTTTCCACAAAAAAAGTATGTCAATTTTTATGTAAATCGATGCATACATAAATTGGGGTTTTACCATATAAGACTTCTTCCTTTTATCCCACTGTAATTGGAAGCTAGAACTGTCAGTCACAAAGCTATACCCTGTTAATATTCACCCTTCTGATACTAACTGATCCATATTCTTGGAGTGATCCATATTTCCCATACTCGGGTGTTGATCCACTGGCTTTCAAGTTTTGAAGCTGTTATTTTATACAAGGAGAGGTTAAAGGAAATATGTTCAAAAATGTGTAGATTAAAAACCAACAAATGGTGATATTGAAATAGGATAGACATATGTGTGAATCCATGAGAAAGTGAACTGGACTGAGCACAGCGTGTTTGCAACCAATCTACAAAACAGACTGAATCAACAAAGTTGCTCAAAATCAGTAAGGGGCGCATAGCTCAGTAGGAGTTTGAAATTAGATTTCCTCTAACAGAGAAAAAACTATTTCACTTCATAACAAGAAAATGTCTTCTCTTTGCAATGCAACCCTAACTCAAAAATGTGAGCATTATGGAAAAGGCAGAATCCATTCTACTGCTGGAATTCCTGTAATGCTAGTAGAAGCTGCCTTTGTTCAGGCAGAGCACCATTCTGTCGGTTGATCTCAGAAATATGACAGGAGAAGATTTTGCTAACAAAATTGCTCTGCTGACTATAATCTATTGAGAGAAAACCAGAAGAAAAGGTAGCAAGAAAATCAGAAAAAGGAAAAACTCCAGCCTAGGATCACAATCACTATGCAGGATAAAGTTAGATCAATGTCAGGATTCAACAGTTTCCTCTCACCTAGTGTCATCTCAACCTCCCTTCAGCCATTTTGGTTTATTAGGAAATTATTCTTACTCAACAAAACTACCTATCATAGCTACATCTTCAGTATCTCACATACTGATTGGTAACTTCATCAAACAAAGTGCCTGCAAAGCTGAATGAATCAGATAGGAAATTAAAAAAATATGTTAGATGAAAAGGGTAATAGTCTTGTGATACATTTCTACATTTCAATGTACTGAAATACTGTTTAGAGAGGATGAGAGAACTACTTCAAATGGTATGTCTTATAATTAGCACAAAGACTCTTATTTAATATAAACACAAGCCAAGGGAAAGGAAGATGTACCATGATATTCTAATATCAAACACATGATTTGCAAGAGCATTCCTTTATTAAGAACACCAATTATAATTTAACATAAAATTTAATTGAGGTCATAAACCTCCATGCAAGTTATTTCTAAATTCTTTCTCCAACTTTTTTTTTTGCCTACAGTTTCCACATCACCCCATCTTTCACATCTATGCTCTTCATATTGATTTTTAAGATACCATAACTTACCCATCATTTCAGAAAATCACAATGCTATTTAAGATATATACATTTAAATAAATGTATGGAAACTGTATTTTATTATGTAATTATACCAGATGAACAAGAATTTTAGCAATGGGGTAAAGAAATGCTATAAAATTAGATCACATTGTTTTCTTGGAAAAACAAGGAGGCATATTTTGCATATAGTTTTAGATCAGGCTTGTGGAATTTGTAAGATATTAACCACTCTACTCAACAGCCTTCTATGGTAGTCCATTATAAACTCAATATATTTCCTGTTTCTTCTGCCTTCCTGAGACAGTAAAACACAGTAAAAAAGTTCCTGGCTAGAAATGCGTAACTAGTTGATAAAATTGGATTTGATGGCTCAGATTTGACTTAAGCCAACTAGGAAGATCATCTAATAGTATTTTAGATATGAATGTGTCAATTATATGGTATTGGTACTAAGACATGATATTTTGCATATTTGGGGGTTTCCTGCATATTTTAAGGTTGTATGTGACTGATGAATTGAGTTAGATAGTTTGTTTGGAGGCTATATTCTGAACCATTCTATTCTGTACTAAATAGCTTCTCTGTATTCCGGGTTAACAAGTATAATACTAAAAGGATTTAACCTCTTAAATATACCTCAGCCAACTGGCTGGCTCAGTGATTTAGGTATCTGTCTGTGGATCCAAATGTTGAGATTTTGATTCCCCACTATGCCTCCTGGGAGAAAATCCAACCATTGTTGAACTGCTATAACAGGTAGGAAGTTTTTCCTGAAATTCATCTGAAGTCTGGCTTCCTGTAACTTGAGTCCATTGTTATATGTCTTGTACTGTGGAATGACTGACAACAAATCCTGCACCTCCTCTGTATGAGAGCCTCTTCAGCCTTCTTTTCTCAGAGATAAATATGTCAGATCTTTCTGTCTTTCCTCAAAAATATTTGCTTCCATTCCCCCATTTATAACTTTGCATTTGTTTTCTTTTTTCTAAGTGTAGAACTTGGCATTTATCCCTGTTAAATTTCACTCTTTTTTTTTCCAGCCCAGTGATCAAGCCTATCAAGGCCTCTTTGAAGTCTGTCAGAGAATTTGTTGTTGTTCAATCGCACAGTCAATTCCAACCCTTTGCGACCCCATGGACCATTGCCCTCCAGGAACCTCTGTCCTCCACCATCCTCCTCAACCTGCCCAGCTCTGTGCCCATTGTGTCTACAATACCATCTAGCCATCTCATTTTTGGCCACCCTCTTCTTCTTTTGCCCTCCACCTTTCACAGCATCAAGGCTTTCTCAAGTGAATTCTCTCTTCTCATTTGATGACCAAAGTAATTTAGTTTCATCTTTACTATTTGACCTTCTAAGGAGCAGTCGGGGTTGATTTCTTCTAAGATTGGCCTATTGTTCTCTTCACTGTCCAGGGGACTCTCAAAACTCTCTTCCAATAAACAATAAAACTCTCCTCCAATAAACAATAAACAGAGCAAAACAAAAACACTGAAGCACTTTAAACATTGTTATATGTCAATGTGAGCTTTCATGGATCAAGTCCACTTAATCATTTTGTAGATCAAATCCATTTCATTGTTTTGTTTGTTCCCTGATATGCCTGAAACACAGACTAACCCAAAAGTCCATCTTTGAAGTTTATTTATTTATTTATTGCTTAGATTTCTATACCGCTTTCCTTCCCATAAAGGGAACTCAAAGCGGTTTACAATAATACAAAGCAATATAAATGACATAAAACATTTACAAATCACATTTCAAAAATAACAATGTTAGAAAATACAAGAACCAAAATACAATACAATATACTAAGTAAATTAACAATATCCACAAGAAAACATACTATAATCATTCAATGAGTCCTGATGGAGCAAAGCTCAACATCCTCAACAAACCTCAATCTCCCACCAACTACAGGTGAAGGGGGAGACTATAGCAAGGTCATCAGGGTGTGCCCTGCCACAGCTGTTGCTGCCTCAGAACCTGTCCCAGGGCGGGGAGGTGAAGCCAGTCTGGTGGTGGTGGCGTGGGTGCTCCTAAGAGTCATCCGGGCACACCCCGCCACAGCTGTTGCTGCCTCCAAACTTGTCCCGAGGCAGGGAGGCGAAGCTGGTCTTTGAAACCCTCGTCCTGCCGCAGGTGGAAGTCTTTGGTGGCGGGGACGAGGAGGCAGCACTTCTCCCCTCCAGGTGGGTGGGCATGGGTCTGCAGAAGTCCAGCCAGGGCTCTCGCCCTTTGAAGCCCTCACCCCACCGCAGGTGGAAATCTTTGGTGGCCGGGATGAGGAGGGAGCACTTCTCCCCTCCAGGTGGGTGGGTGCAGGTCTGTAGAAGTCCAGCCAGGGCTCTCGCCCTTTGAAGCCATCGCCCCACCGCAGGTTGAAGTCTTTGGCGGCGGGGACGAGGAGGCAGCACTTCTCCCCTCCAGGTGGGTGGGCATGGGTCTGCAGAAGTCCAGCCAGGGCTCTCGCCCTTTGAAACCCTCGCCCCGCCGCAGGTGGAAGTCTTTGGCGGCGGGGACGAGGAGGCAGCACTTCTCCCCTCCAGTTTGTTTCTCTCTTTCAAGGTGTTAAGTCTGTGGATGGCACATTTGTCTCGCAGATTTTTTTTCTTGACAAATCTGTTTTAGTGTTTAGTTATCAATAGATTGTTTTGAAGGTGCTTACAGACTGATAGTTTTGTAACTTGCTCCAGAATTTTCCATGGGATTGATATTAGGCTTACTGTTCTGTAGTTTCTAGGCTCCTCCATTCTGTCCTACCAGTACTTGAAGATGGAGACAAAATTAGTTCTCCAGTAATCTGGATCTGAAACTTACTTCAGTGCTCTTGGATGCAAGATGTTGGGCCCTGAAGATCTGAACTCACTCAAAGTAATTAGGTATTCCCTGATTATCTGTCTATCAATCTGAAATTGCAATCCTGCTCCCTTCATTTGTAATTTGTATTAGGATCTTGGTTACTCTGAGAGGCCTGATGAGAAAATAACTGATGAGGAATAGAGAAGTGTATGGAAGAAAATGAAAATGATTTTAAATAATATGTCTGTAAGGATTAAAGAGATTTGTTATAAAACAATACAGAGATGGTATTAAATACCAAAATAGTCTGTAATAAACTGGAAGTGTAATCAGGCTGTTGATACATATTTTAATTTATGGTGGGAATATGAGAAGATTCAGAAAGTTTAGAAATTTGTTTTTACTTAAATGAATAAAACTTTTTCTGTAAAGCTTGATCTACATCAAAAAATAACATTGTTATCCAGCTTTGAAGGCATTCAATAAAGCTTTGAAGGTGTTCAATTCAAATGGCAAAAAAAGAGAGAATTACTTAATAATTTTAGTAACTGCAGCAAGATTAATTAGACAGAAAGTAAGGTCTGAGTTTCAAGTTATTGAATGGTATCAAAAACTTTGGAATGATAAATTAATGTGAGATCAAAATAAAAAAGGATTATCAAAAGAGAATAGCTCTAAAGCTATATGGGGAGATTTTATTGAATTTGTCATTTTAAGGGGAAAGGTCAGAAGCCAGCATATGAAACAATGTATTTTGGGAGATAAGTTGGGTTTGGTAGCCAGAAAGAAGATACAAAGGAAAAGAAAGAATAAATGATCCAAAGGGTGCCAAAGGTGGTAGTGGGTGGTGGTATATAATCATACCTGTCAAGTATCCCTGATTGGTTGGGATTTCCTGGTTTTTTTGCACCGATTTTCATCATTTCCCGCCCGGAGCTGCCACTACCTCATAATTTGGCAGCGGGGGAAAATGAGTTACTGCGCATCCCTTCTGTGCAGCTCACTTCTACGCATGCGTAGAAGGCTTTTACGTATGTGTAGAAGGCTTTTACGCATGCGTAGAAGGCTTCTGTGCAGGCGGGGTTACGTGAAAGCCTTCTACGCATGCGTAGAAGCCTTCTACGCATGCGTAGAAGTGAGCTGCGCAGAACGTTTGTGCGCAGGTCCGTTGTACGCATGCATAAAAGACTTTTACGCATGCGTAGAATGGGCTTGTGCAAAAACGTTCTACACAGAAACGTTCTACGCATGCGTAAAAGCTTTCTATGCATGCGTACAATGGACCTGCGCAGAAATGTTCTGCGCAGGTCCCGTAATCTCCGGAGCTGCGCTTGACAGGTATGTATATAATGGTATATAGTGTCATCCTATATACCCAAAATCAGAACCAAAAAAGTGAGGGGAGGGAGATTTAGAGCAAGCAATGTCATAGGTTGACTCCAAACAATGTCATAGCTTGATTCACTCCATACAGGAACAAGGAAAAATCCTGTAAAGGTCCCAGGACTTCATTTATTATTTTTATCAAATGGTAGCATGCAAGCAAAACACCCATAACACATATGAATAAAAGGGGATTTATTACTGATAAGGAATTTATCAACATGCAGGAAACATTCATCATGATAAAATATCTGCACATGAGAAGAACATCATTTAAAGTAAAAAAACCTGATTTATATTTGCAGTTAAGCAGTACTGTATGTTCTTTTCTTGTAGCTGCAAAGAACTCAATGCATTAGCTGTTTTTATTTAATTCCAAACATGGAATATTTATTATTTCTGATGACACATCTTAATTTTCTAAAGGTACAGACAGGCCTACCGTGGAGAGTAAAAATCAAAATATGACAAAATAGTGTGCATGGAGCAAGTTCCATTTCTAATGAGACCTTATCATGGATTATTTTGAAAAAGAATCAAGTGTGTTTTCCTTTGTTTACAACCACTGCTTCATGGGCATCTTGAGGTCCTATAGCTTCTGTCGATGAGAATAACAAAGTATAACTGCTAAAAGCAACAAGTAAGACTGAGAGGATAGGGAGAGAGAGAGAGACGTAACTGTACCCTACATTAGCTGCAGGTGTTCACTTTTATATTCTGCAATCAGCAGTACATGCTGTCAGGACAAATAATCCACAATGAGTGGGATAAAATTAATCCTAAATTTCCAATTTTGCAGTAAATTAGATATAAGCATGATACTAAAAGCATACTTGAAAAGAAAATTAAGAGACTCTGTGCCAAGAAGAATTTTAATTGCATGTTGTTTCCCCCTCTGATATTAACAATTTCAGTGACTACTGCAGGACGGAAATGAGCTCCCGTCTTCGTCCCAGCTCCTGCCAACCTAGCAGTTCGAAAGCAAGAAATTGCAAGTAGATAAATAGGGACCACTTTGGTGGGAAGGTAACAGCATTCCATGTGCTCCGGTGTCTAGTCATGCCTGTCACATGACCACAGAAACATCTGCAGAAGCAGACAGCACTGGCTCTTCGGTTTAGAAACAGAGATGAGCACTGCACCCTAGAGTCAGATATGACTGGCTTTCGAGCAAGGGAAACCTTTACCTTTAAGCTTTTAGACATTGGTGCAGGTGTACGGAGGAAATATGAAAACAGTCAAACTAACAATCAACATAAATATTGTTTTGGTATTAAAAATAATAACAAGCATTTTAAGGTATTTTTTTAAAACTGGCAGAACTGGTCAAGCAAATAGACTTTCAAGATCTTCCAGGATTTTGTGACTCAAGCACAGAAATCACATCAACTGAAGTGATAACTTTTGAAAAGTATGCAAAACAACAGAAAACAGAATCCATGCATCCTCCAACTCTTAAATATAAACAGGGATGCACTGACAGTAGAGAAGAAAGTGTTTTCAACTGTTCTCCTAATATTTGCCCTGACAGATTACTTTCACATTTCCTGGAAATGGGTCCTGCTATTGCAGGCGCACCCCCCCAATGATGGACTCAGACACAAATGAAAGTGGATAACGGCATGGGCCACATTTATTGATTCAAGCCCTAGTCCGAATTATAAATTTCTATTGGTAAAACGACCAATCATAATTCTTAAGGCAAGCAGGCCGAAGTAACACTGGTAAGGTACCACCCAAAATTGCCAACGGCAATTGTTACAATGTATCTATTTGTATCAATTTGTTTGTTGACAACAAACAAATTGTTGACCGTAGTCAATATCGAACTAATGACCCCACCCTCTGACGTGTATCCGTAAAATCAGGGGGTGATTCCAGCTGTCTAGTGGTAACCATCACCCCCTCGCCTGGTTCGTCGTTGACCGGACAACGTTTAAACAACTTATGCCTATCTAGTGTTGTCCAGTCAATTGCGAACCTGCCGGATACCTGTGGGTCATAAATGTTTACCTTACCAGTGCTACCCGCCACCCGGAGAGGCTTCAATAAAGGCTCGACGCCCCCCCCCAAGACCGTCAGCTCGGTCGACAGGCCTGCTCGCCAATCACCCAGCAGGAGGTCCATACCTCCTCGCGACAGATGGACCCCATCCCCTGAATAAAGCCCAAAATTTTGCAAACTAATGGCGGGATGATGACTGACCTGCCCCCAGCCCTTGGTCGAAAGGAATCAGGCCACCGCCCTGTTTACCATGCGCCTAGTGCGGTCCAGGGCCTGGAGGTCGAAGCCTCCCCGATAAGCGTGCCGTGGGACCATATCTGACCAAACAAGGGTTGTGGCGGGCCATACGTAATGTAAGTAGGCGAGGTCCGCGCAAATCGCATGCTTCAGCGATAAGCGAGTGACCTGACCCAAGTCATTACCCACAAGGTGTATGATCAGAATGTCGGGCGGGTCGGCACTCCTCGACGAAAAGAGGAATGGCAAAAGCTCCCGCCACAACATACCGGGCTTACCGTGCCATGTGAAATGTGCGTACGCACCCAGTCCCAGTCGGGGTCCCCAATCTGTCGCCGCAGCGTAACGCGCTGCCCTGTGCACGTAGCTATGGCCCACCAGCCATACTGTCACCGGTGTGATACGACACCCAGGGTCTGTCAAGGGAAAAAACAGGGAAGGAGAGATACATGGTGACTCAGAAGGTACTCACGGTGGAAGTGGGCGAACATAAAACTGGAAACAGCGCGAGTCCCACCTCCCCATGCTGCGTATGTCAGCCCCGGAGTACCCATAAGCAGCCGCAGTAGAGGCCGCCCCAATTCTAAATGAATGGGTGCCGTAACGGGCCCCAGGGAGGCCGACTCTGGCCAGTGCCTTCCCTGTCACCTTCCAAAACTGAAATTTAGTGAGGGGAGACCCATCTTGGTGACAGAAAAACGGGCCATGGTGCGTGCCACGCAGTGCAAGGAACTCCTGTAGGGCACCAACCGGACAGATGTCTGCCAATGAACATCGTAGCAGTCTTACTCCACTGCCTACGCCATGCTGATCTGTTTTAGAGGAGCGTATCCTCAACTGAGCCCAATCATTGCAAACATAGACATCTTCGAGTTCCAGTGCCCTATGACTTGCATCCGCCTTAGACAGCATCACAAGTTCGCTGATGCGGAGCGCTCGAAAAAAAGCCACCGTTGTAGCCGCACGAAACAGGGCTGCCTCATACCTATCGAAACATAGGTCATGCCAGCCTTGTGCCAGTTGGGTAAGTACCCCAGGGGAAATTGGGTGATGGTCGTCCAGGCAACGCCCACGTTCCCGCACCCACCCCTCCAAAACATGTCGCACACGGAAATCAGCGGTACTATCCGCATGACCTCCTACCTTGGCCATAAAAGCCAGCGCTGATAGCCTAGATGCTATGGTGCGTGGTGCCAGGCCCTGGGCGTGCAGGTAAACCATAAAATGGAGGATGTGGGCCACTGGGATCGGCCAGGTATCTGGCAAGCAATATTGGGAACAAAAGGTCCGAAATGAAACCAACGCGTGGTGATACGCCTTACGCGTGCCTGGCGCCAGTGACATGCCTATCGCCCGGTTCACCTCTCCTTGCCAATGGTCCATATCTCCTGCGGTAGTGGCGAGGGAAATTCCTCCACATCCGGAGCCAAGGCACGGAACCGGGAGATCTGCAGGCGGGACAAAGCGTCAGCAATATCATTATTCACCCCCGGGACATGCCTGGCTCTGAACAGTACATTGAGGCGAAGGCTGCGCAATACAAACTGGCGCACAAGATCCATGACCCTGGGAGATTTAGAGGTCTGTGAGTTGACAATGTGGACAACAGCCACATTGTCACACCAGAAATGCACCACAGAGTTGGCCCACTCCTCACCCCACAGCATCAAGGCCCCCAGTATGGGAAAAAATTCCAAATATGTGAGATCCCTCAGGCGACCCGTGCCTGACCAGGCTGGTGGCCATCCACCACATGCCCACTTCCCATTGAAGTACATCCCATAACCCAGGGATCCCGAGGCATCAGACTGAATTTGAAATTGGGGCGAAGCCAGGAGGTCAGACCTCCAAAATGATACCCCATTGAACTCCCTCAGGAACTGGAGCCATACGTGCAGATCTGCCCTGATGCCCTGTGTCAGTCTCACCCTATGATGGGGCCTGGATAAGCCTGCCATGGCGTCGCACAAGCGCCGAGCAAAGGCCCTACCAGGTGCGACCACCCTGCAAGCGAAATTGAGGTGGCCATGTAGCACCTGCAATTCCCGAAGGGATGCCTTGCGCTTAGCCAGTAAGTCCGATATAAGGGCAACTATCCTTGCCACCTTGTCTGCGGGCAACCTAGAAGCCTGCGCTACCGTGTCAATTTCCACCCCCAGGAATATTAACTTATCAGACGGGCCTTCGGTCTTTTCGGGCGCTAAAGGGACACCGAGTTCCTCCATTAGCATCTGAAATGTATTGAGGAGATGTGTACACGTGTCCCAGCCCCGTTCACCCCCGAATAAAAAATCATCCAGGTAATGGGCTACAGACCGAGACCCTGACCTACGGACAAATGCCCACTGCAGGAAGGTACTGAAACGCTCGAAAGCCGAGCAGGATATGGAACAGCCGAATGGCATGGCTTTGTCAAAATAATATTCACCCCGAAATTTGAAACCCAGCAACTCAAAGTCACCCGGGTGCACGGGCAAGAGGCGAAACGCCGACTTAATGTCGCACTTAGCCAACAGTGCGGGCCACATGAGCGCACCATGCGCAATGCCTGGTCAAAGGATGTATACCTAACAGAACAAAGGTCATCAGGGATAGCATCATTGACCGAGTGGCCGGCTGGGTAGGACAAATGGTGAATCAGGCGGAACTCGCCCGGGGACTTCTTGGGCACTAGTCCTAGCAGAGACACTTTAAGGTTGGGGAACGGGGGTGCGGGGAAAGGGCCGGCGACCCTGCCCGCAGCAATCTCCTTATTAATGCTGGCGGCAGCCACCTCCTCCCTTCCCCTAAGTGACAAAAGGTTAGGTGCATCCTGCGGTGACCTATCCCACGTAAAAGGAATACGAAAACCCAGTTGAAAACCCTGAAGGAGGTACACAGCGTCTGCTCTCCTCGGGTACGATGCGAGCCAACGCTCCAGCATGTCGACATTAATTGGGGAGGGGGCCTTTTGGTGAACCCGCTCCTTCCATGGCAGTCTTGCCTGACCCTTGTCCGCCCCTACCCCTACCCCTGTATCCTCCCGGCCTGGGACAGGCGGAGGCAGCATGGGGGCCAGAACAAGAGGGGCACTCATGCTTGTACTTGCAATTTTTCCTGTTGCAAGAACCATTGGACGAGAAGGTCCAGCACAGCAGGCGGGCTGGAATCCCCTGCCCCGCCGCTTGGCGGGGTACCTGTACTGGGGCCGCTCGTTGGACCGCATGTCCACAATGGTATTTCTCCCCAGGCGCCGGGCGCGTGGGGGTCATATACAGAAGCCACAGCTTCTGGCAGGGCTCATCCCACCTCATCTCCGGGTGCAACGGAATTCTCATGCGGAACTCTTCGTCGTAAGCCAGCCACGACGGACCCGGGAAGTCAACCATAGCCCGGTAAATGTTGTCCAGATATTGGACCATGGGAATAGCCAAATCCGGCCTAGCCCTGAGGTAAACGGCCATGTAAATCAGGTACGCTGGGAGCCAATTTGCCCATGTGCGTGGCGGCTTACGACGACGTGCCTGCTCCTTATCCTTCTCGTCCAGCCCTTCCCTCTCTTCCTTGGTCGGCTCCCTATTTAGAAGTGAGAAGATATCTACGTACTCGCCCCTCCAAATCTTTTCCTTGGTAGACTGGGCCAAATGGTCCCCCAAGGGCAAGGAATACCCTGCCGTTGGCAAAGCCGACACCGGCACCGAGGGAACTACGGGTAGAGTAAAATGAGCCTGAGCCAGCCCGGGGATTCCCAACACATTTCCCAGCACATTGGGGGCACCACCCCGCCCCAAGCCCTGTGTTATGGGCAAAGTCGTTGGGTGGGCCGGGGGCCATTGGGCCGTCGTGCCACCCGAGCGAGGCCAAGGCCATTGAACAGTCCCCCCCAATGAAGTCAGTTGTGTGGGTGCATTAACTTGGACTGCATACTCACCCGCTGCACCCCCGCGGGCCGCCCCCACCGGGGGTTCCGGCCCGCTGGGGGTGTCGGAGCTCACGACCGAAGCTGAGCTCATCAACGGAGCCAAACCAGCACCAGACTGCTGCACCTGTGGGGTGGGGAGCCGCGAGGCAGTGGCCACGACCGGCCCACACGCCTCAGGCGGCTCAACCCGCCCCGTCGCCAGCCGTTGTTCGGCGGTCAAAGGGGGTACCTGAAAACCTAGGGATACCCCCGTTTGGTTGGCCCTCGCCAAGGATGCTTCAAGGGCCGCTACACGGGCAAGGAGGGCCTCCACGTCGACATAGGGCCCGGCCCCGACAGGGGGCAATTGGGCAACCGGCCCATAATTCACCGGCACCTGTCCAGGTCCCTGAGCCCCAGGGGCCAAGTAAGGCCAAGAGCCCATGCTCAGCCCCTGGGAGGCCGTAGGAATGCCCTGTAAGGGCAGGGAACCCAACCACCCTCCGTGGCTCGCACCCCCTATAGGGAGCTGCGCACCCGGGCAAGACAGCCCTACCGCACGAACCACTGCAGGGGCCGTGGTCGTTTGCGGGCCAAGGGCCGAGGCCCCGTCCGGGGCCGCGGGTATGCTCCGCGCAGCAGGCCAAGGAGCTACCGATCCCATCCCACCGTTCCCGGTGGAGTCCGCTAGAGGTGGCTGCGGAACGGGTGCAGTCGCGGTCCTCCGACCCGGCTGACGCCTCCGCGCCGATCGAGCCATGTTCGCGGCTGCCTTCTTCTTCGAGGGCATGGTTAAAAGTAGCTGGGAAGCCTAAAACAAAAGAGAAAGCTGCCCGAAAAAGGCTTCCCTCAAGAAGACACGAGCGACGGAGGTAAGGAGGAAAAACTTCTCCGCTCCGTCGCTTCGCCAAAATGGCAGCACGGCTGCCTCGTGGCCAGCCCTTTTATTAGGGTGCTGGCCACGCCCCTAACTACCCGGATGGTTTTGTCCGGTGGGGGGGGCCCGCAAAGAGCGCGGCAGCCATTTTGGCGCCGCGCTTCCATTGTCTTCACAGCTCATGTCCTCACAGGGAGATATACCTTTCATTTCATCAGAAACCATTATTAATTATTCTCATCTTCATTTAGATGTGTAGCTCCCTGCAAGTATGGCATGTATGACATAATGAAACCCTCACAACTGAAACCTTGAAAATAAGGAATCATCTGCCTTCTGCATCGCAGCATGACATCCATACCACTGATCCAGCTCTGTGAGTTACTTTCTGATCCTGAGCTCTTTTGGCACACAAAGTCTTCATCAGCCCCCAGACCAGTATTGATGAAGCTGCTGGATTCAAGTAGGATTTATAGCCTTTTCTGTGGACTTCACCAACCAAGGCTGTTAGTCCTCAGGCTTTTCAGGTTAGTTAACTTCCACCTTATGATGAGTGTTGAATCGCCACTACACCCATCTAAAACAGTATCTTTTTTTCTGACATAAATATAATATTCAGCTATCTTTATAATTTCAATAATGTGCTCTCACTAAATGGTGGAGGAGAAATGATACAGTTCAAATTTTGAATCATGTTGTATGTTGCACTCCACTGTGGATTCTGAGGTAACAATCTAGTGGCAAATTCTAATGTTGCTGTGAAGTAACCATTTTAGTTTTGTGAAATGGAAAAGAAAGAAATAGCTTTTAAATATGACAGCTATAACATATTAGAGAATAAACAAAAACAAAAACGCTGTAGCACTTTAATGACTAACATATTTCAGTGTGCACTTTTGTGGATCAAGTCCTGATGAAGTCTTTAAAGTGCTACAACATTTTTGTTTTGTTTTGTTTATTCTCTGATATGCCTGAAACCAGGGCCATAGCCAGAGGGGGGCTAGTGTGGGCTTGGCCCACCCTGAGTTTGCAGTTTGCCCACCCTGGCAAGGTGTGATTTCCCATAGGAATGCATTGAAAAAAAGGCTTTGTTGCCCACCCTGAAAAGAAATTTGCCCACCCACACAGACTAACACGGCTACTACAGTATTTTAAAAAACAGCTATTACAGTTACTAATTACTCTTCACATTCTGTGATACTTTGTTCTCTATGCTATCTCTTTTACAGACATAAAAAATCTGATGCCCTCTGATGTTTGAGAATATATAAACTATCATCTCCAATGACTATTGTTACTAAATGGAACAATTGAGGTTTATATCTCAAAGTAATACAATAGGGAAAGTGGGCAAAACGGTGTATCCAATGGAGAGTATTAAACTGTTTAAGTCGAAGAATAATATTAAAGAGTCCCTTTTTTTGAATTTAAGTATTTTTATAAATTCTTTTACTAATTCTTATTTATAATAAAGATCAACAAAAATAATTCCACTGTAGGTAAGATCAAATTCTTCTGTGACAAGGCTTTACTTATATCTTCACTTCATATGGTTAAATGAAAATTATTCCACTGCGGGTTAACTAAACTTTTTCCAAATCAGATAATTCACTTAAGACAGCTGTTGCAAACGTTTCAAAGTCAATACTAGTTAATTTGACTTTTCCGAACTTTCTGTTCCTTCTTCAGGAAATCTATTTAGTTATAGAGAAGTGTATTATTATCACGTCCTTGCCTCCATTCATCTCGTTTAAGTTGCATACGTACGTGATCCTCGAGGAGGGGAGGGGGTCTGCCATCTGAATTATGGAAAATTACATGGGGGTGGGGGTCAGGTCAAAGATTACATAATCCATTTGGAGCTGTTGTGGTTTTGAAACATGGTGCTTTTTTAAGTTTAAAAATGATCTCTGGGAATTTTGATCCGATTTGAGATTATTGGATTGCTTGTGCAGTCTGCATTAGGCACCTATAGTGAAAAGCTCTAAAAATTAGAGTTTCGATACAAAAGCTCTGGATTACATAATTTTAAAGGGAGTCGGGATTCGAAGCAAAAATTACGTTCGGATTGCATGGGGGGGAGGGACATTTCCCCCCCCAAAAAATAGATCATGTAATTGTTGAATGGCCTCTTGGCAGAGGAACAAGTAAAACTACCCAATGCTGTGTGTGGCCCTGTTGGGTCCAGTAATACTGTTTCCAGAGTGGATGTGGGGACAAAGCTGACATCTGGGTTTGCAGCAAGGTTTAGCTCCCATCTCTGTTTCACTTTTGTGTAGTCTGTTGTGTGTCAATAGTTGTTTGAGATTAGAGGGTTGTCTATAAGTAAGTAGAGGTCTGTCACCAAGGGCTTTGGAGAGTGAAGTATTCTTGTCCAAGATGGGTTGGAGGTCTTTCATTATGCGTGTGAGGCATTTAAGTTGAGGGCTGAAAGTGACAACCAGCAGTGTTCGATTGCATTATTTTCTGGGCCTGTCTTGCAGTAGGTTACTTATGGCTATTCGTCTAGCCTGGTTGATTTGTTCTTTAACCATATTTGATTGGTATTCTAGTTTGAGAAATGGATTTTGTAGGGCCTTGAGCTTGGCACCACTGTCTTGTGGGTCTGAGCAGATGTGGTTGTACCTGAGGGCTTGGATGAAAACAATGGATGTTGTTGTGTGTTCTGGATGGAATCTAGAGGCATGCAGGTAGGTGTTTCTCTCTGTGGGTTTGCAATATAGTGTTGTACTGAGATGTCCATTTTCTAGTTTCACAGTGGTGTCTAGGAAATTTACTTGTTGTATAGATTGGTCCAAGCTGAATTTTATATTTGGATGAAAATTGTTGTAATCCTGGTGAAATTACACTAGGGTTTCTTTTCCATGCCTCCAGATCAAAAAATATGTCATCGATGTACCTCAAATAGATAAGTGGTTTATGGGCACAGCAGTTAAGAAAACATTGTTCCAGATCAGCCATGAATATAATAGCATATTGTGGAGCAATGCGAGTGACCATGGAAGTTCCATTGAACTGGAGGTAGGTTTTATTATTTAAGGTAAAGTAATTGTGTGTAAGTATAAAATTGCACAAGGTGGTGATTGTGTGAGCTTCAGCTATGTTTTGAATGGTGATCCTGATAGCTTGTAATCCATCTTTGTGTGGGATGTTGGTGTACAAAGCTTCCACATCCATTGTAGCTAAAATGGTGTTATCCAGGAGGTCGTGTGTGTGTGTTGAAGTTTTTGTAGAAAGTCTGTGGTATCTCTTACATAGTTGGGTACATTGCAGGCGCACCCCCCAAAGAAAGACTCAGACACCGGTATATGGATAAAGGCATCGGGCCACTTTTATTGAATAATGCCCTAGTCTGAATTATAACTTTCAATTGGTGTAATCATCCAATTGTAATTCTTTAAGGCAAGCAGGCCGAAGTAACACTGGTAAGGTTCCTCCCAAAATGCTAATGGCAATTGGCTACATGTAACTATTTGTACCAATTTGTTTGTTGACACAAACAAATTGTTGACCGGAGTCAATAAACTATCTACTGACCCCACCCTATGATGTGTATCCGTTAAATATCAAGGTGATGCAGGCTGTTAAGCTCCTGCCATCACCCCTTGCCTGGTTCGTCCTTAACCGGCCAAAGCTATTACCCCTGTACCTGTCTAAGTGTTGACCAGTCAATTGCGAACCTGCCGGATACCTATGGGTCATAAATCTTTACCTTACCAGTGCTACCCGCCACACGGGGAGGCATCCATGATGACTCACCGCCCCCCCCCCCCCCAGACTGTCAGCTCGGTCGCCAGGCCTGCTTGCACCTCACCCAGAAAGAGGTACATAACTATAGCCGACAGGTGGACCCCATATCCTGCCTACCGGCAAAATGTTTTGTAAGCCTATCTGCAGATTTCCAATGGCTGTCTCCCAGCCATGCTCAGCAAGGGACCGGGCAACAGCCCTGTCCACTGACCACCGGAACGGTCCGAACCACGGAGATCCATGTCTCCTCTAAACCGGTGTCTCGGCACGATGTTAGACCATAGCGACCGTGTGTGAGCCATACATGATATAAAGCGCCAGGTCACTGCACCTCGACAGTTTAAGGAATGTCAGTGATCCGTATAAGATCAGTGCCGCCGAGGTGCAGAATAAGAGCATCGGGCGGTCCAGCATCCCTGATGGACATCAGGAATGGCAACAGTTCCTGCCCCCTCATGCCGCGCATACCGTACCACTGCATATGTGCGGATGCACACAGCCCGAGTCGGGGTCTATACTCTGCCGCCGCAGCATATACTGCTGCCCAGTGTACATAGCTGAGGCCCACCAGCCCCACTGCCACCGGTGTGCGGAGTCACACAGGATCTGTAAAAGAGGAGAAGAGGTTAAGGACATAACTAGGTACTCATACAGTGAGGGGACGTACATATAAGAAAACCCTGACTGTGAAGACCATGTATTGTAAAACCTGGTCCACTGGTATTGGCCACACTTGAGGCAACTGTAGTTGCTCGCAAAAGGTTCTAAATTGTATGAAAGCATGTTGATACGCCTTACACGTGCGAGGTGCCAATGACATGCCGATTGCCCAGTTCACCTCTCCTCGCCAAATGTCCAAATCTCGGCCAGAAGTGGCGAGGGGAATTCCTCTGCTTCCGGAGCCAAGGCACGGAACTGGGGGATCTGCAGGCGGGATAAAGCATCAGCAATATCATTATTAATACCTGGTACATGTCTGGCCCTGAACAGCACATTTAGGCATAGGCTTCTCAAAAGAATTGACAAACCAATGCCATGACCCTGGGGGACTTGGACGTCTGGGCGTTGACAATGTGCACCACTGCCACATTGTCACTCCAAAAATGGACCACTGAATTGGCCCACCCGTCGCCCCATAGCATCAGTGCTCCCAAAATGGGAAGAAACTCAAGGAAGGTAAGATCGCGGATGCGATCCATGCCAAGCCATGCGTGAGGCCATCGGCCGTAAGCCCACCTACCCTCAGAGTAAATCCCATAACCCAGGGAGCCGGAGGCATCTGACTGTATTTGAAATCTAGGGCAGACCAGAAGGTCTGATCTCCAGAAAGAGACCCTGTTAAAATCCTTGAGGAATTTGAGCCAAACCGAAAGGTCCGCCCGTATGCCCCTGGTCAGCCGGACCCTATGGTGGCGTTTTAACAGGCCAGCCATGGCGTCACATGGGCGCCTGGCCAATGCTCTGCCAGGTGTCACCACCCTGCAGGCAAAGTTAAGATGGCCATGAAGTAGCTGCAGCTCACGAAGGGACACTTTACGTTTGGCAATCAATGCCAAAATCGCCGCGGAGATCCGAGTCACCTTATCCATGGGTAACCTGGATGCCTGTGTGACCGTGTCAATTTCAATGCCTAGAAATGTGAGCTTAGTAGCTGGGCCCTCGGTCTTTTCAGGCGCTAAGGGGACACCCAGTTCCCGCATGAGTGTCTGAAATGTAGTGAGGAGACGCGTGCACGTGTCCGAGCCCCGTTCACCCCCGAACAAAAAGTCATCGAGGTAATGGGCCAGTGACCGGGACTCTGACCTGCGAACAAAGGAAAGTACTGAATTGTTCGAATGCCGAACATGAAATAGAGCAGCCAAATGGCATGGCCTTTTCTACTTAAAACTCCCATTGGAACCTAAAACCCAATAGCTTAAAATCCCCTGGGTGCACTGGCAGTAATCGGAAAGGCGATTTCATATCACACTTTGCCAGGAAAGCACCGGGACTGCATGAGCGTACCACTCGTAGGGCCTGATCAAACGACGTGTACCTGACTGCACAAAAGTCATCAGGAATCGCATCACTGACCAAAGAACCTGCAGGGTAAACTAGATGGTGGATTAGACGAAATTCACCCGGGTTCTTTTTCGGTACTAGGCCCAGAGGGGAGACCTTCAAATTAAGGAAAGGTGGTTCCAAGAAGGGGCCCGCTACTCTCATAGCCTCAACTTCCTTAGCTATGCTTAGTGCAGCAACCTCCTCGTAACTTTGCAAGGAAAGTAAATTTGGGGCGTCTTGAGGTCCCCGAACACCCCTAAATGGAATACAAAAGCCCAACTGGAAACCCACCAGCAGGTACCTCGCATCATCCCTTCTTGGATAAGCTGAGAGCCACCGCTCCAGCACGTGCACATTAATTGGGGAGGGGGCCTTTCGCATGGCTAGCTCCTTCAGAGGGAGCTCTGACCGCCCCCTGTCCGCCCCTACCTCTGCCCCGTAACCCACCAGCCCACGGGCACGCGGAGACAGCATGGGGACCAGCACAAGAGGGACACTCGTGTCGGAAACGACACTGGTGCTTATTACACACGCCGTTAGCTGAGAAGCTCCAACACAGCAGGCGGGCTGGAACCCCCTGCCCCACCGGTTGGCGGGGAGCCTGTGGTGCAGCAGCCCGCTGCACAGCATGACCACAATGGTACCTATCACCAGGCGCCGGTCACGTGGGAGTCATGTACAAGAGCCACAATTGCTGACAGGGCTCATCCCACCTCATCTCAGGATGTAGGGCCACCCTCATCCTAAATTCCTCATTGTAAGCCAACCATGATGGGCCCGGGAAATCAACCATCGCCCTGTAAATATTATCAAGGTATTGAACCATCGGAATGGCCAAATCGGGCATGGCCCTGAGGCATTCCGCCATATATATAAGGTATGTCAACCACCAGTTGGCCCAGGTACGCGGTGGCTTACGACGACGGGACAGCTCCTTGTCTCTGTCATCCTGTCCCTCCCTCTCCTCCTTAGTGGGCTCACGGTTCAAGAGGGAGAAAATATCAACGTACTCCCCACGCCAAATCTTATCCCTCATTACCCGTGACAAATGATCACCCAATGGCAAGGAATAGCCGGCCGTGGGCAAAGCCATCGACGGGGCATTTTGGATAGGAGGTATGTGCAGCGGGCCCTGAACAGCCCCTGTGATGCTTGGCATACCCCTAGGGGCGGACACCCCTGCCCTGAACAAGGGACCATTTAGCAACTAGGGGTTAATGGGGCAGTGTGGAAGCAGCTGCCCACCCACATTAACTTGACGTGGCCAGGGCCACCGAACCCCCCCAGTGTAAGTGGGCAGTGGTGGTGGTGCACTAATTTTAACCTGATACTCACTAGCCGCACCCCCGTGAGCCGCCCCACCCGGGGGTTCTGGCCCACGTTGGGTGTCGGAGCTTGCGACAGGCATCGAGCTCTGGGACCACACCTGACTGCTCCCAGCTGGTACATCCGTTCGAATGGGGAGCTGCGAGGCACCAGCCGGAGCTGGCCGGACAGCCTCAAGCAGCTCGACCCTGTTGGCCGCCCGCTGGAGAGTCACAGCTGATGAGCTGGCCGGGATCGGCGAGGGGGCCACAGTTGAAGTAACGGTTGCACCCCCATCAGAAGGTGGCTGGGCAATGCTCAATGATGCTTCCAGCACTGCTATATGTGCTAGTGTATCCACTGCCTCAGAGCCCCCAGTGTAAGGTGGGCTGGGTGGGCCGGACGGCCCACTAGGCAGTTAGTGAACTGGAAGCCCAAAAGGGGATCTGGGGAGAATAGGGCCATGCCCAGAACTCCAGCCCATGGGGGGCCGGAGGAACGGTGGGGCGGGAACCCTCACCAGCCCCCCCCCCCGGGCCACCTTGTCCTGGGCCCTACGAAGGCCCGCCTAGTGCCGAAGTCCCCGAGGGGCCGGCCTGTGCCGGCCCGGCCAGGAAGCTGGTCCCCGGCTGCCAGGCGGGAGCCTGATCGTCTCCACTGGTAGCAGTGGGCAAGTTCCGCATGCTGCCCTGCCGCGGGGGCGCAGCCCTGGTCCTCCGACCCGCAGGCTGCCCCCGACTGATGAAGGGCCAGGAAAAGCCCTTCCCCTTGGCCACAGCTTCATCGCTGGGGCCCTGCGCTTGGGAGCCATGTCTCCCTAAGATACAAGGTCTGATCGCCGTAGGATCCCTGTCCAGGGATCGGAAGTCTCGAACTGCCAACTTGCTGGCCTTCTAGCTAACAAGGCGAGCTTCTTAACTGGCGAGCTAATTAAGAGAATGCGATGGAGAAAACTTCTCCGCTCCGTCGCGAATCTAAAATGGCAGCTCGGCTGCCTTGTGGCCACCTCTTTTATAGAGGGGTGGCCATGCCCCCTAGCTTACCCGGGGGGGGGGCGCAAAGAGCGTGGCGGCCATTTTGGCGCCGTGCTTTCATTGGTAGCAGATGGTTTGAAAATGGAGTCCACATATCCAGATACTCCAACAGTGACAGTGTTGATGCTTGGAATAATGGGTCTCCCAGGGTTTCCAGGTTTGTGGATTTTAGATAGTAGGTAAAAGATTGCTGGATGAGGTTCTTGTCGTGTGTTGGTCAAGATTTGGTCACATATATTTCCAGGAACAGTTTTTAGAAGGTTTTGAAATTCTTTTTGATATTTGGTAGTTGGGTCCATAGTTAGGGGATGGTAAAATGTAGTGTTGGAAAATTGCCTGTCAGCTTCCTGTGTGTAGCTCAATTTGTCCATGACAACTACAGCACCACCCTTGTCTGCCTCTTTGATGATGATGATGATGATGATGGGATTATTTTTGAGGTTGTTTATAGCCTCACATTCTGTTCAGCTGAGATTGTATGTGGGACCATGTCCCTGGCTGTTGATCTCTGCTTGGGCACAGTGGTGGAAGTATTCAAAGTAGAAGTCCAATTCCTTGTTCCAACCCTTTGGAGGTGTCCACATAGAATTCTTCTTTCTGTGTTGCTGGGAGTAAGATGGTTGTGGATCTGTGCATGGTTCTTCCTCATGTTGTAGTGAGTGAGGAACAGCTTCTGATTTGTCATGCTGATTGTTCTCTGGATTGTGGAAATATTCTTTGAGCCATAGTCGGTGGAAGAATGCTTCCAGGTCTCCACATAATTCTATCATTTGTGTGGGTTTGTGGGACAGAAGAACAAGCCCGGTGATAGGACTGACTCTTCTGCTTGGCTCAGAGAGTGACTGAAAGATTTATGATGTTATTCCGAAGTCCATGGTGCTCTTGTTGTGGGGTGTTTCTGTAGTAGTCTGGACAGTTTGTTTTCTTTCTTTTTCTACAGGGAGGAAAGTTGTGCATCTTAGAATTTCTTTCTTGTGGTAGGAAATGCTTGTATAGTATCCAGTGCAGAGGGCTGGTTTTGTATAAATAGTTCAAGATCCACAATGTCCTTCTGGATTTTCTTTTGTCTGCTGTACAGGATGCTGATTAGGTGATTTAGTAGTTTCTTGGAAAGAGTGTTGCACAATCTCTCACTGTACTCAGTGGGGTACATTGATCAAAGAGGGTTTTTCACCATAAGTCCTTCGGGGATGTAGTCTTGTTGTTTGCATTTGGTGAGGAAGATGATGTCTGTTTGTACTTGTGCAAGTTTCTTCATGAGGTTGATGGATTTCCACTCCATTCAGCTAAATATAGTACTAATGTTTGTTGCAGCATTATGCTCCTAGCCTAATCTTCTATGTCATATTCTGCAAGGTCTGCATATAACAGGTACCCATTCTTCTTGCCCTTCTTTAAAACATTAGGTCTTCCAAGTTATATTTTGAGCATCATCAAAAAACAGGAATGCTAAGTTGAGCATGCCAAATTCAACTGTATAAAATAGATGAATTCATTTGTAACCCTTCAGAATGCTGAAGGTACTATCACAGTCTTGAATGCCTACCTGTGCCGCTCACCCTTCTTGTTGCTAGGCTACTGGGGAACAGGATTATACAGGGTGTACCAAAAGTTGCCACACATAGGAAAAATGCATAAAGCAGATATATTGGAACATGTTTGCCATGAGTGGGGGAGAAGACTTTATGGCTGTGTAGAAAGAGGTGTCCAATACATCGAGAACAATATTTTGTAAAAAACATATAAAAAAATTGGCAAGGAATATTTTGTACATAAAAGTACATGTAGCTAAAATTTCCCATTTTCCTATGTATGATGACTGCTGTGACACCATGTATTTTACTACCACCTGTAGTATGAACTCCCAATCTAGACACCAGAACTCCCATATTTCATTTACACTGTCTCCTATAGTATATTTAACTGAACCATGTTCTAGCACAGAAAAACATAAGACCACATTAAACCTCTGTCCTAACAAACAACCATCCAGTTCACTGTTGTCAAAGTCAAAAGTATGACAGTCTAACAATAGCATCAGATCACTAATGAATGTTATAACACAGTTTTAGTTTCTGGACATCCATTATAGCTAACATTTATCCTTGAACAATGATTCTGGGTTAGGTAATGCTAGTTTAAATAAAATAACCATGACAATCAGATCAGAGTTCATCTGATCATCAAGGTATATAATTTACTTATTTGCTAATGCCTGGCTCACCAGGAATGTCAAGGTGTAATAATTTATCAAACTGGTCTTCTGGCTGGCTTGCCAAAAACATGTTTTCTTTCACGATGAAGTAAACAGAGTAAAATGAGTCTATGCAACATTAGCTCGTCTAACTCTACCAGCTTTATTCATGCATGTGGCTTCTATGTATATAAGCATACAAGAGCTTATAATATTAAAAATCATATCTTGTAAATGAAAGTAAAAATCAATAATAATAGAAATAGATTTATGAACTTTTTAGCATGCTTGAACACACACATTGAAAAATACTAAGTTTTCTACACCTTGCTAGTTTAAATCACTGGAGAAATATCAGTGATTTCTGTGGGTTTCTTCTGTGATGATGTCTCCAGTTACTGCTATCTTTTTGCCTTCCTGGCTTCTCAGTTTAGCTTGCTATGGCTTTATTGTGCCTCAGCAGGTTTTGCTAACTCTAAGCTGGCTAACAGTTTGTTTATATTGCACCAGTCCTTTTATAGGCATGGATGATTACACATTCTTTCTAGCCAAGCAGATTTCAACAGTAGCAAGCTAATGCAAAATCTCTGAATCTGCAAACTTTCTCTGATAAGAGAAAACAATAACATCTATGCCTATTTCCATTCCAGAAAATTCACTGGGATTTTTCACAGAGCTCTCCTCTGTAGAGATTTCCATTTGTCTAACTTTGCATGAGGAGCAACAGTCAAGTGCAGTCAAGTGGCTAGGATGCTGACTGGAAGGCGGGAGGTCAGCAGTTCGATTCCCGAGTACTGCAGGATGGAATGAACTCCCGTCTTTGTTCCAGCTCCTGCCAACCTAGCAGTTCAAAAGCAAGAAATTGCAAGTAGATAAATATGTATCACTTTGGTGGGAAGGTACACAGCATTCTGTGCGCTCTGGTGTCTAGTCATGCCTGCCACATCACCACAGAAATTTCCTCAGAAGCAGACAGCACTGGTTCTTTGGCTTTGAAACAGAGATGAGCACTGAACCCTAGAGTCGGATATGACTGGCTTTTGAGCAAGGGAAATCTTTACCTTTACAGTAAAAAAACTATTTTTAACACAACATATTGTAGTTTTAAAACTAGGAATATCACAGAGGTAACCTTTGTTGACCTCTCAGCCAACAACAATATTATTCAGCATCATGTTCTACTGCAGAAATTCTATACTGACAAAGGATTATAAGGTAACTAAACTGATAGAAAAGCTTTTGTAAAATCATAGATATTTCATTAACTTTGTAATTTAACAGTCAACACAGCCAATTTTGTTTAACATGCAGGCCAGACCAACCACCTCCTGAAGGCACAATTTTTTTTATTTATGCTGATGATGTCACAGTTGCTGCTTAGTCAGACAATGTTCAGCTGACAGAACATTTTTAATAAATTAATTAGAAAAATCAGTGCACAGTATGACAGAAATCAACCTAAATATAACTCTATTGAAAGTCAAATGCATACTTTCCATCTGACAAACAAGCTGGCATCTAAAAAACTTTGGTTACCTGGGAGGAGATCCAACCAGGTTCTGGTTCCCCCCCTATACAACTAGGTTGGATAATACACTGCCTTATATGAAATACTGGAAAAACATCAAGCAAAAGGTCTTTGCAAAGAATAATGATTTCAAAAGCTATCAGGAACCTGCTGGGGCACACAACAACAAACACTAAAAACTACTGCCTTGGGCTTATACTGCTCTGCAGGTAAATACACTTCCCTAGTGTGATATATTTCGGCCCATGCAAAACAGTTAGGCACAACACTCAACACTCAATGAAAGCTGTAGAATTATTACTAGATGCAGGAAGCCAAGCCATATTGATAAAATCAATTATCAAGTAAGCACTACACTGAGTGACATACAGAAAAACGTAAGAGCTAATACTGAAATCCTGAAAGCATATAAATCAAATTTGTATCCATTATTTGGCTCTTATTCTGCCCTCCAACACTAAAATCAAGAATACCTCCCCCCAAATGTCTTTGATTCTAGAAGGGAATGCCTGGGGAAAGAAAGAACTTCCCACTCTTAAAATGAAAGAGCCACAGGGAAGTGTAGCCCACAGTCCTCTGATGGCAAACCTTGGCGCTCCAGGTGTTCTTAGACTTCAATTACCAGAAGCCCAAGTCAGCACTTCTGCTGATCAAGACTTCTGGGAATTGAAGTTCAAGAACAGCTGGAGTGCCAAGGTTTGCCATCACTGCCGTAGCCCCATGGAGAATTAGGTTACAGTAGAACCTTGGATAAAGTCCAAACTCCTTTCCACAAGTTTGGACTTTATCCGAATCAAATGGGCGATGCATTGGATAACGTCCAAGAATGGATTTTATCCAAGGTTCCTACACCAAATAACTCAGATAACATCCATTTTTTAGCAGTTTTGGATTTTATGCAATGCATCATGTGTGCATGAAAACCACGACTTTATCTGAATTGGACTTTATCCGAATCGGACTTTATCTGAGGTACCACTGTATTTGGAACTCATTGAATAGGGTATAGACAGAGCTTGCAGAACAAGAGTTCTAACAAAATAGAGTTTTGTATCAGCATAGTGCTTTGTGAGTGTACAGAAGTACATATGAAAATACAATGCATGCAAATAATTTTTGTTAGGAATTGCAAAAAGGTTATTAATGCTTTATAGACTAAAGTAAAGTGTTTTACTGTGTAGATCAATGAAAAGTTATAGATTGTTCTAAAAGAAATGGGTGTGCCTCAATACTTAATTGTTCTGATATGTAATGTACATTCAAGAAGCAGAATATGGTCAGAATATGGAGAAAGAAAAAGTTTTCCCATGAGCAAGGATATTTCCTCTATCTGTTCAGTCTTGTGTAGAACATATAATATGAAATCTTATGGAATATGGAATATTGGCTTAGGTTTAGAAGCAGGAGAATGAAAATCTGTCAAATAAATATAAGATATAGTACACTATTTTAGTAGCACAAAGCAGCAACAACTTGAAACAATTCCTGGAGAAGATGTTAAAAGAAGGAACGCGCGGCGGCCATTTGCCCACCGTGTGCTTTGCTGGCCCCGCCCCCGAGGCATGGGCACAGCAGTCCGGGGGCATGGCAGCCGACCCTTTAAAAGGGGCAGCGTCTGCTGCACTCCTCGGCTTTTGAATTCAGCTGGGCCAGGACGGGTTTGCCCTCCCTCCCTCCCCCGGTGACAGTGTGATTATTTTGGTCGCTTCGGGGCTGAATGGGAATTTTTGCTTGAACATGCATTGGCCCTTGCTTCTTGACATTTTCGCCCATCCCACACTGTCACTGCTGGTTGGGATTTGGGGTTGCTTCACATGCTTTTCCATGGTCACTTTGGCGGCTAGCACTGGTAAGGAGAAAATGCATGACCCATTTAATCTGGCAGATAGGCAGCTGGTTGGCCATAGGGCGGACAAGGTTCAGTCGAAATTTGTTTGGCCAACCAGATAACAAACAAACCGTTGCCATGCTTAAGCAGCAGGCAACCACTCCACAATTTATCGGAGATATTCCACCATCAGGAGCTAACAAATAGCATCCTGACCAGGGTCCACAACGGGTTTCAGTAGAAACAAGTTGTGGACAGGGTCACACAGTTTGTTGTAGTGGCAGCAAATTGTGAAGTGCATTCAGTTGTGTTGGTTTTCCAGTTTCACTCCTTACCACTGCTCTTATAGCCCATTTGCTTCTTTGGCAGTAGCCAAAGATAGTGTTATATTAGTTAATAAAGTGGCCCAATTTTTCATCCAATTCAGTGTCCGTGTCGTTATTGGGGAGTGGGTCCAGCAAAGTACAAAAGCATTACTGCAGCTGAACATTAAGATGACAAAAATCATGATTATAAAAGATGTATACAATTTTAATGCTGCGAATGAAGAAACTGAAATTGTCAACGATTTTGTACATTTTGACTAAATGAAGTGAAGAAATCAGAAGAAAACAGACTAAGAGCAGCAATAAAGAGACAAGAAGAGATCCTCAAGTTTAAGAATGAGTCACCCAGGCTGTGATCATTCACATTATTTCAAGTAATATGCATTCACCATCACCATCACCATCCTCCATCATTATCATCTATCAATTTGATTCTGAGTAACAGCTATCTTTTCCAGGGTAGACAAAAAGCAATTTACCATTTCCTGTCTCTTCAGGTACTTGGAGACTATGCAGCTTGCCCAAATCTACACAAACTGGCTCTTTCCCTAGGATGCATCGAGAGAACTGAACATCTGGCTCTGCAGCCAGATACCTAACTCACTGAGCAATCAAGTCAGCTAAATTACTGCGTATGGATGTAGAATCTGGACAGTAGTAAAAGCTGACAGGACGTTGCAACAATTTAAATAAAAGAACATTGTTAAAATCCATTAAACCAATTTGTGAAATATGCAGATATAGACCTCATGAAAAGATTTATGCAAATTCTCTTTAGTAAGATCTCTTAAACACTGTTTTTGTCACTATTTTAAAGCAAGAAAACACCTTGTCAGGTTTTATCTGGCTTTAAATAATTTACTGAAAGAAAGAAAATCATTCTAACTTGAGCAAGTGCCTGAATTTGATCAAGCACAACGTAATGCATAACAACAGAAACTTGCATGATCTGTTAGATATGGCACATAAAACCTGTGTTCACTTCAGCCACTCTGTAAAGCCTCATAAAATTTTGAGAGAGTAACAGGAAGCTTACAATATACTTCTGCCTCAAGTGAAGCAAGAAATACCCATCAAAATCTTCTTTCTACATGCTCTGAGGCTCTGGAAGTCAGCTCCATGGCTATATGCAGTTCAGTGCTTTGGGAAGGATCAATGGGGCTCTGTGTAGGAAAGAAACTTTTTAGCACAGCTTTGCTAAGCCTCTTGAGAGGATGATTCCAACATCCACTGACAAATGACCAACCTTTAATGCATAATATAAAGTTTACACTACCCCAAAATGATGAGAAAATGTAATAAACATGTGCATGTTCAATGCATGTAAAATTTTAAAATTGTTCTGTACTGACAGAGAGATTAAGAAAAAGATGATCATGAGCAATAAATAAATAGGTAACAGAATGGCAGTATATTTTAAGAATAAGAAAAAAACACACAAAGAATGTTTTAAAGCAGAGGTAGCCAAACGTTTTGGGCCATGGGCCAGTCACGTGGTTGAGTGGGCCAGTCACATGGTTCCTCTCACTGGAAGTGGAAGTAAACGGCACCCGCACATGTGGGAAATGCTGCTGTAAATGCAGCTGCAGCTATCGTAAATGTATTTATAACAGCCGGGGATGCATTTATGGCAGTGTTTTGTGCATGTGTGGGTATGTTTAACTTCCACTTTTGGGATCAGTGAGGGCAGCATGAACCAGATTATTAGACATCACAGGATGAATCCAGCCCGCAGGCCATAGTTTGGACATCCCTATTTTAGAGGAATCATAATTACTTTTCACGAAAAAGACTAATCTTCCAACTTAAGTCTTGTATACAGATGAACCTTGTATTGTTTTGTATTGTTTTGTTTTGTTTTCTAGTTGACAGACAGTGCTAATATCACATTGTGTAAGGTTATCAACCCCTTTTTCAGAGGAGAAGGATTATTGGGTTTTATTAACTCAGGTCAGGATTATCTTCAAACTATGGCAAATAACTTTTAAAATTGTTGCGAGTTTCAAATTCTGATATGCCAATGTGTTTTCTCCTCTAACCAGTCTTTATGGGAGTAGGGAGAATATATATCCTACAATGTCCTTAAAGCAGTCTTTGATAAAAGCTTGCTACATACATGTATACACACTTTACAAGTGATACTGAAATATGATAGTAAAGACAATTCATTGTTTTGCTGATTCACTGCAATCTTTCCCTTCACCTGGCAAGTGGCATATGCCTCCTCATTCACTCCTCAAGGTGAAACTATACATTACAGATCACATGTTATGAGAAGTGAAAATCTTACTAATGGTTCTGTCACACCTATGCATCTAAGCAATCATATCAACAAAAAAAGTCTATATTAACTTTTGATGACTAATCCCAAAACACAGTAAGCTAAATTTCAAAATACTTGGACAGAACAGATGTCCCTAATTAGAGCTGGGTGCATGTTGATGCTGTTGCAACGTGATGGTGACTGTCTTCTTGTGTCTGAAATTAGACTTCAAATGAATCCCAAGCTTTTGTTCCGGAGATCTATCTTCAACTAAAACAACCTAATCCACACAATGTTGATGATGAGAGAATTTTGTGCTGTGACATGCAATAAATTATAGATTTTCTTTTTTCCATTTGTTTCTGGCCCTATAGGTGTGTTGTGTATTGAGGCACATTTGCAAGTAGCACAAGGAGCACTCTTGCAAGGGGAAATGGTGGTTTCCCGCGATTCTAATTAGCAGCCTAAAGTAGTGCAAAAGCCCCTGCAAAAGGGCGCGCTTGTTATGCTAAACCAAGCCCTATGATTGGTTACAGTTTTGAATCCTGTTCTCCATTGGTTAACTACTTATATTCCCTGTTATGATTGATTAGTTACATTGTATCCAGGAGCCACCACTGGGGAGACACTATATAAGCCCCACGGGTAAACAAGGGTGGGGCCGGACCGGATCTATACTTCCTACACCACACAGGTAGCTGGGTAGCGCTGAGCCTGGGTCCCTCCATTATGCTACGCTTCTATGGTAGCTAGTTTATTGCCTATTGCCAGTTAAGAGTCTGGAGGGACTGACTCCGCTAGGATTGTATAGCCATCTCATGATCTGGGACACCTTGTAAGCTCATCTCTAATTGACTGTTAAATAAAGCCTGTTGCTGTTTGTTCATCGTTGTCCTGGACCGGTGCTTATAAGGGCCAGATCTAACAAGGTGTGAAAAGTTCCTGAAGATACAATCAGAGATTTTTCAGCACTTGCTCCTTCCTCTGTTGATATGCTATCTGCAGTATATAGTTCAATTCTTATTAAGTGGAAACTGTACAGGATTCTGTTAAACAGAATATAGGCACCATCATTCAGTATCTTATTACCCGTTTTCACGAGCTCTTTAAGAGCTGCAGCTTGTTTTTTTTATTCTCCATCACTTCTCGCCAAGTGTTTTTTTATATTTTTCTTGTGCTCAACCCAGGTTCTTAGAAAGAGGGGCTGTTAATGATCTACATTTATTTCCACTATGACCTTAGCTTATAGAAGATTTCCCCTGAAAAGTCTCTTCTTTTAGCAACATAGCTGAACTTCTGAAAAAGATGAAAGTATTCTGGAAAAGGCAGAGGAAACTGTAGTTGAGTGTATGAGAGAAAAGCAGAGTATATGACAGAATAGTCCTTAATTGGGTTATGAACATAAAAAACACACTTTCTTTAATAGACAATGGGGCTACAGAGATTGCTGGTTTTACTGTAGCCATTCATCTAGCCGACAGCTTGTGGTCATAGCAACATGGTTAATTGATGGCTGACAGACTTGGAAGCCAACTCAAGAGATAGCAGAGAAAATTACAAATAACTAACTCAGGTGTTCACTTTGTTAAGACAAAAACAAATCAGGTAATTTAAAAAGTAAGGCTTAGTGATTGTACATAATATTACATTTTGACTTAAACCTGAATTTGTTTACATGTTTTTGCTATGTGTTTATAGGATTATATCGACAATGACAATATTTTCATTTATGCCTTTATAATGGTTGCTAAACCTATATCTACAGTTTGCAAATCTCATTTATTTGAGTGTAGTCCAATAAGATTTCTGATCTTATTTACTGATGTTTGTCAAAATTAATTCCAGTTATCTTCCTGTCACTTGGGGAGTGCAACCATGATCTGAAGGAGAACTTAAGGTTACTAACTTGGAAATTATAGTCCTTGTAAAATAAATCCTATTTTAAGAGAAGTGAAATGCTGAAGCAGCTTTTGTAAAAGAAATGGTGCTTACATAGAAATAGAGATGAATGCAGTGATAGAGGAAGATTCAGGAATATTCTAAGGTTGAAAAGTCATGGAAAAGAAAAAAAAATAAACAAGCAGCCCTTCTTAAAGGGCTCCTGAACAGGGGGCATATTCTTTTGGTGGGGCAGATGTCGGGAAAGGGTCTATTTATTTTCCTGTCGATTTATGAAAATGGAATATCCATAATACTTTATCATATGCCCTTCCTCAGTAGATACCATACAGAACACCAACCACAAAATTCACTCATGTGAGTATCTAAATGCTTTAAAAAAAGGACAAAAATATTTATAAAGTGTCCCTATGAGCTGGACACTGGACGACCAATATCACACTGGCTACCAGACAGAGACAATTCTGTAGACTTACCTTATAACAAAGCATGACAAAAACAACACTCAGGCAGGCTAGAAACGGAAGGATGTTATTATACTAGAACTACAGAGAATTAAAAAGGCATTTAAATCGATATGCACATCAGCAGCCACACTTTACAGTTGAAAAGGATTTCAGTGAATTATATGGTAGCTCTAGCCCACCATACAGTTATGGTTGATGAAAGGTCTCTATTTTATCTCCCTCACAGAATTAATAATGGACATTGCCCTCTTTCCTTTTGGTGCCCATTTAATTGCTGCCATTATTCATTGATGTTGCAGCCATCCATCTTAATCGTACCATCTTCTGAAGTCTTTAGTTCTCTACTTGTGTCTTTTATCAAATGGGCAATAATTGGCATAAAAATTGTCATTTTCTAACTCTCCTTCCACATGGGTAGAATTAGATTTTGGTGGAGCATATCTAATCCATGAATCACATTGCTGAGTTATAACAAAGCATGGAATGAGTGTGCTTCCCTGGAAGCAGCACACTAACTGTCACTAATATGCTGTAGTGTGTATGACCTGCTTTTTATAAAAAAGAGAAAAGCTGTTTTAAAAATCCTCTCCTTTGAGACTTAGTGTATTTCAAGTAAGTCTCATTATGCCTAATGGCCTGAGTCATCGGTAAACAGAGATTATTTTCCCATCTTCTTTTTAGGAGATCAAAGAATGGAGCACATCACTTATATTTACTTGATGTGGAAGTAAAGATACAAGAAGAGCAGGTCACGCTATCCATGTTTTTAGGGGAGGAGTTGCTCTGTAGCTGGAATTTACTTATCAGGTGGCTACAGCTTCAACCATAACTTTTTGCTTTAAATCAAAGATTCTTCTTTTGGGAATGTTCTTTCTTTCTCTTTGGGTGCTGAAGAGTTAATAACAAGATTTCATGGCCAAGGTATGATATTACATATATGGTGGCACAGTGGTTAAACAACCACTGCACAAGGTTGACTCAGCCTTCCATCCTTTCGAGGTCAATAAAATGAGTACCCAGCGTGAGGGGGGGGGGGATGCTAATTAACTTGTGAAACACCCAGAGAGTGCAATAAGGACTATGGGGCGATATATAAGTGTGATTGCTTTGCTTATAACATTGCAGTAACCAATTCACCACTGCAGAGTTTCACACATTTATTAAGAAGGATCTGAAAACAAGAACTAAAACAGCAAAATCAATAGTGTGTGTTTTCTCATCATCCACTTAATCAGAAAAAAGGCAATTTTTGGTCTACAAATACTATCATGGTTAGCAATTGAAATATCATTCCCACAAGCAAATGTTTACCACTGTGGCACTGTGGGTTTTACTAAATACTGTATGTGCAATTTTGTAAGAAAAGATAAACATAGGTCTGAAAATGTGCATATGAGAAGGAGAGGCAGGAGGACCCAACTTGAGCAGTGAGCTTTTGCTTCCAAGAGTACACGGCCCACAGTTCTGGGGAGAAAAGCTGCTGGATGAAGAGATTAAACAGAGGAACCTTCCAGATGGCAGGGAAGCTGTTGAGGAGGTGGAGGAGACAGAGAAAGGTGAGAGAAAAGGGAGGAAGGGAGACATAGAGGAGGCTGAGCAGGTCCTCATAGAGAAAGAATGGGCAGAGGTACATATGGGCCCTGGTAAATTTTTCAAAGAGGACTGAAAGTAGCATTGCTATCATTCTCTCCCACACCTCTGGGACAGAAGTATATAATATTATTTTTTTTAAAAAAAGTGTTGTTTGTTAGCTGCCCAGAGAGGGGAAGACTTCCCGGATGGATGGAGTACAAGTGGAATTAAAAAATAGAAAAATAAATGGGTGGGTTATCTACAAAGTAGCCTTCACCTAGCCGCCGCTGTGCCACTGGCGAGAACCAAGCTCAGTCAAATCCCCGGAATCTAGCCTTGTACACGCACACGTGCACACACACACACACACACACACACAAAATCCGGGACTTTAACATTATTTTTATTAAACCAGCCAGGACATTGTTATTTTTTGACCCTGAATCCAAGATAATCCTGGTTTTCCGGGACATATGGCAACCCTAACTGAGAGGAGAGCATACTGGAAGCACCAAGGCAGATATGCATGAGAGCAGAGATGACCCAGTCTCTGAGGAAAACCCCAGTGAAGGAAACTGGGTGGAGGTGACTAAATTAAGCCTCGTGATTGGAGCTCCTGTGAAGTTTTGGGTACATTTCAGGATGCTGCATCTTGTAGCAAGTACTTCCAAAGTTCCCAAGTCCTTCTGTTGGGAAAAATGAGCCCACCAGGAATATCACCAACATCAAATGGCAGGAGAGAAGTTTTGGATTCTCAAGCAAGAATGAAAACAACAGAGGCAAAAGGGTTTACAATGTCAAAAGTAAAGGTAAAGGTTTCCCTTGCTCGAAAGCCAGTCGTATCCGACTCTAGGGTGCAGTGCTCATCTCTGTTTCTAAGCCGAAGAGCCAGCGCTGTCTGCTTCTGCAGACATTTCCATGGTCATGTGGCAGGCATGACTAGACACCGGAGCGCACGGAACGCTGTTACCTTCCCACCAAAGTGGTCCCTATTTATCTACTTGCAATTTCTTGCTTTCAAACTGCTAGGTTGGCAGGAGCTGGGAAGACGGGAGCTCATTTCCGTCCTGCAGTACTCGGGAATCGAACTGCTGACCTTCCGCTTCCCAGTCAGCGTCTTAGCGACTTGAGCCACTGCAGTAGGAACTGGAAAATATTCTAAAGACATTGCAACTGTCTCTGAAGTCTAAACAGGGTCTCAGTGCTCATCCTGGGAAGGAATGAAAACTAAGACTTCTCAATCACCCTTGTGGTGTAAAAAAGAGAGAATGGGTATTCGAATTGTGGAGAGGTAGTGAAGCAACAGCCTCTCAAGGAATGTGCATGGAGTTCCATGTTAACATAAGAGTTTGGTTTCCAAGAACTATGGAAGGGACACAGGTGACAATCTCTACCATCAGAGGACCCATTCACATGGTAAAAACTAGTTCAGGCAAATAGAAGTAGGTTAAGAATTAAGAAAACAGGGTTCTCTCATGCTCAGACTTAGTCTGGTAAATTATGACTAGCCTCAGGATCAAGCTCGCAGGTTCTCTCTTTTTTGCACACACATACAATTCATACCGGTCACTTAGTACAGCATTTATTTTGACACATCTGATTTAATGAGAAATGGGCTTTCTAGCTGTTGTTATTTTTAGACTACTGAAAGTGAGAAGCTCTTATCAATCTACCACAAATCACACAGAAACTGTTCAGTGATTCCAGCTCTACCTTTTGCTCCAAGTATGCAAGTAGTGACTGGCCAAGATTATAGGGGATTTGTTCATTGTCTTTGAGGTATATGCAAAATCCAATGTAATAAGTGAGAATGATGTTATTTTATTGTTATTGAATAATCTCCACATTCAGTTATCATTAGAATACTCCATAACATAACTTTCTTAAATGAATAACATTGTATTTGTTAACATTGGTGAACATATAAAACAGTGCAGGCTTCACCAAGATCAACAAATAATCTTAAAGTCTTAAATTTTATTTGTCATAAGCTTTTGTGCACTTCAGTTCACTCCTTCAGTTGCAGAGTTTTGTTTTGTATATTTTTAAACCAAAAAGGGTGATAAAGCTGCATTTTATCACATCATTCTGCATGATATGTCAATTCTTCTAATGATCCACTAGAAGGAGCTAGATAGTTAACACTGAGATAAAATTCATTTTGCTCTCTGTCTTTCTGTTTCTCTTAAAAAGATGTAAGAAATCGTTTGGTAGAAGATTACAAGCTAAATTTCAATTGAAACATTTTTCTGATCATGTCTTCATTTATTTTTATTTTTTGAAGCAATAATTTCACTGTTGTCCATCAAGTTTAGTTCTTTAGTTGTAATTTAGTCTAGCAGAGATCACTTGGAATCAATGGAACCTATGATGGAGTTGGTTGACTCAACATGCCCCCGCTGTTCAATGGGGCTACACTAGGATGACTTATTATGCAATGCATACTCTGTATGTTGAATATAATTTATTAAATAATCACTTAAAATCTAAATAGTAATAGTAATAAATGTTAATATTACTGATTTGCAGGAATTATTTCTGTTTTAATTGTATTTTAATAACGTGCATACTATAATTTTATTTCATTGTTTGCACTTCGATGCTCTATTATTCTTTACTTGGGATCCAAGTCTGGGAGAAAGATGACATATAAATCAAATAAATTTTTATAGGATCATGAATAAGTACACCCTGGGTATGTCAAAGTGCTTGAGACATTCTTCATTCAAGAGAGCATCTCCTGGGCTGTCAGCAGCCAATTAGAATGTGCAGAGAGATCAGGAATTAGGAATCTGTAAAAGAGTCAAACCACCAGCAAGCAAAGGTCACCCCCAGGAGCATTTACCTGTGGCCTGGCAAAAAGGGATATCACCAATTGCCACCATAGTTTATGCTTTCCTCCCAGGAACCATTGCATTTAGAAAAGCTTCTGGAGTAGTACTGCTGGCTGTCCAATCTGGGATGGCCAGTAGCATTGCAAGAACGAGTTCCTGGCTAGCCATAGCTGAGATTTTAAAAGCTCCCCTATGATCCTCCTAGGCAATTACCATGAGGAATTCTCCCACCTTCTCCCCTGTTTTCTGCATAATGATCTTGCTTAAGAAATAGTCATGATAGTTCTCATTTGTATACTGTCCTTCACATACTTGTTACTGTCAATTGACAGAAAAGGGGGCAATTTTATGCATGGAATCAGATATGCAGTGAGGGAGATGGGCAAGTGATTACCCCCTTTTTGTATAGAGGGGAGGATGATTGGGTAGAACATGCCAGGTTGGGATAGCTACTAAATTTCCTCACAATGAAAATTCAAGGTGTCTCTCCACTGCTTAGTAGATTTGTATCCAGTGCGGGTGCATATCTCGTGTTGGTTATGAACTCACGTGGAAACTCAGTGCTGCTCTGGAATGATGGATATTGGGCAGATGGGTCTTCCAAAAGCAAAGCAAACACACTTATATACCGCCCCATAGTGCTTAGTGGACTCTCTGGGTGGTTCACAAGTAAATTAGCATTTTGCCCCCAATATGCTGGGTACTTATTTTACTGACCTCAGAAGGATGGATGAGGTCAGTAAAATAAGTACCCAGCATATCGGGGGCAAAATGCTAATTCACTTGTGAACCACCCAGAGAGTCCACTAAGCACTATGGGGCGGTATATAAGTGAGTCCTGGTCAGGACTGAATTCACAACCTTTTGGTTTAACCACTACACATTTCAATTTATGGATCTGCTCCCTAAGCTGTGCCAACATTATACTGCTATGGCCAATCCAAGCAGTGACCTCTTTTTATCCACTGTCAATCTTTCTTCAATAAAACTGGCAAAAAATTAATAATGTTTGTATGCTAATTTGTGAGATTGGGGACAGGGGCTGTTCCCATGTTATCTCACCTAGGTCCACAAAGAGACCCTTTTTTTTCAGTCATTCCCTGTGGGATTAGCCATTACTCCTGCCATTGGAGTAGACTGATTTGCTTTGCTTTTCTGGATTAGTGTTTAAGGATTCTTTAAGGTTTTTGGAATGCCAGAATACATGAAATACAAACCAAAAACAGGAAACCAAATCTGCTTTCCCTTTCACATAAAATGAATGGGACAATACATGGAAAAAAACCCAGAATGAAATAGGCACATCCAAAGAACCCGAAACATAAAAATAATTATGACTAGAAACTACTCTAATATATTGCTTTCTCATATCATATATTTCTGTGATTACTAGTAATTATTTGCACATACAGTGAAGTCTCATTTTATTGACTGATTAAAGTAAAAGTTTGTAAAAACTGCAAAAACTCATTTCTTTATGAATCCCTGAATATCTGCCGTGGAACCCTTAGTTGTTGAAGAGTTTTCCTGGAAGTGTCATGCAAATACTTTATCAGTAGTGTTTTGCTCTTTGTAACAGAAAGGAAATAGCAGCACAAAATCACTGGTTTTGAGCAAGCATATAGAGCTGTCTTACACTTTGTTGCTGCATTTAAAGGAAAACATCCCCTTCATAAACTTTTATTTGAAAAATCCTTTTATGTTTCTAATGCAGTGTTTCCCAACCATTGGTTTTTGGACTTCAATTCACAGAAACCTAAGTCAATTCCTCAAAGCGCTGATCAGCCAATGTACTGACTTAGGCTTCTGGGAATTGAAGTCTCCCTGTGGGGCATGAGCCCCACATTGGAAACCACTGTTCTAATTCTTTAAAAGGATGGAAAGAATATCTTCTATGCTTCTAATCATTAAAAATAATGAAAAGAAGCCATTCTATGCAGCTAAGCATTAGAAATATTATGAACAACCAGTTCCATCTTTCAAATCCCTGACAAATCCATCCAACAAAAAAGGAGCAATTGATGTTTTGTTCAGATTATATTATTTATACCAAAGCATTATTTGTACAATTTTGCTTAATATGCGCAAAACATTATTTTTATTCTCTTCTCATTTTGAGTGTCACAAAATATTCTTCCTTGTTGTAGGTAAGGAGATTAATTTTGCTGTACCTCATCCTCATATGCAAGAAAAAGATATGCAAGTATTTGATATTTACATTCCTAATCTGCAGACAGATGCTGCATGCAGGTTTTCATGTCTTGAACATCTCCATTTCCTTGGGTGAAGAGTGTAATTGATTCCCTGTCAGTGGGTTCTTAGGTAGGATATTCACTCAGCTTTCAGGCCCCAGCAATTGCTTCTCTCAAATGAGCACTCAGGGCAAGGGCAGCTTACAACAAATTGTTTATTTTACTCAGAGGAGCAGAAACACATCAAGCAACATGCCCAACAAATGCAGAACTAGAACTATAGAAAACTTTACCCAGAAGGACCATACTGAATCAGAATGGGGCAGCAGACTGTCAAATAAAAGTCGGTTTGATAATTGAAAACTTATGCAATAGATAGAAATATTTGAAAGATTGGATACATTGTTTTAAGGCAGGAGTTCTCAACCTTTTAAAGCTGGGGGCTGGGTCACGATCCCTCAGACAGCTTCGGGGGCCAGATGGCCATTTTACGCTTTCTACATCACATGTCACTTCCGGGTGTGGTGGAGGCAATTGGGGCGCGCGTGCATGAAATGGTACTGTTGGCCACAGGTTGAGAATCCCTGTTTTAAGGCATATCAGAAAGTAAAAACTAAAACACTGCAACACTGTAAAGACTAACTGCTATATTTTTAATGTGAGCTTTCATGGAGCAAGTCCACTTCATCAGACATAGGAATAGAGTAGCAAGGCATGATCTTATATACACCAGATACAGAGTCATAGAGTGATTAAATCAGAATGACATCATCATGCAAATCAATACAGCTTCTCCCAGCTGACAGTGGTAGGTGATCTCTGGTTGTTATTCAGATCATCTCTAAATGTCCTCTATTCATTTTTAAAAGTGGGGAATTACCAAACAATGTGGAGAATTACAATGTGAGGAATGACAAAACAAACACATGGCATTGAATTTATGCTAATGAATTTAATCTCCATGTTGCTGTGTGAGCACATCTCCCATTCTGTGAGACATGCTGTGAAAGGGAATATTATGAAGGTGGTATAATATAACAAAATACAAAATATATAGCAGCATATAACAATCTGTGTATCAAATTTGATAATGTCCCATGAATCCCTGGCTTATCAAATTTGTTTGTTTTTGTAATTCCTCACATTGTAGTTCCTCACATTGTAATTCCCCACATTGTAATTCCCCACATTGTAATGCCTGGTGTTTGTTTGGTAATTCCTCACATTTAGGGGACATTTAGAGCTGATCCGAATAATGACCAGAGATCATCTACCACTTCCAGCTGGGGAAGCTGTATTGATTTGTATGATGATGTCATTCTGATTTAATCACTTTATGACACTTTATCTGGTGTATATAAGCTCATACCTTGCTATTCCGTTCCTATGTCTGATGAAGGGGACTTCCTACATGAAACCTCACATTAAAAATATAGCAGTTAGTCTTTAAAGTGCTGCAGTATTTTGGTTGTTTTTTTGTTTTTACTTTCTGATATTTCTGAAACTTAGACTAACACGGCTACTGTTCCAAAAGATTGTTTTAAGGATTAGAAATACATAATAGATGTGTACCAGTCAAATGAGTGTCAATCCAAAGGCCAAGCTGGTGCAATGTTCCTAACAGATACATGTAACAACAGAAACAGCAACAATGAACAAGATGCCATCAAGTTGGCTTTCTCCTTATAAAACAATGAAAACCCTCAATGAAATATTTATATGCTATAAAGTCAGTTTTGACTTACAGCAACCATTCCCATGGTTTTCTTGTTACACAGTGTTCAGAAGTGGTTTGCGACTGCTTTCTTCTTACAGTACCCTAATGTGTAGCTTGGCTAAGGCAACATACACAGGTACTTCTTCTGGGAGGCACAGTGAGTTGCATTGGATATGCTTTCAATGCAACTCATGTGAATTGCATTGTGTCTATAAATATTTGGATATAAATTGCCCAACATTTATGAATACAATTATTATATTAATGATAATATAATGGAACTTGGTTAAAATACAGTAATATAATATTGGCAATCCTCATGGTGATCAGCCATGAAGACTGTCCTGAGAATATAATGACGTGGCCTTTCACCTGCCTTTCACATCACAGTATGACACCCGTACCACTAATCCAACTCTGATAGTCACTTTCTGGTCCTGAGCCCTTCTGGCACACAAAGTCCTCCTCAGTCCCATGCTAGTATTGATGAAGCTGCTGCCCTCCATGCGGATGGATTCAAGTGGGATTTAATCCACTTGGAGACCATCATACTTCCCTGTGGACTTCACCAAGGTTGCTAGTCCTCAGGGTTGTCAGGTTAGTTAAAACTACAATAGCATATGTATATAGCTATTGATAGCATCCTAGCTCTTTAGCTTTGGAAATCATCATAATTTATTTTATTTATTATTTATTTATTTATTAGTCATATTTATATATGCCGCCCACTCAGGCCGAACCCGACTCAGGGCGGCATTACAAGTTTTAAAAACACATAAAAACACTTTAAAAGACCCATATCCCACCCACTTTAAAAGACCCATATCCCACCCACCCATCCCACCCACTATAAAAAGAAGAAGAGAGAGTTCTTAATTCTTTACATAAGCCAGCAGGCGGGGACCGTGTTCCCATTCGGATCCCCCCACACCTGCCCTGCCAGCCAGGTCTTCAATCCTTTCCTGAAGGGCAGCAATTCTAAACAAATAATAATAATAAACAAATATACCAAATGAATATTACTTGACTGATGATGCTTGAGAATAGCAATGAAATAATTGCAAAAGTAAGATTTTCTTCACCACACTTCAGAAATAAGATTGCAATTCCCATTAGTCAAAAAACAAAACTAGTTAATGGTCCTGATTCAAATTGTGCTACTCATCTTTCAGTCTTAAATGGCATAGGACCTAACACCAAGGTTCCTAACATGGGGCACATGCGCCACAGGGAGGCAATATGATGTTTAAGGGGGACAATTTGAGGATGAATTATTAGCAGTGATAAGTCCTTTCATTCTTTTTTTTTTCTTTCATGGATGCCATGTTTCTTGGAGGCTTGTCTAGATCAGTGGTTCCCAATCTTTTTTTGGTCATGCCCCACCTAAGGGTCTCTAAAATCCTGACCCCCACCCAAGATATATAATTCTTATTATTCAAAAAGTGAACTCCTATTCACCTGCAGGAAGTCTAAAAGGCCATTAACTTGAGCTAAACAAGCTTCCAATTGCCCCCTTAAAAATCAAATTGCGTCCCTGTTAATGCCAGATAAATCTCTCTTACTTTCTGTTGTACTTTCCCTAAAGATAAAGGTAAAGGTAAAGGTAAAGGTTTCCCTTGCTCGAAAGCCAGTCGTATCCGACTCTAGGGTGCAGTGCTCATCTCTGTTTCTAAGCCGAAGAGCCAGCGTTGTCTGCTTCTGCAGACGATTCCGTGGTCATGTGGCAGGCATGAGTAGACACCGGAGCACACGGAACGCTGTTACCTTCCCACCGAAGTGGTCCCTATTTATCTACTTGCAATTTCTTGCTTTCGAACTGCTAGGTTGGCAGGAGCTGGGATGAAGACGGGAGCTCATTTCCGTCCTGCAGTACTACTTTCCCTAATGAGAGAAAAAACCTGAAAGAGAATTCTCAGTCATTACTATGTGCAACTCAGCCTCCAGAAGGAAATATGAGCAAAGCACAATAAATTCAATACCCAGCATCAGTACATGTAATGCTATCTTGTTAATGTAGCATTAGCAAAATACAAACTAGTGCAGGGCTGAAAAAAAGAAAACCCTTTAAAGTGAGATCTTCAAAGAAACTAAAACTTCAACAACATATATCTGATAGCTGTGACTAAATGTAATGTTAAGTTGTGGAACAGTTTTATTTGTTTAAATTTGTGTTGTATGCATGTGTGCTTGTGCATATTGATTTTATTTTCAAGCACTGACCTATAATTTTGAGAAAGGACACAAATGGGAATACACATAAACACATGCATACATGGTTATGTATATCGTCCACCATCTCCTGAAAGAGGACAGAAAAAGAAGAATTATCAATAGTAGAGAGAATTGAATTATTGTGATTTTGGAAGTGTTGCGGTGAATCTGAATATTTTCCCCTTGATTTTGCTATATTCCCTTTAATCATTTAAAACAAATGAACAATGTGTTCCATAAATCTGAATAAAACATTGTCAGAGTGCCTCATCTTTAGAGGTCAGTGAAGCTTTCTGCTTAATGAAGTGTCCTAGAATAATCTATTTTAATTTTTTATCTCACCCTCTCTTTTGTAAATAGACTTATTTGGATTAATATCATGATTGTATTTTAAACTACATAATAAATAGATATAGCAATTTGTCTTAGTGTGCATTAATAGAAGAAAAGTGTATTAAGGGGGAAAACACACTATAAATTGCATTTGTCACCCTTAAGCAATCAGCTAGCTCAAGGGTCCTTGCTCTGAAAGCTATTACTCACTCGTAATAGACTTGTGTTTATGACACTGTCCTGAAACTCTTCTTCATGTAAAAAAAATATTGTGAAGCTGTAGTATCTAAGACCATGGTTTATATGCATTCTAGAGCTATTTATTTTTTAGCATGGTAACATCATGACAATGTCTCTCAATACTGCAACTGAAACTGGTGGTGTTTGCTCAGGAAACAGGACAATTAAGTTCTAGAAATTACTCAAGAAGAAGAAGCCATTAAAATATAATGCTGAAAAGACAGGACACCTGCAGCAAATCCATAATTTGAATTAGCCCAATCTTAAGAGTCTGAAATTGCTATAAAATAAGGCATCATACTTTCCAAAAAGCATATATGGGACCCCAGCTGGTGTTCCATCTAAAGAATCACATTGTAGATACAAGACTTGTCCAAGAGTCTTCAGCCAGGCTCTAATATCTTGTCTTCTGTAGAATTAGGTTGGTCTGGTGAGTAACATAGGCAAAGTCTTTTCTGCACCTTGTGGAATTCTCTTTGAGAAATAGCAACACTTCTCTTTCTACATACAGTACTAAAGTTTTGCAATTACTTTTATCTAACAAAGCATTTTACAAGGAGTTTTAATTTGAATATTCTTAAATGATTATTAAGAAGCCTCTTTCGCTTTGCTGCTATAGATTTTTGTTACTATGTGATTTTACTGTTTTTTAAAAAAATAATAATAATTAGGTAATGTTTTTATTATTTGTGAATTCTGTAATTATAATTTTGAGGCCTTTTCCTCAATGGCACAGTATAATTTAACAACAAAATTAATGCTACTAAGAACTAATAATAGTATTGTGGCAACAAGAATATATTATATCAGCAGTATAAGGCTCCTGTTAGCTTTCCTGACACAACTACAGACACCTGTTATATGGATTAACACTTATAAGGTAATGTTGGATTGGGGCCGTGAAGCGGCCCTTAGGGTCCCGGAGGAGACTGGTCAAGGAACGACACGAGACAAGATGGAGTGAAGACCAGTGGTTTATTGAGGGAAAATCATCATCATATATAGGAATTCAAGGCAGCGTGTGATAGAATCGTCATCTGACAGAAAATCACATTACCCATTTACCCGGGTTAATTGGGAACTTCTCTTGGGGAAGTTAATTAACTAAGGCAAATACTGACAGGGGAAATCTATTGTTCATGGCTTGCTCAAGAGTAAACATGGCCACTATTTGCGCTAAGGCTTGGGCTAATCTGCAAATGTGGAATTACCTAATTCCTAATGTGAGTTAGTTATTCAACTTCCTCCTGCCGAACTGCCTGCCAGATCAGATATGAGTGAATCAATCTTATGACTATTAATCCGCACCCCAATTTCTGTCCTCACAGAGGTCAGAGGCCAGGGGTCTGCCTCACCCGGTGTAACCTCTGTCAGGGACAGTTATGCCAATTATGCCCGCGGATACCACAAGGTAAGATGATTTTTTTTTCAAATGTGAATTTTTGGTGCAATATTATTAGGGTAGAAATAAAAGCAGAGACCCATTTAGGGGGATGTGAACTATCAAAAGCAACCGGAATGTTTTTGTTTGTTTGTCCCAGCATCATTTTGGTGCTCGCAGTTTCTGTAGAAGTGAGAAGGCGAGATTAAGGTGCAGAAATAAGAGAAGGTTTGTGAGGGAATAAAAACAATTTGTGGGAAGAAATAGCCATTGGAGAAGGTATTGTATTGCTGAAATGTGTCAGGCATAATGAACAACTTAGGAACTCTGAGATTTGTTTCTGTCTGGCATATGCAGGGAATAGCAAGTAGCATTGCCTTTTTGTTGGGTTTTGCAATGCTGGATTGAGACAGTGTTGAGTCCAGTCCGTAAGAAGAATTCTGACCAGCAGAATTGGGTCAAACACAAGTGATTTATTATCAACTCAGGAAACCGGACAGGGGAACATGTACAAGGTGGACAGCTTATATACAGTGAGAATGGCCATTACACAGGTGGATACATTTTCGGCGGGCTTCCAGAGAAGCGGGAAGTTTGTACTGACAAATCAACTATTTTGACAGTAGTTTGAAATTGGCCCCTTTGCAAAAGGCATGCTATCCTGTTATAGACCTTATGGCACTCATAGCGACTTTACTAAATAACACTTGGACACAAAACACAGGTAATCTGAACCACCCTATTTTTATTTTGCCTTACTTTATACCCTTCAAATTGCCAGAAGATACCAACTTTTGCCATTAGTAGGCAACAATGGAGAGGACTTCATCACAGTTCAGAATGACCTACAAAAGCCTGAAAACAGCCAACTGTCATCCATGGTGGGATGAGAACCCCTTTACTTAACAAGTTCGTGGTTCTACCCCCTCTCAGATCTCTTATTTCTGGGACTTGATCTTTTTAAAAACATTCATCAACTTACTCCTATATTACTGGATAGTGGGACAAAGTAAGCATAAAAGCATATATTGACTGCACTGATGCAAAGATATAGTTTCCAAGTAAAAGATAAGCTTGTTTTTTTCAAAAAAATAACCACAAATAGCCAATTCTGTATTTTCTGTTTCCCAGAGGAAACAGATGCTAGAAAGAACATCACCTGGAAGAACAAGTACATATTAGCTGTAAATGTGGCAGCCCTACCTCAGAAATATTAAATACTGCACATGGTTAGATATGAAACATGACATTGTTAAACTTAGTGTTTAGATCAGGGGTGCACAAATTATTTGGGCCATGGGCCGGTCATGTGGTTGAGCAGGCTGGTCCCTGGTTCCTCCCACCAGAAGAGGAAGTAAAGCGTACCCGCGGATGTACATAACACAGCCGTAAATGTACCCATGACTGCCATAACCACATTTACAACAGCCACGGGTAATTTATGGCAGCATTTTGTGCATGTGCAGGCTTGTTTTTCTTCTGCTTCTGGGAGTGGCATGGGCAGTGCAGACCAGATAGAATGGCACAACGGGCCGTAGTTTGGGCATCCCAGTTTAGAACAAACGGACTGTCACAGGTAAAAACCAATGCAGAAGGTGTCTAAACCCAAAGTTTAAATTAATCTAACCTGGGGGGAAATTCTTGGTTTTCTTATGAATAATCCTTGGCCAGTGCTTAAAAGTACATCACCTGATAATTACAGATTTTGGAAGAACCTACCAATTTACAAGTCACTTAAGTTGTCAAGGTTTTTTCCTATTTGCAGTGGCTCAAGTGGCTAAGACACTGACTGGGAGGCAGAAAGTCAGCAGTTCGATTCCCGAGTACTGCAGGACAGAATGAGCTCTCGTCTTTGTCCCAGCTCCTGCCAACCTAGCAGTTCAAAAGCAAGAAATTGCAAGAAGATAAATAGGGACCACTTCGGTGGGAAGGTAACAGCATTCCATGCACACTGGTGTCTAGTCATGCCTGCCACATGACCTCAGGAACTGGCACTTCGGCTTTGAAACAGAGATGAGCACTGAACCCTCGAGTCAGATACGAGTGGCTTTCGAGCAAGGGAAACCTTTACCTTTACTGCTTTAAAAAAACCCCATTCTCTGTCTCTTAGTATTAATACTTGGCACTATTTGCATAAATAGCTGGTGCCATCCAGATGTCAGTGCAACAGAAATGGGTCTGTGTTCAACACTTAACTATCCCCCTCCCCCAAATCTATAACCATGACTTCTGCATTCTGTTGAAATGCTATGTAGCTTTGACTTATTCTGATCTGGTTTTAGAAACAACAGAAGTGCAACGGATTGACAAAAAGGTCTATTATACAATCAGAATAGAATAGGGAAAATGAACACAAAATAATATTTGTTGAATAAAGATAGCATTATGAATTTACTGTTATTTGTGTGATTTATTTCTATTACTACCCCAAGCACTGAATTAACAAAGGTGGATATTGGGAACAAGGAGAAAGCAGAGACAATGAAGAAAAGGAATAGAAAGAAAAACACTGTTGGCTTTTTTAAACATCAGTGACAAGTGACTTCAACTTGGTGCTATGCTCTTTCTTGTGGAAGAAATTGAATATCTCTTATCACAGCTATTATATCATAGTTTTTTTTTATCACTAAATTGTGTGTGTGTGCGCACGTGTGTGCGTGTTATGTGCTATTTGTAAGCCTTACAATGAAAACTATGAACAGTCAAGAATGTGTTCTTTAATAACCAACCAAAAGGAACAGAAGATGTATCACGGTATCTTCTGTCTACCTTTCTACCAGAGGTTGATTGCCAAATATTTTCATATTTTTCCCAATAAAGAAAATGAAATATATGTTTCCTGCTCTGATTGCATTTATCTCCTTTCAAGGGAAAAAAGGTATTGCTCCTCAAATCAATCTTTTCTTCCAACCGTGGCAACTGACACCTGGAAATAAGTTATAATAGTCTCATCCATTCTTGATTTAAGTGATAAATGCATGTACTGCACACAGTGACAAATGCTTCCATATATTAGAGTGATTTCCTCTCAGTTTCCAAATTTTTTGACTCAAGTCTTTAATTTTGTTCAAGCAACAGAAACTTATTTTTCCTCTAACCACTTCACTTTATTAATCAAAGGAATATTTTCAGCTTCTTTCTGAAAAAGATCTTCAATTCAATTTTCTGTAAGACTGAACACTGGTAGCATATTGCATATTTATTTTTATTTGAATTTTAGACACTAAAGCAAGACAGAAGAATGGCCAATAAAATAAAATAAAAACTCTGATATTCAAGGTGAATACTTAGGTTTTTCTTGTTTATCCTGGCACTGCAATGCTGTGAATATATATTAGAAAGTTATTGAAAACTCAAGATGCTGTTCTTAATTCTTTACAACTTAAGGCCTACATCTTACAATCACCAGTGGATCCTGCACCAAATAGAGGGAAAGCCTCAGCTCAATACTTCTAAGGACACAAGGTGTTGAGATCCTTTCTTTCCTCAATTTGTCTGTCTGTTGTTATTCAGTCGCACAGTCAACTCCAACCCTTTGCGACCCCGTGGACCACCACACACCAGGCTCCTCTGTCATCCTCCACAGCCCACCCAGATCTACATCCACCACGTCAACAATTCCATCCAGCCACTTCATCCTCTGTCACCCCCTTCTCCTTTTGCCTTCAATCTTTTCTAGCATCAAGGCCTCTTCTCATTTGGTGGCCAAAGTACTTGAGCATCAGCTTCAGTATTTGTCCTTCCAATGAGCAATCAGGGTTGATTTTCTTCAGGATTGTCTGATTTGATCTCCTTGCAGTCCAGTGGACTCTCAAGAGTCTCCTCCAGTATCACAATTCAAAGGTGTCTATTCTGCACTCAGCCTTCCTTATGGTCCAACTCTCACAGCATACATTTATTTATTTATTAAAAATATTTATATCCCGCTTCCCTCACTTGAGAGTGACCCGAAGCGGCTAAACATAAATTAACAGCAGTAAAAAAACAACTTAACAACCCCCAATTAAAAATCCATTTAAAACCAACTAAAAAACCCTCCCCTCACAGTATTGTTAAAAAAGAATCAGGACAAAACCCAAGATGGGCTAAATGAGCCAGCGGGACTGAAATATTGATGCATCCATACCCCATGCCCGCTGGCATAGCCATGTTTTCAGTTGTTTTCTGAAGGGGAGCAGCTCTGTCTGGAGGCGTAGTTTGAGTGGCAAGAGGTTGCAAAGGGCTGGGGCTGACATGGAAAAGGCCCTCCTCGTGGGCCTCTTTCACTGAAGGAACCATAACCGAGCCCCTCCGGTCTGCCCTCGTAGGACGGGTATAACACCTTGGGGTGATGTGGTCTCTAAGATAACCTGGACCACTGCCATGAAGGGCTTTAAAGGTCAAACCCAGCACCTTGAATTGCACCCAGAGGCACACTGGCAACCAGTGCAGCTCCCAGAACAGCGGTGAGACACGAGCATAATGCCCCTGCCCCATTACCACCTGGGCAGTTGCATTCTGAACCAGCTGAAGCCTCCGAATGGTCATCAAGGGCAGCCCCATGTAGAGCGCATTACAATAATCCAATCTGGAGGTGACCAGGGCATGAGTGACCATGAGCAGTGAGTCCCGGTCCAGGAGCGGACGTAATTGGTAGATGACATGAAGCTGCACAAAGGCCCTCCTAGCCATGGCTGCCACCTGTTCTTTGAGCAGTAGCCAAGAGGACCCCCAAGTTACGCACCAGGTCTGTTTGAGGCAATGATGCCCCATCCAGGACCAAAGCTGGAAGCTCTCAGGATAGCATGGGGCCCCCAACCCATAGCCACTCAGTCTTGCCAGGATTCAGCTGAAGCCTGTTGACCCCCATCCAGACCCAAATAGCCTCCAGGTACCTGGTTAGGACTGGGAAGACCATTGCTTTAACTATGCAGACTTTTGATGACAAGGTGATGTCTCTACTTTTCATTATGCTGTCTAGGTTTGTCATAGCTTGCCTCCCAAGAAGTAAGCATCTTTTCATTTAATTGCTTGTCTACTTAGATAGTAATCTGAAACTGTTTCAGGGAACCACAGTACAAAATGTACAGTGGGAACATTTTCAATGATTGTTGGAAACTAGAAGCCTGGTAAATTAAATTGCAATTAGAGTTGGTCCATTTGAATCAATTGAAATTATAGAAGAGTTGATACACCATATCTCCTTTGATTTGGTGGACTTGCTCTAATGAGACTTACTACATTGAATGGCAGAATTTCAGCCATTGTATCTTTGAGTCCTGTTATTGTAATGCTTCTTATTCTTGAGTATTCTTTTATTAATATTTTTATCCATATTATGGATTTATGATATATAAAATATGACAGTTAATATTATTGTGGCTCTCTGTAATGTGTTTATTTTTCTAACCACTCTAGAAATAAATACTCAAGTTCTGTAATATAAATTATGTGAACAATCAGATAATAAAGAATTGATTTTTATGTGTAATACCTACTCAGTTAAATTATAAGTATGCAAAAGAGTAAGTTAGTATACAAGAGAGTACAGCCTGGAAATAAAAAGAACACAAAACAAAGCCCAATAAACATAACTTTACAGTCCTTTAGAACAAAAGGATATCAAAGATACAGTCTGAAACATACTAAACACATTAATATAATGTAACTTTATTTTTCTAATCACAGTACAGATTGATACTTAAGGAAACAGAGATCTACAGAGCTATGTTGCTGTTGGACCAAGCAGGCTGATACAACTCTTTTTTTAACCAAATTTATGCCAGCTTTAAAATGCTAATGATTCAGTAATGCTACATCAAAGCAAATGTAAATTAGTATTTAAAAAAAAATATTACTTGCAATTTAAAAATAAAATGCTTAAGTTCAAGATCCCCCAAGAGACAAAGTCAAAAGTAATTGCTTAGTAATCTTTTCAAATTTTGGCATAATCATATATATTGCACCTGTTTATCTGTTTGAGTTTATACACTCGAAGGTCTGTCACTGCAAAGTGGAGAAGCTATTTACAGTACATGAAAGGCTTGCATACCAAAGAAAATTATCCATAAGAAGAGTGGGATCCTGAAAGATGTCTATAAAGTTTGTATCTAGACAAGCAGACTTAAGAGACAAACAGATCACATTTGTGTAGCTTGGTGAGATGTACTTTGATTTTTTTTATACCAATTATAATTTTCCCCCCAAACTTTTCTTATGAAAGCATACAATTGATACAAATACATATTCTCTTTTCCTGGCAATGATATATTCTTTTTAAATTATTATTATTATACATGTGGCCACCACAACCATGAACTCTCCAAAAATGGTCAGATGAGACTAAAAATCAACCACAAATTTCTGCTGCATGACAAGTGATGGTGAATACTATCCCTTCCTCCAGTTCCATGTTTCTATGTTTACTGATGAATGCACACGGCATAATCTCTCTGGAACTAATTTCAGCCATGTGACTTACTTTTCTTCTTTTGAAGCACATGCAGTAAATCAATGTGATTTTGCCTTGTCAAAGTATTGTTTGTCATTGATCTCATTAATTTTTATGAGATGTTTTGATATGCAGGATTTAGTGGTGTGGACACTAGGTATTGAAATACACCAAGCAGGAAGAGAGCAGAAGGCTCATCTGAAGAGTCAATAATTATACCAAGCAGTTGCTTCTCAGCCCTATGTTAAAGACCAATCAGAGTTCACATTATTTCACATTCTGGGAGTATCATAAAATCATTCTGCTTGAGCAGTTTTTTCTCAGTCTAAAATTCCCTCACATCAGATTAGGACATGAAAATAACCTTATAATTATCCCCATCATTTTCAATAAAATATTTTTAATTACCAAAGTTGAACAGTGCCTCTTACCAGTTATGGATGGAGAACATTTTCTTTTACCCCTACTGTTACAAAATATATTAAACAATTTGGCGGCCTGTGCAATTAAGACCCCACAGACCTTTGGGACATATGGTCCAATTAAAATATTTTTAACTACATTAAAAAATAAGTGTGAATGTAAACTCTTGATCTAATGTTCAGGCCTCTCATAGCTTATCTGAACCTTGTAAATCTTCAAAATTTAATTAGACAGTGTTAAGTTCTTTCTAGCTGACGTTACAGATGTTTCATACTGGTAAAATCAGCAAGCCCCAGGGTTTGTTTGGTCTAGAATAGTGTCAGATTTTCATGGATAATTTAATGGCTAATAACTCTAACCCACCCACCCCCAAACTAAGAGATGATTAATTGTGATTATGCTAAAATGATAAAATTAACCATGTAGGCTTGCATTATTCCCTCCATACCCAGTAACCATTCAGGAAATTAATTTCTGATACATTAAGGATTTTTGTGGCTGTTGCCAATAGACCTCAAGATATATTGCAATGAGACAGAAGAAAACAAACAGAGTAAATTACACTGTTGCAAAATAATTATGTATCAAGAGGAATAGCTGTGAGTATTTTTATGTGATTCTGCTCATTATCTAGCCACTGATGTTCCTGGCACTTTGTGGAATTTATGTGCTGTAATGGATATTTATTTTTCTTCTTTCTGACTGTCCTTCTACACACTTTTCCCTAGTTAAAAAAAAACTTTTATAGTATGGTGATGTCTTTGACTGCTAGCACATTTTAATAAATATTTAATACCGCAAAGTGAAAATTAGGACCACAAAGAAATCTAGCTAAATTCCTGATTCTCGCTCTTGCATCACTGGGAGAGTCTGTTAAACTCTGTGACATTTCTTGCCTCCAGCACAAGGCAAGGAACACTTTTACTTGTGAAGGTTTTTCAAATTTATACAAAATATCTGTATGTAAAACTAGTGTCTTTTTTTCTGGAAAGAAAGCACATAGACACAGCCAACACAGAAATGCTAGCTAATGACATAAAGTGGCATAAATCGTCCAACAGATGCTTCTGTTATTACAAGTTGAAACAAGAAGCCACTGCAATTTCTGCAAAAAGATTTCTTGTAAATGGGAGAACTCTCGATACTAACAGAAAATATTTTGTTGTCTTATAGATGAAGATGAAAGTATTCATGAAAAAAGTCTAAGTATCTAAGTATCTCCATTAAAATAACTCATTTTAGTGATGTAGTAGTTGAGACTAGAATAGATTTATTTAATCAGCAGAGGAAGCGACTCATCCATTCCCAATGATTCAATAGGTCTATCCCACTATGACTTATTATGCTCAGCAATATAATTTTAATGAGTACAGGTATGTTCTAACAAAGAGCATGATCTAACAAAGAATATAGAAATGGAAATCAGTTTTTTTTAAAAAGATATTGTATTGAATTTTATTATTTCCACTTTCCATATACTGACAGCTCCTTTCTTATTAAGATATACATTAGCAAGACATGTATTGCTGTTACCCAAATTCAGTGTTTCCCAATTTTTGGCTTTAGGACTTCAATTCCCAGAAGTCTAAGTCAATTCCCCAACTGACTTAGGCTTCTGGGAATGGGAGCCTCCCAGTGTTCCGCAGAACATAGTTTGGGAAATGCTGCACCTAATTAGTATTCTCTTTGCAGGCGCACCCCCCAAAGAAAGACTCAGACACCGGTATATGGATAAAGGCATTGGGCCACTTTTATTGAATAATGCCCTAGTCCGAATTATAACTTTCAATTGGTACTCATCCAATTATAATTCTTAAGGCAAGCAGGCCGCAGTAACACTGGTAAGGTTCCTCCCAAAATTGCCAACGGCAATTGGCTACAATGTATCCATTTGTATCAATTTGTTTGTTGACACAAACAAATTGTTGACCGTAGTCAATAAACTATCTACTGACCCCACCCTCTGACGTGTATCCGTCAAATCACGGGGTGATGCATGCTGAAAAGCTCCTGCCATCACCCCTTGCCTGGTTCGTCGTTGACCGGTCAACATTATTACACCTGTACCTGTCTAAGTGTTGGCCAGTCAATTGCGAACCTGCCGGATACCTATGGGTCATAAATATTTACCTTACCAGTGCTACCCGCCACACGGGGAGGCGTCCATGATGACTCACCCCCCCCAAGACCGTCAGCTCAGTCGCCAGGCCTGCTTGCACCACACCCAGAACGAGGTACATACCTCCAGCCGACAGGTGGACCCCTTCCCCTGCCTACCGGCAAAATTTTTGTAAGCCTATCCTCAGGTGTCCAATGGCTGTCTCCCAGCCATGCTCAGCAAGGGACTGAGCAACAGCCCTGTCCACTGACTGCCGGATCAGTCCGAACCACGGAGATCCACGTCTCCCCTAGAATTGGTGTCTCGGCACGATGGTAGACCATAGCGACTGTGTGTAAGCCATACGTGCTAAAAACGCCAGGTCACAGCCCCTCGACAGTTTAGTAACAGCAGTGATCCATATAAGATCGTTGCCGCCGAGGTGCCTATTAAGAACATCGGGCGGTCCAGCATCCCTGATGGACATCAGGAATGGCAACAGTTCCCACCCCCTTGTGCCGCGCATACCATACCATCGCATACGTGCGGATGCACACAGCCCAAGTTGGGGTCCACTCTCTGTCGCCGCAGCATATACTGCTGCCCAGTGTACATAGCTGCGGCCCACCAGCCCCACTGCCACTGGTGTGTAGAGACACACAGGATCTGTAAAAGAGGAGAAGAGGTTAAGGTCATAACTAGGTACTCGTACAGTGAAGGCACGTAATATAAGAAATTGCGTGTACACGCATGTCGGCCTCCGAGTACTCCAAACGTAGCTGCAATGAACGCGATGCCTATCCTAAATAAATGGGTGCCAAAATGGGCCCCCACACCGCGAAGCGCGGCACCGGTCACCCTCCATCACATTACTTCGGCAAGGGTAGACCTATCCTGGTGGCAGAAAAACAGGCTGGGGCACGCAGCAAGCACTGTCGAAAATTCATGTAGGGCACCAACCGGACAGACGTCTCCAATAAAACTACGTAGCAGTCTAACTCCGCTGCCTACGCCTTGCTGAACAACCTGTGAGGACTGTATCCCCACTTGAGCCCACTCATGTGTGACAGAGACATCGTCGAGTTCCAGTGCCCTACGAGACACATCCGCCTTACACAGGTGATACCAACTCTGGCACCCACACACTGATGCGGAGCCCTCCAAAAAGGCTACCGTGGTAGCTGCGTGGCCAAGAGCCACCTCACACCTATCTGAACATAAGTAATGCCAGCCTCGTGCAAGGTGGGTCAAAAAACCTGGGAACTAGGGTGATGCGTGTACGGGCGGCGGACACGTTCCCATGCCCGCCCCTCCCAAACACGACGCATGAATGCATGGTGATACGGCTTACGCGTGCGAGGTGCCCATGACATGCCCGGTTCGCCTCTCCTCGCCAAAAGTCCGAAATCGACCGGGAGCGGCGAGTGGAACTCCTCTGCTTCCGGAGGAAGGCCCGGAACCGGGGGATCTGCGGGCGGGAGAAAGCAGCAGCAATGTCGTTATTAATACCTGGAACATGTCTGGCTCAGAACAGCACATTTAGGCGTAGGCTTCTCAAAAGAAATAGACAAACTAATGTCATAACCCTGGGGGATTTGCATGTCTGGGTGTTGACAATATGCACCACTGCCGCATTGTCACACCTAAATTGGACCACTGAGTAGGCCCACTCATCGCCCCATAGCATCAGTGCTCCCCAAAATGGGGAGAAACGCAAGGAAGATAAGATCGCGGAGGCGATCCGTGCACCCACCCCCAGAGTAAACCCCCATAAGTCAGGGAGCCAGAGGTATCCGACCGTACTTGAAATCTAGGGCAGACCATCAGGTCTGATCTCCAGGAAGAGACCCCGTTAAAACCCAGGAGTAATTTGAGCCAGACCAGAGGGTCCACCCGTATGCCCCTGATCAGCCGGACCTTGTGTCAACATTGCAACAGGCCAGCCATGGCGTCACACAGGCGCCTGGCCAATGCTCTGCCGGACGGAACCACCCTGCAGGCAGAAGTAAGGTGGCCATGAAGTAACTGCAGCTCACAAGGGGACACTTTGGGTTTGGCAATCAATGCCAAAAATCGCCGCGCAGATCCAAGCCACCTTTTTCATGGTTAACCCGGATGCCCACGCGACAGAGTCAATTTAGAAATGTGAGCTTAGTAGCTGGGCCCTCGGTCTATTCAGGCGCCAAGGGGACACCCAGTTCCCACTTGAGTGTCTGAAATGAAATGAGGAGACGCATGCACGTGTCCAAGCCCCGTTCACCCCCGAACCAAAAGAAAGGCCCACTGAATGAAAATCCCGAATCGTTTGAGTGCTGAACATGTATTAGGTCAGTCAGAAGGTGTTGGCCTTATCTAAGTAAAATTCCCCTCGGGACCTAAAAACCCAATAGCTGCATATCCATTGGGTGCACTGGCAATAATCTGAAATCTGAGTGCATATCGCACTGTGCCCGAACAGCACCAGGACTGGGTGAGCGTGCCACCCATAGGGGCCGAACCAACTACGAGTACCTGACTGAGCGAGGTCATCAGGAATGGCATCCCTGAATGGATAACCCACAGGGTAAGCTAAATGGAGGATTAAATGACATTCACCCCGGTCCTAGCTCGGTACGAGCCTCATAGGGGAGACAGTCGACTTAGGAAAGGTGGTTCCAAGAAGGGCCCTGCTACTCTCATAGCCCCAACTCCCTCAGCTGCACAGTGGAGCCCCCTCTTCGTTACCCTTCAAGGGAACCAGATTAGTAGTATCCTGGGACCCTTAACACTCCTGAATGGAATACAAAAAGCTCAATGGAAAACCCTCCAGCAGGTACCCCGCCCCATCCCCTCTTGGATGAGCTGATTGCCATCTCTCCCACCTGAGTACACCAATTGGGGAGGGGGGGAGCTTTGTCAAGGCTAGTTCTTTAGACGGAGCTCTGATCACCCCTGTGCACCCCTACCTCTGCCCCGTAACCAACCAACCCGCGTGCACGCGGAGGCGGCGTAAGGGCCGGCGCAAAAGGTGACACCAAGTCGGTAACGACACTAGCGCTTAGCACACACATTGCCAGCTGAGCAGGTCGAACACAGCAGGCGGGCTGGAACCCCCTGCCCGACCAGTTAGCGTGGAGCCTGTGTCTGAGCAGCCCGCTGCTCAGCATGACCACCATGGTACCTATCACCAGGCACCAGTCACGTGGGAGTGATGTACACGAGCACAACTGCTGACAATGCTCATCCCACCTCCTGTCAGGGTATAGAGCCACCCTCATCCGCATTCCTCACCGTAAGCCAACTGCTATGGGCCCATCCAGTCAACCATCGCCCTGTAAATCTTAGCGATGGATGGAACCATCAGGATGTCCCAATCAGGCCGGGCCCTGCGGCATACCACCATATATACAAGGTATGCCGCCAACCTGTTGGCCTAAGGTGTGCGGTGGCTCACGATGATGGGACAGCTCTTTGTCTCAGTCGTCCTGTCCCTCTCTCTCCTCCGCAGTGGGCTCACAGTTCAATAGGGAGAATATCCACATGTCCCCCTCCAGCCCTTACCCCTCATGACCTGCGGCAAATAATCATCCAGGGGCAAGTAATTACCAGCCGTCGGCAAAGCCATCAATGGCACATTCTGTATAAAGGGCATACGCAGGAGGACCCGGACCGCCCCTGCGATGCTCGGCACTGTCCCGGGGGCGGACACCCCCCTGCATGGTGGCTTACTCCGGCCGGACAGCTCTATGTCTCTGTCATCCTGTCCATCTCTCCCCTCCTTAGTGGGCTCTCGGTTCATAGGGAGAATATATCCACGTACTCCCCCCGCCAAATCTTTTCCCTCGTGACCTGGGACAACTGATCACCAAGGGGCAATGAATAATCAGCCATCAGCAAGGCCGTCACCGGCACATTAGGTACCCAGGGCATACGCAGTGGGACCTGGACAGCCCCTGCGATGCCCGGCACTGGCCCGGGGGTGGAAACCCCCACCCCCAACGTTGCACCAGTATGGAACCAAGGGGCACTGGGATAGGGTGGCAACTGATGCCCACTCGCCTCGACATGACGAGGCCATGGCCACTGAACCCCACCATTGGAAGTGGACTGTGATGTGGGTGCATTAACTTGAACCTGATACTCACTAGTTGCACCCCCGTGAGCCGCCCCCACTGGGGGTTCCGGCCCACGGCGGGCGTCGGAGCTTGCGACCGGAATCGAGCTCTGGGGCCGCACCTGACCACTCTCCTGCTGTAGCTCTGGCCGAACAGGGAGCTGTGAGACACCGGCCGGGGTAGGCCGGAGCGTCTCCAGCAGCTCAACCCGGCTAGCCGCTTGCTGCAGTGTGGCGGCCATTGAGGTAGGCGGAGGACCCAAAGGTGCCCCCACAGCAAATGAAGGGCCACCAGGCACGGGGTTGTGTGCCATTCCTAAGGATGCCTCGAGCACAGCTAAACGCGTTAGCAATGCATCGACTGCCACAGATCCCCCAGTATAGAGTGGGCCGGCTGGGCCGGACGGCCCACCAGGCATTGGACCAGGAACCTCGGTATGAGAGCCCTGGCCCGAATAGGGCCATGCCCAAAACTCCGGCCCATGAGGGGCCGGAGGTGGAGCGTGCTGTGCCCCAGCACCGGACCCACCCCCGCTGCCCGGGCCCATGGCCGGTAGCTGCAGGCCGAGGGCCGAAGCCCCAGAAGGGCCAGACGAAGGCTGACCGGCCGAGGGCCAAGCAGCCTGCATCGCCCCACCGGTATCGGTGGGTGTAGAGCCCTGGCGCGTGGGCGCAGCCCTGGTCCTCTGACCCGAGGGCTGGCCCCGCGCAGGGCCAAAAGTCATCCCCATGGGCCACGGCTTCGACGCCGAGGCCCTCCGTTTGGGAGGCATATCGGAAGGAGCAGGATCCCTTTCCAGGGATCGAAGAGCACAAAAAGGCACAGAGGAGCCAGCAAGCCAAGGCTCCGTGCGAAATCCTTCCTTCCCAGCCGGGAAGGACCAAGGGGGAAACAAACAGCGACGGAGAAAACTTCTCCTCTCCGTCGCTATTTCTAAAATGGCAGCTCGGCTGCCTCGTGGCCACCCCTTTTATAGAGGGGTGGCCACGCCCCCTAACTCACCCGGATGTCTGCGTCCAGGTGGGGGCCCCCCGCAAAGAGCGCGGCGGCCATTTTGGCACCGCGCTTTCATTTTCAAGTGGATCTGAGAGTGTAACTCAATCATAGAACACATGCTTTGTACAGAGAAAATTGCTGATTTTTCTTAGGTAAAGATGGAAAGAACTTTCATATTGAAAGTCTAGCTTGACCCTGCCAGTTACTTGTCTTCTTAAGTCAAAAAGACTTAATAGATTTTAGAAGATGCAGAATCAGAATGCTCCCATCAGTTTTCAAGCCATAAGCTTCATTTCTTATGAAGCTTGGCTCATTCTCAAGCACTTGCCCATGCTTCTTCACTAATGTTTTATTGGAAGCTACATTTAAATGCTGAATCTTTATTTAGTAGCGAACTACTACTGGTGTGAAGGGAAGAATGAGGTTGAATGCTAGCACACATCCTGTCTCATTAAATGAGATAATTTGCTGTGAGCTTGGTCCATGAAGACAATGTTGAGACTCTTTATGTATTTGTGAGAGCACAACTTTAGTATCTGACTGTTGAGTTTCTGTCTTCTGACCACTTCCCAGGAACCACAGCATAACTCCCCCGACCCCAGAAGTGGCAGAAGTGGTGGGAGGAAACATGCCTCCAGCCCGCTCAACTGTGTGAGGGGGGCATGACCGTCCCACAGTGCAAAAAGGTTGTGAACCCCTGCTCTAAATGGATGATACTTGTTAAACACATTGCATGTTTCTCCTTATTAGGGGTAAACGACAATGCTCACATAACGTGTGGTGAATATGTTAGGTACGGCAAATATTAATGCAATTACTGGGAACAATTCAATACATTTCTTAAACCAATTTAAATATCATTGGGGGGGAAACACAAGCTTCAGCCTTCATGTTCTTGGTTTTATTCTTAATGGAATCCTATAATTGGAAGAAGTCTAATAGTTAATCTAAACCCCAACCTCTTCAAATGAGCTGAAACCTAAATTTATTATTTATGTGTTTGTTACATAAGGTATATATAAATTATACATATTTTTCCAGCAAGCTCTAGACAATATTTATGGCTTTCCTTCTCCCCACTTAATGCAATTCAAAAATTAGCCTGCAAGATTCAGATTTTCTTCCTAGAATGCAAAGGATTGGCAATAGATCCCAAAAAGGCACAGAGCCAGAAAAAGAGTGAATTGTTGAGTGTTACTCACTGAACTTCCATGGCTTCAATGCAATCTGAATATGGAATCCCCAAGTTCCAGTACAACACTAACCACCAACCTCACTGGCATGCCAACACCTCCCCAACAGAAAAAGCTTTCTTCAATTGTCAAGATCCTGTTGCTCAGTGTTGTAAATTGCACTTCTTCATCTTATTTTATAAGTGTCATACCTGAATCCAAATTTTGGCTACCATTATGGCGATCAGTCATGAAGATTGTCCTGAGAATACAATGCAGTGGTCTTCCGCAAGGCAGTGTGACACCACTCATCCAGTTCTGTGAGTCACTTTCTGGTCCTGAGCCCTTTTGGCACACAAAGTCTTCATCAGCCCCAGGCTGCCCTCCATCAAGATGGATTGAAATGGGATTTAATCCACTTGGGGACCAGCACCCTTCCTTGTGGATTTCACCACCCAAAACCATTAGTCCTCAGGGCTATATGGCTAGTTATCTGCCACCTGATGATAAATGTTGACTCACTGGCAGTATGGTCTATTCTCAATTGCACTAGAGTAGGCTTATTGAACAAAATGTGGCAAGTAATTAAAGAGATGGGAATACCAAAACACCTTATATGCCTCATGAGAAATCTGTACATGAGTCAAGAAGCAACAGTTAGGACAGAACACGGAGTGACAGAGTGGTTTGGAATAGGAAAAAGAGTAAGACAAGGCTGTATTTTGTCAGCTTGCTTCGTCAACTTATACACAGAGCACATACAGGTGAAACTCGGAAAATTAGAATATCATGCAAATGTTCCTTCCGTTCAGTAATGCAACTTAAAAGGTAAAACAAATATATGAGATAGACTCATTACATGCAAAGCGAGATAGTTCAAGCCTTACTTTGTTATAATTATCAATCAATCAAATTCTTTATTACAGCCCAAGGTCAGTGTTACAATATCACAAAATCAAGCTGCTTGACACAAGTGAGGCAACCTAATAAAACTATCACAAAATCATGAACACTAGATTATTTATACAATAGCAACATATAACCAGAATTTCAACGGTTGTTATTTCTATGTCCTGCAAACATATTCTATGACAGTCAAGTTGTAATTTGAGAGCATTTTCCTTATTCCTTTGATTTTATCTTGCCTTTACGAATACAAGTTACATACCATGCGAATCTAGCGACTGCTATCATCTATCTTGCCCTTCAACCGATAAAAGAATATTCAGTGTCCTGACTTTATTGTTAGACTTCAAGTTTGGGAAAACACTAAAAAGGTCTCTCCTGGGTTTATTATATAGGGGACACTCTAGCAGAACATGCTCAGAGGTTTCTATCATATTTAACTCATATGGGCATAAACGCTCGAGTGCTGGGACTTTCTTAAAGAAATCCTCCCTGTAGGAGGAGGGAAGCATGTTATACCGAATAAGTGTGAAGGAACATCTATGATCCAGATTTCTTATTAAAGACAAGTATGCTAAGGGCTTAGCAACATTGAAAGTTGATCTACCAAACAATGGGGAAACTAGTTTACTTAAATCATTTTGGCGATGTATATCGAGTATTCTTTGTTTTATTAACTCTCTAGCATGAATAGATCCTAAGGAAAGAACATAAGGTTTTGAAATGCCATAAATGGTTAGTGTTCTTTCAAGAGAGCTAATCCATGGGGGCATCCAAGGGTCAGACATCACCAGTTTGAGTAAGCCAGATGGGGCAAACAGAATTCTTATCCAACAATTAGCCACATTTACTAACAGTCTCACTTGCACTTACTTTGTTATAATATTGATGCTTATGTCTTACAGCCTATGAAAACCCCATAATCATCCCATAATCATCACATAATCTCATGTACGCTGTATGCCATGATCATCACAATTATAACAAATTAAGGCATGACATCTCTAGTGAGTCTATCTCATATATACGTTTCACCTTTTAAGTGAAATGAATGGACATTGGAAGCGTGGCGCCAAAATGGCCGCCGCGCTCTTTGCGCCCCCCCCACCGGACGAAGCCATCCGGATAGTTAGGGGCGTGGCCAGCAACCTAATGAAAGGGCTGGCCACGAGGCAGCCGTGCTGCCATTTTGGCGAAGCGACGGAGCGGAGAAGTTTTTTCCTCTTACCTCCGTCGCTCGTCTCCTTCCAGGGGAAGCCTTTTCGGGCAGCTTTTTTCTTTTCTTCGGCTTCCTAGCTACTCAGCTATGACCTCTAAGAAGAAGGCAGCTGCGAACGTGGCTCGATCGGCGCGGAGGCGTCAGCCGGGTCGGAGGACCGCGACTGCGCCCGCCCAGCAGCCACCTTTAGCGGAGCCCACCGGGACCGGTGGGATGGGATCGGTGGCGCCTTGGCCCGCTGCGCGGTGCGCGCAGGCTGCCCCGGACGGGGCCTCGGCCCTTGGCCCGCAAACAGCGACCACTGCCCCCGGCATGGTCCGTGCGCCTGGGCCCTCTTGCCCGGGCGCACAGTTCCCAATGGGGGGAGTGAGCCACGGGGGGGTGGTTAGGTTCCCTGCCTTGGCAGGGCGTGCCCACGGCTCCACAGGGGCCGAGCATGGGCTCTTGGCCTTATCTGGCCCCTGGGGCCCAGGGATCTGGACAGGTACCCGTGACTTATGGGCCGGCTGCCCATTTGCCCCCTGTCGGGGCTGGGGCCTATGTTAACGTGGAGGCCCTTCTGGCCCGTGTAGCGGCCCTTGAGGCATCCTTGGCGAGGGCCAATCAAGCGGGGGCGTCTCTCGGATTCCAGGTTGACCCTTTGGCTGCCGAACAGCGGCTGCCGACGGGTCGGGTTGAGCTGCCTGAGGCGCGCGGGCCGGTGGCGGCCACTGCCTCGCAGCTCCCCACTCAACAGGTGCAGCAGTCTGGTGCTGGTCTGGCCCCGTCGACGAGCTCAGCTTCGGTCGTGAGCTCCGACGCCCCCAGCGGGCCGGAACCCCCGGTGGGGGCGGCCCGTGGGGGTGCATCGGGTGAGTATGCAGTTCAAGCTAGTGCACCCACACAACTGACTTCCCTGGGGGGGGGGGCTTTCCAGTGGCCATGGCCTCGCACGGGTGGCCCGGCGGTCCAATTGCCCCTGGCCCACCCGGCAACTTCATCCCTGACCCAGGGCCCGGGTTGGGGTGGCACCCCCTATGCGGTAGGGAATGTGTTGGGGATCCCCGGGCTGGTGCAGGCCCCCTTTGCTTTGCCCGCAGTTCCCTCTGTGCCGGTGTTGGCATTGCCGACAGCAGGGTATTCCTTGCCCCTGGGGGACCATCTGGCCCAGTCCACCAAGGAAAAGATCTGGCGGGGCGAGTACGTAGACATCTTCTCCCTTCTTAATAGGGAGCCAACCAAGGAAGAGAGGGAAGGGCTGGACGAGAAGGATAAGGAGCAGGCACGTCGTCGTAAGCCGCCACGCACGTGGGCAAATTGGTTGCCAGCGTACCTAATTTACATGCCCGTTTACCTCAGAGCTAGGCCGGATTTGGCCATCCCTATGGTCCAGTATCTGGACAACATTTACTGGGCTATGGTTGACTTCCCGGGTCCGTCGTGGCTGGCTTACGACGAAGAATTCCGCATGAGGATTCCACTGCATCCAGAGATGAGGTGGGATGAGCCCTGCCAGAAGCTGTGGCTTCTGTATATGACCCCCACGCGCCCGGCGCCTGGGGAGAGATACCATTGTGGACATGCGGTCCAATGTGCGGTCCCGGTGCAAGTTCCCCGCCAAGTGGCGGGGCAGGGGGTTCCAGCCCGCCTGCTGTGCTGGACCTTCTCGTCCAATGGTTCTTGCAACAGGAAAAATTGCAAGTACAAGCATGAGTGCCCCTCTTGTTCTGGCCCCCATGCTGCCTCCGCCTGTCCCAGGCCGGGAGGATTCAGGGGCAGGGGTAGGGGCGGACAAGGGGCAGGTAGGACTGCCGCAGAGGGAGCGGGTCCACCAAAAGGCCCCCTCCCCAATTAATGTTGACATGCTGGAGCGTTGGCTCGCATTGTACCCGAAGAGAGCAGATGCAGTGTACCTCCTTCAGGGTTTTCAACTGGGGTTTTGTATTCCTTTCACGGGGGATAGGTCACCGCAAGACGCACCCAACCTTTTGTCACTTAGAGGAAGGGAGGAGGTGGCTGCCGCCAGCATTAATAAGGAGATTGATGCGGGCAGGGTCGCTGGCCCTTTTCCCGCGCCCCCGTTCCCCAACCTTAAAGTGTCTCCTCTAGGACTAGTGCCCAAGAAGTCCCCGGGCGAGTTCCGCCTGATTCATCACTTGTCCTACCCAGGCGGTCACTCGGTCAATGATGCTATCCCTGATGACCTTTGTTCGGTCAGGTATACATCCTTCGATCAGGCATTGCGCATGGTGCGCTCTTGTGGCCCGGGTGCACTATTGGCTAAGTGTGACATTAAGTCGGCTTTTCGTCTCCTGCCGGTGCACCCGGGTAACTTTGAGTTGCTGGGTTTCAAATTCCGGGGTGAATATTATTTTGACAAAGCCATGCCATTCGGCTGTTCCATATCCTGCTTGGCTTTCGAGCGTTTCAGTACATTCCTGCAGTGGGCATTTGTCCGTAGGTCAGGGTCTCGGTCTGTAGCCCATTACCTGGATGACTTTTTGTTCGGGGGTGAACGGGGCTGGGACACGTGCACACGTCTCCTCAATACATTTCAGACGCTAATGGAGGAACTTGGTGTCCCTTTAGCGCCCGAAAAGACCGAAGACCCGTCTAATAAGTTAGTATTCCTGGGGGTGGAGATTGACACGGTAGCGCAGGCGTCTAGGTTGCCGGGAGACAAGGTGTCAAGGATAGTGGCCCTTATATCGGACTTGCTGGCTAAGCGCAAGGCATCCCTCCGGGAACTGCAGGTGCTACATGGACACCTTAATTTCGCTTGCAGGGTGGTTGCACCTAGCAGGGCATTTGCTCGGCGCTTGTGCGACGCCATGGCAGACTTATCCAGGCCCCATCATAGGGTGAGATTGACACGGGGCATCAGGGCAGATATGCACATATGGCTCCAGTTCCTGAGGGAGTTCAATGGGGTCTCATTTTGGAGGTCCGACCTCCTGGCTTCACCTCACTTTCAGATTCAGTCTGATGCCTCGGGATCCCTTGGTTATGGGATGTACTTCAATGGGAAATGGGCCTATGGTGGATGGCCACCAGCCTGGTCAGGCACGGGTCGCCTGAGGGATCTCACATATTTGGAATTTTTTCCCATACTGGGGGCTTTAATGCTATGGGGTGAGGAGTGGGCCAACTCTGTGGTGCATTTCTGGTGTGACAATGTGGCCATTGTCCACATTGTCAACTCACAGACCTCTAAATCTCCCAGGGTCATGGACCTCGTGCGCCAGTTTGTATTGCGCAGCCTGCGCCTCAATGTACTGTTCAGGGCCAGGCATGTCCCGGGGGTGAATAATGATATTGCTGACGCTTTGTCCCGCCTGCAGATCTCCCGGTTCCGTGCCTTGGCCCCGGATGCGGAGGAATTTCCCTCGCCACTCCCGGAGGAGATATGGACCTTTGGCAAGGAGAGGTGAACCGGGCGATCGGCATGTCGCTGGCGCCACGCACGCGTAAGGCGTATCACCACGCGTTGGTTTCCTTTCAGACTTTCTGTACCCAATCTCGACTGCCAGATACCTGGCCGATCCCAGTGGCCCACCTCCTTTGTTTCATGGTTTACCTGCACGCCCAGGGCCTTGCACCCCGCACCATAGCATCTAGGCTATCAGCGCTGGCTTTCATGGCCAAGGTGGGAGGTCATGTGGACAGTACCGCTGATTTCCGTGTGAGACACGTTTTGTAGGGGTGGGTGCGGGAACGTGGGCGTAGCCTGGACGACCGCCACCCAATTTCCCCGGGGGTCCTTACCCAACTGGCATGGGGCTGGCATGACCTATGTTTCGATAGGTATGAGGCAGCCCTGTTTCATGCGGCTACAACGGTGGCCTTTTTTGGAGCGCTCCGCATCAGCGAGCTTGTGATGCTGTCTAAGGCGGATGCAAGTCGTAGGGCACAGGAACTCGAAGATGTCTATGTTTGCAATAATTGGGCTCAGTTGAGGATACGCTCCTCTAAAACAGATCAGCACGGCGTAGGCAGTGGTGTAAGACTGCTACGATGTTCCTTGGCAGACATCTGTCCGGTTGGTGCCCTACAGGAGTTCCTTGCAATGCGTGGCACGCACCATGGCCCGTTTTTCTGTCACCAAGATGGGTCTCCCCTCACTAAATTTCAATTTTGGAAGGTGACTGGGAAGGCACTGGCTAGTGTGGGCCTCCCTGGGGCCCGTTACGGCACCCATTCGTTTAGAATTGGGGCGGCCTCTACTGCGGCTGCTTATGGGTACTCCGGGGCTGACATACGCAGCATGGGGAGGTGGGGCTCACAGTGTTTCCAGTTTTATGTTCGCCCACTCCCACCGTGAGTACCGTTTTAGTCACCACACATCTCTTCCTTCCCTGTTTTTTCCCTTGACAGACCCTGGGTGTCGTATCACACCGGTGACAGTATGGCTGGTGGGCCATAGCTACGTGCACAGGGCAGCGCGTTACGCTGCGGCGACAGATTGGGGACCCCGACTGGGACTGGGTGCATACGCAAGTCTCACATGGTATGGTAAGCCCGGTATGTTGTGGCGGGAGCTCTTGCCATTCCTCTTTTCGGCAAGGAATGTTGACCCGCCCGACATTCTGATCATACACCTTGGGGGTAATGACTTGGGACAGGTCACTGGCTTATCGCTGAAGCATGCGATTTGCGGTGACCTCGCCTACTTACATTATGTATGGCCCGCCACAACCCTTGTTTGGTCAGATATGGTCCCACGGCACGCTTATAGGGGAGGCTTTGACCTTCAGGCCCTGGACCGCGCTAGGCGCATGGTGAACAGGGCTGTGGCCCGATTCCTTTCGACCAAGGGCTGGGGGCGGGTCAGTCCTCATCCCGCCATCAGTTTGCAAAATTATGGCCTTTATTCAGGGGACGGGGTCCATCTGTCGCGAGGAGGTATGGACCTCCTGCTAGGCGATTGGCGAGCAGGCCTGTCGACCGAGCTAGCGGTCTTGGGGGGGGGGGCGTCGAGCCTTTATTGAAGCCTCTCCGGGTGGCGGGTAGCACTGGTAAGGTAAACATTTATGACCCACAGGTATCCGGCAGGTTCGCAATTGACTGGACAACACTAGATAGGCATAAGTTGTTTAAACGTTGTCCGGTCAACGACAAACCAGGCGAGGGGGTGATGGTTACAACTAGACAGCTGGCATCACCCCCTGATTTTACGGATACATGTCAGAGGGTGGGGTCATTAGTTAGATATTGACTACGGTCAACAATTTGTTTGTTGTCAACAAACAAATTGATACAAATAGATACATTGTAACAATTGCCGTTGGCAATTTTGGGTGGTACCTTACCAGTGTTACTTCGGCCTGCTTGCCTTAAGAATTATGATTGGTCGTTTTACCAATAGAAATTTATAATTTGGACTAGGGCATGAATCAATAAATGTGGCCCAATGCCGTTATCCACTTTCATTTGTGTCTGAGTCCATTATTGGGGGGGTGCGCCTGCAATGGAAGCGTGGCGCCAAAATGGCCGCCGCGCTCTTTGCGCCCCCCCCACCGGACAAAGCCATCCGGGTAGTTAGGGGCGTGGCCAGCAACCTAATAAAAGGGCTGGCCACGAGGCAGCCATGCTGCCATTTTGGTAAAGCGACGGAGCGGAGAAGTTTTTTCCCCTCCACCCCCTCCCTAGTTAACAGTGTGATTTCTTGGTCGCTTCGGGGCCGGGTGGGAATTTTTGGCTGGGACTCGCAATTGGCCCTTGGGTCCTGGCTTTTTTGCCCATCCCACACTGTTGCTATGGTTTGATATAGGGGTTTGTTCTGTGCTGTTGTTGACTTTGGTCACATGGGCGGGTAGCACTGGTAAGGTAAACATTTATGACCCACAGGTATCCGGCAGGTTCGCAATTGACTGGACAACACTAGATAGGCATAAGTTGTTTAAACGTTGTCCGGTCAACGACAAACCAGGCGAGGGGGTGATGGTTACAACTAGACAGCTGGCATCACCCCCTGATTTTACGGATACACGTCAGAGGGTGGGGTCATTAGTTAGATATTGACTACGGTCAACAATTTGTTTGTTGTCAACAAACAAATTGATACAAATAGATACATTGTAACAATTGCCGTTGGCAATTTTGGGTGGTACCTTACCAGTGTTACTTCGGCCTGCTTGCCTTAAGAATTATGATTGGTCGTTTTACCAATAGAAATTTATAATTCGGACTAGGGCATGAATCAATAAATGTGGCCCAATGCCGTTATCCACTTTCATTTGTGTCTGAGTCCATTATTTGGGGGGGGGGGTGCGCCTGCAATTGCACGATATTCTAATTTTCCGAGGTTCACCTGTAATGTGCAATGCAGGGTTGGACAAATCACAAGTTGGGATCAAAATTGTTGGGAGAAACATCAACAACTTGAGATACACAGATGTCACTACCCTAATGGCAGAAAGTGAGGAAGACCTAAAGAAGCTGCTGCTTAGGTTGAAAGAAGAGAGTGCAAAAGCTGGCTTGAGACTCAACATCAAGAAAACCAAGATAATGCCAACAGGCCCTATCAGTCCCTGGAAAATAGATGTGGAAGAAGTAGAAGCAGTGACAGACTTTACTTTCTTAGTATCCAAGATCACTGCAGATGGAGATTGCAGCCATGAAATAAAAGACAACTGATTCTGGGGAGATAAGCTATGAGAAACCTGGGGAACATAGTTAAAAGTAGAGACATCACCTTGCAAACAAAAATTCACATAGTCAAAGCAATGGTATTCTCGGTGGTAATGTATGGTTGTGAGAGCTGGACCATTAGGAAAGCTGAGAGCAGAAGAATAGATGCCTTTGAAATGTGGTGTTGGAGGAGAGTTTTGAGTGTACCCTGGACAGTGAGGAGAACAAATAGGTCTATTCTAGAAGAAATCAACCCTGACTGCAAATTAGAAGGTCAAATAGTAAAGATGAATCTAAAATACTTTGGACTTCCAATGAGAAGAGAGGATTCACTTGAAAAAGCCTTGATGCTGGGAAAGGTAGAGGGCAGAAGAAGAAGGGGGCAGCCAAAAATGAGATGGCTAGATGGTATTGTAGATGCAATGGACACAAAGCTGGGCAGGCTGAAGAGGATGGAGGTGGATAGAGGTGCTTGGCAGGTAATGGTCCATAGGGTTGCAAAGGGTCTGAATCGACTGTGCCACTGAACAACAAACAAAGGCTTATTGAATCAATGAGGACTTAATGAATCAACTCTTCTAGAAGTTCTATTGATTCAAATTGACCTACTATGACTTACTCTACTAAAGTTGCAGTTAGAGTAGGCTTGTTTGAATCAATGGAAGATGACTCACTAAATCCCCATTGAATAGGCCTACTGCAGTGTGATTTACTATACTAAGAAGCAAAATTTTAAAGTTCTATGTCATGTAATGTTTCATAGCTGAAAACTGACATTTTAACAGATAGCGAGTGATCATGGCCTGACAGCTAAGCATGCCAGAAGCATGTACAACTGAACACATGATGAATGTCATTGTTTATGATTGCAACGCTTTCATTGTTGTTGGACTGCAAATCTAATAATCCCTCACCTTTAACTATGTTCAGTATAGCTCATAAAACCTGCAGTCCAACAATCTTTGGAGAAATATATGCTATCCTGTACTCTCCTGTAGAAGAGGAGGATCAGAGGATTCAGAGGTATAAGGCTCAAGCTCACAAAAAGAACCAACAATGCATTGTCTGACTAGACTGTCCACTTCACCACCTTAATTACTTACAGTAATTGAGTGCTTGCAATTTAGAAGAGATTATTATATTTTTAACATATTTTCCTCACTAAGGAAGGAAATGGAACTCTCAAATGTACAGCTAGAAAACTTAAATGCTTCATTTGTTTCTGATCATAGCAGAATAAATGTCCTAACTCTTGAGTTCTCTAAACATAAACTAACTCTGTCCACAGTCACCATATATTCACCATGGTCCCATTCTTGGACTACAGCCTGGAACATAGCATTGCACAAGTTGCTTCTGGACAAGCTAAAGAATACATAACCAAGATCACACTGAAGAAAGAAAAAGTTTTCTCACTATATATCAACTCTGCAAATATAAGACATATATCAGCACCACAAGTAATTACTAGATTTTTTAAAGGATTGAAATAAAGGATCTATATATATGCTTAAAATTTATTTGATCCTTAACTTGATCTACCACAAGTAAGGTAGAATTTCTTATCCCCTGTTCCCAGTCTTGCCAGTGAATCATCACTTTATACTTCTCCACTATTTCCACACCAGAAAATTATGATCTTATAGAGTATGAAATGATAGGCAGAGCCATAACTCTTTTTAATTTGGGGATGGTGCCTAGATTTAAGGAGAGCTTTTGAGAAGGAGGTCTATGCCCTTTAGCAGAATGAATTTTGCAAAAAGTTAAATCTTAGCCCTTTCAGCAGATAGAAAAAGGAAAATTCATTGTTGTGTATTTTGCTTGGAGGAGGGAAGGCAAGCGTTTTTCACTTCATTGCACAATATCTGAACACAGCCTGAAAAGCCCTGATGGTGCAGTGATCAAACTGCTGTACTGCAGCAAGAACATTGAGTTTGATCCTGATGGGAATCAAGGTTGACTCAGAAATTCTGGCTGGCCCTGCTCATCCATGTTTTGAAATAAAGTTGTCCTAATTTGGGTACAACGCAGGGCTTTTCCCCTGGCCACGCCCACCATACTATGCCCACAATGTGGTAGTAAATTTTTTTGGAGCCCACTACTGCTCGAGGCGTATGTAAGTTGGGGTTTTACTGTATCCAGAAAAAGCACAGATGGGTTAAAGTAAGGGATGGAATTCCAAAAACCCACTAAAAGGAGCAACTGGATGGGTTCTCATGTATATGGAATGAGCAGGCAAAAGTCTGTGACTCTCAATTACCCAGTTATCATCACAATTCAAACCTATTTCTAAAGTGGAGGTAAGCATATTCCCAGTGTTTAACAATTCACATCAATTCTTTATTATTACGGCCAATAGCCAGTTACAGTAAATACAGTTCAAACAGTTAAAACAAACAACTACGAATGGATGCAGCATCCCCGGTGTTTCCATTTCCAACATGTTCAAATAAATATTTGGTGAAGTAGTTACATACAACTCTGGAATTAAAACAATTGTTATTAGCCTATTACATTAAAATTATAAAATAACCAAGGTATATTAGTAAAATCCCAAATTAAAACTGCCCGTTAGTTTGAAAGTGACTATATATATTCCAGTAAACAAGGGCTAATTACCTCTGGGCCTGGAGTTATGATACCATAAAGATGCTGGAATAAGCTTGATATCTGCTTATGGACTATTGTCGTTACACTTGGACATTTTCACTCTGTTTCTGCGCATATAGGTTGTTCTCCATGCAAATCGAGCTACCACTGCTGTCAGGATATTGGACTTATCAGACAATAACTCTCTGAACACTTGGTTGTTTGAGTTTAACAAACATGTCCATTCTGTACAGTTTAAGTAAAAATGACAACAATTTCTATTAAAAGAGAAAACATACCTTCATTCAAAGAGGAACTCTCAGCTAAACTTTGCTGAGAATGGAAATGCAATGTACTTTGTGTGAAAGATTCTGTTCTTTAAGTGGAAGGCATAGACCTGTGTTCAAAACAGTTTGGTACGGGCTGGTTATTTTCACAATATAAGGAAAGATCTTCAAAAGCAGAGTTTAGGGGGTTACTCAAAGGTTCCCATCTGGACTGTCAAGGCAAGAACATCAGCATAAATGAAACTCCCTTGACACTGTCACTGCAGTAATCAAAAGAATGGTTTCCCACAGGGTAGCATCCTTGTACCATTACTTTTTAACATTTAGATTTAACATTTAGAAATGATCAACTGACATTCTCATATGCCAGGAGTTTCTTTTATGCTGATGCTCTTGCCTTGACAGTCCAGAAGGAAATCTTTGAGTGCTCACCTAAACTCTGCCTTCGAAGATCCTTCCTTATAAAAATAACCAGCTGAAACCAAACTGTTTAAAACACAGGTCTATGCCTTCCACTTAATGAACAGAGAAGTAAAGAGGAAACTCCAATTTTGGTCCAAGATTTTGGACCATTGCCCTACCCATCATCTAACTCAAACCCTAATCTAAAAATCTTTGAAAAAATTAGAGTGTTCAATTCTAGCCAGGTTATCCTGCTATGGTAATAGAGTAGACCCAGGGGCAGGATTCTAAATTTTTTACTACCTACTCTGTGGGCATGGTATGGTGGGTGTGGCCAGGGGAAAAGCCCTGCCACCCAAATTAGGACTACTTTATTTCAAATCTTGGATGGGTGGGGCCAGCTGGAGTTTCTGCTACCGGTTCTGGAGAACTGGGGTGAACCTGCTGAATCCCATCACTGAGCAGACCATACTGGCAGCAACTCAATGCCGAATGTCAGTCAGCAGTTAACTAATCTGACAACCTGGCCTTGCGTGCTGAAGTCCACAGGGAAGGGCAATGGTTCCAAGTGGATTAAATCCCACTTGAATCCATCTTGATGAAGGATAGCAGCTTCAACAATACTGGCCTGGGGCTGATGAGGACTTTGCGTGCCAAAAGGGCTCAGGACCAGAAAGTGACTCACTGAACTGGCTCAGTGGTTCGTATGTCACGCTACGATGCGGAAGGCAGATAAAAGGTCACTGAATTATATTCTCAGGACAGTCATCATGGCTGATCGCTATGATGATCGCCAATATTTGGATTCGAATATGGCAGAAGAAGAATCTAAAGAACACTAAAGAGAAAGTTGCTACCAAAAATAACATTTTAAGGAAATTGGTTGGTTCAGACTGGAATACATATCCAAACAAATAACAAGAACAGATCTGTCTCTGTGCTACTCCATGGCAGAATATGCAGTGCAATGTGGTATAAATCAGCACAAGACAAACAACTGTATGTAGCATTTAAAGAATCATGCAAGATTATTACTGGCTTCTTGAAACCCATCCCTATGGAAAAAATCAATTATTTGGATGGCATTATCATCCTGAATGTATGTCAAGAGGTTTTAGCAAATAACAAACAAAATAAGGTAATATAGTATAAAACCCATGCACTTCATGGACACCAAACCTCTAGATGAGGGCTAAAATTGAGGAATAGTTTTCTGAACACCTCTCAAGCTCTAGGAAACTAGAAGAGTCTAGGTGAAACCTATGGAGAGCAAAAACAACAATCCTTCACAAAGGGTTGAATGCCAAAGATTGACTCACACTAGGACAAGATTCTGGATGAAGCTTCTGGAAGTCACTTAACAGACTTTGAAGTAGAGTAGGAAGATCAATGGATAATCAAATAAATGGAGCTACCTGGATAAAGCACAATTTTTCAGTGAATGTAGTAAAATACAATCAATGCCTCATTTATGCGCATGAAATTTATGTGCAAAAATGTGTACAAAAGATGATTTAATAAATGGCCATGATAACACTATTGAAATAGTTTGCTTCTGGTCAATTATAATCTAATCATTTTTACATTTTAATTTATTTGAATTTTATCTATATTTTATATACACCCTTAATTTTACATCATGCAATACACTGATAAAAATGAAGAAAGAAAAACAGTTTACATTATACATTGGCTGAAATCTGTTGTTACACAAATGACCGTTTTAAAATGAGAAATGCTGTAAGTTATGACATTTCTGCAAATATTATCTGGTGCATGCTCTATCATGCAAATCAGTATGCAACAGGTAATGTCTACACAGATTTCTAAATTTAAAGCAATTCTCTTCCACACGTTAAACCATTTGTGTAACTGCATAAAAGTATTTCTCCCACTGTTAAAATTGACTGCAGGAATATAAAGTTGGCCACTTTATGTGCTAACTATGTAGAAATATTTTCTAAACTCATCAGTGTAGTTAATAAATAGAACATATATTGACTTCAGAGCAAGTTTGAAGAAATTATAGTCTTCAATTTGTTGAATCTGATAAAAGTCATATTCTGTCATTTAAATGGCACACTACTTTTTTGACCTGGTGTATTGTTCTTTGCTAAATTGCAAACTTGAGGACATAAGGATAGTTGTCTTTAACTAATTCACATCCACATATAATTCTCTTTTAAGTAAACTACTGAAAGTTGTTATGGGCCAGAAGTCTGGGGAAAAGGAATCAATTTCATGCTATAACACATTATCATATTTACTTAGAAACAGGTGCATCTGACTAGTAATTTCTGCATTTGGTTGCTTACACTTGTAGCTGCTGTTCCCATAGCCATGTATAAAGGAAACCAAACTAAATACATACAGGAAAGACTTGCTCAGAGGTAGGCAATGGGATGTTGTTGGACTTTAGTTTCCAGCATTCCTCATCCAATGGCTATGAGCTTTTTAGTCCAACAACAACATCTGGAAGGCCAGAATTTACCCACTTTGGCATGAACAGAAAAAGAGCGATTATAAATTCTACTAACACAACAAGACAAGGCATGTCTTCTATTTTATTCCACTGAAATAGTGAATATCACAAAGCATTCTATTACATTGAAACAAACAAGAAAAACTAAATATTAAATCTTAAAGCAGAAATATATTTCACATACGTAAATGTCAGATACAATTATTGTGTTGTTAGCAAATGGAGAAACAGTGAGGATAACAGATCTGGAGTAAAAATAAAACGTGTTTTCCAATTCAACTGAGGGCTCAAGCACAGAGCTAAATAAAACAGAAAACCAAATAGCACACATTTCACTCCCTATTTTGAGGTTCTATTTCTATGATCAATTAAACCACAATACTAAAGGGCAACTTAGCATTTTCACATCTAATATGGAATTGCTGATACATTTAATAGGTGATAGTTGGAACACAGAATTATTTTCAGCACCAATGATGTTGTGCATGAGACCCTCAATACAAACTCATGCAATTTGATTCCAACATAAAATGCTTGCAATTTCAATTGACATAGGAGATCCATATACTTCGGTGTCTTAAAGATAATCTAGAATGTAGGAACTTCTCATTAATGAACACATTGTTCAAATTCTTCTTGGGTAAATATCTAACAATCTAGTCCTATAAATGTCTACTCCAAAATCTCACTAAGTCCAACTGGCCTTAGTTGTAGGTTAGTGAATACAGAACTGAAATATAAACAAAATAACCAGTGAAATCTTTTCACATTTGATTGCTTAACACTGGTAAAAAAAAATCCCATTAAGCCCCATTCCCATACCTGTCAACTATCCCAGGAAAAACCCTTATTTTTACCCCTCTTCCCGCCCCATCCCGTTTTATTAATCTTCCCTTATTTTCCCTTATTTTTTTATAAAAAAATCCTGACTGGAGCTGCAGTATGTTTTTCCAGCCACCAGAGGTTGCTGTTTGTGGCTTTTCGCTTGTGGAAAGGGAGAGAGAGAGAAGGTGGTGGGGACTTTTTGTAGTTTCTGTTTCCTTTCCCTGCCAGCCACATGGTCATGGGGAAGCTTCGTTTTTGCTGCTGCTGAGTCTACTTTAGGTGAACAATATATTTCATATATGCAGGGGCAAATGAGTGAGGGGGGGGGGGAGAGAGGGGCAAATCAGTGTGGGGGGAGAGAAGGGGCAAATCAGTGTGGGGGAGAGAGGGGGCAAATCAGTGGGAGAGAGAGGGGGCAAACCAGTGGGGGGGAGAGAGAGGGGCAAATCAATGGGGGAAAGAGAGAGGGGGCAAATCAGTGGGGAAAGAGAGGGGGCAAATCGGTGTGTGGGGAGAGAGAGGGGGCATATCAGTGGGGGAGAGAGAGCGGGGCAAATCTGGGAGAGAGAGAGAGAGAGAGAGAGAGAGAGAGAGAGTAACCCTAGGGGGATGGTTTACTATTCTGCACTTTCTTTGCTTCCCAGGAAAAAAAATTAAAAATGAGAAAGGTAAAGGTTTCCCTTGCTAGAAAGCCAGTCATATCCGACTCTAGGGTTCAGTGCTCATCTCTGTTTCAAAGCCAAAGAGCCAGCGTTGTCTGAGTCTGCAGACGTTTCCGTGGTCATGTGACAGGTATGACTAGACACCAGAGCGCACTGAACGCTGTTACCTTCCCACCAAAGTGATCCCTATTTATCTGCTTGCAATTTCTTGCTTTCGAACTGCTAGGATGGCAGGAACTGGGACAAAGATGGGAGCTCATTCCGTCCTGCAGTACTCGGGAATCGAACTGCTTTACCTTCTGCCTCCCAGTCAGCATCTTAGTCACTTAAACCACTGAGTAAACAAGAAAGAAAGCAAAACAAAAGTCCCCCATGAAGATGGGGAAAGGGTTCTTTGGCCCACAAGCTTTGTGCCCATTGCATCTACAATACCATCTAGCCATCTTATTTTTGGCCATCCCCTTCTTTTGTCCTCCACCTTTCCCAGCATCAAGGCTTTCTCAAGTGAATCCTCTCTTCTCATTTGATGTCCAAAGTACTTTAGCGTCATCTTTACTATTTGGCCTTTAATGAGCAGTCATGGTTGATTTCTTCTAGGATTGACCTATTTCTAACACCACATTTCAAAGGCATCTATTTTTCTGCGCTCAGTTTTCCTAATGGTCCAGTTGTCAAGTATCCTGTATTTGCTGGGAAATCCACCCCCCCTGTCAAGTATTCTGTATTTGCCGGGAAATTTCCACCACCCCTGTCAAGTATTCTGTATTTGCCAGGAAATTTCACCCTGTCAAGTATCCTGTATTTGCCGGGAAATTTCCCTCTGTCAAGTATCCTGTATTTGCCAGGAAATCTCCCCCTGTCAAGTATCCTGTATTTGCCGGGAATTTTTCCCCCTGTCGAATATCCTGTATTTGCCGGGAAATTTCCCTTATTTCCAAATCCAAAACTTGACAGGTATGCAACAGATAGCAAGTGATCATGGCCTGACAGAAGCATGTACAACTGAACACATGATGAATTTCATTGTCTATGATCGCAACCCTTTCATTGTTGTTGGACTGCAAATATAATAATCCCTCACCTTTAACTTTGTTCACTATAGCTCATAAAACCTGCAGTCCAACTATCTTTGGAGAAAAATATGCTATCCTGTACTCTCTTGTAGAAGAGGAGGATCAGAGGATTCAGAGGTATAAGGCTCAAGCTCACAAAAAGAACCAACAATGCATTGTCTGACTAGACTGTCCACTTCACCACCTTAATTACTTACAGTAATTGAGTGCTTGCAATTTAGAAGAGATTATTATATTTTAACATATTTTCCTCACTAAGGAAGGAAATGGAAATCTCAAATGTACAGCTAGAAAACTTAAATGCTTCATTTGTTTCTGATCATAGCAGAATAAATGCATACCTGTCAACCATCCTGTTTCACCCTTATTTTTACCCCTCTTCCCGCCCCCTCCCATTTTATTAATTTCCCCGTATTTTCCCTTATTTCCATCTGTCTGGAGCCGTGTGGGGGCTGCCCGGACCGGAGACCACCACCCCCAGCTGCGGGTGAGAAGGAGGAGGAGCAGCAGCTGAGCAGTGGGAAGGCCAGCTACCGCTGCTGCTGCAGGGCCTCTGGAGCCGGGGGCCGCTCAGCTGGTCCTCCTCCTCACCCCTGGCTGGGGGTGGTGTTCTCCAGTCCAGGCGGCCCCCACCCGGCTCTAGAGTTGTCCCCCCAACCCTTCCGGACCCACGGGACCAAAGAGAGGGGATCGAATCCACCCCACCTCCTGATATTAAAACGGAAAACCCGATCGGGGTTTCCCCTTTAATATCAGTGGGTGGGGGTGTGATCCCCCTCTCCACTGGCTTCCCTGGGTCCAGAAGGGTTGGGGGGACAGACCCCTTTTGTCCCCCCAACCCTCACGGACCCACGGGACCCAGGAGAGGGGGTCGAATCCACCCCACCCCTGCTTTAAAAGAGAAAACCCAATCAGGATTTCCCCTTTAATATCAGTGGGTGGGTGGTTGTGATCCCCCTCTCCTCTGGCTACCCTGGGGTTAGGAGGGTTGGGGGGACAAAAGAGGTCTGTCTCCCCAACCCTCCTAAACCCAGGGGACCCAGCGGAGAGGGTCAGGAGGGTTGGGGAGACAGACCCCCTTTGTCCCCCAACTCTCCCAGACACAGGAGACCCGGGAGAAGGGAGCAAATCCACACAAACCCCAAACTCCGTTGTTAAAGAGAAGAAACTGCTTGGTTTCTTCTGTTTAATAACGGGGTATCCTCTGGGGGGATCCCCTCTCTGCCAGCTCCCCTAGCTCTGGAAGGGTTTGGGGGACAGTCCCCTTTTGTCCCCACAACCCCCTGAACCCAGAGGACACAGGAGAGAGAGGGGATCGATCCCCCCCAACACTCTGTTTTTAAAGTGAAGAAACCACTTGGTTTCTTCTCTTTAATAATGGGGTGTCCTGTGGGGGGTTCCCCTCTCTGCTGGTTCCCCTAACTCTGGAAGGATTGGGGGGATTTGGCCACACTCACCTATTTGGTCACACCCACTGATTTGGCCACACCCACCGATTTGGCAACACCCATAAAATTTCCCTTATTTTCAAAGCCAAAAGTTGACAGGTATGCCCATTCCCAGTTTTCACAGTCAGGAATATTCAGCTCAGACAATTCTGTAGTTAAGGTATATGAAGAGCCCTGCCTCTCTGATTAAGAAAAACTGGAAGGGAAGAAACAGGTGGATAAACAAGATGACATCTAAGTATAACCTTTTATATCCCTTTACATGTCGTATTGACTACCAGACATTTCCCAAAAATGTGGACTTTGATTTTTCTGTCTTGTTTCCTGCCTGCTAAAAATATGACATTTTAAAAAGATAATGTCCAAGAGATTTGCTGCCCATCACTCTATAAGTGGTGCTGATATGATTTAAAAGCTAAGCTTCAAAATAAGTTTTAAGTTGGCTCTTAAAGGATCATCTCAACTATACAGGCCTGCATGCAATTCATGATCAGCTAATGAAACAGATCTTTGCACCCCCACACCATGGATGAAGGAAAGGACTTCTTCAGTTGTGCTCCCTCACTCCCAGCTGCACAATACACTTACCTACTTTTGGGGCTGCTATGCAACTGTGCAGTTGTCTAAGGCTACACTAGCTGGCTATTTTTGTGGGAGGCATTGTGAGGACTAAAACACCCAGCCTCTATCTCCACTCTTTTGTTCTCCATGTTTTTTTTTAAAAGGATGCTGGATTACTGTTAGCATTGGTTCATATTGATCCTTGTTTAGTTTACTTAAATGTGTTGCCATGTATATTTTTAAAGAAGTTGCTCAGTATGGAGACTAGTGTACTGGTCACATCGCCTAACTGGCAACAGCTGCGTCAAAGATAAGCTTTTATCATGAGCTATCGTAAACTGAAGGGAGTGTGGTGGCTTAGTGGTTAAGACGCTGAACTTGATGACTGGAAGGTTGGCAAGCCAGTAGTTCAAGACCTGAGTGCTGCACAATGGAGTGAGTTTCCATCTCTGTTCCAGCTCCTGCCATCCTAGCAGTCTGAAACAGGGCCATAGCCAGGGGGAGCCAGGGGGTGAAAACCCTCCTGAGCTAACAGCCCCCCCCAACCCATGGTACCAATGTTATATATGTGAGTGTGACATTGATGCCCCTCCTGAAAAATTTTGCCCCTCCTGAAACAACCCCCCCCCCAAAAAAAAATCTAGAATCCTGGCTATGGCCTTGGTCTGAAAGCAAACAATTGCAAGTAGACAAGACCACAGAAACATCTGCAGATGTAGACAGCACTGGCTCTTTGGCTGTAAACGGAGATGACATGAGCACCGAACCCTAGAGATAGACATGACTGGCTTTTGAGCACAGAAGACATTTACCTTTAGCTTAAACTGGTCCAACTTACCATCGTCCTAACCATTAATGTTTGGAGGAGGAGATAAGCAACAATAGCAGAAGGCTGTCAAAATAATCAGGATCTGTACTTATGAGTTATAAATGGATCTGCTAGGGCTCAGTGTGCTGGCTTAAGGAATTGACGCACTTCCTGAAGCTTCTAAGGAGGCAGAAAAATCCTTAGCTGATTGATGCTGTAAGGAAAGTTTGATTTTATTGTATGTGATTGGTTTAACACCTGAGTGCCCATCTGCTCCCACTTTCATCTAACACCAGGGCTCACTGGACATGCACAAATGTTTGTGTTTATGTGTGTGTGTTCCACACAATATATGCTTGGATACGAGTAGTAGCTAATGATGATGATGCACACATAGCATTTGTTTAGGAAGTACTACAGGAAATTCACAGTGTCTCACCTGCACATCTATAAATCTACAATCATCCCACCAGTGTTCACCCCTCATTGACATTGTAAGGATCTGTCCATTCTTCTCAGGTTTTTGCTCCAGAAATCTGAGGGAACATGAATCTGCTGTTCTGGCAAATCTACTTATTGAAATAAATTTATGCTGTCTGCTGAAGGGTATAGAGCCATGGTTTCCATTAATCCCACACCCTACAGGTACAATTTGAGAATGAGTTATTATAGTGAATGGCCATTTAGGCTTCTTCCACATGAATAGTTCACTTTTTGAATACAGAGAATTATATGTCACGGGCAGGTAGGCATCAAGATTTTAAAGGTGCCTAGGTGGGGCATGGGCAAAAAAAAAAGGTTGGAAACCACCAGTGTAGAGCTAAATAATTTCTGATTGTCTTAACAGAATTAATATATTTTCTGATTTCATTCTGTGACTGTCCCACTTTACCACCTACAATGGCCACAAATGTACATAAAGAACAATACTTCATTGAAAGGAAATCAAGTAACCAACAAATAATGTGCAGAGTAAATTGTTTAAAGGTTCTTTAGGTCCTTGCTTAAATTAAATAGTGTGAAATAAGTGATAGTGTTTTCATATTGTGCAGGAAATGCACTTTCCATACATGTATGTGAGGATTTTTTTTAAAAAAAGACTTTACAAAAGGAACTATTCCTTGTTCTTTCAGCTATGAATTCAAGCAAGATATCTTGCCTGATGCTCTGACAGGATAAACACATGAATGAAGCATATGTCCTAGCCATGAACTCAGAGCTTGTTTAGTGGAGGAAAAAAGAAACATGACAAATCATGTACTGCTACATTAAAATTTTTAGGGGAATAATTCAGAGAGAACAATAAATAGTCTTTACTCCTAAGAATGAGGTGGAATAACATCTGAGAAAAAGTGTAAATTGCCATTGGATTTTTCATTATATTAATAAAATACTTAGTAAGGCAGACTGCCAAAGCTTTGTAAGAGGCGGTAGAGCACAGATGGCCAAGGAACAAATCCCTTTCAAGCTGCATAGATGGAAGATGAAAAGCAATAGAAGTGAGGCATGTGAGCTATTCCTATAACCACTGCTTGAACATGCAAAAATGACAATAATATGGAAAAAGGAAATGACGTAGACTGATCATAGCTCACTTAATTGGGGACTCATCTTTGTGTGAGAATATAGAGCATTCACCATCACTAAAAAAAAGTTGTAACAGAAGTACTGTTTCTGAGAAGGCATAAAGTCCATAAGTAATTTCTACTGACAAAAGAAAAATCAAAACTTCAAATCTGTGAAACCTTGTGGAAGCCAGTTGTAATATGCTACTCCCTATGGCACAGCCTTTCCTCTTTCCCTCTTCAGTCTAAAAAAAAGAGCATTTCATTTCATTGCTATTAAAACAGATGGAGGTATAGGATGGAAAACAGGCAGATGCAGATCTAATTGCTATATTCTCTTTGAATTTGTTTGGTTTACAGGACAACTTCATATGGAAGGAGAGAAAGATAGATAAATCTTTATTGCCATTGTCCTGCACAGAACAACGAGATTGAAAAACAACTTATCAACCGAACAAAACCTAAACAAAATACAACTATACAAAATTATCAACAAACTCCCACCCCACATATACACATTTAACCCCTAAAAAGTTCTAAAACTCTAAAAACTATATACAGAACTCATAGACTGCATTTCACTGCATTCAAAGCCAGAACTGCTTTTGGGTAGAAACTATTTCTCAAGTGGCTGGTCCTGGTCTTTATGACCCTATACCAGTGATGGGCAGTCTTGGCCCTCCAGCTGTTATTGAACTTCAATTTCCAGAAACCCTGACCAGTTAGTGTGTTGACTTCGGCTTCTGGGAATTGAAGTTCAAGAACAGCTGGAGGGCCAAGACTGCCCATCACTGCCCTATACCTTCTTCTAGAAGGCAGAAGCTGAAAGAGATCATTTCTGGGGTGCATAGTATCCTGCGCAATCTCTACAGCTTTCTTATAACACCTGACAGCATAGATTTGATCTAGAGTGGGAATAGTATGCCCAATTATCCCCTCCGCAGTCTTTATGACCCTGGACATTATTGTTCTTTCCTTAGCTGTACAACTCCCAAACCATACACACAGACCATAGGTTAACACAATTTCTATGGTACAGTGGTAGAATGCCAACAGCAGGTCCTTTGAAAGATTGTTCTTCCTGAGGATTCTCAAGAAGTATAACCTCTGCTGTGCTCTCTTCATCAAATCTTTGGTGTTTGCTCCCCATGTCAGATCATGCCTTAGCTCAATTCCCAGAAACCGAAACACCAAGACCTGTTCCACACAATTCCCTTCAATAATAAGTGGCTGGATGTTCAATTTGCATTTTCTGAAGTCCCCAATGATCTCTTTTGTCTTTTTTACATTTTTTAAAATTTAGGTATAGGAGAAGGAAGGAAAGAGCAAAGGGATAGGTACAGGAACACATTTGAGAACACTAAAAATTAATCTAATTGGAAGATATACCAACTCCAGCAGAAAATGGAGGAAAGCCCTGTTTTTCTTGGGTTGATAAGTGTTCCCCTCCCCCAATCTTGTTGTTTTGTGTAGGACAATGACAATAAAGATTTATCTAATCTTATCTTGTCTTATCTTTTTTAGTATCAAATTTTTAATGAGAGTCTTCTTGCTATAAACTAAATATTTTCTTCCATCACAGGATTCTCCTTTCTTTGTCTTCAATCCTTTATCCTCACCTGATTCCTCCACATACATTGATGTAGCTATAATCAACTTCCTCAGGTAAAATAATTTGCTGCATAACTGAAACATTTCACAAAGCAATAGGAAACAGCTCAGACACAAGCTTTAAAAATGTAGCTAGGTGCTATAAGGTATGCTTTCTGTGCAGAAAGGTGATGGTTCCATTGTTAGCATCTTCTTATTGGGTTGGGAAAACATCTGCCTGAAATTTTGAAGACGTACTACTTGTAAGAATAATGGGCTAGATCAGGGATTCTCAACCTGCGGCATGCGGCACCATTTCATGTGGCCCTCCACCACTTCCACCACACCAAGAAGTGCTATGTGGTGTAGGAAGGGCAAAATGGCCATCTGACCCCCGAAGCTGTCTGAGGGAACATGACCTGCCCCCAAGCTTTAAAAGGTTGGGAACTCCTGGGATAGATGGATCAATAGCCTGGTTCATTATAGGACAACTTTCTATGTTCCTAAACCATTTATGCCTAACAAACATATTTTATCTCTTATGTATTTAATTTCTTTCTCTAAATCAGTTCAGCTGCTTATTTCATTTGCCGTTGTTTATTTTGTTTTTGTTTTTTAAACATTTCTTAGCAACCACTCTTCATTGGGATTTTAGACATAAAGTGATTTATACTTCTCTACATAATGTTTACATGCTCATTATTTCATTCCACTTTCTGAATATTTCCCCTCTCATTAACCAAATACTTAGAATTTAAGTCAGCATCAGTCTGACTGAGATTATTTCATGCATTGTCTGCATAAATGTTTTCAATTCATCCAAGTTCTCTTCTTTACTTTAAAATGAAAATGATTTTGTCACAAAAAAATCTAGATTTTTAATTTTAGTATGATAAAGGTTAAAGTGAGTCATTTACCATGTACAAATAAACATATAAAATAAATTCTTATTTATACATTACAAATGTAAGCATATCAGACAAGAAACTAAAGCAGAAACAGACAAAAAAGGAAAGACAAAAACATTGTGTCACTTGCCATGTTTTAATGTGAGTTTTTTGTGAATCAAGCCCATTTTTTCAGATCTAAAAGTAAGGCTACATGAAAAATATCTTATATATATATATGTAGCCTTACTATATATATATATATATATATATATATATATATATATATATATATATATATATATATATATATATATATATATATATATATATATATATATATATATATATATATATATATATAAACATAAACACTTATAATGTAGTCACCATCACCTTCGGGACCCTTTAGATCTATTCTTTTTCTTTGTTCATTTTTCATTTTCATTATTGAATCCCATTTCCCTAATATATATATACAATTCCATGCACATTCATTGGTTGCCCTTGCTCAAAACCCAGTCATATCTGACTCTAGGGTTCGGTGCTTATCTCCATTTATAACCAAAGAGCCAGCGCTGTCTGCATCTGCAAACACTTCCGTAGATATGTGGCAGGCATGACTAGACACCAGGGTGCTTGGAACTCTGTTTACTTTCCCACCGAAGTGGTACCTATTTATTTACTTGTAATTTCATGCTTTTGAACTGCTAGGTTGGCAGGAGCTGGGCCAGAGATGGGAGCTCACTCTGTCAGGCAGCACTCAGGTCTTGAACTGGTCCTTCCTCCCAGAAGCTGACTTCAGCAATGAACACCAGTAGACTTTCAGTTGCTTTGTTCTTGGATCTTGTGCCTTGTTCTTACTTTAGAATATCTGCCTTGTTCCTGATTCCTGCTAATGAAGAATTCTGCCCAGTTCCTGTGGATTGTTGTTGTGCTTTGCCTGGATCCTTGCTCCTTCAACTCCATCCTTGTCTTGCTCTACTCTACTGTGTCTGTTGTCCTGGTCACCTTACTTCTGGCTCATTTGGACTATGCTTTCATTATCTTGACTGCCCTCTGGCTTCATTTGGACTTGTACTCTGGACTGAGATAAAATTACTGTTTGGCCTGTTATCTGATTGATCTGGGATCTGGCATGTGTGTTGCCTGCCAACTGTCCATGCCGTGGACTCTGACAGGGACAATCCAGCGTGCCAAGGCAACATACACCTCCTCCTCATATTTGAGCTGATTCTAGCAGCAATTGATACAGATCCTAACACAGACATTTTGGAATGCAGGGGGAAAAAATCACTATTACTGATGTTATGATATTTATCAATGCAGCAATGAGTGAATTAAAACCAAAAACTGTAAATGCCTTTTGGAAGAACTTATGGAGTGAGGCCATGGATTATAATCAAGGCTTCCTGGATATTAATGGAGAGCTGAAAAAAATCATTTGCATAGCAAGGCAAGCTGGTGGATTCATCAATATGATTGATGAGAGAGTGGAAGAACATATCTGAGATTATTGTGAAGTTTTGACAAATGAGGAATTAGAACAACTTGTCAAATCATCAACAGAGGAAAAAGAGACTGAAACAGCAAAATGGGCCTTGGAAAAATCTGGCAAAATGTTTCAATTTGTCCAGAATTTAAGAGAAAAATTGTGGATTAAGATCATATGATGGAACACAGCAATAAAATTGCCAATTGAAAAAGCATTAAAACCTCTCCAGTGAATGTTTGATGAGCTGAAAAGAAACCAACTTTCTATCATGTTTCCCCCCTGAAAAATTAAAAGACAAACTATGTATCAAGGTTCCCCAACCATCAACATTATCTGCTTGATGTTTACATGCTTAAATAATACTATAAAGTATATTTTAAAATTTAAAACGTTTACAAATATTTCATTGCTGTATCATCCCTTGAAAGTTAAGCTAAAAACATCAGAATCCACTTGTTTGAGAGAGTACAAGCTTAATAAATTTCATTGGATTTTAAAATTTATTGATAACTCTCATTGTGTGTCATATACAGAATGAATTCCTCTTTTTCAAATATTTGTAGGCTTTACAGGTATTTTAAATGAAATGAGACATTTACCCCACTAACCTTTATGACACTAGTATGTATAAAATGGGGTTTGCTGTTTTCTGTATTTTCAGGTGTTCTCACAAGTTTTTTGAATATAAACCCTGCAGATGGGAGGGGCAAAGCGAACCTACATCCCATGGGCCGGCCCCAGCTCCTGGAGCTATTCCCTCTGGCCTGCAGCATCAAGCCTGGAAGTGGACATGCCCATGCATGGGCAAATGTACCCACCACCATTGCGTCTGGCCTGCAGCATGGTCAGAGGGGGAGTTGTCCAGCCTATGGTACGGTATTTTGAGAACCCCTGATCTACGTAGATTGAAATTATTCAAAACAGGTTTCTGTGTATTGTCATTCCTTATGTCTGATTTAAATGCATTAATTATTTTGCATAGAAATTGTCCCTTTTGTCCTATGTATAATACAGATGGCACTTTTTGCAAAAGATGATATAGATCACAATGGCAGAGGTAAAGGTAACAAGGAAAGCAAGTAAGATTAGATGACCGACAATGTCACATCAAAGGCACTTTGACTTCTTCCTCTGCCAATGTGTGAATTTCTTGTGGTGATTTTAGCCTTGTAGAATTATAGTTCAAGACCCAACCATGGGACCATTGCTCTATAAAGAAGAAATATATCAACCCAATAACAATTCCAAAGAGTAACATAAGAAAGTTTGACCAAAGGTACATGTTTGTTTGTAAGCTGACTGATGAATTGTGCCATTTCCCTAAATTTAGACTTGCTGCTTTATTACTGCTCTACTTGCTCTGTGTAGATGCACTATATGTCCCAAAGAAACAGGGTGCTAAACAACTGTTACATATTTCTTTCCTCTCCCTTTTTCTTTTTCTTACTCTTGGATGGAAGGTGAAGAATCTCACAGAGCTTTAAAATTTCTTCTCAAGGTGCCTTGCTGCGTCAAGACATACTTAAATAGAAGAATGAGTATTTTTCTATCTATATTCCTACTCATCTTTGTCCTCATCAGGGTCATGAGCCACTAAAACCTTGGGGAACAACAGCTAACAGGTTGATTGAAAAATATGGTATTAGGTTTGCAACTGAACAATCAAAATGACCGGGATGCCTTCAGTGGGTGCCTTCAGATGTTGCAACTAACAAGATTTCTAAAATCTCTTGAATGAGATAGCATGAAGCTACATATTGATGCATGTTCTTTGATTGCTTATTCTTCTTTGGCTTTTCAGAGCCATATCTGGTAGTCCTGATGAGGAAACTCAGGCATCAACTTATTTTGGGAAATCTAGTTCTAGAATCATTGGGCATTCTTATTTTCCACAGAGGTTGCACCTTCCAGCAACACAATTCCGTGCTTCAATAAAAATTAAAACTCAGTTTGAAGATAGGTGCACACAAACAAGCTTCACTCATGTAGTATGACCTTCCTATGGTCACAGCAAAAGTCTGTAGTGGCATATGTAAGCACTTTCTGGGGAAAACATAGTGCTTCCATCTTGTTTTATCATAGCTCCCAGTCATGGAAGAATTGTATATGCATACCAGTGGTGGGCTTCAGCAGGTTTGCCCCAGTTCGCCAGAACCAGTAGAAGAAATTCTGGCTGGCCCCACCTATCCAAGTTTTGAAATTAAGTAGTCCTAACTTGGATGCAACACAGGGCTTTCCCACTGGCCACGCCCACTATACCACACCCACAGAAGAGGTAGTAAAAAAATTAATCCCACCACTGGGCAGGCATGACTAGATCACCCACCCAGTCACATGGCCATGCCCACAGAGTAGGCCATGCCCACAAAGTAGGCCACACTCACAAAGTAGGCCATGCTGCCACCACCAGCAGATGGACTTTCTCACAGTGGGGAAGAGAGGCCGATGGGCGCCAGGACCCTCCATCTCCCCCTGCGTCATGGGCCCCACACAGGGCCAGGAGTCAAAATGCCACCACTGTGACGGGATGCTGCTACCATCCCCGGATGGACTTTCTCATGGTGGGGCAGAGAGGCCGACGGACAGCGGGACCCTCCATCTCCTCCCGGCATCATGGGCCCAACCATTCCGGACTCCTTCCCCTGGACTCCTTACCCCAGCCCCAGTTGGCCATGGGGAAATGGAGACAGCTGTGGCGCGGGAGAGGATAAGAAGCTGCCGAGATGCGGCCGTTGCTGCCGCTGCGGCTGCTCCAGGGACCTTGGCCCCAGGCTCCATTGGGTCTCATGAATTGTTATGTGGGTTGTGGACCTTGTTGTACAGTATTTGATATATTTGATATTTGTGATATTTGATATTTGTGATATTGTACGTGACATTGTATCTGATATTGTATTTGATATTTGATATTATGTGATATTGTCTTTGATATTTGTGATACTTGGTATTATGTGATATTCAGTTACTTTTTTTCTTTACATTGCAAGCTGCCCTGAGTGGTGCCTGCACCAGTAGGGTGGGGTATACCATATTTATTCGTGTATAACGCGCACTCGTGTATAACGCGCACCCCTAATTTTCCAGTGAATTCTCGGCTAGCTGCTCGGTTTCCATGAATTTCAGCATGATCAACAACTTTGAGCTTGAACGAAGCGTCATATGCACAACGTTTATGCTTGATACCCTGAGATGCCATCTAATGGGTACCAGTTATATCGGTGAAAAAGCTTGCTCATAAGAGCACGCCTTAAAACATTGAGGGAGGGGGGCATAATCAGACCCACCTGTTGCAGGGTAAAGAAAATGCAATCCGAAACGAGCACTTCCGACCCCCAGGAGCCTCGCTCGAACTGCGAGCTACCTCCAGGCCACGCCTCGTCTCCCGCGCCACCCAATCAGATCCCGTCAATTTCTTCAAAGCCACACCCCCGCCTCCCCTTCAATAGACAGCCGACCCAATTCTAAAAAGGAAGTAAAAGAGGCTCGCGACGGGGGTGGGACACCAGTCCTCGTTTATAACGCGCACCCAAACTTTGATTTCTTTTTTTGGTATAAAATTTTGCGCGTTATACACGAATAAATACGGTAAATTAAAATAATTCATTCATTCATTCATGCATGCACACAGTGTGGTAGTAAAAAATTTTTGGAGCCCACCGCTGATGCATACAGTAGAATGCACTTCACTGTGAATATTCAGAACTCTGCCTGATAAATTTGTTTCTTGCATTTTTCTTGCTTTATCTCCTTTGATTAATATGTTTCACACATATACATGAACTCTGTTTATAAAATAAGCATACATAGTATATATTTTGTAATTATATCTGTATTTGTTTACTAATTCTATCCTATAAAAAACCAAGTATTGATATTCCATGAACAACTTGTTAGAAACGAATGTACAGGTAGAGACAAAAGCAGACACTGGCTCTTTTTGATGTTTTGCAGATAAATACATATGGAACTATTGTTGTTAAGTGATCAAAACACTTGACTCTAATATATTGTTGTGATCCAGCCCTCCTCCAACTCCGAAGAGGACCTTGATCAGGGGGCACTCCCTATGCCCAGCCCAGTTCTGCCTCCACTCGAGCCTGAGGATGCCCTGAGTCAGGGATCTCAGCTTGCACCTAGACCAAGTCTCTTTTCCCCAGTAGCTGACCTGTCATATCAGGATTCTGGCTTTGACAGTGATCAGCCCTCAGTCAGGGAGAGATCCAGGAAACAGCTACAACTGAGACGCAGGCAGGCTTGAGTGAAGCACCAAAGAAGGCTCCCAGCTGATACCGATAAGCTGGGAGGCTTATAAGCAAGCTTATTGCAGCCTGCCAGTGTCAGTACAACTCTTGTGTGAAGACTGACCTTCTTGCTGTGACCTTGACTTATGTGCCAACCATGAACTTCCTATGGATTAGACTACTGACTCAGACTACTGGTAAACAGACCTCAGCTTGCATTTTGGACTTTTATATCTGGACTATTCTCGAACAAGACTCTTTGTGTAGTGTTGCCGTTTGGTGTTGTGCCGGCCCAGGTGGGTCAGCACATATATTAAGAAACAAGAAATGGTTAACTATAAATCCAAGAAGACTGTACAAGACAGATAAACCAACATAGAGTAAGTGAGACAAAAATCCATCTGAAAGGTTAACCTGAAATAAGGGGGTGGGGGGACCTGTAGTTAGCTTATGTCTAAAACACAGCAAGTAAACAAGTAGTAGAAATTTTGAATTTAGATCTCATTATCTATCCCAGCAGGAAATACAAAAGGTCATTTTCATTTTTGAACAAAAAATGCATAGGTTAAAAAGGGTAAGAAAAGCATCTGTGTGTTTGCTGAACACCATGTTCTGATTCCAAAATGTAGCAAATGACAATTTAAACCAATTTTGCAACACATGTGGTTAAAGAGATGAGCCTCTAATTTAACTGGAACTGACATTTAAGACAATGTCGTATGAATAATAATTAGAATATTAGCATAGAAGTTCCATGGAAAGTGATACCATTCTATATTTTATTTTTAAATTCATCTACTAGATATACAAGGTGCTAATGACAATCAAGCGCAGTCTTAACCAGCATATTTTTAGTCAAGATTTAACTAGCCTGCAGTATATAATTGAGCATTCTAAGTAGCAGGCAGTATTGATGAGAATAAACCTTTGCCCTTCCTCCAAAATGGGAAACCATTTCCTTTACAAATTGGCTCCAACTCTAGGAGTGCAGATCAGATTAAGTACTTTTATGCAGGTCACCTACATGATCCCTAATTATAATTTAGACTTCCAAAGCCCTAAAAATTTAATTCCTATATTAAAAGCTCTGTTGATTTTAGCTGATTATGTACTTAGACTATGTTCCATTGCCAAACTGAATGCATACACACACATAAACACAAACAGTTGAATTACAAGTTTGTTGAGCATATTAAATATAAATGCAAATAGTATAAATTTTATTAAATATAAAATATTACATGTTTTGAAAACTAGTTAATCATGTGTTAGAAAAGACCATCATAATGAAGATATGCATACTTAACTGACACTCCTTTAAAAACAAATCTGTTTGCTATAAGATATCCAAAGAAAGTATGATACAGTAATACCTAATACAACATCCGCTTCATACAACATCAGATCCATACAACGTCGCCCAATTCTTGGAAAAAAGGTGCCTCATACAATGTCGCCGAACGTTGTATAATGTATTAGGGTTTTTGCAGGTTTTTTTGTTGTTGTTCAGTTACACAGTCGATTCCGACTCTTTGCGACCCTATAGAACATCATCCTCCAGTGATCTCTGTTCTCCGGGATGCTGGAGGAGCAGCCGACAAGCCGCGCCGGGGTGGGGAAAGAAAGAACTCACTGCATTTGGGGCTTGCCTCTCCGGCGAGTTCTTTCTTCCCCGCCTCCTCCAGCCGGCTGCCGGTCGAGCTCTGTGTGGCCTCCCAGCACCAGCGTTGGTGGGGTCCATTGGAGGCGAGGAAAGAAAGAACTCGACGCACTTGGGGCTCACCTCTCTGCAGCCCCAAAAGCAGCTCCCCACCTCCAACGGACCCCACCGATGCCAGGGCTGCCAGGCTGCACGGACTTCGACCGGCAGCCAGCTGGAGGAGGTGGGGAAAGAAATAATTTGCTGCACTTGGGGCTTGCCTCTCTGGCGAGTTCTTTCTTCCCCACCTCCTCCGGCCGGCTGCCAGTCGAATTCCGTGCGGCCTCCCAGCCCCGGCGTCAGTGGAGGCGAGGTGAGGCAGGGCCAGAGGGAGGCAGGGCCAGTGGCCACAGCTGACTCCCACCCCGGGCCGATGGAGGGGGCCCGGGAGTGTCACGGCGAGGCTTGTCGGCTGCTCCTCCGGTGTCCTCTTATCCCTCTGGTCAAGGCAGGGCCGGAGGGAGGTGGGGCTGGTAGCCGAAGATGACTCCCACCCCGGGCCGATGGCGGGGGCCTGGGAGAGTCGCAGTGAGGCTTGTCGGCTGCTCCTCCGGCATCCCAGAGGACAGAGATCCCTGGAGGACGATGTTCTATAGGGTCGCAAAGGGTTAGAATCGATAGTGCGACTGAACAACAACAAAAAACTGCAAAGGTAGAGAATTGCAGTATTTAAATTATTATTATTATTATTATTATTATTATTATTATTATTATTATTATTATTATTATTATTATTATTATTATTATTATTATTATTATTATTATTATTATTTGTTGCCCTGCTCTGGCGATGATCCTGAGGACTTGGAGTTGGGCTCCGACGTGGTTGTTGAGCTCGCTCCTTGCTAAATCCTGTTTAAGTTGTTGAGCCGAAGGCCCCTCTTAAAGTTCTGTCAGTTTCCTGTGTTTCTTTGACTTTGCCCTGCAGTTTGTGCAATGTATCTCTATGGGAACAATGTTATACAAAGCATCAGTGGCAATAATTTGGAATTTGTATGAGGCATCGCGACTAGGATTTTGCATGCCTCATACAAAGTCGGAATTCATACAACGTCCTAACTTGTGAAACCAAGTTTGGACGTTGTATGAGGTATTACTGTAATATGATAAACCACAAAAGCCACTTCAAATTTCTCTAGGTTAAAGGGATCTAAGCACTACAAGAAGATTTTTTTTAAGGTTGGCACTGTTCCATGATTAAGAAAAGGTATGCTAAGCCAATTAACCATGCTTCTTTTGAAAGAGGAATATAGCTACAGAAGAAGAACTAACTGATCTACAAAAAGTAGTCACAACAAATGATGGGCCAAACGGTGAAATATGAAAAAAGAGCAAAAAAACATTTGAGGTGAAAAAACTTGATCAGTAAAGAATTCAGTGCGGAAAACCCTACAGGTTGAATCAGGAAATGGATTTGGTTAGCTTTCTGTAAAATAGTTTCAGATTTACATTGTCTCTAATCCATTCCAACTACATTTTTTTTGGTTATTTGTGATATCTTAGATTATATATATTTTCACCATAATAGATGAATATATTTAGTACACTCTTATACATCTATAGTGGATGAGTGGATTGAGTTTGCTTGCAGAACTTAGCAACACCATACTAATGTGATACTGAGCTTGTATCTTGAAAACACTTAGACACTTTCATTTTGACCTATGCTCCTCTAATTGCTGTTTCTTTCACAATAGTTAGAACTTGTAATTGATTGAATCACCAACACATGGGTTTCGAGCACCAAGAGGTATATTAGTAATGTATACGACTGGTTAGTTAATGTCATTAGGCTCTAAGAAGACTATCAAGAGGCCACTAGACGCAGATAGATGGCAGGTAGTGGTTTGTTTAATATTGATATAGATTTTGTATATATTGTAATTCAAGAATGTACACTGTATGACAGTGGGACACCATGATTAACAAATTGTATTTTTACTGCTCTTTAGAAGAATTATGAATATCTCCTGATGAAGATTTCACATTGAAAAACCTATTACCGGAGAGGTTTAGATAACATTGGAGAATATTATTATTATTGGTTTTTGGATACTCTTAGAAGTTATAAAAAATATTTTTGACTAACTACCCGGTTACGGATGATTTTTGATTTCACATTTAGAACACCCACGATAACTTCACAAATTATTGACTGATAACATTTATGAATATTGAACTGCATATTAAAGATTTATAAAGGATTTTTCCCGCACTAAAGCTCTACAAAAAGTAATAATGGCAAAAGAGGGAAAGCCCTGAAATAACAAGATTCTCTAACAGTGCTTTTTTGTTCAGCAGATGAAAAGTTACTGGGGTAACTGAAAGGATGACTGTGCCTAAATGCCATGGAGTGGATAGGTGGCGTTCCCACCAAAACTCAACAGCTGTTGCAGGAATGTGTTCTGAAATGTACAGCTCAGGCATGATAAGATCAGTAACGTATGTAACAGAGATCACAAAGAAGAACATAACATTAAATTACATTGCTTGGTCTAGATCTGAAGCTGATAGCATGACAGAATGAGCTCCCAGCTGCTGCCAACCTAACATCTCGAAAGCAAGAAATTACAAGTAGATAAATAGGTACCACTTTGGTGTGAAGGTAAACAGGCTTCCATGCACTCCGGTGTCAAGGCATGCCTGCCAAATGTCCACAGAAACGTCTGCAAACACAGACAGCGCTGGTTCCTTGGCTGCAAACAGATGAGCACTGAACACTAGAGTCGGATATGACTGGCTTTTGAGCAAGGGTGACCTTTACTTTTACATAATCTGTATATTCTTGCTTTAGAAAATATATTCTCTGTCGATTGGTCTAGGGATGGATAACTCTTTGCCCCTTTAGAGAGAGAAGTCAAGGAGGGGGGGGAATCTTTACTTTTGCAATGAATTTATCTGTATTAGGTTTTTTCTGTTTCCATGAGAAATTTTGCAGGAAACCTCACATTATTTCTTGGGTATTTAATGACCCTTTTTCTTCCTGAAAGAAATGCCAAGCTGCAGAAAACTGTTGAAAAATTCTTCCGCCTCCACCTTATGTCAGTCTGCTTCCTCTTCTCACCCCTTTCTTCTACTCTTCTTTCTCTAGCACGGTGGATATGTGGATATTCAGATTTTCTCACTATCACTCCGCCAACCCTATTGCAGGCATTGGACTTTTGTCCTTCCTCACCCCCGTCCACTTTCATGAAAATTGTTTAAAAATTTTGATGACCTAGCAGACAAAAGAATTATATGGCAAAGGCCAGAGACCTCATGGGCAAAGTGAATGTCGCAAAGCTTGCTTTCAGCTCTGTTTTTTGGGGGGTGGGGAGGTGGGGGGGGGAGGCTATGAAATGACTGGGATTTTTGTGTGGCTGGAGACTGATTTGCAAGTTTCAGCCATATTTTAATCAACTAAAATAAATCAAATTTTAAAAATAACATTAACAATATAAACTAAAGATATATTCCTCCAGGTCTCCTTAGGCTTCAGACTTCACTGTTTTAGGCTACACTGCTCTCCCTTCAAAAATAATCAAGAAAGAAGTTATCTTATATTATTAAAGACAATTTATAATGTTCCATATCCACTTATATTATATTAGTTTCAGCAATGAAATAATGATTAAAAGTCATTCCTCACAAGGTGTTTTTGAAACATACTCATTTTCAAACAAGATGTACTCTGTGATCTGAGAGATATAGTTTCTTGGCTTTTACTCCCTCTATCTACTCTGAGAATGTTCTTGAACTCCCTCCCAACTTACACTTCTCTTTCACTGAGCCACTGAAATTAATGGGAATCATGAAGAAACTTGTCTTCATGAGGCATATATGTGAAGCCTCATTAAGTAACTGCTGAGATGATATAATTTCATGCTGCAAATGCACCTTATTGATATATCCAGCATTTGTGGGAATCATTTACAGGAGTATGGTTTGCCACGTACAGAACAAGCTGCACATTACGGTTCATTCAGTATTAAGTGCATCAGAAAACTCTAGGTTTAGCAAAGTGTGATGGCTGGCATAGCAAAATATTGGATTTGCAAGATGCCAGCAGCCATTTTAATATAGTAGCACTAAGATGGATATGGTCTAAAATATTTAGATCAAGAAGATTATTGATTATAAGTGATTCACTGATTATTCAAAGAATGATATACTTTATACTAAGTGTCTGATAGTACATAGCTCTAACAATTACCTATTTTAATAATAGTTTTCATAACCATTACATAGTAATTACTATACACTATTAATATTTAATAGGACATCTACATTTACCTATTTATCATTTATCATATACATCACAAATGCATTATGAAACATTTATTAAGTATATATAAATAATTTTAGGATACTATAGCTATGTGTTATAAATACATTATTAATCCTGCATAAATTATTGAAGGGCTGCTTCATACCTTACATGAAAGGAACTTTTAGATGAGTAGCATTTTGTCACCCACAGATATGTCAGAGAACACATATCTATTTGAAGACTCTCTAAGGTTTTGTTTTTGCCTGAATTTAGAAACCACAGCTAAACATGTGGTTGAAGTACAAGGTCAAAGAGATATTTACATTAGTTGAAATCTACCAAAACACCCCAGTAAGTAGATAATAACTTTATGTTCTTAGATCCTTCATTCTTAACACCTACTTTTCTATTTACAGAGCAAATTTCCTCATGCAAATCAAACAACTCCACCTACAGGCTAAAGTGGTGCAAATCATGTACTTGTTGAACATTTTTGGTATTTATTACAAAATGTCATCTTGCTAGTGTTTCCTTAAAATACAGGGGTTCCCAACCTTTTCAAGCCAGGGGCTGGGTCATGCTCTCTCAGTCAGCTTTGAGGATGGTCATTTTGTCCCAACAGCTTCAGGGATGGCCATTTTGTTTCTCAAATGCCTTTTGAGGGGTGGGCGGCCATATTAAATGGTGCTGTGGGCCAGATCTGGCCTGTGGTCCTTAGGTTGGGAACCCCTGCCTTAAAACTTTACATAACAGCAAATTCATCAGATGAAGGATAACTGTATTGGATGAAAAGTGGACTCAGGGAGAAATGATAAGGAGGAATTAGAATGTTCTGGGGAAACCTGAAATTTGTATAAGAGTTTAAACAAACCTGGGAAGTATGGGGAGAATTCTAAATAACTCTTGAAATAACCTAATCCTATGCTCAGTGGCATAGGAAAAATAAGGAGGGAAAGGAATAGAGTCACTTGGGAGAGGATGTGGCTGGCAGTTTGGAATCCTAACCAACATTGCTACTTGACGGCAGTGAGGATGCCTTTCTCAGCACTTCATTGAATGTTTAACTTATTTTCAGTATTCATCAATTAATGTTTTGAACTAGTAAGGAACAAATAAAGAAATTAATTTTTCTGCCTAGTTTTAACACTTAAAATAAGCTAAAAGCACATTTAGTATGATACTCCAGTGATAAAGTTGATTGTGGCCATGGCCTCATTTAACTAGAGTAAAGAGATTACTCCAATTTTAATTGAAACTGATAAATCAGACACACATATAAAAATAATATCATTAAATCAATTTAAAGAGATAATCAGAAAGAGTTACTATATCGAATCAGAAGGAGTTGCTACGTACTATTAAAAGTTGTGTTCTTCCTTTTACTTGTGCAGGTAAGCTTTTGATATGACTCATTAAAATCTACTATTACTAAGATACAGTCTAGCACTATATATTGTAAAACTAATTTTCAAAGACTCGGTCAGTAATCTTACCCACTTCTCCTATTCAAAGTCTTTGAGTGGTAATAACGTGAACCAGAGAATTTCTGTACATTGCAGAAAATAACTGGTTGCTGACCTCTAAATAGCTAGCTAATGTGCTCATAATGTCTGTAGAACTGTAGGCTGCCTTTGGGAAACTGAAATTGAGATGTTTCATGCTAAAATAAAAGACTAAATAAAATAAAATTGTACAGGAAGGGTGCTGAAAGTTTATCATTAAAAGTTGGGTGGAATTGCAGATGAGAGGGGAAATGCACAGTATAGGTAGCTGCAAATACTACTTTTCTGTCAAAATTGATTTAATTTTAATGGACAATTACAGTGCCTCTATGAAGTCCCACAACTGGCACCCCTGTACAACCAAGAGTACTCACTGCTGATGCTAGAAACTAGGTGACCAAAACGGATGACTTTCTAAGCCTTTGATAAAATACTATAAGACTTAACGTCAAAGTGCAAAACCTAAGAGAGGCGTATAGAAGGTCTGACAAGGAGTTCTGGCTTAATACTGATAGCAATGTACATGTGGCTGTTTTATTGCAAGTATAGTAATCCATTGGTGGTGCTAGTGTCAATGACAACTGGAGGGTGATTGTCAATGTCCTGGATGGTATGCTGATCTATCTGTTGAGCCTGTAATCAGTCCAGGGGGTCAAGTGTTGTAGCAACCCAGAGGGAAGCAAAAATCACCAGTCTGCAACTCCCAATAAATATTCTGTGTTTCCCAACCTTTGGTTTTTGCAATTCAATTTCAAGAAGCCAGAGTCAATTCCCCACAGCATTGATCAGCCAATGTACTAACTTAAGCTTCTGGGAATTGAAGTCCTCCTGAGGGGCATGGGCCTCACATTGGGAACCCCTGATTTAAGGTGTTTTAAAGTTCTGTCAGATTGCTTGCCTCCAGTCAAGAACAAGAAGAAGTGGTCTTTTTTATCCTTCAAAGTCCATGTATTTTGCAAAAAAAAAAAAAAAGCTCCAAGCCTTCATGTAACTTGAAATGCAAAGCACACAAATATACACACAAAGTACAGAAGGCCTGGCAGACACTAGAATGCCAGAAAGCCATCAGATGCTTGAAATTCCCAATTAAAGCAACAATAATCATAGTTGTGGATGGTTTATACAACTTTTGCCCACAAGTTGTGAATTTTGCACCAGAATTCTACACAAAAGTGAACTTTCAGACAACTAAAATCACAATTGTTGCTGATGCAAGATTTCCATTTAGAACATGGGAGCCCAAACTATGGCCCATGGGCCAGATCCACCCCATGATGCCAATTCATCTGGCCCATGAAGCTCTTGTCGCTTCTGGAAGTGAAAGGGAAATGTGCCCCAAAGGGCTTCACAGGCTGGATGAATTGGTGTTGGGGCCCAGATCTGGCCCATGGGCCAAAGTGAATGGCCCCCTGATTTAGAACATAAGAAATTTCCCTGCATACTTGCATGGGTGTGGCCAGGGTGGTCTTGACCCACCCTGAGTTAGCAGTTTGCCCATCCAGGCAAAGCATGGCAAAAGTTTGCCGGACGCGGGGCTACGAATAGCCGCCGCCACCGAGCCCCGAAAGCCATGCTACATCTTCGGCTCCCTTCCCTGGCCCGCCTGGTCAGGGAAGGTGGGAGCCCAGCTGGAACTGTTTGCCGGACGCAGGGCTATGAATAGCCGCCGCCACCGAGCCCCGAGAGCCATGCTACATCTTCGGCTCCCTTCCCTGGCCCGCCCGGTCAGGGAAGGTGGGAGCCCAGCTGGAACTGTTTTCCCAGTAGTGGGGGCTTTAGGGCTTCGGTGAGAATGTTTCGAAGCCAGGGGTTTTCTCATGGAAGGGAGGGAACTGAGGGTTTGGGCAATTGTTCTTGGGATTCAGTACTGTATTTAATGGTATTTTGTATAATTTATATTTGTATTTGCTTTTGCACTTTGCATTTGGTGTAACTGTTTAATGAATTGTATTGAATATATTGTAATGTATTGTGATATATTGTATTTTTTGTGGGATTATTGTGATATTATTATGCTGTATTATTATGTTGTATTTCTAACTTGTAAACCGCATTGAGTCGGTCCTTGGGCTGAGAATTGCGGTATATAAATTAAAATTAAAAAAAAGCATGGTTTTCCATAGGAATGCATTGAAAAGAGACTTTGTTGCCCACCCTGAAAAAATATTTGCCCACCCACATCTAGAATTCTTGCAAGTTGCATGTGATAAGTCAAATGGCAAAGTTCTTCATTCTTACTTGAGGAGATGGGACATATGAAGCTTTACAACATTATTATTATTATTATTATTATTATTATTATTATTATTATTATTATTATTATTATTATTATTATTATTATTATTATTATTATTATTATTATTATTATTAATGCCACTGACTCGACAACATGGCTCCGGGTGGCTCACAGAACAACAGAGCATCTTAAACACATATACAGTGGTACCTTGCTTAACAGATATGCATGTGGTACCTCGCTTAAAGAGCATAATTCATTCCACGAGATTGCTCTTTAAGCGAGTTTGCTCTTTAAGTGAAACACCATTGTAAGTGACCAATTGTGACTTCTGGTGGAGGGGGTGGTGGTTTGTGAACCCTGATTTAGTTGTTAAGCGAGATTTTGGTTTTTTTTAGTTGCTAAGCGAGGTAGACATTCAGATAAAATTCTGTTCTTTAAGTGAGTTAGTCTTTAAGTGAGGCACTCTTTATGAGAGGTTTTACTTACATCTTACAACATGATAAAATACCATAGAATAAAAGTAAATAAATCACAATGGGCTACAACTGAATCCAGGCAAGACTGTGTGGCTATGGATTAGGGGTCCTGTGTTATCTAGGGAGCTACCATCTTTGGTTCTGTCTTGCCCCAGACAGACCTGGTGCACAACACGGCAGTCGTGGCCAGGAGGGCTTTTGCACAACTTCATGTAATCTGCTAGTTGCACCCACTCCTCGACTGGGACTCCTTACTCATGGTCACACATGCTGACCACCTCCAGACTAGATTATTGTAATGCACTCTACATGGGGCTGCCCTTGACGACCATTCGGAGGCTGCAGCTGGTCCAGAATGCGGCTACCCAGGTAGTATTGGGTGCGGCCGGTATGCCCGTGCCTCTCCACTGCTTCAGGAGCTGCACTGGTTACTGGTATGCCTCTGGGTGCAATTCAAGGTGCTGGTAATTACTTTTAAAGCCCTACATGGTAGTGGGCCAGGATACCCAAGAAACTGCATCATCCCAATAATATCTGTCCGTCCAACCAGAGCGGACCGGAGGGGCTATCGAATTGTTCCATCAGCTAGAGGGGCTCGTCTCTCTAGCACAAGAAGGAGGGTTTTCTCTGTGTCCGCACCAGCCCTTTGGAACCTCCTGCCAACAGAGTTAAGGCAACAGATGTAATTGCTGCCCTTTGGAAAAGAACTCAAAACCTGGCTGGCAGTGCAGGTGTGGGGCACTGATGGAAGAGTGACCCCCGCCTTCTGGCTGGTATAGATAAGCAGATTCCTCCTCTTAGCTCTTTGTTTTACAGAAGGGGTGGGTAGGTTTTAATGTTTGATAGTGTTTAAAATGTTTTTATAACAGTTTTTGTATGTATTTTTATGATTCTATTGTTTGATATGTTGTGAGCCGCCCTGAGTTGGCATATGCTCAGTGGGCGGCATACAAATCAAATTATTATTATTATTATTATTATTATTATTATTATTATTATTATTATTATTATTATTATTATTATTATTATTATTATTAGTATTAGTATTAGTATTAGTATTAGTATTAGTATTAGTATTATTATTATTATTATTATTATTATTATTACTTATAGATCAGGTGGCGGCCATGGCCAGGAGGGCTTTTGCAACTTCCATACTCAGCTAAGCCACCGGGACAACTAATTCATGCTGGCTAAATGATTCTTGGAAGTAATAGCAAAAATAAAATGAAATAAAATTGTAAAATGATTTTTTAAAATAAAAAAACCCCTAAAATCTGGATTAGACCATTACAATCTGCCAAGCATAGCATGGCCACTTATGGGTTGTTGTAAATATGAAATAAGATACATCTATTATAATAATTTTCAAAAAAATAGGGGGGAAAAGCATAGAACATATTTATAATAATTATTGCTATAGTCCAGTGATGGCAAACCTTGGCATGCTATCTATTATTGAACTTCAATTCCTAGAAGCCCTGATCAGCATGAGTGCTGACTTGGACTTCTGGTAATTAAAGTCCAAGAATACCTGGGATGCCAAGGTTCATCATCACTGCTATAGTCTCACCAGAGTGGAAAAGACTGCTCTTAATGAGCATTCTGTCTGCTCAGTTTGTGACCTAAATATTAACTCTTGATGGCAAATTCAAGGCCTCTTCTCAATTTTCTTTATGGTTTCTGTCTTTAAACTACCCTATCTGCTACTAGGAATCAATTCCTATTTTACCTAGGTGTAAATGACATGAGTTAATAAGCCCTCTTAAACTAAAAGTGAACAAATAAGGGAGGATAAGCAATTTCCCTATCAGGATTGATCTGAATTATATAATTACCTTACTCCTACATGTTAATTATTAAAATGAATTATTTCATATAACAAATTTATATATTGGTCACAATCTGAGGCTTCTAATAGATCCCACTGTTTTCAAGAGGGCTGGCAACGGCCTCTCCCTAAATTAAAACCTATTCCAGAGGCATCAGAATTCCTTTGGAGCAAGTTTTGGGGCAAGATGTAAAGAATAGAAAAGAGAGGAATAGGAGAAGGCAAGTTAATATCACAGATGATGGTTGGTACTTGGTCACACTCCAGTAACATTTAGTCCTTTTCCAAAAATTCAAAGGCAATTTAAAAACAATTGCCTAAGCCAAATATCACCTGCTAGAAGCTTATTATACTTCTTATATGTTTTGTTACAACTGACTATTTTACCTGAACAAATACACACTCTGTTTAAGCTATTGGGCTCACTGAGAAGTAATATTGCCAAAACTGTCAAGCTGACAAAAAGAAACTTGGGCCAATTATAACAGTAAACAAACAGTGAAAAGAACAAAAATATGGAACAAATACAGCTCACAGAAAAACCAGCTCTTAGTGACAGCAAGCTGTTCACTAATTCTGCTGCATCGCTTTTCTGTTGTGTTTTGAAACATAAAGTTGCATTACCTTCTTGTATAGAGGAAAATAAGGTAGAATAGCAGGAAGGGAAGTGGAATGATTTAAGCAGAAAATTGTTTTTCATTCTCATTTCAGAACAGTTTCTGGAAAATGATAGACTGCACCAACGTGACATGAAAGTCATGGTGGTGATATTTGTAGGACTCAGATGGAAGGGTTTCTATCTATTTGTCACTGGGCCTCCAGCTGGCCTGTGGTGTTGTGTATTCCTAAAATCAGTGTCAAGGAGCTTATGCTGTCTGTAAAGTTACTGCTTTCATTGTGTGGCTTGTGGAACCAAAACATGGATCATGAGAAATACTCAGCTCAGAAAATATTCTAATGTTTCTATTGTCCATTAAAGAAGAAAGAAAGGAAAATATAAAGAAAAGGACATGAGTAATTTTAGAAGATAAAAATGCATGAATACAGTTTGCTAATTTAAGCAACAAAAATCCATAAACATACGAAGGCAGCCCTGTGATCCATAAACAAAAAAAATGCACGAGGAAGGCGATACCTTTATTGGATTACAAAAAAAGATCAAACATTGTGTGAGCTTGTGTGATTCAAGATCACTTCCTCAGGCATGCATCAATTTCTTCTTAGATGACTTGGATTTGGTGCACCTAGTGGGTAAACCAACCAACACCCTTCCCTAATGGAGGGTCCTTGGTTTTTCATTGTCCCAACTTCTGTCCACAACAGAAGCTAAAGCTTCAAAGGAGGGCCATCTGGGGAAGGGTATTATACAGAACCTGGTTTCCTGTATTTGTTGAATGCGGGAGGATATTAGATGCAGCCTGCTGTTTCTTTACAACTCACCTCTAAGAAACAGAGGCTGACACTTCATCTTGCCACGAACTTTTGGGACTTTCATTGATCATTTCCCTACCCTATCCACAAGAAATTGATGCATGTCTGAAGAAATGATATTGAATCACAAAAGCTCTCACAATGTTTGATATTTTTTGTGTGTGATCCAATAAAGGGATCACCTTCATCCTGCATTTGAACTTGTTTCACTCATTAAGCTCAAACAGAATATGTTCAAACCTGAGATTTGAGACATATTAATTTTAAATCAACTTAAATACTCCACAGATTGAACTATTTGAAATCGTAGCCATTTTAGGCTATGAAAAATATCATCCAAGAAACAAAACAAAACAAGAAGACAAAAAATGTTGAAGCACCTTAAGGACTAATAACGAAATAATCAGATGCAGCAATGAAAGCCAACTAGAATCTAGTAAATGGTTCCTTGTTGATTTACCAGTTTTCAGTCAGTCTAGTAACACCAGCAGAAAGAACATATCTAGCCAGTAGCTATCCAAGCCAGGGATAAGTTTTCAAAGTATAAAAAAATATAATAAGCCTATCTCTGTTTTCAAAAATGGAAAACCAGTATTAACACTTCCGACAATTTATTTTTAATGATTATGTTGCATTTTTAATTTTCTATTAAATTGGAGGGCATTAAAAGGAAATGACTAATTAACATTACATAATTAATAATCTTTAAACACAACTGTCAGTTGTGCCATTTCTAAATGTTACATAAACCTTTCACTAATTAATCCATGCAATGCCTTCAGACACTGTTCTGTATTAAATGGTGATGGGGATCTTGCGTGAGGTATGCTACATAAGCATAAATGGCTTTATCTCTTCCAGAATTCAGTCATACTGGCTGGCATCCTTTTGCATGTTACAGCTACAGTACACCTATCAAATCAATAACTGAATGGTACATGAACACCTACATACATATCACTGAGTCGATGGGTCTACTATAGTTGTGACTAGCAATAAGACAATTGCCATTAAGATTTCAGGTAGAATTACTGTATCATTTCTGAGAGGTGGAATCCACAGATGTAATTATTCCCCTGCAAAATCATTATTCAATAGCTATACTTGTATGCATTTACTGTATAAACATGTACATACATTCCCATGTACAGTAATACCTCATACAAAGTCTGCTTCGTACAACATCAGATTCATACAACATTGCCTAATTCCTTGAAAAAGTTGCCTCATACAAAGTCGTGCGGCTTTGTATGAGGCATTGGGGTTTTTCCCAGGTTGCATTGTGCCTGGGCAGTATAAAAGGCAGGACACATGCGTGCATTGCTCTTGTGGGTTTTGCATGAGGCGAAGAGTGTTTAGGAGTGGTTTTGAGCGTGATTTTGGATTATTTTGAATTTTTCCGTCAGAATTTTTAGAAGCATTCCCGGGATTTTTGCAGCATTCTTCAGGTTCTTGGACAATCAGGGCTGTTTGACATGTTTTTGTAATGTATTTAGCCTTTAGACAATGATTTCTTAAAGTTCTGTCAGTTTCCTGTCTGTTTCCTTTTCCTTGAAGTCTGTGCTGTTACAGTATAATGTATCTCTATGAAAATGACGTTGTACGAGGCATCGCGGCAAGGATTTGGACGTTGTATGAGGCATTGCGGCTAGGATTTTGCATGCCTCATACAAAGTCCAAATCCGTATAAAGTCCAAACTTGTGGAACCAAATTTGGACATTGTATGAGGTATCACTGTATATCTAACTGGGCACACATATGCATACATGAAACATATACATACATGTACATGTATAATCTTTTAAAGATTCACACATGAACAAATATTTAACAAACATGATCAGAAGTTGTTTCAGCTGATCAGTTCATTCAAAATTGCTTTGTTTCTGCAGCATAGGAAACTACAGTAGTGATTTTCAACAAAAAAAAATCACTAATTATATTTCAGTGACAATTCAGTGAAGAAACCATGAGATGTTCGAATACTAAGAGTTTAAAATAGCAGTTTTCTATTGACAGGTCCACATTACAGGCAGAAACCATGACCTATCATTTCTGAAGATTAACGTCACTTCACAGACTATGATGAAGACAACTTATTGTGGCACCTCCTTATGACACTCAATGTAAAAAAAAAAGTTGGATATTTTTAGAGATACAATAACAAATCGCCCTGCTACTCTGCCAGCCATTCTTGACAGGAAAGCAAATGTCTCTGACACAATATCATTTAATAAATAAGACTATCTGTAATGGATTGGGGGGGGGGGGGGTAGGTCCTCAAATCATTACTCACATGCTTATATTTTGTCCCTACAGTTAAGACTCCATGACTCCATGTGTCTTTCTTTTCAAATATTCTCTGCTTTGAATCATTGTTAAGATGAAGCTTTCAGTCTAAATATGCACAGCAGAATGAATGATATGAGTACCTTTTGGATGTTAATAATCATTCTTCATGTTCATTTAGAAATATTCACCACCAAATTCAATGTATAAACATTTGTATCAACTTCCTGATCTCCCATGGTACACAATTCATTTCTTCAACAAAAAGAACACAAATAACAGAACCTGATTTTCTTTCTTCTTTCTTTTTTCTTTAGACAAATTACATTGGGAAGTCACCTCATTTGTTGTATTTCCAGTATATATGTATTTCTAGCACCCTCAGTCATCTATTATAAAGAATATACAATGTGAAAATTACTATGTGTGTCAGATAATGAAACCTGTGGAGAGGTTACGGAACCCAAAGCTGTGAAAAGTACACAGCTTTCTTAGCTGTTGAACTGAAGTTGCCAACACTTCCTATTTCACAGTCTGATGGTGTTTTTTTTTAGATCTTAAATTAGATTTCTTTCTCCTCCTTAATTTTTAAATTAGCAGATATATTTTTTTTTGTTTTTACAAATGCATACGTACACATCTACAGCAGAGAGCATCAGACATATTCTGATAAATCTATTTATATCCCAGCTCAAAACGTTACACACAACAATTTGAAGTCTTACTAAGACAACTGGGTGGCTGATATGAGCACTGCATTGTTGTACATTACGTGATAGGTTATAAGTTTTTAGGGACTTGTGTTAAGCAATGTTTTATCTTACTTACAAATACAGATGATCAGTTTTAAGTGGAGGCACATACCTGAAATGTTATGACAGCAAATTTGCCATAACAATCCTCCACCAAAAGGAAATGAGCACGCTAACATTTATTTATTTATTTATTTACTATTTTAATATATTTATATACTGCCCATCAGGAGACAAAAATCCCCCATGAGTGAGCTAACACAATACCTTGAGTTAATCTGCTGCTTGATACTTTGTACATGAGTAGGACTGTGATAATCAAATGTAGGCATACATTTACTATAGCATTCATGGTGTTATGGTGGGGATTCCTCTATAATAAATTATCATGAAATGATCCAAAATCTGTTTTTGGAAGAAAGTTCACTTATTGTTTCTGTCAAAATAGTAGCTGCTGAGATTTATTTGAAAAAGCAATCATCAGGCCACCTTGTGAATGTTGAACTTCTCCCACGGTGTCCCTGAATTTGACATCTCCATCTTTATTGGAAAGGAAGATCAGTCTTGTGTACATGAGACTACAAGATATTCCACTGTGAAACATCCTACACTAAATCAGGAAAAGGGAACCCTGCAGCTTTGGAAATGGCCTTTGAAGGACAGAAGAGCAAATCTAAAGTCACTTTGATGAAATAAGGTTTTGGTAATGAGACCATCATATAGTCTCACAGTATGCGTCATAACACCAGAAAGAAAATATATACTATGTGCTGGTTTTTATGCGATAAATTCCAAGAAATTCCAGCTTCCAGTGCTCTCAAATGCACATTTCAAATTTCTATAAACACACGCCTTCATTCCAATTTTTTTAGAGCTGGCACATATGGTAACCACAGTCAAACATCTATTTTTGGCTTTTAAACTTTTTATGTTGTGTGAGGAACTTCTTATTATTCATTCAATCTGCCTTTAACTGTAACATGTTGGTGTAAGTGCTACTGTTTCCTAAATCCATTTACAATTACTGGATTATGCACTGAAAAATTACCTAGCTCTTGAGGGTGTGCTATTCCCCTCATCCACGAACTAAAGAGACGAGACACATTCAATATGGTCAAAAGGCTGGGGTCACAATTTTATTTAAATGTATTAACCCCTAACCTGTGTAGGGCTGGGGCTGGTAGTACTATACCTAATACCAGAGCAGAAGTTAATCCTCCCCTCTCTGTACTGGATGGACGAATCCTTGCCCCTGCGCAGTGCTGATCCTTTACAGCTACAGTCTAGGCCAGCTGTTATTTGGGGAAACAACCTTGGGTTCATTTCTAACTCTGCTTGCATGAACATAAGCTTGATCCCCCCCCCCCCCACACACACACACACAATTTCATGGTGTGTCCCGAATGCCCAACAAATTTGCACAAATTCTGCCAGGCAATTAGTGCCACCTCGTCAATAGACGCCCTGAGGATTCACCACTAAACCCATCCATTACCTGCCAACTAATTGTGACATATTTACCCACCTCAATAAAATGGTAGCTAACAAGCCAGAGTAGGCTAGGTGAAAAACTACCCAGTTGGGAATTGGACCAAAAAAATCCTATCCAGCCCCTCAACAACAACCCACATGAATACTCTGGAGAGGGTGGGCAGGTGGGTTATTGTTGTGGGAGGAAATCCTGATACCATGAAATGCCCAGGCAGAGATACGGTCCAGCCAGCTGCCTGGGGAGAGCTCTCTCGAACCACCCCAACCAGTATCTTTTATTGCCAAAATTCAACAGCAGATAAGAATACAGGAACAATAGTGCATTCAGTAGAAAGGGAGCAAAATGGGTTGCATAGTGAATAATAGAGAGTATTCAGCCATAGGTTACATTCGGCATACATTGTTTCTAACATTAGGATACCGTGTGAGAATCATGCAAGCTACAGTACATGATGAGAGTCCTGATTGGTTAGAGCGGCTAAGATAGCATACTAGCCTCATGAAACCTGCGTGATCAGTCTCTCCATAGACCTTGATTACATGTGTACTGACATTCTTTCAGGGAAAGATTGAAACATAGTAAAGGGATGCAGGACGTCTCTCGGGGGAAACTCAAAGCCAAACAGGAGTGTTTGCACTCTCATGAACTTGGCTTATGGTTCATCCCTATCAGGTTCCCACATGCCCCCACCATACTCCAACAGGTTATCAGCTCCAAAATGGTTGTAGAGGCTGCTTGAGAGACTGGGTGTGGTTAAATTAACTCTGTGCTATGCCCAGCCCTCAACATAAGGTGATGCCAAAATATCATCAAGTGTGCCAACCTCTTTTCACCTTGGGGTGGGAAAATACCCCAATTTTTAAAGCTGCTTTGCAGCTATCATTTGGGGTATGCACTCCTGCAGCGGAAACAAGAGAACGGAGGAAGAGAAGCAGAATGGCATGAAGGGCAGGTGGACACAGTGGTAGGTCTTAACAAATTTGATTTATCCAATCAGCTTTAAAGCTCTGAGAGTGGCTCCCATTCATGCACAGAAACCATCAGTGTGCATTCATAGAGACCATGAAGAAGAACAACATTTGCTTTCTTTTTCTTTTTTTGCAGCCACATAACACTATTGGCTCATATTCAGTTTGTGATCTAAAACAAAGCGAAAATCCTTCTTGCATGCATTATTACAAAGCCAAGTAGTCCCCATCTTGTACCTGTCCATTTGGTTTCTTTTTCCTGGGTATAGAACTTTATGTTTATTTTTGTTAAACTTCACTCTGTTCTTTTCAATCCAGTGCTCAAGCCTATCAAGAATATTTGGAATTTTATTTCTGCCTTCCAAGGTATTAGCTATTCCACTCACCTTTGTCACCAAAATTAGTTTCATTCCTCATCCAAGTCATTAATGAAATTGTTGAAAAGCACCTGGACCAGGATTGAGCCTTGAGGTATCCCACTTTGTATATCATCCCAGTTTGAGAAGGTGTCATTGTTAAGCACTCCCTACATCTGATTTTATAACTCTGATGGCAGTGGATCCTGAGTCCAGGGAGGAAGACTTTCTGCCAGCTCCTCAGCCTGCTGTCAGCTTGGAACTGCCTATTCATGACCAAACTGATCAAATTGATCAGGAATTGACAACTCAGCCAGCTCACACTGAGGCTCTGTCAGTGAGGAGGAGGAGGAGCCAATACTTCAGAGAGATGTTACTTGCAGCTGAGAAAGGAGCTGCACGTGCGAAGGAAAGAAACAAGGGCTTGTTTACAAAGACCACCTCCAGCCAGCTGAGAGTCTGGAGCTTGAGGACTCTTAAGCCAAGAATTATGTCAGATCAAGATTTGCTCTCCCAACTCTGTGTTTCTCTGCTCTGTGTATTCTGCCTGTTTGATGTACATGGACTCTGGACCCTCCACCTGCATTCTGATGATGCCTTTGGATTCTCCTTTCAGACTCCTGTTTGGTAATGCTGGATTTTGGACCTTTAGCCTGCAACTATCTATGCGCCTGAGTCTCCTTTAGGATCTTCTTTAACCAACAACCGGTAATTGAACTTGGCTTTCATCTGACCTACGATTCTGCTTCTCCCTTGCTCCTTCTGTGCAGTAAGCCTGCTCTGTCTTGGCAGTAGTGGAGGGACTTAACAATAAGAAAGTGTGCATCCAACTGATAGCTGTTCTATCTAGCCACATCTAGTTAGCCTGCTAATCAGAGTACCATGTGACACTTTGTCAAAGTGCTGCTGAAGTCAAGATATATTACATCTACAGCATTCTTACCACCTACCTACGCCTACCTATGCCGGTCAGAGGGAGGCCAGAACACCTGGTGCAACACCGGGGCTTCAAAAGCTGACCGCCTTTGTCACCGGGAAGCCACTAAGCTCACCTCATGGCTCTGCTGGTCAGAGGGAGGCTGGAACACCTGGCACAATGCTGGGGCTTCAAAAGCCAGCCTCCTTTGCCACCATGAAGCTGCTACGCTCACCTCATGGCCCCACCGGTCAGAGGAGAGTCAGAACTCTTGGTTTCTCGGCTTTCCATTTGGTCCGACCATTCATTCGAGATGAAGACATTTTTGGTGGTTTCCCTCGCGGCTAGGACAATAGGAGCCATTACCAACTCGGCTCCAGCACATCCCAAACGCTCGGGTGCAGTTTAGAAGGAGGACAGTACATTTGGACTATTTGCCCTATCGGACTATCTTTACCTTCATTGCGCCTCCCCCTTTTTTTCTTGCTGGACTCAAGGACTATGTGGTGGTGGGAGGTTGGTTTATCTTTATTTTCCCCACCCCCTGGTCCCAGTGGTCTGGTAGGAAGGGATGGGTAGTAGAGTCATGTATGACTGAAATTGATTGATATGTTGTTTTTTGATCTCATTAGTATACTGTATTATTATCCTATTGTTGTTCAATTCATGATTTGCAAGCGTGGCGAAAAAATGGCCGCCGCGCTCTTTGCGGGCCCCCCCCACCGGATGAAGGCATCCGGGTAGTTAGGGGCGTGGCCAGCACCCTAATAAAAGGGCTGGCCATGAGGCAGCCGAGCTGCCATTTTGCGAAGCGACGGAGCGGAGAAGTTTTTCCCTCTTACCTCCGTCGCTTGTGTCCTTTCAGGGGAAGCCTTTTTCGGTGCAGTTTTTCCTTTCTTTGGCTTCCCAGCTAGACCAGCTATGCCCTCTAAGAAGAAGGCAGCTGCGAACGTGGCTCGATCTGCGCGGAGGCGTCAGCCGGGTTGGAGGACCGCGACTGCGCCCGCCCAGCAGCCACCTTTGGCGGAGCCCACCGGGACCGGTGGGATGGGATCGGTGGCCCCTTGGCCCGATGCGCGGCGCGCGCAGGCTGCCCCGGCTGGGGCCTCAGCCCTTGGCCTGCAAACGATGGCCACTGCCCCTGGCATGGTCCGTGCGGCTGGGCCTTCTTCCCTGGGTGCACAGTTCCCCATGGGGGGATCGAGCCATGGGGGGTGGTTGGGTTCCCTGCCTTGGCAGGGCATGCCCACGGCCCCTCAAGGGCTGAGCATGGGCTCTTGGCCGTATCCGGCCCCTGGGGCACAGGGACCTGGACAGGTGCCCGTTACTTGTGGGCCGGCTGGCCCTTTGCCCCCTGTCGGGGCTGGGGGCTATGTTAACGTGGAGCCCCTTCTGGCCCGCGTAGCGGCCCTCGAGGCATCACTGGCAAGGGCCAACCAAGCGGGGGCGTCTTTCGGGTTCCAGGTTGATCCTTTGGCTGCCGGGCAGCGACAGGCGACGGGTCGGGTTGAGTGCCTGAGGCGCGCGGGCCGGTGGCGGCCACTGCCTCGCAACTCCCCACTCAGCAGGCGCAGCAGACTTGTGCTGATCTGGCCCCGTCGACGAGCTCAGCTTCGGTCGTGAGCTCCGAAGCCCCAGCGGGCCGGAACCCCCGGTGGGGGCGGCCCGTGGGGGTGCATCGGGTGAGTATGCAGTTCAAGCTAGTGCACCCACACAACTGACTTCCCTGGGGGGGGGGGGCTTTTCAGTGGCCATGGCCTCGCATGGGTGGTGCGGCAGTGCAGCCGCCTCCGGCCCACCCGGCGACTTCATCCCTGACCCAGGGCCCGGGTTGGGGTGGCGCCCCCTATGCGGTAGGGAATGTGTTGGGGGTGTCCGGGTTGGTACAGGCCCCCTTTGCTTTGCCCGCACTTCCCTCTGTGCCGGTGTCGGCATTGCCGACAGCGGGGTATTCCTTGCCCCTAGGGGACCATCTGGCCCAGTCCACCAAGGAAAAGATCTGGAGGGGCGAGTATGTGGACATCTTCTCCCTTCTTAACAGGGAGCCCACCAAGGAAGAGAGGGAAGGGCAGGATGAGAAGGATAAGGAGCAGGCACGTCGTCGTAAGCTGCCACGTACATGGGCAAATTGGTTGCCAGCGTACCTAATTTACATGGCTGTTTACCTCAGGGCCAGGCCGGATCTGGCCATCCCTATGGTCCAGTATTTGGACAACATTTACCGGGCTATGGTCGACTTCCCGGGTCCATCGTGGCTGGCTTACGACGAGGAATTCCGCATGAGGATTCCACTGCACCCAGAGATGAGGTGGGACGAGCCCTGCCAGAAGCTGTGGCTTCTGTATATGACTAGTGCCCGGCGCCCGGGGAGAGATATCATTGTGGACATGCGGTCCAACGAGCGGCCCCGGTACAGGTTCCCCGCCAAGTGGCGGGGCAGGGGGTTCCAGCCCGCCTGCTGTGCTGGACCTTCTCGTCCAATGGTTCTTGCAACAGAAAGAACTGCAAGTACAGGCATGAGTGTCCCTCTTGTTCTGGCCCCCATGCTGCCTCCGCCTGTCCCAGGCCGGGAGGATTCAGGGGCAAGGGTAGGGGTGGACAAGGGGCAGGTAGGACTGCCGCTGAGGGAGCGGGTCCACCGAAAGGCCCCCTCCCCAATTAATGTGGACATGCTGGAGCGTTGGCTCGCAGTGTACCCGAGGAGGGCAGACGCAGTGTACCTGCTTCATGGTTTTCAACTGGGGTTTCGTATTCCTTTCACGGGGGATAGGTCACCTCAAGACGCACCCAACCTTTTGTCACTTAGAGGAAGGGAGGAGGTGGATGCTGCCAGCATTAATAAGGAGGTTGATGCGGGCAGGGTCGCTGGCCCTTTTCCCGCGCCCCCGTTCCCCAACCTTAAAGAATCCCCACTGGGACTAGTGCCCAAGAAGTCCCCGGGCGAGTTCCGCCTGATTCATCACTTGTCCTACCCAGCCGGTCGCTCGGTCAATGATGCTATCCCTGATGACCTTTGCTCGATCAGGTATACATCCTTTGACCAGGCATTGCGCATGGTGCGCTCATGTGGCCCGGGTGCACTGTTAGCTAAGTGCGACATTAAGTCGGCTTTTCGTCTCCTGCCGGTGCACCCGGACGACTTTGAGTTGCTGGGTTTCAAATTCAGGGGTGAATATTATTTCGACAAAGCCATGCCTTTCGGCTGTTCCATATCCTGCTCGGCCTTCGAGCGTTTTAGTACATTCCTGCAGTGGGCATTTGTCCGTAGGTCAGGGTCTCGGTCTGTAGCCCATTACCTGGATGACTTTTTGTTCGGGGGTGAACGGGGCTGGGACACGTGCACACGTCTCCGCAACACATTTCAGACGCTAATGGAGGAACTCGGTGTCCCTTTGGCGCCCGAAAAGACCGAAGGCCCATCTACTAAGCTAGTATTCCTGGGGGTGGAGATTGACACAGTAGCGCAGGCGTCTAGGTTGCCAGGGGAAAAGGTGGCCAGGATAGCGGCCCTCATTTTGGGATTGCTGGCTAAGCGCAAGGCATCCCTTCGGGAATTGCAGGTGCTACATGGTCACCTTAACTTCGCTTGCAGGGTGGTCGCACCTGGCAGGGCATTTGCTCGGCGCTTGTGCGACGCCATGTCAGGCTTATCCAGGCCCCATCACAGGGTGAGACTGACACGGGGCATCAGGGCAGATATGCACATATGGCTCCAGTTCCTGAGGGAGTTCAATGGGGTCTCATTTTGGAGGTCTGACCTCCTGGCTTCACTTCGCTTTCAGATACAGTCTGATGCCTCGGGATCCCTGGGTTATGGGATGTACTTCAACGGGAAGTGGGCCTATGGTGGATGGCCACCAGCCTGGTCAGGCACGGGTCGCCTGAGGGATCTCACATATTTGGAATTTTTTCCCATACTGGGGGCTTTGATGCTATGGGGTGAGGAATGGGCCAACTCGGTGGTGCATTTCTGGTGTGACAATGCGGCAGTTGTCCACATTGTCAACTCACAGACTTCTAAATCTCCCAGGGTCATGGAACTAGTGCGCCAGTTTGTATTGCGCAGCCTGCGCCTCAATGTATTGTTCAGGGCCAGGCATGTCCCGGGGGTCAATAACGATATTGCTGACGCTTTGTCCCGCCTGCAGATCTCCCGGTTCCGCGCCTTGGCCCCGGACGCGGAGGAATTTCCCTCGCCACTCCCGGAGGAGATATGGACCTTTGGCAAGGAGAGGTGAACCGGGCGATCGGCATGTCGCTGGCGCCACGCACGCATAAGGCGTATCACCATGCGTTAGTTTCCTTTCAGACATTTTGTTCCCAATCTCGACTGCCAGATACCTGGCCGATCCCAGTGGCCCACGTCCTTCGTTTCATGGTTTACCTGCATGCCCAGGGCCTTGCACCCCGCACCATAGCATCCAGGTTGTCAGCGCTGGCTTTTATGGCCAAGGTGGGAGGTCATGCGGATAGTACCGCTGACTTCCGTGTGAGACACGTTTTGGAGGGGTGGGTGCGGGAACGTGGGCGTAGCCTGGACGACCGCCACCCAATTTCCCCTGGGGTCCTTACCCAACTGGCACGGGGCTGGCATGACCTATGTTTCGATAGGTATGAGGCAGCCCTGTTTCATGCGGCTACAACGGTGGCCTTTTTTGGAGCGCTCCGCATCAGCGAGCTTGTGATGCTGTCTAAGGCGGATGCAAGTCGTAGGGCACTGGAACTCGAAGATGTCTATGTTTGCAATGATTGGGCTCAGTTGAGGATATGCTCCTCTAAAACAGATCAGCACGGCGTAGGCAGTGGTGTAAGACTGCTACGATGTTCCTTGGCAGACATCTGTCCGGTTGGTGCCCTACAGGAGTTCCTTGCACTGCGTGGCACGCACCATGGCCTGTTTTTCTGTCACCAAGATGGGTCTCCCCTCACTAAATTTCAATTTTGGAAGGTGACTGGGAAGGCACTGGCTAGTGTGGGCCTCCCTGGGGCCCGTTACGGCACCCATTCATTTAGAATTGGGGCGGCCTCTACTGCGGCTGCTTATGGGTACTCCGGGGCTGACATACGCAGCATGGGGAGGTGGGGCTCTCAGTGTTTCCAGTTTTATGTTCGCCCACTCTTCCTTCCCTGTTTTTCCTTGACAGACCCTGGGTGTTGTATCACACCGGTGACAGTATGGCTGGTGGGCCATAGCTACGTGCACAGGGCAGCGCGTTACGCTACGGCGACAGATTGGGGACCCCGACTGGGACTGGGTGCATACGCAAGTCTCACATGGTACGGTAAGCCCGGTATGTTGTGGCGTGAGCTCTTGCCATTCCTCTTTTCGGGAAGGAATGCTGACCCGCCTGACATTCTGATCATACACCTTGGGGGTAATGATTTGGGACAGGTCACTGGCTTATCGCTGAAGCATGCGATTTGCGGTGACCTCGCCTACTTACATTACGTATGGCCCGCCACAACCCTTGTTTGGTCAGATATGGTCCCACGGCACGCTTATAGAGAAGGCTTTGACCTTCAGGCCCTGGACCGCGCTAGGCGCATGGTGAACAGGGCTGTGGCCCGATTCCTTTTGACCTAGGGCTGGCGGCGGGTTAGTCGTCATCCCGCCATTAGTTTGCAAAATTATGGGCTTTATGCAGGGGATGGGGTCCATCTGTCGCGAGGAGGTATGGACCTCCTGTTGGGTGATTGGCGAGCAGGCCTGTCGACCGAGCTGACGGTCTTGGGGGGGGGCGTCGAGCCTTTATTGAAGCCTCTCCGGGTGGCGGGTAGCACTGGTAAGGTAAACATTTATGACCCACAGGTATCCGGCAGGTTCGCAATTGACTGGACAACACTAGATAGGCATAAGTTGTTTAAACGTTGTCCGGTCAACGACGAACCAGGCAATGGGGTGATGGCTACAGCTAGACAGCATGCATCACCCCCTGATTTTACGGATACACGTCAAAGGGTGGGGTCATTAGTTAGATATTGACTACGGTCAACAATTTGTTTGTTGTCAACAGACAAATTGATACAAATAGATACATTGTAACAATTGCCGTTGGCAATTTTGGGTGGTACCTTACCAGTGTTACTTCGGCCTGCTTGCCTTAAGAATTATGATTGGTCAATTACCAATAGAAATTTATAATTCGGACTAGGGTATGGATCAATAAATGTGGCCCAATGCCGTTATCCACTTTCATTTGTGTCTGAGTCCTTTATTGGGGGGTGCGCCTGCAAATGTATTTATGCCTTGATTATTGTATTTATGATGTATTTTTGCTTGATTGCTCTATTTCTGCTATTGTTCCTCAGGCTTTGCTGATATTCTGTGCATTTTTATATTGACTGTATGATATGTATTGTAATTTTCTGTGGTTATTGATTTTTAATTGATATTTTGTATGTTTACTATATTTTGGTTTTGTTATATTGTATCTTTAATTAAGTTGGAAGCCGCCCTGAGTCAACCTACAAGCTGAGTAGGGTGGGGTACAAATTAAAAATCGAATCGAATCGAATGCTATAAGATTACTCTGGGAGGATTTATTTTTGAAAATTCCATGTATACTTCTAGTTATTAATTCATTATTTTTTAAGATGCTTTCAGAGTGACGACTTTAAAATCTGTTCTAGAATTTCCCCCAGGATTGATGGTAGGCTGACTGGTGTGTAGTTCCCAGGTTTCCTTTTTTGCAAATAATTTGATGATTCACTCTGTGATTTTAAGATGCAATGGATTATGAGAGTTCTTAAGCCTGTTCACTCAATATTGTTGGATGCCGTTCCTCTGGCCTCTGAGATCTGAACTCATCCAAAGTACAGTAATAAGATATTCTTTGACTATTTATTTATCAACCTCAAGCTACAGCCCTGTATCCTCCACTTGTTCTTCACATTTGCCTGGAGAGTCATTGTCTGTCTTTTGGGGGGAAAGATCAAGTTAAAGTAGGAATTGAGCACTGCTGCTTTTGCTTTACCATCTGGTATTCTTTTTCTATGTCCTCTGAGCCACTGTTCTTTTTTCCATTTTTGCAACGCATGTACCTCAATAATGCTTTTTCGTTGCTTTTATGTCTCTTGCTAACCTCAGCTCATTTTCAGCTTTTGCCGTCCTTACACCATCCCTGCAATTCCTTGCTACAGTATGTCTGCCTTCTCCCTTTATAATTGTTATTTCCCCCTGTATTATTGTCTTTAAAATAAAGTTTTATAATATTTTCTCACTTTTTTGCTTATTGCCTCTTGAAACTGAGAGAATCTATTGCTAGCCTAGGAAGACAGATGGCTCCTGGAAATATGTATGACATGCCCACAGAAGAGGCAATCATTTGGCTCCCAAAAGCATGTATAGTTCCATACATAATGATGCTTCTTCTCCAAATGACCTATTTGGAGTAGCCTATTCTTTCAAAATGTTTCACATGGGAAATAATCACAGAGTAATAGTATATTTTTTTTATTTAAAAAAATTAGATTCTTATGCATGGTGAGTAAGGGGAAACACATTTTTGTGTTATTCATAAATTAAAGTATTAATTCATGTGTGTGTGCCTGAGTGTGTAACAATCATGTTAGTTTCTAGCCTAAAATGTTCATCTTGCAGAAGATATTGATTTTTGTAGTAATCACAAAACTATAATTTCAAAGAAATATAGTCAATTTACGTGCATAATCACAGCCTAATTCAACAATTAGATCAGATAAATCTAAATTGCCTTTTATGTTTAAATCCACAAATTTCATTTACAGATGTTTTTTTAATTATTTAATTTTATAAAACAATGTCAGAGCCTAACTCCTGTAGATTCTGTAATTTGTTTTTTAAGGACTTTACATAATAAATGAAAGGGTTTTATTACTTCTGCATTACTCCATGTGGAAGAAATGTTCAAGTGAAATTATGCAATTAAAGGTGAGAAGAGAGTAGTTTTCTGCAAAATCTCTCATGGTGGTTTTCCTAGCAGGAGTCCTGAACCTTTAAACACCTTCACAGTAGCAGTATGTTCATTTATCACTTACAAGTTTTAAGGCAGAATTCTCTTATTTTAGCATTCATTACAAAGTACAGCAAGACACTTTCTCTGAATGTCATACATCCATAGGAGGGTTGACATATAGGCAAGATCTCAAATCTAGAAATGTTCATAATTTGAAATCAGTTAGGTTCCCTGAAGTTAATGCAGTACACATTTCTGACATTCAGTGAACTAGCTTTATGCCATTTTTGTTTTTAGAAGAATGAGAATGGACTAAAGGATGGGAATGTCTGTCACCTATTTTTAAAACTATTCTGAAGGTTTCTCTCTGATTTGTTACTGAGGTGGAAGGTATGCCTCCACCACAACCTACTCCATACAGCATTTCTGCCACAATGTTAGGGTTGCCATATGTCCTGGTTTTCAAGTACAGTAATACCTCATACAACGTCCAAACTTGTTTCCACAAGTTAGAACGTTGTATGAATTCCGACTTTGTATGAGGCATGCAAAACCCTAGCCGCGATGCCTCATACAACGTCCAAATTATTGCCACCGATGCTTTGTATAACATCATTCCCATAGAGATACATTGTAACAGCACGGATAGCAGGGCAAAGTCAAAGAAGCAGGAAACTGACAGTACTTTAAGTGGGGCCAGAGGGGTGCATTTCTCCACTAGCGGGGGGGGGGGGATGATAATAATAATAATAATAATAATAATAATAATAATAATAATAATAATAATAATAATAATAATAATAATAATAATAATAATAATAATAATAATAATAATAATAATAATAATAATAATAATAATAATAATAATAATTTATATACTGTACCGCAATTCTCTGCCCAAAGGGAGACTCAATGCAGTTTACATCTCCGGAGGTGGGGAGCCATTTTTGGGGCCGCGGAGAGGCGAGCCCCAGGTGCGGAGAGTTCTTTCTTCCCCACCTCCTCCGGCTTGAAAAAGAGACCAGCTCCACCCAGTGCAGTATACACTATCTGAAAAAAGCCCACCAGGCAACAAGTGTAAAGATGAAGGTTGGCATTTGAGAAGATGTGTGGCTAGTCCATTTACCAGTAACTGCACAATGGGCCAAACACCCTGAAATTGAGTGTGGGGAGAGATAAAAAATCTATATAAGATCTCAAAGGAGCTGTGTGTTTGTGAAATGGAATTATCTCTGCAATTCTTTGCATTTTGTTCCTTAAACTGATATTACTTCTCCTGGCTTCTAGTAAGCATTATCAAGGTCAGGCACATATAGCTGACCAACAATAAGAAACTTCCCCACTCTTTTGTCCACACAAGAAACCATCTAGCCCCTCAACAGTGTTGGATATTGTGTAGGGTTGTCATAATTCTCTCCCACCAAACCGGGAGAGCAATGTGACATCATTACATTCTTCAAGCTGTGCATGCATCAGATGGGGCAGTCAGGAAGACCGCAGCTCTAAGACCCCAAGGAATCCCCATCCGGGGCAGACAGCCTTCATCAGTTTAAAATAAACTGTATTCAAGAGGTTTTTCCCCGTGTGATTCTTCTTGCAAAAGACTATTCTTGATGGTTCTACTTTTATTTTTTTGAATAAAATTTCTTGGGCCATTCTTGAAACCACCCTTCCTCCACCTGAAGTCACCCCACCTTCCCCTTTCTTTCAATTATCTTGCTTGCAAGTGTCTCCCCTCCCCAGCAGGCTTCTCAGGGTGCTGTTTTGCCTTCACCAATTTCAAGCAGGATAATTTAAAGAAAGGCAGGGAGTCAGTGAATTAACTCTTTGCAAAAATCCCTTGGTGAGGGGTGATCTTGCTTTCTTTGTTCAAATTTAAAAATACAGGACTTCTACATGTTTTTTTCTTGAAAATACAGTAATACTTCATACAACGTCTGTTTCATACAACGTCGGATCAATACAACATCGCCCAATTCTTGGAAAAAAGTTGCCTCATACACCGTCGCCGGACGTTGTATGAGATATTAGGTTTTTTACATTAGAAGTACAGTTTTTTTTTGTTGTTCAGTCGCACAGTCGATTCTGACCCTTTGTGACCCTATAGGACCCTTTGGCCCTCACCCAGCTGTTCATCGGGTGGGGAGACCCACAGCAAAGACGCCGACCATCGCCCGACGCCGGGGCTTGGAGGCCCCATGGAGCACGACTGGCAGCCGGCTGGAGGAGGTGGCGAAGAAAGAACTCACTGCACCTGGGGCTCGCCTCTCCACAGCCCCAAAAGTGGCTCCTTGCCTCCAATGGACCCCATCAATGCCGGGGCTTGGAGGCCCCACAGAGCTTGACCGGCAGCCGGCCATTGGAGGTGGGGAAAGAACGAACTCACCGCACTTGGGGCTTGCCTCTCCGTGGCCCCAAAAGTGGCTCCCTACCTCCAAAGGACCCCACCGATGCTGGGGCTTGGAGGCCCCATGAAGCTCGACTGGCAGCCGGCTGGAGGAGGCGGGGAAGAAAGAACTTGCTGCACTATGGGACCTCCAAGCCCCAGTGTCGGTGGTGTCCATTGGAGGTGGGGAGCCACTCTTGGGGCCGTGGTGAGAAACCATTTAGTTTGGTTTCTAAATCACCCTTTTAATAGCATGTTATTTGGCTGATTTGCACCTTATATTCATCAGCATTTCTTGCACTGATATTCTGAGGTAAGCATTTCATTTTAACTGATTTATATTTCTCAAAATGGTTGAAATTCTTGTCATACAGTAAAACACTGACTTACATATGCCTCGAGTTACATAAAATTCAACTTACATAATGATTTTGTGCTAAAATCATGTCCCAATTTACATGATTTTCTATGGGTTTGCTTCGAGTTATGTAAAAAAATAATTTTTCCTATGGGTTTGCTTCAAGTTACATAAAAAATCCAATTTAAGCAAAAGCCTATAGAATGGACTTTTTCGTAAGTAGGGGTTTTACTGTATTTGGCATGAGAGTGTGGGAGGGAAAGCTTGTAGGATAGAGTTTAGCAAACACTTCAAGGCTCTGTGTTGTTGTTCAGTTTCATAGTCAAGTATGACCCTTTGTGACCCCATGGACCATTGCCCGCCAGGAACCTCTGTCCTCCACCATCATCCTCAACCTGCCCAGTTCTGTGCCCATTGCATCCACAATACGATCTATCCATCTCATTCTCTGCCTCCCCTTCTTCTTTTGCACTCAACCATTCCCAGCATCAAGGCTTTCTCAATTCAATCCTGTCTTCTCATTTGATCATGCAAAATTTTCTCAGTAAGACAAGTTGAAGAGGAATCTCTCATTTATGGATTCCAAACTATCTCTAGAAAGGTTTATCATTCAATCCCTCCCCAAGAAGGTCAAAATAAATCAGATTCTGTTCAAGACAATAATATCCTCATTGTCTTTCTAAATATTGATTACAAGAAAGAAAAAAAGAAATAGAAAAAGAAATATTTGGCAGTTTTACTTGTAACTGTCATAGTTCTATATGGGTGAGACAAGCACTACTGAGCGAATAATATTACACATAAAATGTTAATAAAATATTGCACAGATCTACAGCAGATTTTGTTGTGGTACAGGCAACAGCAAATATTTGGGCTACAACATTACACACCCTTCCTTCCCCCTTACACACATTGACTTTTCAATTTGAGTGTAAGTTCTAATATGCGGTGCAAGAACAGGATAGAAAAAGTAGTGTTCAGGTGTTTCTGTAGACCGTTTTTGTTCAACATATTTCAATTCATCTACAGAATCAACAAGTAGAAAGGGAAAATAATTGACCTTGAACAACCTCAGGTAAATGGTGCATACAAAATGCGGTATATCTGCCAGCCTTTCTGCAAGTGGGTTTTTAATGTGCAGCTTTTGTGCTAAAAATACTTTTAAAGTGACCACTCTATTTGTCTTGATGCCAGAAAGGCCAAACATTTTACAGAATTAAGTGCAGTATAATACATACTCATTTATATTAATTAATTATTGTATGTGTGGGATGATAAATTAATTGTCAATAAGATGTTTGAGGGTGATATATACCCTAATTCCAATTGTTTAGAGACAGAAAAGGATCTATTATTAAAAATTTAATGTGCCATGGGATAGTTCAGCTTTATTTATCAACCATTCTTTTACTTTCAGGCTCAAAAACTCATTTTTGGTACAGTGAACTATAACAGATTACACTTTTAAAAAACCTTTTAATGTTGTCTATTGTACTGAAATTACATATTATATGTAATATGTAATGTTGTCTGTATTATGTAATGTTGTCTACCATACTGAAATTGCTTATTATATGGCACACATTATGGGATTATATCACAGCCCTTTATGCAATATCCTTTTTGATCTGTTATAATTTTGAAGACTAATCTGCTTGGAAAAAATGTTAGAGTAGACAATTCCCAGTAAAAAATATCAATCTTAGCACCTTTTCTTTTCTTTATTATCAGTGATCAGTTCTAAGATCAGACTATGTGTGTCAGTTCATTCGGTTGCAATTTCCTTTAGTGTGTTTATTTTTTCTGGTTCTTCCAGGAAAAAATATTTGTGGAATTTCCATTTATGGCTTCTGTAGTTATTGTCCAAGCATGCTGCAGAAACTTTTAATATATGGGAAAATCAACAACAATGTACAGTATCAACATTGGTCTCCAGAGAGCTTCAGAATTGGGGATGGACGGGGTTCAATCTATTCAGTTATTTTGCAGCTGTTGTCTTTTAAATCATCTACCATTTCTACTCTTGCTAGAGCAAAGATGAAAAGTTGGGATGGAAAGATCATTTAATATCTTTTCAACATTATTCAAAGTAACTGCATATTAAAGTTCATTAGAAAGTTATAGGCATGTTCATATGTGATCAAATAGCTGACCAAGAACTTCTTTAATTTATTTTAGTTGCATCTTTTTTAATTCACCTTTTGGACTTTTTTCCCCCTTTAATTCATCCATAAAGTATCTCCTCTTCATTTCAGTTTATAAAGATTTTAAAAAGAGAGGAATACTTACAGTGGAAATTATAGAATTAAAAAATATACACTTAAATAAAAAACTACAGATGCAAGGGAACAGAGCTCTCATGGGAATGAAGCTATCACCATATATTTGAAAAGGTTGACTGCATCCATTAGTAAAGTTAGAGTGTACATAAAACTTCCTGTAACCTCCAAAGCAGTGAAAAACTACCAAAGTACCAATTAACTAAACTTGGATTCACTGTTTGAGTGTGTCATTACATTACTACTTAATAAATGCAACCTACTTCTCTTTCACATGTCTGCTAATTAGCAACTTGGGGGGAGGGATTTATGATACTATTATCACTACCCCCACAATCACATTAAAAACAATTATATCCAACTTTTGAAACAGGGCAGAGATGAAAAATATGAGTTACAAAACTGGCCATAAACAGACCAAAAGAACTATTTCCTGCTGGCTTGGAGATGAGCACTGAACCTTAGAGTCGAATATGACTAGTTTTTGAGCAAGGACTTGAAAACTAGTTCTGATACTTGAAAACTAGTTCTAATGGCAAACAAAGCAAAACAAAAACACTGTAGCACTTTAAAGACTAACTGTTATACTCAGGAGTGTGTTGGGCACCTTGGGAGGGCGGTGGACAGGAAGTGATGGGGGCACCTATTGGGGGATGGGAGAGAAATCCCATAAATTCCATTACCTCTGCCTGCCTTTGGGGGGTGACAGTCACTTGGGTGCACTGGGATGAGTGCCTGTATCCCTGTGGGCCAGCACAACACTGGTTATAATATATTTCAATGTGAGCTTTTGTGGATCAAGCCCACTTCATCAGACATAGGAATGAGGCTTCATGGCATCAATTTATACATATCAGGTACAGAGAGATTGGTTAGCAGAACAGATTAGCATACAAATCATTGTGGCTACTTACAATTGGTAATAACAGACGATCTCTGATTGTTATTCAGATTAGCTGTAAATCCCACTATTTTTCAATTGCAAATGTGGGGAGTGGCAAGATACTATTTCAATTGCAATTGTATGCTAATCTGTTATGCCAGGAGTTCTCAACCTTTTTAAGCCGAGGCCCAGGTCATGCTCCCTCAGACAGCTTTGGGGGCCAGATGGCCATTTTGCCCTTCCTCCACCGCATGACACTTCCTGGTGTGGTGGAGGCAAGGGGGCCGGGGGGCCGACATGAAATTGTGCCATGGGCTGCATCCAGCCCATGCATAGCTGTCAAGTATCCCATATTGGCTGGGAAAACCCCTTTTTTTACCCTCTTCCCTGCCGTCATTCCATATTAAATAGACTGCAATGCCCTATTGCCGCCATCTCCGTGTCTGCACCGGCCCTCTGGAATCTCATGCCAACAGAGCTACGTCTCCGGACGGAATTGCTGCCTTTCAGAAAAGAACTTAAAACCTGGCTGGCAGGTCAAGTGTGGGGTGCAGGTGGAAGGGTAACCTCCATTGGGTGGGTGGTGTAGAAGGTGCCTTTGGATCCTGCAGCCCTTGTTTTTAGGGGGTGGGTAGTTTTAACTGTTTTTAACATGTGTTTTTTAATTTTTATTGTGAACCGCCCTGAGTTGGCTTTGGCCGAGTGAGCGGTATATAAATGTGACAATTAAATTAAATTAAATTAAAATTGGAGGGCAGCAAAGGATAAGCATAGCTGTCAAGTATCCTGTATTTGTTGGGAAATTTCCCTTATTTCCAAATCCAAAACTTGACAGGTATGAGCCCATGGGCTGCAGGTTGAGAATCCCTGTGTTATGCTAACCAATCCCTGTACCTGACATATATAAATTGTTGCCATGAAGCCTCACTCTCATGTCTTATGAAGTGGACTTGGTCCATGAAATCTCACATTGAAATATAAGTTAGTCTTTAAAGTGCTACAGCATTTTTGTTTTGTTTTGTTTCTTCTCTGATATACCAGAAACACAGATTAATATGGCTATTCCAAATAGTTCTGATGGGTGAATATGGAACCAGATTCAAACTCTCCTGCAGTTGAATCTTTGTCAATATTTTGATCCAATCTTGGAACAGTCCAGTTTGGGCATGACAGTGGCAGAGTAGTGTTTTCTTTCTGAAAATAAAAAGAACATTGCTCCCTTTCCCCTTCTTCCTGTGTCCCTCTCACTCAGGAATCTGCTTTATCCTGCTTCTTCACTGGAGGCACTGAGAAGAGGAAAAAAGAAAATAAGAGGGTAGCAGAAGAGCCTCATTTTATTCTTCCTCCTATTGCAAGGCCCCCCAAACTTTTCAAGCCACAGGCCAGTCACTTGGTTCAGGGGGCTGGTCACTATGGCCTGGGGGCCAGATCTGGCCCCCAATGCCAATTCATCCAGCCCACAAAGCCCTTGTTGCTCCCGGTAGCAGAACTAAAATGCGCCCATACAGGCGCGTTTTACTTCTGCTTCTGGGAGCAATGAGGGCTTCATGGGCCGGAATGAATTAGTGTCAGGGGACGGATCCAGCCCCTGGGCCATAGTTTGGGCACCACTGTCCTAGTGCCTCTGTGTATGGTGAGGAAGCAATATAAAGCTTTTCCTGTTCCCTTTCTCTGTCTTTCCTAAGCACTGCTATTCTGAACACAGTATAAATGTTGGGAAGGAAGAAGATAGGAAAAAGAGAAAGAAGATGGAAAGACAGCATAGTCATTGTCTTCTTCTTCTTTGAAAGAAGAAGCAGGGGCATGCTGGCTATGCTAAAAGGGTGGCGGACTGGGAGAGGGGTAGAGCCTATGGGGGTATGGGATGTGTATGAGGTGCATTTCAGAGAGTTAATAAACACTAGATTTTATTTATTTGATTCATAGCTTTCCTTTGATCTAGATAGCCCCCAGGTCACGATTTTAGCCCCCAGGTCATGATTTTCCCCATTGTGGTAAGTTTCATTGTATAACAGCAATACATTTAATTGTGATTATATTTGCATATACGACTAGTTCATTTCAGTGAGTACAAACACAATGTAAAATGCATTCCTTGCTGTTATGAATGTCATTCCTATTAGTAACACAACACAGTTTGGCAGATATAAAGAGGATGTTGGGGTTGTGTACTTTTTTTTTATTTGCAAATTCTATTGGATTACACTGCTCCTTCAATGGGCATCTACATCTAGATTCCTTCCATATAGGCATAAGTCTCAAAGTCCCTGTATTCCTTCATACACAAAACCTTTCTGAATGTTAAAATTCCTTCTTTCTAGATTTTTTTTAAACAACAGCAAGATGAAAGCAAACAAGTATAAAACATTAAGTATATAAATAAATATATAAATTATAAATTGTGATTTCTTGAACACACATATACATTGACAGGTAAGATAACTTGCTACACATAGATCTAGAAATTATACCAGTTTTATTAAAACATTTTCCATCTCCTGTTGTTAACTGTGGGTTGACAATATAAAGCTGTGGCCAATCTTTCCCCTTTCTCTCCCCCCACCCCTTTAAAACCTGACTCTTAACATGACCATATTGCACTTTAAAGCAAAACTTCAAATGCAACTTGGGAAATAACCTTGCTTCCATTTTGTTTCTAGGGACATTGCACAGAAAATGAAGTGGCCACCCCTTTGCCCACAAGGGCAACATTTTCTTTTTCTGTACAATAAAATCTACAGAAAGTAAATTTCCCTGGGAATTTTCTGGTTTTAATGCTAACCCTGTATAGCACCTCAATGAACAGTATAGTCAACTGAGTGACTACCTTGCCTGTAGCTTGAATTTTCTCTTAAAAAAGAAACAAGAAGATAAACCAAATATCTCTGCTCCACTGGTGAAGACATGGGTGAGGAAGGATAGTGATCTTACTGCCATCGTGGTAAGTAGTGGATGAGACAGAAGAAGTAACAAAAAGGTATAAAAAGGTATTGATATCCTCTCCATTTTCCTTGGTCCAAGTATGATGTCTGTCCTGCAGTGATTCTTTCTAGTTATGCCCTTTAGTTTTTTTCCTCCTTCCTATACAAGTTCTACTTTACCACTTTTCTTTTTAATGTCCCTCTCTCCCTTTCTATTTTTCTTCCCAGCTGTATTATGCTACAACAGCAACCTTTTTGTGTGCCTTAGGTTCGCATGTTGGTCACTCTCTAAGTACATTCTCTTTCTGGATCATGCAAGCACAGTGTGAAAACTCATTCATTAAGTTCCAAGATGGTCTGCAAACTGTGTTGTTGTTTTTTAAATTAAATGCCATTGAATGCCAACTACACTTTCATACCTGTCAACCTTCCCGGATTGGCTGGGATTTCCTGGTTTTCTGTGCCGATTTGCGCGATTTCCCGCCCCATGCTGCCGAAACCCCGGAATTTGGCAGTGGGGGAAAGGAGGTACTGTGCAGCCCTACTGCGCAGGTTGCCTTCTGTGCATGCGTAGAAGGCTACGCATGCGTAGAAGGGGGCTACGCAAGCGTAAAGCCCTTCTACGCATGCGTAGAAGGCGACCTGCACAGAACCGTTCTGCGCAGGTCCCGGATTGGCCGGAGCCGTGGTTGACAGGTATGCATTTTTGGTCCTTTACATCATTCTTGGTTGTTTCTTTCTAGTATTGCTGGGAGTATGCTAATTTCCACAAGTCCTGCTAAACCAAAAGCTGCCTCCCCCAGAAGAAATAAAACCTGGCTGTTTCCTGAAGGAGTGTAGTACATTAACATTATTTTCAAATTATTTTAAAGAGTAATTGGATATAATGGCCATCCAACCCATGCTGCAGTGATAAAATTAAAAGAAGAATTATGTGTTTCATGGAGAAACATATTGTAAGACTTCAGTCTACTGCTAACATGTGGAATTAGAATGATGTACGTTTTAAATATTTTAACAATTTTACTTTCTCTCAGAACAATTAAAGAAGCTAGCTCTTTCAAATCCCCAGAAACCAGATTATTTACAAACATTTTCAAATTTAGAATGCCATGGCTATTAAGAGGGTATTAAGCAAGAGGATAAAGTACAATTTATATTTCAAAATAATATTCAAATTAACCCTGAATTCTGCATTAAAATGAATGGCCTCATTTCAGCTCACAGAATTCTTTTTGTAGAATAGTTTATACTCTTAAATGTGAGGGGTTTATGAAAGCCATGCACACATAATTTAAACTATAGCAGTGCAAATGGTACTATTATACTAATATATTGCACAGAGGTAGAACAAAAGAGGAGGAAAAGATCTGGAAGGAATAATAGAACTGGTAATGAACATAGAATATAAATAAAAAATATGTTCCCACAAAATTTTGTGTACCTACAAAGTATTTTCATACAAGCTGCCAAACTACTTCTGGCTCGTGGTGATAATATGAATCAATTATGTTCAAAACATCCTGTGATGAACAGCTCCCCTCTTGCCTTGAAGACTAAGGCTTTCTTTATGCTAGGGATGGAATGAGTACTCAGTGTGTGTGTGTGTGTGTGTGTGTGCGTGTGTGCGTGCGTGTGTGCGTGTGTGCGTGTGCGTGTGTGCATGTGCGTGTGTATGTGTGTGTGTGAGAGAGAGAGATATATATTTCCTGTAGCAACAAGCAAAGGAATGTATTCTCTTCTTTCCTGCACACTTCTCCCCTGACATTCTTGTGAAATATTATTTTTAACAGTTTTCCACTGAGTATGCCTGAAAAACTATCTCCACAGTTTTCACACTTATCTTCAAATTGTTGTATTAGTTATGCTACACAATTTGAAATTGACCAGTACATAGCAAAATATATATTGGAACATATTTACCACGAGTGAGGAAGAAGACTTCGTGTGTGTGTAGAAAGAGGTGGCCAACATGTAGAGAATATTTTGTAAATATATTGTAGGATTTTGTAAATATTGTACCAATAAAGGTACATTTAGCTACAATTTCCCATTTTTCCTATGTAAGATGGCTTTTGGGACACCCTGTAGATGCTGATAACAAAGCTTGCAGAGAATGTCACCAACTCCTGCACAGTATATAAGGAATTATTATTACCCCTTTCAATCAGGATTCAGGCGCAGACATGGTACAGAGACGGCATTGGTCGCACTGGTGGATGATCTCAGGCGAGAGCGGGATGGCGGTCATCCAACCATCCTTGCTCTCCTTGACCTCTCAGCGGCCTTCAATACCATCGACCATGATATCCTTCTGGAATGGCTCAAAGGATTGGGGATCCAGGGCACAGTATTGTCCTGGTTTTCCTCATTTCTGGAGGGGCATACCCAGTCGGTGTGGTTGGAGAGGGAGAAATCCAGTCCTAGGCCCCTTAAATATGGGGTGCCACAGGGCTCAGGGCTCCTTCCTCTCCTATTTAACATCTACATGAAACCGCTGGGCGGATGACACCCAGGTGAACGTCTTGGCCTGTGGGGACCCCAGTGATGCAGTCAAAGTCCTGTCCGAATGCCTGGAGGCCATTGGGGACTGGATGTGGGGCAACAGGCTTCAACTGAACCCTCATAAGACTGAGTGGCTATGGGTTGGGGATCCAGGGTTATCCAGAGAGTTACGATCTCTGGTCTTGGATGGGGCAGTTCTGCCCCAGACAGACCTAGTGCTCAACTTGGGGGTCCTCTTGGATTCAAAGCTGCTGATGGAAGAACAGGGACTCCTTGCTCATGGTCACTAATGCTCTGGTCACCTCCAGATTAGATTACTGTAATGCACTCTACATGGGGCTGCCCTTGATGACCATTGGGAGGCTACAGCTGGTACAGAATGTGGCTGCTTGGGTGGTGATGGGGTGTGGGCACTATGCCCGTGCCTCCCCACTACTCCAGGAGCTGCACTGGTTGCCAGTTTGCCTCCGGGTGCAATTCGAGGTGGTGGTTTTGACCTTTAAAGCCCTATATGGCAATGGGCCAGGTTACCTGAGAGACCGCATCATCCCAAGAGTGTCTGCCCGTCCAACCAGAGCGGACCGGAGGGGTCCCTAGTTGTGCCTTCAGCTAGAGGGGCTCTCGTCTCTGACACACAGAGGAGGGCCTTCTCCGTGTCCGCTCCAGCCCTATGGAACCTCCTGCCAATAGACTTGAGGCTACAGACAGAAATGCTGCATTTCAGGAAAGGTTTGAAGACCTGGCTGGTGGGGCAGGTGTGGGGCCCTAATGGGAATACGGCTCCAGTCTGCTGGCTCATCCTCAACTAGCCCAGTTGTGTCCTCCTTCTCTGTCTTTGCATTTCCCCCCTCCTTCTTAGCTTTTAGTTTGGTTTTAAATGGGATGGGAGTAATGAGGGTGGATGAATGGGAGGATGAGGGTGTTTTAGCATGTTTTTATATGTTTTTAACTGTTATACGGCACCCTGAGTTGAGTTTTACCTGAGTGGGTGGCATAAAATTTTATATATATATATATATATATATATATATATATATATATATATATATATATATATATATATAATAAAGTAAATGTGCAGGATTTCCGTGCAATCCAGTGTCTAGGCATGCCTGCCACAAGTCCACAAAAACATCTGCAAACAAATACAGTGCTGGCTCTTTGGCTATAAACAGAGATGAGCACAGAACACTAGAGTTGGATATGAATGGCTTTCAAGCAATGATGACCTTCACAGGAAGGTGTTAATATTTAGTTGACTTGGAAATCACAGGGGAGCAAAGGGGGGAAATCTTGTAGAAGGCTATGAAGTCAAGAAGTATCTAGACTTGACCTGACTCAGTCAGTCCATTTCATATTAAGTGGCTTAGTGGTTAAGACACTGAGCTGAAGACTGCAAAGTCAGGGTTCGATACCTGAAAGCTGCAGTTGGGGATATGAAAGGAACCTTATTTGGGTGTCTCCTGAATGGAGTTTCTCCAGCAAAAATCCTATCAAGCCAGAGTAATCTCTGACACAAAATTATTACTATTATATTAAGGCTTCCTCATTTCCTACTACCTTCAACTAAATTGACTGAATGGAGTTATTACTCGGATTCTTGGTTCGGCTATAAACTGCACTGGCTATGTTGAAGCAATATGGCATGCATTGAACCATTAAAATAAAACTTCCCAGAAGCAAGCACCAAACCATTGTAATAGTAATGTAAATATTTAACAAACTGAGGAAATTGAAATTAATTAGCTTTTAAATCCTTAATATTTTATTACAATCTGGTCACTTTGGACTATGCTTTATATTATTTTCTCTTGCAAATTGATTCTTTGTAATCCCTATCATGAATGTGTGTGTGTGTGTGTGTGTGTGTGTGTGTGTGTGTGTGTGTGTGTGTGTGTGTGTGTGTGTGTGTGTGTGTGTGTGTGTGTGTTCATTGGAATGCCTCATGAGAAATCTGAACACGAATCAAGAAGCAACAGTTAGGACAGATCACGGAATGACAGAGTGGTTTGGAATAGGAAAAGGAGTAAGACAAGGCTGCATTTTGTCACCCTGCTTATTCAATCAAAACACAGAGCACATAATGTGCAATGCAGGGATGGAGGAATCACAATATGGGATCAAAATTGCTGGGAGAAACATCAACAATTTGAGATATGCAGACGACACCACCCTAATGGCAGAAAGTGAGGAAGACCTAAAGAACCTCTTGATTGGATTGAAGGTGGAGAGTGCAAAAGCTGGCTTGAGACTTAATATCAAGAAAACCAAGATATGGCAACAGGTCCGATCAGTCCCTGGAAAATAGATGGGGAAGAAGTAGAAGCAGTGACAGATTTTATTTTCCTGGGATCTAAGATCACTGCAGATGGCGACTGTAGCCATGAAATAAAAAGACGACTGATTATGGGGAGACAAGCTATGAGAAAACTGGGGAATATAGTGAAAAGCAGAGACATCACCTTGAAAAAAAAAATTCGCATAGTCAAAGCAATGTTATTCCCAGTGGTAATGTATGGGTGTGAGAGCTGGACCATTAGGAAGGCTGAGCGCAGAAGAATAGATGCCTTTGAGATGTGGTGTTGGAGGAGAGTCCTGAGAGTCCCTTGGACAGCAAAGAGAACAAATAGGTCAATATTGGAAGAAATCAATCCTGACTGTTCATTGGAGGGACAAATAGTGAAGATGAAGCTAAAGTACTTTGGACATCAAATGAGAAGGGAGGACTCACTTGAGAAGGCCTTGATGCTGGGAAAGGTGGAGGGAAAGAGAAGACGGGGGTGTCCAAATATGAGATGGATAGATGGTATTGTGGACACAATGGGCACAGAGCTTGACGGGTTGAGGAGAATGGTGGAGGACAGAGGTGCCTGGAGGAAAATGGTCCATGGGGTCGCAAAGGGTCGGAATCGTCTGTGTGACTAAACAACAACAACAACAAACAGGTTGTACCCACCCATCCACAGGGGATACTTTCCAGGATCTTTCATATATACCTGAAACCATGGAAACCAGTCAACCCTGTATTACATTCCAAGATCATCCACATATACCTGAGACCATGGAAAGCAGTGAACCCTGTATTACATTCCATGATCATCCACATATACCTGAGACCATGGAAAGCAGTGAACCCTGTATTACATTCCAAGATCAGCCACATATACCTGAAACCATGGAAATCAGTGAACCCTGAATTACATTCCAAGATCATCCACATATACCTGAGACCATGGAAAGCAGTGAATCCTGTATTACAGCACACATACTTGAGTCAAACAAGCAGAGGGTGCTGCTGCTCCAAATGGCTCTGTCAATCTTTCATGTGTGCTCATGTAATGGATCCCCTGGGAATACAATTTGTTCCTTCTCTGATGTTTATACAGCAATCCAAAATGCAAAATGGATTTCGATTTCAATTTGAATTGACATAATTTCCCCCTAAAAAATTGTGCAGCATGTTAAAGTGTTGAAGCATATTAGAGATTTTGCAGTTATGAATTGCCATCTTGAACTGCTTGACATTTGAAAAAACATACAAAATGCAAGAACACTAGCTGACCTCTACAAAAATACATTATGAAAAGCAAAACATGCGAAAGTTATACATGGCATGTTATTAAAATGTCAGTGAGCTGAAACACCACATAGGTCAACAATATTTATGCCACTGCAGTCTAGCATTAAAATGATATAATGGCACATATTCATATTAATAATTGTGATGATCAGAGGGGCACATTAATAAACTCTGTGGTTTGTTTAACTGTGAACTGTTACTAAAAATACAGATGAGCAATAGTCCTTCATTTCACCCTTGCCCTATAACACCTAATATTTTAAATTCACTATGACAGAAGCAATCAATGTTGCTAATTGATTCCTGCTTTAAATAATATCAGCAAATGGAAATCTGTAATATTAACAACATACTGACAGAGTCAGTTCTGTATAACTACACTGACAACACATATAGCTGACAAATAAAATGTTAAACAAAATAATGTAAGTACAGTGGAATAAATTAAACCATTGCTGCATTATAACACGGACCTTAAAACAGGTTTTAAAATTGTAATTGACTCTGCTGGTTGGTAATTCAGACACATAAAAAACCTGTTCAGTCATGTACAATTTAAATTTCACTTGAACTTAAAACTTAAAGATTGGTATAAGGAAATGTGTAAAATTGCTATGAATGATAAGTTAACATGGGAGTTGAATAAAAAAGGTATAATTACTGAAAACAGATTTCGGAAAATTTGGCAACTATTTGAGGAATCTACATTGACTGGAGGTGAAAGTGGCAGGCCAGCACCAGACCAACTGAGTGGCCCACAGGTTGAGAATCCTTGCTCTAGCTTGTCACTCAGCAGCAGCTGGGGCAATCCTTCTGATTGGAAATAGTGAAAGATGCATGTGATATACTGAATGCATATATCACTTGGGTGTGCATTATGATTTTTTTATTTTTTTATTTTTTGGTTATGCGTTTCAGTGCAATTGGTGCATGGGTTGTGGATTTCTATTCAGCACATACAAGATGTCACCTCTGTTTTTTTATATATAACTGTCATGTTAAAGCCTGCCATCACTAATATGTTACATCCCATGTTGCTATGATGAAAAGCTTTACACCTTAAAAATGTATACTGGAAACAAGTACTCAAGTTTCTCCATTAGGGTGATCTTGTGCTTACTGCAATGCTTATTGCCTTCCCATCTCTTAATGTCTAGCAGAATTGACTGTTTCAGTATACTTTTATTTTCTCACTCTTTCCCTTGTTTTGTCTTGTCTATTTATTTATTTTTATAATATTTCCTCCACAAGATAAGGATTTGTACACCCCCATTTTAGCCTCTTAAAAGGCAACATTTTCCTCTAGTTCAGGAGTTCTCAACATTTTAAAGCTAGTATCCAGGTCACGTTCCCTCAGATAGCTTTGGGGGCCAGACGGCCATTTTGCCCTTCCTCCACCACATGGCACTTCCTGGTGTGGTGGAGGTGGTGGTGGGCCACATGAAATTGTCCTACGGACTGCAATCCAGCCTGTGGCCCACAGGTTGAGAATCCTTGCTCTAGTTTGTCACTCAGCAGCAGCTGGGGCAATCCTTCTGATGTAATAGTGGATTCTATCTATTATTTGCTTCAAGTTCTCATCCATAGTCATAACTGTCAAGTATCCCTTATTGGCCAGGAAAACCTCTTATTTTACCCTCTTTCCTGCCGACATCCCTTATTAATTAGACTGCAGTGCCCTATTGCCACCATTGGAGGGCAGCACAGGATAAGCATAGCTGTCAAGTATCCCGAATTTGCTGGAAAATTTCCCTTATTTCCAAATCCAAAACTTGACAGGTATGTCCATAGTATGAATTATTTCCAAGCAGAGTAGGGTAGTTGTTAAACCATATGCTTCATAGCTTTAAAAACATATAATCATACTTTCTTCTTCATCTTCAAGTGCTTTATCTGATTCCAAATATTGGCTATAATCATGGTGATCAGCCATGAAGATTGCCTTGGGAACAATATAATGCAGTGGTCTTCCATTTGCCTTCTGCATTGCAACAAGACCTTTATTTGGTCCAAACTGTAAAAAAAAATGCAGCTCACATTTTGAAAATGTACAGATGCAGGACATTATTTTTATGTAGCATCATACCACACAAAGTTCCTATACAACAGTTCCTGATCTCATGGAACATTTACCTTACATGTGGAGAACACACACATATTGTGATTCCTCCATCCCTGCATTGCACATTATGTGCTCTGTGTTTTGATTGAATAAGCAGGGTGACAAAATGCAGCCTTGTCTTACTCCTTTTCCTATTCCAAACCACTCTGTCATTCCGTGATCTGTCCTAACTGTTGCTTCTTGATTCGTGTTCAGATTTCTCATGAGGCATTCCAATGAACACACACACACACACACACACACACACACACACACACACACACACACACACACACACACACACACAGACACACACACACACACACACACACAGACACACACACACACAAATGTTTGAAATTCATCTGCGTAGACAACAACAACTTGTACTTAAAATTTGTCACTGTTACCATCCTTGTCTTGGCTTATCAGAGGGAACATAATCTACCAGGTTTTTTTGGACTTCAACTCCCATCTTCATCACCAATAGTTAGACTAACTGGGTATGGTGGGGAATGTAGAGCAACAACATATGGATGCCATCTATTCTCAACTTCAACTTCAGAAGGCTAAAAATACCTCCTCTCAGAACATATATTATAAAAAATATATGCTATCGATTCTAAAAGATACAGAACCAAATAGGGTTCTGTACCTACAAATAGGGAAGTATGGGAAGATGGATGAAACAGAAAAGCCTTTAATGATTTCCTGCCAAATGTTTCACACCTTTGTATTCCAAAAGTTGCAACAAAATGAAATGGTAGCAGTTTAAAAAAGGACAAACATTATCTTACTCAAGAAAATAGAACTCTAGAAGGGTCTGTTATCTGTTATTTCCAGACATCCCACACCGAAACTATCATTGATATATACAGCAATGAAACCTTCCTGCCACACATCACTGAGAGCAACATTGGATATCAAAAGTCAGAGATGATAAGAACAGTTTTTCTTTCCTAGATTAGTGCAGTGTTCAGTTCCCATCATTAGCCAACCTGATACCTTTGGAAGTAGAAACGGCAATTTATGAAGGTGATTGCCAAAACTTGTTTTGTCTCCAGCCTTAGAGATATACAGGTTAGGAGACATAAATTATGCTTTCTGAAAGAAAAAAGGAGAAAGTTCCTATTATCTCAGTTGTATGTCAATACCATAATTGGTACATTGTCAACAGAGGCAGGCCAGTTAATTGAACTGCTCTTGTCATTATTAGGATAATGACAAAGTTTCAGTAAAAATATACTTAAACCCACCCCACATTTTTAGATTTTCACCCTGACATATCACAACCTTCATCTAACACAATGGTTCCCAAATTGGAGCTGGGGCTGTAAATCAGAGATGTTCAGGCCAGCACAGCTTCAAGGAGTGTACTCCAAGAACTTCAGGCTACCCCAATTTTAGGAACCATTGTCTTAATAAACTGTTGACTTGGATTTTTCTTCGTTAAAGAGATAAAAATATTCCCAGGTAAATCAGCATCTTGGAATTGGAAGAAGCTTAGTACAAGGCATGTTTCTCCTAGGTAGAAGTGTTCTCATGGCAAACATTTTTGTAATCCCTGTGATAGTTTCAGATATGGGTACTAAAATGGATTAATCTTTCTTCTAAACTTAAATCTAATGAGATCTCATGGAATCATGAGAATAATGTTTTCAAAGGAGCATTTTTAATGTCTTAAGATCTTAAAATCAGGAAAGGAATTGAAAACATGACTTTCATTTATTGCAATCGAGCCTCTCCCCTATTTGTAAGCCATCCTAGAAGATGCTGGTCCTAGAATTGTTTGATCAATGCTTTCATCTTGAACTGTGAAATGGCTCGATTTCTTCCCCAACTTCATAGAAAGTATCTTTGTGTAATATTTCTAGGCTGGATAATCTGTTCTTCTTCAATGCAGTTAAGCACTCCCATTTTACTTCTTCCAGAAGGAAAAAAAATATATGGAGGGAAGTCTGTAACCTAAATGAAAAAGAATTAAATTAATTTTCCCTGGTGGTGGTTAACTAACATGACAACCCTGAGGACTAATGGCCTTGGGTGCCTAAGTCCACAGGGAAGGGTGATGGTCCCTAAAGTGGATTAAATCCCACTAAATCCCTCCCATGGCATTGGAGGACAAAATCCACCATGGCTTCACAGGAGGGCGGAGACGCCACCACAGCTTACCCCAAGTCCCTGCCATGGCCGGGGAGGATAAAAGCTGCTGTGGTTTCATGGCCAGCTGGAGATGATGCACGGCTCACCCCAGGCGACACCGATGGCCGGGGAAGACAGGGAGCCAAGGACAACTGCTGTGCCCTATCAACGTTTTGGGTTTGTGGTGCCATGGTATGGTTCATGCCAAGACTGTTGGGACTGTTACTGTTGTTATTGGACTTCTAATTGAATTATTTTCTTTTTTCTTTATTATAATGTTTTATTCTATTGCATTTCATTGTGTTGTAACATGTATATGCCCTGTTGTTTTTGTTAGCCGCCCTGAGTTGCATTATCGAGTGGACGGCATACAAATTGATGGTGGTGGTGGTGGTGGTGATTATGGTGATGGTGATGATGATGATGATTCCATCTTGATGGAGGACAGCCGTTTCAGCAATACTAGCCTGGGGCTGATGAGGAATTTGCATGCCAAAAGGTCTCAGGACCATAAAGTGACTCACAGAAATTAATCAGTGGTATGGGGGTCATGCTGCAATGCAGAAGGCAGATGTAAGGCCACTGCATCATATTCTCAGAACAGTCTTCATGGCTGATCACCAAGAGGATTGCCAATATTCAGATTCAGAACAATATTGGGAAACAACTGGATTCCCCTGATGTTAGAAAATGCAATTTGATCAGGACTGTTAAATAATTTACCACTTATATCAAGCTACTTAATGGCTTACTTTCTCTAGAAATATAATTCTTCTGTGATTATCATCATATGGTTAGAAGAGGATTTTTCAATTGCTACCTTTAGTGTAAATTGCATGATTTTCTTAAACATGCACATATTTAATCAGTAATAAACCTGATTAGCATTTCAAAAGAGACTGGATTTCAGGTCTGGATTTCAAGTCTGATAGACAAACTATAAACTATAAACAATGTATTTGAAAAATAGTCATAAAGAGGAGAGACAGGATCTGTTCTTGATCATCTCAGAGTGTGGGACACATAATAATGGGCTCAAACTACAGGAAACTAGATAGGAAAATTTTTAACAGTTAGAACAGTATGATAATGGAATCAATTACTACATGAAAGTGGTGAATGGAGACATTCAAGAGAAAAATTGATAAATATCAGATCTGCCTTGATTTGGATTCCTGCATTGCACAGGGGGTTGGGCTCTATGGTCTCATAGGTCTATTACAACTCAGTTAAAAGTAAAGGTAAAGGTTTCCCTTGCTTGAAAGCCAGTTGTATCCGACTCTAGGGTTCAGTGCTCAACTCTGTTTCAAAGCAGAAGAGCCAGCACTGTCTGCTTCTGCAGATGTTACTGTGGTCATGTGGCAGGCATAAGAACATAAGAACAGCCTTGCTGGAACAGGCCACAGCCCATCCAGTCCAGCATTCTGTCTCACACAGTGGCTCACCGGAGTGCACGGAACGGTGTTTACCTTCCCACCAAAATCGTCCCTATTTATCTACTTGCAATTTCTTGCTTTCAAACTGCTAGGTTGGCAGGAGCTGGGACAAAGACAGAAGCTCATTCCGTCTTGCAGTACTTGGGAATCGAACTGCTGACCTCTGGCCTTCCAGTCAGTGTCTCAGGCACTTGAGCCACTGCAGTCCCAACTCAATTATTTATGATTTTATGATTCTGTATTAAAACCAGTAATCTAGCTCTTGTAAGGTGTATTTTTGTCCCAGTGTAAGCTGTTCTCACTTCCTTTATTTGCAAAGTACTTTGTCTTGTACTAGCTTACTGCAAAGTAAACATGGGCTTCATTTATAAGTCTTATCATCCAGTTAGGAAGCTGTGTGAGAATTGTGCAATAGAATTGTGCAATAGTGTTTCAGCTATTAACAGCATTATATAAAGCATTTATTTTGACCCTGAAATTAAGGGCTATTAAAATTCAAATATTATCAATCTAAAAACCTTAATTGGCAAATCTAAGTAAATAATAAATCAACTGTATTTAAGACTGCTTCTTATATAAATAGGCTAAACTAATCTAACATAGAGTATATCAGTAGCAATGTGGAAAACCTCTCTGAACTGTCTGACTGTTATTGGATTTTAGAGAAATAATAGACCTTCTTTTGAAAGATTGCCTCTTAACCCTGATTTCAGAGCTCAAGAGAAGGTTTGTACTTTTTTCTATTGTGCTTTTAAAAGAATCACCACTACATTGGCTTTGCAGCCCTGTTTCATGGTATAAAGAATTGACTGCAAGATTTAAAAAGTACACAATAAGTTATATGGATTTCACAAAAGTGTTAAGAGTGTCAAAGCAATATAGCATCAAAAAGCATGATACAGGTGGAAGAAAATTTTAGTTTCAAGATAGTTTTTTTTCCTGAGAAAGTACAATAGTACTTTTCATGGTGCAGAACTATTTTCTTTCAAATTGATATTGTATCCAGGGCTCCTAGGTAGTTTTCAAGGTGATATATTAATGACTGTTTCAGGGTGCTTTAATGTTTACTGTGAACAAAATTCCTCCCTAGTAGTTTCTTTGATATCACTTTTCTCTTACATGTCAGGTGGACTAAATGATCTCTGTGTAAAAAAGTGTTAAATTTTTTTAAAAATGAGTCATTTTCTTGATAACATAAATGTTCAAGATTGTTAACTGTATATCTTTAGTTTGATATAGTCTTATTCTTTGGTGTGTGTGTGAAAATAGCAAACAAATGCAAAAATAGGTAGTTTGTAAAAATGGGTTTAAAACTTAAATTACGTAAAACAAAGAAAATGGCAATTCAAGCCAGCATTATCAATGATAATGCATATCATACTTATACATCTAAGCCAATTAACACTTACAATGAGCAAGGACATCATTGTCTCTATTAATGATTAAATGAATACGGTGGGAACCCCACTTTACCAACGCCTCACCACATGGAAAGAAGCTTACGGGGGGGGGGGGCGGGGGGTTGCCACATGGAAGGTTTTTTTTTTGAGGGAGTCTGATAGTAGACTCAGCTGTGGTTGCTCCCAGTGCTTGGCATGTGGTGGCGGGTACATTTGTACCATTTTTTTCAGCTGCTTGGAATGTTCAGAGAATGTTCGCTCCATTTTTGGGATCCTGTATCGTGTCCTTGCCATGCCTGGGCAACTTAAAACCCAGCAGTTTTTTGTACTCCTGGTTGCATGTGGAGCTTCTGGGGGTGCCTGGACTTCTTGGAATTGAAGTCCAACCAACAGCAGAACCCAGAAGTGCAATGGCGCTGGGTTTTAAGTTGCCCAGGCATGGCAAGGAAATGACAAAAGATCTCAAAAATGGAGCAAACATGTTTCAAACATTGCAAGCAGGCCAAAAATGGTGCAAATGTACCCGCTGCCAAACAACAAGCACTGGGAGTGTTGGGAGTGTTCTGGAGGTATGAGAAAAAGGGATTGCTTCATTTACACTTGGGCAGCTTGCGCCACTTCCTGCTGCCATGGGAGGGTACAAAGACCATGTCCGCTTTGTTTTTGGAATTTTTAGCTGTTTGTTGCTGTGTTTTGGCAGCTTAGAAGGGGTGGTGTGGTAAGGGGGGGAGACTACACACCAAACAGCTGACTGTCGGTACATTACCAGAACTGGCTACTAGAGGGAGCGAAGTGCGGTTTCCCATAGGTATTCATTGAAAACCAACTTTTTGGCTTTTTCTGATATCTAGAATGGGAATATTGCTTTTCAATACATTCCTATGGGAAACCATGCTTCGCTTTAAGGAAAAATCATTATAAGGAAAACCGTGCGGAAAGGATTAATTCTGTGAGGTGGGGTTCCACTGTATTCTAAATTTGTGATAAGTTCTACTTCTGTTTTATTATTCTGAAATACACCTTTATAGTTCTGTTATGTTAGATGTTCAACATTCTAAAACAGGGGTTCTCAACCTTTCGAAGCCATGACCCAGGTCACACTCCCTAAGACAGCTGAGTAGGCCACAGGCACATTTACTCTTTTGTCGCTCTACCATCAGTCACAACCCTATGAGGTAGGCCACTGGGGAGCCCAGGCTATTTCCTTATAAGATTATAAGGAACAGATGTCTGTCCGTTCTTGCTCTCCTTGACCTCTCTGTGGCTTTCGATACAGTCAACCACGGTATCCTTCTGGAACGACTCTGAGGATTGGGGATCCAGGGCACTGTGTGGTCCTGGTTTTCCTCATTTCTGAAGGGCCGGTGTGGTTGGAGAGTGGGAGATCGAGCCCTAGGTCATTCAAATATGGGGTGCCTCGGTGTTTGGTGCTCTCCCCTCTCCTATTTAACATCCCCTCTCCTATTTAACATCTACATGAAGCCGTTGGGTGAGATCATCTGTTCCCATGGGGTGCAGTACCATCAGTACGTGGATGACACTCAGTTGTACATCTTGGCCCATGGTGATCCCAGCGATGCTATCAAAGGCCTGTCTGGGTATCTGAACGCTGTGTGAGTCTGGATGGGGGCCAATGGGCAACAATTGAATCCCAGCAAGACAGAGTGGCTGTGGATTAGGGACCCTGGGTTGCCCAGGGAATTACCATCTTTGGTTTTGGATGGGGCAGTTTTGCCCCAGACAAACCCAGTGCGCAACTTGGGGGTCCTCCTGGACTTGCGGCTGCTGCTAGAGGAACAGGTGGCAGCCGTGGCCAGGAGGGCTTTCACATAGTTGCGATTAATTCGCCAGTTGCGGCCGTTCCTGGACAGGTACTCCCTGGTCACAGTCACTCATGTTCTGGTCACCTCCAGAGTAGATTATTGTAATGCACTCTACATGGGGCTGGCCTTGATGACCATTTGGAGGCTACAGCTGGTCTAGAATGCGGCAGCCCGGGTGGTGACGGGGTGTGGACATTATGCTCATGCCTTGCCACTGCTTTAGGAGCTGCACTGGTTACCAGTTTGCCTCCGGGTGCAATTCAAGGTGCTGGTTTTGACCTTTAAAGCCCTATATGACAGTGGGCCAGGCTACCTAAGAGACTGCATTGCCCTAAGGATGTCTGTCCGTCCAAACAGGGCAGACCGGAGGGCCTCTCGTATTGTACCATCTGCAACAGGGGCTCACCTCTCTAGCACATGGAGGAGGGCCTTCTCCGTGTCCACACTGGCACTCTGGAACTTCTTACCAACAGAGCTTCGTCTCCAGATGGAATTGCTGCCTTTCAGAAAAGAACTTAAAACCTGGCTGGCAGGCCAAGTATGGGGTGCAGGTGGAAGGGTGACTCCCGTTGGGTGGCTGGTATAGTGTATTCCAGCCCCCTCGGTCCCTGCACCCTTTTTTAGGGGGAGGGTAGTTTTTAAGCTGTTTTAATCATGTTTTTATCATGATTGTGACCCACCCTGAGTAGGCCTTGGCAAGTGGGTGGTATAGAAATTGAAATAAATAAATAAATAAATTTTTAAGGGGGTACATTAATGTACATTAAGAGTTTGGAAGGTTGTTAAGTGAGGGGGAGAATCAGGCCCCTCCCTCCCTTCCTCTCCCATCCTTACTGATTCCTTCCCACAAGGGACCTGGAGCAGCTCCGGCCCATCTCACCTCTTTCCTCATGGCAGCCCCAGCAATGCTTCAGCTGCTCGACTTCTAGCAGTGTGGTCCTCTCCTCGTTCAGCTTTGAACACTCTCTCTGAGGCCTATGCTTCTGGAAGGAGACACTGCCTACTTCCGCAATTTTGGTCCATCTCTCTTTTGGGACCAGCTGGAAACACGCTCCCCTCATTTCAAAGGTTCCAGGGCAATGTTCCATCCCTCTGTCTCTTCTGCTTCTGGCGGCGGCGGCAGGCAACATTAAATGGTGCCATGGACCAGATCTGGCCCATGGGCTGTAGGTTGAGAACCCCAGTTCTAAAAGACCAAAATGTTTTCCTACTGATTTCTGAATGCTGCCACTTCTGAACTCAGATTTACTTTGCTTGAATATTATTTATTCTATGCAAAATAATTGAATCAATAATATACTTATCATTGTAAATCTATTCTACTATTATTTTGCATATAATGTTTGTTGCATGAATGTCACTTTGGCTTATGAATAGGTGAATAAATCTATTATGCTTTGTAGGGCCTGCAATCATTTGATCTCAAGAGTTTTGTGAACAGAGTTTGGGTTGATCTGGTGTTATGTTTTTATCTTTATTGTGTAGCCAATTTTTACTGCTAAGTATCTACTTCAGAGAATAAAACTATCTGTAGACAAAGAAGGAAAACAACTACCTAGGAATAGTTCAACACTGAGTGACAATAAGATGCCCATTATTGTATTGCATAATAAAATGTGTTCAGCTGATCATCAAGTCATTTTTGCACAGTTATCAACTGTCATTTATTCTGTTGTAAAGGATAACTTGTTAGCTGAACTCTTTAGTGTTGTTAGGATAATTGAGAGTAAACTTGTCACAAAAAAAAACACTTGATAGGAGGACTTAACACATTTTCACATTTCCCCCTTCAATAGATGTAGCACTATGCTCCTAATATTTTTTATCAACAAGTGTGGACTGCAATGTACAAAATACACAGGCTTTTTATGACAGCAGCATTACATGCTAGAATAGTACTTCACTGTGCTGAAATATGGTAGTAGAAAAATATTAGGGGCCGGATTGCTGACGCCACTGGAAGTGCTCCAATGTCACAGGAAATGCCAAAAATGGTGCGTTTTTGCACCAAAATGTGGTGAAAACATGTTGGGGGAAAATTAAAAACAGCATGAAAATGCTCACCCAATGCACCCTCCTCCAAGGGAAGTGTTGAAAGAGGGGAAAGAACACAGTGTGGTTTCACACACCACTGCCAGCACTGTCGCTGGGAGGAACCACGTAACCAGCCGGCACAGCTGACTGAGGGGCGTGGTCAGGTCCCTGGTGTGAAAGGTTTGGGCACCCCTGATTTAAAGTATATAAAGTTAATTGACTGGCTCAGTCTCACTCAGGAGGTGGTTTCAGTCTTTGAACTGAGCTTTTCTTTTGGAAGGAATGATGATTTCTTCTGGGAAGACTCATTCTATGCATGACCCAGAACAAACTTATCTCTTTTCCAAAGTGTGAGTATTAAATACACTAGTAGGTTTGCCATTTTCTTGTGTATTCCCCTTGATTGGTCACAATCCTGCACCATGGCCTTGGACAAGGTGTTTGGGGTTTTTTTGGGTGGGGGGGACACTGAGTGGAATATTTACTTCTGTACCCTTTACCTTTTCCTTCTTGGTTTAAAAAAAAAAACAAAATATTTTCAAATAACTGGCTCAATTTTTGGCTAACAGGGTTCACGGTACTAAAAATGAGATCTTGCCTTCACCAGCTACTGAAGATTTGGGGATTTTTAGAAGGTGTGGTGACAGCTCTATCCTTGCAAAACAGGCACTTCGTTTTCTAGTGCCTAGCCTAGTGTTTGTTCTTTTTTTGTTGTTATTTTGAACTCCTGGAACACTGCTAAGTCTAAAGTAGATAAGAAAGTTGGGAAAATACATTACCAGGCAGGGGCTTACAATCATCAACACAACTAACTTTTTCTTCGGCTATGAGGCAATATATAAGTATGATTGCTTTGCTTTTGCTTTGCTTTCTGTCATGAATCCACCCTCATTTTTCTACATATGTCAGTTTTTTCTTACTTCACCAATATTTGTGTTTTTTTGGTGAAGTCCTATTTTTTATTTAAGTAATCTCAACCAAGGAGAGTTTATAAAGAGGCAAAGGGGGAATGAGAATGATTTGTGGCATTTTCATGGAGGACAAACAAACATGGATGAAAACAACAGCAATAGTTTTAATACAGAACTGCCCTGACTCTGAGTAGATGTTGGAGGAAGAAAAGAAGAAATACATTCCTGTTGCTAGGGCAACTGACCAACACTACGTGGCCTGAAGGCTATTGCCATCTCATTACTTGCTCTTAACTGTCAAGTGTTCCGGTTATGAAAAGTAGACTACATCCTAGCATACTGGTTCTTCCTCCTACACCCTAATCATGAACATATTTGCCTCACTTGAAGGAAAGGTTCAAAAATCTATGAAAAGCATGCACGTTCCATTTCAGCACTGTCCAATATATATGTATGATATTAATATAGATATATCTCACCCATCCATACATCAGATCACACTAAAATGTGTTTTGTTTCATTGGCTGAAAAATTATTAAGGCTAGGCAAGAAGAACCAGTCAGAAAGTAAAGGAACATAGCCAAATAATTTTTAGCAAAGAGAGTGGCAATCCTTAGAGATGCTCGAAAAATTACTCTTCTATAGTTTGGATACTAATTCCACGTGCTAGCAATGAACCTGAAAGAGGAGATGAATGTTTTGAGAAATATATATTTTCCCATGGGCCACTACAGCTTTGAATTTTCATGTGTTAAGACATTCTTTCTTTTTAGTTCACTGTATAATACTGTCCTCCCGCCAACCTAGCTGTTTGAGAGCAACAAATTGCAAGTAGATAAATGGGTACCACTTTGGTGGGAAGGTAACAGCATTCTGTGTGTCTAGTCGTGCCTTCCACATGACCACGGAAACGTGTGCAGATGTAGGCAGTTCTGGCTGTTTGGATATAAATGGAGATGACCACCACACCCTAGAGTTGGATATGACTGGCTTTCGAGCAAGGGCAACCTTTATTTTTATAATACTATCAGAAATCAGATCAGATATTTAAGGATACTCCTCTACCGGCACAGAAGTTGGCTGCTACCAGAGGATCACTGGCATTATGCCATAAAAAGGCAAGGCAGATTTAAGTGAAAGCATGAACATGGAGACAGCAATGCATTAGGGGAATGGATTCAGGACCTAAACAACAGAGAGACTATAATCCTTCAATGCTTTGTCACCATGGAACTTAGAAAGTACCACCCATATGCATGCTTCAATGGTGATCTACAGTGAGATCTTTTAAAGGAACAGATGAAAACACTGAAACTCCTCTGAGAACTTGCTGTAGTCTCCCCCTTCACCTGTAGTTGGGTGGGAGATTGAGGTTTCTTGAGGATGTTGAGCTTTGCTCCATCAGGACTCATTGAATGATTATAGTATATTTTCTTGTGGATATTGTTAATTTACTCAGTATATTGTATATTGTATTGTATTTTGGTTCTTGTATTTTCTAACATTGTTATTTTTGAAATGTGATTTGTAAATGTTTTATGTCATTTATATTGCTTTGTATTATTTATACTGTATCATTATATTGCTTTGTATTATTTATACTGTATCATTATATTGCTTTGTATTATTGTAAACCGCTTTGAGTTCCCTTTATGGGAAGGAAAGTGGTATAGAAATCTAAGCAATAAATAAATAAATAAATAAACTTGGTGTAGTGTGTTTTGTTTTTCCCCTACAAGTACCAGAATTCCAGCTTGGGGGGGGGGGGATGCTTGCTGACTTGTAGTGGGAAGGGGGGATCCAAAGAGTCCATGCCTACTTGCTGCTTAAGAAAAAGACTTTGATAACATTCTAAATATCTGCTGCATCCTTAATGCACACTTGGCAGAAAATACAGAATGGGGCAGAAAGAACCGATTAGAATTACAAAGTAAAATGTTCAAAATAGTCACAGGGGGCATTATCTTCACATCCTTCCACTTATGAACTGCATAAATTGCGGTTGAGGTTAACAAGCTTTTACTGCTGCTTCTGGAGCTAGACCAGAAAGGATTTCGATCTTCCAGAAAAGAGCCTTTTGCTTTGTAGTGACCATATTACTTATACTGTACAGAATTAAGCAGAAGCCTGTCAGAGAGCTGATTAAAATAAACCCTGCTCATCACAGACCAATGTATGTTTCTGAATAGACCCTGCCCTCTTCTGAACTATACTATGACATCTGTTGTGCGGGAGAATAGGAATGGTATGGTTATGTTGAATTATCTCTATGCTTTATACATCATTCAACTTACTTCACATGCATTAAACATGGTCTCAAAGTATGAATTGCACAGAAATTTTATAATAAAAAAGCCTGTTGGTTTTGAAGTCCAGCAAAATCTGATACAATTAACCCTTCCTTCACAAACAGTAAGAGATGGCGCACCAGGAAAACATTGCCACATTTGTCCACAGCAGCTTACACATCAACCTAATGCCTCATTCTCAGTACATCACTAATGTTATAGATTGGCCTCTTCAAGAGCATCACAAGGAACTTTCCTACAACAGCAAATCATGCAGCAGGAAAGTTGCAGTGCAGGTCAACAGTGCAAGTTAGCTGTGTCATTCCTTATGTTGCTGGTATACAGTCTCTGTGGGTAGTCTGCAGCCCACTTTTAATACTGCAGCAAGAAAGTAGCTAGCCTAGCTATCTAGAGAGCCTAACAGTCTTTCTCTTAATCTGCGATATCTTTTTTTAAAAAATATAGCATTGAAGTCAAGATGGCCTGTCATACTGAAGCACTGAAGAATAGGAGATGAAAAGGATCACAGAGTGACAGAATTACATCTTTGTTATGAGGGCTTTCTCTTTTTTTTTAAAAAAAAAAAGAGCAGCCATCTCTGCCTTTGCTTAATTTTGGTTTCTTTATTTACAGGTTCAGTGTTGCTTTTAACATTCAATGCGTTCAGAAGTTCATGGTCAGTATTATGTACACTAGGGGACCCCAACCTTTCTGGCACCACGGACCAGCTTCCTTTAACTCCCCTGGTCACATAGCCGGCAGCCGCTGGGAGCCAGGGTGAGTGGAATGGGGAGAAGGTGGATCCTTTGAAACCCTTCCTCCTCCTCAATCCCACAGCTGCTGGCCACCAGGAGCTGAGGAGTGGGGAGGGGAAAAGGAGGGCTCCTTTGGAAGCCCCTTCCCCCAGCTCCTGGTGATCAGTGGCATGTGGAGCTGGGGGAAGGGGCTTCCAAAGGACCCTTCTTACTATGCCAATCCCACCCTTCCTGGCTCCTGGAGTTAACTTTGGAAATTCATGAAAAAATGTAGAAAATTAATTTTTCCTAAAAAATGTATATAAAATTGGGGTGCATCTTATACCCCAATGTGTTTTATATAATGGCAAATATGGTAATTTTGACTGTGGGTCTGTCCTGCAAACATTGCATCACATTGCAATGGAATGCCCCATCAGAAGATTCCCTAGCTCTCTGCAAGAACTATATCTTCTTGAGGGCACTGCTGTCCAATGGCTAAATGGCTTAATCAAACTTGGTCCCTTTAGCTTAGCAACTGCTCACAGATAGCCTATTGCAACAATAACCTAACATTTGTAACTCCATGTTTTGATATTTTGTAGAATTTATTCTTTTAATGTTTATTTTATATATTTTTATGAAGTTGTATTCTGCTATGCCATATGAAATAAATAAATAAACAGGACTGTAGAAGCCTATTTAATATGCTACAGCATTTGCTTTGCAAAACAGTGGACCATTTTGGAGAAGAACACAAAGAGGAAATACTTTCAAGTTATTAAAAGGATGTTTAAAGCATTTTCATAAACATTAATCTCTCTTTCAAATGAGTACTGTACTATTTAGCCATTTTAATTTGCATGACAGCCTCTGTATAATCATTATATACTCAAGGCCACAAATTTATGGAAGATAAGGCTTTCAGTGATTGCTAGTCATCATGGCTTCCAGTACCTAAGGCAGCCGATTCTGAGTGCCAGCTGCTGGAGAGTAACTGAAAAATAACTACAATCCTTTCCCCATAAGCACTATAGTACAATGGAAAGGAGAACATTGGACAAAATGGATCTTGAGACTGATTCACCAAAGCTCTTGTATTCTTAAGAAAAAGAACAAGCTAAAATAAAATTTCCCTTCCCTTCTTTACTGCTAACAAGGTACTCAAGCAGCACCATTTAGAGTATTCTCTTTCCCCTCCCCCTGCCCCTGTTGCTATTTCAGCTTTTCAAAATGTTATTTATTAATATTCCTTGCTGAAACAGTTACTCATGTTGGAACACAATAAAATTTAAAAATATCTTCTGATACAGAGCATTAAAGTTATGTCTGTAATAATGTGGTCTATTTATTTGTTAATTAATAGCTAATTTATATTTAGCTCAAATAGTAGTATCCCCAAAAACTAGTTTACTTCTCAATAACTCATTTTCCCCATTTATATCTGAACTGTGAGCCGCCCAAAGTCGCTTGGCGAGAGAATGGCAATATAAATTCAAATAAATAAATAAGTTTTACATTGTAAGCAAATAGGTACTCAGTTTTACCATCATTGCAACTGATGATATCCTGTCTAGATATTTCCTGAGATAGAAGCCACAAGTGTTTTGGCATATTCTAGAAATCTCATATCTCACCATGTTTAGCTCCAGGTTTGGGAAAGTCCTGCAGCTCATTCTGATGATCAAGACCCCAGCCTGTGATTTCTGCTCTAACAAAGCCACCAACCAGCGGCATCATTTTATAACCCAGACATATCTATGTGATTCTTTGATCAGCACAATAAGAAACTAGAGACTAAGTGAGTCATATGGAGTGACAGAAAATACTACCTAAACTCTTGCAATTATTTTATCCTTATATTTATCACCAAGCAGCAGGAAAGTGCTAATCATGTTCAAGTGCTGAACAATTGTTCCCAAGAAAGAGAGATCAATAGCAATTTATACCAACCACATGATACATTGTGTAGGCTTGAATATATAGCTTCATAGGACATCAGTATATATGAGTAATCTGTACTTATATAGTCTTATATCCAGCAGTATTCTACTGCATGGAAAGAAGCCTACCAAAAGTCAGAAAAGCTCATGAAATTATTGAGCAGAAGGAGAATGATTGATCATGATGCTGCTTTAAAATCTCATATTTTCTGATAGTTGAAGATTCTATCTTCTATCATTATATTACGAGCTCACTAAGTATGTCTCTTAACCTTTCAATGTGAATCATTATAAACTCAACTTGACTGCACAGACGGTTATAAAAACAACTCTTAATGCAAAATGATTATGCAAGTAGATGTTTTTTTGAATTGACAAAGCTCATTCTATTTCAGGATACATATTATTTTTAAATGATTGCATATCCCTTTTGGTTGTGATGTTGGAAAATTTTAAATTGGTTCTATTTATATAGTGGACCTTCAGTGCCTATGTATATCCTTTAAATGGGAGCAGACAATCTTTTTAAGAGATCCAACTTTAAAAAATAGAATTAACAGGCATGCTGAGACTGACATGTTAACATGTATAAGGAATAAAATCATAAATATTGCTTTATGATTGGCCCAGAAGCATTTGCAGAAGGGCCTTGTAACACTGGCTATTTCAACAATGTAGAAGAAAGACAGGCAAGGGAGACTTGTTCATGGTTTACAAAATTGAGCTTGGAGTAGAGAAACTCGTGTGTGTGTGTGTGTGCATCATAGTGCATCATTGCAAATTGTGGAGCTCAACAAAACAAGATTTGGTGATAGTCACTCACTGAGATAGCTTTCAATAAGCAAATGATAGACATTTATTATTGACTAGACTGCACCGATGGCTATTGCTCTGCATACAGAGGTAATACATTCAATGAAAATGGACACAGCTTTATTATCATAGCATATTTTCAATGAGAATAAATACCCATTACACTGCAGGTATTCATCTTTAAGATAATGAATAGACTGCCTGAATGCACTAATTTTTGTTTAGTTCATCTTCGCTCTAGATTTGAGGCAACTATTCTTGCTATTCAAAAATGTATGGAAACTACACTTTTGAAGTTAATGAAACTTTCTGTACCTTAGGAAGGGACTGTCCACGTTCTGCATACTTGTTCGCAATATAGATAAAGTATTTCTCACATTACCACAATTATGCCAGTGAATATTCACCAATATCAGCTTTCCTTTGTGCTTAATATATCTATATCTATATCTATCTATCTATCTATCTATCTATCTCTATATATCTATATATCTATATATATCTATATCTATCTATCTATCTATCTATCTATCTATATATATATATATATATATATATATCTTAACCTATAAATCCAAGGGTTAACCGTTGGAACTGGCTATAGGTTGCTATGCCTCGCCCTACTTGCCTGCAGTCACCCTTCGTGCACACGGCCGATCTGGGTACGCAGGTCAACGAAGGATTGAGAAAACCGGCAGTGGGGCAACAGCCCCACAAACGCGAAGAAAGGGAAACAACGTCACTTCCCAACATTCCTTGTGCCACGCCACGCCAGAGCCAATCAGGCTGAGAGGCTCTCGCACGGCGCAGCGTTCGGAAACGCGCCGCAGCCAATCAAAAGAAAAGCATTTTTAAAAAACGCAGCACAAACACAAAGCACCAACCCATAACTACAAGCCCCAGCGTCCTGCGCGCCATGAGCGCGCAGAACGCTGAGGAAACCGGTGCCCGAAAAATTAAAAAGGAAACCAACTCACCGCCTCACAGTCAAGCAAACACCAGCCGGCTTTCTTTCCCTCACCCACGGCGCCTGAAGGTGCCGACTGGAGTTTCCCCTTTAATATCAGTAGGTGGGGGGGGGGTTGCGATCCCCCTCTCCACTGGCTACCCTAGGGTTGGGAGGTTTGTGGGGACAAAAGGGGTATGTTGCCCAAACCCTTCTGGACCCAGGAGACCCGGGAGAGGGGATCGATCCCCCTGTCCTTAAAACAACTCCGTCTTTTCTTCTCTTTAAAAACGGAGTTGTTTTAAGGGGGGGAAATCGATCCGCTCTCCCTGGTCTCCTGGGTCCAGAAGGGTTGGGGAGAGGACATACCCCTTTTGTCCCCCCAAACCTCCCAATTCCAGGGGAGCCAGCGGAGAGGGGGGTCACAAGCCCCACACACTGATATTAAAGGGGAAACCTGATCTACTTTCACGACTCCACACAAAGCACCATAACACACTAAAGCCCCCCTCCCCACCACCTAGCCCACCTTTCCTAACCCCAACGACCATGCCCCCTCCCCACCACCTAGCCCACCCTTCCTAACCCCAATGACCATGCCCCTCCCCACCACCTAGCCCACCCTTCCTAACCCCAACGACCATGCCCCCTCCCCACCACCTAGCCCACCCTTCCTAACCCCAATGACCATGCCCCCTCCCCACCACCTAGCCCACCCTTCCTAACCCCAACAACCATGCCCCCCTCCCCACCACCTAGCCCACCCTTCATAACCCAAACGACCATGCCCCCCTCCCCACCACCTAGCCCACCCTTCCTAACCCCAACGACCATGCCCCCCTCCCCACCACCTAGCCCACCCTTCATAACCCCAACGACCATGCCCCCCTCCCCACCACCTAGCCCACCCTTCATAACCCCCAACGAAAAGCAACTCACCCCCTCACAGCCAAGCAAACACCAGCTGGCTTTCTTTCCCTCACCAACAGCACCTGAAGGACCCGACTGGAGTTTCCCCTTTAATATCAGTGGGTGAGGGGTTGCGACCCCCCTCTCCGCTGGCTCCCCTGGGGTTGGGAGGTTTGTGGGTACAAAAGTTGGTATGCCCCCCACCCCAACCATTCTGGACCCAGGAGACCAGGGAGAGTGGATCGATTCCCCCCTCCTAAAAAAACTCCGTCTTTAAAGAGAAGAAACAAAGCGGTTTCTTCTCTTTAAAAACGGAGTTGTTTTAAGGAGGGGGGTGGAATCGATCCACTCTCCCTGGTCTCCTGGGTCCAGAAGGGTTGGGGGAACATACCACTTTTGTCCCCTGAAACCTCCCAACCCCAGGGGAGCCAGCGGAGAGGGGGGTCGCAACCCCTCACCCACTGATATTAAAGGGGAAACCCCCGATCTACTTTCATAAGTCCACACACTCAAAGCACCATAACACAATAAAGCCCCCCTCCCCACCACCTAGCCCACCCTTCCTAACCCCCAACGACCATGCCCCTCTCCCCACCACCTAGCCCACCCTTCCTAACCCCCACCAACCATGCCCCTCTCCCCACCACCTAGCCCACCCTTCCTATCCCCCACCAACCACTCCCCCTCCCCACCACCTAGCCCACCCTTCCTAACCCCCAATGACCATGCCCCCTCCCCACCACCTAGCCCACCCTTCCTAAGCCCCAATGACCAGGCCCCCTCCCCACCACCAAATAAATAATTTTTTTAAAATTACTAAAAACACAGACAAAAACATCCAAAAATACACAAAAACAAAAACACCAAAAACAATACGAGGTAAACAAAAACACAATCAAAAACAAAACAAACAGACAACAAATACAAATTCCAACCCACCCACCCCACCCACACCCACACCCACACCCACACACACACACACACACACACACAAAAGAAAGAAAACAAGCAAACTTACCAAAAGATATCCTACCTCCACCAGGACTGGAAAAGAAATGAATAAAGAAAGAGACTACTTACCAGAAGAAGCTCCACCCAGAGGCCAGGAAAGAAAAAACAGTCAAAATACAATAACCCCTACCAGCACCACCTGCTGGCCACAATAGTAAAAACAATTCAAAAACACACAACAGCTCCAAACAAAAGGCCACAAGAGTAAAAACAAATCAAAAACATAACACAAATTCACAATTTTACAGAAAAGGTCACACCAATAAAAAGTCAAAAACATTACACTAAAACACACTTTAACACAAATCACAAACATATGTCAATAAAATACAATAGAAATCTTTAAAAATCCTGTGCTGAGTTTTAACTCAAATTTAAACCCAAAACATCTAAACACATTTTAAAAACATTGAATGTGAAAAACATTTACTTTTACATTATTAAAATTATGACCTACGGTACAACTAATTAAAAAAAATTCAAAAAACTAAAACATTATTCGCTTACATAAAACAATTTGAAAAAATTATATCATACTTTGTTCTTTTATTAATCCTAAAAAAAAACCCAAAAAAAGCAGATCACAGTTAATAACAGGCAAGCCAAAATAAATTTACATAAATAAACATTTAAAAAATTAAAATTACAGACTAAGCAATTTTTAAAAAACATTAACACAATTTAACCTTCCAACACAATTTAAAACAGCCCGGCAACGCCGGGCAACCTCTGCTAATATATATATATATATATATATATATATATATATATATATATATATATATATATATATATATATATATATATATATATATATATATATATATATATATATATATATATATATATAGATAGATAGATAGATAGATAGATAGATAGATAGATAGATAGATAGATAGATAGATAGATAGATAGATAGATAGATAGATAGATAGATAGATAGATAGATAGATAGATAGATAGATAGATAGATAGATATAGATAGATAGATAGATAGATAGATAGATAGATAGATAGATAGATAGATATAGATATAGATAGATAGATATAGATAGAGAGAGAGAGAGAACCAACCACAAGGTGTTCCCAATGCTTATCCCAGCCTCAACACTAACTATTAGTGAGACATAGACAAAAAAATCACAAGAGCAGTGGTCTCCTGAGTCCTAGTCTGTTACATAAGCCACTATAACATATTGGTTCTCTACTATGCTTTTTATTTGTATTACATTCTTTCTGAATATACTGCTGAAACTTTTTTTAATTAAGTGGGACAGCAACTCTGACATTGCCTCAAAAAGAGACAATGCTAGGAAAGGTTGTTTCTGAGTAGGAACAGTTTATGGATCCTTGAATGGTATAATAGCCATTATTAGAGCTGCACAAGGAAACTAGTAGTGCAGACCACTTCTGTGTGCAGCCAGACAAAAAGAACCCTCTCAAAAACTTACTGGACACCCGCATTGGCCATATTTTTATGGCAAGCAGCAGGTCATTATGAAAGATTGTGCAACCACAACTTTTTTTTTTACCAGAAGTGCAGCAACATTAGAGGAATCTAAGGCATGAGTGCAGAGAACAGTCAACTTTATTCTCCACTGAGAACTTGAACTTAGATAAATCAAAATGTAAAAGATTAACTGAACTTTCTAGCTTTCTGTAATATGCTGAGGTTTTCTATATTGTGGCACTCCACATATCAGTGTAGTTTGGTACTGTCCTGTGTCCAAGTTCTACATTCCTGAGGTATACAGAAAAAAGAAAGTATCAAGCATGTGCAGTTTTTAAACTCACATTCATCATCACACTACCATGACTGCAGTATAAAGCTAATTTTGCTTCAGTTCTAGGATTTTTTAAAATAAAAAAGGTAATAAATGTGTGGCTTACTGTAAAAAAATTTAATTAAAAAGGATATTTCACCAACCAGTGTTAGCCTTTGTGGCTCTGAAATACCCTTGTTGGCCCATATGCTGACAAAGGGTTTGTTTTCTGTACCTTCCCCCATCTCCTATGTAGAATTAGTCTACTCAAATTTAGAAAAGCTGAAAAGCGTCTTTTTTCTCCCCTGTGTGAGCAAAACCAAACAATAAGCACTGGGTTACTTTCTTATCTAATTCAAAAAAAAAATTGCCATCTTCCAGGAAAATCTTTCCATGCTTTAACAGTCTTTGTTTTATGATCCTACAGTAAAATTTTAAGCATTTTAATTCTCTTTTATGTAAGATTTTTCTTTTCTTTCCTTTCTCCTCTGTTTCTTAGATGGAAAGGCTTTGTCTACAATTGATAAGGTTATGCTTACCGTTTCTTAGAAACATAATTCCCACTTCAATCTCTAATTTTTATTTATTAAATGAAGAAAAAACATTTATGTATTATACTGATCATTCAGATAAATCCTACTAATTAACAATGAATACAGTGGGGAAGAAATTAAGAAATGTCATACCAAATTAAAATATACACTTGAAAATAAACAAAATATAATATAATTATCACAGGCGAATAGGGATATTGAGATGTGTGTAATAATTTTGAAGCAGATAAGTGGTGGGGGTGGGGAGATTGATGATATTTTGGATATAATATTTATAGGGGCAGAAATATATTTAAAACACTGTCACTAGCATGTTATCTTTAATATCTTACTAAATTAATTATGTAATCTGCAATCATGCATTTATCTGTAATTCTTCCATCACCTATTCTTGGGGAAAGAATAAGAATATCTTTTTTTCTCAATTGTTCTATTGCCTATGTTTAGCTAAGTATAGTGTCTGGCCCGACATCACACTATGGTAATGGAGTAGACCATACAGCCAGCGACTCAACACCAAGTGTTGGGCGGTGGTAAATAACTTGACTCCCTAAAGGGGCCAATGGCTATGGGTGGATGAGCCCCTTTAGGTAGGGTGATGGTTCCCCTCAGTGGAGGAAATGCCACTGGAAACCATAAGATTAGGCCCAACAACAAAATGAGTGGAGATTTATTTTATTATTTATTTCTCCACATTTATATCCTGCCCTCCTGGTGGGTATACAACTCAGGGCAGCTAACAGCATAATAAAAATTACAATAAAAACAATTAAGCAACAATAGTTAAAACATATCTAACAGACCCAGTTAAAACCAGCATTAAAAACACAAACAGATCATCATTAACAACCCACCCACCCCCACCCTACCCCCGTTAAAACAGAATAACCAAGCCAGGGGGTAGCCCCTCACATAGGCTAAATCAACCACCGGGCTTGACTGGTAGAGTCAAGTGTGCCCCAAACCTGCTGGAAGAGCCATGTCTTCAGCATCTTTCTAAAGGGGAGTAGTTTCGTCTGGAGCAGCAACTCAGGTGGTAAGAGGTTCCACAGGACTGGAGCAGACACGGAAAAGGCTCTTTTCCTGGTCCCAGTAAGATGTACCTCTTTCACTGATGGGACCACCAGTGAGCCCCTCCTGTCTGCCCTAGTAGGACGGGCTAAATTCCTTGTGGTGACGTGGTCTCTTAAGTAGCCTGGTCAATGCCATAAAGGGCTTTAAAGGTCAAAACCAGCACCTTGAATTGCACCCGGAGGCACACCGGCAACCAGTGCAGCTCCTGGAGAAGTGGTGAGGCTCGAGCATGACGCCCACAACCCATCACAACCCGGGCAGCCGCATTCTGGACCAGCTGAAGCCTCCGAATGGTCACCAAGGGCAGCCCCATGTAGAGCGCATTACAATAATCCAATCTGGAGGTGACCAGAGCATGAGTGACCATGAGCAAGGAGTCCCGGTCCAGGAGCAGGCACAATTGGTAAATAACACGAAGCTGTGCAAAGGCCCTCCTAACTATGGCTGCCACCTGCTCTTCAAGCAGTAGCTGCGAGTCCAGGAGGACCCTCAGATTGCGCACCGGATCTGACTGTGGCAAAGATTCAGATTCCCAATGGTCATGGAGGTGGAAGAGGCCATGCCAGATGGACTGGCTGTGAAGGCATACCTTGTTAATATCCTCAAGGCTGTGGCAATCAATTGCAGTTCTGGTATCAAATCCTGCATGTCTCATTTCATACATGCCACAGGAGATGGCTCCATGAGCATAGTGTGTGGGTCACTTCATGGCAAGCTGGGTTCCACCTTAAACAAATTCACACCAATGGCATTTTCCTGTTTGTCATTCTTCTGTGAAAATGATTTTCAGGGGGGAAAATATACTTGGACACGTGTGGTAGCCAATGATGAGATAGGTAATGCTGTATAATCCTTCTTAGTTTGGCAATATAATACATAATCAGGTACCACCACTGACCTCTTTTATCTATATTTACTTATTTAAAATATTTATAAGTCATCTTTCCCCTGCTAAGGAGGCTTATAATGTTAACTCAATATAAAAACTGGAAGGGGGCAAACAAAACAAATAACGAAATGAAACAGACCCCTCTTAGATAGCCAGCCATGGAGAATAATCCAGATTGAAGAGTTTTTGCCTGCCTTTGGAAGAACAGTAAAGAGAGGACTACCTGAAGTTCCATGGGATGCAGTTCCACAGCTTGGAAGAAGTTATAGAAAAGGCTTTCTCCCCTATCCTTACCAAACACAAAATTGGGAGTTGTAGTTTGGGGAGTAAGGTTTCCCCTACTTGAATTTAAAAACCCAGGTAGGCTCAGAAAGAGAAATGAAATCTTACAAGTAGCTTGGAGCAAAGTTGGCTGGGCGTGGTCCAGCGACCAGTGGACCTGTTTTGAGAGGGGTATTACAAGCTCCCTGCAGCAGCCCCAGTTAACAATTCTTGTTATTGCATTTTGGACCTACCAAAGTTTCCGAACACTTTACAAAGGCAGCCCCTCACAGAGTGTGTTGCAATAATCCAAACAGGATGTAGCTATTGTACATGTGAGATGACGCAAGGAAAATTGCAGTTGATGCACTAGTTTTAACCATGCAAATACTGTAGATTATGCTCAGTGCCAAACCCTGAGTATCCAGGAGCACACACAAACTGAGAATCTATGTTTTCAGGGAGGGGAAGCATCATTCCATCCAGCAAAGGTAGAAATCTTATTCCCTGATCTGCTCTTTGACTATCCAAGGACATATCTTGTCTGGATTATGCTTGAATTTAGTCATCCCTAATGGGCCATCTGTTCACATCCTATGCTTATAGTGGGGCCAATGGATACTCTGTGAACTGGACACCAAGAGGGTACAAGGAGCCCAGAGAAAAGAGAAAACTTGAGACGGATGATCTGTGAGTGGGGGAAGCCCAGGCTCAATTGGTGTGAGCCCAATTTAAGGGAGGATGAGAAGGAAAGGGAGGGCTCATCTTCTCCTACAGGATCTGAGATTAAGGAACTGGTGTGTGGGGGGTGGGGTGGGGGGTGGGGGTGGTGGGGGGTGGTGGGGGGTTGATAAAGGAGCCAGATCCTGCATCTTGCACTTTGAGAGAGAGCAAGCTGCTGGCCATGCACAATCTGAGGATTAAGATATAGGATGAGGTTGTCAATAGAGGCTGCAGATACTAGCTAGTCTCTTGTGCCCCACCCTGATCCACAAAAGGCAGTTATGGAGGAAACACAGAAGGAGTACTGGCGAAACTGGCAGGAAGAATAGGTCTCCTTCTGTATCTGCTGAGGATACATTCCGAGGCCTTCAGTTGATACATAAAACCATGAATAACCATGAACTCTATACTTAACACATATGCTTGAATCATAGAAGTGGGAAAGGGGTTCCAAATAACTCCACTGTTCTTTATGACAGCTACCAAAATGTGTGCTTCCATTCCTTGTAAACATTATTTTGCATACACTGGCCTCTCATGGCCAGCCCTGGTGATACACCATAGAAATACATATATTTTATATACTTTTTAACTGAATATTTTTAGACCCATGGTTAACTGAAACCAGATACTGAAACCACTGTGGACATTGGCGGGGGGGGGGGGGGGCAACCTATATAAACCCTCTGTAGAGGGCATTAGTTGGTTGTGGATTATTTGGACACTAGGACAACCCAACCCTAGTGAATAGAATTTAGTTTCAGTCAAAGATTAGACTTGATGGAGTGCTACTGAAATCAACTCAGTCTCCCTGATGGGTTGAAGGTGCAGCTGGCACACAACCTTACCTTGTATTCAATGCCCCTGCTTTAATCAACTCTAGTTCCATTAGCTCTAAAGTATTGACTTTATGAAGCTCACAGCTGAGGAGAGATCCCCCACCACCAATAGCCTAGGTAGAGGCAGGGGTGGACAATGATTCAAAGATTTAAAGCAGGGGTTCCCAACCTATAGCCTGTGGGCCAGATCCAACCCATGGTACCATTTCATGTGGCCCCCGTCACACCCGAAAGTGCCATGTGTGGTTCTTTTTTAATGTACAGGGGGGCCTGTAAACTGGATACATAAGTATATGGGTGGGTAGGGACATATGGGCCACCCCCTGTAAACAGCATTTCAAAGCTATTTACATTAAAAAGGAACCATACATGGTACAGCTTCTGGCAGTGCAGGCACCAGGAGCAAGGGCAGTGGGCCCCATGAAATGGTGCTGCAAGAGGAGAACCGTTGGGCTTCTGGCCTTGTCTCTCTCACACACATACCCCAGGACCTCAGCCTAACAAGAAAGAACTAGAAAGCCTTACTCACCCTTTCCCATAGCATAGGGATGCCATATTTCCCTCCCACAAAAACAGTACAGGTGTAAAGGTTGCCCTTGCTCAAAAGCCAGTAGTATCCGACTCTAGGGTTGTGTTCATCTCTGTTTCAAAGCTGAAGAGCCAGCGCTGTCTGCTTCTGCAGATGTTTCCGTGGTCATGTGGCAGGCATGACTAGACACCAGAGCACACGGAATGCTGTTACCTTCCAACAGAAATGGTCCCTATTTATCTACTTGCAATTTCTTGCTTTCGAACTGCTAGGTTGGCAGGAGCTGGGACAAAGACGGTAGCTCATTCCGTCCTGCAGTACTCGGGAATTGAATTGCTGACCTTACTCAACCGAGCTGAAAATCGGACAATCCCATAAATCATGGCTGCAATCTCATGCATGGGGAAAGGGTGGAGGAAGAGTCACACTCAACTCAGGGCCAGTTTCGTTCCGAGGAAACATGATCGAGATCAAACCTCAGACGCCTAGCTGGGGTTTTATTTTTATTTTTTTGTAAAAGCAACACAGGAGGACAAAACTGATCCACCAAAGGCATGATGATGAGGATGAAATAGAGCAACTCTGGGGGAAGGGAAAGGACAAGGGACACCAAATGGAAGATGAGGGGAGTCCAAAAGGGAAAGAAGGAAGCAGGAATTTTGGGCGAGTGCCAAGGCTGCAGCAGAGCCAAGGGGAAATCAATGGAGGAAGAAACTGGAGGGGGGCTGGAAGAAGAAGGGGCCCCCTGCTTAAAAAAAATAAACACCACCCCACTGGAGCAGGAAGAAAAAGAGACCAGAGGGGCACACACAGAGAGACGGGGGAAGTCTTGGGGCCAAGGCAACTCCAAAGTTTCCACTTGTCGCCTTTTGACAGCCAAATTCGGCTGAGCTGCAAGCAGCGCCCATTGGGAGAGCTTTCCTCTCCCTCCACCCACCTCGGGGCTATGACCCACAAGGGGGGCTCGGTGTGGAAAGCCAAGCCGAGCTAAACGAGCTGAACCACTGGGCTGCCTGCCTTTCTTCCTCCACTTCAGGGAAGCCCTTGGCTTCTGTTGCTAGGTGATCTGAAACTTCTCAGACACCACCTGCTGGTGGTTCAATAGAGGCACCTTTCTAAGGCATCAAAAAAGGCAATTTTCCCCTTCAAACTAAACATGCCCCTTGGTTTAAAAAGCAGGAATTTTCAATGGTTTTTATGGGACCGGGTAGGACAGTTACAACCCATGAAATTCCCGGTTTTCCATGATGTATGGCAACCCTACCCTAGCAGGCAACTCATCTCATTTGGGGAGGGAGGTCGGAAGCCTCCTTTGAGGGTTGGCATCTCCTTTCTTCCTTCCTTGGATAAACAAAATGGCCACCCCTTTAAAGCTGTTGGTACAAAATGGCCACCTGAAGATGGCAACCCCCATCATGCAAGCAGGGCAATTATTGTTTGGGTGGTGGGTATTTTGGAGTTTGTAATTTTACTGTCTTTGTCACAATTTTTCCCAGCAGTTTTGGAACATTGGGGCAGATCCAGATGATATGTATGGGGGCAGAAATGAGCTTGCCTGCCCAGAATAGTAAAGGAATCTCCCTATGCAGGGAGTGGGGGAAAGAGGTGATTGGTCCAGCCCTGCCCTCCAGTGACAGAAAGTCACAGAGTGGGATATGTCCATGTGGTCACTAGAAGACTGCCACTTCTGATTGAACCTTCAGCATCTGCTGAAGTGGACATTGGTGGTCATCAGAAGACATTAGGGCCTCTCAATGCATTGGATCCAATTCCTCAGTGTTGGCCCAGAGAATGCTGCAGTAACTAATAAAGCTGTGCCCCTTTTAACCCCAAATGTTGTGTGTGTATTCTTTGTATGTATGTCTAGACTACTTGGTCATTATGACTAAGCAATACAGCACCAGGACTTTTGCCCTCCAAATTGCTGAAATCCTTCCATTTTTGTCAGTTTTAAGCCTCAAAGAGAAGGAAAGGTCCTGATCTGAGTCAAAAAATACTACTGTTAGGATTTATAAATTGCTGCACAAAGATGGTTTAAACATAATTTTATTCCTATGTGGAACTGATTAGATACTAATCAGTACTAGCAAAGATTCTGTCATGTTTTATTAAAAAATAGATGTTCCAGCTTTCCTTGAATGTTTGCATCTCCATAATGGCAGAAGGGCATTACTGAAAATGAAAATTTGCTGTCATTTTAATTTCTTCATTCTGGGATATAACAGAATTCATCTTCTTCAATAGCTTATTCAAATAGCATGGCACCATGTAAAATCAGTATTCATACAACATCCTTATTGCTAATCATACAGCGGAAACGTCATGTGCTGTTATGTAAAAAGAATTATGCAGAAAGTTAATTAAAATATCTGACTCAAATAAATCATGAAGCTTCACTTTGTAGCTTTCTAAGTATGTTGATAAAATTATGAACTGTTAGCTGCAATAGTGAACTATTGAATGTTTAGTATGTAAACTATGTACTTTGACAATTTATTTCAGCCTTTTATATTTCTCTACCACCCCACCCCCATCCTGGTCTTCTCTGTTCACTAATAAATCATCATCACCATCATCATAGGCTTGTCTTTGTTCACTAATGAATCATAAAGAGAGGTTCTAATGTGTGAATGTTGGTGGAAGTTTATTGCAAAAGGTGTACATTAAGAACTTATAATAACTTTGGAATTAGTTTCTGAAGAAGCTGAAAGGAGAGTTCAAAGCAGCACCAGGGTCTTGCTAATTAAGTGCAGCTCTATTCACAAGAGAACAGGTACTTCCTTTGCACAGATGACAGTGTGACAACAGAGCCAGGCTGTAGTTAGCAAATAAAATCTGTCTTGGGTTGTTGAGGATTTGAGATATAAAACTTGGACAATGGAATCTACTTTGTTTTCCTGTAGTATTCACTTGTCTACCTATTAATAATTTTATACTTACTTGTTATTCTGGTCCTGATACTATTCTAAACAAGAGTTTAGGGATTTGGGTATGTTTGTTTTTCTTCTTCTTTTTGCTTTCTCCTGTACTGTAATAAAACTATCTCATTTCAAATAATACTAGTTAGCATGTAAAGCTTTGATTTAAATCTGGAGACATGCTTGCCCTTCAGCTTGTGCTACTGGGTAAATGTTCTAACTTGGACAGAGGAAACAGTTGGAAAGAAGAAAGGCTGGCAGGAAGCAATTTACAATGTCGGTATTTTGCCCTGGAAAAAACCTTGTGGGAACTGTGGGCAGCCTCTCTGGCACTTCCCTTCCCTCACTTAAACCTCCATAATTAATGCCGCATTAATAGCTAATTGCTGTGAGATCTAGTGCTGATTGTTTTTCTAGCACTTTCTGCAGCTGGATGAAGCAGAGAAAGTACCTGGTCAGATAAAGGTAGCAAGCAGTCAACATACAAATAATGCCATGGTTTAATATATATGGTTTAATATATATTTAATATATCAAGATGAGGATATCTATCTGTATCTTGGAATTGTTAATGCTTCACCTAACAAAGCATCTGCAGCTTCTCTGAAAGACACCATAGTTTAAATACTTCTTTTAATAGCACCCCTAACCTGGACCAGGATGATGCTAAACAACCACAGGCCAGAGATTAACATTCTCTTCTGACCAAGGTGAGTGAGACAGTGATGGTGGGGATGCCCAGCTGCACAGAGTAAACTAACCCAATTTCAAAGAAGATGTGTGAAATTTTGAAAGAAAATCCTCAATAACTATAATTTTAGATTTCTAAGGTTTTCAAATGTAATGAATTTTTCAAGGCAAATATGAAATGGTCATGATATGTTTACCTTTATCAAAGGAAATACTGGTTTATTTATCTATATCTATATCTATAGCTATATCTATATCTATATCTATATCTATATCTATATCTCTCTAGATAGATAGATAGAGATAGAGATAGAGATAGATAGATAGGTAGATAGATATATTGGTGTGTTACAATCCTATAATAAAGATGGATAGTGCTTTAAACTACTTACAGTTTGACCCTTCTAGAAACAAAGAAAAGATGTAGTGTGACAGTCTCAATGCTTTTGGATATCTCAGCAGCTTTCAGTAGCACTGGCCCTGGTATTCTTATGGAAAATGTGTCCAGGTTAGGCATGGGAAGCAATGATAGTTCTATTACTACATAGATGGCTATCCCAGAAGGTGATGTTGAGAGATTAATTTCACTCTCCCAGTGATCATCAATATAAAAACAACAGCTGGCATTTTCATTTTAGTGAGATACAGATGGGGTGGTGGATATCCTGAATCAGTGCTATGGTTTTATAATAGACACAGTAGATTTAAACCAGACAATACAATGATGCTGTACTGCTGATTAGTGGGTTTCCCTCACACATAACAGAATGGGTGTTCAATCTATTCCTCTTAAGAATCAGGTTTGCAATGCTATAATGCTAATTGTACACCATTAACATGAAAAGTTCAAATGATTTCTTAGTCTTTAAGAGCTTGTCATCAGCTTCGTGTGCCACCTACAACACCAGCTGGATGGCAAAAGAACAGTCACCATTACCTTTGGTTTAATAACATTCATTCAGACTATTGCAATGTTTTTCTACATGAAGCAGCATTTAAAGAAAAGGTTCCAAAATAAATATGTGGGAAACTGGTCCTTTTTCTCACATTCAATGAATATATGAAAAATAACTAATTTTTCCACAAATCATCCACAGGGCTATTACTGCCTGCCAGCATCCAATGTGATTCATTTGAAAGAAAGAAGCACATATCTGTTGCAAATTGTGAGAAGATTAAATAAAAAAGACTCCATCACTTACATAGTGATTTAAAACTATCATCCATTCTTTTCTACTTTCAAACTATATGCCCATCCAAAACTGAAATGTGACAGCCTCTAAGAACAAATTCGAAATGACACCACCTGCCCACCTGGTTCAGAAAGGTCCTGACAATTTCAGTCTCTTTTATAATGGTGTTGTTTAGAATATGGATAGGCATGTTGGCTGGTTGCATGGTAATATGAATATGTTGACTGATGTGTGGCGTGTGAATGACATTTAGGACCATTATGACAGTTTAGGACTGGGGAAAGAATCTCCCCAAATGGAACTTTGTTATAGCTGGCTGCTTTCCTCAATCATAGGGGTTAGTGGTGTAAAACATAAAATGCATGCATACACACTTAATTGAGATGAATAAGACATCAGATTGGGAATTTCATGTTGGGGCTAGGTTTAATAGGAAAGATATCTAATTAGGGGATTTTGGACTGTGTATATGAGGGAGTTATTTAAGACTGCAAACTACTGTACATATGGATGAGGTTTAGTTTTGGAACAAAGCATAAGATGTATAAAGGGTTAGTTTAAAGGTTTGCTCAACCACGTGACCAGCCCATGGTACAAAATATCTGGCCACCACTGAATTAGAGCATCACCAAATGAGATGGAAAATTGCCCAAAAAGAGGGCAGTCATTGCCAAAAAGGAGGACATTGTTGCATTAAATGTGCATATGCAAGCTTAATATATGCAGCTGGCATCATTGTTACACATAATGCCATATTCTTGATTCCAAGAATATGCTTTCTAAGTAGAAGTCTGGCCAGGTTATCTTGCTATGATAATAGAGTAGACCATACTGCCAGCAACTCAATGCCAATCATCAGATGGTGGTTAACTAACTTGCAACCATGAGAACTAACATCCTTGGATGTTGAAGTCCACAGGGAAGTGTGATGGTCCCCAAGTGAATCTACTTGAATCCATCTTGATGGAGGGCAGAAGCTTCATCAATAATGGCTGGGGCCATATGAAGACTTTGCATGTCAAAAGGGCTCTGGACCAGAAAATGACTCAAGGAACTGGATCAGTAGTATAGGTGTCATGCTGTGATGCAGAAGGCAAATAGAAGGCCACTTTATTATATTCTCAGCGCAATCTTCATGACTGATCACCATGATCACCTATATTTGGAATCAGATACAGCACCACCACCACCACCACCACCACCACCACCACTACTACTACTACTACTACTACTACATGAAGATTGGTCTGAGAATTACATTTTCATTTCATTTAATATTTCTATACCACCTATACTGCAGATTTGACTTCTGCAGTAGTAGTAGTAGTAGTAGTAGTAGTAGTAGTAGTAGTAGTAGTAGTAGTAGTAGTAGTAGTAGTAGTGAATGCACAAAAGTGATTTTCCCTTCCCTTCTTCTGGGGCGCATTCTGGAACTGTGCAGCTTGCTTATGATTGCACAAGCTGGCAAAGTGGGGAAATGAACCAACCTCTGGGTCCACAGTCAGATACCTAAACTAATGAGTTACCCAGCTGGCTCATAATTGTGTACCATTCAGTGGATTCCAACTTATGACATCCTTTTTCAGGTCTTCTAGGTATAAAATACTTAGAAGGGATTTACCTTTTACTGGGGCAACCTGGGACTGCAGGGCTTTCTAAGGCCATAAAGTTTGGGTCTTCTGAGATGCACAGTGGGGAATTGAGCTCACAACCTCTGGCTATCCATATTATTCTCTTACTCTAGCCCAGTGATGGGCAGTCTTGGCCCTCCAGCTGTTCTTGAACTTCAATTCCCAGAAGCCCAAATCAGCACTCCTGCTGATCAGGTCCTATGGGAATTGAAGTTCAAGAACAGCTGGAGGGCCAAGACTGCCCATCACTGCTCTAGCCTTTCCTATCCCTCCTTGTTTTCCCCCTCAAACAATTAAAAAAGAAAAATGCATTTATAAGTACAGTAATATAACCTGAAATATAATATTGGGAAATCCTAATATAAATTGAAGGTTTCTGACTGAATGGAGGAAATGTACCCATATGTTCATGGGGGGTGGGTAGTTTTAAATTATTATTTCTGTAAACAAGTATGTTTCTCATTGTGCTCAGATGTTTGTTTGCAGATACAGATGTAGCAGGTGGTGCTAATGGAAGGCAATGCTTGGTTGGCAATGCAAAATATTTTCCCCAATGTGTAAACTGCTAAATTCTTCAGCATTCATCTCATTAACCAGTAGGAGAGCAAGAAACAAGATGAAATTTTATTAACAGTTGGCATTAGCACAACCGCCAGGCATTCTGCTTGGGTTAATGTAATTCCTGTTTTATCCAAATAGAGTAAAAACGTTTGAGACCTAAATACAGCAATAGCCAATATGACATTTGCATAATCTATAATCATTGTCAGCAGCTACTTGTGTCCGAGAATACATTCTTCCCCTGAAAGTCTTTATTTTCTCTATTGATGGATGTGTCTCTGGTGACTCAATAAGCCGATCCTGGCATGAAACATGCGACCACACAAATTACACTGAATAGATGGTGGAGGGTGTGGTTGAGTTTGATGAAGCTTTTGTGCTTGTCACTTAGCCTCTTCATGTCTGCAGTGTTCCCTTTTGAAGTGATCTGTAGCAGCAGAGATGGTTTGGCACCAAAGTGGCTGACCTTCGGCCGTTGCCTCCCAATTTTGTGGGTCCTTAAAATGCTTCAAAGGAGCTCCACGAGGTCTTGTACCAGAGCAAAGTTTCCCATAAAGAATTTGGTGAGAAAAACTGGAACCAGCCATATGGCGGACATGCCCTATCCATCTAAGATGATGGCCTATGATGGAAATGTCAATGCTGTTAAGATTTGCCTTCTTGAGGACTGTGATGTTGGTGACATAGTCATCCCACTGGATGTTCAAGATGAATCTTAGCTTCTCTTGGTGAAAGCGCTCAAGCTTTTTGATGTCTTGGCAATAGAGGGTTCATGTTTCACAGCCATACAGTAATGATGAGATAACAACAGCTTGGTATACCATGAGCTTAGTCTGAATTGTTAAATCTTTGTTCATGAAGACCCAGTGTGATAGACATCCAAAGGCAGAATGGGCAGCACCGATTCTCTTCACCACATCCTGTTCACAGGTACAGTTTTAGACAGGATACTACCAAGGTAAGAAAACTGGTCTAACCATTCCAGTGTTGAATCTGATATGGTGATTCTGAACTCTGGAAGGGGTGTCCTTGGGGCAGTTTATGCAAGTACAATAGTTTTCTGAACATTTGTGGTGAGGCCAAAATGATTACATGCATTCTTGAAATAATTGACTGACTGTTGCAGCTTCTCAAGTGTGAGAGCAGGTGATGCAATATCATCGGCATGTTGCATTTTTGTTATCCTGTTAACATTGGTTAGTCTTCGGGAGCATAGTCTAGCCAAATTAAAGAGTCCTCCATCAAAGCAGTATTTAATCTCTACATCTGTGTTGTTATTAGATGTTTCATACCGCATGGCAGCCAAGTAAAGGGCAAGAAGGATTGGAGCAAGCACACGTCCCTGCTTCAATCTGTGGGTGATTGCTGTTTTGATGGGAGAACCCTCGCAAATATGCCATCATGAAGCACCTGGGCCAGATCTACAAAACACACAGGGAAACCAAAGCATCTCAGCACAGCCCACATAGCAGGTCTCGGGACAGAATCAAAAGCCTTTTCCAGGTAACAAAATACGAAGAAGAGCAGATTCTGTTGCTCTCTGCATTTTTCCTGAAGTTGACTTACACAGAAAATCACGTCCGTTGTGCCTTGGGAGAAACAGAAACCATATTGAGGTTCTGGGAGGATCCTTTTAGAGATAATTTGCAGGCAACTGAGCCGGATTCTTGTGAAAATCTTTCAAGCAATGGATAGCAATGATATTCTATGATAGTTGTCACAAGTACTACGATCACCTTTCTTAAAAATGGTGATAATGGTGGCATTCTCAAGGTCATCAGGCACTTTACCAGTTCCTCAAATTAAGAGAATGAGTGTGAAGAGCCTTATCTTTAGAGACACCCCTCCCTTGTTGATTAACTCCAGAGGAATGTTATCTGGCCCAGGAGTATTTCTGGTTTTCAGTTTATTCATAGCCTCACAGAATCCCAGGTATGTCAGTGGAGTTGCCATCTGTGGCTGGTGGGGATGTTGTGGCACATCTTGAAGAAAATCCTCAGTAGACTTTCAGTTTAAAAGTGTGCAAAAGTGTTCCTTCCACCAGTCCAGGATTTTCTGGCCATCTGTAAGGATTGTAGCATTGTCAGCTGCTTTCAGGGTTCCTGATGAAGAGCGTGATTGTCCATATAGTTCTTTTATGCCATCATAAAAGTTCCTTAGGTCACATGCATCAGACAGCCTTTGGAGATCCTGAGCTTTTTGTTGCCACCAGGTGTTCTTAATTTCTCTTATTTGTGCCTGGCAATTCCACTTTAATTCTTGGAAATGAACTTTCTTTATGTTGGAGGATAGATCTTGAAGAAGGGAGAGATAGGCTCCCTGTTTGACATGGATGAGGCACGAGATTTCATCATTGTTGTCATCAAACCAGTCTTGCCTCTTCTTTTTTGCAAAACCAATGGTTTCCTCAGCAGGTTCTATAATAATATTTTGCAGTGAGGCCCATTCTTGCAGTGAGGTTTCACTCAGGGCAGCAACATTGATGTTCAGCCTAGCAAGCTCATGGGTCACAAGGGCTGTTCTTCTCTCGGGTCTGTCATTGTTGTCTCAATCATTTAGTGTCCTAATGTTCCAAGTGCCAATACTCATTATCATTTGCTTGTTCTTCACTTTTTGACCACATATAAGGGGTGACCCACAGGATGTTGCCTCCCTGCCAGACAAGGTATGTGGCTTCTGACATTTAGCCCACATTTTCTAGGGCCTTCCCCGTGTGGGGTGGGCTTTGAAAGAAGAATGACAAACAGGAAACAGATTTGTTTAAAGTGGATCCTAGCTTTCCAAGAAGTGAGCTACACACCGTGATTACAGAACCATCTCCTGTGAAACGTATGAAATGAGACATGCAGGATTTAACAGGATTTAACTACAATGGACTGCCGCAGCCTTGAGGATATTAACAAGGTGCACCTTCACAGGCATGGCCTCCTCCACCTCCATAACCATTGGGAATCAGAATAAGTGGTTCCTCCTCTGCTCATTTTGCCGTTGGGCCTAATAATATACACACCCCTTCTCCTCAGAGTGACCATTGCCCCCCCCCCCACGTGCTCCTTTTGGCCACTGGGGTGAGGGTGCCTGCAGTTCATGGAGCCCCTTGTGCCAGCTGCCTCAGCTTCCAATTACCATCTTCCTTTGGAATATAGCTAATATGATCTACATTATTCACAATATATCCAAATTAGCTTAATTGAAACTCTGATTTCTCCTTCCATTACTTTTATCCTCATCATCTCTACCCACTGCCTTACAGTATTTGTAAAAATAAAATAAATAAAACATTTCTGTTTCAATTTATAAGAAGACTAAATAGAGAACTCCAGCATGTATGCAACAATTCAATTTCTGACTCCACTAATTTCTACTTTCAAATTATAGGCACGTCTAATAAATTAAATGTAATCTACCAAAAAGTCATTCCATTTAAAAAATAATATTCTTTAGTTGAGATATCTGAAGTTAGTTTCATGAAACACCACAAATATTAATTATTATTCATTCAAAATGATAAAGAACCTGGTAACGTCATGTCTTGATTGTTAAAACACACTCTATGTAAGACTATATTTTAAGAAGCTACAGGATCTTCAAATGCTGGAATATGCAACAGCTAGGTTACTAACTGGTACACATAGAACCTAGATACGAAAAGACCTACTCTGGTTGTCATTTGCTGATGGCATCCAATTAAAGGTGTTGGTTTCAACTTTAAAGCCCTAAATGGCTTGTAGGCTGGCTATCTAAGGGACAATCTGTCTCATAATGAGACTTTCTGGATGTTAAGAACTTCAGGAGTGATCTTAAGAATGTTAAGGTGCCACATGATTTTTTGTGTGGATGTGTTTGTATAATTCAATTTTATCTACTGGTTTTTATTATCCAATGTCTTCTAGTTCATTTGAGCTATCAGTTTTAGCTCTGTTTTTACTGTGAAACTGAAGGCATTTCTTAAGTTGATACAAAATAGAACAGTTAGGTTTGCTTTGCAGAGAATGGATCTACCAAAGTTAATGTTTACACCTTCAGGATACTCGAGAAATGTGAACTGAATCTCAGGAGAACTTAAAGAGTGGGTATTCTGCATTGTGTCTTTTATTTTATTCCTCACTGGAATTTTCAAAGGTTGACAAAGCCCTTCAAGGTATAAGATTTTAATGATATAAGCAGCTAAGAAACCAGCTACTTTTCATGCAAGTTTTTAAAAAAGATAATGACAAGATAAGAGGCTTTGAAGATGCATAAATAATCTGTCATTTTGTGGCTGTTCTTGCCAGATTTTATGTCCTGGTTTTTGGTCTGAACATGAGCCCTATGAATATCTCTGAGTACCAATATCTCTGAGAAGCCATTTCATTAGATATACAATGACAACTGGTGTACCTAGCATCTGTTTGTGGTGATCATATTTGATTAAAATGTGTTCCTTCTCAGAAAAAATGCTTCCCCAATCATTTATGTGGCTAACGGGAATTGTATATTTAAATTATTCCTAATCTTGACATTTTCTACATCTCTGAAGTGCTACATCCATAATCAGATATGACATGAAGCCTTCGAAGCAGGTAGATGATATGAACACTGATGAATCTGACATTTCATCCATAATTGATTGGAAAAGCATCAGAATATTCTCGGAAATGTTTTTCCAGACTCTAAACTGCTATTCTCCATTCTTCATACAGCTCTTTTATGCATGGTCCTTAAATCAGACTGAAAACCAAGGACATTGTCCAAAGCAAAGTAAATAGTAAAAAAGCCAAAGTCATTGTACATTTCTATGTGAAGAAATTAAGAAATGAAGAGGTGGGGAAATGGAACATAGACATTTTATTTTAGAAGCTCCAGAGGAGTCTGTAAACATGGCTCAGATAATTGGCTGGAAAGTTGGTGCCTAGAACCTATATGACAATTAACACCTTCAGGTGACATCCTCTGAACAAGGACGTTTAAATAATGTTTGAGAGGGAAACTAACAATTCAGGCTTTTGACATCAAAAGCCAATTTGCTTTCCTTAAACCCTTAAATCACTTGTTTGACCCAATCCTGCTGGTCAGAATACTTCCTTCGTTCGGACTCAACAGTGTTCTTCTTCAGTGTTCAGAATTCTGCCACTGTAACTTTCAGTGGTTAACTAACCTGACAACCCTAAGGCCTTGGCAAAGTCCACAGGGAAGGGTGATGGTCCCCAAGTGAATCAAATTCCACTTTAATCCATCTTGATGGAGGGTAGCAGCTTTATCAATACTGGCCTGGGGCTGAGGACTTTGCATGCCAAAAGGGCTCAAGACCAGAAAGTGACTCATGGAGCTGGATCAGTGGTGCGGGTGTCATGCTGCGATTCAGAAGGCAGATGAAATGCCACTGCATTATATTATCAGGACAGTCTTCATGGCTGATCGCCATAATGAATGTCAATATTCAGAATTGGATATGGCACAAGAAGAATGACTTGCTATATTGATTTGGGAAATCATGTTGTTAGCCACCCTGAGTGGTGTCTCCATCAGGAGGGCGGGATACAAATCCATAAAATAAATAAATAAATCTGTCTGTAACTGTGTGGAACATTTAGCCTTTTGCATACTTACTCTTTTTCCTTCTTCTTTTAAGAAAATATAATAAACTTTCAAGCAGCTGCTTGGTTTTTTGCTTCAGAAGGTTTGTGCCATCTATTTGGAATTTCGATTTTTAAAGAAATTGGCTGCGGTGACACCTATCTTTGCAAGGTAGGTATCTTGTTTCCCAGTGACCAGCCTTGTGGTTTTTTATTTTGAACTCTCTGGAGCACTATCATGCCTAAGGTGGATTTCAGTGCTGGGGGAATATGGTGTCAAGCAGGGCTCTATATTCATCACCACAACTGGCCCATTCTTGGACTCACACACCCCAAGATAAGAAAGGTAATGTGGAACCCTGACTGGTGGACCATGACATTTTATATCACCTTATGCCAGGGGTGGCCAACCTATGGGCAGTGGCACCATTTCATGTGTCCCACCACCATCCTCGCTGCTACCAGAAGTGGAAGCAGATACATTTATAACATCCGTAAAATGCACCTGTGCATGGATAAACATGCCCATGCGTGCCATAAACACTGCTGTAAATGCACCCACAGCTGTCATAAAAATGTTTATGACAGTCAGAGAGGCAGGAGGAACCACATTACCAAACCACTCAGCTGTCCGGCCCACAGTGCAAAAAGGTTTGGAACCCCTGCCTTATGCCATAAATATAAACTACTTTATAAATTAAACTAAATAACATTCAGATGAATATGTATAGTGATTATCTTTACCACAGAAACTGTTCTAAATTATGAGAATTATTTCTAGAGGTGTGTATATTTATGTTGTTAGATTATACAGCAGTAACTGTGGTAGAAAAACAAGTCTTCATTCCGCTAATAATTTCTATTGCCCTTATTTTAAGATCCATGGTTATGCTATTGCTTAGGTTTTTGGGTCTGACTATTTTTAAGTTACTGGTTTTATTGAATTTGCTGTTTTATTTTTCTTATATATTTTTCTTATATATTTCTACAAATCATATTCGCAAACTCTACTTTTAGGGTAGTTGGATAAAAGACTCACAGTGAAAATGCACTAGATTAGAATCTGCAATGGATTTCTACTTCTTTAAGACATTCTACTACCTCCCTTTCCTTGTATTCACTGACAGGAAGAGTGTACACCTCATAGTGTACACCCATAGACCACAGGGCATTTAGGACACCAGATTGTTGAATATATGGGTTATTAATGTAAATTCCATCCCTGAGCAACCAATAAGAAAAATCTACTTATCACCTCTAGGGTCACCTGGCATGGTGTTAGCCTGCTTGTTGTCTGGGTCTCTTATCTCCTCTGTTCTGCTGTTATTCCCTCTTCTCTCTACTCTATTGTTGTTGCTATTTGCCTTACAAGTAAAGTGTGCTTGTTAAGGAAAACTGTTTTGTTTATCACATAGAAACTGTGCCTACTATGTCATCACAGGTGTTCAAAAGTCTTTAACCAGAAATAGAGCCTTCTCGGTGGCAGCACCAACACTGTGGAATACACTACCGGTGGAGCTGTGCCAGGCCCCATCACTAGCTACCTTTTAAAAACAATAAAAAACACTCTTCTTCAAGGAGGCCTTTCAGGGCATTGTTCCCTCATCAATAAATTAGCCAGTTAGATTTAGTCCTGATGTCCTCAGACAACAATTAGTGTAGTGTGGTGTGATGTGGTGTAGTGTAGTGTGGTGTGGTGTAGTTTGATGTATTTGTTGGTGGTGGGTTTTGATTTGCTGTGGGTATTGTTTTTGTTTTCTGTTTATTCACCATCCAGAGTGGGATAACACCCAGATGGGCGGTATAGAAATTCAATAACTAAAATAAAATAAAACAAAATTAAAAACTTACTGTATAGAAACTTTCAAAAAGCAAAGCACATGTTTATCTGTGAAACTAATGTAAGTATAGAACCATTTTGTTATATTTCTAAACATTGTGTGGAGAGTTTAATTGCTGGTCTAGAATTGTGTGTGTGTGTGTGTGTGTGTGTGTGTGTGTGTGTGTGTGTGTGTGTGTGTGTGTGTGTGTGTGTGTGTGTGTGTGTGTGTGTGTGTGTGTGTGTGTGTGTGTGTGCAGGGGGGTATAAGGCTTGGAGAACTTGCAAACTCAAATTAAATCTATTCGTAAATCTGACCCATTTTCCTGCTGTGTAAAAAAAAAAATTAAGATGGATTACATATTTTGGAAATAGAGAATGGACAGCTCATCCATGCCACCTAGGGCAATGATTCTCATTAGCTCTTATCAGGCTAATGAAAATACTATGAAATATTACTGTTAACTAGGTATGAAACAATAAGATACTTCAAGCATCAAACATTTCTAAACTTCAAAGTGATTTTGTGAATCACTTTTAAAAATGGCCAGCAGTTCTATTTCTCTCCAGCCTTCCTTCTCATTTTCTTTTGTTTTTTAAACACAGTTTACTTATTGAAAGAAACAGTGGCAGCACCCTGAGGATTTCTGCAGTCATGTTACCTCACAAAGCTTTTGTGAAAGAGTGGTATTATATAAATATAAACACCACGCTGCATATATTATTGCTAATATGTCATATTGCTATTTCAAAGAATGCATTTGTTTCAAAATCAATGTGTAGCTTGGCTGTTGTTAAAAAACTGCACATCATATTACAAGTATCAATCAGTACAGGGTAAGTCTACAGCTGTCCACAGCAGTTTGATAAGGTCAGAATTATATGGTTCCTGCTATTTATGACTATCAGTCATTGCCTACAGGCAGTTCCTAATGAAACCCTTCAGTACTGGTAACTATTTTCAAGCTGTCAAAACAAGCAAGTGGAACAAAAACAAAAATATATTTAGTTCTAGGCTATATGCATATTCAATTAACAAAAAAGCCCTTATAGATTTACATATATTAAAGGCTTTCTACATTCAAATTGCCAGGAAGTTGCAGTTGTTAACAGCTGTTAATACATTCTCAATAGATACATTATTTAGCCAACATGGTTAAGATTTAGTATACAATGCTGTCATTAGTTCCAGTTTCCTGGATGTGCTGTTAGATGTGCTGCCACTAAGGCCAACTGGTGAACCTAAATTTATATTTGCCCATTCACTGCATAGGCCTGAACTGTAGAGAGGTATTAAGCCTCGAAGGGAGAGAGCTTTAACTGTAATGAGAGACATGGGATGATAGATAGATAGATAGATAGATAGATAGATAGATAGATAGATAGATAGATAGATAGATAGATAGATAGATAGATAGATAGATAGATCTTTATTGTCATTGTCCTGCACAGAACAATGAGATTGGGGGGAAAACACTTATCAACTCAACAAAACCTAAACAAAATACAACTATACAAAATTATCAACATATTCCCACCCCACATATACACATTTAATGGGTGTGCATATAAGCACTATGTCCCTCCTCCCCAATCAAAGAGTTAGGAAGACCTTCATATCTTTAACCAGAAGGTCCTGCACTGATGCATGGAAGCAATTTCAGCTAAACAGTTTTAGTGTTTTTGTGATCAGGAGACGTGCACTTATTAGAGCTCCTGATTAAGGATGTCTTGTAAATATATTCCATTTTATACACTTACATATGCCTCTGAAGTACTCTGAGGTGAACATGAAGAGGTGTACTTTACTTCTGTGTGGGTTGTGTCACTTATCTGTATCTCCATGTTATCACTATGTATTTAGCCCAGCACACTTTGAGATTTAACATCTGAACAGCATTCTGGTCTTCTGCCACAAATGGAATTGTGCAGCTGATGCCACCATGACACAATCCAAATATACATCTGACAATCAATACCAATTCTATCCCCTCCATCCCCTTCTTAAGCCCTTCCTGCCCTTTCCCACATAATGCTCACTAGACAGGCAGCACAAACTCAGGATGTGCAGGGCAGAATTTATGATGTTCACTAGATAAAGTGTGCCCCATTTTATGTGAAAAATACAAAAAAATGCTATTTCTATTAGTGAACAGCACAGTGCTTTCAGAAAGATTCTATACAAATGGAGAATTTGGCTGTTAAATCTAATTCCAGCTAAGATATGAAGGAAAATAAATGGTAGCACTTGTTCGCTGTCACATAAACATCAGGGATTAAGCCTGAACCTTTTTTTTTTGTCTCAACAGAAGCATGGAGCATTCACCAATCAACTACTCCTCAACTGCCACATCTCAATAATCAGATGTGCTGTTTTTCTCAATATGTAAAAGCAATAGCAAGTACTCCACACCTATCCCATTTTCTGATTATAAAACACTTCACCTAAACTGATGACTCTCAGATGATAATCCAACATACACTTAAGTAAGGGTGTGTCTTGATCTGCAAGAAGTCCTACATTTGTATCAATTTCCCCCATGTTTGGAATGGATTTAAATACCGAGGAATACAAAATGCACAGAGAGGGTAAATATTATCTTGCTGAAATGTGGTTTATCTTAAACTATCTGGCAGGAGTCATTAATTTTGTTCCAGTTCCTAAATTGCTGTATTGTACTATGTGCATGCATGTGTCAGCGCATATTGTATATTGTGCCACTTGCCCGGTAAAGATTGCAGGATTCCCCATAGCCTGAAAATGTTTTTAAAAACCAATCCTAATTCTTATTGTGTTATGACAGTTCAGTGGTCAGTTGTCATGACAAAGAACTATTGCAATGCTATAACAGTAAAAAATAAAATAAAATAAATATTATTACCATGTGCCAGGTGTGGAGCAGCAGAACGAGGGCTGAGCTCAAGTGGTTCTGCAGCAGAGGTGGAAGCAAAGCGAGTAACTGTAGTAGTAAGAGATTCCTCCTGGCAACTTCAGAATAGAGATTACGGATGGAAAAGATAAAGGTCACCATTGCTCGAAAGCCAGTCGTATCCAACTCTAGGGTTCAGTGCTCATCTCTGTTTATAGCTGAAGAGCCAGCACTGTCTGTGTTTGCAGACAGGGTTAAGTTTAAAAAAGAGAAAAAAACAGATGGGAGTTTGGAAGGGAAGTAGGAATTGGGGACGTGCTTTCAAATGGCAGGTTCAGGATTTTTAAAAAATGTTCAGTATGGTTTCTTCAAAGGACACAGAAACCAGGACAAGCACCATTTGGCCTTCATCCAATTAAAACAAAAAGGATGTACTTTGCAAAACTTGAATCCATTGTTTTCTAAATCTTTCTATCACATATTCTTTTTTAAAAAATATGTATTCTAAATTTCTCACTCTACCAAATTATTTTATTTATTTATTTATTTATTCATTCTTAGATTTGTATGCCACCCACTCGGGGAAACCCAACTCAGGGCGGCGCACAACGGTAAAAACAGATAAAAAACAGTAAAATATAACAAAACAGATTAAAACCCTTACTCGACCACCCACCAACCCACCCACCCACTCCCACCCCACTTAAAAGACTAAAAAGGGAATAGGGAATGGAGGAATACTGCAGTACACAACACAAAAAGGAGGGACAGCTGAGCTCTAGTTGGAAATAAGCCAACAGGCTGGGGCCGTATTCCCTTTAGGGCCCCACACCTGCCCTGCCAGCCAGGTTTTCACTCCTTTCCTGAAAGGCAGCAATTCTGTCTGTAGCCTCAATTCTGTTGAAAGGAGGTTCCAGAGGGTAGTTTCAGACATGGAGAAGGCCCTCCTCCATGTGCCAGAGAGGCGAGCGGACACAGATAAGGCCTTTTTTCGTGTGCTAGAGAAGCGGGCCCCTCTAGCTGAAGGCACAACTAAGGAGCCCCTCCAGTCCACTCTGGTTGGACGGGCAGACACACTTGGGACTATGTGGTCTCTCAGGTATCCTGGCCCACTGCCAGGGCTTTAAAGGTCAAAACCAGCACCTTGAATTGCACCCGGAGGCAAACTAGTAACCAGTGCAACTCCTGGAGTACTGGGGAGGCACAGGCATAACGTCCACACCCCATCACCACCCGGGCAGCTGCATTCTGAACCAGCTGTAGCCTCCAAATGGTTGTCAAGGGCAGCCCCATGTAAAGCGCATTACAGTAATCTAGCCTGGAGGTGACCAGAGCATGAGTGACCATGAGCAAGGAGTCCCGATCCAGGAACAGGCGCAACTGGCGAATCAGAGCTATGTGCAACTGGAATATGTGCTAGTTAATACACCTATTAAATGTTCTATTTAATGTTGTTGTTGCTGTTGTTCAGTCACACAGTCAATTCTGACCCTTTGCGACCCCATGGACCATTGACCACCAGGCACCCCTGTCCTCCCCCATCCTCCTCAGCCCACCCAACTTCGTGCCTCCTGCGTCCACTATACCATCCAGCCATCTCATCCTTGGCCGCCCCCTTCTTCTTTTGCCCTCCACTTTTCCCAGCATCAAGGCTTTCTCAAATGAGTCCTTTCTTCTCATTTGATATCCAAAGTACTTAAGCTTCATCTTTACTATTTGCCTTTCCAATGAGCAGTCAGGGTTGATTTCTTCTAAGATTGGTAAAAAAGGAAATGGAAAGAATAAGCATTGACATCTTGGGAATCAGTGAGCCAAAATGGACAGGGATGGGCGAATTCAGCTCTGGAAACCATCATATTTACTACCGCGAACAAGAAAGCAACAGAAGAAATGGAGTAGCCATAATTGTCAATAAAAGAGTGAGAAAAACAGTAATGGGATACAATCTCAAACATGATAAAATGATGTCAGTCAGAATACAAGGCAAACCTTTTAATATCACTGTAATTCAAATACACGCACCAACCACTGGCACAGATAAAGCCACAGTTGACCAATTCTCTATTAGATTACAATTTTGCAGCTCCTCTGGTGGCTAAGTGGTTAAGATTCTGAGCTTGGAGACTGGAAGGTCGAGATTCAATAACCGAGGGCTACACAGGGACATGAAAGGAGCCTCATTCAGGTTTTCCCTGAGTGGAGTTTCTCCAGCAAAAATCCTTTCAACCCAGAGTAATCTCTCACATGAAATTATTATTACTATTGATCAAGTGATGAATCACTTTAATAATTTATTTAAAATATATATCTGACCCTTTGAATTTCTCTTCCCTGACAGAACAATTTGGTCTCAAGTCAATAGCAGTAGAAGAAATACTTGTTATGATAGATATTTCGTGCAATACATGTGGACTACAGTCATTATTGTTACAGAATACCAACTGCATGCTTTTTAAAAAATGGTATGAGGCATAGAGGATTTTAAAAGAGTAAACAGCTGCTAGTAGGTAGTAACAAGCAGGGTTGAGCAGAACTGTGACTAGGTTGTGATAAACGGGCCACTAAATTTAGTGAGTGCAAAAACTTTTTCTGCTGGAAGGTTCACTTGGGCCAAACATAACTTTTTAAAAGCCATGTATTTGTCTCCAGCCTCTCTTTCCTTACCACAAAGAATACACAAAACAACTGGGTTCAGCAAAGAACAAATATGTTTATTATGGGTTAATAATAATAATAAACTTTAATTTATATACCGCTCCACTCGCCCAAAGGCGACTCAGAGCGGTTTACATTGGCGCATGCTGTCTGCACAGCAGACAGCAGCAAACATAAACAAGAAAATACAATATAAAATATACAAAAAGTGTCAAAACATAATTAAAGTTACAATCAAAAGAAAGCAGTGATGAAATAGAAACAAAGACAAGATACAAACAATAAAGCCCAGCCAGGATAAAAGGTAAATCAGCAAGTATTCTTCTCCATTCCTCTATCCTTTCTCTACATCTGTCTATCTCATATGACTCAATTTTAACCAACAGAGTAGTGAAGCTCTGGGTGCCAAAATTTATATTTATAGCTTTGGCCTCTAATATGGCTGTTTGCGGTGGGTAAGAGCTAGATTTAGATACAGAGTAGATTTAATCCTGAACTGTTCATTTATTTTTATTTTCTATTCTTACACACCCCTTCTCTTTCCTTCTTATTTGGAAGCCCACCTGCATTTATTCTAGCAGCTTCCCAACACATGATATACACCTTGCAAAACCGCTTGCACGATTTCCATTCTATGAACACTAAATGCAAAAAGATGCTGGCCACCGCTTCTCTGCAACTTCTCTACTATTCCTATCTTATACATCCTTTTCATTTTATGGTCCAACAGTCTTAGACTGATCCTGCTTCCTTTTCAAAATCTTTTTGACCATGTTATATTTTCTACCAAGAATACTTCTACTATACATCTCATTTCAATTCACAAGGTGATGGTTTATATGTAGATGTAGTGGAATTGACATGGTCAATCAGACCACACCTCTGCCTTTTGAATTCCCTACTGCAGGGGTTCCCAATGTTTTCCCACAAGGGGCCAGTTCCCACCACCACACTCAGCTATTTGCATTTCCATCATCATTGGTGTAATTGGCAGTGGCGGAGGCGGGGGGAATCACATAATTTTAGCAGGTTCTTGGATGGGCTCCACCACTAATCAGGGCATCAGGAGGCTTTTCAGAGCATGTTTATTCCAGTTTGGGATTTTCCCATCACTTCTCTGCTGTGCTTCGGCAGCTAGAGTACAACCATGGGTGACTTTCTGGTTCTGCGCTGGGATCCAAGGCACTGACGTAAACTCTGCCCGGCACCGGAAGTCACCCACTGCTGTGCTCCAGCTGCCAAAGCGCAGTGGAGAAGCGGTGGAAGAATCCCAAACTGGAGTGAACATGCTCCAGAAAGCCTCCCACCATCCTGGGAAGCAGCAGAGCCTGTCCAAAAACCCAGAAAAATGTCGTGATTCCTGCCGCCGCCGCTGCCACAGTAAGTGACATATTGCAACTTCTGGTGGTGGGTGGGTGGGTCTAGAAGTGCTCGGGTGGCCACTGTGGGCCGGATTAATGATATGCATTCACTGGATTAGGCCCACAGCCTAGGGGTTGGTAACCCTTACCCTAATGGCTAAAACAATGTCAGGAGAAGAGTTGAAGAGGCCACAGGATGTGCTAATTAAGTAGCCCTACTGTATGAGCATAAGTCTGCTTGTGTAACTGAATGGTGCTAATCTGTCTTCGTGCTCATTACTAATTTCACATTAATTATACACAAAGAAATAGAAAGATAATGAAATAGGACTTTTTAATTGTGTCTATTATTTGGTTCATTAATTCCATAAATTCCAATCCACTAGGCTCTCACAGTTTTTCAACTCTTTCTTACAAGCTGGAATACAAATTGATGCCTCTTGTTTTCTGTGAGAGCTCTGGTGTCAATGTGATTGATTCTTGCAACAAAACTGCATGCTGCTATTATTATTATTATTATTATTATTATTATTATTATTATTATTATTATTATTATTATTATTATTATTATTATTATTATTATTATTATTATTGGATACAAATCAACCATTTGGTTTACAGGTGAGGACTGGAATAAAATTAACAGTTCAAGCCATAACCAAGGACCTAAGAACTGTTAAGGTAATGTTGGAGTATATATGCAGTTCCTAGTAGAGTTGTTTTTTGGAGAGTTAGGATGTTCAAGTCCGATAAGTCCAAATTTTCCAAATATTTAGGGAGTCCTTTAGGTATTGATCCAAGGGCTCAGATAACTATGGGGACAACAACAGATTTCTTGCTCCATAGATGCTCGAGTTCATTTTGCAAATCACAATACATTGGTACCTCACTTAAAGAGCATAATGTGTTCCACGGGATTGCTCTTTAAGCGAGTTTGCTCTTTAAGCAAAACACCATTGTAAGTGACCGATTGTGACTTTGTGTGTGTGTGTGTGCATGGGAAATTGTGAACCCCAAATTAGTTGTTAAGTGAGTTTTTGGTTGGTTTTAGTTATTAAGGGAGGTGACCATTCAGAGAAAATTCTGCTCTTTAAGCGAGTTAGTCTCTAAGCAAGGCACTCTTTATGTGAGGTTTTACTGTATTTTGTGATTTTCTACAGCTGTTTGTCTTCAATTCGTGCATCTCCTGGTATAGCAATGTCAATAAACCAGACCATCTTTTTTTCTGCAACAGTTATATCAGGTGTGTTGTGAGGCAGATGTCTATCTGTTTGAATTTTAAAGTCCCACAGGATCTTGACTCTCTCATTTTCTAAAACTTTCTCTACTTGATGTTCCCAGTGATTGTTACTGCATTCACATCCAAACTTCTCGCAAAGTTTCCAATGGATAATTTTTGTAACCCCATTATGGTGTTGCAAATAATCAGTCTGTGAAATTTTGCTGCATTCGCTGATCAGATGATCTACTGTTTCATCCTTTTCATTACAAAGCCAGCATTTGCTATTGTTGGATACGTACTGTACTTTTGTCTTCATGCAATTTTTTGGCAAAAATTGTTACTGAGCTGCCAAGATAAATCCTTCTGTTTCCTTCTTCAAAACTCCTGCTCTTAACCATCCCCATGACAGTTTTGGGTCATCCTAGCCTTCTATGTTTTTCAAGTATTGACCATGCATAGGCTTGTTTTTCTAGTTTGCAGCTTGACTTTCAATCCTTCCCTTTCTATATTCAGCTTTCTTCTTCACTGTTTTCAAAAGTCCTCCTTTGTTTACTTCCTGAAGCATAGGCTCTTCACTTTTCTTAATGTAGTCATTCAAGCTATGCTTTTCTTCCTCTACTGTCTGTTTCACCTGTAGGAGTCCTCTGCCACCCTCAGCTCTTGGTAAATACAAGCAATCAACATCACTTTTTGGGTGCATGGTCATTAGCGTCGTTGTTTTTCAGTCTAGGTTATCTAATTCCATTTGGGTCCAATCAATTATCCCAGCTGAATATTGTATAATAGGCACTGCCCAGATATTAATTGTCTTGATTAAATTGCCTCCACTCAGTTTTGACCTCAAGATTTTCCGGACCCACTTTATGTATTTTGAAGAAGTAGCTATTTTCACATGGTTGTGTAGCAGGTCAGAAGCTTCCCGAAATCCCAGGTACTTGTATCCCTCTTCTGATAGTATTGCTTTGATACATTCTTCATTATCTAACTCAAATCCATCGCCTTTGACTATTTTGCCTGCCTTAACAGTAATTACTGCACACATATCAATCCGAAATTGCATTCCGATGTCTTTAATAAATTTATTTGTAGTTTCCAGGAGTATATTTAATTCAGCTCTTGTATTTCCAAACAATTTTAGATCATCTATATAGAGCAAATGTGGAATCTTCAGTCCTTTTTAAGCCAATTAATATCCACAGTTTGTTCTATTTAGAATAGTTGTCAATGGTGCTATTGATAGCATAAATAGCAAAAGTGATAGTGAGTCACCTTGAAAAATTCCACACTTAATTTCGACTTCCCCTAATTCTTTTCCACAGGCCATTAACTTTACTCACCATAGCTTCATTGAAGTCTTCATGAAACTTTGAATATTGTTGCTAATTCCAAAAATGTCAAGGCATTTCTCAATCCAGCTGTGTGGAACGGAATCAAATACCTTTTTATAGTCAATCCAAGCCATAAACAAATTTGTTTGCCTTTTCTTTGAATTCTTCAAAACCAATTTGTCAATTAATAGCATATATTTTGTTCCTCTGGAGTTTTTGCAGCACCCTTTCTGCTCTACAGGCAACAAATTGTTTTGGTCTCCCCTCGCCCGCCCCCACCCAAAAAAAGTCCATATATCTGATTTGCAATTATGCCTGTGAGTAATTTATAAGTTGTTGGTAGACAAGTTATTGGTCAATAGTTTCCAGGCTCATTTCTCTTTCCTTTATCTTTCTGAATTAGCAGTGTTCTTCCATTTGTTAACCATTTTTCACCTTCTGGTGTTTCCCAAACACAATTCATTTGGTTTGCCAATCTTGCATGTAGGTTTGTTTGCATTTTTAGCCAGAATCTATGGGGTTCATCTAAACCAGGAACACTTCAGTTTTTGATCTTCTTTGCCTGTTCTTGAATGGCTTCTTTCATTATCTGAAAATCTTCCATTTTGGGTGTTTTTGCTAGATTTTCAACCTGTTTGACCAATATTGCATTTTTATTATGCTCCTTATTGTTTTCCCACAAGCTTTTTCAGAATTTCAGACTGCTTTCTCTTTTAGGCTTTTTGCTTGTGCTGGCTTGACTCCCGTTTTCAAAGGTCTTGCAGAAATAATGTTGGTTAACTCTAAACTGTGAATTTTGCTGAAACTGCAGTACTCGGTTGTTATATCACTTGATCTTTTCTGCAATGGACACAACTCTTTGTTTCAACTCTTCAATTATAACTCTGCAATTATAACTTCAATTGTAACTCTTCAATTATAATAATTATAATAATTATAATAATTATAATAATTATAATTATTCCCTTGTTGCTCAAGTCATACTTTGTTATCAGGTTACTTTTGATATTCCTATCTTTTAGATTTCCTTGTCTTAGATTCTTCTGATTACTCAAATCTGATTGAATGCTTTTAATTTTCAACTCCAAGTGAATTTTCCATTTTGGCTTTCCTTTTTTATTCCCTTGACTATCATCATCATCATCATCTCCTCCTCTCTGGAAAGTATTAGGGGAAGAAAACAGAAGATTAAAAGGGAGGGAATAATCATGAGGCTGGATATTTCAGTTGTTAAGTTTCTAGCTGCGGAGTTCGATTTGCCACTGTGTAATAAGTAACAAAAACAACACCATCACCAACATGTGTCATTAAGTCAGTTCTGATTTATGAGAATTCTTTTCAGGGTTGTCTGTGTAGAGAATACACAGAAGTGGCTTACCATTTCCTTCTTCTGAGGATGTGCTAGGATTTGCAGATTACCCATGGCTACACATGCTGGCTCTTCTCCCAGGAGGCACAGTGGGAAATCAAACTCCACAGCTAGAAACTTAACTATTTGAGATATCCAGCCTCATGATTATAGTCTCCCTTTTTTATCTTCCACTTTCTTCCCCATATACCTTCTAGAGATAATGCAATTACTGGCTTATAAAGCACTTCATGAACTCTGTAAAAACACCCTTTGTGTTCTTACTGTAGCCTATTGCAGAATATTTTGCTCAATTCTGTTTTCCTTGGGCTGTGAGAAAGTAAATACAACATGTCTCAATTTTTAATGTTCCACGACTAATTGTAAGGTTCTCAAATTATTTTTTGGGAAACACATAGAGAAGGGGTCCTTCAACTCTGCCCACAGATACAGACTAAGAGCTATCATAATTTGCAAAAAATATAAATGGTCTGGAGAAGAAATTATTATTATTTCAATGTTGCTCATTGCTGTTGATGACATTCAAGTGAATGTATGGTTGCATTGCATGCATGTGGATATGCATGCAAAGATAGGTGTGTGTGCAAATCACTCAGTGAAATGTTTTTGTTTTTGTTTTTTTCTTTTCCTGGGCTGAGGCTTTGAGAAATGAGAACATTTTTTGTACTGTATGAAGATCAACCCTTGGCAGTGGAACTTTGTATGAGCACACATTCACCTCTATCGGTAGGACTTTAGCCATTCACACAAAGCTTTTCCATTTTTCATACAGAGCCTGTCTCATAGTTTATCTCTAGTGTCCTTAAAGACTGGTTCATTAAAACATTTTTATAGTAAAGTTTGAAATACATTTCTGATTCTCTTTGGATTTGGCTCCTATGCCTCCAGGGTATGTGCAAGAGTAAGTAGTATAGCTTTAATTGAACAGAACTATTTTACACAGTAAGCATAAATGTTGTATAAAGCATTGTTAAATTAAATTATCCTTTTTCACCCCATGGAGAGGCAGTAACAAATTAAGCCACATTAGTAAACACAAAGTGTGAAGGCCAAAAGAAAACACATGCTTTTAAATGCCTTTTACCTGCCACAGATTTCAACATCATAGTCAATATGCTCTCAAGGCTGACTAGATGTGAGTGATGAATCCTGAATCAATATGCTGCCATATACTTCCCAGAGAGAATGCAATTACTGACTTGGAAAGCACTTTAGCAAAATTCCGATATTAAGTCAATAAACTAAATGTCTCTATTTTGATCCATGTTATCTTAGATATGGGTAAAGATATTTTAAGCTGCTTCTCAAGACAGGTTAATAAGAACATAGATGTTTTGTAACTAAAATGTTAGATAAATAAAGGGAAGCAAAGCAAAAAAGGGAAAAAAATAGGTTTTTTGGACTATAGTATTTACTAGTTAAATTAAATTGTTAGATAGTCTACTGCATGGAACAAACAAGTAATTGCCTACTAGATTTTAATCTTATGCACAACTGGAAGGCATATACAGAAGCTTTTACAATTACATTTTATTCTACTGAATACTGTAATAAGTTTGTAAACAACAAACTTTAAAACTTCTAAAACTATTCAATCATTTACAAAATTATCTACAAAAGTACCTAGCCAATATTAACTCAAATTAGTTCTGCAGAAGGAAAATGCATTTTTGACATGTCCCATTCATTTTTTCAATGATGGCTTTATTTTTTTAAAAATCACAAAACATTAAATTGAACAGTGTGCATAGAATGTGAAAGCAAATATGAGAATAGGAAGACTGACTAATTTGATATTACTTATTTCAAAAGCTGACATCCATCCATACCTGTCAAGTGCGGCTCCAGACAATATGGGGCCTGTGAATCCCCTTATGCACAGAACCCTTCTATGCATGCATAGAAGCCTTCTACGCATGCGTAAAATGGACATGTGCAGAACCATTCTGCGCAGGTCACTTCTAAGCATGCATAGAAGACTTCTACGCATCCCCTTATGCACAGAACCCTTCTACGCCTGCCTAGAAGGGATCTAGGCAAGCATAGAAAGGACCTGCGCAGAAGGGATGTGCAGTAACTACTTTTTCCTGCTGCAAAATTACGGGGTAGTGGCGTCTCCGGGTGGGAAATGAAGAAAAGTGGTGCAAAATTATGGGAAATCCCGGCTATTTTGGGATACTTGACAGGTATGCATCCATCTCTTCTCTTATAAAAAAAGATGGAAAAAAGCTGCAGACCTTTACCCACATATCAAAGGACATAGGATTCAATAAACCACTACTTAAACTTATTTTTGAACTTTTCAGATTAGCGGGAATGGCATGTAACAACAACAATAATTTGAAAAGATTAAAATAGTTTTCAGCTATATTTAAAATAATGTAAGCTGCAGTCGGTCATTTTCTGGAAAAAAGCAAGGTAAAAATATTTTAAATAAATAATTTATCGCTCTGCCAGATGAGACATTATACATTTCTCGTTCATGGTTCCTCTGAACATTTACAGGGAGCATTTTCCTTGACCAACATGTTAAACTCTGAGCTATAACATTTGAGATGTGATCTTTAAGACCATCTGAAATTTTGCAGACATGATCCACACAAAATGGACAAGTGTTACTCCAAATTTCATCCAATTCTGCAGAGAAATAAAAAACTTACCAGCTCTTTCCTCTTTCTGATTATGATTTAAAAGGACAAACTTACAAAGCCTATCAAAAAAATCTTTTTTAAAAAAGTTATTTCTTTTAATCCTTTTGTTGCTTAAATCTAAGTTCAACTGGATAGTGCTTTATGCATTTGCTGTTCAAGAAAAATCAAAATACATTCACTTAATTATTCTGAATTTCCAGAATTTAATTATTTGTAGATTTTATACAGAATAATCCTTTAGAATTCCTCAGAAGTGAATCAAACTGCATTCAATACCACTTACTGCCAGGTAAGTAGCAACTTTAAACTATCTGCCTCATTTTCTATCATATAAAATCTACTGCAGCACTACAGATAAATTTTGAAATAGAATATACTGAGGCTTTTGAGAAAGAAATATAGCCTTTAATTAAATAAAGTTGACATTTACTTAGGTTTGATAGGATTCATTGCACACATAAAAGCAATCAACACATGCAAAGGTACAAAGAATATTATGTAAGCTGCTAGAGTCTAAGGAGATGATTCTAAGTAAATGCAGGGTTTTACAAGTTTTTAAGTCATATCACACAATCCACACATTAAAAAAATTAGACAAGAATTTGATCTGGCTGCATAATTAAAAGTACAGTAGACCTTCGCATAACAACATTACTTGGTTCCCCAAGTAGCGTTGCTAAACAATTTTTGTTGTTATGTGGGTTTTTATGGAGTTTCCCGCATAACAACCTTTTTAGCGTCATTGTCCGGACAATGACACTAAAAATGTTGTTATGCGGGGAAATACGTGGTGCATAACGACGTGTTGTTAAGCGAAAATGATGTTATCCGAATGCGTTGTTATGTGAGGGTTGACTGCATATAGGAGGCTTACTATGTACAGTATTCTATAGTGCTTTTCTTTTCATGCTTAATAAACTGTGCAGTAATCCTATTATTCTTGGTTAACTCTCCACAAAGTACCTAGCCATCACTTGACTATTTCTTTGCTAAAGAAGAGCAAGATGTTAAGATGAATCCATGTTGTCCTATTAGTACTGGAAATACATTATACACCTGGAATCTAAAATCAGTTTTGCTCTAAGTAAGGGGACAAATCTGTTTCAGCAAATACAGAGTCCTGGTGTGGGACCAGGAATGGTCCACTCAGTCATTATGTAAGAACACTGGCAAAATCACTAGCAGACACAAGCAGCTCTCATGGTCAGAAACTGACAATTTGCATGTAAGCCCAAGTATCTTTACTTCAATTTAATTGTGTGCCATCAAGTATATTCTGATTAATAGAGGTCCCTTTCCAAGTTTTCTTGGCAGAGAATAGTCAGAACCTATCTAATATTCCCTTCTTCTGGGGGCATCTTGGGAATGTGCAGCTGGCACTTCTTCCAGGAACCACAGTGGGGAATCAAACTCCCAACCTCTGGTTCCACAGCCAGATAATTAAGCCATATCAGAAAACACCAAAGTAATACAGTCTGTAACTCACAAGTTACTTTACTGTGGTATATCTCCCTTTCCCCCCCAAGAATAACACTTAAATGTGCTAAACCAGGGGTTCTCAACCTTACAGTGCCACAGGCTGGAAAACTCCCCCTCAGACCACACTGCAGGCCAGACACAATGGCAGTGGCCATGTCTGCATGGGCATGTCCACTTCCTCTTCTGTGGATGTTGCTGTGGTCTAGATGAAACAGTGTTGGGGGCCAGGGCCTGTCTGCTGGCCGTAGGTTGTGAACCCCTTTGCTAAACAATCACACATCAAGGTATAACTGTAACTATGGACACATGGTAACAGAGAGTATGATCCTAGAGAAACACAAAACAGAAAAGAAAACTCAGAGAGTCCCTAAATTAACAGATATAGCCAGAGACCTCTTTCCCAGTTAGCTGTCTACTCCAGGCAGCTCCAACAGCATCATCACTACTTCTTGGATGGGGCAGTCTTGCCCCAGACAGACCCAGTGCGCAACATGGTGGTCCTCCTGGACTCGCAACTGCTGCTAGAAGAACAGGTGGCAGCCGTGGCCAGGAGGGCTTTTACTCAACCTTGAGTAATTCACCAGTTGCGCCTGCTCCTGGACTGGGACTCCTTACTCATGGTCACTCATGCTCTGGTCACCTCCAGACTAGATTACTGTAATGTGCTCTACATGGGGCTGCCCCTGATGACCATTTGGAGGCTACAACTGGTGCAGAATGCAGCTGCACGGGTGGTGATGGGATGTGGATGTTATGCCCGTGCCTCCCCACTACTCTGGGAGCTGCACTGGCTACCAGTTTGCCTCCGGGTGCAATTCAAGGTGCTGGTTTTGACCTTTAAAGCCCTATATGGCAGTGGGCCAGGTTACCTGAGAGACGGCATCGTCCCGAGAGTGTCTGCCCGTCCAACCAGAGTGGACTGGAGGGGCTCCTTAGTTGTGCCTTCAGCTAGAGGGGCCCGCTTCTCTAGCACACGAAAAAAGGCCTTATCTGTGTCCGCACCAGCTCTCTAGAACCTCCTGCCAACAGAATTGAGGCTACAGAACTGCTGCCCTTCAGGAAAAGTCTGAAAACTTGGCTGGCAGGGCAGGTGTGGGGCCTTAATGGGAATATGGCTCCAGCCTGTTGGCTCATCCCCAGTTAGTACTTAGTTAATATCCCTCCCTTTGTGTTGTTGTATTTCCCCCATCTTCCCCCCCCCCAATTCCCTTTTATTCTTTTAACTGCGGTGGGGGGTAGTAGGGTGGGGAAGTGAGTGGGCGATCTGGGATTTTAAAATCTGTTTTTATACATTTTTAACTGTTGTACGCCACCCTGAGTCGGGTTCTCCTGATTGGGCAGCATATAAATTTAAATAAATAAATAAATATTAAATGACACTGACGTTGCTCTCTCTGGTTCATGGCACCTTTGGAAAACTTTCTTCACATCTCAAATGACAGGTTTACTAAGTTCTCCTTTGTCTTCTACCTTAAAGGACCAATAACTCCAAAGGCAAATGAGATTTAGAAAAGCTATAAAAGCAGCTTCCCATAGTAATGGCCAATCCAATCTTTTGCAGACTGCACATGATTATGATTCAACACTGGCCTTGGCTTTACAAGGGAAAAATGTTTCAGCACATTATTTGGGCTTTTGCCATTATGAAACATAACATAGCTACTGAAGACACTGTGTCCCATTCTAAGTATCCTAGAGTCTTCTTCAGATTGAATGAGAGCCCTGTTGAGTCTTGGACAGGAACAGAGGACAATAGAGTCATCCTAATTGCCTAGAGAAAAGGACAGGTTACTTACCTGTAAGTGCAGTTCTTTGAGTGGTCACCTGTGCATACACACTAATGGGTTATTCCACACATGCATGCAGGATAACTCATTAGTGCATATGCACAGGAACCATGAATTAGAAGTTATGTCAACATGATTTAATATTTTAGGATACTGTAACATTGTCATGAGTTATATTATTTTAATTTTTTTGAAAAGTTAATTGATATATATGATTTTGGTATAACTTCCAAGAATTCTAAAGAGTTGCTCCTTTCAATGTGAATGGAGGACACAGTATCAAAATTAATCAGTTTTAAAGCTTAATTTTGAAAATCAGGTAGTTATAAAACTTTTATGTCCAGATATTACTACATTAAGTTATTGTTTTAATGACTAAATAATATTACACAATTCTTATATTCTTTTAAAAAAGAGATATAATTAATTTTATTAATAAGTTTTGACTTAGTTGTACTGTCATGCCAATTAGCACTGTGATATGAAATACCATGATTTACACTAAACTCAACCAATGCTCACTGGTTGGCATTATAAAATTAAAAGATTCTGCATTCTTATCGTCTCTTCCTTCTCTGTTAGGTTAAAATAATAAGTGTCTATTGGTCAAGCTAATAATTCAACAATACATTTAACAGCTTTAAGCTCCTAAATTCTGCTTTTTCACACACTGGGCTAAACCCAACATTTGGATGCAGTAAAAGGCAGACACACTGATTCTCTCTTGAATGTACAACTTTATACAGTGGGGGATGGAGTTTGTGTTGGAAAAGCCAAGAGCAATGTCATCAGAAGTCTAGATCAGGAGTTCCCAACCTATGGCTGTCCCAGGCCCCCAACACCATTCAATCCAGCCCATTGCTGTCTCCCCCACACCTGGAAGTAGAAGCAGGCGCATTTACATCAGCCGTAAAACACACCCATGCATGCACAAATGTGTCCACAGTTGACATAAATGCGGAAATGGGTGCATTTATGACAGTCAAAAATGTGTCTACTTCTGCTTCGGGAGGGCGTGGTCTGGTCTGCTCAGCTGTTCCAGGCACTGTTCCATGGCGCAAAAAGGTTGGACACCCCTGGTCTAGATAATGTAACTAGTCTGGACTCCTAATCAGGTTACTGAAGGTGGAATGTTCATAGTTGAGACACCACTCAGATGACTCTTCAGGAGTAGCAGTCACATCAAGAGAACAGAATGGATCACTCCAGTGGTAAAGAAACTTCTAAGGGCAGATACTGGGCAACAACAGTAATGGAAGGTGACACTGACAGATGATCTTTCACAGACAACAGCAATGACACCTGAGCTAAGACAGAAGAAATCAATGGTACACTTCTGTTGCATTTATGATGCCAAAGCCTATGATGATGTAATTCAAAATGAAATAAAAGATTGTGCTGGAAGATGAGATTTTACTCATTCAGCTACAGAAGAAAAATAAAGAACAAGTATGAACAGTGTTAATGGCATCTGTGGATTAAGTCGAAAGGTCTGGCAGCTAAGGTCAAAGGAAAGTTCAGTGCAGCAGAACACATACAACTGGAACACAGAATGTGAAAATATGGATCAAGGTAAACTTGGAAAGAGAAAGTGAAAAAATGAATGTAGAAACATTGCATGAGTTTGTGTGAGCAGATTAAAATGGGCAAGAATGGAACACAGTCAGTCTGAAAACTACAAAGAGTTTTATAGTACTCTGACAATGACAAACTCAGAAGAAAGATAGTGGCTCTAAAACTGAGGCAAGATGTAGCAAAGGCATTTAGTGGGTATAATGCAAGGTTAGTACAGTATCTCTCTCTCTCTCTCTCTCACTCTCACACACACACACACACACACACATACATGCTGATAAACATAGTTTACTAGTAGGAGACAAAGAATAAGCTAATTTTTTAATTTGCTGCTGGAGGTAGAAGCAAAATAATGTCTTACACATTTCTATGAAACCAGCTATTGGTTTATTGAAAATACATGATTCAGGCATTAAACAGGTGATGATATATGTGGCATTACTAGATGGTCAATACAGAAATAAAATACAGCACATAATTGGATGTAGGAGGTAGACAAACTGTATTCTCACAGCCAAAACAAGACCAGGAACATGACCACTCACTGACCATAAATTATTAATTTCAAAAGTTAGAGCAAGGGCAAAAAAGAACAGTATAAAATCATAGTGCCACAATCAAATTAAGATTGCATTGCTGATTAATTTAAACTCCACATAGAGAACAGATTTGCATTGTTAAACTGAGTTTTATGCGATCCAGAACAGTGGATCAAAATTAGATACTATTAGGGAGCAGGCAAAAAAGAAAATGTCCCCATATTCCAAAGAAAAGCCCAGTTCAATGACAGAAAAGACATTTGTAAAGGGACAGGTGAGAAGCAAAAGAAAATGACTACAGTAGTAACGTCAGAATTCTGGATGAAAATGTTTCAGCAACTGTCACAGAGAGACAAAGAGAAATATTACATTGATCAAAGCACAGAAAGAAAGAGAACAATAAAAGAGGAAAAATGAAACTTCTCTTCCACAAGAGGCAACAAATCAATGGGAAATCTAAACCCAGATTAGTAGTCTGGCCAGGTTATCCTGCTATGGTAATAGAGTAGACCATACTGCTGGCAACTCAACGCTGAGTATCAGGTGGTGGTTAACTAACATGACAACCCTGAGGACTAACATCTTGGGTGCCGAAGTCCGAAGGTTGATGGTCCCCAAGTGCATTAAATCCTACTTGAGTTTATCTTGATGGAGGGCAGCAGCTTCATCAATACTGGCCTGTGGCTGATGAGGACTTTGTGTATTAAAGGAGCTCAGGACGAGAAAGTGACTTGTGGAACTGGATCAGTGGTACAGGTGTCATGCTGCGATGTGGAAGGCAGATGAAAGTCCACTGCAATATATTCGCAGGAAATTCTTCATGGCTGATCGCCATGAGGATTGCCAATGTTTGGATTTGGATGCAGCAAAACATAAAAGAAGAAGAAACACAGATTAGGAATGCTGAAAGATCATCAAGGGGACATACTATCTGATGAGGCTCATGTAAGAAAAAAGTGGAAACAATATACTCAACAATTAGATAAAAAAAGATAAAAACACAACAGCTTGCTTTGAAAAAGAATATGTGATCTGTCAGTGCAGGAGCTCCCCAGTAGACTGGGGGGAGTGAGGACACTGAGGTCGCCAGGGGTTTTGAAACCTTGTTGGAGAAACTGCTAAAAGAGTGGGAAGAGGAACTGGTAGTGAGAATTGAAAGGAGGCTCACAGCTGTGTGACACTGAGGACAAAGGAGAAGTAGGAACAGCTGTGCTGAGAGAGGAGCAAAAAGGACATGAAGGGGGAAATGTGGTAATAGGACAGGAACTGAGAGCAAATTACCATTTGGCCTCCTTTCTTAGAGACTGACTGACTGACTAGATCAGGAGTTCCTAACCTATGGCCCACGGGCCAGCTTGCAACACCATTCCATCAGGCATGTTGCCTTTCCCCCCGTACTCAGAAGTGGACGTGTTTATGCATGCACAGGCATGTACCCACACATGTGCAAATGCACCCGTGACTGTCATAAATGTAGAAGTGGGCGCATTTACGACAGCCATAAATACACCTGCTTCTGCAGGCATGGTGCGGCCCACTCAGCTGACCAGGGGGAATGGTCAGGCCCACGGCACAAAAAGGTTGGCCACCCCTGGACTAGATGGATGGTTTGTTTATACATTTGTTCATTATTATGTTAACTGTCTAATGAGGACCACTACTGTGGTTGGTTTACATAAAGAAAAGAATTCACCCCCAATATAAAAATCATACAAACATAATGGGGCAATAGATGACTGCTCTGTGAAAGAAAGTTATGGATATAACTTAGGTATATTCATAGTGCTAAACTGAATAATCACTTAACAGTGTCTACCACCAGGGCGAGATTCTGGCTGGACCATCTGGAAGTGTCACTTAATAGACTGTGAAGTAGGAAAATCAAAGAATAATCAAGTAAAATAGCTACTTGGATACCAGACACATTTTTTGTGAGTGTGGAGAAATTCAAATAATCAGCATTAATGTGTACATAATCTATTCCCTACTGTGTGTACAAAAGATCTAGTAAACACTGAGATAATATTATTGAAGTAGCCCATTCCTGGTCAAAAACAGTCTATTTTAACATTTTAATATTTGAATTTTACCTATATTTCATTTATGTCTACAATTTTAAAAGTTTCAACACTCTGATATGAATAAAGAAAGCTCTGCAAGAAAGCAAAGTTTTTAAACATGGATGCCTGCTTAAAACTCATCAGGGAAATATAGTGGCAATGAAATTCTAACACTGCAGCATAACAGGGAACATGTGCAATTCAAACAATAGGGAATCTCACTTTAGGAGTGAGATATTGCCTTGTGCTTTTCTATCAGATTTTCTATCAGTTTTGATTAACTGGAATTTTCTAAGTTCCTCTTGCAATACTTAGGTTAAAGCAGGGAAACTGAAAACCTGGTAACTATTGGACAGAAACGGGTGGGGGGGGGATTTATCAAGATATCTCTTGGGAATTAGTGATAACATCAGCAGGGAACCAGCAGTTCTCCAACTAATAGTCTAGGTAACCCAATGATTGCTAAAAAGCCAAGAAAAGTGATAAAAAGCAGCAGGGGAAAAAAGAGAACCTCCAACCCACAAACAATGGGAGTTGCCAGGGGGTCCACTGAAAAGTTAATTGAAGCAGCAAGCTGATATCTATAGCCAGAATGCATCCATATTGTAGGAAATCAAGCAATAGCTAAACCAACCACAGGGGGAAAATGTAGAATAACAGAAACTGGGTAAGGGGAAAGAAAACAATCCTATGCAAAAGAAACATCAGCAAAATGATATGAAGGAAAGAAGTAAGATGTGCAAAAATAAAAAAAATCATAAGAAATCAATATAAGCAGAGAGGTCAAAAAGAGTCCAACTATGCTATTGGATATTGCACACCTAACAGTTTCAGAAATAAAACAAACAATAAAGCAGACATTATAAAGATTGAACAGTTTTATACATCCATTTTTTAAAAGCCACTATTAAGGCTTTAGCATAGGCTTTATTTGTTTTGATTCCTTTCTCTTCAGTTTCAATAAATGAATGTTTAGTATATTGGTCGGTGCCAGGGAAAAAAAGAATTTTCATGTGTTAGACTTCAAAGACAGGGGCTTTAAACAAAATTAATACCTTAAATCTAACAAAGTACTAATAGAAACTGGCAACTTTGAAGTTTTAATTAATGTAATTGAACTCTTTCCATTTTAAAAAATTCAAATCGTTATGGTGTTCCTAATATTCACAGAAAACTTGCCAAAAATCAGTGTGGTATTGTATTTAAAAAGTTATGAATAGCAAATAGTTGATCCCTGAAACTATTGCACTATTGTCTTTCTAGATAATAAATCACAGAAGGACAGACACAACTGTGCTACTGAACAACAACAGCGTTTTAATCCAAATTTTATGTGTCTTGATTATTTGCCAAGTCGGTGGGCAATTAAAAACACAATTACTGTATTAGACAAGGAACAAAACTGTATGAGAAAGTGGACTTGATCCACAAAAACTCACACTGAAATATGCAGTTGGTCATTAAGGTGTCACAATGTTTTTGTCTCTTGTTTTTTCTTCTTCAGTTTTGATTCTTGTCTAATATTCTTGCACAAACTCACATGGCTAATACTTCAAAAACTACACAAACAAACAAATGATATAATGATGACAAAAAAGGTAGGCTAATAATTATGTTAGCTTTGGAAAATCTTAGTAGGAAGAGATAGATACTTTCCTAAATGAATGTATTAGATTAATCATATATTTTATGCCCTATTTAACAACATCCAATTTATGGTGACTGTGAAGAGATGGACCTCAGAGGTAGTCTCTGTTGCACCACTCCCAGGAACCCAGCATTTCATCAGACTACCCTTGTACTTCAGCCAGGGGGAAAAGCTTTCTGGCTCACCTGATTTCTATGTTCTGAGTCTGGAGCACACCTACCAAAGAAATAAGTAAAGTCCAATTATATTACTAAAGATCTGGGGAAAACAAGCTGTCCATCTTGTCTAAGGCTTTTAACTAAAATTTCCAATAATATACTATTTTTCCCATGCCTGTTAAACATCCCCTTAGGTTGTTCTTCCTTCATATTTCCTTGGCCATGTCTAAATGTATTTTATTTTGATTTATTTTATTTTATATTCATATTTATATAGCCACCAAACTCACAAAGTCTCTGGGCGGCATACAATCTTAAAAACCCTTAAAACAAAAACAACCCCATTAAAACAAATTGCCCCGCTAAAACCCCCACACATTGTACAAATGACATTCTTTACACAAGCCTCCATAGCTATTTAGTAATTTGGAGCATAAATAAGATTATATATACATTGATTATATATGCATTGGTTTATTTTTCAAAGGACCATCTATGTTAGAAAAGGATCTTATAAATGTATTTTTGCAAAGGTTCAGGTTACCATAAAGTGACTGACAAATAAAAATCAAATCATGTTTGGGAGGACTGTTTGGTAGAATCACAAAATGGAAATTGGTTGTTCAGTCGCATAGATGAGTCTGACCCTTTGCGACCCCCATGGACCATTGCATGCCAGGCACCCATATCCTCCACCATCCCCACAGCCCACTCAGCTCTATGCCCATTGCGTCAACAATGCCATCTTGCCATCTCATCCTTTTGCCTTCTATCTTTCCCAGCATCAAGGCCTTCTTGAGTGAGTCCTCTCTTCTCATTTGGTAGCCAAAGTACTTTAGCTTCATCTTCAATATCTGTCCTTCCAAGAAGCAGTCAGGGTTAATTTCCTTCAGGATCAACTTATTTGATCTCTATGCAGTCCTGGGTACTCTCAAAATTCTTCTCCTGCACCATATTTCAAAGGCATCTATTGTCCTGAGCTCAGCTTTCCTTATGGTCCAGCTCTCACAGCCATACATTACTACTGGGAATACCATTGCTTTGACTATGCAGAGTTTTGTTGGCATGGTGATGTCTCTACTTTTTATTATGTTCCCTAGATTTCTCATATCTTGCCTCCCAATAATTAATCGTCTTTTTATTTCATGGCTGAAGTCACCATCTGGAGTGATCTTGGGTCCTAAGAAGGTGAAGTCTGTCACTGCTTCGATTTCTTCCCCTTCTATTTGCCAGGAAGTGATGGGGCCTGCTGTCATTATCTTGTTTTTTGGTGTTTTTTTAATGTTGAGTTTCAGGCCAGCTTTTGCACTCTCTTCTTTCACCCTGATCGAGAGGTTCTTTAGGTTGTCTTCACTTTCTGCCGTTAGGGTAGTATCATCTGCATATCTCAGGTTGTTAAAGTTTCTCCCAGTATTTTTAATTCCAGCTCATGATTCCTCCAGCCCTGCATTGTGCATTATGTACTCTGCGTATAAGTTAAATAAGCAGGGTGACAATATGCAACCTTGTTGTGCTACACAGCCCTCATAATCAGTTATGGCTACACCATTCATGGAAACTTTGGGTTTACACTAATAGCAGAGGACAATTCAATTTGCTAAAATCACATTTATCTAACTTAAAATAGAGAAGCTGAACAAAACAATGCTTCTGTTAGTTATGATTAACATAGCGATTCATTTTCATGGATCTGCTTTGTTATTATGCAGGGTCAAGATATCTCTGACTTATGGTGGCCCTGAGGACAAATGACCCACAAATTGTCCTATCATTTATGCCCAAAGTGTCCTCAGGAGTAATTCTCATGAAATATCCAAAATACAATAGTTTTTGTTTAATCACATTTTCTTTTTGAGAGTTAACACCTGATTTGATCTAGGATTCACTTGTTAACATTGAATATACCACAAAATATAATTTTGAAATACCAGGGCAGGGTATTTTTCCAGGAACCTTTTCTACTCTAGGACAGAATGAGATCCTGACTTTGTCCCAGCTCCTGCCAACCTAGCAGTTCGAAAGCAAGAAAATGCAAGTAGATAAATAGGGACCACTTTGGTGGGAAGGTAACAGCATTCTGTGAACTCCGGTGTCTAGTCATGCCTGCCAAATGACCATGGAAACGTCTGCAGAAGCAGACAGTGCTGGCTCTTCAGCTTTGAAACAGAAATGAGCACTGAACCCTAGAGTCGGATACGACTGGCTTTTGAGCAAGGGAAACCTTTATTTATTTGAGTAGTGGGAGTTACAGGTGAGAAGGACCTTTTTTGGAACAGATGTTCTTAAGAAAATTATTGCTCCTGGGCATGTTTATTAGCACTTAAAAATTGCTGCTTACACACATCTGTAATGTGGGATTACATTTTAGGCAACATAATGACAGAAGGAAAATAAATGAATATGATACTTCATAGAAAATGCCTACACTAAACATTTCAGAAACATTTTTCTTCTTTTTGCCTTCTTTTGGCACACTGAAGATAATTAAAGGGAAAAGGCTTTTCTTAAAATTATAATGAGTTTAATGTGAGCTTTCCTTGTTCCCAAACAGCAGGATTTCTCCTATACTGTACATGCCTTTATAATTACTTTACACGAATGTAATACTTTAATGAAGATGAGTTTAATTAAATTAGATTTCTCCCTAGTGGTAACTCAATCAAAATGCATTCTACCCTCATTATATTATCAGTAGGAGTCCAACATCCTAAGTGCTATAAGAAAGGTTGTTCTAATGAGAGTGGTCATTACGTGCTATACTTGAGGATACGTTCCAGACTTAAAATGTCATACTAGACAACTATGTATTAAGATGAAAGAGTATACATTTAGTTCCTAATTACACTAATATGCTAGGATCATTTTGTTACATGTATTATCACTAAATAGTATAACAGAATATAGTGCTAACTGATGATGCACATCTGTTTGGATTTATAAATTATAAAATGATGCAATTTAGTAGCCAAAATGCAATACTTTTTGCTATTTTAATGATTGTATTTTAGTAACACCACTTCTGTCTATGTCAAACCTGAAGGTTATGGAAACACAGCCAACTACCAGTAATTGATACAATTAAAATAGGTGCCCTGGTGGTGCAGTGGTTAAGCTGCTGTCCTGCAACCAAAGGATTGTGAATTCAGTCCTGATCAGGAATCAAGGTTGACTTAGCCTTCCATCCTTCTAAGGTTGGTAAAATGAGTACCCAGCATGTTGCAAAGATTGATAGAGTTCTGCCAAGAGAATGCACTAGTCATAGCAAACACCCTCTTCCAGCAACACAAGAGGCGACTTTACACATGGACATCACCAGATGGCCAGCATCGAAATCAGATTGATTACATACTCTGCAGTCAAAGATGGAGAACCTCCATTCAGTCAGCAAAAACAACACCTGGAGCAGATTGTGGCTTAGATCACAACCTACTAATCGCAAAATTCAGGCTTAGACTAAAGAAAATGGAGAAAACAATTAGACCAGACAGATATGACCTACACAACATCCCTAAAGAATACATGGTGGAGGTCATGAACAGATTTAATGTCCTGTACCTGATCGACAGAGTACCAGAAGAATTATGGACAGAGACGCGGGACATCATGCAGGAGGCAGCAAGAGAAACCATACCAAAGGAAAAGAAGCGTAAGAAAGCAAAGTGGTTGTCTGATGAGGCTCTTAAAATAGCAGAGGAAAGAAGGAATGCAAAAGTCCAAGGAGAAAGGAAAAAATACAATCACCTGAATACAGAATTTCAAAGAAAAGCAAGGTGAGATAAGGAAAAATATCTGAACGAACAATGCAAAGAAATGGAGGAAAACAACAAAAGAGGCAGGACTAGAGATCTTTTCAAAAAAATTGGGGAAATCAAGGGAACATTTAAAGCAAAAATGAACGTGATAAGGGACAAAGATGGAAAAGAGTACACAGAGGAACTCTACAAAAAGGACCTCAACACTCCTGATAATAACAATAATGAGAAATTTGAACTTGAACCAGACATTCTGGAGAGTGAAGTCAGAAAGGCCCTAAAAAGCACTGCAAACAATAAAGCTAGTGGAAATGATGGCATCCCAGTTGAATTTTTCAAAGACCTAAAAGTTGATGGAATCAAACTACTGCATTCAATATGCCAGCAAATTTGGAAAACAAAACAGTGGCCACAGGCTTGGAAAAGATCAGTGTACGTTCCAATCCCCCAAAAAGGCAATGCCAAAGAATGCTCAAATTACTGAACAATTATGCTCATCCCACATGCCAGCAAGGTGATGCTCAAGATAATACAGGATAGACTCCACAACATGTGGAGAGAGAACTACCAGAGGTGCAGGCCGGTTTCAGAAGAGGCAGGGGGGCTAGAGACCACATTACAAACATACGTTGGAACATGGAGAAAATAAAAGAATACCAGAAACAAGTCTACTATCTTTTATTGACTACACCAAGGCTTTTGACTGTGTGGACCACAACAAAATGTGGCAAGTAATTAAAGAGATGGGAATACCAGAACACCTCATATGCCTCATGAGAAATCTGCACACGAACCAAGAAGCAACAGTTAGGACAGAACACGGAATGACAGAGTGGTTTGGAATAGGAAAAGGAGTAAGTCAAGGCTGCATTTTATCACCCTGCTTATTCAATCTATACACAGAGCACATAATGTGCAATGCAGGGATGAAGGAATCACAATATGGGATCAAAATTGCTGGGAGAAACATCAACAATTTGAGATATGCAGACAATACCACCCTAATGGCAGAAAGTGAGGAAGACCTAAAGAACCTCTTGATTGGATTGAAGGAGGAGAGTGCAAAAGCTGGCTTGAGACTCAATATCAAGAAAACCAAGATAATGGCAACAGGTCCGATCAGTCCCTGGAAAATAGATGGGAGAAGAAGTAGAAGCAGTGACAGATTTTACTTTCCTGGGATCTAAGATCACTGCAGATGGCGACTGTAGCCATGAAATAAAAAGATGACTGATTATGGGGAGACAAGCAATGAGAAACCTGGGGAATATAGTGAAAAGCAGAGACATCACCTTGAAAACAAAATTTTGCATAGTCAAAGCAATGGTATTCCCAGTGGTAATGTATGGGTGTGAGAGCTGGACCATTAGGAAGGCTGAGCGCAGAAGAATAGATGCCTTTGAGATGTGGTGCTGGAGGAGAGTCCTGAGAGTCCCTTGGACAGCAAAGAGAACAAATCGGTCAATACTGGAAGAAATCAATCCTGACTGTTCATTGGAGGGACAAATAGTGAAGATGAAGCTAAAGTACTTTGGACATCAAATGAGAAGGGAGGACTCACTTGAGAAGGCCTTGATGCTGGGAAAGGTGGAGGGAAAGAGAAGAAGGGGGCGTCCAAATATGAGATGGATAGATGGTATTGTGGACACAATGGACACAGAGCTTGGTGGGCTGAGGAGAATGATGGAGGATAGAGGTGCCTGGAGGAAAATGGTCCATGGAGTCGCAAAGGGTCGGAATCGACTGTGCAACTCAACAACAACATGTTGGTGGCAAAATGCTAATTAACTTGTGAACCGCCCAGAGAGTGCTATGGGGCAGTATATAAGTGTGATTGCTTTGCTTAGAAACAGAATTATTGGCAATTTTGTTTGCAAAATAAAACCAAGAAAATAAAAAAATATGACAGGTTTAAGAAATATTAAATGTTTTATAAGAGCCAGTATAGTGGTGGGATTCAGCAGGTTCGCACCAGTTCACCAGAAACTGGTAGCAGAATTTCTGGCTGGCCCTGCCCATCCAAGTTTTGTAATAAAGTAGTCCTAATTCGGGTACAACGCAGGGCTTCCGCCCTGGCCATGCTCACAGAATAGGTAGTAAAACAAATTGAACCCCACCATTGAGCCTGTATCTTTAGTTTTTTTTTCCAAATCCTCTGCTGCTAGGTTAAGCTAATACACAAACACTGTGTGTATGCCTACAACCTCTTTAATGCATCTTGTCTGTTGAAAAAAGGCATTTTATTCACATTAAAAATGCAAATGTGTTTTGGCCAATCTATATCAATATCTATACTGTACAGTATATCCATATCCATATTCAAATCCATATCTATATCTATTTATATTAGGGATTTATACAAGGCTTTTAAAAGAAGAGCATTCCAATGGTTAGTTATTTTTTGTTTCTACTATGATAGTAGAACAAGTGGGGCGTGGATCTGAGGAGTTAAGGGAAACAACTGTGAACCATTTCATCTCAAGAAGCTGCTCATTTTGTTTGAAAAGCTACTACTTGTGAGAGAAATGCGATTACTAAGGTCTGGAGCAACAAATGTGACCATCATCTTCCTTCTTTCCCAGTGTGCCCTTGGAAAAATTCTAATAGAAAATCTACAGCTTCATCCAGAAATTATGCTTCTTTAATTGCAAAACAAGAAGAAAGAAATTTTACTTGTGCGAAATCCCTTAAAACCATGGCCAAGTTTGGCAGGAGGCAACAACAAAAACACAAAACACTTGAGAAGAACATAAACTTGGCTGAACTTCACTTGCCTAGCAGCACTGGATAAAGCATCACCGCTAATACTACTACTGGAACCATTTTATACATTTCTACCTTATCTATTTGCAAGGTATATCAGGAGAAAGTGCATAAAACAGCAATAACATACATGTACACACTTACACAAATCCTACAAATAATCAAATATGTGTAGGAAAAACAGTACAGCTAAATGATTTCAAGAACACACACATGTGTGTGAATGTGTGTGAGTGTGCATGTTTGTGCCACACATTTACAAAGGTACCAGTAATCATTATTATCCAGAGGGGAGGGGAGAATTTTCTGCCAACACAAAGTAACATTAATTTTTGATGTAATATTTTCCTCTCACAAGCTCAATGTTGCTACATTATAGGAAAGCAGTATTATCTTTTTTAGCATGTGTTATTCAAGGTCACTCTGAAAATATCCTTTCACATTTCAGGTATTGTTATGTCTGGCCCTTGCAATCAATAGTCCAAACAACGATGAACAAAACAACAACAAGTCTTTATTTAACAATCTATTCAAGATGATCTTACAAGGGGTTCCGGACACAGAGATGGCTATACAGTCCCATAGAATCAGTTCCTCCGGAGTGTGCCAAGGAAGGAGGCAATACCTAGCTTCGTTAGGGTTGTAGCATAATGGAGTTGCTGGCTACCTGTACGGAGAGGGAAGTATAGATCCAGTCCGGCCCCACCCTTGTTTACCCGTGGGGTTTATATATTGTCTCCCCGGTGGTGGCTTCTTGATACAAAGTAGTGACTCGCCGGACAACCGTAACTAACCAATCATAACAGGGAATATATGTATTTAACCAATGGAGAACAGGATCCAAATCTGTAGCCAATCACAGGACTTTGGTTAGCATAATGAGCGTGCCCTGTGCAGGGGTTTTTGCGCCACTTTCTGTTCCTAATTTGGATGGCGGGAAACTGCAATTTTCCTCTTGCAAAGGCGCAACCCACGCTACTTGCAAATGTGCCTGAATACACAATAGGTATGTAATCAGTCACTATTAGTTGCAAAAAAAAAACTTTTAAAAATACTTGTATAGGCTTGAACGTGAAGTGACCAAGAGGCATATCTTTTAAGTCTGAAATGTTGTTTGCTCATTAATGCATTAAAAAAGTAAGAAATAAAAAGAAAGCCACATTTTTTAAACCCTGCAATCACTGCTGTACAAGTTGGAAAAGGTAAGTAGTTTTTAGGGGAAAAAGCACTTTCAGTTTCAGTTATAGTGTTTAAGAAGGCCAGTCCTTTATTTTTTAGTAGACATCTCTGGCAGTGATCTGAGGCCATGAAAAAAAACTAATTTAAAAATCTGGATATCACAGTGTGAACATGTCTCACTACCACGAGTATGAAAATTTGCTTCTTTTATTTTGTGATTGGCAGTTAGAATGCATGCAAATCACTCCTTCGAAGTCTAGTACAGTGTGACAAATAGGAAAGACTGCCTCAGGATGCAGTCAAATAGTAATACTGTATATGATTGTTCTTATTGACTAGAAAAGGTAACTTTTGGTCACTCAAAAGTATCATTTTGATGAGAGCTAGCACCCTTACAGTGATCCCTCCAGGCATAGAGGAACTGCTCCTGTCCAATTCTGAAAAGAATAGCCCTGCCTTGTTGTGCCTGGAGCAGGGTTGGACCTGGTTTGTGGTTTCCTGTATGCCATCTGATCACTGGAAAATAACCTGCACCAGACAATGCCACAGATACTCCAAAATGCGTATCATATCTCCATCTGACGGCAGCATCAGTCATCTCTGTGTAAATTTAATATATTTTAAGTTACCTTCGGTGGGAAGGTAACAGCGTTCCGTGCGCTCCGGTGTCTAGTCATGCCTGCCACATGACCACGGAAATGTCTGCAGAAGCAGACAGTGCTGGCTCTTCGGCTTAGAAACAGAGATGAGCACTGCACCCTAAAGTCGGATACGACTGGCTTTCGAGCAAGGGAAACCTTTACTAAGTTATAATTGCAAACTATTTCTAATATCTGTTTCTGATTTCAGACTGGCCTCAGTGGAATTCTTATTATAGCCTAAAGCATTGTTGACAGCTTTACCGACTGTTACCTGAAAATCAGAGTTTCAAGTAGTGTACTGTATGCTGTGACTACATGGAGTAAAGACAGACCATCAATGTTTATGTCTGGTTAGAAACACCATAAAGCATAACTTCTGAGGCATTGGTGGGCTCCAAAAAAAATTTCTACCACACTGTGGGTGTGGTATGGTGTGCATGGCCAGGGGGAACACCCTGCATTGCACCTGAATTAGGACTACTTTATTTCAAAACTTGGATGGGTGGGGCCAGCCAGAATTTCTGCTACTGGTTCTGGTGAACTGGTGTGAACCTGCTGATGCCCACCACTTTTCTGAGGTGAAAATATTAGGAGGAACTAAAGATTTGCGCTTTCTGTTCCACAGCCTCCACAGGTTCCTGACAGCAAAACAGATTACTCAGAAAAGGACAAAAAAAAATGCAATTGCTGATGATGGCATCAGTCTTGCATGACAGAATTCACACAAACACGATTTCAGCCAATAAACTGGAAACACAAGATCTGGTGCTTAATAGTTATTCTTGGACTTCAGGTCCCATCAGCATCAGCTTAGTATGGTTAATGGCCATGGATGAAGCAGCTGTGATCTAACAATATTTGGTGGACCACAAATTCTCTGTCCCTCAAAGGAAGGTTTCCATTGAACTCTATTTGCTTGCTTACAATGAACAAGTCCTTTACATTTCCAGGTAGTATGGGAAACTGGCATATCCCTTTTCTGCAGGCTTCCTCTCTTCTAACCCTCCAAATCCATTTCATGCTGGACAGGATATTCTTGCAACAGAAGGAAAATACCCATATACAGGTATGTGCAATTCTATGTTCATTTTTCAAATGGCCAGATAAACATATCCCACATGACATCACTGACTCAATGTGTGTTGGTGTACTTTTTAGAAATGGGCACACTGGTCTTTGCACATATTTAAAATGTATACATGTTTGATTGAAATGTATTGTTTATTATTTTACGAAATGAACCAGAAGCTGGGGAAAACACACGCCACAGTGAATTTCTTTTAAATTCCAATTTTGTGGTTTCATGAAGAGGATTTTAAACTACTGTATTCCAAATCTACAACACTCTATCCTTTGTAAAATATGTAAAGCCATATCATTAATATTTGCAAGTAGTATTTCTATCTCAGATACTGTATAATTACATCAGTCAGTAAATTTACACAACACTATTTTTAAAGTAGCAGTGAATTACAAAAATCTTCTAATATCAAATATTTGGTGTTCGTAAGAAGTCAGTGTGGCATTACAATCCATATGCATTCTTCTGAGTTCCTTCAACATTGTTATGTATACATTGTATAATAGTTCATGTAAATTATACTATAATCTACTTAATATAATAATCACAAGCATACAATTTGCATCTATATTTCAAAATTGTTAATAAGAAATACTTTTATCACCTTCATTTGGTTTTCCAGCTGTGACAGTTTGTGGGTAGATGTAGCCTGAACACAGTGGCTCGTGCCATAGTTACTGTGTACTGTAGTCCCATGAAGATAATATAAAACCTTCGGCTAGTGTGGAATGTTATGGTAGGAATGATGTTTGGTATGACCTAATGGAGTGGATGGATCTAGATGCCTATTTCTATCTGAACACCATCCAAAATGTCACTGCTTCTTTTTAAAAAGCCCTATATGGCACAGAAACCAAATATATGTAAGAACATCTTCTCCTACACCAGTGTGGGCATGACGAAAGGCTGTGGGTGCTTTCCCACTCATACTGGAAATTTCATTATGTGCATTTCTGATTCAGTGTAAATACTGCTGCTGCTGCTACAGGTGGCTTTTGAGTTTTAGGCTAAAATATAGAGGACTATAAGAGCAGAGTTTTTGGCACAGACCTTATGTGCCCATGGTGCAAAAATAAATAAAGCCTTCACAGACACAAATATATAGAAACAAAAGGAAAGGTTTGTTAGGTAGACTGCTTACCACTATCTTTTAATCTATATCACTCATGAAGATGTTGTCAACATGTGTTTATGCATCAACCTTTATTTGTTTAAATGATTGTATTCTTTTGTACAAACATATGTCTTTGTGTGTTTTGGATCCCATATCTCTGTGGCTGCTGTTAATGGAAACACTTGCATCAATCTCCTCAGCAAACAGTAATAATTTGGTTGGTTTATGGTTATATGAAGACAGTTGCTCCCTAAGCAATACAGAACTATTAAATCTACATGATTCACTGTAGAGGATTTCTTTTTTCTTCTTTTTCATGAGCAATGAGGGAGCAGTGTCCACCAAACCTTTCAATTAGCATCAGCAATGATACCATCTGCCATTCCTTAAAACCTCAACTTCCCTTGTAAGGTGTGGTGGGGTTGCAATCCTCAGCAAAGAAGAGGAAGGGATAACTCCAGCAGAAACCATGCTAAACTATGACTGTTTCAATGCAAAATACTTTGGAGAAGTTTGGTCCTGAATGGGCAATAAATACCTGCTGTATTTTTAAAGACATCTGCCTGAAAGTCATATAATTGTAGCCTGGTTTGATTGGCATGCTCCATTATTGTTGTTTGGACAGAAATCTATAGTGATAAACTTTGAGCTGCAGACACTCATCACCACCACCATCACCATCACTATCTAAGAACGGCAGAGCTGGAATGGACCTACAGATCACTGAGCGTGGCTGGAAGGATTTTCACAATGAGTATCGGCAGTTCAAGGTTTATCATTATAGACTTCTGTCGAATCAGCAATGATGGAACATGTCAATCAAAATCAGGCTACAATTATATATAACTAACAAGAAAGAAAAAGAAAATTCTAGCAGCCTCCACTTACAGCAAACAATATAGATTTGAATAATAATCCTCTAAAACGTTACATATGCTCATTTCACTGATCAACTTTATATTAGTCTGAACAATCAGGAAGCAGCAATGAGTATCCAGTATATTTCCCATTTATGAATCCACACACTCAGCTATTTTCCACTTTGTTGAAATTAACACAGTTGTTTAATTCAGCCAAATAAATTGTAATAATGAATCATTGAAATATCATAATATAGTTTTTATAATACTGTAATAGCTCACATATATCTATCCTTCTACAGGAAAGCCAATGAAATCAAGAGAAGAGCTCAAAAGTATAGTTTAAATTAGTGGGTCTTTTCATTGGAAATTGACTACCAAAAGAAGAAAAGCCAACATTATATTGATATTTAGCAAGAAAGGTTGCAAAGTAGGTCAAAAATACATTCCTTTATAGTAGACACTCTCATTCATGTTCATATCTAGCATTAAAAAACAAAATGAGAAGCATAAGTGCTCTAATAAGAAATTATCACCTTGACAGAAAAAAAGTAATCAAAAGACAGCTTGTATGCTTTGAATCATTCTGTGCAAAACACCGATTAAATTAACATTACACATAATAATGCTCTGATTTCCTTTGGAGAAATATTGCATTGTGAATCCACAAAGACTTTGATGAATACCCTATTTAACGCAGAAGCTAAACTTGCTGCAGTACTGCTTGTAATCTTAAAGCTTTTTAGGTAGCAATTATAGAATAGCACCCTTACGTTCTCTAGAAATAAGTAGTATCAAAAATAGCTGAAGGACAAGTATTGACAATTCTCCTTGACTACTCACCACAGGAAAGACGTTCCTCCTCACCTCCAAGTTGTTGTTTATGAATTTCACAGAGGTCAGAAGTGACTGTCCCTTCTGAGCTGCAAGCAAAGCCCATGGAGAAAAGGAATATTTGTATAACAAGTCAGTGCACCCTTGAGATTTCGTTTTCGTTTTCTAAATGCTCATTGACAAGTGCAGCTGGAGAAGATTCATTTCTGGAAGGCAAATGAAAAATATATATTGTTGTACCTTAAAGACTTAACTGCTATATTTTAAGATAAGCTTTTGTGGAACAAGTAGACTTCCATGTTTTTTTGTAACAATCTTTTTGACATTTGTTTCTTCTCTCTCTCTCTCTCTCTCTCTCTCTCTCTCTCTCTCTCTCTCTCTCACACACACACACACACACACACACACACACACACACACAGTGGAACCTCCTACAAAAGTCACCCAGTACAGCAAAGAAATAGCATTTTGGGGGGAAATGGCGTCCCGCATAACAATTTCCCCTGTGGAAAAAAAATGTACAACAATTTTTCTATGGGAAAAACCACTTAGCAAAAAAAAAGTCATTGTACGATGCATCCCATAGGGTAAATCGCTATGCGATGCATGTATCATATAGCAATTTTTTAGTACAACAATGAGGCCCGTGTAATGGATTAAAATCGTTGTATGAGGTACCACTGCATATACATATAGATATACATATACATTTGCATATACCTATGCATATACCTACTATGTACATGGCTGACATGGCTATCACTTTTAAAACTTTATGGCTTTACATGGAAGATTAGCTCAGGAAGTAGGTCTAATACTCACATAGAAAGAAGGTGCAAAACATTCAGAAATCATGACAGCATTCCTTCAAAACACATGGAGGAGGCTGTGTGTGTTTGTTTCTTATTTTATTAGGGTGTAATACTACTGCTGCACATGTTTACATGGGAGCCATCAAAATTTGAGATTTATGTGTCACTCTGCAAAGGTTACCAAACAAAAACAGCATCCTCACGTTGCATCCTTTGGAGTCAGGTCTGAGGAAGGAGATGAGCCAGCATAATGCTAAGCTACCAATGGCCAGCCCCAAGAATGTCTCCATTAGGATATTGTGGTTGACGACTGGCTTCCCTTTGAAGATGATTGTGTAGTGTAACAATGATGAGTCAGTACCATTACATGGCCTGCACCCAGACTGAAAGGGATTTAGGCACTTAGTTTCATCCAAGAGCCATCTCAACTCTCTCTAACAACTTGCCCAGAAAATGGATATTAGCAATAGCCCTAGAGTTGTTAAGATTGCCTGTTGATAAATAAGATTTTTAAAACATGGGTGAGACAGTAGTTTCTTTCAAACAGGAGGGGACATAAGTTCATGTAAAAAGGAATGTATGATGTGTATGGCCCATTTCACCCTGAGAATATTTTAATACCCAGGAAGGGCAAGGGTCAAGAGTAGAGATGGAGGGTCTACAATGTGTAAGCATCTTGCAATCTTGTCAAATGTCACAAGTCAAAACTGATCCAGGACAAGAGGACAAGAGTGCTAGATAACCCAATGTAATCTACTACAATCTTGGAGGAATCAAGATACCACAAGAAGGGCCAAAATCCTGCCTAAAGTAGCCATAAACTTATTGCACCATGTGATATCCAATAATTGCTATTCAAATGTCCGTGATCAGAGAGGGAATGGACCACTTTACAGTCTCTGATTGATGGTTAGGAGACTCATTAATTCATTTGATGTTGTAAGCTTGCCTTAAAACTCTTGTTGTGCTCAAATATTGTTTGGACATTTCCTTAACAGGAGTCAGATTGTCTTCTAAAAAGACCTTCCTCCAAATGCTCTCTAGCTTTCTCCTAGTTTGGTTAATCAAATGCAGCCCATCTATAAATGAAGAAGAAAGGCCAACTGGGGAATACACGAGGGTGTCTTAAAAAAAGAATGCACCCAAAACATCTTAAAGAGCAGAGTTAATGGCCTCTTTAGTTAACCTTCATTAAGCTTTTAGTTATACCAGTCTGAACAAATTCATATAGCAAAGTACAGATTAAATTCCTTGCAGTTAGCAGATTCATTGAGTAGGATACCAGCCTGTCAGTGGCTTGCAAGAATGGTATTGATAATTCAAAAAGTAGACAGTGTGGAGTAAATTTTGAGAGTGAGAGAGTGTGTATGTGTGTATGCTCCATCTGCCAAAGTGGCTCATGGTTTTGTGGTCTCATTATTTCACTTCAGTCATGACTCACCTATTTCTATCCTGAAATCTGTTCTAGATCACCTGATGAAACCAAAATGAATATGAAGCTAGTTATACTGTACTAGTTGTCTTGTAAAGCCCGGTGGCCCTTTGGAACCTCCTGCTGACTGATTTCCGCCTCCAATCAGAATTGTTAGCATTCAGGAAAGGCCTGAAGACCTGGCTGGCCCAGGGGACGTGGGGTGCTGCAATGGGAGCACCTCCCTTCCGCTGGCTCATATGACTACTCTAAACAACTTGCCATCTGGGGACCTTTGCTTAACTGTCCATGGATGTTTTTAATAAGATGTATTTTAGTAGTTTGAGTTGCAGACTTTGGTTATAGTGTTGCAACTCGATTTTACTGTGATTGTTGTTTTTGTTGACTGTAAGCCACCCTGAGTCACCGTGGTGAACGGGTGGCGATACAAGTCTAAATAATAAATAAATAATACCAGATAGCTTTGAGTTTGTGTTGTTTCAAAATTTATTTTCTTCCTATCATTCTGCCTATTGTAATTCATTTTCCATATATCAGAAGCATACTGTCTGTGAGATAAGGCAAAGTGTACTTCACATATAGATAGGATCAATTCTTATTCACCACGATATATTTTCAAACCTTTATTTAAAAAACACAGATAATTTTGAAGGCAGCACCTATCCAGCCCACCAACAGTCTGAGGGGGTGTAATCCGGCCCCAGCTTAAAAAGGTTGAAGACCCCTGGTCTAGTGTCTTCTCATGGCCAAGTGGGGATTTGAATTGAGATCTGACAGTCTATCCAATAGATAGATAGATAGATAGATAGATAGATAGATAGATAGATAGATAGATAGATAGATAGATAGATAGATAGATAGATAGATAGATAGATAGATAGATAGATCTTTATTGTCATTGTCCTGCACAGAACAATGAGATTGGGCAGGAAAAACACTTATCAACCCAACAAAACCTAAACAAAATACAACTATACAAAATTATCAACATACTCCCACCCCACGTATACACATTTAACCCCTAAAAAGCTCTAAAACTCTAAAAACTATATACAGAAGCTTTATTTAAACCTTTATTTAAAAAACACAGATAATTTTGAAGGCAGCACCTATCCAGCCCAGCAACATTCGGAGGGGGTGTGATCCGGCCCCAGCTTAAAAAGCTTGAAGACCCCTGGTCTAGTGACTTCTCATGGCCAAGTGGGGATTTGAATTGAGATCTGACAGTCTATCCATTAGATAGATAGATAGATAGATAGATAGATAGATAGATAGATAGATAGATAGATAGATAGATAGATAGATAGATAGATAGATCTTTATTGTCATTGTCCTGCACAGAACAAAGAGATTGGGAGGAAAAAACACTTATCAACCCAACAAAACCTAAACAAAATACAACTATACAAAATTATCAACATACTCCCACCCAACATATACACATTTAACCCCCCAAAAGCTCTAAAACTCTAAAAACTGTATACAGAAGCTCCCTCATAGACTGCATTGCACTGCATTCAAAGCCAGAACCGCTTTGGGTAGAAACTATTTCTCAAGCGGCTGGTCCTGGTCTTTATGACCCTATACCTTCTTCTAGAAGGCAGAAGCTGAAAGAGATCATTTCTGGGGTGCGTACTATCTTGCACAATCTCTACAGCTTTCTTATAACACCTGGTGGCATAGATGTGATCTAGAGTGGGAAGAGTACACCCGATTATCCCCTCTGCAGTCTTTATGACCCTGGACAGCATTGTTCTTTCCCTAGCTGTACAACTCCCAAACTATACACACAGACCATAGGTTAACACACTCTCTGTGGTACAGTGGTAGAATGCCAACAGCAGATCCTTTGAAAGATTGTTCTTCCTGAGGATTCTCAAGAAGTATAACCTTTGCTGTGCTCTCTTGATCAGATCTTTGGTGTTTGCTCCCCATGTTAGATCATCCCTCAGCTCCATTCCCAGAAATCAAAAAAACCGAGACCTGTTCCACACAATTCCCTTCAATAATAAGTGGCTGGATGTTCAATTTGCATTTTCTAAAGTCCACAATGATCTCTTTTGTCTTTTTTACATTGAGGAATACATTGTTTTCCCCACACCACTCCGTCAGCATCTCAACCTCCTTCCTGTAAGCCGACTCCCCCTCCTCAGCAGTAATCAGACCCACCACCGTTGTGTCATCTGCAAACTTGATGATCTTATTGCTGGGGTAACTGGGAACACAATCATATGTGTAAAGCATGTACAGAAGCGGGCTCAACACACACCCCTGCGGCGTCCCCGTACTTATACTGAGATCCGCAGAGACATGAGAGCCCATCCTGACCCGTTGGGAACGATCTGATAGAAAATCTAGTATCCACCTGCATAAGCATGGCAAAAGCCCAAGATCTAATAATTTGGGCACCAGTCTATGTGGAAGAATAGTATTAAAAGCAGAACTTAAATCTACAAATAACAGTCTCGCATAAGTCCCTTGTTTCTCCAAATGGGTCAGAACAGCATGTAGGGCCGTAGCCACAGCATCCTCCGTGGATCTCTTTCTCTTATATGCAAATTGACAAGGGTCAAGTCCAACTGGTAAACAAGCCATAATACGCTTCCGCACCAACTTTTCAAAGCATTTCATTATGACAGGTGTAAGCGCCACAGGGCGGAAGTCATTCAGACTATCTATGTTAGGTTTTTTAGGCAGAGGTATAATAGTAGAGGATTTCAGACAAGGTGGGACAGTGGCTTGGGCCAAAGACTGATAAAAAATCTTCATAAAAGTTTCTGCCAGCTGTTCTGAGCAGTCTCTCAGTGCTCTACCAGCCACTCCATCAGGACCCATAGACTTGCTTGTGTTTATCCCTTTTAATATTCGCCTCACTTCTCCCTCTTCCACCCTGGCAACACAACATTCCCTAAGGTGAGTAATGACGATGACTCTGGCAACACTGCTGGATCCACTGCTGGTGTCACCTCAAATCGGGCGAAGAAGGTATTCAGCTCCTCCACCAGAGAAGCACTGCTCTCTACAGGCGATGAATTACTGCATTTGTAGTCAGTAAGGTGCTGGATCCCCTGCCACACTTGCCTGGTGTCGTGACTACTCAGGTGATCTTCAATTTTCCCTCTATACACAGCTTTTGCCTTCCTTATACCTCTCTTCAAGTTCACCCTTTGTATACTATACAATACCTGGTCTCCAGTTCTAAAAGCAAAGTTTCTGGCCTTCAATGGTCTCTGAACTTCACTCGTCATCCAGGGCTTCCTGTTCGGATACATCTTTACATGCTTTTCCCTGGTGATGTTGGCTGTGCAGAATCTAATATAATCCAGGACTGTTGATGTGTAGGTCTCCAGATCTTGATGGTCAAACACATTCCAATCTGTCTCCTGGAAACAGTCCTGCAGCTGTTGAGAGGCTCCCTCAGGCCACACAGTAACAGTCCGTGTTTGTATTGGGACTTGTTTCCTAAGGGGTGTGTATGCTGGTGTCAAAAGCAGGGACACATGATCTGACCTGCCAAGGTGTGCCAAGGGCTTAACCTTATATGCCCGTTTAATGTTTGTATACACCTTGTCAAGAGTATTCTCCCCCCTAGTTGCACATTTAATGTGCTGATGAAATTTTGGGAATACTGCCTTCAGTCTGTATGATTGAAGTCTCCTGCGATGATCAGCACGGCCTCTGGGTATTTGCTCAGTTTAGTATTGATGTTTCCATACAAAATATCCATGGCCATGCGTGCATTTGCAGTTGGTGCCACATACACCACCATTAATGCTACTGCTGTAAATTCCCGGGGGAGATAAAAAGGTTACATTTAATCATTAATAACTCTACCTCTGGGGAACATTCTTATTCCTACTGTATTATACAGCTCTAGAATACACTGGAATGTACGTAACAAACACTGCACTATTCCTTCCGCATGGTTCCTTTGGTCCCTGCACCCTTTTTAGGGGGTGGGTAGTTTTAAATAATTTTAACCTGTTTTTATCTGGGATTGTCAACCACCCTGAGTTGGCCTCGGCTGAGTGGGCGGTGTATAAATTTAAGAATAAATAAATAAATAAAATAAAAAATATTAGAGATATCTGTATTAAGCCATTCTACAAAATAAGCAGCAAGAGAGAGAAAAACTGACTTCAAACTTGTCACTGATCCAGTTTTTCAAATACTGTTAATTTCAGCTTACCATAAGGAGCAGGCTTTGTTGCTGTATTTGCATTTGACAACTGACATATTGTGAAGTCAAAGAATAAGTGAACATATTTCTTCCTGTGATGTGCATGTTTATAAATTGTATCTATTTTAATCTACTGAAAAACAAGCTCTTCATCCTTTTCCACATGAATACAGCTCACTGAATTTTCTTCTATTTCCTTACTATCATATTAATTATATCCAAATTTAGAATCCTGCAAATTCTTTCTTAAAAGGAACAGATATATAACACTTCTCACTGTTATATACACCCCGCCCCCCCAAGCTCTGTTATTACCTCGTCCTCAAAAACATTAGGGTTCCAGAGAGCATAACAAGCTCTGGTAGTTGATGCAGTCTCAAAAGAATGGCAGAAAAATGTTTTCTAAAAACAAGAAAGAATGGAAGCCTGTCTTCTTGTGTTAGTAGCGATCAGCAATGCATTCTTTTTGAATTTCTGCATATTTGACTAGTTATTAGATTCCCAGACAAGTACAGGAAACTAAATTCTCAGTGCACCTGTCTGCTTGTACTTAAATCTTATTTATTTTTTAAAAGGTAATCTGCAGGAGACAGTGTTACATAATTGAAGTTCTATTCCCACAATACTGTTTCCCCTCTTATTTTAACCCCATGTAACCACCCCTTTTTGTACTTCAATCAGCGGAATCAATGAAGCTATTGCTGAATACCACAAACAGAAATTGCGCTGTGATGGACATGTCTCTCGAAAGACAGATGGGTGTTGGACAGCAGCAGTCACTGAGTGGTATCCCAGAGGAGTAAAATAACCCCTTGGCACCCCCCGAAAAGATGGAAAAACCCAATTGTGAAGAGTTTTGGTCAAACCTGGACAAGATGATCACAACAGCGAAATGATTTGTGACCAGCAGTAACATATCCCTTGATAGTCTGGTCAATCAAGAATCAAAGCCACCATTTCTTGTTTGTATTTTAGAATTCAGAATTCCTACATAGATGTATGCTTCACTGTCAGAAGCTATGCCCTCAACAAGAAGGGTTAACCAAATAAAACCCAGATTCTGTGGAATTTTAGTTTCACTTTTAACAGCTTCTTGATAAGAATATTCCCCTTCCTCAAATAAAACATTCTGTAGAGCAGACTATTTCAGTCTGTTTTCTGCATTTCAGAAGTTAATTCTAGTTTATACTTGCAAACTGGCAATGGTGTTCCATTAAAAAAATGCACATTCATTAATCAGTTGTAATTAATAATTTTTAATTTCATGTATCACACACTGATTTTTCCTTGCAGTTCTTCTTTGATGAGGAAAGCAGTCCTTAGCTAACATTATCAAATGAATTAAGTAATAACATCTCAATGATGACTAAAGGAAAAATCATGACTAACTACAATGAATTTTGCAAGACATATTCCTGGATATTGCTAGCCACAGTAATCAAAATAAGTATTTTAGAAATCATTTGATGTTATTGTCTAGAATTACTACATTGATGGTTTTCACACCTAACCAGGGCCAACTCATCATAGGGCAAATCATATTAAGGACAAAATGACATTTGGAAACACCTCTCTCATTATAAATCCTTTCATTTATTAAGATCTGAAGGAAGGATTCTTCTAAATGTACACACCTTTGAAGAAGCTTAATTGCCAGATAAGTGTGAAATGGCTTTCTCCTTCATTGCTTACAATTTGTGAAGTGCACTCTCATAGAGTTACAAAAGTCCTCCATTCTCTAGACTTTTAGAAAAAGTAACAAGACATATCCATTTAGTTTGCTTTTACAATTCATTCTATTGTTTCTATAGTGTGATTGTTCTCATTGTTCTTTATTTGCTCTAACCCACCTTAGCTGTTTTTGCAGAAAGGCAAAAGGAAAATATGAACAACTTATTTTCAATGCCGAAAATCAGATTTGGGGCATAAATCACAGTATGAGAAGGATTAATCCCTTCATGTTCCCAACACTTCTATTTCCACTTTAAATCAATCAAACAGGTCCTCATGATGCATTTACTTACTTCTTGGATAGCTTTGTCACTGCAATTTTTGGCTAGAATAACCTTTTCCTTGGTATGCAAGCACACGGGCACTTAGCTTGAATCCTAAATTATTCTTTCAAAGAAGGAGGATGACTTCCAACAGCCCTTTTTCTCTGCAGCCCCCCTAAATCATACCCACCATCAGTTCCCAGAAGCAGATTTTCAAAGGGTGGCAAAAGAAAGAAATCAAAGAGCCCTATAGCAACAATGTCAACTCTATTCCTAATCTATATCATTGCTATATATGCTTTCTTAGCATATGTGTTATGTTTTTGATTTGTTTTTACTCTTGTGGCCTTTTGTTTGGAGCTGTTGTGTGTTTTTGAATTGTTTTTACTATTGTGGCCAGCAGGTGGTGCTGGTAGGGGTTATTGTATTTTGACTGTTTTTTCTTTCCTGGCCTCTGGGTGTAGCTTCTTCTGGTAAGTAGTCTCTTTCTTTATTCATTTCTTTTCCGGTCCTCGTGGAGGTAGGACATCTTTTGGTAAGTTTGCTTGTTTTCTTTCTATTGTGTGTGTGTGTGTGTGGGGGGGGGGGGGGGTTGGAATTTGTATTTTTGTCTGTTTGTTTTGTTTTTGATTGTGTTTTTGTTTACTTTGTATAGTTTTTGGTGTTGTTTTTGTTTGTTTTTGTGTATTTTTGGATGTTTTTGACTATTTTTAGTAATTTTTAAAAAAATATTTATTTATTTGGTGGTGGGGAGGGGGCATGGTCGTTGGGGGTTAGGAAGGGTGGACTAGGTGGTGGGGAGGGGGGCGTGGTCGTTGGGGGTTAGGAAGGGTGGGCTAGGTGGTGGGGAGGGGGACGTGGTTGTTGGGAGTTAGGAAGGGTGGGCTAGGTGGTGGGGAGGGGGGCTTTATTGTGTTATGGTGCTTTGATTGTGTGGAGTTGTGAAAGTAGATTGGGGTTTCCCACTTAATATCAGTGGGTGGGGGGTTGCGACCACCCTCTCCGCTGGCTTCCCTGGGGTTGGGAAGTTTGGGGGGGACAAAAGGGGTATGTCCCCCCAACCCTTCTGGACCCAGGAGACCAGGGAGAGTGGATCAATTCCACCCCCTCCTTAAAAAAACTCCGTTTTTAAAGAGAAGAACCACTTGGTTTCTTCTCTTTAAAGACGGAGTTTTTTTGGGGGGGGAATCGATCCACTCTCCCTGGTCTCCTGGGCCCAGAAGGGTTGGGGGGGCATACCCCTTTTGTCCCCCCAAACCTCCCAAACCCAGGTGAGCCAGCGGAGATGGGGATCGCCACCCCCCACCTACTGATATTAAAGGGGAAACTTCAGTCGGGACCTTCAGGCGCCGCTGCTGAGGGAAAGAAGGGTGGTTGGTGTTTGCGTGGCTGTGAGGCAGTGAGTTTTTTTAAAAAAAATCGGGTGCCGGCATGCAGGACTCTGGGGCTTGTAGTTATGGTTTTGTGATTGGTGGTTGTGTTGCGTTTTTTCCTGCAGCTTGATTTTGATTGGCCGCAGCGCATTTCGCAATGTTCTTTGTGGTCGCGCATCTCAGCCTGATTGTCTGTGGCGCGGCGCGGCGCAGTGCAAAGAATGTTGGGAAATGAAGTTGTTTCCCTTTTTCGCGTTTGTGGGGCTGTTGCCCCACTGTCGGTTTTCTCAATCCTTCGTTGAACTGCGGACCCAGTATATTTTGCCCGTGGCGGACTTGCGCTCCCAGTGTGTGTTTTATTTTTATTTTTTGTGCACTGGCTTCCTTAGTGTTGGGCTCTTTAAATTGGTTTTTGAAGGTTTTTGGTTTTTGTTTATGCAAATTTTTTTAAAAAAATTTATTTTAAATTTTTTTATTTAAAATTTAATTTTGGTTTATGCAAATTTTATTTTAATTTATTTGATTTAAATTATTTTTTTAAATTTAAAATTAATTTTTGTTTTTTTAAATCTTTATTTTTACGCATTTTTAATTTTTTTGTTTTGGTGTTTTGGGTATTTTGAGTGAAAAGTGATTTCTGTTGTTGTTTTTTGGTATTTTTTGAGATTAGTGTGAATATTTTTGAATTTTTGGCTAACTTATTTGATTTGTTTGGGAATTAATCTTTTATTTTGAAATATTTTTAATGTTTTTTCTCTTGTGGCCTCTGGGTGGGGGTGGTGAGGTTTGCTTCCTCTCTACAATTCTTCTCTTCTGTCCTCTGGGTGCTTCCGGTAAGTGTTTCCTTTCTTTGCTCATTTGAGTTCCGGTGGTCATGAAGTCAAGACGTCTGTTGGTAGGCTCTCTGTTGTTGTTTTTGGGTGGGGGGTGGTGGTTTGGATTTTTTTTTTGGGGGGGGGGGTTCTGTGTGTTTTTTATTGTTTGTTTTTGGCTGATTTTGTGTTTTCTTTTTGGATTTTGGAGTGTTTTTGATTGTTTTTGGTTTGTTTTTTGGGGTTAACTTTTTCAGTGGCTTTCTTTCCCATGGGCCATGCTGGCTGGCCCGTTGGAAGGAAGGGCTTGGGGGGGGGGCTTTTTTTGCTTTCTTCTCCATGGGCCATGCTGGCTGGCCAGTGGGGAAGAAGGGCAGTGGCGGTGGGGGGTTCCTTTTTTCCCCCGTGGGCCATGCTGGCTGGCCCATGGGGAAGAAGGGCTTTGGGGGGGGCTTTTTTTGCTTTCTTTTCCACGGGCCATGCTGGCTGGCCCATGGGGAAGAAGGGCAGTGGCGGCAGGCGTTTTTTTACTCTTATTTTTTGCGCGCCGGCCACCTCAGCGTTCTGTGCGCTAATGGCGCACAGGACGCTGGGGCTTGTAGTTTTGCCTGGGCATGTTTGCTTACTTTAGCGGTTTGTTTCCTGCGGCTTTTTTTTTGATTGGCCGTGGCGCGTTTTCGAACGTTCCTTTTGCCGCGCCGCTCAGCCTGATTGGCTCTGGCGCAGAGCAAGGAATGTTGGGAATTGAAGTTCCCTTTTTTTTGTTTGCGACTTGGGGGCTCCTGCCCCCGGGTCGAAAATTTCAACCCGACAGTTACCTGCGAACCGGATTCGGACGAGTGAACGGAGGCCCATTACGGGCTAGTGGGGCCTGGTGCAACATCCTTTGTCACATTCCAACGGTTAACGCACCATTTATATATATATATATATATATATATATATATATATATATATATATATATATATATATATATATACACACACACACACACACACACACACACACACACCTGCACCAATCACTCTGTAACTTGGCACACGCCTACCTTGCGCTTGTGAGAGTGCCACTGTGGGGGTCCGGCAGCCCATGTTGGGTGTATGCCCCTAAATTGATCTGCAAAGGGAAGTATACTCACCAGGAGGGTGCGTGTGTGTCCAAGTGATGTCATAGTGATGCTAATGTTTAGCTCCAGGTAGGTCACCGATTGTGACATCCTCATGGCTGGCAGGGCAGGTGTGGGGCCCTGATGGAAGTGTGGTCTCCGCCTGCTGGCTTTTACAATAATCAAGATCCTCCCTGTTTTTATGAATAGGGTGGGTGAGTTTTAATGGGGGGTTCTTATCTGTTTTTATACTTTTTACATTATTATCTGCTGATTTTAGCTTTTTGTTATTTGTGATTGTGTACTATGTGAGCCACCCTGAATCGGGTTCCCTGAGTGGGCGGCATATAAGTATGAAAATTAAATTAAATTAAATCGTGATGCCATTGAGCTGGCTAATGTCACAGTCCCGTAGAGATGCAAAGGGGACACATGTATGGGAAGTATAAGGACAGACTATTGACGGAGAAGCAGGACGGGTGAGGGAAGAGAGAAATGGATGAAGGGATGTCACAGTCCCAGGTAGGGACAGGTGAGGGAGGCAGAGAGGGGATGGGTGAGGGAAGAGAGAGATCAAGGAAGGGAGGCAGGAGTGACACACATACACCCCATGAGGTTTCCATGGTGAAAGGCAGGCCTATAGTTAAAAATAAAACCGGGCAAGGCCGGGTAATCAGCTAGTATAACATATATTACCCTATGATATTTACAATGTCCTAGGAATTAGCCAGGCATTTGCCCCTTCAGTTTCTTTACTTCTTCCAAAAAACCATTAAATCAGGTGCTGGTGTCTTGCCCTTATTATTTTTTAATGTATGTTCTAGTAATAGCTTCCATATATTCCAAAAATTATTTTCCTTCGTTACTCCTTTTCATATATTTAATTCACATGTCAGCTTATCATTTAAAGCATTATGGGAGATTATACTTATTAAGATACTAATATTTAATAAATATACTTAGAAGATTACACACATATCCAGGAGAAAACTCTTGGAATGTAATTTGTATTATAAAAATATAGAAAACATTTTAAACAATCTGTAGCCAAAGCACAAGGAAAGACAATAATCCAAAATGAAATCAGCTGCCAATACTACTTTGTAGTTTAAGAAAGTATAAATATTACACATCCCAGTTTGTTTGTTTTTTGTTTGTTCCTTAATCTTTTCAATAATATCTTGGCAATGTCTTCCCTGGATATCAAAGCAGAATCCCAATGTAGAATTCCAAACACTTTACAGATAAAAATAAGGTTATATTTGTGGAAATATATGTCAGAATTAAGACTTCAGTGGAGCATATAACTGCAAAGTAAAGGTAAACAGTTAAAGTATTCATACTCAGGGTTCTACAGGCAAGTCCAAAAATGCCACCATCTATGTTGATCTGTCTTCCTCTCTTCTACCATGTGTTTCCTTAAAACATCTCAGCCGATTCAATTCCTAACAGCAGGGAGCAACATTTTACCTCAAGACAACAAATTTCTTTTAGTAGTCTCTCTACCCCACACCAGTTACTGTGGGGATTATTGCTAAATTCAAAGTGAAGAATGAGATCTGGCTTGATAATGAGGCAGAATGCTAACAACTATTACAAATTGTAATACTGAGATCTCAACCTTTGCAAACCTAAGCTGCACTATACAAATATATGTGTGGACAAATAGCCAGTCTAATGAAGCCAAAGCAATTAATACCACTAATGATGTAAAGACAGTTGCATTCTCCTTTTTCCTTCTTTTTCTCAGGAGCACTCCATGAACTTGCCTTGCAGAAGACAAAGCAAATATTACAGCAGAACAGAACTACAGTGTTACCTCACTTAAAGAGCATAATGCGTTTATGGGATTGCTCTTTAAGTGAGTTACTCTTTAAGCGAAACACTTGGAAAATGTGCCGCTGCTGCCATTGTAAGTGACCAATTGCGACTTCTGTTGGGGGGGGGGGATTGCGAACCCCAATTTAGTTGTTAAGCAAGTTTTTGTTGTTTTTAGTTGTTAAGCAAGGGTGACCATTCAGAGAAAATTCTGCTCTTTAAGTGATTTAGTCTCTAATCAAGGTGCTCATTATGCAAGGTTTTACTGTATATCCAGAGGTCGAAAGGCTGCATATGCTCATCCCTTGACCTCAGGGCCATAGCCAATATTATATTTGGGGGGGGGGGGATATTTTTCCAGAAGGAGCAACAATCTCTCTTTCTCTCTCTTTCTCTCTCTCACTCACTCTCTCTCTCTCTCTCTCACACACACACACACACAAACACACACACCATTGGAACTTTACCCAGGGTGGGGGGACTGTTAGCTCAGCAGGGGCTGATCCCCCCTGCCCACCCCCTGGTGGACTCCAATTATCCTATAAACCCCTTTTTAGTTTTTAAAAAATGAATTCCATAATATTAATCACATGTTATATTTAGCATGGTCCATGACCGGAAAACAAGTTAGAAGGAACAAAAGAAGCACCATCCTCTCAAGAGCAAACATTTTGGGCCATGCACCGGTCACATAGTTCAGGGGGCTGGTCATTATGGCCTGGGGGCCGGATCCAGCCCCAATGCCTCAATTCATCTGACCCACAAAGCCTTCGTTGCTCCCAGAAGCAAAAGTATAACGCGCTTGTATGGGTGCATTTTGCTTCCACTTCTGGGAGCGATGAGGGCTTAATGGGCCAGAAGAATTGGCATTGGGGGGGGGGGCAGATCCTGCCCCCTGGCTGTAGTTTGGGCACCCCTGCACTAAGGAATAAAGTTGCACCTATCTTTTGTATTCTGCCCAAAAGCTGTGGAAAAATTAGTAAGCAATAGGCTATTACTTTTAAATTAGATTAAATTGTATTAATATTTCTTATTCTTGTTGTGCTGTATCTGATTCGGTATATTGGCAATCATCATGGCAATCAGCCATGAAAATTGTCCTAAGAATATAATGCAGTGGCCTTTCACATGCCTTCCATATCACAGCATGACACTCATACCACTGATCCAGCTGTGTGAGTCACTTTCTGGTCCTGAGCCCCTTTGGCACACAAAGTCCTCATCAGCCCCAGGCCAGTATTGATGAAACTGCTGCCCTTCATCAAGACAGATTCAAGTGGGATTTAATCTACTTGGGGACCATCACCCTTCTCTGTAGACTGAGCCATTAGTCCTCAAAGTTGTCAGGTTAGTTAACTGTCACCCAACAATCGGCATTGAGTCGCTGGCGGTAATGTCTAGTCTATTGCCTTAGCAGGATAACTTGGCCAGACTAGATTTAATAGTTAATGCACTTAATTAAAACAAAACATATTTGTCTCCCACAATTATTTCCCAGCACTTGGGCCCTTATCACAATACATCTGGCTGTATATCTGACACAGAAATTTATGGTGAGAGGGCATTTTTTAAATTAACTAACAAGTATCTTTTAAATATATGCTAGGAATGCACATAACAGCACTGGAGAATTGAACCACATCTACTGATTTCATACACAACAGGTACATGCAACGTTTTTTAATGTTGTGTGAAATAAGTAATAAATCTTCATGGCAGTCTTCTTGTTCATTTGACATTTCTGTGATGATGTGGCAATCGCTCATCTATATGAAAGTCTAATAAATTTACTGTAATTCCTTAAAGTTTCCATGCTTAGGAGGAACAAAACTTTTTTTTATTAAACACTTTCTTCATTTTAACTGTATGAATAGCTATTTGAGTGTGAAATCTGTTTTTGTTGTTGTTTTCTAAAGTTAGTTTCACCATAGCAATTATTTTATAATTATTATTATTTTGTAAATATCCTTTGAAGTACAGTAATGTGAAACTGAAAGATAATGACATGCCTTAAGCTGTTCCTGATTATTATTTTTGGATGGGAAGCATGCTAAGCATGAGAGAAAATTCAAAGGAAGCTTGCAAACAATTCATCCCTTAAAACCTGCTCCTACTTTTGTTGTGCAACTACACACCTCAACAGGTTATAGGAGCCCACACTAAGGCAACAAAAGGTGGATTGTTTGAGCATTGTGTGTGTGTGTGTGTGTGTGTGTGTGTGTGTGTGTGTGTGTGTGTGTGTGTGTGTAAAAAATGTGGATGTTAATCAAACCAGAAATTGTCCAGGACTGCTATCAAAGCTGATAAAGCACAATTTTTCACAGTGAAAATTGAGGCTAGGGACTTACCTTTAAGCTTCTTGAACTACCTGACTCTCTATTTAGATATGCCTGAACAAGAAGATTCAGATGAAAAGGCTATACGGCTTGAAATTTATTTATTATTTATTTGTTCTGTTCTATTTTTTTCTTCAACCTCACTATATCTGAATTAAATGTTGGTGGATAAACAGAAAGTCACTTTCCTCTATGGCAGTGATGGTGAACCTTTCAGAGACTGAGTGCCAAAACTGCAACCCAAACTCCACTTATTTATCATAAAGTACCAACACAACAACAGGGGAGGAAAGAAATGCTCCCATTGGGCAGAGGGATAGGTCATACATTGTGCTGTGGGAGGGAGGAAGTGCTCCCTCAGGGCTGCTGGGCAGAAGGGTGGGGCAAACTCTGTGCTGGGGCAACCACATGGGTGCCCACAAAAAGGGCTCCGAGTGCCAAATCTGTCATACAAGCCATAGGTTTGCCACCACTATGCTATGGGATACCAGGTGAAATAGATCAACTCATTGTTAGTATGATGCACACCAGGGAAGTTTCCTTTGATGAGGAGATTAGTGCACTGGAAAGGATATTCACCTCAGGCTCACTACCAGAAAACTTTGGATCAAATTACATAGCAGGAGCCATAGAAAGGCCAACGAACCACAGGAACTCATGCTGTAATTGTTGGAAGCCAGGACATATGCACAAAGATTGCCATGCCCGCAAAGGTCATTCAGCCAATGGGAGTTCTTCCCATCTTGAACAAAGGCCTCAGAAAGAGTGATGTGTAGATTCTAAACATGAAAAAAGAGGGAAAGGAAAGCTAGACAAAGAGTATAAACATAAATCATTTCTGGTTAATGAAGTTAAACAGGGCTCAAAGAAACTGAACAATTGGCTTGTTGGTTCTGGATGTTCACAGCATTCATCATTCCAGATATTTTCCCCAAACTTTAATGAAAATGCTTCTGGGAGCATCAGGATAGTGAATGAGAATCTGTCCAGAAAAGGGTCAGGGATTTTGTTATGTTTACTATGAAGTGCAATTGGTGAAACTACTATAAATTAAGTATATTTACCTCAGTTGGCCTATAACTTGATATGTGTTTCTGCTCTAGATCAGAAGGGGTTTACTATAACCTTTAAAGATGAAAGGCACACAGTAGAGAAAGACAATGAAATATATCTTGCAGCCTTTAAAACTAATGGTGTCTGTAAAGGAAGACTTTCAATTCAACAGCAATAGATCAATATGTGCAATCTCAGAGACAAGACAGCAACAGCATGGAGCAATGGCACTGTTGTTTCATGCATACAACTCCAAGGGCAATTCTTCAACTGCAGAATAAGAACCTTGCTATAGGCATCAAGGTAAACCCATATACCACATACTGTATAACATAACCAGATGTATAAGTTGTATACTGAAAAAGATGTTAGACCTTCATTTCAGCCAAGTGGTGCAAGAAACACAAAAGTGCTTTGGCACCCTCAAAGTTCCATCACTGGGAGGAAACAGATATATTCTAATCTTTGTTGATGATTTCTTGATGTGTTACCTTCCTGCTGAAACAGAAGAGTCAGATCCATGAGAGGCTCAAAAATATGTGGTGATGGCAACAAATTTGAAAGAAAACTTAAGGCTTTGCTAATGGACAATAGGACTGAGTACCTCTTATACCCCACATAATCTTTCCTCAATGAATAAAGCATTTTGGATGGGTGACGTGTACACTCTTAAACAAAATGGGCTAACTAAGAGGAAGGCGAGATTTCATTTGGAGAAGACAAGATGTAGACTTTCTGTTGCAGAACTGCTGAACAACTTTTGGAGTGATGCAACCACAACAATAATGCATCTCCAGAAAAGATTCCCTACCGGGGCACCACAAAAACACTATACAGTATGAATTATGGCATAGCCTAATACCAAATGTAAACAACATCAGAGTACTTGAGAGCATTGCATATTCTTACTTGCCTAAAGAGAAAAGGCACACATGAACTCCAGAACTGAACAATCAATCTTGATTGGCTATGCACTTGGTACCATAGGATTTATTCAAACTATCAATCAATCAAATTCTTTATTACAGCCCAAGGCCAGTGTATTTATTCAAACTTATGAATTTAAACAACAGGTGAAGTCAGCACAAGGCATATAATTCACTTTAATCAGCAAAAGATTGCTGAAAAGAGAACACCAGATACTCCAGAAGGAGAAAATCACTACAGTCAACCTCTGTCAAATATAGTAGAGCCAATGTTTCCACACCATAAGTAAAAGAGAAAAGTAACAATATACAGGTGAAACTCAAAAAATTAGAATATCGTGCAAATGTTCATTCATTTCACTTAAAAGGTGAAACAAATATATGAGATAGACTCACTACATGCAAAGTGAGAGATGTCATGCCTTAATTCATTAGAATTGTGATGCTCATGGCGTACAGCGTACATGAGATTATGTGATGATTATGGGGTACATGAGAATGTGGGGTTGGGGTTTTCATAAGCTGTAAACCATAAGCATCAATATTGTAACAAAGTAAGGTTTGAACTATCTCAATTTGCATGTAATGAGTCTATCTCATATATTTGTTTCACCTTTTAAGTTGCATTACTGAACTGAATGAACGCGCACCAGCAGGCCTCTCTGCTGGACACATACTTTGCAGGCACCGCCCCCAAGAGATGGGAGTGTGCCGTTTTCACCTCGGGCAGGCAGGGAGGAGCCAACACCCCTTTTAAAGGGGTGCCTCATCCCCGCCCAGCCATTTGGCTTGCCTGCTCCGGAGAAGCTTCTCCCTCCCTCCCTTCCCTGTGAACAGTGTGTACTTGGTCGCTCCGGGGACGGGTGGGAATTTTTGCCTCGATGACCATTTGGCCTGGGTGTCATGGGTGTTTTCACCCACCATGCACGGTTCACCACGTTGAGCCCTTCTTGGGGGGAATTTTTCAGTTATGGTCACTTTTGGCGGTTAGTGTGGGTGTATCTTCCCAAAATTATTCATTCCCATCGGGTATGAGATGGGGTTTCTGCAGGAGCTGGAATGGTATCATCTAGGGGTGTGCCACAAAGCCCCTCTAGCAACCTTCCACCGGTGATGGCTTATCAGTAAGCCTATTCTGTCTCCACCACCCTGTGTGGTGTATTGTTGGACTCCGGTGTGTCTGGCGCATAATTTTTTCTCCCAATGCTATTGGTTACCCTCTTTTCTCCAATCACACCTGCACTATTGGCCCCAGTGCTCTGTTTGGCTTTGATTAATAAAGTGGCCCGTTATTTAATCCAACCTCAGCGTAATCTCTTAAATGGATGGGGTGCATCTGCAATGAACATTTGCACGATATTCTAATTTTCTGAGTTTCACCTGTATAGAGTGAAATCATGAAATGCAGCTGCTGCTTCTGAACTGAAAGAACTGAAATACCACAAAATGCCAGTAGAGGTTCTAGAACCAGTCATTACATGCTTCACATGATCCAACCAATGTGTACAACCTGAGCGCCTGTTCTACCCCACAAGGATGGCACAGACAGATGGACCAGTGACCAGGGGAGAGGTTGAACAGATACCAACAACAGAAGGTATAAAATTGATACAGACTGCCAAGAAGCAGATAGAAGCATTGCAGAACAATCAAACTTTGACACTGATTAAGCCACCACCAAGCAAACCTAACAAGGAAGTTGAAATTAAAGAGGTAGGAAATGCAACATACTAATTAGGCATTCTGATTCAGAAAGAGGTTGATGGCTCACAAAAACAAAATATAATTGAACTTTTAGACACACTATATCTTCAAGATGCACATGAACTTGCAACACCTCTGTAGATAAGACTTTTGAAGGTAAAAAGAAAGGTAGACCAAATAAGAGTACAAAAAGGAAAGCAAGCCTCTTACAGACAGCATTAATTACATAACAACTCTAGGAAAGCTTTTGTATCTGACAACCAAACCAAGGCCAGATATAGCTACTGCATTAGAAAAACTAATCAAAAATTCAGTTTGGCAATACAGGCTGGCTAGACAACAGTTAAAAGAGCATCTAAATACTTGATAGAAACAATGGACTTTAAAGCTAAGAATGGCAAGGCAGCAATAACCCAGAGCTTGTAAGGTACAAGCAAACCGGACAAGTGATAGCACAGAATATAGGTCCACTAGTGGTTTATTGTTCATCTATAATAGCATGCTTATTTCATGATCTAATCATAAACAAGATTTTGTAGCTTTGTCTTCCACCCAGTATGAATCAACAGAAGCACAGAGAATACAAGCGCGGCGCCAAAATGGCTGCCGCGCCCTTTGCGGGGGCCCCCCCACCGGACGAAGGATCCGGGTAGTTAGGGGCGTGGCCAGCTCCCTTAGGAATTATGATTCCTTATAATTCCCTTAGGAATTATGATTCCTTATAATTCCCTTAGGAATTATGATTGGTCGTTTTACCAATACAAATTTATAATTCGGACTAGGGCATTGAATCAATAAATGTGGCCCTATGCTGTTATCCACTTTCAATGTTGTCTGTGTCCGTTATTGGGGGGGTGCGCCTGCAATGCAAGCGCGGCGCCAAAATGGCCGCCGCGCCCTTTGCGGGCCCCCCCCCACAGGACAGAGAATCCGGGTAGTTAGGGGCGTGGCCAGCTCCCTTATAAAAGGGGTGGCCACGAGGCAGCCGAGCTGCCATTTTACCTCAGCGACGGAGCGGAGAAGTTTTTTCCCCTCCACCCCCTCCCTAGTTAACAGTGTGATATTATGGTCGCTTCGGGGCCGGGTGGGAATTTTTGGTTGGGACCCATATTGGCTCCGGGTCCTGGCTTTTTTGCCCATCCCACACTGTTGCTATGGTTTGATATAGGGGTCTTTCTGTGTTCCTACTGTTGACTTTGGTCACATTGGCGGGTAGCACTGGTAAGGTAAACAGTATGACCCACAAGTATCCGGCAGGTTCGCAATTGACTGGACAACACTAGACAGGAATAAATTAGTTAAACGTTGTCCGGTCAACGACGAACCAGGCGATGGGGTGATGACGATTGCTAACCAGCATGCATCACCCCTGTGATTTCACGGATACGCGTCAGAGGGTGGGGTCATAAGTTAGTTATTGACTACGGTCAACAATTTGTTTGTTGTCAACAAACAAATTGATACAAATTGATACATTGTAACCAATTGCCGTTGGCAATTTTGGGGTGGTACCTTACCAGTGTTACTTCGGCCTGCTTGCCTTAGGAATTATGATTGGTCGTTTTACCAATACAAATTTATAATTCGGACTAGGGCATTGAATCAATAAATGTGGCCCTATGCTGTTATCCACTTTCAATGTTGTCTGTGTCCGTTATTGGGGGGGTGCGCCTGCAATGAATCAACAGAAGCACAGAGAATACAAGCGCGGCGCCAAAATGGCTGCCACGCCCTTTGCGGGGGCCCCCCCACCGGACGAAGGATCCGGGTAGTTAGGGGCGCGGCCAGCTCCCTTATAAAAGGGGTGGCCACGAGGCAGCCGCGCTGCCATTTTAGCGAAGCGACGGAGCGGAGAAGTTTTTCCCTCTTACCTCTGTCGCTTTTGCCTTGATCGGGAAGCCTTTTGGCTGCTGACTTTCTTCTTTCGGCTTCCCATAGCTTGACTGAGATGCCTTCGAAAAAGAAGGCGGCTGCGAGCGCGGCTCGGGCGGTTCAGAGGCGCAATCCGGGTCGGAGGACCGCGGCTGCGCCTCCCCAGCAGCCGCCTTTGCCTGCACCCACCGGGACCGGTGGGATGGGGTCTATTCCCCCTTGGCCGGAGGCTGGGGGCCCAAGCATGGGTCCGGTAAGGGCTGCGGCCCGCGGCCCGCAAGCGGTGGACACCGCTCCTGGTGTTTCCCATTCCGCTGGGCCCTCCTCAATAGGGGCGCAGCTCACTCCGGGGCCTTCCAGCCTTGGGGGGTGTTGTGGTCCCTTTCCCTGGCAGGTTCCTCCATCGGCCCTACCGGGCCTGGGTGTGGGGTCATGGCCCTATTTGGGCCCCGGGGTACAGGGTCCTGTACCCACGCCTGCAGCAGGCGGGCCAGCTGGCCCTTGGCCCCATGTCAGCGTGGAGGCCTTACTGGCCCGCGTTGCGGCCCTTGAGGCATCCCTGGCTCGGGCCAGCCAGCTGGGGCTCCCTTTGGGGTTCATTTTGACGCATCATCTGCTGGGCAGCCGCAGGCGACGGAACGGGTCGAGCTGCTTGAGGCGCGTGGCGCGACCTCGGCCACTGCCTCGCAGCTCCCCAACCAACAGGCCGGTGCTCCACAGGCCCCAGCAATGAGCTCTACGGCGGTCGTGAGCTCCGACGCCCCCAGTGGGCCGGAACCCCCGGTGGGGGCGGCCCGCGGAGGTGCAGCATGTGAGTATGCGGTCCAAACTAGTGCACCTACACACGTGGCCACGTTGGGGGGGCTTTCCAATGGCCTTGGCCTCACGTGGGTGGTGCCGCGGTACAGCCCCACCCGGCGACGACAACTACCACCCAGGGCCCCATGGTGGGGGGTGTTTCCTACCCTGTGGGGAATGTTTTGGGGGTGGCTGGGCTGGTCCAAGCACCTTTTCAGATGCCCGCAGTTTTTGCGGTGCCTGTCTCGGCCTTGACGACAGCGGGGTATTCCTTACCACTGGGTGACCACTTGGCACAGGCCACCAAGGAGAAAATCTGGCGGGGGGAGTACGTGGATATCTTCTCACTCCTAAACAGAGAGCCCAGCAAGGAAGAGAGGGAGGGGCAGGATGAGAAGGATAAGGAGCAGGCACGTCGTCGCAAGCCACCACGTACCTGGGCCAACTGGTTGCCGGCCTACCTCATATACATGGCGGTGTACCTGAGGGCTCGGCCGGATTTGGCGATTCCGATGGTCCAGTATTTGGACAACATCTACAGGGCGATGGTTGACTTTCCGGGCCCGTCGTGGTTGGCTTATGACGAGGAATTCCGTATGCAGATTCCCCTGCATCCCGAGATGAGGTGGGATGAGCCATGCCAGAGGCTTTGGCTTCTGTACATGACGCCCGCGCGCCCCGCGCCCGGGGAAAGATACCATTGTGGACATGCGGTCCAGCGAGCGGCCCCAGCACAGGTTCCCCGCCAGGTGGCGGGGCAGGGGGTTCCAGCCCGCCTGCTGTGCTGGACTTTCTCGTCCAATGGTTCCTGCAATAGGAAGAATTGCAAATACAGACATGAGTGTCCCACCTGTGCTGGCCCCCATGCGGCCTTTGCCTGTCCCAGGCCTGGAGGGACGCGGGGCAGAGGGAGGGGCGGACAGGGGGCTGGCAAGACTGCCGCAGATGGAGCTGGTTCACCGAAAGTCCCCCTCCCCAATTAATGTGGACATGTTGGAGCGTTGGCTCACATTGTACCCGAAGGGGGAGGATGCGGATTATCTCCTTCAGGGCTTTAGGCAGGGGTTCCGTATCCCTTTCATGGGTGATAGGTCCCCTCAGGATGCCCCCAATCTTTTGTCCCTTAGGGGGAGGGAGGAGGTGGCTGCTGCCAGCATTAATAAGGAGGTCGTTGCGGGCAGGGTCGCTGGCCCTTTCCCTGCACCCCCGTTTCCCACTCTCAAGGTATCACCCTTGGGCTTAGTCCCCAAAAAGTCTCCGGGCGAGTTTCGCCTTATTCATCACTTGTCCTACCCAGCCGGCCGGTCGGTCAATGATGCTATCCGTGATGACCTTTGCTCAGTCAGGTATACATCTTTTGACCACGCGCTGCGCATGGTGCGCTCATGTGGCCCGGGTGCGCTGCTGGCTAAGTGCGACATTAAGTCGGCTTTTCGCCTCTTGCCGGTGCACCCGGGCGACTTTGAATTGCTGGGTTTCAAGTTTCGGGGTGAATATTACTTTGATAAGGCCATGCCTTTTGGCTGTTCCATATCATGCTCGGCTTTCGAGCGTTTCAGTACCTTCCTAGAGTGGGCTTTCGTCCACAGGTCAGGGTCCCGGTCTGTAGCCCATTACCTGGATGACTTTTTATTCGGGGGTGAACGGGGCTGGGACACGTGTACACGTCTCCTCAACACATTTCAGACGCTAATGGAGGAACTTGGTGTCCCTTTAGCGCCCGAAAAGACCGAGGGCCCATCTACCCAGCTAGTCTTCCTGGGGGTGGAGATTGACACGGTAGCGCAGGCGTCTAGGTTACCGCGGGATAAGGTGTCAAGGATAGTGGCCCTTATCTCGGACTTGCTGGCCAAGCGCAAGGCATCACTGAGGGAACTGCAGGTGCTACATGGTCACCTCAATTTCGCTTGCAGGGTGGTCGCACCGGGCAGGGCATTTGCTTGCCGCTTGTGCGACGCCATGGCAGGATTATCCAGGCCTCACCACAGGGTTAGGCTTACCCGGGGTATCAGGGCAGACATGCTTGTCTGGTTGCAGTTCCTGAGGGAGTTCAATGGGGTCTCATTTTGGAGGTCTGACCTCTTGGCTTCCCCCCATTTTCAGATTCAGTCTGATGCCTCGGGATCCCTGGGTTATGGGATGTACTTCAATGGGAAGTGGGCCTATGGTAGGTGGCCATAGCAGGCATGGGTCGCCTGCGTGATCTCACATTTCTGGAATTTTTCCCTATCCTGGGTGCTTTGATGCTATGGGGCGAGGAGTGGGCCAACTCGGTCGTGCATTTCTGGTGTGACAATGCGGCTGTGGTTCACATTGTCAATGCACAGACTTCTAAATCGCCCAGGGTTATGGACCTAGTGCGCCAGTTTGTGTTGTGCAGCCTGCGCCTCAACGTCCTGTTCAGGGCCAGGCATGTCCCAGGGGTTAATAATGATATTGCTGACAAGCTTTGTCCCGCCTGCAGATCTCCCGGTTCCGTGCCTTGACCCCGGATGCGGAGGAATTTCCCTCGCCACTCCCGGAAGAGATATGGACCATTGGCAAGGAGAGGAGAACCGGGCGATTGGCCTGTCCCTAGCGCCACGCACGCGTAAGGCGTATCACCACACATTTAATTCTTTCAGGGCATTCTGTACTCAATTTCAATTGCCAGAAACCTGGCCGATCCCGGTAACCCATGTTCTGCGGTTCATGGTTTACCTGCATGCTCAGGGCCTTGCACCTCGCACCATAGCATCTAAGCTGTCAGCGTTGGCTTTTATGGCCAAAGTGGGAGGTCATGTGGACAGCACCACTGACTTCTGTGTGAGACATGTTTTGGAGGGGTGGGTGCGCGAGCGCGGGCGTTGCCCGGACGACCGCCACCCGATTTCCCCAGGGGTTCTTACCCAGTTGGCCCGGGGCTGGCCGGGCCTCTGTTTTGATGCATATGAGGCAGCTCTATTTCATGCAGCCACAACGGTGGCATTTTTTGGAGTGCTCCGCATCAGCGAGCTTGTGATGCTGTCTAAGGCGGATGCAAGTCGTAGGGCACTGGAACTCGAGGATGTCGACGTTGCCAAAGACTGGGCTCAGTTGAGGATACGCTCCTCTAAGACGGATCAGCATGGCGTAGGCAGTGGTGTAAGGCTGCTACGGTGTTCTTTGGCAGACATCTGTCCGGTTGGTGCCCTACAGGAGTTTCTTGCACTGCGTGGCACGCACCATGGCCCGTTTTTCTGTCACCAAGATGGGTCTCCCCTTACTAAATTTCAATTTTGGAAGGTGACAGGCAAGGCGCTGGCCAGTGTTGGCCTCCCGGGTGCGCGTTATGGCACCCATTCATTCCGAATAGGGGCCGCCTCAACTGCAGCTGCTTTTGGGTACTCCGGGGCTGACATACGCAGCATGGGAAGGTGGGGTTCGCAATGTTTTCAGTTTTATGTGCGCCCACTTCCGCCGTGAGTACCAATTCAGTCGCCTTACCTTCTTTTCCTCGTTTTTCCTTACAGACCCTGGGTGTCGTATTACACCGGTGACAGTATGGCTGGTGGGCCATAGCTACGTGCACAGGGTAGCGCGTTACGCTGCGGCGACAGAGTGGGGACCCCAACTGGGACTGGGTGCATACGGTAAGCCCGGGATGTTATGGCGGGAGCTGCTGCCTTTCCTTTTTTTCAGGCCAGGATGCTGACCCGCCTGACATTCTCATCATACACCTAGGGGGCAATGATTTGGGCCAGGTCACCGGCTTATCGCTGAAGCATGCGATTTGCGAGGACCTCGCCTACCTGCATTACGTCTGGCCCGCCACAACCCTTGTTTGGTCGGACATGGTCCCGCGCCATGCCTACAGAGGTGGTTTTGACCTCCTGGCCCTCGACCGCGCTAGACGCATGGTGAATAGGGCAGTGGCGCGTTTCCTTGTCAGCAGGGCTTGGGGTAGGGTCAGTCGTCACCCCGCTATTAGTCTACAAAATTATGACTTGTATGCAGGGGATGGGGTCCATCTGTCGCGAGGAGGTATGGACCTCCTGTTGGGTGATTGGCGAGCAGGCCTGTTGACCGAGCTGACGGTCGGGGGGGGGGGGGCGTCAGGCCTTCTTTGAAGCCCCTCCGTGTGGCGGGTAGCACTGGTAAGGTAAACATTCATGACCCACAGGTATCCGGCAGGTTCGCAATTGACTGGACAACACTAGACAGGCATAAGTTGGTTAAACGTTGTCCGGTCAACGACAAACTAGGCGACGGGGTGATGGCGATAGCTAGACAGCATGCATCACCCCGTGATTTCACGGATACGCATCAGAGGGTGGGGTCATTAGTTAGATATTGACTACGGTCAACAATTTGTTTGTTGTCAACAAACAAATTGATACAAATAGATACATTGTAACCAATTGCCGTTGGCAATTTTGGGGTGGTACCTTACCAGTGTTACTTCAGCCTGCTTGCCTTAAGAATTATGATTGGTCGTTTTACCAATAGAAATTTATAATTCGGACTAGGGCATGAATCAATAAATGTGGCCCAATGCCGTTATCCACTTTCAATGGTGTCTGAGTCCTTTATTGGGGGGTGCGCCTGCAATACAAGCGTGGCGCCAAAATGGCCACCGCGCCCTTTGCGGGGCCCCCCCACCGGACGAAGGATCCGGGTAGTTAGGGGCGTGGCCAGCTCCCTTATAAAAGGGGTGGCCACGAGGCAGCCGCGCTGCCATTTTAGCGAAGCGACAGAGCGGAGAAGTTTTTCCCCTCCACCCCCTCCCTAGTTAACAGTGTGATATTTTGGTCGCTTCGGGGCCGGGTGGGAATTTTTGGCTGGGACCCACATTGGCTCTCGGGTCCTGGCTTTTTTGCCTATCCCACACTGTTGCTATGGTTTGATATAGGGGTTTCTGTTGCTGCTGTTGACTTTGGTCACATGGGCGGGTAGCACTGGTAAGGTAAACATTCATGACCCACAGGTATCCGGCAGGTTCGCAATTGACTGGACAACACTAGACAGGCATAAGTTGGTTAAACGTTGTCCGGTCAACGACGAACTAGGCGACGGGGTGATGGCGATAGCTAGACAGCATGCATCACCCCGTGATTTCATGGATACGCGTCAGAGGGTGGGGTCATTAGTTAGATATTGACTACGGTCAACAATTTGTTTGTTGTCAACAAACAAATTGATACAAATAGATACATTGTAACCAATTGCCATTGGCAATTTTGGGGTGGTACCTTACCAGTGTTACTTCGGCCTGCTTGCCTTAAGAATTATGATTGGTCGTTTTACCAATAGAAATTTATAATTCGGACTAGGGCATGAATCAATAAATGTGGCCCAATGCCGTTATCCACTTTCAATGGTGTCTGAGTCCTTTATTGGGGGGTGTGCCTGCAAAGCTGGTATGCCTGGAGAAACTGCTGGAGGATTTCTGAACAAAGCCAAAGAAGCCATTCCAGATAATGGAAGACAACTAGAGTTGTATTAATGTCACAGAATGAGAAAATAAGCATATTCATCCAGAGGTGTGCTGAACACCTTGGGAGGGTGGTGGACAGGAAGTGATGGGGTGCCCGTGGGGGGAGAAATCCCATACATTCCCATTACCTCTGCCTGCCTCTGGGGGCACCAGTTACTGGGGCGCACTGGGATGAGTCCTTGTATCCCTGTGGGCCAGCACACCACATAAGTGTGATCCAGATGATTTGTTGTCCGACTACGGAGATGGCAGCTGAAATTCCGATTAAGCCTCTGTTGAGAGATCCCTTCCAAGAACAATAATGCAAAGTGGGACTTGTTGGAGAGAAAGGTTAATGCTTGCAAATTGAGAAGGGCATTGTGGTATGGCAATTTAACATGCATAGAGTTAACACATATAATTTGGGAAGAGGGAGATTGTATTACCAGGCTAACTTACTTGTATTTTTTTACAACACATCAGAAAAAGGCTCTACCCTCCCTACTGAAATTTGATTGCCTAACCCTAATCCCACAGACTGGTCAAGTTATCCTACTATGGTAATAGAGTAGACCATACTGCCAATGACTCAATGGTGAGTGTCAGGCAGCGGTTGACTAACCTGACAATGCTGAGGGCTAGCACCCTTAACAAAGTCCACAGGGAAGAGTGATGGTCCCCAAGTGGATTAAAACCCACTTGAATCCATCTGGATGGAAGGCAGCAGCTTAATCAATACCGGCCTGGGGCTGAGGAGGACTTTGTGTGCTAAAAGGGCTAAGGACCAGAAAGTGACTTGTGGAGCTGGATCAGTGGTACAGGTGTCACGGTGTAATGCGTAATGCAAATGAAAAGCCATGACATTATATTCTCAGGACAGTCATAATGGCTGATTGCCATAAGGATCACCAATACATGTATTTGGAATTGGATACAGCACAGGAAAAAGAAGAACCCTAATCCCTTATGACTTGTTTGTTAGAAGTAGAGTGGTCATAATTTTCTCCCACAAAATCGGGAGAGAAGTATACTTGACAAAAATGGGCAGGTTATCTACAAAATAGCCTTTTTTAAACATACATAATATAATGACAGCTATTAAACACTTTCACATTAAATATATCAATACACAAATGAATTTATTTAAAACAGTTAATTCATCCTGTAAAAAAATCTATTGTACTTCTGAGAAGTCGCGTCGTGGTCAACTCTTAACGTCCTCAGTTCCAGGAAGCACACTGGTCATACTTATTGGGCGGTGGTGTGAGGTGAGGATGAAAAGACTTGTCTCCAGGTATACTCCCAATGTGGCAGGAAATCAGTCATTTGATGGTGAGAGTTCAAATTTATTTTAATGGTGTGTTATAATACACAACCAGTAAGTTTTTAAAATCCAGGACTTTAACATGATTTTTATTGAACTGGCTGGGACAATTTCCCTGACCTTGAATCTGGGACAATCCTGGTTTTCTGGGACATATGGCAACCCTAGTTAGAAGCAGTTAGCTCTTGAGGTTGATGCAGCGATTTTGAACTCTCTCCATATTTTTCTAGAGGGATGGGGTGACCCTTTTCTTTTTTCCTTGCAACCAATCTAATTCTTCCTCTCTTCTAACAAATGTGAAACCAACCTATTAAAACTTCTGAGTAAATATATTTTTTCTCTTTTACTTCCAACTTTGATCTGAGTACAGTAATACCTCATACAATGTCCACAAGTTTGGACTTTATACGGATTTAGACTTTGTATGAGGCATGCAAAATCCTAGCTGCGATGCCTAATACAACATCCAAATCCTTGCTGCGATGCCTCGTACAACGTCGTTTCCATAGAGATACATTGTACTGTAACAGCACAGACTTCAGGGCAAAGTCAAGGAAACAGACATGAAACTAACAGAACTTTAAGAAAACATTGTCTAAAGGCTAAATACATTACAAAAACATGTCAAACAACCCTGATTGTCCAAGAACCTGAAGAATGCTGCAAAAATCCCAGGAATGCTTCTAAAAATTCTGATGAAAAATTTAAAAAAATCCAAAATCATGCTCAAAACCACTCCTAAACACTCTTTGCCTTGTGCAAAACTCACAAGAGCAATGCACACATGTGTCCTGTCTTTTATACTGCCCAGGCACAATGCAACCTGGGAAAAACTGAATGCCTCATACAAAGTCGAGCGACTTTGTATGAGGCACCTTTTTTCAAGAAATTAAGCGATGTTGTATGAATTCAATGTTGTATGAAGTGGACTTTGTATGAGGTATTACTGTAATTATTTTTTGCTGGGAAGCATGCTGAGCATGAAGAGAACCTTGTGGAGGCGGGAACTTGCAAATAATAATTCAAACCTTAGTAACTGCCCTACTTTCATTATGCAACTGCATATCCCAGCACATTGATCCATTATACTTTTTTATTGTACTGCAATTATAAAGGTGTATCCTGCTTTGTCTTTAAAAAAGTATAACCTTAAACATGTCCCAGAGATCAAGCAGGCCAAGGTCACTGGAATAAGGCTTCATCTAGGATGCAATGCCAGTAAAAGAACAAAAAAAATAAAGAGGCAGATAATCAAAATTTCAACGTCAAAAGAAAAGTCCTCAGGACAAATCATTTACAGGGGAGAATGGTTCGATCCACTTGTTCTAATTTCCACATCAGCAACAAGCTTTGGATTCTGTTACACAAAATTCCAAGCTACTTACAAAAACAGTATTACCCGGTTCCATGATTCTTCCAACTACATGTTACTTCCTTTAGAAAGACGTGCAGCCGCAGGAACAATAATTTTAATCAAAATATGAGAGAATGGATTCCTTTGCATCATACATAGCATAGCACACAATTGGGAATAAAATATAATAATCAAAGCTATGTTAAAACTGTGAGACATTTCCAATACATTATTTAGACATTGTTCCTCTTATTCTCCCTTCCCATTATTATTTTACCCTGCTTTATTATTATAAATCTAATTAGCTTTCATTTTACATTAACTTGTCATTCTTGGAATCCAACAAGTGAAAAGTCAAATCATTGTACATGCTGAATTAAATTTGTAAATCATTTATATGAACATTTCTAATTGGTGTACAAGGGTGTTGCCACTCAGAAACAGATATTCTAGGGAGAAGTTAGATTTTCCATTTAAAAGATAGCTAGATAAGTATTTTTGAAACAGGAACCAGCAATAATTCTGAAGCCAAGCAATCACAAGTACCTTCACTCTGGAGGCAACTTCTAAGGCAGTGTTTCCCAGAAGCCGAAGTCAGTACATTGGCTGATTAGTGCTTCTGGAAATTGAAGCCCCAAATCCAAAGGTTGGGAAACACTGTTCTTAGGGGAAGAGCTGGTTCTTATATTGCACATCCTCCCAGGACCACCAGGTAGAGCTTGTGATGGTTCAGAATGTTCCTTAGGGCTCTCAGGTGTGACTAGCAGCTGAAGCAGAGTGAGGGTTTAATGCTGAAACTACCAGAGTTTCCTTCCAGGCTGGGTATCTAATCTTCTGAGCATCAAAGCTGCTTCTGGAGAACTCTTCTTGCAAATACCAGAGCTGCCTCACATCCTGATATTATGAGAACAAGAAGTCAGTTATGTAACCATTGGTTTAACAACATTACTGTTCATAATTAATGTAACTTTTCCCAGACTATCATTATCAAACTAAAATATATTCTCCAGAAACTTTAGGACTAATTGTAAAGTTTAGCACAGAAACATCTGTTACATAAAAGCAATCTTACAATAAAGAAGTTGAAAATATGAATTTGTAAAAATCTGGTAAACTAAAAAACCAGAATAAATTAAAAATAATTTAACTTTTGTTGTTCAGTCGCACAGTCAATTCCGACCCATTGCGACCCTATGGACCATTGCCCACCAGGCACCTATCTCTTCCACCATCCTCCTCAGCCTGCCCAGCTTTGTGCCTATTGCATCTACAATACCATCTAGCCATCTCATTTTTGGCTGCCCCCTTCTCCTTTTGCCCTCCACCTTTCCCAGCATCAAGGCTTTCTCAAGTGAATCCCCTCTTCTCATTTGATGTCCAAAGTACTTTAGCTTCATCTTTACTATTTGACCTTCTAATGAGCAGTCAGGGTTGATTTCTTCTAAAATTGACCTATTTGTTCTCCTCACTGTCCAGGGAACTCTCAAAACTCTCAAAACTCTCCTCCAACACCACATTTCAAAGGCATCTATTCTTTTGCGCTCAGCTTTCCTAATGGTCCAGCTCTCATAACCATACATTACCACTGGGAATACTCTTGCTTTGACTATGTGAATTTTTGTTTGCAAGGTGATGTCTCTACTTTTTACTATGTTCCCCAGGTTTCTCATAGCTTGTCTACCAAGCATCAATCACTTTTTTTATTTCATGGCTGCAGTCACCATCTGCAGTGATCTTAGATCCAAAGAAAGTAAAATCTGTCACTGCTTCTACTTCTTCCCCATCTATTTTCCAGGAACTGAAAGGGCCTGTTGCCATTATCTTGGTTTTCTTGATATGAAGTCTCAAGCCAGCTTTTGCACTCTCTTCTTTCAACCTAAGCAGCAGCTTCTTTAGGTCTTCCTCACTTTCTGCCATTAGGGTAGTGACATCTGCGTATCTCAAGTTGTTGATGTTTCTCCCAACAATTTTGATCCCAACTAGTCATTTGTCCAACCCTGTATTGCACATTATGTGCTCTGTGTATAAGTTGAATAAGCAGGGTGACAAAATACAGCCTTGTCTTATTCCTTTTCCTATTCCAAACCACTCTGTCATTCCATATTCTGTCCTAACTGTTGCTTCTTGTACAGATTTCTCATGAGGCATATAACATGTTCTGTTATTCCCATATCTTTAATTACTTGCCACATTTTGTTGTTGTCCACAGAGCCAAAGGTCTTGGTGCAGTCAATGAAACAGAAGTAGACTTGTTTCTGATATTCCTTTGTTTTCTCCATTATCCAACGTATATTGGCAATTTGATCTGTAGTTCCCCTGCCTCTTCAGAACCCAGCCTGCACTTCTGGTAATTCTCTCTCCACCTGCTGCTGCAATCTATCCTGTATTATCTTGAGCATAACCTTGCTAGTGTGTGGGATGAGCACAATTGTTCGATAATTTGAACATCCTTTGGCATTACCCTTTTTTGGGATTGGACTGTATACTGATCTTTTCCAATCCTGTGCCCACTGTTGTGTTTTCCAAATCTGCTGGCATATAGAATGCAATAATTTGATTCCATCATCTTTTAGGGCTTTCAAAAATTCAGCTGGGATAACATCGTCTCCACTGACTTTGTGGTTTGCAGTGCTTTTTAGGGCCTTTCTGACTTCACTCTCTAGGATGTCTGGCTCAAGTTCAATGTTTTCATCTTTGAGATTATCCGGGGTGTTGAGGTCCTTTTTGTATAGTTCCTCTGTGTACTCTTGCTATCTTTTCTTAATCTTTTCTGCATCAGCTAACTCCTTGCTGTTTATGTCCCTTATCATGGTAATTTTTGCTTTAAGTGTTCCCTTGATTTTCCCATTTTTTTTGAAGTCCTACCCCTTACGTTGTTTTCCTCTATTTCTTTGCACTGTTCATTTAGATATGTTTCCTTATCTTTCCTTGATTTTCTTTTAAATTCTTTATTCAATTGATTGATTTCCCCCTTTCTCCTTTGCCTTTTGCATTCCTTCTTTCCTTTGCTATTTTAAGAGCCGCATCAGACAACCGCTTTGCTTTCTTATGCTTCTTTTCTTTTGGTATGGGTTTCCTTGCTGCCTCCTGAATGATGTCCCACACCTATGTCCATAATTCTTCTGGCACTCTGTCTATCAAGTCTAAGCCATTAAATCTGTTCCACACCTCCACTGTGTATTCCTTAGGGATGTTGTCTAGCTCATACCTGTCTGGCGTAATTGTTTTCCCTATTTTCTTTAGTCTAAGCCTGAATTTTGCGATTAGTAGGTTGTGATCTGAGCCACAGTCTGCTCCAGGTCTCATTTTTGCTGATTGTATGGAGGTTCTCCATCTTTGGCTGCAGAGTATGTAATCAATCTGGTTTCCATGTTGGCCATCTGGTGATATCCACGTGTAAAGTATTTTATTGTCATACATATTATCACAATTTAACACAAAGTAACAGACCAAAATTAAGTTGATTAATGCTGGATATATGAAACAAGAAGTTATATATGTAGTTAAAAGTTAAAAAGTATCTTGCTAGCCATCAACCTTGGCATGAAAAGGAAAACCTTGGTATGAAAAGGAAAGTTCGCTATATCAAGTCAACTACGGCAATTCAATTACAAATCAAATGCATGCAGCTATGAGTCTTTGGTGAGAACATACATCATGGTAACTCCTTCCCTCCTCCTTGCTCCAGCCACTGGTTAGGCCTGGAGACCTGTGTTGGTGTCCTCTGTCACCCGCCCACCAGCAGCGACTCCACCTGGGTGTCTGCGATAGCGACTGGGCAGTTGAGGCCTTGGTCGCTGCCTTTTTTCATCTCTGGCACCAGGTTTTTGGATGGGGTGGGGGGAGGGGCAAGATTCTTCACTCACCTCCCCCTGGGCCTCAGGGATGGTGACTGGGCAGTTGAGGCCTTGGTCTCTGCCTTTTCCCCTCTTTTAATGGAGATATAGCAGATATCTATATCTTTAAAGCGGTATGTATTGCCTCCCCCTGCCACACGCACCCCCCTGACAGGAACACAGGGTGTACCTTCCATGCCCCAGCCCATGAAGAGGGGGGTCCAGAATCCGCAGGTGGGGCATAAGCCCCACCAGCAAGGATCGCCTTTTTGCCATTGGCGCACATGCGCATGCTACTGTGCATGCATCAACACCAGGCTTTTGAAGCTGATGAGGGTGTGTGTGTGTATGCTAGCATGTGTGCATCACTTCTGGGGCTCCAAAAGAGGATGACACACCCAAGCATGGTGTCACCCCTTGCGCACACACGCGAGGCCACTCACCCAATGGTGAGAGCATGCATCACCACCAGACTCCTAACGCTGACAAGGACTCCAGGACTCCACCCAAGGACAATGCACCCAACCCCGCCATCACCTCTTGCTCGCACACGTGAAGAGCCTCCCCCGACAGTGCCAAACCACACGAAATACCATCAACCACACCCCCTATCCCTGGCCCGCTGTGGCTCCCTCACGGGTCAAGACCAGGCACCTCTGCTAGTGTAAATATAAGGACATATTTTTGCAAGATTACAGGGATATCACACTCCCTTGGGCAAGATAAACATAAAAAGTGAAGTCGATCTCTGATTCCATAAAGAGAAACAACTTATCGCTTCTTAAGAAGTGTGGAGAGAAAAAAACTTGCATAAGTCTGCTGTAAAAGTTAAGATACAATGAGATGATATCAGTGTCATCATGATTCGACAGGTGAATTTATTGACCATCTCATTTCCATATTTCAAGGGGAAGGTATAAAACTTCAATTTTTATATTTAGCTACAGATTGAGTGTGTGCGGATGATATATACAGTATAATGTAAAGCTATTTCTTGGAGAAAACTTTTTATTTATTATTAGAATGCACATATATTTGCAAACCCATGTCCTCTTCAGATTGAAAATTCTACATGATTTTTTGAGATCAGTTCTGAGCATCCTTTACTAAACAAATCATGGGCACTTGATGCCATTAGTGCCTACTATATTTTTACAGTTTACTCTATTGTCTATGTTATAGCATCGCATCACATTCACTGTGTCATATACATGCGCAACAGTTGTGTTATCAACAACATGCTACTGCTGGAGCAGTCACCCAAGCCAAAAAAAGGTAGGGAGGTAGGGAGGTGAGAGGGCCCTTTGGAGGAAAGGCTGAACTCCTACCCATTCTAGAGAAAGGCAATTCCTGTTATACAATCAGAAAGAAAGTCAAGCCAAGTTTCTGGGAACAGCAATATTTAAAGAGGCAAGGCTGAATAATCCTGCAATGGAAAAGTGCAGGACCTACAGCAGAGAACTCATCAGGAAAAAGATCTCCACATTTTGAGGTCCCTTGCTAGCAGCCTCTGCTCAATTACAGCTATGCCATAGGTGGAAAGCTGCCAAGGTTGGAGAGATAGGCAGGATATCTCTCAATGCCATTTCCAGGGAATCCTAAGCAGGTGAAGGCATCTGCTTGGGAATACCCTGAAGCAAATGGTGAGCCACTGTGTGAGACAGAATGCTGGACTGGATGGACTGTGGCCTGTTCCAGCAAGGCTGTTTTTATGTTCTTATGTAAGGTTTGTAGCTATCTATAGCACTAAGAGAGCCATTTGTGGTACCAAGGACTGTTGGAAACAGTGAATCCAAATAGTTCCTGACATTTTTGTATGTGTTTATCTATGTTGGTGTCTGTTCATGTTGTGACAATGGGTTCTGTCTTTGACTCATCTGAACTGGGCTTCATGAAAAACATCATAGTACCTAAGTCTGTTGCGAGTATGGCTCTGTTTTCTAGTTTTCACTTACAATCAACCTTTCCTGTTCTATTTCCAGTTCTATTCACTACCTTCATGTGCATGACTTGAGCTTGGCTTAGCTTCTTGGACTTTTCCTAAATACCATTTACTTGCTTTGATATTTGTAGGGGGGCTTACTAGGCTAACTTAGAACCAGGAAACATTAGACGGTCAAATATAATCCATAAACTTTATGTTGCCTGTATGGCAAGCCTGTGTACTTTTTAAAACTTGTAATTACAGTACTAGCTGATTAGACTGTCACTGAAACTGCTGCTAAAGAATATCAAATAATGGATAGAATCCTATTGGTGTTCATACAAGTTTTTTTGTAACTTTCCATAGCTAACTACTTGGCGTGCTGTGGTCCATGAGGTCACAAGGGGTCAAACTTGGCTGTGTGACTGAACAACAAATAGTTAACTGTGGCTAACTGATGAGGTGTTGGAGTGTCTTTTGGTAGTGAGGCTGGGCATGGAAAAAATATACCACCAAGACATGCACCAACACCTTATCAATTGGAATTCTGGTTGAAAAATAGAAAGGATCATATCTAAATAATTTGGATCAGAACTCTCAATTTTATAAATTATTTGTAAAGGTAGAGGTTCCATAATTAAGTCTGATATTTTAAACTGATCAACATCTACACTCACAACATGGAGAAATGTTATAATTTATTCAAGTGCTCTCGGTAGGAGATAGTGGAAGCTGAACACATATTAAAACTCAGCAGTTTATCTAGGCAAAAGAGTTCTTTGCAAAATTGCAGAATAACTCTTTCTGGACAGGTGTTAGCACTCATATAAGGTTGGCACCTAATTCCTGTGATACTTACAGGAAACCTTGTGAGTTTCCTGTAAGTATTCATAGTGATGTCATTTTAGACATGAAGTAAAATGGTCTGATTTTAAAACTAGAGGCATATGAAGCAAGTGCTTCGAAAATGTCATTCTATTTCTGTAAGATGGCAAAGTTCACACAAATCATCTTCAGCCATAATGAGACAAAGTACTACCTAAAGCCAAATTGTTACCCTTACCAAAAGTTTACCAATTTTCTTCTTAAGGCACAGATTGGAGAAATCCCTTTCCACTTCTCTATGAAAGATTACAGACTAATGAAAAAAATCAGTGCATAGCCAGAAAAATAAGCAAACTACCCACTATCTGGAACCAATTTTCTAAAATGTACAAGTGTAAGAACAGTTTTTACAGAGGGACCACTAGTGTTGTCAGTTTGCAATGGCAAATTGTAGCTAACTGACAAGGTGTCAGATTTGTGTCACTTACATATCTGAACACACTATATCACTTCATTCATTAACTATAATTAACTTTAGCAGAACAGGATTTTGGCCAAGGGACATAATAATCAATTTAATTGTGAAGAGAGTCCAAATTGCACATATTAATGCCATTTTCTCCCTTGGGATTTATAGTTAATGACTTGGAAATATCCATCTTCTACACCAGGGGTGCCCAAACTATGGCCCGTAGGCCAGATCCAGCCCCCAATGCCAATTCATCTGGCCCACACCACCCTCATCACTACCAAAAGCAAAATACTGGGAGCAATCGGGAGCAAATTCTAGGAGCCATGAGGGTGGCGTGGGCTGGATGAATTGGCATTAGGGGCCAGAACCACCCCACAAGCCATAGTTTAGAACATAAGAACAGCCTTGCTGGAACAGGCCACAGCCCATCCAGTCAAGCATTCTGTCTCACACAGTGGCTCACCATTTGCTTTTGGGCAGCCCTGTTCTACACAAAAGCTTTCATGTTTGAAGTGGTAGCTGTGTTAGTCTGTGCAAGGATATCTGAGAGTAAATAAAACAGAACAGCAAAAAAAAAAAAAAGACAAAAAATTGTTGTGGCGCCTTAAAGACTAACTCCTGTATTTAACTGTGAACTTTCGTGGACCAAGTCCACTTTATCAGAAGGCTCACAGTTAAATACAGGAGTTAGTCTTTAAGGTGCCACATTTTTTTTGTCTTTTTTCCTGTTCTGTTTTATTTACTCTCACAAAAGCTTTACTACATGTGATACCAATATTTTTATGGCCTTCTTCAGAGGGGATTGACTTTTGTAGAGACACATCTCTGATCTCTGGACCACTTATCTCAGAACTGTGTATCACATGATCCTGCTTGTATTCATGAGTTTCTATGCTACAATAGAATGCATAAGCAGAATTAACAACACCTCAGTAATATTCCTGCAGGATATTAAGCTAAAAAATATGATAACAGTACCATTCAATAGGATGTTCTCTTAGAATTATTAAAAATTACAAATGCTTGAATTGAAGCCTTTCTTTTGAAGCAAATTAAATGCTTATTTTTTAAATTCACACTGAACTAGACTGAAATAGTCAATCAATTGTCTCTGAAGCTCTAACAACAACAACCTATCTATGATGTTCAAGGTTTAAAATAATATTAAAAGAAAAGTTTCCATTATATGAGTAACTTGTCTGGTAAGATAAAAAAGGGAAAGTAATTAAACTTGCACACATCTTTCTGTCTATCACTACTTGTTCACAATGTTCTAAAACTCCTCTTCTCTCTTTCTCTCTTACACACACTAGAATGTCTGCATACTTCAGTTGAATAGATGTCAAAAAACAGTCATCTCGTAAATTTGGTAAAATTCACTCACTCTGCTCACAAAAGTGTGTAGTAAATATGTGTGTAGAAGGAATAAAACAGATCTTGAGAAGTAAAAACTTTCTCTGAGAAAAACAATCTCTGAAATCCTGTTGCTTAGCATAATGAGCAGGGTGAATTTGAAGATGAATTGTGTGATCTGCTTAGACACAAATTCACAGTTTTGAGAACTATAAAACCAAACATCTGTGATAACATCTTCTAAATAGAAAAAAACTGCCCAATAATCTTAAAGAAACCTCTGGAAGAGCATGACATTGAGAATGGATTAATGGAATTTATTTACCAAAAAAGCAAACATGCCATATAATTATAAAGTAATCTTTATTTAACTATATTCAACCTTCATATTGCAGTGATCCAGATATATTTTTTCTTCAAAAATGTTTTTTCAAAAGATCTAATTTACATTTAGAAACTTGAATTTTTCTTATTTTTAAAAAATTATTAAATTTTATCCATCCTGGAAATAAATCACAGCTAGAGTAGGCTCACCATAATCTGCTTCGCCCCGGAGCCCACGCCACTGGCTCCAGGGAGTGGAAGCAGGTGGGAGCCACTGCAGCTGCTGTCTCCACCCTCTAGGCCTTGCACGCCTGGCGAGCAGAAAAGGGTCACCGATGCCACTGCCCTCCAGCGCTCCCTGCTTTGCTCCAGAGCACACGCCACTGGCTCTGGGGAGTGGAAGCAGGTGAGAGCCGCTGCCACCACCGCTGTCTCTGCCCTCTGGGCCTTGCCTGCCTGGAGAGCAGGAAAGGGCCGCCGCCACTGCCACCCTCCAGTGCTCCCCACTTCACCCCGGAGTCCACACCACTGGCTCTGGTGAGTGGAAGCAGGTGGGAGCCAACGCCGCCACTGTCTCCACCCTCGAGGCCTCGCCCGGAGAGCAGAAAAGGGATGCTACTGCCACTGCCCTCCAGCACTCCCTGCTTCACTCCAGAGCCCACACCACCAGCTCCAGGGAGTGGAAGCAGGTGGGAGCCACCACTGCCACCACTGTCTCCACCCTCTGGCTTGCCCACCCAGAGAGCAGAAAAGGGCCACTGCCACCACTGCCCTCCAGTGCTCCCTGCTTCACTCCGGAGCCCACGCCACCGGCTCCAGGGAGTGGAAGCAGGTGGGAGCCGCTGCTGCTGTCTCCGCCCTCCAGGCCTCAGCTGCCTGGAAAGCAGAAAAGTGATGATGGCGACACTGCCCTCCAGTGCTCCCTGCTTTACCCCAGAGCCCACACCACCAGCTGTGGGAAGTGGAAGCAAGTGGGAGCTGCCATGGTGGTGGGGATCCCCCACCACTACTACCATGCCGCTGGCCAGGACTTGGGGCCATGTGGCATTAGGTCCATCATTGCCCATTTTGGGACTTTTTTGTGGGCTGGGGTGAGCTCTGTGTATGTTGTATTTTGTATTAGTGGGGCGATTAGTGTATATTATATTGTGTATCTTGATTGTGAACTGTAATTGCATTGTATTTGTATTTTTCTATTGCTGTGCTTGATATTTGTATGTGATGTCGTATATATTGTTGAGGAAGCTTCCTTTTTGTTGTAGAAAGCTTTCTTTTTTCTTATGTTGTAAAGCCGCTCTGAGTTGCACTTGTGCCAGGATATAAATAAACCTATTATTATTATTATTATTATTATTATTATTATTATTATTATTATTATTATTATTATTATTATTATTATTATTATTATTATTATTATTATTATTATTATTATTATTATTATTATTATTATTATTATTATTATTATTATTGCCATTTTCTCTATTTCCCCTCCCCCTTGAGCTAGAACAAAGGACAAGAGAAATAAAGTGAGGGTACTAATGGAATGATTCCCATATAAACAGTCACAAACAATTGTGCATGTATAGAAATACAGAAGAATTTGCTGACATATGGAACATTATTCTCAACAAGTTTCAAAGAACTTACGGCAGTTTTAACATAAGGACTTAATCAAGGGTTAATTCAGAATGTTGTAAAATTAGATTAAGAGAGGCAGCAATATAAACAAAATCAAACTTGAGAAAGAAAGCAGACTATTATTAGCTAAGTTTTTCAAAATTAGAATTGAAGGAATGTAAATAAAATTTCTTGAAACTGAAGGTGATTATGTTTCCGGGAAAGCATAACACTGGCCACACATAGCAACCCAATTAGGAATCCTTTCAGTCGAAACTAAGTTCCACAACTATGCAAAAAGACTGCAAGTTTACAGTGGTTGAAAGCAGTACCTTTTTTTAGTGCAAGACGATGAAGCAAACACAAGAGACATTACTACATTATGAACAACAGAAAAACACATACACACACCATCCAATTCCCCAGACTGGGGATATGTATCACACAGTCTCTTGTCTTGGGGGGGGGGGGGGTGTCAATTCCCCATGAGGTTTTATTTCTGAGAAATCTTGCAGGAAACCCCAGATGGGACTCCATGGCCATGTATTTTTCCTCCAGAGGAAACACTAATTTGTACAGAGGCAAATTCAGACATCAGGAATAGTGATACACATAAACCCGCTTCAAACCATTTCAATCTACCTAGACATGCTATCCGAGACTTGAATGTTGTCATTCTGGAACAGAAACATTACAAGACAAAGGATCCAGAGAGAGACAGAAGAAATAAAGTATGTCTATACACTGGACTCCCATCTAAAAGGTTTGAATATTAGTCAAGGGTTTCTGGGATATCATCAAATTTGATACACCACAACTAACAGGTTTTTATATGCTGCTATAATAATAATTTCATCTTAGAAATTATTCTAAATTGAAAGCATTTTTGCTGGAGAAACTGTGCTCAGCGAATGCCCAAATGAGACTACTTTCATGTCCCCAAGATCTTTTCCTACCGAAGTGGCCCCTATTTATTTACTTGCAATTTCTTGATTTCGATCTGCTAGTTTGGCAGGCGCTGGGACAAAGATGGGCACTCTATCCATCATGCAGTATCTGAGTCTCGAACTGCCGACTTGCCAACCTTCCAGCTAACAAGGCAAGCTTCTTAACCACTGAGCCACCACAGTCCCTTTGCTGCTATATATGTTGTATATTATATGTTGTTATATTATACCAACGTCACAGAAATTACTTAAGTGGAATTCTCATCCACAGGCTTGGGCTTCCTCTCAAATACTCAGCAGTTGTTTGGCCTGGGCCAGTCACACAATAGATGCTAGGTCTGAAGGGTAAACTCATTAGAAAATGTATAACTGTTGTCTTGCATCTATTTGCAATCCAACAGGGCAAAGCTTCACCACTAATCTAAATAACAGGTATTACCATTTGTAAAAATAAAAAAAACACATACCTATCTGTTATGCTAACCATTCTGAATCTCTGTCCCTGATGTGTATAAATTTATGCAATGAAGTTTCTCTCCTGTGTCTGCTAAAGTGGATCTGATCCACGAAAGCTAACGTTAAGTACAGCAGTTAGTCTTTAAAGTGCCACAACATTTTTGTTTTTTTGTTTTGTTTATTGTTTACTTTCTGATGTGCTTGAAACACAGACTAACACAGCTACTATTCCAAAATATTTATCTTCTCTGTCTGTTGACTGGCACGAAACAGCAAAAATAAGACTTGATCTGATTCATTATCTAAAAAGCTTTAAATTAGGGCAGCATTTAGGAAGGCCTGTGTCTTAGCTTAATAATAAACATGTGCTGTCAGGTCAATTTTGAGTTAAGGTCACCCTTTTCAGGGTTTCTGATGCAGAAAATATACAGACGTTGTTTACTATTCCTTTCTTCTTGGGGAGTCCAGGGACTGTGCTACTTGCCCAGGCACAGTGGGGAATCAAACTCCCAAACTTTGGCTCCACAGAAAGATATCTAAATCACTCAGCTATGCAGCCAGCATATGTCTTAGTTTATAGACACCAAAAAGCCTTTTACCATCTCGGAAAAAATAAGAAAATAACAACATACTTTATACACTCTTGCTTTTGAGCCATCTGTTGCCATAAAGCAAGAAGATAAGAGAGAGGTTAAAGTTATCCTCAACACTACAGGAGTATTAAAAAAACATTCTAAGTTAACTGGTAGACATATCAGCCTAGGAGTGAAGCCTTAAAAGTAAAACTAGCAAACTATGGTCGTCCCATATTCTACAGTAATAATTTAGTTTTAGAACTACAGAAATTTCCCCCCTTTTAAGACCCTCTCACATTAAAGCTTTCATTTCATAGACAGAAGTGTGTTGACATCATCAATAAACTGGAATCTCTTGCAGTAGAACATGGGTTGCCAACCTTTTTAAGTAGGGGGCCGGGTCATGCTCCCTCAGACAGTTGAGGTGGCCAGATTGGTGCCCCCCCCCTGCTGTTCATGGCTGCCATAAATGGCTCTGTGGTGAATTCTGCCAATGCCGGCAGAGATTGGAGCAAGGGTGGGAACCAGATTATATGGTGCCGCAGGCCATAGGTTGTCTACCCCTGCAGTAGAAGAACATGGCATTCTGGAATGCAAGATCCTTACATGCCAGTGTATTCTATGACTGGCACTTTAGAATGTGCTGTTTCTTTTCTAGTTGTTTCTTTTATCACTGTGTGAAAAAATGGGTCACAAGTTATTCAACATGGAGTCTCTTTGGTTTCTAAGCTATATTAGAATGTAGCTTTGCTTCTTTGCAAAGGCCTCATAATTCTTTCTGCTACACTTATCTAGCAGATGGGATTAATAGAAGCTTCTCAAAGCTTCAGACCTATGTTTTGATTTCTTCCCTAGGTCTGGAATGTCCATTTATGTCAACATCCATAGCCTGGGAAAACCAGACAATTGTTATGGGAACCAGTGGTTGTTTATACAAACCCTGGGCTTTAATTGGCTGTATGCTAATTAGAAGGGCCAAGCTCATGCCTTTCCTATAGGCACATGGGTTTGGGAGTTAGTTCCAGTTCAAGTTCGAGTAGAGTTCGAGTTAGGGATTTCTGGGGGCTACACCAAAATCCCTAGTCCTACCCAACATGATTACTTAGAAGTAGTCAGGTTTTCCTTTTGTTCCTTTTGTTTCTGCTAGTTTGGCAGGAGCTGGGACAAAGACGGGAGCTCACCAGAAATGACCCTTTCTCAACCTTTTCCCTTTCTGGCCCTTGACCTGATACATCACAGAGGTACAGGTTGAAGGAGCAGAGGTAAAGAGAAAGGGATGAAGGGACCCCCACCTGTGAGAGCAGGTGCTTTCCCATGAGGTAAATACATCCCATTCCCAAGGGAACGCTAGCTATTTTTCCATTTCCCAATTAAATTCCTAAGGGGAGGGGGACACCAGCAGGGACCCGAGACTTTCCCATGATGAAACCTTATTACCTTATGTATTACTTAGGGGTGGGGAACCACTCATTTCCCATCATTTTTCCTATAAAAATAGGAGCTTTTGAGACCTCAAACCAGTTCTCCCATGGACTCCTGAAAAGGCTGTTCCATTGACTGAACCGAGATCCTGGAAAGGAATTGGCAGGATGAGCCATGTTGGGGCTAGGACTATTGGACATTGATTTTCCTGCCTGGATGATGGTGGACAATTGGCAATGCCTTGTCTGGACTTTGCCAGATTTCCTTGGACTTTGCCATTCTTTGGACATTGAACTTTGCTAATACTTTGCCATTTCATGGACTGTTGGGTTCATTTAATATTTCCATGGACCTTGGGGGGTTCTTTTGCTCCACAGGCTTATGGACATTTAAGGGCATTTCAATGGACATTTCTGCCCTTGGAAAAATCTCTATGGACTGTTTTTCCTTTACAGGTCTAAAACTTTGCCTTATGGATTTATAACTTGGAAAAATAAAGTTCCGTTTTTGGACTTTAACATCTTGACTTCTACTTGGACATAGCACTGGAACTTTGCTCTCTGCTTCTACCACACACTGCTACTGCTACATCCACACTACTATTGAAACAACTGTGCTCCCTGTAACTTGGTGAGTTAACAACCCTGGGTCTTTGGGAGAGGCGGCAGAGGCTGTAAATTAGGGAGCTGCAGTGGACTGCAACACACACAGCACTCTGCCACAACCAATGCCTCTCAAGATCCCGCGACGGTTGTTACAGCTGGGATCTGAGAGTCTCCAATCCTAGCTACAGCAACCATCACCAAGGCTCCACTTACTGCCCTAACCAGAAATCACTCACATAACAGATGGCCCACAAGCAGTGGTGGGCATCAGCAGGTAAGCATTAGTTCACCAAAACCAGTAGCAGAAATTCTGGCTAACCCCACCCATCCAAGTTTTGAAATAAAGTAGTCCTAATTCGGGTGCAATACAGGGCTTTCCATGTCCACCATGCCATGCCCACACTGTGGTAGTAAAAAAATCTTTGGAGCCCACCACTGCCCACAACCCTATGCTGCTTACAGCCTTGAAAAGCTGAAATGATACTATTCACCTGTAGTGATGATAATTAGTGTGTACCCAAGAACACTCAAATATTATATCATATTATTTAAAATTAAGGGTTCCAAACTGGAGCAAGCATCTGAGGATATGCCCTTGTACCCACGAATGCAACAGGGCTGAATCCTTAACTAATTAAGCCAGGTAAAAATACCTGTGAACCTTAATTGACTTTTTGACTTGGGTCATACTAACCTCTATTGTTTCAGTTGTGTAATTAATATATTACTAGTCTAGTTTCTTTGCTTTCCAGGAAACCTTGGCCAGGTAATCCCTTTGTCAACAGAAGCCAAGCTAATTTACTTCTGTTACCCTGTGGAGGTGTTTAATAGGTAACACTGTTACCTATTAAACACGTCCACAAGGTAATTCTGCTGTTATTCAGAAGTTAGCTATTTTTGTTAGTCTATGCTTTTTTTGCTTATAAAATTGGATGGGAAATAAACGGAGGACAAGCCGTAACTCATTACCCATGAAATCTGTCTCATTCCTTCTCTCCGCTGGGTAAGGCTTATAGCAACATTCACCCTTGTTCCATCTAATGCTCTGGCATTGCAGGCGCACCCCCCAATAAAGGACTCAGACACTGATGAAAGTGGATAACGGCATTGGGCCACATTTATTGATTCATGCCCTAGTCCGAATTATAAATTTCTATTGGTAATTGACCAATCATAATTCTTAAGGCAAGCAGGCCGAAGTAACACTGGTAAGGTACCACCCAAAATTGCCCACGGCAATTGTTACAATGTATCTATTTGTATCAATTTGTTTGTTAACAACAAACAAATTGTTGACCGTAGTCAATATCTAGCTAATGACCCCACCCTCTGACGCGTATCCGTAAAATCACGGGGTGATGCATGCTGTCTAGCTGTAGCCATCACCCCATCGCCTATTTCGTCGTTGACCGGACAACGTTTAACCAACTTATGCCTGTCTAGTGTTGTCCAGTCAATTGCGAACCTGCCGGATACCTGTGGGTCATAAATGTTTACCTTAACAGTGCTACCCGCCACACGGAGGGGCTTCAAAGAAGGCTCGACGCCCCCCCCCCAGACCGTCAGCTCGGTCAACAGGCCTGCTCGCCAATCACCCAACAGGAGGTCCATACCTCCTCGCGACAGATGGGCCCCATCCCCTGCATAAAGGCCGTAATTTTGTAGGCTAATGGCGGGGTGACGACTGACCCGCCCCCAACCCCTGTCGGCAAGGAAGCGCACCACAGCCCTATTTACCATGTGTCTAGCGCGGTCAAGGGCCTGGAGGTCAAAACCTCCCCTGTACGTGTGCCGCGGGACCATGTCCGACCAAACGAGGGTTGTGGCGGGCCACACGTAATGCAGGTAGGCAAGGTCGCCGCAAATCGCGTGCTTTAGCGATAAGCCGGTGACCTGGCCCAAATCGTTGCCCCCTAGGTGTATGATCAGAATGTCAGGCGGGTCAGCATTCCGGCCTGAAAAAAGGAATGGCAACAGCTCCCGCCATAACATCCCGGGCTTACCATGCCATGTGAGACTTGCGTATGCACCCAGTCCCAGTCGGGGTCCCCACTCTGTCGCCGCAGCATAACGCGCTGCCCTGTGCATGTAGCTATGGCCCACCAGCCATACTGTCACCGGTGTAATACAACACCCAGGGTCTGTAGGGAAAAAGGAGGAAGAAAGGTGCGGTGACAAAACTGGTACTCACGGTGGAAGAGGGCGAACATAAAACTGAAAACATTGCGAACCCCACCTTCCCATGCTGCGTATGTCAGCCCCGGAGTACCCAAAAGCAGCTGCGGTGGAAGCCGCCCCTATCCTGAAGGAATGGGTGCCATAACGGGCCCCTGGGAGGCCAACACTGGCCAGCGCTCTGCCGGTCACCTTCCAAAATTGAAACTTAGTAAGGGGAGACCCAACTTGGTGACAGAAAAACGGGCCATGGTGCGTGCCACGCAGTGCAATAAACTCCTGTAGGGCACCAACCGGACAGATGTCTGCCAAAGAACACCGTAGCAGTCTTACACCACTGCCTGCGCCATGCTGATCTGTCTTAGAGGAGCGTATCCTCAACTGAGCCCAGTCTTTGGCAACATAGACATCCTCGAGTTCCAGTGCCCTACGACTTGCATCCGCCTTAGACAGCATCACAAGCTCGCTGATGCGGAGCGCTCCAAAAAAAGGCCACCGTTGTAGCCGCGTGAAATAGGGCTGCCTCGTACTTATCAAAACAGAGGCCATGCCAGCCCCGGGCCAATTGGGTAAGAACCCCTGGGGAAATCGGGTGGCGGTCATCCGGGCAACGCCCACGCTCCCGCACCCACCCCTCCAAAACATGTATCACACGGAAGTCAGCGGTACTATCCACATGACCGCCCACCTTGGCCATAAAAGCCAATGCTGACAGCCTAGATGCTATGGTGCGAGGTGCAAGGCCCTGGGCATGCAGGTAAACCATGAACCGAAGTATATGGGTCACTGGGATCGGCCAGGTTTCTGGCAGCCGGCAGAAATCTCTGAAAGAATTGAATGCGTGGTGATACGCCTTACGCGTGCGTGGCGCTAGTGACAAGCCAATCGCCCGGTTCACCTCTCCTTGCCAATGGTCCATATCTCGTCCGGGAGTGGCGAGGGAAATTCCTCCGCATCCGGGGCCAAGGCACGGAACCGGGAGATCTGCAGGCGGGATAAAGCGTCAGCGATATCATTATTGACCCACGGGACATGCCTGGCCCTGAAGAGGACATTGAGGCGCAGGCTGCGCAACACAAACTGGCGCACTAGGTCCATGACCCTGGGTGATTTGGAAGTCTGTGAGTTGACAATGTGCACAACGGCCGCATTGTCACACCAGAAATGGACAACCGAGTTGGCCCACTCCTCGCCCCATAGCATCAAAGCCCCCAGGATAGGGAAAAATTCCAGATACGTGAGATCACGCAGGCGACCCGTGCCTGCCCAGGCTGGTGGCCACCCACCATAGGCCCACTTCCCATTGAAGTACATCCCATAACCCAGGGATCCCGAAGCATCGGACTGTATCTGAAAGCGAGGGGAAGCCAGGAGGTCAGACCTCCAAAATGATACTCCATTGAACTCCCTCAGGAACTGGAGCCAGATAAGCATATCTGCCCTGATACCCCGAGTGAGTCTCACCCTATGGTGGGGCCTAGATAAGCATGTCATGGCGTTGCACAAGCGCCGAGCAATGCCCTGCCCGGCGCGACGACCCTGCAAGCGAAATTGAGGTGACCATGTAGCACCTGCAGTTCCTTCAGTGATGCCTTAGCAAGCAAGTCTGAGATAAGGGCCACTATCCTTGACACCTTATCCCCCGGTAACCTAGAAGCCTGCGCTACCGTGTCAATCTCCACCCCCAGGAATACTAGCTTAGTAGATGGGCCCTCTGTCTTTTCGGGCGCTAAAGGGACACCGAGTTCCTCCATTAGCGTCTGAAATGTGTTGAGGAGACGTGTGCACATGTCCCAGCCCCGTTCACCCCCGAATAAAAAATCATCCAGGTAATGGGCTACAGACCGAGACCCTGACCTGCGGGCGAAAGCCCACTGTAGAAATGTACTGAAACGCTCGAAGGCTGAGCATGATATGGAACAGCCAAAAGGCATGGCCTTATCAAAGTAATATTCACCCCGGAACTTAAAACCCAGCAACTCAAAGTCGCCCGGGTACACAGGCAGGAGGCGAAACGCCGACTTGATGTCGCACTTAGCCAATAGTGCACCCGGGCCACATGAGCGCACCATGCGCAGGGCCTGGTCAAAAGACGTATACCTGACTGAGCAAAGGTCATCAGGGATAGCGTCATTGACCGATCGGCCGGCTGGGTAGGATAAGTGATGAATCAGGCGAAACTCGCCCGGTGACTTTTTGGGCACTAAGCCCAAGGGTGATACCTTAAGATTAGGGAAGGGGGGTGTTGGGAAAGGGCCAGCGACCCTGCCCGAATCGACCTCCTTAGTAATGCTGGCAGCAGCTACCTCCTCCCGCCCCCTAAGGGACAAAAGGTTGGGGGCATCCTGGGGGGACCTATCACCCACGAAAGGGATACGGAACCCCTGTCTAAAACCTTGAAGAAGGTAAACCGCATCCTCCTCCCTCGGGTACAATGTGAGCCAACGCTCCAACATGTCCACATTAATTGGGGAGGGGGCCTTTTGGTGAACCAGCTCCCTCCGCGGCAGTTTTGCCAGCCCCCTGTCCGCCCCTTCCTCTGCCCCGCATCCCTCCAGGCCTGGGACAGGCGGAGGCCGCATGGGGGCCAGCGCAGGAGGGACACTCATGCCTGTACTTGCAATTCTTCCTGTTGCAGGAACCATTGGACGAGAAAGTCCAGCACAGCAGGCGGGCTGGAACCCCCTGCCCCGCCACCTGGTGGGGAGCCTGTGCTGGGGCCGCTCGCTGGACCGCATGTCCACAATGGTATCTTTCCCCGGGCGCAGGGCGCGTGGGAGTCATGTACAGCAGCCACAGCCGCTGGCAGGGCTCATCCCACCTCATCTCAGGGTGCAGGGGAATCCGCATACGGAATTCCTCGTCGTAAGCCAACCATGACGGGCCCGGGAAGTCAACCATCGCCTGGTAAATGTTGTCCAAATACTGGACCATCGGAATTGCCAAATCCGGCCGGGCCCTGAGGTATACCGCCATGTATATGAGGTAGGCTGCCAACCAGTTGGCCCACGTACGTGGTGGCTTGTGACGACGCGCTTGCTCCTTATCCTTCTCATCTTGCCCCTCCCTCTCCTCCTTGGTGGGCTCTCTGTTAAGGAGGGAGAAGATGTCCACATACTCCCCCCGCCAGATCTTCTCTTTGGTGGTCTGGGCCAAATGGTCCCCCAGTGGCAAAGAATACCCTGCTGTCGGCAAAGCCGACACAGGCACGGTGGAAACTGCGGGCATCTGCAAAGGAGCCTGGACTAACCCGGTCACCCCTAGAAGATTCCCGACTGGGTAAGAAGCACCCCCTACCACGGGGCCCTGGGTGATAGTTGAAGTCACCGGGTGGGGCGTTGGCGACTGGACCGCCGCACCACCCGTGCGAGGCCAAGGCCATTGAAAAGCCCCCCCCCAACGTGGCCATGTGTGTATGTGCACTATTTTGGACCGCATACTCACATGCTGCACCCCCATGAGCTCACGACCGCCATAGAGCTCGTCGACGGGTTTTGATCAGCACTGGCCTGTTGATTGGGGAGCTGCGAGGCAGTGGCCGAAGCCGGGCCACGCGCCTCAGGCAGCTCAACCCATCCCACCGCCTGCCGCTGCCCAGCAGACGATGGATCGACCAGCACCCCAAAAGGGGCCCCAGGGTGACTAACCCGGGCCAGGGATGCCTCAAGGGCCGCAACGCGGGCCAGGAGGGCCTCCATGCTGACATAGCCACCTAAACCAAGGGGGGGGGGGTAAAGGGCCAGCCGGCCCACTAACTAGAGGTGTCGGTACAGGTCCCTGTACCCTGGGGCCGGAATAGGGCCACGATCTGAAGCCCGGGCCCGGTAGGGCCGGGAAAGTACCCTGCCATGGAAGGGGGCCACACCACCCCCCAAGGCTGGAAGCCCCCGCATTAAGCTGCGCCCCAACGGAGGAAGGCCCAGGGGAATGGGTCACGCCAGGAGCGGCGGCTGCCGCTTGCGGGCCGAGGGCCGCGGCCCCTACTGGGCCCGCACGCGGACCCCCAGCCTCCGGCCAAGGGGGAATTAACCCCATCCCACCGGTCCCGGTGGGCTCGGGCATAGGAGGCTGCTGGGGAGGCGCAACCGCGGTCCTCCGACCCGGATTGCGCCTCCGCGCAGAACGAGCCGCGTTCGCAGTCGCCTTCTTCTTTGAGGGCATTGCAGCTAGCTGATGGGAAGCCGAAAAAGGAGAAAATCAGCAGCCAAGAGGCTCCCCGGCGAGAGTAAAAGCGACGGAGATAAGAGGGAAAAACTTCTCCGCTCCGTCGCATCGCAAAATGGCAGCTCGGCTGCCTCGTGGCCGCCCCTTATATAAGGGTGCTGGCCACGCCCCCTAACTACCCGGATGCCTTCGTCCGATGGGGGCCCCCGCAAAGGGCGCGGCGGCCATTTTGGCGCCGCGCTCGCATTCTACTCTTCATGTCTGTAACATTATACAAAAGTAACAAATAGTGTATCAGCCCAGAGAACTGGATGCAGACAGCAAGAATAATTTACCTTTTTTACATTTAATACCTTATGCACACAGGCAAGATGTTAGGGTTAGCATATGCAAAATTACTGTACTTGTAAAAACAATTAACTAAATATGTTAACTTTAAAAAGTATGTCAATAAATTACACATTTCCTTTTGATAAGTTGTTGGCAGATAACACTTCTTCACTCACTCCCCTCCCCCCACATGCCTTTATTATAATTTAACTACTCAAGCTGCAAACAGACCCCATGAACCAGATTTGTTTTCCTTATGTTTTTAAAGCCACTAGGCTTGTACACTAATTAGAAATAAAATGCTTGACCCATAAAGGAAACAGCAGGAAATCTGAAATGAAAGCATTATCCAGGACTTCATGCTCCTTGGTGATGCCATTTTAAATATTTCAGACAGCCTATAAATAATTAAAACCTCACCACAGCAAATTATGTCCTATTATGGAAATAAACAGCCTCCTCCCTAGTTTCATTAGAGATTCTAAATGACAAGCTGAGCAGTTTAAACTATGGCAAGGTACTTCACTGAGATGAGAAACATTTCATTTTTTAAAAAAAATGTTAGTGCCAAGTTTCATGTGGATTTTTACTCTAACACTTTAATTTACATGAGCAAATAAACATTTAATAAACCTTTTACAAGTGGTGTAAATGCATCATTTAATTAAATTTGATTTGTTGTGAGACTATTGCACCTTATGAATATTTAAGAGCCGCAAACTCACTCTTGGACTAATGCAGGAATTCATAGTTTTTCAGAAAAAGTATCACACTTAGTGCTACACCAGTACTACAAATACTTTTCTATTTCTATGTAGGAAACATATTTCAATCTCAGATACAGTAATAAATATATCCTCTGTCCCATAAAAAAGCAAGCCGGAGTAGCAAATATGTTGTGCACATGTTCATTCTAAAACACTCTCAATAAATGTGACAGGAGCATAAAATGTTGATAAATACATTATTAGACAGCATAAGAAGCACTGAAGAAAATAAAATGTTTACAGAAAAAGTGTCTTCACAAGTAATGCATTGACCATTTTCAACACAAGATCTGTATGTTACAGTTATTAGAATACAGTCTTGAAGACCAAAAAATTGTTCTACAAATGCAAGCTTGGCCCTAAACTGCTGCTGAACTCCCTTCTCTTAGTGTCAGTGATGCTGGCTAGGCTGATGGGAGTTGCAATCTAACACCTGATCTGCTGATTTCTGGAGCATTTCAGATTATATGCAAATTGAAGCTAATTTCAATATTTCTGTAAAACATTCTATATTTTAATCCAAACTATTTAACATAAACAATTTTATTTTCTAAAAGATGATCAGGGTAGTAAGGAACTTCACTGTTGCTGTATGTGTGCAGTCAAATCAATTTGACCCTTTTCACAACTTTCTAGGTAGTGAATATACAGAAGTGGTTTATCATTCCCTTCTCGTGACTAAGCAGTTTGCCCAATGCCATAAGGGTTGGCTCTTCTGGGATGTAGAGTGAGAAATTCAACTCCCAACCTCTGACTCTGCAACTAGATCCCTAATTTACTGAGCTATCCAACCAGTTCTCCCTAAATATGATTCCATATTTGGAAGCAGTTTGGTGGCACATAACATAACAAAAGGAATAGAAAATGTCCAAATAATTTTATTTTTTTAAGCAAGAGAAAATATAGCCCTCTTGCAAAAATGAATTTTTCGTATTTGCCGGTGTATAAGCTGCACCAGAGTATAAGATGCACCCTGTTATTTCCAAAATAGTCCACTATAGGCCACTATATACAGTACAAGATGTACTCCACTTTCCCAGTGTATTTTAAGGGGGGAGTGGGCCTTATATACCAGCAAATAGGGTATTTTCTGAAATACCCATTCCACAGCCTTAGCAGATTTGGCAAGTTGAGGGAGGAAAGCATCCAAAGGAGAGATGGTGGCTCTATAACATGTAAGCACCTTGTCAACCTCTTTGGATGCTACAAGTAAAAACTGATCATACAACAAAGGACCAGATAACTTGCTTGGGACTACTGTATTAAACAAAGAGTCAAATCAAATGTATGGTGAGATGCTCGCAAATTGGTATAACCTGTTGAGACTCACTTGTCCAACCAGCACCAGGGAGGCCACAAACTATACGGTACAATTCTGCTTGTTGATTAATGGCCTCATTGATAAATTTCATATTTTTTCTTAGTTCTCTTGATGGAATTTAAATATTTGCTGGTCATTTTCTTTACTAAAGCCAAGTTATAACTGAGTTAGTCAATTAAATTTTTATTTTATAAATGCAATTAAACTTGACAAATGCTTCTGCTTTATTCCTATATTTGATTACTAGCTTTTTTTAGCACACTATTTTTATCAGCTATGTTGGCTTCCTTTTGGAACTTATTCAAAGATGATACAGAAATATTCTGTGTATCTGATAAAGAAATCTCACAAGGTTAACAAGCAGAGATCCCCTCCACCACTTGAGATAAGATGTAAAAAAATCCTTTAACTATTCAGAAAAACGTCACTGGTTTCAGTTTGAGAAGATGCAAGAACAAAGTTTTCTTTGCTGCCATAAATGCTGTGATTTAGGCATAGTAGCCTCTATTTAATGTTATTCATTGTAAACCATCCACTATCATCATGCTAATTGTCTTTCCTGCTTTTTCACTGCTATTAGCTATTTGGAACACCAAAGAACTAACTTAGTTCTATATTCTGGAAGAATGTATTCAGAGCAACCATGTTAGCCTCCCAGATAGGCAGTCTCACATTGCTGCCCCATACCTAATCTCTTTTTTGCCTCAGCAGTGGTAGAGGAGCTGTGGTGGCTCAGTGGTTAAGAAGCTCACCTTGTTACCTGGAAGGCTGGCAAGTCGGCAGTTCAAGACCCAGGTACTGCATGATGGATTGAGCTTCCGTCTCTGTCCCAGTTCTTGGGGACATGAAAAGAGCCACATTTGGGCATTCCCTGAGCAGAGTTTCTTCTGCAAAAATCATTTCACCCCAGAATAATTTCAGACACAAAACTGTTGTTGTTGTTGTTGTTGTTGTTGTTGCTGCTGCTGCTGCTGCTGCTGCTGCTGCTGTTGCTGTTGTTGTTAGCAGTGGTAGAACATATGTTTGCAGATAAATATGCAATTCCTCACAGCACACCACAAGGGCTATACAGGATTAGGACAATAAACATAGGTCTTATACAAAACATACAACTAAATTCAATTACTGTATTTAAAAATCCAGTGGTTTATGAATGAAAGATAATTGCTTCTCTATCCATGATTCAAAATACCAAGAAATAGCCAAATTTTGCTGTGTAATGTCATCTCGTATCCGAGAATGCTTTTTTCCTGAAGCAGGAAAAAGGATGTCAAAACTTTATACAGCAAATGGCACCCTGAATGTTGTAGGAATGGCTCAGCCTTTACCCCCAAAGTATTCCTAGCTCACCCCAAGTATTGATTGCCCTTAGCCCATAAGCCACCAGGAGAAGATCAGGTCATGCGGGCTGCACAACCTGGAAATCATGCCCAAAGGTATGAGAGCGAACCTCTGGACAGCTCCTGGACCAAGCTGATAAGCACATCCCTAGCGCAAGCCCCTTATCAATATCTACAGAGCTGCTTCCCTAGTCACAAAGCCCTCCTATCTCTCCCACCAGATCATCTCCGTCACCCCACTCCTTGACCCTTTTTGACCCCCTCGTTGGCTAGTTGCCCTCTGACACGTAGGATCCCTAATCTATGACCAACATGCGTGCAGCCTATTGTTCCACCCTGTTTTCTTTAGCCTGTAACGGACGTGCGGTGGTTCTTAGAATCGTGTGATCCAAGGTATGCTAGGCTGTCAATAAAAGAGACCACCCAGTTCCCCCTGGGTGTCGCCTCACTTGCACCCTGATCCGTGTGTGTGCATGATATTTCATCCCTGCGAGCGGCCATGATCCCTACAACACCAACTGATAATGCAGTCAAGATGGCTTACAAAATAGTCTCTTGTACTTAATAACATTCACAAAGAGACACCAAGTAAGGGAAAATCCTAGAAAATCCTTTTCCCATCAGTTAGCCAATTCTCACCCAAACACAAAGCAGCTATAAAGGAAGCTTTTCAACAAGTATCTCATAGGTATCTATTGCTTGGAACCATAAAGTAATCAAAAGACCTAGAATAAAATTTCTTTCAGATTGTGTGCCCAAGTGTGTGCAGCAGAAAGATAATGGGTTGTTAATCCTTAAACAATCTACAAGAATTTGGTGCTCCTGTGCAACCTAATTCACAGGACATCCAGCCATGCATATAGAGAAAAACATCTCAGGTATTTTTCTTTAAGACCAATGTTCTTTTAAGCTAAAAAGTGGAGTGTAACATATACAAATATTGAGAACGCCTTCATTTTAAATCATTCTTAAGAGTGTGCAGTGAGGTGTTTTTATTATTATTTGCAAAATGATACTTACAGGGGGTTTATTCAAACCTTGGGAAAAGAAATGGCTTAAATTAGAGCATCTGATTGGATGTGTCTTTTTGACTGAAAAAGTATGTAAAATCAAGCTCAACCTCTGCCCCATTTTCAGTATATGCTGATTTGCTGCTTTTCATCAAGATGAATGGAACAGCAAATATTGTCAGTAATTCTCTGCTGACTGCTGACATAGATGTTGTCAACATTCAGGCAGCCTTTTGCTATGTAAAATCTGGCATCCATTTTCCTGCTGGAAATGTGTTTTGAAATGTAGATTAAAAAAGCACATTATCCTTCATTCATAAATTAGAAGATATTTTTTTTTTAAAAAAAAGAATTCAATTTCCTGGCTTTTAAAAACAAAAGTTTAAGTATACATACACTACGCACGCTCATTCCACATGCTAGCAAAGTCATGCTCAAGATAATAAAGGATAGGCTTCAGCAGCACACGGCTAGAGATTTACAAGAAGTGCAGACTGGGTTCCGAAGAGGTAGGGGAACTAGAGATCAAATTGCCAACATACGTTGGATCATGGAGAAAACAAAGGAATATCAGAAACAAGTCTACTTCTGTTTCATTGATTACACCAAGGCCTTTGACTGTGTGGACCACAAGAAATTGTGGCAAGTAATTAAAGAGATGGGAGTACCAGAACACCTTATATGCCTCATGAGAACTCTGTACATGGGGGCGTGGCTAAGATGGCCGACGAGTAACATCTTGATCTGGGTGCTCGCGCTTACCAAAGTGGTAATTAATGTGAACGATTAAAGTGGGGAAACTTTAAAGTGGTATTTTTTGCTGATAAGACTCCTGCTTGCCTACTTGGAAAGTTTTGAAGTCGGGCGGTCGAAGTTTGGGAGGTTTCCTGGGTAGGAGAGGCGTGCGACGGAATTGGTATTAAAGATCAGAAAAGGGGAAAAGAACATTAAGGGTCTAGTAAGCAAACTTTACATTATACTGAATAAGGGTAAAGATCCACAGGAAGATTTGAAACGGAAGTGGGAACAAAATTTGAATATAAAAATAGGAGATGTTGAATGGAGGAATAAATGGAAAAAGAGGATAATGAGAACAATGTCAGTAAGAATTAAGGAACATAATTTTAAAATGTTGTGGCAATGGTACTTTACACCAATGAGGCTTCACCAGATGGACAATAAAAGGGATAATTTATGTTGGAGATGCAAAGAAACAGTTGGATCTTATGAACATATGTGGTGGAGTTGCAAAAAAATAAATGAATTTTGGAGAAGAATAGAAGGTGAGATTGGGGAAATAATGGGTAAAAGAATTAAGTTGGTGTCAGGTACCATTCTATTAACAAATGTGGAAGGTATGGGTTTAAATAAGGAGAAAAAAGAATTACTGGAAATTATGTTAACTACAGGTAGACAATGTATTGCCAGAAATTGGAAAAATGATGTATTTATACAGACTGGAGAGTGGTATAAGGAAATGTGGAGTTTAGCATTGAATGACAAACTGACATGGGAGATAAAAGTAAAAAGGGATAAATTAAAAGAAAATAGGTTTTGGAGTATTTGGAAGCCGTTTGTGGATCATTCTCTTATGGCAAGGGACAGTTTTGGACCTGTACCATCCCAAAGTGGTTTTTGGAGATGATATAGATACTAAACTCTCCGGGCATTGTAAATATTCACTGGGTGTAGTTTAATTTGTAATGAAATAAAAAAACAGTTGTAGCACTGAATTTTTTTTTAATGACTGTTATGGTTATAGTAATAACCTATAATGAGGGTATTTGACATTGTGGTTTTTATTGTAAATAACTAGTTTAATTACTATTAAGTGCTATTTTCTATGAGTTTGAAGTAATACTGTATGTATTGATATTGTCTTTTTTTTTGTATGTTTGTTAGTTGTACTTTTTTGTCTTTTTGAAATAAATAAAAATATTATTAAGAAAAAAAAGAAAAAAGAAATCTGTACATGAGTCAAGAAGCAACAGTTAGGACAGGGTACTGAATGATGGAGTGGTTTGGAACAGGACAAGGAGTAAGATAAGGCTGCATTTTGTCACCCTGCTTATTTAACTTCTATACAGAGCACGTAATGTGCAACGCCGGGATGGAGGAATCACAATATGGGATCAAATTTGCTGGGAGAAACATTGACAATTTGAGATATGCAGATGATACCACCCTAATGCAAGCGCGGCGCCAAAATGGCCGCCGCGCCCTTTGCGGGCCCCCCCCCCCACAGGACAGAGAATCCGGGTAGTTAGGGGCGTGGCCAGCTCCCTTATAAAAGGGGTGGCCACGAGGCAGCCGAGCTGCCATTTTACCTCAGCGACGGAGCGGAGAAGTTTTTTCCCTGCGTCTCCGTCGCTCGTTAGCTTACCGGGAAGCCTTTTGGTGGCGATTCTGCCTGGCTGGCTTCCCTTTTTTGCTTCAAGAGAGATGCCTTCGGAAAAGAAGGCAGCTTCGAGTTCAGCTCGGGCTGTTCGGAGGCGCAACCCAGGTCGGAGGACCGTGGTGCCGCCTCCTCAGCAGCCACCTTTGCCACCCCCGGCCGGGGCTGGTGGAATGGGGTCTATTGCCCCTTGGCCCGATCAGAGTGCGGGCGCGGAGGGTGCTCCGGCCCGCGGCCCGCGAGCGGTGGACACCGCTCCTCCTCCTGCCCACTCCGTCGGGCCTATCTCTTTTGGGCCGCAGCCTCTCCCGGGGCCCTCTAGCCTTGGGGGGTGGCCCGGCTCCCTGCCTTGGCAGGTTTCTTCACCAGCCCTACCGGGCTTTGGCGCTGGCCATTGGCCATATATGGGCCCTGGGGCGCAGGGACCTGTCCCCATGCCAGGATCAGGCGGGCCGGCCGGCCCTTTGCCCGTGGTCAACGTAGACTCCTTACTGGCCCGCATTGCGGCCCTGGAGGCGTCTTTGGCCCGGGCCAGTCAGGCAGGCGCCCCCTTCGGGGTACCTTTTGAGGCGCTGTCGGCAGCAGGACAACAGCCGGCGGGGAGGGTTGAGCTGCTGCAGGCGGGTGGCCCGGCTCCGGCCACTGCCTCGCAGCTCCCCAGCCAGCAACCTGGTGCGGGTCAAGCCCCGGTGATGAGCTCTACTTCGGTCGTGAGCTCCGACGCCCCCAGTGGGCCGGAACCCCCGGTGGGGGCGGCCCGCGGGGGTGCAGCATGTGAGTATACGGTGCAAGCAAGTACATCTACACACGTTCCCAATATAGGGGGGGCATTTCAGTGGCCTTGGCCTCGCGCGGGTGGTGGGGCGGCCACGCTGCTGGCGGCCCACCCGGCGACAACGACTGCCACCATGCCCACTGGGGTGGGCCCCGGTCTTTATACTGCTGGGAATTTCCTGGGGGTGGCAGGGTTAGCTCAGGCCCCTTTTAATAGGCCGGCTGTCCCCTTTTCGGCTTTGCCAACGGCAGGGTATTCCTTGCCACTGGGTGATCACTTGGCACAGGCTACCAGAGAGAAGATATGGCGAGGGGAGTACGTAGATATCTTCTCACTCCTGAACAGAGAGCCCACCAAGGAGGAAAGGGAGGGTCAGGATGAGAAGGATAAGGAGCAGGCACGCCGCCGTAAGCCGCCGCGTACCTGGGCCAACTGGCTCCCCGCTTATTTAATATATATGGCGGTATATCTGAGGGCGCGGCCGGATTTAGCTATTCCCATGGTCCAATATTTGGACAATATATATAGGGCGATGGTCGATTTTCCGGGCCCCTCATGGCTAGCATATGATGAGGAATTCCGTATGAGGATTCCCCTCCACCCCGAGATGAGATGGGACGAGCCGTGCCAGAGACTGTGGCTCTTGTATATGACACCCACACGCCCTGCCCCGGGGGATAGATACCATTGTGGACATGCGGTCCAGCGAGCGGCTCCAGCGCAGGTTACCCGCCAACCGGCGGGGCAGGGGGTTCCAGCCCGCCTGCTGTGCTGGACTTTCTCGTCCAATGGTTCCTGCAATCGAAAGAACTGCAGGTATAAGCATGAGTGTCCCACATGTTCGGGTCCCCACGCAGCCTCTGCTTGTCCCAAGCCTGGGGGGGCGCGAGGCAGAGGGAGGGGTGGACAGTGGGCTGGCAAGGCTGCCACGGATGGAGCTAGTTCTCCAAAAGGCCCCCTCCCCAATTAAGGTGGACATGCTGGAGCGCTGGCTCGCATCGTACCCGAAGGGGGAGGACGGGGAGTATCTCCTTCAAGGTTTTAAGCAGGGATTTCGTATCCCGTTTATGGGTGACAGGTCCCCTCAGGATGCCCCCAACCTTTTATCCCTCAGAGGAAGGGAGGAGGTGGCTGCGGCCAGCATTAAAAAGGAGTTAGACGCGGGCAGGGTCGCTGGACCTTTCCCCGCACCCCCGTTTCCCAATCTTAAGGTCTCGCCATTGGGTTTGGTTCCCAAAAAGTCCCTAGGGGAGTTTCGCCTTATTCATCATTTGTCCTACCCAGCAGGCCGATCGGTCAACGATGCTATACCTGATGACCTTTGTTCGGTCAGGTATACATCGTTTGACCATGCGCTGCGCGTGGTGCGCTCGTGTGGCCCGGGTGCCCTGCTGGCCAAGTGCGACATTAAGTCAGCTTTTCGCCTCTTGCCGGTACACCCGGGCGACTTCGAATTGCTGGGTTTTAAATTTAAAGGGGAATATTATTTTGATAAGGCCATGCCTTTTGGCTGCTCCATATCATGCTCGGCTTTCGAGCGTTTTAGTACCTTCCTAGAGTGGGCTTTCGTCCGCAGGTCAGGGTCCCGGTCTGTAGCCCATTACCTGGATGATTTTCTATTCGGGGGTGAACGGGGCTGGGACACGTGCGCACGTCTCCTCAATACATTTCAGACGCTAATGCAGGAACTTGGTGTCCCTTTAGCGCCCGAAAAGACCGAGGGCCCATCGACCAAGTTAGTATTCCTGGGGGTTGAGATTGACACAGTAGTGCAGGCTTCTAGGTTGCCGGGTGATAAGGTGTCCAGGATAGTCACCCTTATCTCTGAATTGCTGGCCAAGCGTAAGGCATCCCTGAGGGAACTGCAGGTGCTACATGGGCACCTTAATTTTGCTTGCAGGGTGGTCGCACCGGGCAGGGCTTTTGCCCGGCGCTTATGTGACGCCATGGCAGGGTTATCCAGGCCCCACCACAGAGTCAGGCTTACCCGGGGTATCAGGGCAGACATGTTAGTCTGGTTGCAATTCCTGAGGGAGTTTAACGGGGTCTCATTTTGGAGGTCTGACCTCCTGGCATCCCCCAATTTCCAGATCCAGTCTGATGCCTCAGGATCCCTGGGTTATGGGATGTACTTCAATGGGAAGTGGGCCTATGGTGGGTGGCCACCGGCATGGGCAGGCACAGGTCGCCTGCGGGATCTCACATACCTGGAATTTTTTCCCATTCTGGGGGCTTTGATGCTATGGGGCGAACAGTGGGCTAATTCAGTGGTGCATTTCTGGTGCGACAATGCTGCCGTGGTACACATTGTCAGTGCACAGACTTCTAAATCGCCCAGGGTTATGGATCTAGTGCGCCATTTTGTACTGCGCTGCTTGCCCCTCAACGTCTTGTTCAGGGCCAGGCATGTCCCAGGGGTTAATAACGATATTGCTGACGCTTTGTCCCGCCTGCAGATCTCCCGGTTCCGCGCCTTGGCCCCGGATGCGGAGGAATTTCCCTCGCCACTCCCGGACGAGATGTGGACTATTGGCAAGGAGAGGTGAACCGGGCGATTGGCCTGTCACTAGCGCCACGCACGCGTAAGGCGTATCAACAAGCATTCAATTCGTACAGGGTTTTTGCTACTCAATTTCACTTGCCAGAGACCTGGCCTATCCCGGTGGACCATGTTCTGCGGTTCATGGTTCACCTGCATGCACAGGGCCTCGCACCTCGCACCATAGCATCCAAGCTCTCGGCGTTGGCTTTTATGGCCAAAGTAGGGGGTCATGTGGATACCACCTCTGACTTCCGTGTGAGACACGTTTTGGAGGGGTGGGTGCGCGAGCGCGGGCGTTGCCCGGACGACCGGCTCCCTATTTCCCCAGGGGTTCTTACCCAGTTGGCCCGGGGCTGGCCATGCCTCTGTTTTGATCATTATGAGGCAGCCCTCTTTCATGCAGCCACAACGGTGGCATTTTTTGGAGCGCTCCGCGTCAGCGAACTCGTGATGCTGTCTAAGGCGGATGCAAGTGGTAGGGCACTGGAACTCGAAGATGTCTATGTTGCCAAAGACTGGGCCCATTTGAGGATCCGCTCCTCTAAAACAGATCAGCATGGCGTAGGCAGTGGAGTAAGACTGCTACGGTGTTCTTTGGCAGACATCTGTCCGGTTGGTGCCCTACAGGAGTACCTGGCACTGCGTGGCATGCACCACGGCCCGTTTTTCTGTCACCAAGATGGGTCTCCCCTTACTAAATTTCAGTTTTGGAAGGTGACAGGCAGAGCCCTCACCAGGGTGGGCCTACCAGGTGCCCGTTATGGCACACATTCGTTCCGTATTGGTGCAGCCTCTACAGCAGCTGCTTTTGGGTACTCTGGGGCTGACATCCGCAGCATGGGGAGGTGGGGCTCACAATGTTTTCAGTTTTATGTGCGCCCACTCCCGCCATGAGTACCAATCCAGTCACCTTACCGCCCTTTTTCTCAGTTTTTCTTACAGACCCTGGGTGTCGTATTACACCGGTGACAGTATGGCTGGTGGGCCACAGCTATGTGCACAGGGCAGCGCGTTACGCTGCGGCGACAGAGTGGGACCCCGACTGGGACTGGGTGACCACGCCAGTCTCGCATGGCATGGTAAGCCGGGGATGTTATGGCGGGAGCTGCGGCCTTTCCTTTTTTCTGGCCTGGGTGCTGACCCGCCTGACATTCTAATCATCCACCTGGGGGGCAATGATTTGGGCCAGGTCACCGGCTTATCGCCCAAGCATGCGATTTGCGAGGAACTCGCCTACTTGCATTATGTCTGGCCTGCCACAACCCTGGTTTGGTCGGACATTGTTCCGCGCCATTCTTACAGAGAATCCGGGTAGTTAGGGGCGTGGCCAGCTCCCTTATAAAAGGGGTGGCCACGAGGCAGCCGAGCTGCCATTTTACCTCAGCGACGGAGCGGAGAAGTTTTTTCCCCTCCACCCCCTCCCTAGTTAACAGTGTGATATTATGGTCGCTTCGGGGCCGGGTGGGAATTTTTGGTTGGGACCCATATTGGCTCCGGGTCCTGGCTTTTTTGCCCATCCCACACTGTTGCTATGGTTTGATATAGGGGTCTTTCTGTGTTTCTACTGTTGACTTTGGTCACATTGGCGGGTAGCACTGGTAAGGTAAACAGTATGACCCACAAGTATCCGGCAGGTTCGCAATTGACTGGACAACACTAGACAGGAATAAATTAGTTAAACGTTGTCCGGTCAACGACGAACCAGGCGATGGGGTGATGACGATTGCTAACCAGCATGCATCACCCCTGTGATTTCACGGATACGCGTCAGAGGGTGGGGTCATAAGTTAGTTATTGACTACGGTCAACAATTTGTTTGTTGTCAACAAACAAATTGATACAAATTGATACATTGTAACCAATTGCCGTTGGCAATTTTGGGGTGGTACCTTACCAGTGTTACTTCGGCCTGCTTGCCTTAGGAATTATGATTGGTCGTTTTACCAATACAAATTTATAATTCGGACTAGGGCATTGAATCAATAAATGTGGCCCTATGCTGTTATCCACTTTCAATGTTGTCTGTGTCCGTTATTGGGGGGGTGCGCCTGCAATGGCAGAAAGTGAGGAAGACCTAAAGAAGCTCCAGAAAGAAGAGAGTGCAAAACCTGGCCCTATCAGTCCTTGGAAAATAGATAGGGAAGAAGTAGAAGCAATGACAGATTTTACTTTCTTAGGATCCAAGATCACTGCAGATTGTGATTGCATCCATGAAATAAAAAGGTGACTGATTCTTGGGAGACAAGCTATGAGAAACCTGGGGAACATAGTTAAAAGTAGAGACATCACCTTGTAAACAAAAGTCTGCATAGTCAAAGCAATGGTACTCCTGGTAATAATGTAAGGTTGTGAGACCTGGACCATAAAGAAAGCTGAGCACAGAAGAATAGATGCCTTTGAAATGTGGTGTTGGTGGAAATTTTTAAGAGTACCCTGGACAGCAAGAAGAACAAATAGGTCAGTATTAAAAGAAATCAATTCCGACTGCTCCTGGAAGGTTAAATATTGAAGATGAAGCTAAAGAACTTTGGACATCAAATGAGAAGAGAGGACTCACTTGAGAATGCCTTGATGCTTGGAAAAGTCGAGGGCAAAAGAAGAACGTGGCGGCAGAGAATGAGATGTCTAGATTATATTGTTGATGCAATGGGCACAGAGCTGGGTGGGTTGAGGAGGATAGGAGTGCCTGGCATGCGATGGTCCATGGGGTCACCTAGGATTTGACTTGACTATGCAACTGAACTAAACAGAAACAGCAACAGCAGCAGCAACAACAACAACACCACACACATATTCCAACAGAAATTTCCCTCATGTAGAATAATCCAGTGCTAAAAGATCCCAGTACATGAGCACATGACCTGTCCTAGGTTTGTGAAGGCAGGGCAGAACTGAAAACAGCCAAGATGTACTTGCAGCCCAATAGCTGCTTTGGAGTTAATGAAATGGTGCAGCAAAAGTGTGAATGAGAGGAACACAGTGATGAAACATACACAAACTTTAACTTCTCAAGAAAATTAAAGTTTCCATGGACCATCTGCAAAATGCAGACTAGAAAGCTATTTTCCAGTTTCAAAATTCTTCCCTGGGATAGGGAACCTGAGGAAGAAAAGATATATAGGCCCAAAACCACTATTATCATGTTCCACGAATTCTGTTCAAAAGATACCACCTCACCTTTCAAAATAAAAAAACCCCAGAAGAGTTAGCAAAGATTGTCACTGGAAACCAAGATCACATCCATCCATACTATGTAAAAGATGGACATTGAAAAACTATTTTGGGGGGGGGGGGGATCAACTGATTTGAAATGTAGTGTTACAGATAGCATAGACCACCAGGAAGACAAATAAGTAGGTGCTCCATCAAGTCAAGCCTGGACTCCCTAAAGAGCCAAATTTAGTAAACTGAGGCTATTCTGTCTTGCATATTGTGAGAATACAGAACTGTTCAGAAAAGTCTATATTGCTAGGGAAAGGGTGAGGAGGAGAAAGAGTTGTGTGTTCTGAACAGAATTTACTAGAAAAGACAACATTGTAGAGCAGTAGAAAGAGAGAATGACCTAACATTATATGTTGTTGGTTTGCAAGATCTGAGCAAATTTGTTAATGATAGGACATTTTGTATGTCATTAACTCATACTGGCATCACACATCAGAAGTGACTTGATGACATGTAGCAATGTTTGAAGGTTATTTTAAACACCAAGCAATCGAATAGTGACATGATGAGTAGATACCAACTGGATAACATGACAGGATATAGGCACAAAAAACCTCTGAACATTGATTAAGACACTTGCCAGACATAAAGCAGGGGGAAAGATACCATGTTTGCTGGTGTATAAGACACATCAAAGTATAAGACGCACCCCTTTTTTACCAAAATAGCCCACTATAGGCCATTATATAAAGTACAAGCCACACTAAATTTTTTTAGTGTATTTTATGGGGGGAGTGGGTCTTATGCACCAGCAAATACAGTAATTTCACAGCTTAAACAATTGAACTGCTAAATATTTGTTCTCTATTCTTTTAAAAATATATATATATATATATATGTCTGTAGTTTTACAACCAGACAAAGAATCCTTTTGCTAGCATGATGACCAAGTGGCCAGGAAGATGTTAAAAGGTTTCCCCGAGAAGTCTTGACTGACAAGCTCAAAAGTTCAGATTGTCCCAGACACAGAGCCAATTTTCTCTTATTTTCTCTCATCAGGAGATTGTTTGGTTTCAGAAATCCTGAGAGAATGTTTACAGTAAACACTGCACACTAGAATAAATAGAATTGTTGTGTGCTTTTATTATATATAAAAATAATTTGAATATGCCTTAGAAAATTGTATCCAAATTCCATGAAGACACATGGCAAAATATCTCCCTTTCTAGAGGACTATCACTCCATTGTGTCCTTCAAAGCAAGCAAGGAGTTTGTCTCTATTTTCTTTCTGTATGGGTATTCTTTCCAATACAAAAAATGAATGGTGCAAATAATGCTCTTTGCAGGCGCACCCCCCCAATAACGGACACAGACAACATTGAAAGTGGATAACAGCACCGGGCCACATTTATTGATTCAATGCCCTAGTCCGAATTATAAATTTGTATTGGTAAAACGACCAATCATAATTCATAAGGCAAGCAGGCCGAAGTAACACTGGTAAGGTACCACCCCAAAATTGCCAACGGCAATTGGTTACAATGTATCAATTTGTATCAATTTGTTTGTTGACAACAAACAAATTGTTGACCGTAGTCAATAACTAACTCATGACCCCACCCTCTGACGCGTATCCGTGAAATCACAGGGGTGATGCATGCTGGTTAGCAATCGTCATCACCCCATCGCCTGGTTCGTCGTTGACCGGACAACGTTTAACTAATTTATTCCTGTCTAGTGTTGTCCAGTCAATTGCGAACCTGCCGGATACTTGTGGGTCATACTGTTTACCTTACCAGTGCTACCCGCCAATGTGACCAAAGTCAACGTTATGAACGCAGAAAGACCCCTATATCAAACCATAGCAACAGTGTGGGATGGGCAAAAAAGCCAGGACCCGGAAGCCAATATGGGTCCCAGCCAAAAATTCCCACCCGGCCCCGAAGCGACCAAAATATCACACTGTTAACTAGGGAGGGGGTGGAGGGGAAAAGACTTCTCCACTCCGTCGCTGAGGTAAAATGGCAGCTCGGCTGCCTCGTGGCCATCCCTTTTATAAGGGAGCTGGCCACGCCCCTAACTACCCGGATTCTCTGTCCTGTGGGGGGGGCCCGCAAAGGGCGCGGCGGCCATTTTGGCGCCGCGCTTGCATTGCAGGCGCACCCCCCCAATAACGGACACAGACAACATTGAAAGTGGATAACAGCACCGGGCCACATTTATTGATTCAATGCCCTAGTCCGAATTATAAATTTGTATTGGTAAAACGACCAATCATAATTCATAAGGCAAGCAGGCCGAAGTAACACTGGTAAGGTACCACCCCAAAATTGCCAACGGCAATTGGTTACAATGTATCAATTTGTATCAATTTGTTTGTTGACAACAAACAAATTGTTGACCGTAGTCAATAACTAACTCATGACCCCACCCTCTCACGCGTATCCGTGAAATCACAGGGGTGATGCATGCTGGTTAGCAATCGTCATCACCCCATCGCCTGGTTCGTCGTTGACCGGACAACGTTTAACTAATTTATTCCTGTCTAGTGTTGTCCAGTCAATTGCGAACCTGCCGGATACTTGTGGGTCATACTGTTTACCTTACCAGTGCTACCCGCCACACGGAGGGGCTTCAAAGAAGACCTGACGCCCCCCCCCCCAGACCGTCAGCTCGGTCAACAGGCCTGCTCGCCAATCTCCCAACAGGAGGTCCATACCTCCTCGCGACAGATGGACCCCATCCCCTGCGTACAAGTCATAATTTTGCAGGCTAATATCGGGGTGATGACTGACCCGTCCCCAAGCCCTGTCGGCAAGAAACCGTGCCACCGCCCTATTGACCGTGCGCCTAGCACGGTCAAGGGCCATGAGGTTAAAGCCCCCTCTGTAAGAATGGCGCGGAACAATGTCCGACCACACCAGGGTTGTGGCAGGCCAGACATAATGCAAGTAGGCGAGTTCCTCGCAAATCGCATGCTTGAGCGATAAGCCGGTGACCTGGCCCAAATCATTGCCCCCCAGGTGGATAATGAGAATGTCAGGCGGGTCAGCACCCAGGCCAGAAAAAAGGAAAGGCCGCAGCTCCCGCCATAACATCCCAGGCTTACCATGCCATGTGAGACTGGCGTGTTCACCCAGTCCCAGTCGGGGTCCCCACTCTGTCGCCGCAGCGTAACGCGCTGCCCTGAGCACATAGCTGTGGCCCACCAGCCATACTGTCACCGGTGTAATACGACACCCAGGGTCTGTAAGAAAATTGAGAAAAAAGGCGGTAAGGTGACTGGATTGGTACTCATGGCGGGAGTGGGCGCACATAAAACTGAAAACATTGCGAGCCCCACCTCCCCATGCTGCGTATGTCAGCCCCAGAGTACCCAAAAGCAGCTGCTGTAGAGGCTGCACCAATACGGAACGAATGTGTGCCATAACGGGCACCTGGTAGGCCCACCCTGGTGAGGGCTCTGGCTGTCACCTTCCAAAACTGAAATTTAGTAAGGGGAGACCCATCTTGGTGACAGAAAAACGGGCCGTGGTGCATGCCACGCAGTGCCAGGAATTCCTGTAGGGCACCAACCGGACAGATGTCTGCCAAAGAACAACGTAGCAGTCTTACACCACTGCCTACGCCATGCTGATCTGTTTTAGAGGAGCGTATCCTCAACTGGGCCCAGTCTTTGGCTACATAGACATCTTCGAGTTCCAGTGCCCTACCACTTGCATCCGCCTTAGACAGCATCACGATTTCGCTGACGCGGAGCGCTCCAAAAAATGCCACCGTTGTGGCTGCATGGAAAAGGGCTGCCTCATAATGATCAAAACAGAGGCCTGGCCAGCCCCGGGCCAACTGGGTAAGAACCCCTGGGGAAATAGGGTGCCGGTCGTCCGGGCAACGCCCGCGCTCGCGCACCCACCCCTCCAAAACATGTCTCACACGGAAGTCAGAGGTGGTATCCACATGACCTCCCACTTTGGCCATAAAAGCCAACGCCGAGAGCTTGGATGCTATGGTGCGAGGTGCGAGGCCCTGTGCATGCAGGTGAACCATGAACCGCAGAACATGGTCCACCGGGATAGGCCAGGTCTCTGGCAGGTGACATTGAGCCAAAAATGCCCTGTAAGAATTGAATGCTTGTTGGTACGCCTTACGCGTGCGTGGCGCTAGTGACAGGCCAATCGCCCGGTTCACCTCTCCTTGCCAATAGTCCAGATCTCGTCCGGGAGTGGCGAGGGAAATTCCTCTGCATCTGGGGCCAAGGCGCGGAACCAGGAGATCTGCAGGCGGGACAAAGCGTCAGCAATATCATTATTAATCCCAGGGACATGCCTGGCCCTGAACAAGACGTTGAGGCGCAGGCAGCGCAGCACAAAATGGCGCACTAGTTCCATAACCCTGGGCGATTTGGAAGTCTGTGCATTGACAATGTGGACAACAGCAGCATTGTCGCACCAGAAATGCACCACCGAATTAGCCCACTGTTCGCCCCATAGCATCAAAGCCCCCAGAATAGGGAAAAATTCCAGATATGTGAGATCCCGCAGGCGACCTGTGCCTGCCCATGCCGGTGGCCACCCACCATAGGCCCACTTCCCATTGAAGTACATCCCATAACCCAGGGATCCTGAGGCATCAGACTGGATCTGGAAATTGGGGGATGCCAGGAGGTCAGACCTCCAAAATGAGACCCCATTGAACTCCCTCAGGAATTGCAACCAGACAAACATGTCTGCCCTGATACCCCGGGTAAGCCTGACTCTGTGGTGGGGCTTGGATAACCCTGCCATGGCGTCGCATAAGCGCCGGGCAAAAGCCCTGCCCGGTACGACCACCCTGCAGGCAAAATTGAGGTGACCATGTAGCACCTGCAGTTCCCTCAGGGATGCCTTACGCTTGGCCAGCAATTCCGAGATAAGGGCCACTATCCTGGACACCTTATCACCCAGCAACCTAGAAGCCTGCACTACTGTGTCAATCTCAACCCCCAGGAATACTAGCTTGGTAGATGGGCCCTCTGTCTTTTCGGGCGCTAAAGGGACACCAAGTTCCTCCATTAGCGTCTGAAATGTGTTGAGGGGACGTGTGCACGTGTCCCAGCCCCGTTCACCCCCGAATAAAAAATCATCCAGGTAATGGGCTACAGACCGGGACCCTGACCTGCGGACGAAAGCCCACTCTAGGAAGGTACTAAAACGCTCGAATGCCGAGCATGATATGGAGCAGCCAAAAGGCATGGCCTTATCAAAATAATATTCACCCTTAAATTTAAAACCCAGCAACTCAAAGTCGCCCGGATGCACTGGCAAGAGGCGAAAAGCCGACTTAATGTCACACTTGGCCAGCAAGGCACCCGGGCCACATGAGCGTACCATGCGCAATGCATGGTCAAACGATGTATACCTGACTGAACAGAGGTCATCAGGAATAGCATCATTGACCGATCGGCCGGCTGGGTAGGACAAATGATGAATAAGGCGAAACTCGCCTAGGGACTTTTTGGGGACCAAGCCCAGTGGCGACACCTTAAAATTGGGAAACGGGGGTGCAGGGAAAGGTCCAGCGACCCTGCCCGCATCTAACTCTTTCTTAATGCTGGCCGCAGCTACATCCTCCCTCCCTCTGAGGGATAACAGGTTGGGGGCATCCTGAGGGGACCTATCACCCATGAAAGGAATACGGAATCGCTGCTTAAAACCCTGAAGGAGATACTCCCCATCCTCCCCCTTCGGGTACGATGCGAGCCAACGCTCCAGCATGTCCACATTAATTGGGGAGGGGGCCTTTTGGAGAACCAGCTCCATCCGAGGCAGTCTTGCCAGCCCACTGTCCACCCCTCCCTCTGCCTCGTGCCCCCCCAGGTCTGGGACAGGCAGAGGCTGCGTGGGGGCCCGAACATGTGGGACACTCATGCTTATACCTGCAATTCTTTCTATTGCAGGAACCATTGGACGAGAAAGTCCAGCACAGCAGGCGGGCTGGAACCCCCTGCCCCGCCGCCTGGCGGGTGACCTGCGCTGGAGCCGCTCGCTGGACCGCATGTCCGCAATGGTATCTATCTCCCGGGGCAGGGCGTGTAGGCGTCATATACAAGAGCCAAAGCCTCTGGCACGGCTCATCCCATCTCATCTCGGGGTGGAGGGGAATCCTCATACGGAATTCCTCATCATATGCTAGCCATGAGGGGCCCGGGAAATCAACCATTGCCCTGTATATATTGTCCAAATATTGGACCATGGGAATAGCTAAATCTGGCCGCGCCCTCAAATACACCGCCATGTATATTAAATAAGCGGGGAGCCAATTGGCCCAGGTACGCGGCGGCTTACGGCGGCGTGCCTGCTCCTTGTCCTTCTCATCCTGTCCCTCCCTTTCCTCCTTGGTGGGCTCTCTGTTCAGGAGTGAGAAGATATCTACGTATTCCCCCCGCCATATCTTTTCTCTGGTAGTCTGTGCCAAGTGATCACCTAGTGGCAAGGAATACCCCGCCGTCGGCAAAGCCGAAAAAGGCACAGCCGGTCTAGTAAAAGGGGCCTGAGCTAAACCAGCCACCCCCAGCACATTCCCCGGAGTGTAAGAACAAGTACCCACCCCAGTGCCCAAGGTGGCAGTCGTCGTCGCCGGGTGGGTTGCCGACAGCGTGGCCCCCGCACCACCCGCGCGAGGCCAAGGCCATTGAAAGGCCCCCCCATATTGGGGATGTGTGTGGATGTACTCGCTTGCACCGTATACTCACATGCGGCACCCCCGCGGGCCGCCCCCACCGGGGGTTCCGGCCCACTGGGGGCGTCGTAGCTCACGACCGACGTAGAGCTCATCACCGGGGCTTGACCCGCACCTGGCTGCTGGCTGGGGAGCTGCAAGGCAGTGGCCGAAACCGCGCCACGCGCCTGCAGCAGCTCGACCCTCCCTGCCGGCTGTTGTCCTCCTGCCGACATCGCCTCAAAAGGGACCCCGAAGGGGGCGCCCGCCTGACTGGCCCGAGCCAACGACGCTTCCAGGGCCGCGATGCGGGCCAGTAAGGTGTCCACGTTGACCAGGGGCAAAGGGCCGGCCGGCCCGCCTGGTCCAGGCGCGGGGACAGGTCCCTGTACCCCAGGACCCGAATATGGCCATTGGCCAGCACCGAAGCCCGGCAGGGTCGGTGGAGAAACCTGCCAAGGCAGGGGGCCGCACCACCCCCCAAGGCTAGAGGGCCCAGGGGGAGGCTGCGACCCAAGAAGAGTAGGCCCAACAGGGTGGGCAGGTGCAGGAGCGGTGTCCACCGCTCGCGGGCCGCGGGCCGGAACGCCTTCCGCGCCCGCACTCTGATCGGGCCAAGGGGCAATAGACCCCATTCCGCTGGCCCCGGCAGGGGCCGGCAAAGGCGGCTGCTGAGGAGGCGGCACCGCGGTCCTCCGACCTGGGTTGCGCCTCCTAACAGCACGAGCTGCACTCGAAGCTGCCTTCTTCTTCGAAGGCATCTCCACGGAAGCAAGAAGGGAAGCCAGCAAGGCAGAACCGCTACCAAAAGGCTTCCCGGTAAGCTAACGAGCGACGGAGACACAGGGGAAAAGACTTCTCCGCTCCGTCGCTGAGGTAAAATGGCAGCTCGGCTGCCTCGTGGCCATCCCTTTTATAAGGGAGCTGGCCACGCCCCTAACTACCCGGATTCTCTGTCCTGTGGGGGGGGGGCGCAAAGGGCGCGGCGGCCATTTTGGCGCCGCGCTTGCATTTTAAAGATAAGACTGGTCTTTTCATTTTATGTGAACTATTTTAAATCTGGAGTAGTTTAGGGTCACTTATTTCTGAATGAGCAATAATATGATTAAAAAAACATAACTCAAAAACCCTTGGTCCAAACTTGGCCAAATTTGGTAGAGTTCAAGAGCAGGCTGTTTACTACAACTGTGGTTCTAATCTGTAGCCAAGTTTAAAATTTATAATTTTTTGTTTGGGCTGCCTCCCATTTTTAAAATTGCCTTGTAGAATGTTGATCTGTTCTGTAATGCAGTATCACTGATTCACTCTTGTGCCACAATAAACACTGTATATTGCAACCTACAGTGCTTAGTACTGTATACTTGTTCATTGCTACAGTGATTTACGAACACTTTCCACAATAAGCAAAAATTCAGAAAACGTAGGGCATCTTGTTGACACTTACAGATATCTTCTTAAACATTGATGTAACAAAGATTTTAAGAACAAAGCATTCTACCCTTATTGTCATGGTCGTCAACTGCAACTCGTTTCTGAGAATGCATTTTTTCCCTGAAGCAGGAAAAAAGTCACTGCCGTTAGTTTGTTTAAGGTGGATCCCACCTTGCCATGAAACATTTCCACACCATCAATTCCATTCTAAGGCACTAAATGCACTTAAGTAACCACTTTATACAATATATTGACACACTCATTATGTATTAATGTGTTACAAACTCCCACAAACTTCAAAATCCAAACAAACGTCCACTAGAGCAATGGTTCCCAACCTTTTTTTTTCTTTTTTGGCCATGCCTTACCTAATCATCTCTAAAATCCAGATACACCCCCATGACATATAATTCTTATTATTCCAAAAGTAAACTCCTATTCATGCGGAGGAAGCCTAAAAGGTCATTCACTGTTAATAATCCAATTTTGAATTGTGCCACTTAAAAATCAAATTGCCCCCCTGTGGGGCATGTGTCTCATGTTGGGAACCACAGCCTTTGAGTAAAACAACTACTACCGATGCAACTTCATGTTAGCAACAAAGTTGGAAGACAGGATTGCAATTCTGTATGGCAAATAGTGTTGATTTCTCACTTTATTTACTTTGTTGCTATTTTCAAACAGTATTGCAATCAAATTATGTTCATGATAGTTCTTGACTTCATGAAGCCACAGGATACTTCTGCTCAGGGTAATGAAGATTTAACTAAAGTTAAGATAGGAATGTAACCCCTTGGATCTTTGACTGGCAACTATCACCTGAAACACAAGAGGTAATGCTTTCATTTTGCTAATCTCTTTTAAACCTTTGTTTCTCCATTCTAAGTACAATAGAAGGAGGTATACACATCATACCACTCAACTTTCTCTGAGGATAAGAGCACCAATTACTGTCTTCATTCTATGAAAACTCCTATACCAGCATATTTTATGACTTTTGTAGGAATGTAAACTCAATTGCTGATTCCTTATTAAGCTTTGTTATTAAACTATTCTAGTTCTAATTCTCAGCATTAACAAATATTTAAATGTCCTAATTTGTTGAAAAGCTGAGATATCAGCAACCAAATACTGTATGGACAATTTATATTTCTTGAGTAGTGTGCAAACATAATCTACAGAGAGAAATAAATTATCCTTTATGAGATTATATTTTTCCCTATAAAGAACATAACAAACAATCTATAGAGCAAGAACTACCAAATTAGTTAAATAAATATTCTTTCCATGAATTCTACAAGTCACAATTATATAAACACTTAAACTTTATTAAAGTGTATATAAACCAGTGGAAGATTTTGGATCCTGCTGAACACATGGCTGACCAATGTACACAATTCTCTCTGGATTATATAATTTAAACTAGTTTGACTAACCTAATACACAGAAAGGTCATTCATTGAAAGTGGAGATTCAATAAAGCATAAGACACAGTCAGTGAAAAGAATAAAGATGAAGAGATAGAAAGAAAGAAGAGTGACTAGTTTAAAACTTGCTGATAATAGCAAAGACAGACAATATCCTGAAATGTAGAAGCCAGATATACACGAATAAGCATTTAATGTTTCCAGGAAGTTTTACTATACATTTAGAAAGCAAAAGTGCTGCTTCATGTAATGTAATCATTATATCAGCTTCCTCTCCACTCCACATACAAATCAAGGTTATAATCATTGTATCAGGACAAAAACCCTCCTTCTATGTATCTTTCTGTTTTGGAACACTGCATCTTTCTCTCTGTCCCTTAAGCAACTATTTCCTGCTTATAATACAGTACAGTAATACCTCATACAAAGTCCACTTCATACAACATCAGATTCATACAACATCGCCTAATTCCTTGAAAAAAGTTGCCTCATACAAAGTCGTGCGACTTTATATAAGGCATTGGGGTTTTCCCAGGTTGCATTGTGCCTGGGCAGGATAAAAGGCAGGATACATGCGTGCATTGCTCTTGTGGGTTTTGCACGAGGCGAAGAGTGGTTAAGAGTGGTTTTGAGCACGATTTTGGATTTTTTTGAATTTTTTTTCATCAGAATTTTTAGAAGCATTCCTAGGATTTTTGCAGCATTCTTCAGGTTTGGGGACAATCAGGGTTGTTTGACATGTTTTTGTAATGTATTTAGCCTTTAGACAATGATTTCTTAAAGTTCTGTCAGTTTCCTGTCTGTTTCCTTGACTTTGCCCTGAAGTCTGTGCTGTTACAGTACAATGTATTTCTATGGAAATGACATTGTATGAGGCATCGCGGCAAGGATTTGGACATTGTATGAGGCATCGCAGCTAGGATTTTGCATGCCTCATACAAAGTCCAAATCCGTATAAAGTCCAAAATTGTGGAACCAAGTTTGGACATTGTATGAGGTATCACTGTACAGTGCCAACATTTTAAAAAAATACAGTATGGGGCGTGGCTAGGATGGCCGACGAGTAACATCTTGATTCGGTTGCTCGCGTTTACCAAAGTTGTAATTAATGTAAACGAGTAAAATGGGGAAACTTTAAAGTGGTATTTTTTGCTGATAAGACTCCTGCTTGCCTATTTGGAAAGTTTTGAAGTCGGGCGGTCGAAGTTTGGGAGGTTTCCTGGGTAGGAGAGGCGCGCGACGGAAGCCGCGGCTTCCCCTGCCGAGGAGCCGAGAATGGGACCAGCGAGACGGCGGAGATTCGAGGCGGCAGTAAAATTGGCAAGAAAACGACTCTACGTAAGTTCATGAAAGTCTATGTGGAAAAGCTAAAGGTAACTGGGGATTCTGCTTAGAAGAGCCCGGACTTGGAAGTGGATAAAATCGGGTTGTCGACCCGTTAATGGCGGCGGTCCTGGAAAACGAAAGTGGTTGTGTTTCGGTCTATGGCTCTTTTGCACCCCAGGAGAACCGTGGCATGCTTTGGCGACAGTAAAGTGGTTAAAGAAGTCTTTGTCTGGGCTACAGTTTTCGAAGGCTTCAGCGTTTTTTGAGGTTAAGGACTGTGGGAAAAGTCTGCCGACTTACAGAGCAAGAAAGGGGAGTTTCCCCCTGAAGTTAATGCTCCCGCTGGAAAAGGGTGCTTTGATCTGCTCGCCTCTAGAGAAGGATTAAAAAAAATTCTTTCACCCTTTCACCGTGTGGATTATAACTACTATTATTATTTTTGATATACCGCTCCTCTTTTTTTGCCTTTTATTACACATTTTGGAATTTCAGTTCTTTTTTTCTCTTTTCTCTCCCATTCCTCTCTCTGGCAGCTTTGATTCAAATGGAAAAATTTGGGTGACCATTTCCTTGGAGTTTTTATTTTTGCGGTTTGGAGTGCGAACACTTAGGCTGTTTACTTCGGGGAAACGGGCCGGATGTGGATTATTCTTTTTCTCTTTTTGTTTGGATCATATTCCGGTTCCTGATTTTCTGTGGATTACAACAATTAATCCTTCGCTGGATTTCTTCCTCTCTATAAGCTTTGTCAGATTTGTCTGGATAGGTGTTACTAGTGGCTGCAGCGGTACAGGCTTGATTGGATTGATTACGATTTTGCAACGCTCTGCAACACTGGACTCTCTTAGTGGGTGTCATCATGGATAAAGGCACAAGAGGGAAAGCAAAAGAGGAAGAACCAGTGGTGAAGTCTAAGAGGAAAGAAAAAGCACCAATGGAAGAGGTCCCTCAGTCTTCATCACTACCACCTGAACCCTATGATCATACTCAAATTATGGTGGAAATTGGTAAATTGTTCCAGAAATTGGAGAAAAATGAGGAATCAAGGGTGAAAAATAGAAATGAAATGATGAAAAAACAAGATAAGGTGGTATCATCTGTTACGGATTTCTCAAAAAAAAGTGGACTTAAGTTTGCAAAAAATAGAGGGAAATGTGAAATTGGTTCAAAATGAGGTAAATGTTATAAAAAAAATTAAAGGTACTCAGGAGGCGGTGCGGGAGAATAAGCTGAAATTGGAAGAGCGTGAGAAAAGGATTGATGCTGTGGAAGATATGATGAGAAAGCAGAACATTGTGATCTGTCAGGTGGTTGAACGGACGCCAGACCAGCTAAGAGAAAGAGTGGTTCAGTGGTTAAATGGTTTGAATATGGGAAAGGAATTTGTACAGGAAGATATTGTAAGTGCATTCAGGGTGGGCCCAAGAAGAGGGAAGGTGGTTCAAAGAAATGTTTTGGTAAAATTTGCAAATTGGGGAGATAAGCTTAGAGTAATGGCCTTTTTGAAACAAGCTGGTTCTGGCGCCCTGAAATTTGATGGTTCTGATGTAGAAGTATACAATGATATTTCAATGAAAGAAAGAATGTGGAGATATAAGATGAGACCTGTAACCAAATTGTTGATGAGCAAAAGCATAAGGTACAACTGGAGATTTCCACAGCAATTGCGGTTTTTTATGAGAAAAGAATGCAAGTAATTGATGAAGGGACCGATCCATTGGAGTATTTGAGTTTGCTGGAGTTGGTAAAAACAGGTTCGGAAGAGTGGATAAATTTTAAGAAAGAATTGTTGGAATCGGGTGCTCTAGGGAGGGAGTATGAGAGGGCAGAGGCTGGTGGTGCCACAGGTGGAACACCACAGAGAAAAGAAGAAGAGGAGCTGTCGCTGATCATGGTGGAGGAGGAGGCAAGTAAGGAGCAATGAGAAATAGATTAATAAAAAACAAATTATTTAAGCACTATAGAAGGGTGGGTAGCGTGTAGCACTGGTTGGTAGGCACATCTTGCATGTCCCCCCTCTCCCCTCTTTGGTTGTCGAAGGCGTCTTTTTCCCCGAAGAAGGTGGGGAGAGCGATAGTGTGTGTTTTATGTAGATTTTTTGTGTTTCTGGGGGAAGGGGTTGGTGGTGGCACACCCAATGGAGAGTTTAGAAGTTAGAAAGGAAATAGATTATGGGAAATATTAAAATATTAACTTGGAATGTAAAGGGTACAGGTTCTGTTCTTAAGAGGCGGAGGTTGGAATTGGCTTTGAAGAAAGATAGACCCGATATAGTGTTCTTACAGGAAGCACACCAAAAGTCAAAAGATACAAACAAACTTTTTTGGGGATGGATTCAACATTATGAGATGGCATTTGGTACTTCAAAAGCGAGAGGAGTGGCAATTATGATTTCTAAAAGATTAGGATTTGAGATAACAAAAAGTGTTGCTGATCAAGAAGGTAGATATTTGATTGTAAGAGGAAAAATAGAAGACGAGGAAATAATGTTGGTAAATATATATGCTCCAAATGAACATCAAGCGGATTTTTTAGAAAAGGTTCGGAAAGTAGTGGAGCTAGAAAATGTTGCAAAAATTATTGTGGCTGGAGACTTTAACTTGATAAGGTCAAACTTAGACTGTACCAATTTAGCAAGATGTGGAATTGGCTTGAAAGGGAAGGTTTTAGACAAATGGATGGTTGTGATGGGTTTGAAGGATTCGTGGAGAGAGATCAAGGGCTCGGAAAGGGCATATTTTTTTTTTCACACGTCCATGGGACCTACTCTAGAATACATTATGTTTTTCTTACAGAAAATTTGATTAGAAATATTGAGGGAATGGAAATAGGGATTTTTAAGGAATCAGACCATGCTAAAGTACTTTTGGAACTGAAATTACAAAAAGATAATCGAAGAGGAAGAAGTTGGAGGTATGATCCTAATTTATTTAAAGACCAAAAATGTAAAGAACAAATCATGGAAAGGTGGAGGGAAAGTTGGCAGTGGAACGACAACAATGAAGTAAATTTTAACGTTGTTTGGGATACCATGAAGTCGGTTTTCAGAGGGGAAAGTATAAAGTTGGCGAGTATTAAGTACAAAAGGTATAAGGCAGATCAGATGGAAAAAGAAAAAGAAATAAAGCAGTTACAGGAAGACCATTCAAAAAGTAAAGATAAAAAAACCTTCGCTAAATTGCAAAGACTTAAGGCAGCGTTAATGGGTAAGGATATTGATAAAGTTAAAAGAGATTTGATTTATCTAAATAGAGAGTATTTTGAATTTAGTAATAGAAATTCAAGATTATTAGCAAGAGCAGCTAAGGCTAAAAAGGAAAAAAGAGAAATTGGGGTGTTGGTTAATAAACAAGGGCTAAGATGTAATAAGAATAGGGATAAATGTAAAATTGTGAAGGAATTCTATCAAGCATTATATGCAAAAAAGGAGGTAGATGTGGAAAGGCTTAAAGGGATTTTGGAGAGACAGTTAGGGAATGGAATAAAACAGGAACATCGAGGAAAAATGGAGGAATGGGTTACTGACAAAGAGGTAAATGAGATAATTAGTGGTTTGAAGATGGGGAAAGCCCCTGGAGATGATGGATTATCAACAGAGTTTTATAAAGAATTTAAAGATGTTGTGGTTCCAAAGTTAGTGAAGCTATATAATTATATTTTAGATGGAGGACAATTTCTGACTTTATGGTATAGTACCATAATCGTTCTGCTGCCAAAACCGGGAAAGAATCTGGAAAAGGTGGAATCATACAGACCAATTTCTCTTATAAACCAGGACGCCAAGATCTTCACAGCAATACTGGCTAATCGCTTAAACAGTTTTATGGGGGAATACATAAATGTTGATCAAGTTGGTTTTTTAAAAGGCAGGCACATGGCTGATTTGACTAGAAGGGTATTAGATCTAATTGATAATGTTAATCAAACAAAGGAAAAGGTGGGTTTATTATCATTAGACATTTTTAAGGCATTCGATTCATTACAATGGTCTTCGATCAAGGAAATAGTTAGAAATTATGGATTTGGGGATAGATTTAGAAGGGTAATTGATCTATTATATCAAAAAGGGAGTGCTAGGATCAGAGTAAATGAAGAGGTTACGGATGAGGTAAAGCTTGAGGCAGGTACCAGGCAGGGTTGTCCACTATCTCCTATCCTGTTTATTATGGCAATGGAAATCTTAGCTAAAAATATAAGGGAGGATCCAAACATAGAAGGGATACTGGGCAATAAAGTGAGTATGTATGCAGATGATACGTTGTTAATGGTGAAACATCCAGAGGTGATAATGGATAGGATTAAAGACCAACTTCAGGAATTTGAGGCTATAACTGGACTGATGATAAACTGGGACAAATCAGAATTGATGCTGTGTAATATGGGGGTAAAGGAGATGGGAAAGATAGTGGGGACATCTAACATACAAATTAAAGAAAAGCTGAAATATTTGGGGATAACTATTTCAAACAAATTGGAAGAACTTAAAAGACTGAATTATGACAGTTTGAAAGTAGAATTTAAGAACAAATTACAAGGGTTTCAGAGTTTGAATCTGTCATGGTTTGGGAGGATTGCAATTTGCAAAATGATGTTGTTGCTGAAGATTAATTTCATATTTGATGCACTTGCAATCCACTTGAAGGAGAAGGAAATCAATGAGTTTCAAAAGATGTTCAATAATTTTTGTAATGGAGGTAAAAAATCTAGACTTCCAAAGAAGCTTTGGTACCTGCCTCAGAAAGAAGGGGGTTTGGGTATGCCAAATTTGTTAGCATATTATCGAGCATTTCAAATTAAAAATGTTGTGAAGATCTTGGCAAGAGAAAAGGTAATTTGGGAGGAATTGGAGATGAAAGAATACAGGAATATGGGTAAAATGATCTTTTTGGGAATTAAGGATAAAAAGATAAAGACAAGCAATACTATGATGAGAGGTCTCATGAGGGTGTGGAAAAGAGTAAAGAAAGACTTGGTCCCAGATCTGTCTCCAATTTTGGAATTGACTGATATGGTGTGTTTTCCGATAAAAATAGATAAGGAAAAAAAGGAAATATTGGATAAAAATGAAGTGTCTCTAGTGAAGGAATGGTTAAAAGCTTGTGAAGATGAAACCAAGAGGAAAAAAAATATTTGAAAAGTTAAAATTGGACTGGTTTCAGAAATTGAAGGTTGAAAATTGGAATAAAAATATAGAAGAGAATTAGGTATAGATAGAACAAAGACCGAATTTGAAGAATTGGTATTAAAGATCAGAAAAGGGGAAAAGAACATTAAGGGTCTAGTAAGCAAACTCTACACTCTATTGAATAAGGGTAATGATCCACAGGAAGATTTGAAACGGAAGTGGGAACAAAATTTGAATATAAAAATAGGAGATGTTGAATGGAGAAATAAGTGGAAAAAGAGGATAATGAGAACAATGTCAGTAAGAATTAAGGAACATAATTTTAAAATGTTGTGGCAATGGTACTTGACACCACTGAGGTTGCATCAGATGGATAATAAAAGGGATTATTTATGTTGGAGATGCAAAGAAACGGTTGGAACTTATGAACATATGTGGTGGAGTTGCAAAAAAAATGAACTTTGGAGAAGAATAGAAGGAGAGATTGGGGAAATAATGGGTAAAAGAATTAAGTTGGTGTCAGGTACCATTCTATTAACAGATGTGGAAGGTATGGGTTTGAATAAGGTGGAAAAAGAATTATTGGAAATTATGTTAACCACAGGTAGACAATGTATCGCCAGAAACTGAAAAAATGATGTACTTATACAGACTGGAGAGTGGTATAAGGAAATGTGGAGTTTAGCATTGAATGACAAATTAACATGGGAGATAAAAGTAAAAAGGGATAAATTGAAAGAAAATAGGTTTTGGAATATTTGGAAGCCGTTCGTGGATCACTCTCTTATGGCTAGGGACAGTTTTGGACCTGTACCATCTCAAAGTGGGTTTTGGAGATGATATAGATACTAAACTCTCCGGGCATTGTAAATATTCACTGGGTGTTGTATAACTAGTAAAGAAATAATAAACAGTTGTAATACTGAAAGCTCTCATGAATGCTATGGTTATAGTAATAACCTATAATGTGGGTATTTAACACTGTGGTTTACATTGCAAACAATTAGTTTAATCACTATGTATGTGTTATTTTTTACGAGCTTGATGTAATATCGCATTGTATTGTTATTGTTTTTTTTCTGTATGTTTGCTATTTTTATTTTTTCTCTTTGAAAATAAATAAAAAATTATTTAAAAAATAAAAAAAAATACAGTATACTCATAGCATACAGCACCCATTTGAGTTGGTGGCACTCTTCATGCAGAGTGTCTACATCATGGAGATCATCATCTCCTTGGTATGATTGTGCTACTATGGAAATTCCATGCCATAAATTGAAACATACCTAAATCTTACTTTTTCTCCAACAGTTGGCATGAAATTTGCTTAATATTTAAAAAACCAGAATAAATGTCAGATAGAAACCTATACCTTTTAGTTGTTAAGTCAGATGTTTATTCCCCCTTTTACAATCTTGTTAAATATATAAATATTTCAGTGCTTTATACCTGAGTTGTCAGATATGCAAGTTTATCTCCCAATTGACCAGTTATAAAACTAAAGTAGGCTAATCTGCCAATCATAGTTTTAGGCAACCTGATTTAGGTGTAAATTGTATTGTCTAGCTCAGCCCTCAAGAAAAATGGCACGAAACTTCCATTGGTCCATTTTGCACAGGGCTTCTCAACCTGCAGCCTGTGGGCCAGATGCAGCCCACAGCACCATTTCATGTGGTCCCCCACTGCCTCCACCACACCAGGAAGTGCCATGTGGTGGAGGAAGGGCAAAATGGCCATCCGGCCCCCTAAACTGTGTGAGAAACTGTAATCCGGCTCCCGGCTTAAAAAGGTTGAGAACTCTTTGTCTAGAAACTTGATGCTAGTCCAATATTATCGACTAAGACCATCAGTGGCCCTTCAGAAATCTATAAAAGTTCTGTAAAATGGCAAGGCTGCTTCACTTCCATTCCTTAAATTGCAGAAGGTGTGCCAAATTTGATTGCTTTTTTAAATGTCATCTTCAGAGCGACTTTAGGTAGCAGTCTTCTTTAGTGACATAACACATGTTAGAGATGATTAAGAAAAATATCAACTCAGATATGTTATAAAATACTTTCAGAATTGTACATTAGAATAAAATATATTTAGAAATGTACTTTTAGAGAAAATGTACTATTTTATTTTATGCCTAAATGGAATTTTAGTGATTTTGTTGAAATAAAAGACTTGCATCTTAATGCAGAAATGGGAATTTAACAGATATGAAACATGATGAACCACATGTGAAACTGATAAGAACCAGAAGCAGACAAATTTGTCCATCTTTTCTCCTGATGGATAACATAGCTAATAATGAACCAGTGCTTGTATCATTAGAACTGAAAATTAATTGTTAATGTTAAATATTAGAAATGGGAGATTAATTGATTGGTTTGGTATTGACATTGGAAAATGAATGGTGAACTGAAATAACATGAATCAATGTATTAATTAAATAATTAGTTTTTAAATACACAGTAACATTTACTGAGAACTGCACATGGAGTTGTCACTATTGGCCTCTAGTGAAACATAGTGCCTCATTGTTTCTGCTTATATGAAATAAAGGGTAATGGTCACCGTTGCTCGAAAGCCAGTAATACAGGTATCTGACTCAAGAAGATGGTGCTCATCTCAGTTTACAGCCAAAGTGACAGCGCTATCTGCATCTGCAGACATTTCTATGATCATGTGGCAGGCATGTCTAGACACCAAAGTACATGGAAACTGTACCTATTTATCTACTTGCAATTTTTTGATTCTAATTGCTAGGTTGGCAGGAGATGACACAGATGACAGTAGCCCATTCTGTCATACAGCACTTGGGTCTTGAACTGCTGACCTTCCAGTCATCGAGCACAGCATCTTGATATTTCTAAGAAAGCAGTTGGTACAGGATTCACAAAGCAATTAACATAAGAATCCTACAAGCAATTAATGTTAAAATGACATCATGACCCTTTAGCATAAAATCAATGTCCCTAATCTTCTCCTGCTTATCTTGCTTCCTTGCCTCTATGACAGAAATCCTATTCAGATGTTATGTCCCAATAGATTAATAAATGGAAATGACAGGAATGTGGCAAGATTTGTTGACTGTATCCCAATATCCCTGCCCATACTGTGTCAGCACTCACTTGCTAAATTCTCCTGCTGCTACTTGTACTTGTTTAAGCTTGACAACACTGATTCAACTGGGAAACCTGAAAAGCTAGGGTCCTTAATAATATATAGAGCTCTGTTCATGTTTAGAAAAAAATGAGCAGAATGTTGTTTTCTGTTCAACTCAGTACAATCAGCAACATGAAGGGTAGTGATAGTGACACAGGAATAGCACACTATGCTTCTGGCAAATATTTATAAACTCTTGGCAGGATTAACACCTGCACAGGGCAAGTTAAGAATGTGCACAGAAAAAAATATAGCAGTTAGTCTTTAAAGTGCTGCAGTGTTTTTATTTTTATTTTTTGTTTTCTGATAAGCCTGAACCCAGAATAACACAGCTACTATTCCAAAAAATTGAACAATGATAACATGGATGTTCAAGGCAGGCCTATTACAATACATCCAAGAGAAGGTTATTTTCCCTGTGTGTATTACTAACAGTACAAAGAAGCTGGAAATGCTTGTTTCCAGCTTCAGTCCAGCTCTGTTTTACCCCACCAATATGGGGAGGGGGGGACTACTATAAAAGTTAGATTAATCAGCATGTTTCATTGTATTGCCTCAAGCAGTGTGTTTAGTAATTGGATAATTTATCTTTCCTTTCATAACCATAGCAGATGGAATCAGGGGACAGCTCAACTCATTTTGTCAGAACAGCCATACGTTTATTCAGAAGGTCACTTTGCAAGATGAAGTGTGAGAATTTGACACTGTGTTGCTTGTTGTCATTGTGTTATATTACAGACATAATACAAAACAGAAAAAACAATCTAAAATGCATTAAGAATGTGAAAACTGAGAATAATTACGAAATGAACTTATTCTAGGAGATGGGTTGACTGATGGTTCAAAAGTTTCTTCTAGCATGCCAGATACCCATTCTATCCTAATATGAAACTGTACTGACTCAGTGAACCCTAACTCTAATATCATCATCTTCAACATTTTGAGGCAATAATGCAAGAACTACCCTGCTAGACTGAAAGTTGTCACTCTTGACAACTTAGAGACCTCCAAATTAGCCCCTAAATATTCTTTAACATAATAAGCTTCCTGTTATGCTTAGACATGAGACCAAAGCCAGTGTGACAGGAAAGTGAATTTCCTTGAAATCAACATGTCCTTTCTTTCACAATGAGAGTCTGATAGATCAGAGTTTCTCATACATGGCTCTCCAGGTGCTCTTGGACTTCACTTACCTGGTTGAACTTGTGTTGCCATAGCAGGATACCAGTAATAGTGGTAGCTTTTTTTAAAAAAAATAATCATTCTCTCCCAAAGTTCCCAAGGCTCCCAGGTAATTCTTTTCACTCATGGGGACCTGTGGAAGCTTGGGACATGAGGAGGAAATGATTTCTGAAAATCACTGCCACTGGTAATTTCAGTGGCATTGATTTTCAGTAGTTAACAATTTCTGCCTCCCACCCCACAGCTTCCACACAGCTTCACAGGAAAGGGATTACTCAAGAGAGCCTTAAAAGAAAACTAATTTTTTTAATTTCTTAAAAAATTGTCAATACTGCCAATGTCATCACCCCTAGATTGCATATTTTAAAACACACACACACACACACACACACAGGGTGAAATCATCACAATCAGGGCACAAGTAGCCCAAATGAATGAATCAGTGTGGATTTGGTGAATCTGCTATTCCATAAATCCCATTAATTCAGAACATACTTGGTGATTTTTACTCCTGTATTTTTATTTTGCATCAAGAATGTTATGAAGCAGGCTGTTTCCCACCTTCTCTTTCTAAAGCCTTTATTCTGTCATTTCCAAACCCAACAAAGATCAAACAAGCTGTGCAAAGTATAGAGCTATTTCCGTACTAAATGTTGGTGTTAAAATGCATGCTGCAATATTGGCTAATTGATTGAAGGTCATACCAATACTGAGTTACCCTGATCATGCTAGTTTTCTCCAATAGAGCCAGCGAGAAGATAACTTAAGGTTGGTCATACATTTGATTGCATTGCACACTACAAGATCTGACCCTGATGTCATTATTTCACTTGATGTCAAAAAAGTTTGACAACATTAACTGGTAGTTTGTCTATATGCTATATACTGTATGGCATCTACAGAAGTTAAGCAAAAATAGTTATACAAGTACACATTTAGATAAAACAACAACAAATTAAAATAACATTTATATGAGGCTGCTGGGAGAGGTCATCAGGAGATTTGGAGTCTGCTTTCATCAGTACACTGATGATACACAGCTCTATCTCTCCTTCTTCACCTCAGCAGTGGATGCCATCCTGGAGGAGTGCCTGGAGACAGTCATGGCATGGATGGGAGATAACAGGCTGATACTGAACACAGACAAGACAGAGGTAATGCTGGTAAGGGATAACCGATCGCAGGTAAGAGAGGATCCCCATTAGCTTGGGTGTGTGTGCATCATTCTCCCTTTGAAGGAAAGTGTACGCAATCTGGGCAAGCAACTTGACCAGTCTTTGACCTTGGAAAATCAGCTGTCACTGGTGGTCAGGTATGAATTTTTCCATCTGTGGTGCAAGCCCAGCTCCATTCTTTACTGGAAAGGAGATCTCTGATAGCATTAATCTATGCACTGGTAATCTCCAGAATTGATTACTGTAATGCCCTTTACGTTGGACTGCCCTTGAGGCTGGTATAGAAGCTTCAGCAGGTACAAAATACAGTGGCCAGGATGATTGCAGATATTGGTTGGTTTGACCATATCATTCCAGTCCTGGCTAGTCTGTATTGGCTGCCCATAGTGCTCTGTGCCAGATTCAAGGTGCTGGTGTTGACCTATGAAGCCTTGAATGGTTTGAGACCCAGCTATTTGAGGGAGTGCCTCTTGCTCAGGAGTTATACCTGAAGCACCCAGGCATGTAAGCTCCAAATGGTTACACCTAAAGAGGCAAATAAAGCTGTAACCACACCGAGAGCTTTCTCCACCATAGCTCTGGAATGAATTTCCAGTGGAGATAAGAACTGTTCCTACTTTATTAAATTTTTGTAAACAACTTAAGACCTACCTATGTTAGAAAGCCTTTTAAGGCCTATAAGATTATTATAATTGTGTAATGTTGACCCTGGGCTCTTTTTAATTGATATTGCCCAAATTTTACTGCTACTGGTAATGTTTTAATTTGAATATTGTTGTGGTTTTAGGATTTTTATTATGCCATCTGGCTGTTCTGTGTTTTTTCTTGTGATTTTATTATACGATTATATATATATATATATATATATATATATATATATATATATATATATATATATATATATATATATATATATATATATATATATATATATATATATATATATATATATATATATATATATATATATATATATATATATATATATATATATATATATATATATATATATAAAGTCATCATGAGTGGAGTCTTCACCAAAAGGGTGGGTTATAATTGTAAATAAATAAATATATAACATATATTATGGATGAAATAAATTGTTAAATTAAAAAAAATATAATAGAAAAAAATTTAAAAAAGTTTAATAGAATGACGGAGCGGAGCGGCCAAAAGTCTATGCACATGGCATAGATATTGTTTCTCTCACAGTCAAAAATTACAGAGGCAACTATGGAAATTAATATTTCATATAAAATTCATAGCTATATATTTCAATGATGTTCAAACATTTCATTATACATCACTTCCAATAATAAAAAATAACTATTTTGAAAACACAAATTTAGTAAATTAATTAGTAAATATTTGAAATAAGTAAATTAATTACTAAATTAATTCTACCTAGTAAAGGTGGAAATAATTACTTCAAAACCACCTGCAAATATAATAAACTTAACTTCTTCTAAAATAGATAGTTGATCTTGACCAATTTAAAAGAAGTACTCTTCTTTTTAAAAGAGAGGACTAGTTATTTGCATTTACTATCTAGGGAGAAATCAAATTGTTAGAGAAAATGCTTTTGGAAATCACTTATAGTTGGATCAAGTCATCAAAAATCTCCAAAGACTAATTAGGTGGACACTGAAGAGACTGCTCCATATTGAGGTTAATGCAACATGCTCCATCAGGTCTGCCTGGCGAATGGAACAAGAGCACAGGCTTTAGACACACAGCAGATAGGCAGGTGACTGGGGCCCTCCTCCACATTGCTTAACTGAGGCCAGTCTGTGGAAAAATTATTTAGCATGGAACTAGTCCATGGTGCAAAAAAGGTTGGGGACCCAGCTTTAGCACAAGGAATACATGAAGAAAAATAAAATGGGGAAAAACTTAAGAAGCAGACATTAGAGATTTTGTATTCTCATATGCCTTAGTTTTGTTTTCTTCTTGTAACTCAAAGAGCAGAGGCTCCCACTTGTAAGGTTTGTATGCAAATAAGAATTCATATTTTCCAGGTTTTTGTTAATGTGCACAACTCTCTTCAGGCCTGTCTTTGACTGTACAAAAAAGATGGTGTAGAACAAGCTAGGCACTCTCCACTATACGTGTTCATGAACTCAAATGCTATAACGCCTAAAGAAACAAGAAGAGAAACTGCAATTACAAATACTTGTTATTCCTGACAATCTATTTGAAAACCACATCAATGCTGCTGCAGTTTTGCAAAACAAATCTCTTCTGTTTAATTGCCACAGGGAAGAAAAGAAAAAGAAAGATGCTTAATAGTAAGGCAACTCCAAAAGAATGCAGAAAGAAAATGGCAATTATTTTCTGTTTATTTAAAATCTATTAGCCCTGTTTTTCTGTGAGCAAGGATTCTGGAGTACTGTACAGTACTTAAAAATATATCTAGAAGAAGCCACATAAACATAGGTAGCCATAGCTAGCTAGGTATTTCAAAATGTAGGCAGCCTGAATTCATGCCATACAAACTGCTCTCTCCAAATCACATTAGGTTCTGAATTTTAGGACCAGTTATAGATTAACAGTCAAATAAAAGTCTCCCCTTTTTCTTTGTAAAGGTATGTGGAGGCCAGTGCTCCTCAGAAGAGACACTTATATTTCAGCAATTTCAGATGGCGAATTATTAAATACTGTATATTTTTGAGGTGATATACATTTTGAGGTTCTTTTATCCACTGTTAATGTGGTGTGCAGTTACTGTGAAAATAAAGTATTTCTTCAAAAGAGGTAAATTCCTTATATCTCAAAAGTTATAGATAAGAAGCATAATAATCTCCTAAATAGAGAAAATTGTTATATTAAACCTTAGGCCACCATATGCCACAAGAATTCAAATAAAACTCAGAACGGTATAAGAAATATTCATTTGACCCATACAATATATGAAACATGTTCAACAGAATAAGGAACAACCCCTAGTTGTAGGGAAGCCATACTATATATTTTATTTCTTAGATTGTGAGCCAATGTCCCCTCTCCAGGACACACAGTTATCATGGATTTTTATGTAGAGTGACATTAATGATGATTTAGATTTTAATACTTCATTCCACTGACAGGTTTCTGACAAGCATTTTATGAATACCTTAATAGTTCCTCCTTCCGAATCAATGAGTTCTGCCAGTAGTGAGTATAGTAAAAAAACACACACACCAAATTCTACAAAGTTTTCTCTTTAAGCTGTGCTTCATCCTGACGTTATAGCTTGTCCGCTACAATCAAGGGATATAAAAAACTATGTTTATTGTCATTTGCACAGAGCATCAGTGAAAATATGGCACATAAGAAAAATAAAATAATAATAATTAGAAATGACTTATGGGGAACAAAGTATTTCTCATAGTGCAGAATTTGTGACAGCCATCTGGCAGCTTACACATTTGTGAATATTCTAAATAAGTTTACAGTATATATGCTCCCATATGATTCTCTCCCCACCCCCCACCCCCAAGTTCTTATGCATGTCTATGAACAAGATGTTTATCTCAAAACAGCAATGAGAACAACTTCCAGTTACAATTACCTTTAAGAGTATGAAACAAAGTGAATGGCACCTGCAGAATTTTCCTTTACTAGAAATCAGTAGTTCTTACCTGGGAGCCCTGCTTCAAAGCAATTCATTTTAAAGGTTCTCAATTGGAACCTATTATAACTAAACCCAATTAAAGACCCTTTGAGAAAAGTTGCAAGGGTTCATTCTGAAGACAACAACTATGTTTACATCACATTCTAATTTGTCTATCATCTATTTGTGAGACATAATCTCTTTTTTTTATCTTTTTTTTGCTCAGCTGCCATCATGAAATTGGTTGACAAAATGATATGGACAGCAGCTAAAAGCCATCAAATATTGTATTCAGGACTGACTCTAGCACAAAAAGAGTGCTTATCAAAAAAGAACATACTTTTTGGTCTGTATTAAGGTTTTTTTTTTGTTAACAAAACCATTAAAATTACAACAAGACATCAATGAAAAGAGCCAACATAATGATATAATTCTTCTTTTAATATTACTAAAATCACTTTATTTGAAACCGGTATTTTAAATTTTAATTTATTATTTTCCATAACTTCAGCTGACTCTGCTTTTTAATACTGTCAAATGTTTCCAAGAAAAATCTCATACATTCTGCAAGGCATGTGCATTGTACCCTACTCAACATAGATGGGAACTTGGTAATAATGCTAGAAAATAGATAGAATACATTTTATTAGACATATTCCTTTCTTAGAATCTGAGTGCTTCACAGTCTAATGTAATTATTACTACATTTATTGGCAGCTATAGGATGGATTCATAGCACCACTATTGGTCTAAGCTGTTTCATAACCTTTGTTCTAATTATAACAAAGCAGCTCCTGAAACATAGATTGTACACCCATTCAATAAATTATATCAATAATTTGATGTGCTCCTTATATATCTACATAATTTTAGGAGTATTTTCAAGGCTTCTGTTTTTGTTCTTCCATAGTGAGAAGACCATAGACAATATAGGATCTCCAAAAATTGCCATAAATGGAGTGTCTGTTGTGCAAAGAGAAAAATATAAAATTATCAGAAAGTCCCCTATGAGTATGGGGCAATATTAGTGTCTCTGTCTGAAGAGACAGATTCCTATGGAAGGGAGCCAGGTTGACACATGATGCAAGATTCCATTAGTGTCTGGTGTGGGGTGATCAATTTACCCAATGTTCCTCTCTTGGTACCAGCGTGTCCTCCCACCCTGCAGGTTTGAGTGATTTTGGGTTGCTATATGGCATTGGATAAGAATTTTTGAGCAGAGTTTCATTATTGACATTGAAGAAGTTGAGGGTTTTTTTGCCAATCCCACTCTAGCCTGCAGGACATAGGGGCAGTTAGTGTGGTCATATTTAAATAGGTGACAATTAAGATTTGGCAGGTAGTGCTGGGTAAAGGTGGTAGAGGTGATTTTCCTAGTGCATCATTTATATGCCTGGCATGATTCAAGTGAATCAGCTCGGACTACAGGACAGACCATGTTGCAAATAAGCGGCACAACCAGTTTTCATTCACGTGAATTACCCACATGAAAGTTGGCCTGAATTAAATTGGCCTGCATAGTCGCTGTCAAGATCCAGCACTGCTCAGGGGCTTGGGTTTCACCAGTCTGGACCAGGAAGCGGAGGTCTAGCTTCCCCTGCACTGGTAACCAGGTGAATAGCACTACCTTGTCCCACCACAGGTAAGAGATTTTAATTTCAATAAAATTGTTTTAAACCAAAAAATTATGTCCTCCACAATTGGGGGATTATGAGAGAGAATTTTAAAATGTGCCCAGTTTTTTTTTTAAAAAATGGTCCTTATTTAGCAATAGAAAGTGTAGGACTAATGGGATAATGCATATTGGGACCCACACAAGGTGAATTAAAGCATATTTACATACAGATGTAAGCATGTAATTTGTAGTTTAACCCTAGGAAATACCAGGGGTTAACATTTCAAGCCCACAACAAAATAGTGCATAGAAATGAGGACTCAATACTGGAGTTAAAGATCAAACCAATTAATTTGAATGAAATTATCATCACACAGCAACACTCCTAGAATATAATATAAAGTCACTTGTGCAAGATTAAAATAATAAGAAAAGGGCAATGCTTCAACCAAAAATACTTTTTTAAGCAAAAGACATTCTATTAAAAGAGACTCTTATACCAAATAATGATTACAGTATATTGTCTTTCACAATGTATGAAATTTTTATTGGAAGCACTGGATAATATAAAATATACTGAAATTATAAGCAATAATTAAAATAAAATATAAAAATATTGGTTTCAAAAAAGGTTATTTTATTTAATAAAAAATACTGCATGACAGAACCCCCCAAATAATAATAATAATAATAATAATAATAATAATAATAATAATAATAATAATAATAATAATAATAATAATAATAATAATAATAATAATAATAATAATAATAATAATAATAATAATAATAATAATACACAACTTGCCACATATTACCTATATTCTTTACTGCCCCCTTGTCCCTTGACTGCCATTTCTTTTGGGTGCCATTTTTCTCCTTTCCCCTCACTGTCTTTTGGCACATTTATTCTTACTGTCTTTTCTATGGTTGCAACAACCAACATAGTTATTGAACCCATAGTGTCATTTTGACATGCCTACTGTCATGTGGACAACAAAATAATGTATGTTGCTGATTAAATGGCAGTAAAGAGAAGTGAGATCATAGATTGTGAGGTAATGAAGAAAAATAATGCCAAGAACAGCACCAAGTGAACACAAAGGCATAGAACAGCATGCCACATAGAAATTTCCACATAAAAGATGGGATAAGTGTTCACCACACATGAAAATAAATGTGAAACTAGAAAAGTAGTTGTAATATTCATTCATGGAGAAAGAGGCAAACATTTATTTCAAGAACACTAAATAATTTTACTCATGTTACACTGTCATTAGTTTAGACTGACATGCAATGTTTCTTATTTTGATTTAAATTCCCAGATCACCTTAGCATGCAATATATTTCCCCTAGCCACTAACGTTACTTCACTTTTGAAATATCTACAAATCCCCATTCATAATTCATCAAGTTTCCATCAACACCAGAGTTTTTTAACTTGCTTCTTTACTTGCCAAGAATTATACAGTCCGTAATTAAAGTAAAAGATTATTTCATGAAGAGAAAGATGCAACTGCTAGTTTTGATATGAGAAAAACACATCAGACCACACTAAATTTATGAGTAATGATTTCAGTATTGTCACTGAATAATCTCAAAGTTTATTGAAAGTCTGATGGACTCCAGCACAAATATATTTTATAAATTGAGTCATTGTGTGACTGGTGTAATCAGATTTTCTCACAATAATCTCTTAAATTCCTAAAGTGAGTATTATAATTTTTATAAGTACATTTTACAGAGCTTTCATGTACCTGACCTTCGTGATTTATAAACCTCTATCTTCTCCACAACAGTAATAATACATTCCAAGAATCATGTTTTAAAATGAAATCCTTGTCATTTGTCATTCTATATTGTATTTTTAAACCACTGAGTGCTAATAGGTGCTTGCCACTAAAGAGATTTACATTTAACACCTGTCACTTGCATCTAAAAGAAGCCCTACAGGGGACTGTCACATTGTTATTCTCCTCTATAACACTATTGAGTATGCCTTCTATCATTTACATAGATCAGAGGTTCTCAACCTTTTCCAGCCACAGGTCAGACCATGCACCCTCAGACAGCTGAGCTGGCCGGACACGTGGTTCTCCTCACTGTAAACTGCATCTGCGGCTCTCGTAAATGCATTTATGACAGCCATGGGTGCATTTACAGTGTGTTTTCGGCTGTTTACATAACTTCTGCCACTTCCAGTGGCAGCTGGAGCATGGGAGGAGTATTTTTGCTGTTTTCACCACTTTCGCTGCATCAAGTGGCTGCGGCATCAGGCCACATGAAATGGCACCATGGGCTGGATCTGGCCTGCAGGCTGTAGGTTGTGAACCCGACATAGATACTTACAAGTGTTCATTATTTCAATCTGTTGACTGCTTCACTACTCCAGTGCATGATATTATTAATTTCCCTCAAGAAATACTATTTACTTATATTTATTGTAACTGGACAGGAAAAATAAACAACTGGCAAAGGAAAATCTTAATATTTAAATATGTAAAACTTTAAAAGGCTTAGTGAATTTAATAATTTCTGAATAACAATTTTATTCATTTTAACCATTAACCACTAAGATAAAGAACCACATAAAAATAAACTGGCAATTTATAACATTTTCATGCATAAAGATAGGTTTGTTTAACAAATTTAATGCAATTACATTACACTAACCACAGTTTCTGTAACATACCACTTGAAACATACTGCAGTTTTAATACACAAACAAATAATTAAAAAGCCAATTTCCATAGCCAACAAATTATCATTTTACTATGTAAATCTCATATAACATTAGAAAGCATTGAAACTATAGTTTGTTAAAAAATGAGAAGAATATCAAAACTACCAATGGAGGGTATGACACTAATATAACTTCTAATTCCTCTGCTTCCTTGCAGGCAGAGATGTTGGAGCATTACAGAAGACTATTCTGTGTAGATCAGGGGTGGCCAAACTATGGCCCACAGGCCAGCCCTGGCCCATGGCACCATTTCATGTGGCCCACCGCCACCCTCGCATAAACACATCCATGCCTGCCAAAAACGCTGCTGTAAATGCACCCATGGCTGTTGTAAATGTGTTTTACAGCAGCATTTACGGCAGGAGGAATCGTGTGACCAGCCCACTCAGCTATCCAGGGGGCATGGTCAGGCCCCGGCATGAAAAGTTTGGGAACACTTGGTGTAGATGGTCACATCTAATCAAAAACTTTATTCAAGCTTGCTTTTACAACACATCTGAGGTAGCGATGATTTTACATTTCATGAATCACAAAGTGTTGTAAGATGTATAGAAGTTGTCCCAGGTAGATAGAAGCAATTACTTTGATTGAAGAAAAATCCTAAAATAAGACATTAACATCTACGCATTCTTCTCTGAGACCCAAAGATGGTTAACTCCATAGAAAATAAAATATGCAGAATCTCAGTGGCTTGTAGTTACATTAGGATTACTAGTGGTGGGCTCAAAAAAAATTACTACCACACTGTGGGCGTGGTATGGTGGGTATGGCCAGGGGGAAAGCCCTGCGCTGCACCCGAATTAGGACTACTTTATTTCAAAACTTGGGCAGGGCCAGCCAGAATTTCTGCTACTGGTTCTGGTGAACTGGTGCGAACCTGCTGATGCCCACCATTGGATTACCCACCCACCCACCCCCCGGCCAAAATAAAGTATCCAGTAAGATACCACAGCAAGCCCAGATTCTTCCCATTTTGATTATACCCTTTGTTCAAGACACTTCTTAGTGTCTGAAACAAGAGACAGCTATGATAGCAACAGCCATGTGGTCTGGCATCCCTTATTGGCTACACAAGGAATTAGGGATATCCTTCAACAAAGGGACTCTCACTGAAGTAGTACATGCTTTATTTAGAAGGATGAAAATTAATCTCCAGATAGAACCTAAAAGAGAGAAAAAAACGAACCCTGCCATAACAACAATACCAGGTAGATGAACCAGCTATACAGTATCTTCTTTGTGCCACTAGTTTCCTATTGTAATTAAGCAAATATATTTATATTATGAGTCATATAAAAAGACAATAATTTACTAGAACAAAAACATTCTCTACTAGAGTATTAAATTTATGAGGTCTATAAGAGAAAGGAATAACAGGCATGAGATGAGTTTTTAGCATTAAAATGCAGATGAGGCTTAAAAGCCTAACAGATCTCGGAGGTGCCTGTAGGTAACAAGATTATGAAAGACTGTTGTCAAAATCCAAAGAACAACACTAAATCACTACATATAAAAATAAAATTAACAATTATTTACTGAGGTGTTAATATATATCTCATTACTTGTGGCAGGAAGCCAAATCTGGTGATGGGTCATAGTGCACTATGTTCATACCCCTAAAAACTGAGAATCATACTTTCCTTTTGTCACGTCTGGCCCTTATAAGCAATAGCCGAGGCAATGATGAACAGAACAGCAACTAGAATTTATTCAACAGTCTTTTCAGGTTATGCTTACAAGGCGTTCCGGACACAGAGATGGCTATTCAATCCCATGAAACCAGTCCCTCCGGAGTCTGCCATAGAAGAGGCAAGGGCTGAGCTACACTAGAAGTGGTAGTGTGTGGAGGAGACCCAGGCTTAGCATGTTGCTGGCTACCTGTGTGGAATGAGTAGTATAGATCCGGTCCGACCCCACTCTTGTTTACCCGTGGGGCTTATATAGTGTCTCCCCAGCGGTGGCTCCTTGATACAAAATAGCAACCCATCGGACAAGCACAACTAACCAATCATAACACGATTTATATGTAACAACCAATGAAGAACAGGATCCAAAACTGTAGCCAATCACAGGACTCTGATTAGCATAATGAGCGCACCCTTGACGGGGGTTTTCACACTAACTTTAGCTCTTAATTATAAAGGTGGGAAACCACCATTTTCCTCTTGCAAGGGTGCTGCCCGCGCTACTTGCAAATGTGCCTTAATACACAACACTTTTACATCAGGGATTCTCAACCTGCAGCCCATGGGCTGGATGCAGCCTGCAGCACCATTTTATGTGGGCCCCCACCACTTCTACCATTCCAGGAAGTGCCATGTGGCAGAGGAAGTGCAAAATGGCAGTCTGGCCCCTGAAGCTGCCTGAGGGAATGTGACCCCGACCCCAGCTTAAAAGGTTGAGAACTCCTGCTTTACATGATAGGCATACTATACACATAGGAAACATTCAAGATGCATGCAGCTAGTCACTGCCAGCCCTTTCAGTGATAATGTGGTGTATTTAGACATGATTAGGGGTTTAAACTTCTATATATTTTAAAATGGCATTCAGAAACTATTAGATAAAGTACACTACGTATAGCCTTTCTTCTGATTAAAGACATCATTTTGTCTGTGTGCATGCGAAGAAGTAGTAGTTTATGGAGCTAAGCTGAACAGCAAAATAATAAAATCAAATACATAAATGAATATTATGTGAGATCATGGATGGGGAATTAACATAGCATAAATAGCACTTTCAGTATTTATTCCTGTTTTCACAATTGTCATTCTAAAAAAGCACGATGCTAGCTGCTCCAGAAACCGCTGATCCCCCCCCACACACACACACACACACACACTCCTTTTAAAACTTGACAATTTAGCTGTATAATTTCATGGCATTCCAGGGTTTCTCCAAAAAAGCACTTTCTATATTTCAAGGCATAATAAATAGTGATATTAATACATTGAAAAAACATTAATTAAATATGACACTAACATCTGTAGAAGGGCATACATTTCACCCCAATGCATAAATTGTAATTTTTAGTTTGCAAGTTTACAAACATGCAAATAGGTCAGATGAAAATGAAATGCAACCTGTTATCTGAAGTTTAAAATGTACAGAATATCCCAGTGCAACACACTGTTGATGATACAAGCATCCTTAATTCTACAGTTTAACACACATCAGTATTGATACTCACAGTTTACTGACAGTGATATTAGTGCTTCTACAAAAATATTATCCATGATACTTTTCATAGCAAAGTTATTAGAATAAATGAAATATCACACTAATTATTTTGTTTTTTAAATATATAAATCAACAGTGATTTTTCAGGCATCAGACTTCTCTCCTCCAACTGAAAGATGAAAGGGGACCCTGAGCATACCCATCAAGCATGGTTCCGGAAAATAAGGGATCTGTGCAGAACCCTTCTGTGCATGCACTGAAGGGTTCTGCGCATACACACATGCACAGTAACTACTTTCCCCACTGGTCAAATTACGAGATGGTGGCGGGAAAGTGGAGGAAGCAGCGTGGAAATACGGGAAATCTCTGCCAATCCTGGATACTTGACAGGTATGACCCTGAGGTAACATCCGAACCCATAGTGTAGAAGAGTAAAGGTAAAGGTCACCCTTGCTCAAAAGCCAGTCATATCTGACTCTAGGGTTCAGTGCTCATCTCTGTTTATAGCTGAAGAGCCAGCAGACGTGTTGCAGGCATGCCTAGACACCGAAGTGCATGGAACGCTGTTTACCTTCCCACCAAAGTGGTACCTATTTATCTACTGTATTTTCTGGCGTAGAAGACTACTTTTTAACCCCGAAAAATCTGTGCCAAAGTCGGGGGTCGTCTTATAGGACAGGTACTTAACTGCAGCTTGTTTCCCCTTGCTTCATATGTCTGGCGCATTTGGTGGGGGGTGCCGCGGACGAGTCCCTGCTCTGTGCGGGGAGTATGAAGCAAGGGGAAGCAAGCTGCACACATCTTCCTGTACCTCGAGGAGGAGAACGTGAGCGTGGATTGGCTCTCCACCAGAACCTGCCCATTCGACTCGGAGGGCTGCGCGTCTTCAGGTTGAGTGTGGGTTAATTTTTATTTGGTGTGCATTGGAAGAGGGGTAGTCTTAAATGGCAAGTATATTCCAAACTCTATATTTTAACTGCAAAAGTTGGGGGTCGTCTTATACGCACAGTCGTCTTATAAGCCGGAAAATACGGTACTTGAAATTGCTTGCTTTCAAACTGCTAGGTTGGCAGGGGCTGGGACATAGACGGGAGCTCATTCTGTCATATAGTACTTGGGTTTTGAACTGCTGACCTTCCACCTCCCAGTCAGCATCTTAACCATAATTAGCAACATAAACATGTGACTGCTTGCATGGACATAACTTTACAGAATTTTTTTTGTGGCCACTGTGACATATAGTCACATATAGCCAACTACTTTCTAAAATTAATGAGATGAAATATGTTTGGGACAGCTAGATTACTGGAATGTTTTGAGGGTGTTGCCAATCCCACAAAACAATTAGTGTGATTATAAGTAGCAGCATTATAACATTTTAAAAAATGGAGAAGAAATCTTATTTATTTATTTATTATATTTATGCCCCGTCCATCTAAGAGATTTTCCTACTCTGGGGGGCTAACAACAGAAAACTCACACATTAAAAATAGTCACATGTTTTAAAAAATACATATAAATATACCAGGAACAAATAATAATAATATTGGCAATGGATAGAAATAAAATAAAATACCTAACGCTCAGCCATTGGCAATATATTCTTAAAAGCATCTTTAAAAAGAAATAATTTTAACTGGGTGTTTTTTTTTAAATATAGGCAGGGATGGAGCCTGGCACAGCTCAACTGGAAGAGAGTTCCACAAAGTTGGAACTACCATTATTTCATTGCTCATTAATACTTTTTAATTCTAAATAATTAACCAGCATTTTAAAGATAATTGATCTGACTCTCACTTCCCAAGAAAATAGGTACCTTAGAAAGTCATTAACTCTGGGGTTTGTACTTCTGAATCCTTTGATACATTTAAACTAAAAACACATTAAAATGTGGTTAAATATTATGAATATTCATACAGGGCAGCATCCATTCAAACTATATTCCTATGGAGACAAAAGCTTTTCTACATATTTTAAAACTATCATTGGGGGGGAGGGTGTGCAACCCGTGGGGTGGGGGTGGCTTGGGGAGGGTTTTCTTTCCTTTTTGTCTCCCCCACACCGTTTGTGATGGCCCCTGGCTCTCAGTAAAGGAACCTGGGCAGACTCACCCCAGCGTGATGATGAGGGAGGGATGGTAGGTATTGAGGGGAAAATTTAGGAGGAAAGGAGGGTAAGAATGAGGGAGGGAAGGAAAGAAAGGAGAGAAGAACGGCTGGAGGTAGGGAAGGAAGGATGAGAGCTAATTTCCCTGCCTTGGCCAGGGGGTATTTATTGTATGTTTAGGGACCCTGATACACCCCAACACAGAGAGACACACTCACTCACTCTCTCTCACTCACTCACTCTCTCTCCCTCCCTTTCTCTCTCTCTCTCCTTCCCTTTCTCTCTCTCTCCCCCCTCTCTCCCTCTCCCATTCAGACACACCCACATCCACAAGTAAGTGATCCGTAACCCACTGTCTTGTGCATTGTCTTGCACACACACACACAGACACACACTCCCTGTCTCTCACTCACATAGCATTGATGTACATTGAAAGTGACTCAGTCCAAGGCTGTAGTGGTTTAAATGGAATGGGTTTGCTCCATCCGCATCAGGACCGTCAGTCATTCACTCTCAAGTTCAACCAATTGTAGTTAAACATGCAAATCAGCTCTCTCCAAGATTCTGTTTCCAGGCCTGGCTAGATTCTCTCCAGAATTCCAGGACCTTTGCCTGTCAGTCATTCACTCCCAACCAATCCTAGTCCAAGGTGCAAATCAGCTCTCTCCAACATTCTGTTTCCAGGCCTGGTTGTTAAACTGCCATTTTCTCCCATGGCACCATGGGAGTTGTAGTTTCTGTTCTTTCCCCCATTTTGTGGGTCTTAGGCCCCACTCTCGGCCCCCGGACCCTCGCGGCAATGGTCTCAGTTGGGCAAGGTATTTTCCTTATAGGTTAAGATTTTCTTAACATTCTCATTAATGCAGAAACAAATCATGACCAGACATATAGACATATGTGTAACTGATGTAGCATAAAAATAGACTCCCTCTTATTTTCTTCCCCCTTTGAAGCATAAGAGATTGTTTTCATTTCAATGAAACCTCTACTGTAAACTGATTCTCTCTTATAGTATTCATACCTGCAAGATAATTTCACTTCAGGGAGAAAAACTGAATGATTCACTAGATTTGATCTAATGAATCCAGCAGCCCTACATTCACAACCCTCCAAGGTCAATTATCATATTCACAACACCAGATAATAAAATATCACAGCTCACAGCAAATAAATAATTCCTCCAACACGTAAATTAGTTTTTTGTATCTAGAATCACAACTATTCCTTTCTCAGTGAGAATTCAGATCACTATTGGAATGAGAGTTCTACAGCATTCTTTGTTCCTCTTTGAAAACTCTGTCTTGTGAGCCTTGGCTTTTATCTCCAGACACACATAAAGATCTTTCGTATTTACTATATAGCTGGTCTTCCAAGTCTTAAGTCTTCTTTGCTATATTCTCAATTTTGAGGAAAGATTGTACCAAGGTACAGAGAAAAAATTAACAGTTTTAATTTCTTTATTCTAAACACCAAAAGTTTGAGTAATAATTATATAATAATTATTTATAACTTCTCAATGTTCAACTGTAATTCTGTTTTTACACTTTTTCCTTTAGCCACTGATAGTAATTGTTTCAAGTCACTGAAGCAATATGGTGTCATCTGTTAATCTTAAACAAATGTTTCTGTGTGCAGTATGCTATCTTCTGTAAAGCTTTCTGCATGTATTTTCCACATTTATTCCTAACAGTAGCTTCCTGTCCAGGATCCAATTTGTGTATCAGACCATCATCTGTTATGACATGCCTATTTCATTTACAATAATCTACAGCTTTTTATAATCCATACAATCAATGGCTTTGAATAAATCTATAAAGGAGATCTTTAATGGTTTCATCAGTCATCTATTGAAGCTTTTCTTTTTATTGAAATGACTGTTTCTACATTAATGGTGATTTTGCCCTCTTCTTTGATAGCACTTTGTATTTCATTTCATAGCTCTTCTTGTTCATGGTTAATTTAGGTTAGTGCAAATCTGTTCTTTTTATTTAAATTATATTTTGACATTACGATTGTTCTTCAGCTTTACTCCAAACTTTTCATATCATTAGTTAACTGTCTCTACTACAGTTAGTTATTGGTCTTGCTCTTAAAAAACAACAACTAGATTTTCTCAATCTTCTACTTCCAATTATCTAGTGTATTTGTTTTCTATATTGGTCATCCGCTGACATCTACTCGTAAAACCATCTGTTTTCTTGCCTGAAAAATGCCTCTGAAATAAAGAAATTGTTGGCTTCACAGACATGTACAAGTCACTCTCCCAATTAACATAACGTTATATATCAAATTCTTCAGTACTGTTTGGTAGTGCTTTATTTTCTATGTTTGCATTCTGTCATCAATATTTATTGACATATTTTGTTTTGGTGTTTGGTTATTTTCCTCCTGAACACCTCCACAAAAACATTCAATTTCTTCTTTGTCAGCATCCGTAGTTTCAGCATAGACTTGGATGACACAGTTGATAGACTGATATCACTCAGTATAGTTTTGCATCTGCAGTATATGATCATTGTGCATCTTACTTGTGCATTAGAGTCACTTCATTTCTTCAGCAAAACACCTTGTAATTATCTAAAATAGTTCTTTTGGCATCTGATCTACTGCCTGTCAACTTAAGTTCACTCACACAAAGTATGCTGCTCTTTAAGTAATCCACTTATTTTCTTACCTTGTCAAGCTTACCTCGATTCATGTTTTCTATCTGTATGTGTTGCATAGTTTTGGATTTTCCTTTTGTATCTCCACATCATTTTGGCTTTAGTCTAATTGATTCACTGGAAAGAGCACGACTCCTGCTTATCCTTTGTTTCTACCTAGTAGCTGAGTGTCATTCAACTTGGCAAATTCAGTTTCCAGCACTATATCTTGATTCTTTAGGGATCATTTTAGGATTTTACAAGTATAAAATATTCAGAAGTGGTAAACCATTGTGTTTTGGCACAATATTAAAAAGAAGTGTCATCAGTATCTGTGCCATTGTCTATAAAATAATTTCTGCCAGTCTTACCTTCAGTGACGGCCATGGCCTAATAGCTGCCATTGAAGAATCTCACCATGCCCAATGAAATTATCAATTCTTTTCTCTTAATGCAACTATTATGTTCTGAAGAAGAGATATGTGCTTTAATCTGGTGTTTCAATTTTTAACATTCCTCTTTGAATTACTCTTCAAGAAATCGAGGCTTATTAAGCTTCTTTAGGGCATTGCTCTCATCTTCCATGAGATGTTCAAACCACTCTTATCACCCCAAAAAATGTGCAAGTATTTTATTTTTGTTGTTCAGCTCTCCATTTCCTAAATTATTATAAAATTATAGCTCCTTGAGAGAATACTCTACTTTTAAGAGTATAAAACTGGTGCTATTCACCAAACCTGAGGAGAAGAGTTTGCTGTTGACAGTATAAGGGGTAAAAAAAACTAGAAAGGCTGTCTGGAAAGTGACAAGTTACAAATAACTAACATCATTATCTCCAGGTATATTTGTTATACTTTGACATAAGCCTTGACAGAGGGGAAGCAGGTTGAGATCAAATGGTAAGGTTGAAGTGATGATAGTTGACACCATTTAAAATATGCTACAGCATATCTCATCCTTGACCTCGCCATGTGAACAGAGCATAATTTTAACACAATAAATTTTCACCTGCACATCTGTGCACACGTGCAATTGTGCCAAGTACACAAATAGACACACACACACCACTTTCAAGGGATATAAAGTTTGCAACATACCACTCTCAGTAAGAAACTGAGGTTGAGAAGTCTCCCTTTTCTTCCTGAAATTAATTTTCTCTGTGCAAGAACTTCTTCAAATTTCATAATCATGTGGGACTTCCTGGATTTTCATCATCTTTTTCTCCAGGAAAAAAAGACACCTATTGCTACAATTTCTGCACAAAATGGCATCATTTCTGAACATGGTTTCCTGGAAAGGTCATTGAATTATCCAAATTTAATTACAGTGCTTTTGTTGAAGTAATCCCTAATTTACCTAATAATGCCCCTAAAAACGCAAGAGTAGTGACACTGGCAAATCAGATGTGCCAAGGATAAATTATACTTTTTTTAAGTGAAAAATTGGGGGGAATCTCAATTTAATAGTGGAAAACCCCTTGCATGCTTATGTTGCTAGAATGTATGGCAAGAATATATCTTTTATCCATGAAATTATGAAAAAAGAAATTTTGCAACTATTTCTGTTACACCTCAAATTGCAAAAATCATGGCCATAGTGTGTGACATGTCTTAAGATGAAAAAAAGCATTAAGTTTGTGAGTGAAATACAGACACAGAAAATGTGTTTCAATTGATGGTAATGTATTGTGTCAGAAAGTATATGAAGACTTTAGCAAGGGGTTCCCTGAAACAAATGACACCAAGGCATTTATTGCAAGAAGGGGGTAGCTGAAGAGATTTAGGAATATGTTCAAATGGGAAATGATACAAATTAGTTGAGAGGTTATAACTGCCAAAGATATTGCAAGTAGGGGTTAGCTGAAAAGATTTTAAAATAGGATTGACTGGAAAAAGATACTATTTAGGTTATATCTGCCAAAGAGAAATCTGAAGCCACATTTCCAGCAAAGTTGAAGGAGCTAGTTAAGAAGGATACCATCCAAAGCAAGCCTTCAATTGTGATGAAACTTGATGCAATTTCCTGAAGTGTTTAAAATTGCACAGACTTTAAAGTACAAAATTATAGCAGTACCACCTCTGCAGTAACAATTCAACGAGTTAAAAAGAAATAACTTCTAATTAGAATGTTTTTCCAAAAGGTTTTTACACAAACAATCCCCTTAAACTACTGAGTATCTACAACCATTAACATTGTCAGCTTGTGAAATCATCATTGTCACCTTTTGATGAACCAGGATTACCTGTAGTAGATAACTCTTCCAATGATACATCAATAGCAATCCAACACAACATCACAATCCCTACATCATCCATCTAACTTGATCTCATCAGATTGTCATTGTGTCATCACCGTTGGTTAAGCAGCTCGTGTTGTTAGCTGGAAGGCTGGCAAGTCAGCAGTTTGGCAGGAGTTTCTTCTGTAAATTACTGTTATTACAATATACTTTTAAACTACCCGAAGATGACTGGAGCATTTACATGGCTGTGCGCTACCTTATCTACACTAATCTAATATCCTGAGTTGTTTAGCTAGGAGGGTGTTAGCTCAGAAACAGGAACCAACCACCTGTAGGCAAGAAGTCCTACTCATGAGTAAATTTATTTCTGACAGCAATATGCAGACATGGACAACAAATGCATTTATTTATGAAAATAACAGCCTGAATATCCTGACATTTGGACAATAAAACTATAGCAAAATTTATACTGAACACGTGTCATTATATATCCACCTATGTCCAACTCAGAAAAATAGGAACTTTTTTTTGGCAAAATGCACATTTATCTTGACCAAAAAGCTGTCATTATCAACAAAGTGGCTGTCAATTGGCATGATGTATGTCAATGGATGTATCTCAATGTTTTCGTACTGTGGGCCGGACCATGCCTCCTCAGACACCTGAGTGGGCCAGACACATGGTCCTAAATGCTGCCAAGTTTATGACAGCCGTGGGTGCATTTACGGCGTGTTTTCACTGCTTCTGCTGCTTCTGGCAGCAGTGGCGGCTTTTTCTGCTGGTTTTGCTGCTTCCACAGCTTCCAGTGGCAGCAGGAGTGAGGGTGCTGGGCTGCATGAATTGGTGCCATGGGCCAGATCTGGCCCATGGGTTGTTGGTTGCGAATCCCTGATATACCTGTATGTGATGGAAAGGGACTGCAGTGGCTTTGTGGTTAAGGCACTGAACTTGGCGACTGAGAGGTCAGAAGGTCAGCAGTTCAAAACCCAAGTGCTCCATGACAGAGAGAGCTCCTGTCTCTGTCCCAGCTCCTGTCAACCTAGTGGTTCAAAAGCAAGAAATTGCAAGTAGATTAACAAGTAGTGCTTTGGTGGGAAGGCAACAACATTCTGGTACTCCAGTGTCTAGTCAGGCATGCCACATGATCATGGAAACATCTGCAGAAGCAGAAAGCGCTAGCTCTTTGGCTATAAATGAAGATGAGCACTGAACCCTAGAGTCTGACACGACTGGCTTTCAAGCAAGGACAACCTTTACCTTTTATGTGATGGAAATTCATCTAGCAATTACATGCATTAAGCCTTATAGTGAATGATGTCACCTGTGTATTGTAGTAATCAATTATCTTAAGGACTAATGATTTTATACATATAAGATTCAGTCTGAATTTATCCACGTTCATAGAAATTTCATTCTATAGATCACAAACCAGAGTCCCAGAATATGGACCAATGGAAAACTTGCATAAGCATACAGAATAACCACTTGAACTCTCTGAGGATGCCAGTGATGACCTCATATATAATATTTCCCTCAAATCAGGCTTTGTGCCTGATGACTGGAAGGTAGCGAATGTAACACCAATTTTCAAAAAAGGATCAAGGGGTGATCCAGGAAATTACCGACCTGTCAGTTTGACATGTGTCCCAGGTAAAGTGATGGAAACCATCCTAAAAGATAGAATTAATAGGCACATAGAAGAGAAGGCGCTGCTAAAGGAGAGCCAACATGGCTTTTGCAAGGGCAAATCATGCCTCACTAATCTGTTGGAATTTTTTGAGAGTGTCAACAAGCATGTGGATAAGGGGGATCCAGTTGACATTGTTTATCTGGACTTTCAGAAGGCTTTTGACAAGGTCCCACACCAAAGGCTCTTGAATAAACTTACCAGTCATGGAATAAAGGGACAGGTCTTGTCCTGGATCAGCAACTGGCTAAGGGACAGGAAACAGAGGGTAGCACTAAATGGACACTTCTCCAAGTGGAGGGAAGTAAAGAGTGGGGTCCCCCAAGGTTCAGTACTGGGACCCCTGCTTTTCAACCTCTTCATAAATGATCTAGAGGTAGGAGTAAAAAGCAAGGTAGCCAAATTTGCTGACGACACTAAATTATACAGGGTAGTGAAAACTGAGAGAGATTGTGAAGAGCTCCAGAGGGATCTCTTGACACTGGGGGAGTGGGCAAAACAGTGGCAAATGAGCTTCAACATCAGTAAGTGCAGAGTGATGCATGTTGGGGCAAAAAACCCCAATTACATTTATAAACTGATGGGGTCTGAACTCTCTGCGACAAACCAGGAAAGGGACCTTGGTGTCCTGGTGGACAGCTCAATGAAGATGTCAACCCAGTGTGCCTCAGCAGTGAAAAAAGCAAACTCAATGTTAGGGATCATTAGGAAGGGTATAGAAAATAAGTCAGCAAGTGTCATTTTGCCTCTTTATAAATCTATGGTGAGGCCCCATCTGGAATATTGTGTACAGTTCTGGTCGCCATACCTCCAGAAGGATATTATGGAGTTGGAGAAAGTACAGAGGAGGGCAACCAGAATGATTAGGGGACTGGAACACCTTCCTTACCATCTGAGGCTGCAACGGTTGGGCCTTTTCACTCTTGAACGACGGCGTCTAAGAGGTGACCTGATTGAAGTTTATAAAATCATGCACGGTGTGGACAAAGTAGATAAGGAAAAACTGTTTTCCCTATCGCACAACACTAGAACTAGGGGACACTCCATGAAACTTTTGGGTACTAGTTCTCAAACAAATAAGAGAAAGTACTTTTTCACCCAGAGGATTACTGGTCTATGGAACTCCTTGCCAGAAGAAGTGGTGACAGCTGTCAGACTTGACAGCTTTAAGAAAGGATTAGACAAGTTCATGGAGGACAAGTGTATCAATGGCTATAATTATGGCTACCTAAGGACAACCTCCGGGTTGGAGAGATAGGCAGGATATCTCTCAATGCCATTTCCAGGGAATCCTAAGCAGGTGAAGGCATCTCCTTGGGAATACCCTGAAGGAAATGGTGAGCCACTGTGTGAGACAGAATGCTGGACTGGATGGGCTGTGGCCTGTTCCAGCAAGGCTGTTCTTATGTTCTTATGTTCTTATGTTCATTGGTAAGAACTCACTAGCTTGATTTAACAGGAACACCAAACATTCCCTATGACAACACCCTCAGTGACCTCAGTCCTACAACAAAGTAAAATATATATCTCAATTAAAATATAAAAATCTATTTTGCTTCATAAATTCCAAGTTTTTTTCTACATCAGATTCGTCTTACTCTGTGTCAGAGCCTTCTATGCATGATAAACAGTGCTATACTGAGTACTGTCTTTCAAACCAGAATGTGTTATTTCTTCTATTTGCACCATGAGTATGCTAACAGGGGGAAGACATGATCTAGAGTGTGACTTCTACTAAAACCTTCTCTTAAATGATAATAGACTAATGAAAGCTGACAGAACTGGGCCATAAAGTAGAAGAAATGAGAGTAAGAGAAAGTCAGACTGGCATTTGATAGTGTCCAGCATTACAGAACAAGGTGGTAAAGGCAGTACAGTCTTAAAATGGTAACATGGAATGTAACATGAAATCAAGCTGTAGATGACAAAAGCACAGTTGTAAATCTAGACATTTAAGACACTATAGTTAAAACTAATTACAGCCACAAACAAATGGTATAATACCAAAGCAAATTTTCTCAAGTTAGAAAATAAGTGTAAACATCTATTGCCATGATGGTGAACCTTGGCACTCCAAATGTTCTTGGACTTCAATTCCCAGAAGCCCAAGCACCCTGTGAATCCACACGAATGGGTTTACTGCGATTCATTCAGCCCACGCTGCTCTCGTCGCTCCCAGAAGCGGAAGTAAAACATGCCTGTACGGACGCATTTTACTTCCGCTTCTGGGAGCGACGAAGGCAGCGTGGGCTGGATGAATCACAGTAAACCCATTTGTTTGGATTCACAGGGTGCTTGGGCTTCTGGGAATTGAAGTCCAAGAACATCTGGAGTTCCAAGGTTCACCAACATGGATCTATTGTGTCCCAAGTCATATAACTAGGCAACATAAAGGATAAAGTCTATGATGAGTTCTTACTTGCAACTGCACCTGGAAGTAGTCGATACCATCTCAAGTTAACACCACATCATTTTGTTATATATGTAGAGCAGATGTTCTGTGTTCATCAGTTGCACTTTTAGGGTCATTAAGTCTCAACTGATGCACAGAGTGCATGTAAAAGAGTATGATAATTCTAGATGAGGGCTCTAGCGGTTTATTCATTTGGGATCAGAACCAAAAAAATGTCTTTCCCCAAAAATGTATATATTAAAAAAGTTCTGCAATGAAAAAGAAAAATAATTGTGGAAATGCTAAGTCTCTATCTTCACATTCATAGCTTTTTGCAGATTTTGAACAATTTCATATAGATGCTTGCATGACCCCAAAGCATCAGCATTGTCCACATATAAGCAGATGTGGCATAGTGTTCTGTACAGCAATGCAGATAGTCTCTAGAAATGGATCATGATCAATGGCTTCAAAAAGTGCTGCTCTTAGGAAGTGAAGGAGAAGCAGAAGAATTGCACCTGGTCCTTTATTTCCAAGTAAACAAGTGTGGGTGTTTACTCTAATTCTAAAAATGAATTTAAAATGACTTAGAAATGCATCTTAATTCAAAATACTCAGAGCCCTTTGGCAACAATTAAGCCACCCCCAGGTTTTCCCTTCCCAAATCTTATCTTTTGGGCCACAGACTTTTGTTACATTGCTATGTCCTTAATGCTTTCAAGACAGGATAACCTTGAATTTTATGAAATATTACTCATTATAAGAAAGGAAGATCATCTTTTTACATTTTCTTTTCAATCAGTATTATATTTATCAGATACTGTAAATGTTATCCGTTCAATTAGGGATAGGATTTGAAATCTGGGCATCCTCCTTGTCTAAGATCTTATGATGGAAGGGCAGATATCAGCCATGGTCAAGGCTTTATCAACTTAAATAATAATTTCGTGTCAGAAATTATTCTGGGTTGAAATGATTTTTGTAGGAGAAACTCTGCTCAGGGAACATCCAAATGAGGCTCCTTTTATGTCCTCATGAAGTGGGATAGAGACCGCGGCTCAATCCATCCTGCAATACATGAAAGGAGCCTCATTCGGACATCCCCTGAGCAGAGTTTCTCCAGCAAAAATCCTTTCAACCCAGAGAAATTTCTTACATGAAATTTATTTATTCATCAATTTACCTGTAAATGGATTGTCCAGCTCTGACTTTATGTGGACAGGAGATCCCTAACCACATTGGACTATGTGCTGGTAATTTCTAAGTTTGGTTACTGTAATGCTCTTTATGTGTGGCTCCCCTTGAACATAGTACAGAGATTGCAGCAGGTGCAAAATGTGGCTGCTAAACTGATCTCAGGAGTATATAATTTTGATCATATAACCCCAATCCTGGTGGATTTGCATTGGCTGCCTGTTGTGTTCCATGCTAGATTTTAAGTTTTGGTACTGACATACAGAGCCCTACATGGTTCAGGACCTTCCAACCTGATGGAGGAACTTTTCTAAAGTAACACCTCCCAGGGATTTAAATCTTCACAGGCTGGACTATTGAAGGTGGCCAGAAAAGCAGACAGATAGAAAAGGGCCTTTTCAATAGTGGCCCCCTTAATGTGGAATGATCTGCCAAAAGAAGTTCAACAAGCAGGCTTTTTAAAATCTATACCTATAAATCCAAGCGTTAACCATTGGAATTTGACAAAGGCTCCTGCACCCGGCCACACTATCCCATACCGAGCCATCTGCAGTTGCCTGAACCCGGTAAGGAGGTAACTGTTGGGTTGAGAAATGCGCCAGTGGGGCAAGAGCCCCACGAACACAAACAAAGGGAAACAACTTCAATTCTCAACATCCTGTGTGCTGCGCTGTGCCACAGCCAATTAGGTTGAGAAGTGTGACCAAATAGAACATTGTGAGACACGCCACAGCCAATCAAAAAAAAAAAAAGCGGTAGAACAAACTGCCACACGAAAGCAAACCACAAATGCAAAACTACAAGTCCCAGCGTCCTGCGTGCCATGAGCGTGCAGAATGCTGAGAAAGCCAGCGCGTGAAAAATAAACTTACAAAATGCAATGGGAGTGCAAGTCCCCAGCAGGCAGACTCAGTGCCTCACAGCCACGCAAAACAAAAAGCCACAAAATGCCACCATGAAACACCCACCGTCCTTCTTTCCTGGAACAATGGGAAGAAGAGGGACTCCCTCTCCTCCACACTACCCCACCGAAGACACGGCGAGACCACCACCAGCCTCAAGTAAAGTTGAGCCGGGGTGGAAAAAACCCCCCAAAACAGGCAGCAGTTTGTCAGGGGAAGCACCCTATCTGGCAGATGACTGGCTGATGCCTTTGTATGTCTGAATACAAAAGGAACAGCCAGCAATCCGCAAGGAAGAGCCCCACCCCTTACAGATCACTGTCTGCAGATCTCTGGTTAGGTAAGCTGGGAGAAAAAGGAGACAGAGAAGAGATAACCATCTGCCTCCTCCTTCTCCCCGACCTACCTAACGAACCTTCCCAGGAGAAGAACGAGCTGACTGCCTCCTCCTTCTTTCCCTCAAACAGCAATGGGGAAAGAGAAACCCACAGGCAGCCCGTTCTTCAAGATAAAGTAAAATAATAAAACAAAAATAAATCTATAATAAAAAAACCATTAATAAACAAAAAAAATAAACCACAAAATACACAAACAAAAACATCCACAATGACACAAAACCACATACAAAACACCTAACTACAACACGAAAAACCCCACAAATTACACAAACAACAACTAATTACACAAACAAACAACAAAATAAGAAAAATTAAACAAAATCAGAAATAACCAAACCAATAAAACAAACCTGAAACTCAGCCAAAACAAAAAAGAACAAACAGAAACACCTCCCAGCCCACCACCACAAAAGCAAAACAAAGAAAACCCCCAGAAGAAAGAAAACCAGACAACTCACCAGCACGTCCTCCCTCCATGATGACCAGAACAGAAATGAAGAAACAAAGAGACTACTTACCGGAAAAAGCCCCACCCAGAGGCCAGGAGAGAAAAAAACAGTGAGACTAAAACAGAACCACTAGCAGCCCCACTTGCAGGGCAGAATAGTAAAAAGACACAGCAGCCCCACCTAGAGGCCACAAGAGTAAAAACAAGTCAAAAACATAACAATACATCACAATTTTACACACATCACAAACATATGTCAAAAAAATAAAATAAAAACATTTATAACATCCTGTGTTGAGTTTTAACTCAAATAAAAACCCAAAACATCTAGACACAGTGTAAAAACATTAAATGTAAAAAAAAACATGTTCTTTCACATTTAAAAAAATATTACCTATGGTACAACTATTTAAAAACCCCACAAACTAAAACATTATTTGGTAAAATAAAACAATTTGAAACAATTATATCATCCTTTGTTCTTTTTTTAATCCACAAAAAAACCCAAAAAGCTGATCACAGTTTATAACAGCCCGGCAACGCCGGGCAAACTACGCTAGTACCTTCTAATAACAGCTAAAACTCATTTATTTACAGAAGCATTTGGTGATTATTTGTTTTGATTAGGATGGATTTGTTCTGTTTTTAATTTTTATTTACTGTGCTATGAGATATAAATATAAGGACTTGTGGAATTCCATCACCAGTACAGGATTTAGAGAATGTTTTGTTTGATATTTGTAGATTTATTGTATTCCCCCAACACCCGAAGATGTAAAAGAGGAAGTAAAGAAGAAAAAGAATTTATTATATTAGTAAGGTAATAATTTTCTTGTTCTTTTTAACTAGTTGTATTTAGTTTATTTGTTGTCCTCTGTTCTTGTACACCACCTGGAGTAGTGAAACACTACTGGTAAATAAATTTAGCAAATAATATAATCTTTATGCCTCCAAAAATATAATTACAAAGCATAAACATTTGATCAGTATACACACACACACACACACACACACAGAGAGAGAGAAATTATAACTTTATTGTATTAACTGTACGTAACGAATGATGATTGCAATACTATACAATTCATGTTTACAAAGGCCTTTATATCCATCAAGTTGAGGTGGTTGAGAAGGGAGGCAAAAAGTGAGAGAGAAGGGGCCTCCTTAAATGTAAGATCTACCTTTCTCAGGCCATTTAATGCAAATGAATAATAGTACAGTAGAACTCCATATAGCGATTTTAATCTGTTTTCCATGGAGCTGATCACTATGTGGTTTTTGCTGTTGTACGATCTTCTCTATGGGAAAATCTGCACAATGATTTTCCCTATGGGGAAAAACCATACAACGATGTTTGGCGCTAAGTGGTTTTTCCCATTGGAAAATTGTTGTACGGATTTTCACATAGGAATGATCGCTATGCGGAATAGCTTTCTCCCCTCCAAGCCTCATCACTATGCGATTTCATCGCTGTATGGGGCGATCGTTATATGGGGTTCTACTGTACCATATTGTTTCATTAACTGACCAACTGAAAAAAATCCATGTAAAAGCAAAGCTGTGCTGTTTCAACCGATGCAATTAAAGGGAGGAATGGGTACTTAGCAGACCACATAATTAAAACTCATCATCTCCACTTAATTGACTCTTCAGTTTATATATTGATCTGCTGATTCAATAAATAAAACCTTAAAGTTCAACAAGTTTACAATATATATGTAATAATCTGACAGATTCTTATTATTGTAGCCTCTCTCTAGTAGATGTGGTTCTTTTGCTTTGGACATGTTAATTCTTCCTGCAACACTCAATTGTCACTATTTGGGCCAGCTGCCAAACATTCACTACTCTATTTGTATTGATATAACCTCATTGAACTGCAGCAGAGAGCGGGATCTTAACCAAAAGCTACACGGCAAAAAGGAATAAGGGACAAAAATATCTCTATCTTATGAGATGAATAACATTACTCAAGATAGCTATACTGCATAGATCTATTTCATTTTAAAAATTACTATCTTAAAAAGTGTTTGACAGACAAACACATTTCAGTTTATTAGTCTTAAGACTTTAAAAGATTTAGTTTAAAGACTATTAGTGGGTAGTTTATCCAAGAAATTTACGTTCTACCTGAAGCTCAATACAGGAAGTAATTACTAATTAAAGGTCTCCCTCGAAAGCTAGTCGTATCCGACTCCAGGGTTCAGTGCTCATCTCTGTTTCATAACCGAAGTCAGTGCTGTCTGCATCTGCAGATGTTTCCGTGGACATGCGGCAGCCATGCCTAGACACCAGAGTGCATGGAACGCTGTTTACCTTCCCACCAAAGTGGTACCTATTTATTTACTTACAATTTCTTGCTTTCAAACTGTTAGTTTGGCAGGAGTTGGGACAGAGGAGGGAGCTCATTCCATCATGCAGTACTTGGGTTTCGAACTGCTGACCTGTCACCTACCAGTCAGTGTCTTAACCACTTGAGCCACTGCAGTCACAATTACTAATTAGTTAGTTATAACTAATGTAAGAAAAATGTATGTTGCTATCAAGAGATTGATAATTGAAGCCCTTTATAGTTTGTTGGGAGACTCTGGTGGCTCAAGTGGTTAAGACACTGAACAAGGACTGGAAGGTTAGCAGTTCGATACCTGAGTACTGCACAACAGAATGAGATCCCATCTCTGTCCCAGCTCCTGCCAGGGCAGAGAATACCAGGGCTTACAGTGAGGGTACAGACTGTTGGCTAAAGGGGAAGACAACGTGGTGTGTAGGGGGCAGATAAGTTAACCCTTCCAGGCAGAGTGGGGTTAACCTTTGCAATGTTCTCCTTCAGCATGCCTATTACACAACTATATTCACATGTACCTGAAAATAAGCATGACTGAATATAGCAAGATTTGATTCCAAGTAAGCATGTTTAAGGATAAATTTTTGTTCAGTCTCACAGTCAAGTCTGACCCTTTGCGACCCCATGGACCACTGCACACCAGACTCCTCTGTCATCTACCATCCTCTGTAGCCTGCCCAGGATAAATTACATTATAAATTTATTTGTAGCACCTGACAACACCTACTTTCGACCTGATGCCAATAGTATTCTAGTATAATCTGAAGGTGAATGTTATCAAGGGTCCTCATTGAAATGGCTTCAAGTTCCTAGACTAGACTTCTCTAAAAATACTCTACATCTATGCTGGACATTCACATTATTTCCAATCAGCATAGCTCTGAATGCTGGCTAGGGATTTTATGAGTTGGAGTACAACACATCTCGGGGACACAATGTTGTGGAAAATTGTCATACTCCTTTCATATTAATAGTGACAAATGTCAATTTTAGATTGGAAATGTATTCAAAGTCAGTTAATTTTGCTAAAAATATTAAGATACATTGATCAGACACCTGATTAAAAAGAATACGAAATACTGAAGCCCTCCAGAATTATCTCTTCTGTGCTTACTAGTAGCACTTAGCCGTAGGAGCACCTATGCATTTGTGAACAGAATATTGATTTTTCCAAACAAATTATTTACACCATATTCAATTATTTTCAATTATTTAGCACCTGGCCCTGCAATATAAAATAGGTAGGGTTTGGAGGGCAGGGGAACTGTACAGTAAATCACTTTCAGCTTATTCCAAAAATAAACATAATGTGATGTTATAATGAAAATGTTTTATATGGAGTAATGAGTGATAAATTATATTGCCTTACTTTTACAACATTTTTGACTTTGCCCCCCAACCCCTGGACTAATGAGACAGACACAGTGTTGGAATTAAACTGAGGCCCACTTTATTAACAAACAACTTCATAACTGAACTGTTTTGCCTGTGGCAGGGGCTGAGTAGCATGGGTCTAAGTGATGGAGCAAAGGTGAGCAACTTTACCTTCTCCACTCACATCTAGGTGAATACCAGCTTACCGGGATCGTCATGTTCTTCAACAGTCCCCATCCCAGCTCACCATTCGGCTGTAATGGCCATTGCTGTTCTCAAGTAGGCCAACTGCACAGTCAACGATCATTGTGCATGCCCCCCACCCGGAAGTGGAAGCAAAGATCTCCCGGCTTCTGGCCATTTGACACGCCCAGTGCCATCCCCAAATAATTATAGGCCTTCACCTACCTTTTAACTATGTGCTACCTGCCAAGTGACCAATTTGAACCGCCAAGCCAATCATCCCCAGTCCGCAACAGTGTGAAGTGGGAAAAAACACCACCATCCCAAGGCCAATCAGAGATGTGTGCTAAAATTCCCACTCGGTCCCGAAGCAACCAGCTAATCCCACACTGCTACTTTGTGGGTGAGTGGGTGGGTTTACACTCGCCTACTGTGGTTCCGAAAGGACCGGGTCGGAGAGGACGTGCCATATAAGGAGGCTTGGCTCCTCTCCTCCCCTGGCCCAGCACACCCCTGGGCATGCCCAACAGTCTGCCTCTCCCAGGGGGGAGGGGGAGGCAAAGCCACACCCACAGACAGGTTCCCAGGCATGTTACTGTGTTTAAGATGACATCCATTGTCTTCCAGATTTCCATTGAACTTTATTTTAAACTAACATCTATAAAGTGGTTTTCCCTTTCATTCCTCCTTGGTTTAAGAATGGTGACAAGTCTGTCTTGCCTCCCTTCACATCATTTCACTGTTCTAATTGTCAAGTCTTCAACGAATCATCCACACAATCACTAGAGGCCAGCACTACATTCATTCATGTCAAAAAACAGGATATACAGTATATTCTCCAGTTCCACTTAGAAGATCAGCAGCACATGAACCAAAGTCTCAAAGTTTATCAAATGTTGATAAGGAAACCATTGTTACATTGCCCCCCCCCCCGCTATTTTCCCCCAAAAAGTAAGGGCATTCTGATTGATCTCATTACTATGTAAAAGAAACCACAAATTCAGCTTGCATTGGGCTCTATCTGTCAGTTCACTAGTCCGAATTACTTCTTTTTTTCTCCCCCTATTTATTAAGGGCAAGATGAATTCTTGTAGGATCTAAGAAAGTCCAACAATAATTGAGCCTATGTTTTTTTCCACCCGATGCTAACAAAAATACATATTCATAAAATTACAAAATACACCCAGACTCTCAAATTTATGAGTCAAAGTTAGAAAACTAAAAAAGGAGAGCAAAGATTTATTTCAAAAAAAGATGCAGTTGAATTTGATAAACACAGGCAAACTGAAATATACATTGTTGAGAGAGGTTGATAGATAGATAGATCAGGAAATGGGATGAGGAGTAAAATCATTCCCTAGAACAGCATGGAGGTTGGTTAGGGTCTAGGATGGCTGACTAGACCTGAGTCACATGGTGCTTCCCACAAGGGTCACCCTCTGGAGCTCGGGGAAACATAGTTACTGTGTAGTAGGGAAATGATTGGTGTACTAGTTTGGCCAAGCAGCTGCAAGGCCAGGTCTCACTCTTTTGTTCCTTTCATGAAGGAGAGGATCTTTTGTGAACCAAAGGTTTGTTCCATCTTTTATTTTGGCTTGCTAATTGGACAATTTTTCTTTTAACTCCTGAGTCTGCATGTGGGTGAAGGTCCAGGTTTTTTTTGGGTGTGTGTCACCCTATCAAGCCTTGGGTTTTTCCCTTGTCGTATTCTGTTTTATTAATAAAGTTGTTTTTTCCAAGCCATTTTTTTTTTTTTTGCTAAGCCATTCACTACGGTATTCTGAGGCACTACATTCAGAAGCTTGGGACTTAGAAATCTGGTTATAGACAAAGAGCCACAGTCACTCAGAACAGCTGCTGAAGAGAAAGGACAGGTACCATTAAAACCTAGTCCATTTTGCCTTTCCCTTTTGGGGGACACACTCTGGCTTTGGCACAGACAAGGCTAGAGGGTCAGAGAGCTTTTTCCCCTGGCTGTGGTGCGTGAGTAGCCTGATGCCCAAGAGTGGTGCAACCAAGAGCTAGAGAGGATCTTCTCCACTACCCCTGGTGTCACCCACCTTCACAATATAGCCTAAAGGTGTGGCAATAAACATGATGAAATAAACTTTAATCAAATTATTTTTTTAAAAAGACTTTACTTACCTGACATATGTGGAAGTCAAAACAAGAGAGTTATTACTATTATTCTTGTTATTTAATTTTAGATCAATAGTATTTGTTTGAATGATGTAATTTGTTTCTATTTTTCTATTATTTAACAGTGAGCTGGCCAGAATGGTACTTGCACGGATGGATGGATGGAGTGTCAAGCTTTTTTTATTTTTTATTTTTTTAAAAAAAGTTTTATTGAATAACATAAACCATACAAACTCAGCTACAAAATATCAGAAAACAACCTCAGTACATCCTATCACCAGTGCATTGTACAACAATACAAACAATAAATTATAATTCAACCTATTTAATAAATGGTTACTGGCACTCATGTAAGAAATTGCAAAGTCTCTAAAAATGTGTACACACAACCATTAATTTTTACTTCCAAAAGATAACTGTTCTGGTGGTGGCTTGTTCCCTTTTCCTTTGGTTATAGGAGTGTCAAGCTTCTAAACTCAAAAACAAAGTTAAAGGCATTCTGGAGAAGATCACTTTCCAAAAATGCAGAGGCACTTAGCCTATCTACCAGTACACCTTTCACAAAAGCAAGTGACAACTTTAGCTATTTCATATGTTTCAAAGCACATCTGTCAGCTTCTTTCTGAAGTCACTGGATTGATTTGACATTCCACTAAGGGCATCTGCATTCCAGTTCTTAGGTCCTTGGTTAGGCCTTGAAGTGTTAATTTTATATCAGTCTTTGACGGAAAATCTAATAATGAGGAGGAGGAGGTGTCACTATATAAATTCTGATTTATGGCAAGTCTGTTCAAGTTTTTCTAGGTAAAATACTCAAAAATGGTTTATCATTCCCTTCTTCTTGGGACATCCAATGTCTCCTAACCTCTGGTTCTGCAGCCAGACATGCACTGAGCTATTCAGTCAGCTGCTAATAATATTTGCATGGAGGGAGGTAAAGACGGCAAGGGTGTGAGTAATCACGGAGGGGAGTAAAGTACACACCCAAATGGGAATAGAAACAAAGAGCTTTAATGTATCATGTGTCGACCTAAGTAAATAAGGACGAACTGTTGCTAAAAAGCCGATAGTCAAAATGGTCCGTGTCAAAAGTCCGTATAAAAGGTCCATATCAAACAATGGTTTCTCTCCTATTGTTGCAGATCTTGACAAAGACCACGAAATATCTCTTTACCGGAAGGATATCGACCTGTTTTTTCTGCAACGACTTTGTTCTTCTAGATATGTATTTGTAGCCTTCCTGGCTTCCACATTTTGACCTCCCTTTGTTAACTACGGACTTTGATACGGACCTTTTTATACGGACTTTTGACACGGACTTTTTGATATGGATTATTAGACCTTTGCATTTACTATCTATTGACTCTTTGATATGGACCATTTTGACTTTCGGCTTTTTAGCAACTGTTCGTCCTTATTTACTTAGGTTGATACAGCTATATATTCTCAGAAGTTGCTTATGTATGTATATATTTTGATTATACCCAGCCACCAGTTTTCCACCTGTTTGATTGTCTAGTCCTATTAGATTTCTTTGAGTCTTTAGTCTTGTTGCTTATTATAAAATTTGTCTTCTTTTCTTATCTCCGTAGGCTCCTCCGCCTTTAGCTGTGGCTTTGTACACATGATACATTAAAGCTCCTTGTTTCTATTCCCATTTGGGTGTGTACTTTCCTCCCCTCCTTAATAATATTTGCATGCCATCAAGTTAATTCTGACTTATGACAGCTGTTTTTCAGCATGTCCTAGGCAGAGAATACACAGTAATGACTTACCATCCCCTTCTTCTCAAGGTACCACATGTCATGAACCTTGAGTTGTCATGGCAACCTTATCACTTAGCTACTGAAGCTACTTGTAAACACATTCCTACATTCCTTTCTGATGAGCAATACTGCACCTGCAGATAGAGCTGTAAACACATTCCTTTCTGATGGAATCAACACAGCTGCATTTCCTCAAAGGAATGTACACCTGCAGACCCCTCGAAGGAGGATGACAAATAGGTGTGACAGAGACATCTGACTACCCCACGAGGGAGAAGATGCCTCCCCCCTGTCAATCAAAACCCCATGACGCTGGACACCTGCAGACTGAGTCATCCTAAGAATGCAAAGGTGGGAGGGAAATCTGCTCCTTTTTGCGTATAAAAGCAGAGCCCTTTCCCTCAGTTATTCGGTCCTCTCAGGTTGAAGGCAGAGATGTCTCCTTGAGCTGGACTCTAAACACTTATGATCTAAACCCCTCAGATCTAAGTGAACTAACTATGTTTGCTATGTACTTTGGTTTTTTTTCTGTCTTTGTTCTTTTCCAGATACTAAAGGAAAATAAAACTCTTTGTGAGTAACATCAACGGAGTGGATGTCAATTTATCAGGATATTTCTAAGTGCTTTGCTCTATGCCCCCACATGCTACCAACATATAAAACCACCACATACTCCCTGTAAGCGACAGGTGGAGTTCTTTGAAGCCGATTGGGAAGCGGTATGGTGAGGCGACCTTAGGCTGCACTGGGAGTGTGCGGATAAAGGAAACTATCACAGCCTAAAGGATCGGTACATGCCTCCTGTAAGCCAGCGCCCAGTCGAGCGTTCAAGACACCACAGACTGCACATATACCATAGATATTCAATTAACAGGGCCTTGTAAAATTATTTTTAGACAATTACATGATGAATTCACAAACCAACATAATTATTGTTCATATTCAAAAAGTAGCTTTTGTTAGCTCTTACACTTGTAACATATAATTCTGCACATTTTTTCATTTAACAAGTAGCTTCCCCCCAATCAACTTTTAAAAACATTACCTTTTAATTCTCAGGGTTTACTTACTGTCTGATCATTTAGCAGAGTATTTCAAATAACCTTTAGGCCTTTTCTCCAGACATAACATTTATAAAAAGACAAAAATGCAGTTCTTTTCCCCACTGAACTTAGTCCTTTTAATTTTTTAAAAAGGCATTTCAAAAAGTTTGGCTCTTATTTATGCCTTCTATTAAAATTGTTGCCTTTTTTATTAACATATGCAGATGCAGTATACTGTTTACTTTGTAATAAAATGCTTCATCTGAATTTCCGAATGAAGAGGTTACACCTGTTTTCAATTTTCTAAAAATAAAAATACTGTAATAGCTATTCGAGGTGAATTAATTTGCTTTTAAGTTCCATAGAAGTGTGAATTTAGATCCAAAGATTACATAGGTCTGAAACCAAAATAACTGTATAGGATTTTTTTACTGTTTCTTATAGATTTTTACTTAGTGAAACCAGGAAAAATACTAAAAAAAATTCCATCTCATCAAGTTTTCTTGCAAAACTCATGTTTTTAGTTTAATTCGGTGTGAAATTTGCCTTTAACCCAAAATCTGTTATCCTATTCTTGATTCTAAAAACCCTATCCAAAAATTATTTCTTACTTTCATTTAATATTTATTAGAGCTAAAATCAAGAAGAATGCAAAGAAAAAAATATATAAGAGGAATGGTGGTGGTGGTGGTGGTGGGGTGTAGTCAGTGGTGGGCATCAGCAGGTTTGCACCAGTTTGCCAGAACATGTAGCTGCTAACTACACTTCTGCAGTCACTATATAAGATTTTACGTAATCTAATAAAATATTCAATGTTTGCAATAGCAGTTTCCTGTCAATTCTATCAATGTCTTCTATTGGTCTACAAATGCAACAAAGAGATTTTTATTGTATTCTATACTTTTCTCTAAAATAGCATTGGTACAACTTCTGACACACACACACACACCCCCGAAGCCCACCTGTCCTTCCTCTTGTTCTGAGTTATAATTGGTCTCATTCTTGTTTTTATTATCTTGTTGTACATTTTTCCTGCATGGCTTAAGAGTGAGATGCCTAGATAATGTGTGCATTGTCTTTTACTCTTTTTGTTTTTCCACAGTGGTATTATTATTATTGTTCGAATCCAAACAGTGAGTACATGATGCATTGACGATGCTGTGTAGCCATCTGATGCTGCTTTCCCCTGCTGCTTGGATTATTTCTTTTGATTCATGGTACTTTGTGTTTACGTGATTGTTTAATGACTCTTGCTACTTCTTCAATTAATATGTCAGGTTCTAGCACTATTGTTTTGTCGTCTTTTGTTGCTTCACTGTGGCATTCTCCTATGGAGCTGAGGAGTTCTTTAAAGTGTTTTCTCCACCTTTCGATAATTTTTCAGGGATCTATTAGTAGTCTTCCATTCTTGTCATTAACTATTACAGTAGGGTTGGATTTCATAAAATATAAGGCAGAATTCCATGTTTTATTTCCAAATATATAATGTAAAAAATCTCTTAAACAAAGTCTTCTCCATTATCACAAAGAAGTTAAGAATATTTAGAATGTTCCCTGAATTGTACGAATGACTGAAATAAATAATTTTACTAGGGACCAAGATGTTTACAGTGCTTATCCTTATTAAGGAGTTTCTTTTTAAACATACTTTCAAGTGGACATTAGATAAAATCAATGTGGATAGATTGCACAGAACAGTCTAACTGTCAAAGTGTTCCAGCTATGCATCACATTTACAGGGATTATATTCCTGAAGACAATATAAAGATTTTCAAATCTGTTTAATCAAATAGATAAATCTTCTTCTTCTTTCATGTCCTGATCAAACCCTGGACTACCAAAATGAAGCCACACCAGTGCAACTGAAGGAGGCAAATCACAAAAAATGCAAACATATTACGACTTACAGAATACAAGATAACAATATTAACATAATATAAATTCAAAGCAATAAACCCAATTGCAGATTAATACAGAGAAAAAGAGAAAAATCAAAGCAATGAAAGACACGCAATATCCCCCTCCCTGGGTCGGTGTTGCTGGCTCTGGGGAGAGGCAGAGAGACCTCGGCAGTGGCGGCGACAGGGTCAGTGTCCTTTTGAGCCCTCCAGGCAGGCTGGGCTCAGAGGAGTGGGACATCAATGCACCTGCCTCTCATCCCTGGGTTGGTGTTGCTGACTCCGGGTGTATTCTTGGGCAGCTATCAGCAGACCAATAAATGAGCCAGATTCTGTGTCTCTCCACATTCACACCATGTGTTGTTGTCTGCCAACAGCTCCCACTTGAGCATGTTGGTCAGCCTATTCAGGGTCATCCAAGTGATGTGGGGAGGTTGAGATCATCAGCTATATCCTTTAATGTTGTTCCTTGTCCAGTGAGATCCTTTCTCCGTCTTCTAATTTGGTTTTGCTCTTATGTACTCTCAAGAATCAATGCTTATTCTTTCCATCTCATTTTTAACCACTTTCAGTTTTCCTTGATTCATAGATCTCACATTCCATGTCCCTATACAGTATTGTTCCTTGCAACACTGTATTTCTCCTCCTAGCCATAATTGTCAATAAAAGAGTGAGAAAAGCAGTAACGGGATATAATCTCAAAAATGATAGAATGATGTCAGTCAGAATCCAAGGCAAACCTTTCAATATCACAGTAATTCAAGTCTATGCACCGACCACTGGTGCAGATGAAGCCACAGTTGACCAGTTCTATGAGGACCTACAACACCTCATAGAACAGACACCAAGAAATGATGTCCACATTATTTTAGGAGATTGGAATGCCAAAGTAGGAAATCAAAAACTAAATGGAATAACAGGCAAGTTTGGTCTTGGAACACAGAATGAAGCAGGGCAAAGATTGATAGAGTTCTGCCAAGAGAATGCACTAGTCATACAAACACCCTCTTCCAGCAACAGAAGAGGCGACTCTACACATGGACATCACCAGATGGCCAACATCGAAACCAGATTGATTACATACTCTGCAGCCAAAGATGGAGAACATCCATACAGTCAGCAAAAACAAGACCAGGAGCAGACTGTGGCTCAGATCACATTCTACTGATTGCAAAATTCAGTCTTAGACTAAAGAAAATAGGGAAAACAATTAGACCAGACAGATATGACCTAGACGACATACCTAATGAATACACAGTGGAGGTGAGAAACAGATTTAATGGCTTGGACTTGATAGACAGTGCACCAGAAGAATTATGGACAGAGATGTGGTACATCATGCAGGAAGCAGCAAGGAAAACCATACCAAAAGAAAAGAAGCATAAGAAAGCAAAGTTGTTGTCTGATGAGGCCCATAAAATAGCAGAGGAAAGAAGGAACGCATAAGTCAAAAGAGAAAGAAAAAAATACAATCACTTGAACACAAAATTTCAAAGAAAAGCAAGGAGAGATAAGGAATACTTAAAAGAACAGTGCAAAGAAATGGAGGAAAATAACAAAAGAGGCAGGACTAGAGATCTTTCCAAAAAATTGGGGAAATCAAGGGAACATTTAAAGCAAAAATGACCATGCTAAGGGACAAAGACAGAAATGAGTTAGCTGATGCAGAAGAGATTACGAAAAGTTGGAAAGAGTACACAATGGAACTCTACAAAAAGGACCTCAACACTCCTGATAATAAGAATGATGAGCAAATTGAACTTGAGCCAGACATCCTGGAGAGTGAAGTCAGAAAGGCCCTAAAGAGCACTGCAAACAACAAAGCTAGTGGAAATGATGGTATCCCAGTTGAAATTTTCAAAGCCCTAAAAGATGATGGAATCAAATTACTGCATTCGATATGCCAGCAGATTTGGAAAACAAAACAGTGGCCACAGGAATGGAAAAGATCAGTAAACGTTCAAATCCCAAAAAAGGGCAATGCCAAAGAATGTTCAAATTATCGAACAATTGCACTCATCCCACACGCCATCAAGGTGATGCTCAAGATAATACAGGAAAGACTTCAGCAGCACGTGGAGAGAGAACTACCAGAGGTACAGGCTGGGTTCAGAAGAGGCAGGGGGACTAGAGACCATATTGTCAACATACGTTGGATCATGAAGAAAACAAAGGAATATCAGAAACAAGTCTACTTCTGTTTTATTGACTATACCAAGGCATTTGACTGTGTGGACCACAACAAAATGTGGCAAGTTATTAAAGAGATGGGAATACCAGAACACCTCATATGCCTCATGAGAAATTTGTACATGAAACAAGAAGCAACAGTTAGGACAGAACACGGAATGACAGAGTGGTTTGGAATAGGAAAAGGAGTAAGACAAGGCTGCATTTTGTCACCCTGCTTATTCAACTTATACACAGAGCACATAATGCGCAATGCAGGGATGGAGGAATCACACTATGGGACCAAAATTGCTGGGAGAAACATCAACAATTTGAGATATGCAGACAATACCACCTTTATGGCAGAAAGTGAGAAAGACCTAAAGAATCTCTTGATTGGGCTGAAAGAGGAGAGTGCAAATGCAAGCGCGGCGCCAAAATGGCCGCCGCGCCCTTTGCGGGCCCTCCCCCCACAGGACAGAGAATCCGGGTAGTTAGGGGCGTGGCCAGCTCCCTTATAAAAGGGGTGGCCACGAGGCAGCCGAGCTGCCATTTTACCTCAGCGACGGAGCGGAGAAGTTTTTTCCCCTGTGTCTCCGTCGCTCGTTAGCTTACCAGGAAGCCTTTTGGTAGCGATTCTGCCTTACCGGCTTCCCTTTTCTGCTTCGGAGGAAATGCCTTCGAAGAAGAAGGCAGCTTCGAGTTCAGCTCGCGCTGTTAGGAGGCGCAACCCAGGTCGGAGGACCGCGGTGCCGCCTCCTCAGCAGCCACCTTTGCCAGCCCCGGCCGGGGCCGGCGGAATGGGGTCTATTGCCCCTTGGCCCGGAATGGGCGATCAGAGTGCGGGCGCGGAAGGGGTTCCGGCCCGCGGCCCGCGAGCGGTGGACACCGCTCCTGCTACTGCCCACTCTGTCGGGCCTACTCCTCTTGGGCCGCAGCCTCTCCCTGGGCCCTCTAGCCTTGGGGGGTGGTGCGGCCCCCTGTCTTTGCAGGTTTCTCCACCAACCCTGCCGGGCTTTGGTGCTGGCCAATGGCCATATGGGGGTCCCGGGGTACAGGGACCTGTACCCACGCCTTGACTAGGCGGGCCGGCTAGCCCTTTACCCACGGTCAGCGTGGACACCTTGCTGGCCCGCATTGCGGCCCTAGAGGCGTCGTTGGCTCGGGCCAGTCAGGCGGGCGCCCCCTTCGGGGTTCCTTTTGAGGCGCTGTCGGCAGGAGGACAACAACTGGCGGAGAGGGTCGAGCTGCTCCAGGCGCGTGGCGCGGTTTCGGCCACTGCCTCGCAGCTCCCCAGCCAGCAACCAGGTGCGGGTCAAGCCCCGGTGATGAGCTCTACGTCGGTCGTGAGCTCCGACGCCCCCAGTGGGCCGGAACCCCCGGTGGGGGCGGCCCGCGGGGGTGCAGCATGTGAGTATACGGTGCAAGCGAGTACATCCACCCACATTCCCAATCTAGGGGGGGCCTTTCAATGGCCTTGGCCTCGCGCGGGTGGTGCGGGGGCCACGCTGTCGGCTACCCACCCGGCGACGACGACTGCCACCTTGGGCACTGGGGTGGGCATTGGTCCTTACACTGCAAGGAATGTTCTGGGGGTGGCTGGGTTAGCTCAGGCCCCTTTCACCAGGCCGGCTGTCCCCTTTTCGGCTTTGCCGACGGCAGGGTATTCCTTGCCATTGGGTGATCACCTGGCACAGGCTACTAGGGAAAAGATATGGCGAGGGGAGTACGTGGATATCTTCTCACTCCTGAACAGAGAGCCCACCAAGGAGGAAAGGGAGGGTCAGGATGAGAAGGACAAGGAGCAGGCACGCCGCCGTAAGCCGCCGCGTACCTGGGCCAACTGGCTACCCGCTTACTTAATATACATGGCGGTATATTTGAGGGCGCGGCCAGATTTAGCTATCCCCATGGTCCAATATTTGGACAACATATATCGGGCGATGGTCGATTTCCCGGGCCCCTCATGGCTAGCGTATGATGAGGAATTCCGTATGAGGATTCCCCTCCACCCCGAGATGAGATGGGATGAGCCGTGCCAGAGGCTCTGGCTTTTGTATATGACACCCACACGCCCTGCCCCGGGGGATAGATACCATTGCGGACATGCGGTCCAGCGAGCGGCTCCAGCTCAGGTTACCCGCCAGGCGGCGGGGCAGGGGGTTCCAGCCCGCCTGCTGTGCTGGACTTTCTCGTCAAATGGTTCCTGCAATCGAAAGAACTGCAGGTATAAGCATGAGTGTCCCACATGTTCTGGCCCCCACGCAGCCTCTGCTTGTCCCAGGCCTGGGGGGGCGCGAGGCAGGGGGAGGGGTGGACAGTGGGCTGGCAAGGCTGCCACGGATGGAGCTAGTTCTCCAAAAGGCCCCCTCCCCAATTAAGGTGGACATGCTGGAGCGCTGGCTCGCATCGTACCCGAAGGGGGAGGACGGCGAGTATCTCCTTCAAGGTTTTAAGCAGGGATTTCGTATCCCTTTTATGGGTGATAGGTCCCCTCAGGATGCTCCCAACCTTTTATCCCTCAGAGGTAGGGAGGAGGTGGCTGCGGCCAGCATTAAAAAGGAGTTAGACGCGGGCAGGGTCGCTGGACCTTTCCCCGCACCCCCGTTTCCCAATCTTAAGGTCTCGCCACTGGGTTTGGTCCCCAAAAAGTCCCTAGGTGAGTTTCGCCTTATTCATCATTTGTCCTACCCAGCCGGCCGATCGGTCAACGATGCTATCCCTGATGACCTTTGTTCAGTCAGGTATACATCGTTTGACCATGCGCTGCGCATGGTGCGCTCGTGCGGCCCGGGTGCCCTGCTGGCCAAGTGTGACATTAAGTCAGCTTTTCGCCTCTTGCCAGTGCACCCGGGCGACTTTGAGTTGCTGGGTTTTAAATTTAAGGGGGAATATTATTTTGATAAGGCCATGCCTTTTGGCTGCTCCATATCATGCTCGGCTTTCGAGCGTTTTAGTACCTTCCTAGAGTGGGCATTCGTCCGCAGGTCTGGGTCCCGGTCTGTAGCCCATTACCTGGATGACTTTTTATTCGGGGGTGAACGGGGCTGGGACACGTGCGCACGTCTCCTCAACACATTTCAGACGCTAATGGAGGAACTTGGTGTCCCTTTAGCGCCCGAAAAGACCGAGGGCCCATCGACCAAGCTAGTATTCCTGGGGGTTGAGATTGACACAGTAATGCAGGCTTCTAGGTTGCCGGGTGATAAGGTGTCCAGGATAGTGGCCCTTATCTCGGAATTGCTGGCCAAGCGTAAGGCATCCCTGAGGGAACTGCAGGTGCTACATGGGCACCTTAATTTTGCTTGCAGGGTGGTCGCACCGGGCAGGGCTTTTGCCCGGCGCTTATGCGACGCCATGGCAGGGTTATCCAGGCCCCACCACAGAGTCAGGCTCACCCGGGGTATCAGGGCAGACATGTTCATCTGGTTGCAATTCCTGAGGGAGTTTAATGGGGTCTCATTTTGGAGGTCTGACCTCCTGACATTCCCCAATTTCCAGATCCAGTCTGATGCCTCAGGATCCCTGGGTTATGGGATGTACTTCAATGGGAAGTGGGCCTATGGTGGGTGGCCACCGGCATGGGCAGGCACAGGTCGCCTGCGGGATCTCACATACCTGGAATTTTTTCCCATTCTGGGGGCTTTGATGCTATGGGGCGAACAGTGGGCTAATTCGGTGGTGCATTTCTGGTGTGACAATGTGGCTGTTGTACACATTGTCAATGCACAGACTTCCAAATTGCCCAGGGTCATGGATCTGGTCCGCCATTTTGTGCTGCGCTGCTTGCGCCTCAACGTCTTGTTCAGGGCCAGGCATGTCCCAGGGATTAATAATGATATTGCTGACGCTTTGTCCCGCCTGCAGATCTCCCGGTTCCGCGCCTTGGCCCCGGATGCGGAGGAATTTCCCTCGCCACTCCCGGACGAGATGTGGACTATTGGCAAGGAGAGGTGAACCGGGCGATTGGCCTGTCACTAGCGCCATGCACGCGTAAGGCGTATCAACAAGCATTCAATTCGTACAGGGCATTTGCTACTCAATTTCTCTTGCCAGAGACCTGGCCTATCCCGGTGGACCATGTTCTGCGGTTCATGGTTCACCTGCATGCACAGGGCCTCGCACCTCGCACCATAGCATCCAAGCTTTTGGCGTTGGCTTTTATGGCCAAAGCGGGGGGTGATGTGGATACCTCCTCTGACTTCCGGGTGAGACATGTTTTGGAGGGGTGGGTGCGCGAGCGCGGGCGTTGCCCGGACGACCGGCACCCTATTTCCCCAGGGGTTCTTACCCAGTTGGCCCGGGGCTGGCCAGGCCTCTGTTTTGATCATTATGAGGCAGCCCTTTTTCATGCAGCCACAACGGTGGCATTTTTTGGAGCGCTCCGCGTCAGCGAACTCGTGATGCTGTCTAAGGCGGATGCAAATGGTAGGGCACTGGAACTCGAGGATGTCTATGTTGCCAAAGACTGGGCCCAGTTGAGGATACGCTCCTCTAAAACAGATCAGCATGGCGTAGGCAGTGGTGTAAGACTGCTACGGTGTTCTTTGGCAGACATCTGTCCGGTTGGTGCCCTACAGGAATTCCTGGCACTGCGTGGCACGCACCACGGCCCGTTTTTCTGTCACCAAGATGGGTCTCCCCTTACTAAATTTCAGTTTTGGAAGGTGACAGCCAGAGCCCTCACCAGGGTGGGCCTACCAGGTGCCCGTTATGGCACACATTCGTTCCGTATTGGTGCAGCCTCTACAGCAGCTGCTTTTGGGTACTCTGGGGCTGACATACGCAGCATGGGGAGGTGGGGCTCGCAATGTTTTCAGTTTTATGTGCGCCCACTCCCGCCATGAGTACCAATCCAGTCACCTTACCGCCTTTTTTCTCAATTTTTCTTACAGACCCTGGGTGTCGTATTACACCGGTGACAGTATGGCTGGTGGGCCACAGCTATGTGCACAGGGCAGCGCGTTACGCTGCGGCGACAGAGTGGGACCCCGACTGGGACTGGGTGACCACGCCAGTCTCGCATGGCATGGTAAGCCTGGGATGTTATGGCGGGAGCTGCGGCCTTTCCTTTTTTCTGGCCTGGGTGCTGACCCGCCTGACATTCTAATCATCCACCTGGGGGGCAATGATTGGGCCAGGTCACCGGCTTATCGCTCAAGCATGCGATTTGCGAGAAACTCGCCTACTTGCATTATGTCTGGCCTGCCACAACCCTGGTTTGGTCGGACATTGTTCCGCGCCATTCTTACAGAGGGGGCGTTAACCTCCTGGCCCTTGACCGCGCTAGGCGCGCGGTCAACAAGGCAGTGGCGTGGTTTTCTTGCCACCAGGGCTTGGGGACGGGTTAGTCATCACCCCGATATTAGTCTACAAAATTATGACTTGTACGCAGGGGAGGGGGCCCATCTGTCGCGAGTAGGTATGGACCTCCTGTTGGGTGATTGGCGAGCAGGCCTGTTGACCGAGCTGACGGTCTGGGGGGGGGGGGGCGTCAGGTCTTCTTTGAAGCCCCTCCGTGTGGCGGGTAGCACTGGTAAGGTAAACAGTATGACCCACAAGTATCCGGCAGGTTCGCAATTGACTGGACAACACTAGACAGGAATAAATTAGTTAAACGTTGTCCGGTCAACGACGAACCAGGCGATGGGGTGATGACGATTGCTAACCAGCATGCATCACCCCTGTGATTTCACGGATACGCGTCAGAGGGTGGGGTCATAAGTTAGTTATTGACTACGGTCAACAATTTGTTTGTTGTCAACAAACAAATTGATACAAATTGATACATTGTAACCAATTGCCGTTGGCAATTTTGGGGTGGTACCTTACCAGTGTTACTTCGGCCTGCTTGCCTTAGGAATTATGATTGGTCGTTTTACCAATACAAATTTATAATTCGGACTAGGGCATCGAATCAATAAATGTGGCCCTATGCTGTTATCCACTTTCAATGTTGTCTGTGTCCGTTATTGGGGGGGTGCGCCTGCAATGCAAGCGCGGCGCCAAAATGGCCGCCGCGCCCTTTGCGGGGCCCCCCCCACAGGACAGAGAATCCGGGTAGTTAGGGGCGTGGCCAGCTCCCTTATAAAAGGGGTGGCCACGAGGCAGCCGAGCTGCCATTTTACCTCAGCGACGGAGCGGAGAAGTTTTTTCCCCTCCACCCCCTCCCTAGTTAACAGTGTGATATTATGGTCGCTTCGGGGCCGGGTGGGAATTTTTGGTTGGGACCCATATTGGCTCCGGGTCCTGGCTTTTTTGCCCATCCCACACTGTTGCTATGGTTTGATATAGGGGTCTTTCTGTGTTCCTACTGTTGACTTTGGTCACATTGGCGGGTAGCACTGGTAAGGTAAACAGTATGACCCACAAGTATCCGGCAGGTTCGCAATTGACTGGACAACACTAGACAGGAATAAATTAGTTAAACGTTGTCCGGTCAACGACGAACCAGGCGATGGGGTGATGACGATTGCTAACCAGCATGCATCACCCCTGTGATTTCACGGATACGCGTCAGAGGGTGGGGTCATAAGTTAGTTATTGACTACGGTCAACAATTTGTTTGTTGTCAACAAACAAATTGATACAAATTGATACATTGTAACCAATTGCCGTTGGCAATTTTGGGGTGGTACCTTACCAGTGTTACTTCGGCCTGCTTGCCTTAGGAATTATGATTGGTCGTTTTACCAATACAAATTTATAATTCGGACTAGGGCATTGAATCAATAAATGTGGCCCTATGCTGTTATCCACTTTCAATGTTGTCTGTGTCCGTTATTGGGGGGGTGCGCCTGCAAAGCTGGCTTGAGACTCAATATTAAGAAAACCAAGATAATGGCAACAGGCCCCATCAGTTCCTGGAAAATAGATGGGGAAGAAGTAGAAGCAGTGACAGATTTTACTTTCTTAGGATCTAAGATCACTGCAGATGGTGACTGCAGCCATGAAATAAAAAGATGACTGATTCTGGGGAGACAAGCTATAAGAAACCTGGGGAACATAGTGAAAAGTACAGACATCACCTTGAAAACAAAAATTCGCATAGTCAAAGCAATGGTTTTCCTGGTGGTAATGTATGCGTGTGAGAGCTGGACCATTAGGAAGGCTGAACGCAGAAGAATAGATGCCTTTGAAATGTGGTGTTGGAGGAGGGTTTTGAGAGTCCCTTGGACAGCGAGGAGAACAAATAGGTCAATCTTAGAAGAAATTAACCCTGACTGCTCATTGGAAGGTCAAATAGTAAAGATGAAGCTAAAATACTTTGGACATCAAATGAGAAAGGAGGATTCACTTGAGAAGGCATTGATGCTGGGAAAGGTGGAGGGCAAAAGAAGAAGGGGGAGGCCAAGGATGAGATGGCTAGATGGCATTGTAGACACAATGGGCACAGAGCTGGGAGGGCTGAGGGGGATGGTGGAGGACAGAGGCGCCTGGAGAACAATGGTCTATAGGGTCGCAAAGGGTCGGAACCGACTGTGCGACTGAACAACAACAACAACAACATGATCTAAGTTACCTTTTTTCTACTTTAAATGTTTCTAGATCATTTTTATCCTACAAAGTGCTAGTCAGTCTGGGGGAAAGAAGCTGCAGAGACTGATCTGATCTCTTCATTCCCCCCACCTCCATGTGTATCTGTTGACTTCATACTCTGCTAACTAAAAGGAATAACCAAAATTCTCCAAGCAATCTCAGTGTCTCAACCAGGCATATGCAAAGGAAGGTTATCTGCTTGGTTATCTTCCTTAAGACTTTGAATGTCAACAGGAGAACTTCAGAACACAGCTTAGAAGCAATAGAGGAGTGACACACACACACAATCTAATAAGCTATCTAACATCTGTTGCAAAGTGAGCTTTCATAAATCAAACTTTGGGGTGTGTGGAGAGGCAGCTTTGCTTTCTGGGAAATTTACTCCATTGTCTGTTGGGATGGCAACGAGAGTTACTGCGGAGGATCAGAGAAACAAGAATGACTGGATGCAAGGAAGGGAATGAGGCGAGGCTGCAGCAAAGTCCAGCCCTGAACTGGGTCGGGAAACTGATATTTATTGACCTCTCGCACTGATAGGTTGTGTGTGAATCCTTTACAGAAGGCTTTTGCCGACGTGGCACTTTATTGCAAGCGCGGCGCCAAAATGGCCGCCGCGCTCTTTGCGCCCCCCCCCCCCCAGGACAGAGAATCCGGGTAGTTAGGGGCGTGGCCAGCTCCCTTATAAAAGGGGTGGCCACGAGGCAGCCGAGCTGCCATTTTACCTCAGCGACGGAGCGGAGAAGTCTTTTCCCCTGTGTCTCCGTCGCTCTTTAACTTACCGGGAAGCTTTTTGGCAGCGATTTTTCCTTTTTGGCTTCCCTTCACTCCGGTGGAGATGCCTTCGAAGAAGAAGGCAGCTTCGAGTGCGGCTCGCGCTGTTAGGAGGCGCAACCCAGGTCGGAGGACCGCGGTGCCGCCTCCCCAGCAGCCGCCTTTTCAGGCCCCTGCCGGGACCGGCGGGATGGGGTCTATCGCCCCTTGGCCTGGAGCGGGCGAACAGATTGCGGGCGCGGTAGGGGATTCGGCCCGCGGCCCGCGAGCGGTGGACACCGCTCCTGCATCTGCCCACCAGGTTGGGCCTGCTGCTCTTGGGTCGCAGCCTCTCCCGGGGCCCTCTAGCCTTGGGAGGTGGTGCGGCCCCCTGCCTTGGCAGGTTTCTCCACCGACCCTGCCGGGTTTCGGTGTTGGCCAATGGCCATATTCGGGTCCTGGGGTACGGGGACCTGTACCCACGCCTGGACCGTGCGGGCCGGCCGGCCCTTGGCTGGAAGCCTTACTGGCCCGCCTTGCGGCCCTTGAAGCGTCGTTGCCTTGGGCCAGTCAGGCGGGGGCCCCCCTTTTGGGGTTCCTTTTGAGGCGCTGCCGGCAGGAGGACAACGGCCGACAGGGAGGGTTGAGCTGCTGCAGGCGCGTGGCGCGGTTTCGCCCACTGCCTCGCAGCTCCCCAGCCAGCAGCCAGGTGCAGGTCAGGCCCCGGTGATGAGCTCTACGTCGGTCGTGAGTTCCGACGCCCCCACTGGGCCGGAACCCCCGGTGGGGGCGGCCCGCGGGGGTGCAGCAGGTGAGTATACGGTGTAAGCGAGTACATCCACACACATTCCCAATATGGGGGGGGGGGCCTTTTCAATGGCTTTGGCCTCGCGCGGGGGGTGCAGCGGTGCACCCGCTGACGCCTCACCCGGCGATGACAGCTAACACCCAGGGCCCCGTGGTGGGGGGTGTTCCCTACCCTGAGGGGAATGTTTTGGGTGGCCGGGTTGGTCCAAGCCCCTATTCCTTACCGCTGAGTGACCACTTGGCACAGGCCGCCAGAGAGTAAATTTGGCGGGGGGAGTGCGTGGATATCTTCGCGCTCCTAAACAGGGTGCCCACTAAGGAGAGAGGGAGGGGCAGAATGAGAAGGATAGTGGCAGGCACGTTGTCGCAAGCCACCAAGTATGTGGGCCAAATGGTTGCCGGCCTGCATCATATGCATGGCGGTGTACCTTAGGGCCCGGCCGGATCTGGCAATTCCGATGGTCCAGTATTTGGACAACGTCTACCGGGTGATGGTTTACTTTCCGGGCCCAGCGTGGTTGGCTTGTGACAAGGAATGCTCTAGGCGGGGGGTTCCAGCCCGCCTGCTGTGCTGGACTTTCTTGTCCAATGGCTCCTCTAATGGGAAGACTTGCAAATACAGACAGGAGTGTCCCACCTGTGTTGGCCCCCATGCGGCCTCTGCCTGTCCAGGCCTAGAAGGATGCGGGGCAGAGGGTGGGGCAGACAGGGGGCTGGCAAGACTGCCGCAGATGGATCTAGTTCACCGAAGGGCTCCCTCCCCATTTAAGGTGGACATGTTGGAGCATTGGCTCACATGGCACCCGAAGGGAGAGGATGCGGGTTCTCTCCTTCAGGGTTTTAGGCAGGGGTTCCGGATCCCTTTCATGGGTAATAGGTCCCCTCAGGATGCCCCCAATCTTTTATCCCTTAAGGGGAGGGAGGAGGTGGCTGCTGCTAGCTTTGACAATAGGGTCTATGCGGGCAGGGTCGTTGGCCTTGTCCCTGCACCCCCGTCCCGGGGAGCGTATTATTTCAATGATGCCATGCCTTTTGGCTATTCCATTGGGGCTCGGTATTCGAGCGTTTCACCACTTTCCTAGATTGCGCTTTTGTCCGCAGGTCAGGGTCCCGGTCTGTAGCCCATTCCCTGGATGGTTTTATTCGGGGCTGAACGGGGCTGGGACACGTACACACGTCTCCTCAACACATTTCAGACGCTAATGGAGGAACTGGGTGTCCCTTTAGCGCCCGAAAAGACCGAGGGCCCATCTCCACAGCTAGTATTCCTGGGGTGGAGAGTAACACTGTAGCGCAGGATTCTAGGTTACAGCGGGATAAGGTGTCAAGACTAGTGGCCCTTGTCTCGGTCTTGCTGGCTGAGCGCATGGCATCACTGAGGGAACTTTTGGTGCTACATGGTCACCCCAGTTTCGCTCGCAGGGTCGTCGCACCGGGCAGGGCATTTGCTCTGCGCTGGTGCGATGCCATGGCGGGATTCTCCAGGCCCCACCACAGGCTCAGATTTACCCGGGGTATCGGGGCAGATGTGCTGGTCTGGCCATAGATCCGGAGGTAGTGCAACGGGGTGTCAATTTGGGGTCTGATCTCCTGGCTCCCCCTTGCTTTCAGATGCAATCCGATGCCTCAGGATTCCTGGGTTTTCGGGATGTACTTCAATTGGAGGTGGGCCTATGGTGGGTGGCCACCATCCTTGGCAGGCAAGGGTCGCCTGCATGGTCTCACGTATCTGGAATGTGTCCCTATCCTGGGTGCTTTGATGCTATGGGGCAAGGAGTGGGCCAACTCGGTTGTGCAATTTTGGCATGGCAATGCGGCTGTTGTCCGCATCGTCACTGCACAGATTTCCAAATCGCCCGGGGTTATGGAGCTAGTGCTTTGGTTTGTGTTATGCAACCTGTGCCTCAACGTTCCCTTCAGGGCCAGGCATGTCCCAAGGGTTGATAATGATATTGCTGCTGCTTTGTCCCGCCTGCAGATCTCCCGGTTCCGTGCCTCGGCCCCCGGATGCGGAGGAATTCCCTCGCCACTCCCGGACGAGATATGGAACGTTGGCAAGGAGAGGTGAACCGGGCGATTGGCCCGTCACTAGCGCCATGCATGAGTAAGGCGTATCACCACGCATTTAGTTCATTCAGAGTATTATGTACCCGATTCCGACTGCCAGGAACCTGGCCGATCCCAGTAGCCCATGTTCTGCGGTTCATGGTTTACCCGTATGCCCAGGGCCTTGCACCACGCACCATAGCATCTCAGCTGTCGGGTTGGCTTTTATGGCCAAAGTGGGAGGTCGTGTGGACAGCACCAATGACTTCCGGGTGAGACATGTTTGGGAGGGGTGGGTGCGCGTGCGCGGGCGTTTCCCGGGCGACCGCCACCCCATTTACCCAGGGGTTTTTTACCCAGTTGGCCCGGGGCTGGCCTGGCCTCTGTTTTGATAGATGAGGCAGCCCACTTCATGCGGCTACAACGGTGGCCTTTTTGGAGCCCTCCGCATCGGCGAGCTTGAGATGCTGAGTAAGGCGGATGCAAGATTTTCCTAGGGTTTTTACCCAATTGGCCCGGGGCTGGCCTGGCCTCAGTTTTGATAAATGAGGCAGCCCACTTCATGCGGCTACAATGGTGGCCTTTTTGGAGCCCTCCGCATCGGCGAGCTTGAGATGCTGAGTAAGGCCGATGCAAGATTTTCCTAGGGTTTTTACCCAAATGGCCCGGGGCTGGCCTGGCCTCAGTTTTGATAAATGAGGCAGCCCACTTCATGCGGCTACAAAGGTGGCCTTTTTGGAGCCCTCCGCATCGGCGAGCTTGAGATGCTGAGTAAGGCGGATGCAAGATTTCCCAGGGTTTTACCCAATTGGCCCGGGGCTGGCCTTGCCTCTGTTTTGGAAATGAGGCAGCCCACTTCATGCGGCTACAACGGTGGCCTTTTTGGAGCGCTCCGCACCAGCGAGCTTGAGATGCTGTATAAGGCGGATGCAAGTTGTAGGGCACTGGAACTCGAGGATGTCTATGTTGCCAAAGACTGGGCCCAGCTGAGGATACGCTCCTCTAAGACAGATCAGCATGGCGTAGGCAGTGGTGTAAGACTGCTACGGCGTTCTTTGGCAGACATCTGTCCGGTTGGTGCCCTACAGGAGTTCCTAGCACTGCGTGGCATGCACCACGGCCCGTTTTTTCTGTCACCAAGATGGGTCTCCCCTTACTAAATTCAGTTTTGGAAGGTGACAGGCAGTGCCCTCACCAGGGTGGGGCCTACCAGGTGCCCGTTATGGCACACATCCATTCCGTACTGGTGCAGCCTCTACAGCAGCTGCTTTTGAGTACTCTGGGGCTGACATACGCAGCATGGGAAGGTGGGGCTCGCAATGTTTTCAGTTTTATGTGCGCCCACTTCCGCCATGAGTACCAATCCAGTCACCTTACCGTCTTTTTCTCAATTTTTCTCAATTTTCTTACAGACCCTGGGTGTCGTATTACACCGGTGACAGTATGGCTGGTGGGCCACAGCTATGTGCACAGGGCAGCGCGTTACGCTGCGGCGACAGAGTGGGGACCCCGACTGGGACTGGGTGAACACGCCAGTCTCACGTGGCATGGTAAGCCTGGGATGTTATGGCGGGGGCTCCGGCCTTTCCTTTTTTCTGGCCTGAGTGCTGACCCACCTGACATTCTCATCATCCACCTGGGGGGCAATGATTTGGGCCAGGTCACCGGCTTATCGCTCAAGCATGCGATTTGCGAGGACCTCGCCTACTTGCATTATGTCTGGCCTGCTACAACCCTGGTTTGGTCGGACATTATCCCGCACCTTTCTTATAGAGGGGGCGTTCACCTCCTGGCCCTTGACTGCGCTGGGCGCACGGTCAACAGGGCGGTGGCGCGGTTTCTTGCCGACAGGGCTTGGGGACGGGTCAGTCATCACCACGCTATTAGCCTACAAAATTACGACTTGTACGCAGGGGATGGGGCCCATCTGTCGCGAGGAGGTATGGACCTCCTGTTGGGTGATTGGCGAGCAGGCCTGTTGACCGAGCTGACGGTCTGGGGGGGGGGCGTCAGGCCTTCTTTGAAGCCCCTCCGTGTGGCGGGTAGCACTGGTAAGGTAAACAGTATGACCCACAGGTATCCGGCAGGTTCGCAATTGACTGGACAACACTAGACAGGAATAAATTAGTTAAACGTTGTCCGGTCAACGACGAACCAGGCGACGGGGTGATGGCGATAGCTAACCAGCATGCATCACCCCGTGATTTCACGGATACGCGTCAGAGGGTGGGGTCATGAGTTAGATATTGACTACGGTCAACAATTTGTTTGTTGTCAACAAACAAATTGATACAAATTGATACATTGTAACCAATTGCCGTTGCCAATTTTGGGGTGGTACCTTACCAGTGTTACTTCGGCCTGCTTGCCTTAAGAATTATGATTGGTCGTTTTACCAATACAAATTTATAATTCGGACTAGGGCATTGAATCAATAAATGTGGCCCGATGCTGTTATCCACTTTCAATGTTGTCTGTTTCCGTTATTGGGGGGTGCGCCTGCAATGCAAGCGCGGCGCCAAAATGGCCGCCGCGCTCTTTGCGGGCCCCCCCCACAGGACAGAGAATCCGGGTAGTTAGGGGCATGGCCAGCTCCCTTAGAAAAGGGGTGGCCACGAGGCAGCCGAGCTGCCATTTTACCTCAGCGACGGAGCGGAGAAGTCTTTTCCCCTCCACCCCCTCCCTAGTTAACAGTGTGATATTTTGGTCGCTTCGGGGCCGGGTGGGAATTTTTGGCTGGGACCCACATTGGCTTTTGGGTCCTGGCTTTTTTGCCCATCCCACACTGTGGCTATGGTTTGATATAGGGGTTTTTCTTATGTTCCTACTGTTGACTTTGGTCACATTGGCGGGTAGCACTGGTAAGGTAAACAGTATGACCCACAGGTATCCGGCAGGTTCGCAATTGACTGGACAACACTAGACAGGAATAAATTAGTTAAACGTTGTCCGGTCAACGACGAACCAGGCGACGGGGTGATGGCGATAGCTAACCAGCATGCATCACCCCGTGATTTCACGGATACGCGTCAGAGGGTGGGGTCATGAGTTAGATATTGACTACGGTCAACAATTTGTTTGTTGTCAACAAACAAATTGATACAAATTGATACATTGTTACCAATTGCCGTTGGCAATTTTGGGGTGGTACCTTACCAGTGTTACTTCGGCCTGCTTGCCTTAAGAATTATGATTGGTCGTTTTACCAATACAAATTTATAATTCGGACTAGGGCATTGAATCAATAAATGTGGCCCGATGCTGTTATCCACTTTCAATGTTGTCTGTGTCCGTTATTGGGGGGTGCGCCTGCAATGATAAGTTACATTCTCAGGGTTACAGAAGTTACTCAAGACAATGCGGAGAATGCTTTGATGTCATAGGGAAGTTCTGTTTCTACAGATAAGCAAGGGGTTTCGCGAGACTATTGTTCTTGCTCTATCTCGGGATTTTCCCAGGTCTAACTTAGGGTCAGCTTATTTACCACCATCTGACCTTACCCACGATCTGTGGGCATGAGTCATGCTATTGTGCGTGCTTATCAGGGTTTACCAGCTTATGAGAGTTGCCTGCTTCTGACCAGGTCATTTAGCCATGGTTTATGAGTGAATTACTAAGACTATCAAATAATAGCCTGTACCAATTTCTATTCCCTTGGAGCCAGGGTGGTTCTCAAGGTGGTTTTCTCTGCCGAGCAGACCCCGCAGGAACAGTTTATGCCAATTGCATGAGTGGGCAATCCACAATTGTCTACACTTCTCTCACTTCCAACATTTCCTTTCCTCTCTCCTTTTTTCACCCTTCTGCTCTCTTGTTTGTTTTCTTGCTTGCTTGCTCCACATTCCCATCCAATCCTTGCTGTCTTCTCTCTGCCTCTACTCTCTTGCTTGCATTCTCTTCTCACTCCTTTGTTCCTGCATACTTTCTCCAGATTCCCACCTTCCCTGTGCTATCTTTCTTAATGATGTAAATATACCAGTCACAGTTGTTATAAAAACTAATTGTGGATAGTCACAAAAGCAGAGGGTTACACAGTGAGCTGTCATAAGATGAAGGTCCCCTGTAGCAGCCAGTGAATGGTACAAAATTGTAGACACACTACCTATGTTTCAATTCTGTAATTATTTTGATTTCCCACACAGACAACCAACATGTAAAAAGGAATAGAATACACTTCAGACTCAAAAGACAGAAACAGATTGGGATGGGAGAGTCTGTGTCAGCCCCAAATATATTTACACCTGTGATTTAAATGACTAATCTGACAAATATTCTCTGATGAATATATGTATGTGAACATACAGATTGTTTTGGTCCTAACTGTGATGTTTTAAATTACTCTTAGAATCCTTGCAGTCACTTCTAGTATCAATATACCAATGCAGTTTTGCAAAACAAATTTAATTCAGATTACATAATTTTATATAATTCAGATCAAATAATTTTATGATTGCAGAAAGATATGAAATTCATGAATCAATTATTAGCTATGGCTTGAAGCAGGATGCTGAAGGACCTATTAGAGAAGAAATTGTTTTCTGTAAGGAGATAATACATGTTGATTTTAAAAATAAACCTTGTGGTGGAGAAAAGGTCATAAAGCCATTTGCAAAATCAATTAGATCAGCATGAACAATTTGGATACAAGTGCATTGAATAACCAAAGATAATGGTCAGAATCGACTGTGCGACTGAACAACAACCCTCAAGAATGTTTGTTCTTGTCATAAAGTTCTTCCTGGATCTGAGCTGGCAGACTTGAGGCTCATATTCGTTCAGAGGGTATCAAGGGTCATTCTCTTGCTTAGTTCTCTCAGCATCTGCTGCTACTACTCTCCTGATCTTAGGTGGAGCAATACCAACAAGTGGGTATATTTCTCAACTGGTGTAAGTTTGAGGCATCCTGTCACTGTACACATGGCTTCATTAAAAGCGATGTCAACTTGTGTGCAGCATTGTGAGTTTCCTGATGATGTTGTTCCTTGTACTAGCTTTGGCTTTGGTATTCAGGCCGTGCTGCTTAAAAGAGTGTCCAGTCAAGCGTCACACTGAGGTATTTTGGCGCTGAACAATGCTATAATTGGTTCCCTTGCCACATAACATTCAACTCAGCCCTTGCCACTCAGTTTGAAAGATAAATCTGGACTTATATTTGCTTATACAAAGCATACAAGAGAAACAATCATCCTCGATACTGTTCTTAGTATTAATATCTATTAGCCACAACATTGCCCATCAACTTTTCTTTTCTGTTTGGATCACTGACTTATATGTGCTTATACAAAGCATAGAAGAGAAACAATCATCATCGATACTGTTCTTAGTATTAATATCTATTAGCCACAACATTACCCATCAACTTTTCTTTTCTGTTTTGGATCACTGGCACACTTGAAGATATATAAGAAGGAAACCTGCTACAAAGAACTCATAAAAATATTGCCAATAAAACTTTGTACTTCATCTTCATATCTGCTTCTCTCTGTTTTTTCAATAACATGTATCTCCTGCAGATTGTCTGCAGTGCAGCCAAACAGAGAACATTCATTCATTTTTCTTCAATCTCATTATTACCTTTGCAGGCACCCCCCCCAAAGAAAGACTCAGACACCGGTATATGGATAAAGGCATTGGGCCACTTTTATTGAATAATGCCCTAGTCCGAATTATAACTTTCAATTGGTGTATTCATCCAATTGTAATTCTTAAGGCAAGCAGGCCGCAGTAACACTGGTAAGGTTCCTCCCAAAATTGCCAATGGCAATTGGCTACAATGTATCCATTTGTATCAATTTGTTTGTTGACACAAACAAATTGTTGACCGGAGTCAATAAACTATCTACTGACCCCACCCTATGACGTGTATCCGTCAAATCACAGGGTGATGCATGCTGAAAAGCTCCTGCCATCACCCCTTGCCTGGTTCGTCGTTGACCGGTCAAAGCTATTACACCTGTACCTGTCTAAGTGTTGGCCAGTCAATTGCAAACCTGCCGGATACCTATGGGTCATAAATCTTTACCTTACCAGTGCTACCCGCCTAAAGTGACCAACGTCAAGGACAAAAACCCCTTTGCTCAAACACTAGCAACAGTGTGGGATGGGCAAAAAAGCCAGAAACCAAGGGCCAATTGTGGTTCAGGCCAAAACTTCCCATCCGGCCCCGAAGCGACCAAAATATCACACTGTTCACTAGGGAGGGGGTGGAGGGAAAAACTTCTCCTCTCCGTCGCCATTTCTAAAATGGCAGCTCGTCTGCCTCATGGCCACCCCTTTTATAGAGGGGTGGCCACGCCCCCTAACTCACCCGGATGTCTGAGTCCGGGTGGGGGGCCCCGCAAAGAGCGCAGCGGCCATTTTGGCGCCACGCTTTCATTGCAGGCGCACCCCCCCCAAAGAAAGACTCAGACACCGGTATATGGATAAAGGCATTGGGCCACTTTTATTGAATAATGCCCTAGTCCGAATTATAACTTTCAATTGGTGTATTCATCCAATTGTAATTCTTAAGGCAAGCAGGCCGCAGTAACACTGGTAAGGTTCCTCCCAAAATTGCCAATGGCAATTGGCTACAATGTATCCATTTGTATCAATTTGTTTGTTGACACAAACAAATTGTTGACCAGAGTCAATAAACTATCTACTGACCCCACCCTATGACGTGTATCCGTCAAATCACGGGGTGATGCATGCTGAAAAGCTCCTGCCATCACCCCTTGCCTGGTTCGTCGTTGACCGGTCAAAGCTATTACACCTGTACCTGTCTAAGTGTTGGCCAGTCAATTGCGAACCTGCCGGATACCTATGGGTCATAAATCTTTACCTTACCAGTGCTACCCGCCACACGGGGAGGCTTCTATGAAGACTCACCGCCCCCCCCCCCAGACCGTCAGCTCGGTCAACAGGCCTGCTTGCAAATCTTCCAAAAAGAGGTTCATACCTCTAGCCGACAGGTGGACCCCATCCCCTGCATGAAGATCATAATTTTGTAAACTAATCGTGGGGTGTCGGATGACCATCCCCAAACCCTTGTCTGCCAAGAACCGGGCAACAGCCCTGTTCACCGAGCGGCGAGCGCGGTCAAGGGCACGGAGGTCAATACCTCCCCTGTATGAATGACGCGGTACGATGTCCGACCATAGCAGCCTTGTGGACGGCCACACATAATGCAAATAAGCTAGGTCACTGCAAATCATGAATTTTAAGGAGAGGCCAGTGACCTGGGTGAGGTCATTGCCCCCGAGATGCAGTACAAGGACATCAGGCGGTTCAGCATCCCTGATGGAAAACAGGAATGGCAACAGTTCCCAATATCTCATTCTGCGCTTACCGTACCAACGTATGCATGCGGTTGCACGCAGTCCAAGCTGGGGTCCCCACTCTGTCGCCGCAGCATACTGTGCTGCCCAGTGCACGTAACTGTGGCCCACCAGCCATACTGCCACCGGTGTGCGGGGACACACAGGGTCTGTAAAAGAAGAAAAGAGAACAATGACTTAACTGGTACTCATGCCTGAAGAGGGCGAACATATAATGCAAAATGCATGGATCCCCATCTTCCCATCCGGCGTATATCAGCCTCAGAGTACCCAAATGCAGCCACAGTGGATGCAGCACATATCCTAAATGAATGGGTGCCGTAACGTGCCCCGGGGAGGCCAACACTGGATAGTGCCATACCGGTCACCTTCCAAAATTGAAATTTAGTAAGGGGAGACCCATCCTGGTGGCAGAAAAACGGGCCAGGGTGCGCGCCACGCACTTCCAAGAACTCCTGTAGGGCACCAACCGGACAGATGTCTGCAATGGAACATCGTAGCAGTCTAACTCCACTGCCTACGCCGTGCTGAGCAACCTTTGAGGACCATATCCTCAACTGAGCCCACTCATTAGTGACATAGACATTGTCGAGTTCCAGTGCCCTACGAGTCGCATCCGCCTTAGACAGTAGTACCAACTCACTGATGCAGAGCGCTCCAAAGAAGGCCACCGTGGTAGCCGCGTGAAAAAGAGCCACCTCATACTTATCATAACACAGGTTATGCCAGCCTCGTGCAAGGTGGGTCAGTACCTCTGGTGAAATCGGGTGTCGAGTATCCAGGCGGCGGCCACGTTCCCGTGTCCACCCCTCCAAAATATGTCGTATGCGGAAATCATTCACGGAGTCAGCAAAACCCCTCACTTTGGCCATAAATGCCAGTGCCGACAGCCTGGATGCTATAGTGCGAGGAGCCAAACCCTGACTGTGTAAATAAACCATAAATTGTAAAACGTGTTCCACTGGAATGGGCCACACTTTGGGCAACTGGAGTTGCAAACAAAAGGATCTAAATTGAACGAAAGCATGTTGATTCGCCTTACGCGTGCGAGGTGCCAAAGACATGCCAATGGCCCGGTTCACCTCTCCTCGCCAAATGTCCAAATCTCGGCCGGGAGTGGTGAGGGGAATTCCTCTGCTTCCGGAGCCAAGGCACGGAACCGGGGGATCTGCAGGCGGGATAAAGCATCAGCAATATCATTATTAATGCCTGGTACATGTCTGACCTTAAAAAGCACATTCAGGCGTAGGCTTAGTAACACAAACTGACGAACCAACGCCATCACCTTGGGTGACTTAGATGTCTGAGCGTTGACAATGTGCACTACCGCCGTATTGTCACACCAAAAATGGACCACTGAGTCGGCCCACTCCTCGCCCCATAGCATCAAAGCTCCCAGGATTGGAAGGAACTCAAGGAATGTAAGATCGTGGAGGCGATCCGTGCCCAGCCATGCTGGAGGCCATTGGCCATAAGCCCACCTCCCCTCAAAATAAATCCCATATCCCAGGGAGCCAGAGGCATCCGACTGTACTTGGAATCTAGGGGAAACCAAAAGGTCAGATCTCCAGAAAGAGACCCCATTAAACTCCCGCAGGAATGTAAGCCAAACCAAAAGGTCAGCCCACATGCCCCTGGTCAGTCAGACCCTGTGGCCAGACATGGCGTCACATAAGCGCCGTGCAAATGCTCTGCTGGGCGTCACCACCCTGCAGGCAAAGTTAAGATGGCCATGAAGTACCTGAAGCTCATGAAGTGACACTTTACATTTGGCCAGCAAGGCCAAAATCATCGCGGAGATCCGCGTTACCTTCTCAATGGGTAACCTGGATGCCTGTGCGACCGTGTCAATTTCAATACCCAGAAATGTGAGCGTAGTGGATGGGCCCTCGGTCTTTTCGGGTGCTAAAGGGACACCCAGTTCCCGCATTAGCGTCTGAAAAGTAGTGAGGAGACGCGTGCACGTGTCCGAGCCCCGTTCACCCCCGAACAAAAAGTCATCGAGGTAATGGGCTACAGACCGAGACCCGGACCTGCGAACAAAGGCCCACTGAAGGAAAGTGCTAAAACATTCGAATGCTGAACACGAAATAGAGCAGCCAAAAGGCATGGCCTTGTCTACATAGAACTTCCCTTGGAATCTAAAACCCAATTGCTCAAAGTCCCCTGGGTGCACTGGCAGCAATCGGAATGCCGATTTAATGTCACATTTTGCCAGGAGGGCACCAGGACCACAAGAGCGCACCATCCGTAGGGCTTGGTCAAACGACGTATACCTGACCGAACAAAGGTCATCAGGAATAGCATCATTGACAGAGTAACCCGCTGGGTACGATAGATGGTGGATTAAACGAAATTCACCCGGGGACTTTTTAGGTACTAGTCCCAGAGGGGAGACCTTCAGGTTAGGAAAAGGTGGTTCGGAAAAGGAGCCTGCTACCCTCTTAGCCTCTACTTCTTTGGCAATACTCAGGGCAGCTACCTCCTCCTTACCCTTCAGGGAAAGTAAATTGGGGGCATCTTGGGGTCCCCGCACCCCTTTGAACGGAGTACGAAAGCCCCACTGGAAACCCTCCAGGAGGTACTTAGTGTCCTCCCTTCTTGGATAAGTTGAGAGCCATCGCTCCAACATATATATATTAACTGGTGAGGGGGCCTTTTGACTGGCTAGCTCCAGCAGCAGAAGCTCTGCCCGCTCCCTGTCCACCTCTACCTCTGCCCCGTGACCCACCAGCCCACGGGCACGCGGAGGCAGCATGGGGGCCAGCGCAAGAGGGACACTCGTGTTTATATCAGCACTGTCGCTTATTGCACACGCCATTAGCTGAGAAGCTCCAACACAGCAAGCGGGCTGGAACCCCCTGCCCCGCCAGCTGGCGGGGAGCCTGTGTTGGAGCAGCTCGCTGCACAGCATGGCCACAATGGTACCTATCCCCAGGCGCCGGACGCGTGGGGTCATGTACAAGAGCCACAATTTTTGACAGGGCTCATCCCATCTCATCTCCGGGTGTAGGGGCACCCTCATTCTAAATTCCTCATTGTAAGCCAACCACGATGGGCCAGGGAAATCCACCATTGCCCTGTAAATATTGTCCAAGTATTGGACCATAGGAATGGCCAGATCAGGCCGGGCCCTAAGGTATACCGCCATATAAATGAGATATGCCGGCAACCAGTTGGCCCAGGTGCGCGGTGGCTTACGACGACGAGACAGTTCCTTGTCTCTGTCATCCTGTCCCTCTCTCTCTTCCTTAGTGGGCTCATGGTTCAATAGGGAGAATATATCCACGTACTCCCCTCGCCAAATCTTCTCCCTCGTGACCTGGGACAAATGATCACCAAGGGGCAAAGAATAACCAGCCGTCGGCAAAGCCGTCACCGGCACATTATGTATAGATGGCATACGCAGCGGGACCTGGATAGCCCCTGCGATGCTCGACACTGCCTTGGGGGCGGAAACCTCCGCCCTCAATGAGGTGCCATTTTGAAACCATGGGGCACTGGGATAGACTGGTAACTGATGCCCACTCACCTCAATTTGATGAGGCCAGGGCCACTGAACCCCACCACTGGAAGTGGGCTGTGATGTAGGTGCACTAATTTGAACCTGATTCTCACTAGGTGCACCCCCGTGAGCCGCCCCCACTGGGGGTTCCGGCCCACGGCGGGCGTTGGAGCTCATGACCGGAATCGAGCTCTGGGGCCACACCTGATTACTCCCAGTCTGCATATCTGGACAAACAGGGAGCTGCAAGACACCGGCAGGTGCAGGCCGGAGCGTCTCAAGCAGCTCAACCCGGCTGGCTGCCTGGTGCAGCATGGTGGCCGTCGAGGTAACCGGTGCAAACGAAGGGGCCCCAGCAGAAAGAGAAGGGCCCCCCTCCGCAGGATGCTGTGCAATACCCAAGGATGCTTCCAGCACTGCTAAACGTGTTAGTAAAGCATCCACTGCCACAGAGCCCCCAGCATAAGGCGGGCCGGGTTGGCCGGAAAACCCACTAGGCAGTTGGAACGGTACACCGAAAGGAGAGCCAGGGCCAGAATAAGGCCATGCCCAAAACTCCAGCCCATGAGGGGCCGGAGGAGGAACGGGTTGTGTGTCCGCACCAGGCCCTCCCCCACTGTCCTGACCCATGGCCAGTAATGGCGGGCCGACGGCCGAAGCCCCTGAGGGGCCAGCCTGTGGCTGGCCAGCCAAGCCCGGCTGCCAAGTGCCAGCCTGAATCGCCCCACCGGTATCGGTAGGCAAGGCTGGCATAGTGCCCTGCCGCGGGGGCGCAGCCCTGGTCCTCCGACCCGATGGCTGTCCCCCGTCCTGTGCAGGGCCAGGAAAAGTCCTCCCCTTTGGCCGCGGCTTCGTCGCCGGTGCCTTCCGTTTGGGAGGCATGTCTTCAAGAAGAAAAGTAGGATCCCTTTCCAGGGATCGAAACCTAGCGGCAAAAGCACGCAGTAGCCAAGCGAACCAAGGCTCTGCGTGCGCTAATCCTCCTTCCCCGGCCGGGAAAGGATCGAGGGCTAAACAGCCGAAGACTAGAGAACAAACAGCGATGGAGAAAACTCTTCTCCGTCGCTATTTCTAAAATGGCAGCTCATCTGCCTCGTGGCCACCCCTTTTATAGAGGGGTGGCCACGCCCCCTAACTCACCCGGATGTCTGAGTCCGGGTGGGGTGGTGGCCTGCAAAGAGCGTGGCGGCCATTTTTGCACCGCGCTTTCATTCTGTACACATTTGCTCTTTTATCATCTAATCCAGTCACTTCCCTCCCTGTTTTTTTATGTTTAAGTCATATTCTCCTCAAATTACAGAATAACGACAAATAGCTAGGGTTTTAGCAGTTGACAGTTGATTTCAAATTTTTTGCAAGATTGCTTTCAATAGAATGGAAAGGATATGAACCAGATTGAAAGGGTTTAAGGAGCACTTAAAGGGCAGAAATTTAAGACAGTGGATTTGGTGGCTAAAGCACATTCAAGTAATTTTAAGACAATGGGGATGATGCGGAATAACAGAAAGAATGAAGAGGTCAACTCAGATTTTAGAGGGGATAAAAATGGCAAGCTGGAAGTTGTAGGAAAGAACCAAGAGTGCTAGACAATTTGAGATAACAGGAAAAGTCAGAAAAAGCAGAAGAGTTAACACAGATGGACAAATATGAAAACAGTCTTCAACAGAAGCAATGCTAAAAAATGAATCAGAAAACTGGATATACAAGTAGCAGGTCTGACACCCAAGAACTGCTTGTTGGGGACAGTGGCCGAGCTCTGGGTTCTGCCAGGGTAGCACACGGAACTCTCCCAAAGTCCCCGTCCCCGATTTGCTCTGATAAGTGTGGCCTGTGAAGAACTCTCCCTTAGGGAGAGACGGACTTGTACCCTCCTGAGCAGATTGAGAGTACAATGGTTTGTTCTCAGCTTGCCCTGTTGGCAATTTAATGTCCATGTGGAGATTAAGGATGGCCACTCCTTGAAGGACATGTTTCTTGTGAGAACAGAGCCCATTGTTTCCCTTCTAAGATTGGGGTAGGCAAGGTGGCCTTGAATTGCTAAGGCGGGTGCATGGGATGCAGATTCATACCTTCACAGCTTTGCAAGTTTCAGCCTGAATTCCTTTCAGATGGCTCCCCTTCCTGCATTGCTGAACCATTTGTTCAGTGTGTGCGTGTTAGCAATTCTACCCCTGTAGACTTCCCAGTTGTATTTTTTGAGTTCTTAAAAACTTACTAACAAAAGATCTTCTTTTGTAGTTTTATTGTATAGAAATAGCACAACTCCAGAATATATAAAAATATAGTTAATGCATCCTAGATCTCTGGTTTAGCTAGAGTACATCATTGGAAAGAAAGCATATTTCAAAGCATAGATTAAGAGTCCAATATATTGCTGCGGCCAAAGCTGCCCATAAAAGATTATGGCTGGTGGTTCAGTCAGACAGCATGGCTAACAGAATCCTAAGCATTTCATACTTCATGTTCTTCTCTGTAATTTGTTTACATTAACATCCCTTTTTAAAAGAATTTCATGGGAACCATTGAAACTCAATGCTGTGATTGACAGTTAACCAAGCACCCCAAGAATGTGGCTCAGGACTGTGCACCTGGCTCCATATCTTGGCTTGGAAATTCCCATGTGGTGAGATTTCAACCCATAACCCAAACATGAATACAAACTGTTTGCATTCCTGATTGTTATTAACTCATCAGAGTACAGTGTTTTTCTGCTTGCTGGTGAGACAGCTTTCTCAGGTAGAGAAACGCAGCATCTGCTGATTTGAGGCAGACTCTTCAAAATGGATTCTAGCTGGCTGCTAGAAATGAACCCCAAATGTGCCTAAAACTAAGCAAAGCATTGTGATGTGAATACATATCAAGCATCACTTTAAATTACTTTAAATTTGAGGCATCCCTATTTATGGAATCTTCACACTGCTCATCTTATCTGATGAGAAATACAGGAAGCCAACACATTTAGGTCTGCGGTAGTTATCAGTTCAACCATTACACAAAGGTTGACCCCCAAGCAAGAGGAAGTTATATCAGCGAATGGATACAGGCATGTCCTTCCATCAATTTAGCCCAGTTTAATTAGATATATTGTTTATGCCTTCACAAAGCATATGAAGATCAGAAGACACATAGATGTGCATTCAAAAATAACAGTGTTACAGTAAAACCCGGATTTACGCAAAAAGTCCCCTCCCTAGCTCCTTATAGAAATAGGGGTTTTATATAAATTGATGCATCTCCATAGGGAGAATCATGCTTTGCACCCCTAGTGGCCATTTTTGTAATTACATACAAACCCCCCACCACCACTTTTTAAGCTCTGCTGCAACAAACAGCCGAGCACTCACCCACCGTGCCTCCTGGAAGGGAACAGGCCATGCGCTTGGCTGTTTCCTTCCAGGAGGGGCGGCAGGTACATCTGCCTCTTTGGAAAGGGAACCGGGGAATGAGTATCTGACCCCAGTTCCCTTTCCGAGGAGGCAGGGAAGAGGAGATCCAAGTGGAGGGGGTGACGGACATGCCGGACACAGCGGCACAAATGGCCACGAGGATGTTGTAAAAAAACATCCTTGTGCTTGTTTTTGCCACTGTGTCTGACGTGTCTACCACCCCCTCCATCTCTGGAAGGCTTTGGGAAAGGTATCTCATTGGTCCCCACCATTCCGTGATGCTCCAGAGACTTTGCTGTGATCAAAAAAGTCCCCCAGACTTTTTCAATTGCAGCAAAGTCTCTGGGCTTCACAGAATGGTGAGGACCAAAAGGGATCTTTCCTCCAGATGCTTCCAGAGCCTGCAACCCCAGTGGACGGGCCAGCAATAGTGGCAGAAGCAGCCATGGGTGACCAGGTCTGCAGGCTCTGGAAGGGTCTGGAGGAAAGATCCCTTCGGCGCCTGCCCAGTTTTCCCCACACAAGGTGGGGACCACAGCATCTGATCCCCAGCTTGGTTTGGGTGAATGTACTTGGGCGCACCTGCCCGCTTTCCCCCAAATGAAGCCAGGGATCAGATGCTGTGATCCCTGGTTTGGTTTGGGGGAAAGCGGGCAGGAATGCCAACATGCAAACCAAGCCGGGGATAAGCCGGCTTCATTTGGGGGAAAACTGCTCAGATCGCCTGTTTCTTTGGGGTGAGAGGGCGTGTGTACGCTCTCACCCCAAGGAACCCAGTGGCGCAAAGCTCAGACCACCCGTATCCTTGGGGGGGGAGCACACGCATGGGCTCTCACCACAAGGAAACCGGCGACCCAAATATCAGACCACCCATTTCCTTGGGGGGAAGCGCCCATGCATGCTCTCACCCCAAGGAAACTGGCGACCCGACCTTTGGCTCTACAGAGGCCCCCTTTGACCCCCCAGCTAGGGGGCCTCTGGAGATCTCTGCCCCAAAGCTGGCAGGGCTGGGCTCCAGTCCTGTGGGCTTTGGGACAGAGATCAACATTGGGGAATTTGAGGAAAACTTTTGCATCATACTCTATTTTAGGTGTTATCAAAAGTGTTCCTCAAATTCCTTGACGTTATCCGATTTTAGTGCTGTCCGATGCATTCGTTATCGGAGGTATTACTGTACTTTCTTATTGCCCATCTGACAACAACGTTACTCCTTGCCGTTCACAACACAGTATTAATAAAGCAAAGTAAACATATGTTGCGTTCTAATACTATGCCTTTAAACAATGTAACAACCATCAGCTGTAACACTGTAACCCAATGTAATAGGACGCGAGCTAGTGACCAACAGGTGGCAATAGCGAGCATCCAACTCATATGGTTCCAATTCCCCAAAGAACTACAGCGCGGGAAGATTCCCGCCACCACCTCACCTGGACAAGAAGGGCGTGACCAAGGAATGACGTCACGCAGACAGTAGCCAATGGGCTATTGTGGAGCCACATTCAAATGTATAGCCACCATATATATTGAGCTGTTCATCCGCCATTACCACATGTTCCCCCGGACCACCATGCAATAAAGATGTGCTAAGCCACTCATTCGGCTGTTCCTGTGTCTTGGTTCTCATACACTAAATTGGCAACGAGGATGGGATAATGGATCCCCACGAGATCAAGACACACCCCGGTTTCAACATCAACAAGCCGGAAGATTGGGAGCTCTTTGAAAAGGACTTCCAAAGCGCGCTGGTGGTGTCCGACATTACGGACGAGGGAAAGAAGAAGGCCATCCTCACCCGGATGCTGGGACACGCCGCCATGAGAGTACTGGTGGACCTGGTTTCCCCGAAGAAGGTGAGCGAGGTGTCGGTCAAGCAGCTCCTGAAAGCGATGCGCGACCATTTCCAGCCCTCGGTCTCGATGTTTTCGGCTCGAGACGCGTTCTGGAAGAGAGTTCAAGCGCCTGGGGAGTCCATCGCAGCCTTTGCAGCGGCCCTCCGGTTGGCCGCCAGCCCATGCAAGTGGGAGAACCTGGAAATCGCCCTCAGGGACCGCATGCTCTGTGGCCTGTGGGACGAGGAAGTTCAGCGAAAGCTGATGAACCAGGAGCCGCCCCCGACGCTGCACGAGGTCGTGAAGGCTGCGCAGGCCGCGGAAGCCACGAGGGCCGGAGTCAAGGGGTTCAGAGAAAGGCCCCCACAACCCGACAAGGCAGCGGGCTCGGTGCACGCGGCCAGGCGAGCGCCAAAATCTCCCGCGGAGAGCAGCGACGACAAGGACGCCCAGAAGGTTCAGAAGGACGGCTGACGCTGCGACGGCTGTGGAGCGGCCCATGACCGCATCAAGTGCCCGTTCCGGAAGGCCGAGTGCCACAACTGTGGGCGCCATGGGCACATTGCCAAAGTCTGCAGGCAGAGGCGCAAGGACCAGAAAAGCTCGTCAGACCGTTCGCCGAGGACCAAGGAGGGCGCCCGGCCCGCGAGGAAGCAGGACGGCGTGGGCCACATCTCCGACGACAGCGGCGACGACACCCCAGTTTACAGCGTGTCCTTGGGACACCCCCGTTACTTTGTTGAGGTACTAGTGCAAGGGGCCCCCGTTAGAATGGAGATAGACTTGGGTTCCTCATATTCAATCATGTCCCAGTGGGAGTTTTTGGGGATTTCCCCCCACGTGCGGCCCAAGCTCAAAGCGCTGAGGTCAACGTTGCGGGACGTGCAGGGGAACAGCATTCCGGTGTTGGGGGTTGGAAAATTCAAGGTCCAATATAAGCAACACACCGCGGAACTTCCCCTGGTTGTTCTCAAAGGGGGAAACTGCAGCCTCCTTGGGACTCAATGGTTTAAGCCCCTGGGTTTGTTCATTGGGGGGGTGCATGCCGTTGGGACTGACCCAGTGCAGGAGGTGCGTGACGCGCACCCCGAAGTCTTCAAAGAGGGACTCGGAAAATTCAAGGGACCCCCAGTTGCGTTCGACCTGGACCCGGAGGTCCGCCCAATAAGACTCAAGCCGCGCAGAGTGCCTTTTGCACTTAAGGACAAGATAGAGGCGGAACTGGACAAATTGGTGGGCCAAGGGATTCTTGTTCCTGTTGATTCCGCGGCGTGGGAAACTCCGATTGTAACAGCCCTGAAGGCCAACGTGGAGGTCCGAATATGTGCTGATTATAAGTGCACCATTAATAAGGCGATTAGGCCAAATGCGTATCCGGTGCCGGTAGTCAGCCACCTACTGGCCAGGTTACATGGGGGAAAATGTTTTGCAAAACTTGACCTGGCGCAGGCCTACCAGCAACTCTCCGTAACCCCAGCTGCAGCTGCTGCGCAGACAATAGTCACTCACAAGGGGGCATTCCAGGTGACGCGCCTACAGTTCGGCGTGAACTCGGCGCCAGGCATTTTCCAATCGCTCGTGGAACGCCTCTTAAAGGGGCTAGAAGGAGTTTTGCCATACTTTGATGACGTGTTGATAACGGGGGGGAGTGACGTGGAATTGGCTGAGAGGCTAGACAAAGTGCTGACGGTGTTTGAAAAGGCAGGGTTGAGGTTGCGAAAGGACAAATGCGTCTTCTTCGCAAAAGAGGTTGAGTTCTTGGGTTTCCGGGTAACTCCTGCGGGAATCAAACCCTCCAAATCCAAGGTGGCCGCCATTCAAAATGCCCCTCGCCCCACCTCCAAGCCCGAATTACAGTCGTTCCTAGGGCTCTTAAACTTCTACCACTCCTTCCTGCCCCGGAAAGCTTCGGTAGCAGAGCCGCTTCACAAGTTACTCAAGAAGGACGAGGCGTGGAAGTGGGGCGAGAGCCAGGAGAAGGCATTCATTGAACTAAAACAGCTCTTAGCATCAGATGCAATATTAACCCACTTTGACCCCAAGAAGCCAGTAGTTCTGGTTTGTGATGCGTCCCCGGTGGGGGTGGGGGCGGTTCTGTGCCACGTGTTGGAAAATGGGTGGCAGGCCCCGGTAGCGTTCTACTCCAGATCCCTGTCCCAGGCAGAGCGAAATTACGCACAGACTGACAGGGAAGCGTTAGCAATAATCGCTGGGACCAAAAAGTTCCACGATTTCCTCTATGGCCGCCCCTTTACCATAGTGACCGACCACAAGCCCCTGCTAGGCATTTTTACTGCAGACAAGCCCACACCTCAGATCCTGTCCCCTAGGATGCTCAGGTGGGCCATTTTTTTGAACGCGTACCAGACTGCGCTGGTGTATCGCCCTGGAAAGGACATAAGCCACGCAGACGCCCTGTCGAGGTCACCCCTCCCCCACACAAGCAGCCACGTGTGCGAGGTTGAGCAAGACCGCCAAGTGCTCATGATTGAGGTCTTAGATTCACCCCCCATACTGCCCGCAGAGATCACCAAGGCGACAGGCAAAGACAAGACGCTGGCCCTAGTTAGTTCTTGGGTGCAGAAAGGGTGGCCAGCGTCCTCCCCGGCGGCAGAATTCGCCCCATTTTTTCGGAAAAAGTTAGAATTGTCCTTAGAGAGGGGGTGCCTCCTGTGGGGTCAGCGGGTAATCGTCCCTGAATCCCTGAGAGCGAGGGTGCTTAAACTGCTGCACGTCAGCCACCCCGGAATTGTCCGCTCCAAGGCACTGGCCAGGAGCTACTTCTGGTGGCCCCAGTTGGACGCCGATATCGAGCACATGGTGGGCACTTGCATGAGCTGTCAGAGCTCCCGGCCTGAAGAAGCTCGCCTTCCGCGCAGGGAGTGGGACACGCCAAAGGGGCCGTGGTCCCGCGTGCACATTGACTTTGCGGGCCCCTTCAGAGGATCACTTTTTCTCCTCATAGTAGATGCCTACTCCAAGTGGCTGGAGGTAATCCCAGTTGCGAACACCTCCTCAGCCACAACTATTAAACATTTGCGAAGGGTGTTCAGCACGTTCGGTATACCCGACACCCTCATTAGCGATAACGCTAGTTGTTTCACGTCCACTGAGTTCCGGGCATTCACTGAGATCAACGCCATCCGGCACATCACCTCCGCTCCCTTCCACCCGGCGACAAATGGCCAGGTAGAACGCCTCGTGCGCACCACCAAAGACGCGCTGAGGCGCATGGGCCCCGGGGATTTAAACTTGCAAGTGTGTCAGTTTTTACTGGGATACAGGGTAACCCCCTAGCGTCAGGGTACTCACCTGCAGAGCTCCTTATGCGCAGGAAGCTGACTACGATACTGACCAGGTTAGACCCAACAAGGGTGGAAGACACTGGGAGGAACATCGGGGTATCGGGCACAAAGAGTTTCGCAATAGGCGCCCCGGTTCATTGCAGAAACTACGCTAGCGCAGGGCCAGCCTGGGTCCCGGGCGTAGTCATTGGGCAGACAGGCCCCGTGTCGTATTGCGTTGAGACCAGCACAGGTCTACTCTGGAGGCGACACGCAGACCAACTCCGGCGCCGGATCTCCGAAAACCAGGGCACTGACAGCGCACAAATGAATTCAACGTTAGGGTTCTCCCCCACCCGTTCAGCCCAAGGGGGAGGAGAGGGGGGCCAGTGGTCCCCACCACGGGGGGAAGGGTCCCCACCAAGGGGGGAAGGGAATAAGTTTGTCCCCATAGACATCCTGAGAGATACCCCCATAGATACCCCAGTAGATGATTTTGAGTTTGAGTTACAAAACCGGGGGGGGGGGGTTCGGAGTGGTCCCCCACCCATCCAAGCGAGAAGCGGGGTTTTGCGTTAGCCCCCAGTGCCCCCGGTTTCCCCACAATGGAGTTTGTCCCTACCCCGAAAGCCGCAGAACCGCGGCAAGCCACTAACGAGTCTCCCTCTCCCGTTGCAGGACAAGAGACCAGGGAACAAAGAAGCAGTAGCGCCCCCGGGTCAAGTTAGCCAGCATCGCGCCCAAAACGCGTTTGCAATAAGCCATCTTGGATGAGAGACTTCGTCTCATCCTAGGGGGGAGGGGTGTTGCGTTCTAATACTATGCCTTTAAACAATGTAACAACCATCAGCTGTAACACTGTAACCCAATGTAATAGGACGCGAGCTAGTGACCACCAGGTGGCAATAGCGAGCGTCCAGCTCATATGGTTCCAATTCCCCAAAGAACTACAGTGCGGGAAGATTCCCGCCACCACCTCACCTGGACAAGAAGGGCGTGACCAAGGAATGACGTCACGCAGACAGTAGCCAATGGGCTATTGTGGAGCCACATTCAAATGTATAGCCACCATATATATTGAGCTGTTCATCCGCCATTACCACATGTTCCCCCGGACCACCATGCAATAAAGATGTGCTAAGCCACTCATTCGGCTGTTCCTGTGTCTTGGTTCTCATACACTAAAACATATTTTCTTTCCTTTCAGATGAACTTGAAAAGGAGTCTGCCACAAGAATGAGCTGTAATTTTACCAACAACTAAGGAAAATAACTAAGAAAAATAAAATAATGCATTAAAATTGCTATGGAAACTCTCTTGTGTATCATAATGACTGAAATCTTTAGCATAGTAAGTCCCCATATGTGTATGCCCATCAAATTACTGTGCAACATTTCTGTAAGGGGCTACTGTAACTGAAACTTACTATGCTATACAACAAGATTTCAGCAATTGTATTTGTAGTTACCATACCGTATTTGTAGGAACAAATGACTTCTAAAGACATTACAAATTTTGCTATTCTATTGTGTTGTACAGCATAGCACATACACCATGAAAATCATTGGCATATTTCCTGTTCTGGGGGAGGGGGCTTGCAGAAATCTCTGCTGAACAAAAGAGGAAGCTTTAAGCAACACCACTGACCCAGGCTACAAAGTTATCATGACCTATGTTTAGTGACTAGTACAGGAAGGCTTACCATCCATAGTGTCTACTTGTCAGATTCCTATCTTCTAGCACCACAATTAGCAACAACTGACTGTATATTTCTAGTGCTGTATGCACTTTTAAAAGATCCAAATTCTAAAGAAAGATGTTATTTCCTTAAAATATTTATTTATTTATTCATTCATTCATTTATTCATTCAAAGTACTTCATTGCTGTGAATTTTGCTTCGTTCCTGTGAATTTTTTTGTTTCTGTTATTTGCTTTTTATGCTCTTTGTATGGATTTTATCTTTTTTAAATTCTAGTTTTAATTTTCTTAAGGGGCTAGGGAGGGTGTTGGGTTTCTTTTAGTGGTTTTTAAGAATGTGTCTCTATTTTAGTGTATTTTTTTGTATTTGCTGTGTTTTTATGCATTGTGATATTGCTGAGATCGCTCTCTCCTGGTAGATAGCTTTCTTTTTGTTGTTTAGCTGCTCTAGGTGGCATTCACGCCAGAAGGACGGGATATAAATAACCCATATATAAATATATAAATATTATATATAAGAACATAAGAACAGCCTTGCTGGAACAGGCCACAGCCCATCCAGTCCAGCATTCTGTCTCACACAGTGGCTCACCATTTCCTTCAGGGTATTCCCAAGGAGATGCCTTCACCTGCTTAGGATTCCCTGGAAATGGCATTGAGAGATATCCTGCCTATCTCTCCAACCCCGAGGTTGTCCTTAAGTATCCATAATTATAGCCATTGATACCCTTGTCCTCCATGAACTTGTCTAATCCTTTCTTAAAGCTGTCAAGACTGACAGCTGTCACCACTTCTTCTGGCAGGGAGTTCCATAGACCAGTAATCCTCTGGGTGAAAAAATACTTTCTCTTATTTGTTTGAGAACTAGTACCCAAAAGTTTCATCGAGTGTCCCCTAGTTCTAGTGTTGTGCAATAGGGAAAACAGTTTTTCCTTATCTACTTTGTCTACACCGTGCATGATTTTATCAACTTAAATCAGGTCACCTCTTAGACGCCGTCGTTCAAGAGTATATCTGTTTGTTGCAAGTACTATTGCTAACTAGCTACCATATTTTTGGACCATAAGACGCACCGAGTTTTCAGAGCAGGAAAAAAAATAATACTGTATTTTGCACCACCAACCAATGGTGGTGCTGCAGGGGAAATGGGCAGGCAGGCCAACTGCACTGAGGAAGGAAGTGATACTCTAGCCTAGCCTCTTGCTCTCCTTTCAACCAGGAAGCATGTTTCCCCCCTCCATTTTGTCCACGTGGGGTAGAGACAAAGGCATCAAGGTAAGTGAAACCCTTTCTTTTTAAGCACAGGTTTGGTTTCCCACTTAAATGCATTGGAAACATGCAAACAGAAAACTTTTGAATACAAGAAATTTATTTCCAATGCATTTAAATGGGAAATTGCAATTTCCGCCCTCTAGTGGTCACTTGTTTTTCATATGTTTTTCTTTCCCCTGCCCCGGAACACCTGAGAGGCGGCAGTAGAGGTCTTCCGCCAGCTGCTGCTCTGGTAAAATATCCTTTTACAACAGCCACAGCTAGCCGAAGACACACCCTAATTTTCTCCCCACTTTTGGGGGAGAAAAAGTGTGTCTTATGGTCCAAAAATACAGTACTTCTCAGATTTACACTTTGCTCAAAGCAAAAGCCAGAAAACCCCTTCATATTGTTCTTGTACATATCATACCACATCAATTTTTAAATTGTCTTGACTGCACAAAATCTTGTTCCAGTAGTCATTGATTTGAGTTTGTTCTGTGATAATGTTTCAGAAGCTTGTCGAAACATACTTCTGCAGCAGCTCATATTGGGAAAGTAAACCATCCCTATTTTTCTGAATTGCCATCACCCACCTTAAAAATATAATCAAAAAGCAAAACAGCAAGTTTCAGTGAAAGATTTAAAGCCCAACTCTAAGCCCTGCCTCTAATTTCAAATTTTATGTAGATATTAACTGACTGATTCACTACATTGTTGGATTTCAACCAAACAAGATCAAAAAGCTAATCTAAAAGGATTCTCCACAATAAAGCACCTTAATGTGATAGCTGAACCACTAGATAAGATATATGACCTCTATATAAAGTGATTATTGACTATGAGAAGCTTTCAATTTAGTTGAGAATGGCTTTGTGTAAAAGCTCTCAAGAGGCAGTGACAAAGGTTATATTCAGTGGCTTTAACACGAAGGAGGAGGAAATGAACTTCCAGCAACCACCTTTCATCACTCCCAAGAAAGTCAGTCTAAAACCTCTTTCTATACCCTCTCCCAGCATGTCCAGATGCTATCTGCCACAAAACAGTTTGGAAAGGTCATGGTATGGCTAATACCCACATTATTACTTTACTACCCAGTTTAGAATCCTAAGACTGTCCAATGCTCATGTAGTTTGAAAAGTGTTCCAGAGAATGAAGGGCAATTTGCTTAAAAGTAAATGTATTTAGAAAAAGAAATCATTTTAGAAAACAGTCATTATCAATTAAGATTAGGCTCAGTGCAATTTAAAAAGATATATTTCAAACAAAGGCTGGGATCAAATGCTGTGCTCCTACCAGGTCCTACAATTTCAACCTCAGTATATTCTCCACCTTGAGCATCCTAACAACTAATTCCAGATGATGAGAAACCTTCTGTAGCAGATTGTTTTAGCACCAAGGAAAGCTACATCAGAACAGGGAGGTAAGGTTGCTATTTTACTGGCAATAAAGACCTTGGCCATAAATTGAGCAATTTGTTTTTCCCATTTTATTTAGATAAAGGTTATAAAGATAAATTATTGCAGTTCAAATTGAACTATGGTTCAATTATCTGAAATCAGATAAATTTAAACTCTTACTTTTAAAAATTAAGTACAGTGGACCTTTGCTTAAAAAGTTGCTCGCTTAACACAAAATGTGCATTAAAAAAAGAAAACCATAGAAAATAGTGTCTCGGTTAACAATTTTTTTCATAACGGATTAATTGGTTTCCGATGGGAAACTGTGTTTCAGTTAACAAATTTTGGTTTTCAATGCATTCCTATGGAAAATTGCATTCAATGTATTCCTATGGGAAATTCGCTTTACAAATTTTTCGTAGTACGAATGGTCCCGGAGAATGCATTAAATGTGTTAAGTGAGGGTTCACTGGGTTTTCCCCAGACCTTCACATCTCTAGTGCCAAATGAGGCAGGAAGAACATTGTGGGTATGAGGGAAAATTCCTTACGAGTGATGGCAGTAAACAAGCAGGTTGGAGGAATGCGCAGAGCTACATATGGCTTATGGACTGCAGGATGGGGGACTCCTGTTCCAGACCAGGTCAAGCTTGAACTCTCCCCTTAGAAAAACAACTGACTAAACTGAGACTATTGCACTTTGGGCATATCATAAGAAGACAAAACTCAGTAGAAAAGACAACAATGCTAAGACAAGCTAAATACAGTGTGAAAAGAAGACTAAACGTGACTCCCAGAAAAAAAGCAACATTCTTGAACGAGTAAGAGCTGAGCAGGTCTGTTAACGACAGGACATTTTAGAGGTCACTTATTCATAGAGTTGCCATAACTCAGAGGTGACTTGACAGCACATAACAACATTTCTTTATTAACATGCCAGAATCAGCGTTAGTTAATTCAGAAAAAGGAACAACAAAACCCTTCAGCTCTTCTGGAGTGCTGCCAAGCCTGGGCTTCTTTGTGCAGATAAATTGGGGAGGATGACAGCTATGTCTACTTCTTTGATGTCACTGAAGAAAGGATACAACTCTAATACAATTATGCTGAGCATTCCCACAGTTAATAGTAGACATCTATCTGTCCAAATCTCAGATAAGTCACAAAGAAATTGCATATGTAAAACACTGTATTTGATAAGCAAGTTTATCTTTGAATGCTATGTGGTTAGATTATAGATAAAGGACTGGGGCTTGAAAGGTGCACAGAGCCATGAAAATTACTAGATGACTACAGCCATCTGCGGGAGCTGCATTGGCTGCCAGTGTGCCTCCAGATGTAATTCAAGGTGCTGGTAAAGACCTTTAAAGCCCTACATGCAGGGGTGGGCATCAGCAGGTTCACACCAGTTCGCCAGAAACAGTAGCAGAAATTCTGGCTGGCCCCACCCATCCAAGTTTTGAAATAAAGTAGTCCTAATTCGGGCGCAACACAGGGCTTTCCCCCTGGCCATGCCCACCATACCATGCCCAAAGTGTGGTAGTAAAATTTTTTGGAGTCCACCCCACTGCCTACATGGTAGCAGACCAGGGTATTTAAGAGACCACATCACCCCAAGAACATCGGCCCATCCCACCAGAGCAGATCAGAGGGGCTCTGTTATGTATTAAGACAGAATTGCAAGTTGCTCAGGCAACGCCTTGCAAAGAGAAAATGGTGGTTTCCTGCCATCCAAATTAGGAGCTAAAGTTGGCGTGGAATCTCCCTCTCTGTGTGCGCTCTTTATGCTAATTAGAGTTCTCTGATTGGGTACACTTTTGGATCCTGATTGGTTAATACTTATATATTCTGTTATGATTGGTTGGTTATGCTTGTCCAGCGGGGCGCTACTTTGTAACAAGGCGTCACCACCAGGGAGACACTATATAAGACCCATGGGTAAACAAGGGAGGGCCGGACCAGATCTATACTTCCCTTATGCACAGGTTAGCCAGTAACGAGCTAAGCCTGGGTCTCCTCTATATGCTACCACCACAAGGTGTAGTTTAGTGCATTGCCTCTTCTACGGCAGAATCCAGAGGGACTGATTACATGGGATTCGTATAGCCATCTCGTGTCTGGAACGCCTTGTAAGTGTAACCTGAAAGACTGTTAAATAAACTCCAGTTGTTCTGTTCATCGTTGCCTGGACTATTGCTTATAAGGGCCGGACGCGACAGGCTCCCTAAGGGTTCCATCTCTGGCACTAGAAGGAGAGCCTTCTCCGTATCTGCTCTGGCCCTGTGGAACCTCTTACCAATCGAGTTGTGCCTACAGACAGAGCTATTGCCTTTTAGAAAAGGACTAAAAACATGGCTAACTCACCAGGTGTGTGGTGCTGCCAGTGGGACAGTGTGCCCCCTCCCCCGTTAGTTGATATAAGGGCCATCCAGGGTGGTTTTAGCTTTTTAATCTTAGTTTTAGCTAGGCTAGATGGGGAACAGGAAGTAGAGGATTTTTTTAAGGTTTAATGATTCTAACTTGAGGTTTTATGAATTGTTATTATGTTGATGTTTTTTATGTCGGGTTTGTAATGTTTGTTGTAAGCCGCCCAGAGTCACCCCGGTGATGGGGCCATTATAGAAATCTAATAAATAAATAAATGTCACTTCAACCTTTATTGTGGCCCTCTACAGAGGAAGGATTGTGTTAGATACACAGTGGGGGGGGCAGGGGTCTGGAGAGCTGCTTGTAAGAATTTAGATTGTGTACCACACTTGAAATATTTTGGGCAATTCTAGCTTCACTATCTCAAACAGGAAAATGAAGGAACAGAAAAGGCACAGAGAATGGCAAACACAATGAAGGAGCTACAGTATCTTTCCTATAAGAAAAACTGACCCAAAATATTTTTTGCTTAGAAAAAAGCAAGAGCCAAGATACAACAAAACGGAATTTTTTTAGAAATGATTTGTAAGAATGAAAGCGTGGCGCCAAATGGCCGCCGTGCTCTTTGCGCCCCCCCCACCCGGACTCAGACATCCGGGTGAGTTAGGGGGTGTGGCCACCCCTCTATAAAAGTGGTGGCCACGAGGCAGCCGAGCTGCCATTTTAGAATTGCGACGGAGAGGAGAAGTTTTCTCCATCGCTGTTTTCTCCTTAGTCTTCGGCTATTGAGCCTTGCAGTTCGTTTCCTGGCTAGGAAAGGAAGATCAAAAGTACCCGGAGCCTTTTTAGATTGCTTGGCTACCGCGGTACTTAAACGCTAGGAGTTGATCCCTGGATAGGGATCCTGCAGCGATTTTCTTCCCCTAGGGAGACATGGCTCCCAAGCGGAAGGCCCCGGTGCTAAAGCCATGGCCGAGGGGAAGAACTTTTACCGGCCCTGCGCCGGATGGGAGCCAGCCTTCGGGTCGGAGGACCAGGGCTGCGCCCCCATGGCACGCCGATGTGCCAGCCTTGCCCACTGGTACCAGTGGGGCTGGCCAGGCTACCACTTGGCAGCCGGGTTCCAGCTTTGTAGCTGGTCAGCTACAGGCCGGCCCTTCCGGGGCTTCGGTCCTCAGCCCGCCTTTGCCGGGCATGGAACAGGGCGGCCTGGGGGGGCCTGGTGCAGGGGCCCAACCCACTGCTCCTCTGGCTCCTCATGGGCCAGAGTTTTGGGCATGGCCCTATTCTGGCCCTGGCTCTCCTTTTGGGTTGCCTTTTCCTCAACTGCCTAGTGGGCCGTCCGGCCCACCCGGCCCGCCTTATACTGGGGGCTCTGGGGCAGTGGATGCTCTGTTAGCATGGCTAGCAGTGCTGGAAGCATCCTTGGGCATTGCACAGCCTCCTTCGGCGGGACACGCTACTCTTTCTTCAACAGGGGCCCCTTCGTCGGCCCCGGCTACCTTGTCGGCCGCAATGCTTCAGCAGGCAGCCAACTGGGTCGAGCTGCTTGAGACGGTCTGGCCGGCCCCAGCTGGTGTCTCGCAGCTCCCCGTTCGACCTGATGTCCAGACTGGGAGCAGTCAGGGGTGGTCCCAGAGCTCGATTCCGGTCACGAGCTCCGATGCCCGCCATGGGCCGGAATCCCCGGTGAGGGCGGCTCACGGGGGGGCACCTAGTGAGTATCAGCATCACAGCCCACTTTCAGTGGTGGGGTTCAGTGGCCCTGGCCTCGGCAAGTTGAGGCGAGTGGGCATCAGTTACCATCCAGTATCCCATGGTTTCAAAACGGTCCCTTGTTAAGGGCGGGGGTGTCCGCCCCTGGGGCAGTGCCGAGCATCGCAGGGGCTGTACAGGTCCCGCTGCGTATGCCCTCTATAGAGAATGTGCCGACGATGGCTTTGCCGACGGCTGGTTATTCCTTGCCCCTGGGTGATCATTTGTCACAGGTCACGAGGGATAAGAATTGGCGAGGGGAGTACGTGGATATATTCTCCCTATTGAACCGTGAGCCCACTAAGGAAGAGAGAGGGACAGGACGACAGAGACAAAGAGCTGTCCCGTCATCGTAAGCCACCACGCACTTGGGCCAACTGGTTGCCGGCATATCTTATTTATATGGCGGTATACCTGAGGGCCCGGCCCGATCTGGCCATTCCTATGGTCCAATACTTGAACAATATTTACAGGGCAATGGTTGATTTCCCTGGCCCATCGTGGTTGGCTTACAATGGGGAATTTAGAATGAGGGTGGCCCTACACCCAGAGATGAGGTGGGATGAGCCCTGCCAGAAATTGTGGCTCTTGTACATGACCCCCACGCGTCCAGCGCCTGGGGATAGGTACCATTGTGGCCATGCTGTGCAGCGAGCTGCTCCAACACAGGCTCCCCGCCAGTTGGCGGGGCAGGGGGTTCCAGCCCACTTGCTGTGTTGGAGCTTCTCAGCTAATGGCATGTGCAATAAGCGACAGTGTCGTTACAAACATGAGTGTCCCTCTTGCGCTGGCCCCCACGCCGCCTCCACATGCCTGCAGGCTGGTGGGTCACGGGGCAGAGGTAGAGGTGGACAGGGGGTGGTCAGGGCTTCCTCTGACTGAGCTAGCCATTCAAAAGGCCATCTCCCTGGTTAATGTGTATATGCTGGAGCGATGGCTCTCAACTTATCCAAGAAGGGAGGACGCGAGGTACCTTCTGGAGGGTTTCCAGTGGGGTTTTCGTATTCCGTTCGAAGGGGTTCGGGGACCCCAAGATGCCCCCAATTTAATTTCCCTGAAGGGTAAGGAGGAGGTAGCTGCCCTGAGTATTGCTAAAGAAGTAGAGGCCAGGAGGATAGCGGGCCCCTTTTCCGAACCGCCCTTCCCTAACCTTAAGGTCTCCCCTCTGGGGCTAGTACCTAAAAATACCCCGGGTGAATTTCGTTTAATCCACCATCTATCGTACCCGGCGGGTTCTTCTGTCAATGATGCTATTCCTGATGACCTTTCTTCGGTCAGGTATACGTCATTTGACCAGGCCCTACGGATGGTGCGCTCTTGTGGTCCCGGTGCCCTCCTGGCAAAATGTGACATTAAATCGGCATTCCGATTGCTGCCAGTGCACCCTGGGGACTTTGAGCTATTGGGTTTTAGATTCCGAGGGAAGTTCTATGTAGATAAGGCCATGCCTTTTGGCTGCTCTATTTCATGTTCGGCATTCGAACATTTTAGCACTTTTCTTCAGTGGGCCTTTGCTCGCAGGTCGGGGTCCCGGTCTCTAGCTCATTACCTCGATGACTTTTGGTTCAGGGGTGAATGGGGCTCAGACACGTGCACGTGTCTCCTCACTACATTTCAGACACTCATGCGGGAACTGGGTGTCCCCTCAGCGCCTGAAAAGACCGAGGGCCCAGCTACTAAGCTCACATTTCTAGGCATTGAAATTGACTCTGTCGCACAGGCATCCGGGTTATCCATAGATAAGGTGGCTCGGATCTCCGTGGCGATTTTGGCATTGATTGCCAAACGTAAAGTGTCCCCTCGTGAGCTGCAGCTACTTCATGACCACCTTAACTTTGCCTGCAGGGTGGTGATACCCGGCAGAGCATTGGCCAGGCGCCTGTGTGACGCCATGGCTGGCCTGTTAAAACGCCACCACAGGGTCCAGCTGACCAGGGGCATACGGGCGGACCTTTCGGTCTGGCTCAATTTGCTCCAGGGTTTTAACGGGGTCTCTTCCTGGAGATCAGACCTTATGGTCTGCCCTAGATTTCAAGTACAGTCGGATGCCTCTGGCTCCCTGGGTTTTGGGGGTTTACTCTGAGGGTGGGTGGACTTACAGCCGAGGGCCTCACGCATGGCTTGGCATGGATCGCCTCCGTGATCTTACCTTCCTTGAGTTTCTTCCCAATTTGGGGAGCACTGATGCTATGGGGCGACGAGTGGGCCAACTCAGTGGTCCATTTTTGGTGTGACAATGCGGCAGTGGTGCACATTGTCAACACCCAGACGTGCAAATCCCCCAGGGTCATGGCATTGGTTTGTCAATTCTTTTTGAGAAGCCTACGCCTAAATGTGCTGTTCAGGGCCAGACATGTACCAGGTATTAATAACGATATTGCTGATGCTTTATCCCGCCTGCAGATCCCCGGTTCCGTGCCTTGCTCCAGAAGCAGAGGAATTCCACTCGCCACTCCCGGCCGATATTTGGATGTTTGGCGAGGAGAGGTGAACCGGGCATGTCATTGGCACCTCGCACGCATAAGGCGTATCAACATGCTTTCATGCGACTTAGAACTTTTTGTGAGTAACTACAGTTACCTCAAGTGTGGTCAATACCAGTGGACCAGGTTTTACAATACATGTTTATCTTCGCAGTCAGGGTTTGGCCCCCTGTACTATAGTCTTCAGGCTTTCGGCACTGGAATTTATGGCCAACGTGGGGGGGTTTTCAATGACTGCATGAGTTACTTCCGCATGCGTCGTGTTTTGGAGAGGTGGACATGTGAATGTGTCCGCCACCCGGACACATGTCACCCCTGTTCGCCAGAGTTTCTGACCCACCTTGCACGAGGCTGGCATAACTTATGTTAGGATCGGTGTGAAGTGACTCTTGGTCACGCAGCTACCACGGTAGCCTTTTTTGGAGCGCTCCGCATCAGTGAGTTGGTGTCAGAGTTGGTACCATTGTGTAAGGCGGATGTGTCTCGTAGGGCACTGGAACTCGACGATGTCTATGTCACGCATGAGTGGGCTCGATTGGGGATACGGTCCTCAAAGGTTGTTCAGCACGGCGTAGGCAGTGGAGTTAGACTGCTACGAGGTTTCATTGGAGACATCTGTCCGGTTGGTGCCCTACATGAATTTTTGGCAGTGCCTGCTGCACGCCCCAGCCTGTTTTTCTGCCACCAGGATGGGTCTACCCTTACCAAAGTAAAGTTATGGAGGGTGACCAGTGCCGCGCTTTGCGGTGTGGGGCCCGTTTTGGCACCCGTTTATTTAGGATAGGCGTCGCGTTGATCGCGGCTACGTTTGGGGTACTCGGAGGCGGATATATGTGTACGCGTAATTTCTTATATATACGTCCCCTCACTGTATGAGTACCTAGTTATGTCCTTCACCTCTTCTCCTCTTTTACAGATCCTGTGTATCTCTGCACACCGGTGGCAGTGGGGCTGGTGGGCCACAGCTATGTACACTGGGCAGCAGTATATGCTGCGGCGACAGAGTGTGGACCCCGGCTTGGGCTGCGTACATCTGCACGTATGCGATAATATGGTATGCGCTGCACAAGGGGGCAGGAACTGTTGCCATTCCTGATGTCCATCAGGGATGCTGGACCGCCCAACATTCTTATTATGCACCTCGGCGGCAATGATCTTATATGGATCACTGCTATTCCTTAACCTGTCGAGGTGCAGTGACCTGGCGTTTTATATCATGTATGGCTTACACACGGTCGCTATGGTCTAACATCGTGCCGAGACACCAATTTAGGGGAGACGTGGATCTCCGTGGTTCGGACTGTTCCGGCAGTCAGTGGACAGGGCTGTTGCTCGGTCCCTTGCTGAGCATGGCTGGGAGACAGCCATTGGAAACCTGCGGATAAGCTTACAAAACTTTTTGCTGCTAGGCAGGATATGGGGTCCACCTGTCGCCTGGAGGTATGTACCTCTTTCTGGGCGAGGTGCAAGCAGGCCTGGCGACCGAGCTGACGGTCTGGGGAGGCGGTGAGTCATCATGGACGCCTCCCCGTGTGGCGGGTAGCACTGGTAAGGTAAAGATTTATGACCCATAGGTATCCGGCAGGTTCGCAATTGACTGGCCAACACTTTGACAGGTACAGGGATAATAGCTTTGGCCGGTCAATGATGAACCAGGCAAGGGGTGATGGCAGGAGCTTGACAGCCTGCATCACCTTGAGATTTAACGGATACACGTCATAGGGTGGGGTCAGTAGATAGTTTATTCACTCCGGTCAACAATTTGTTTGTGTCAACAAACAAATTGATACAAATAGTTACATGTAGCCAATTGCCATTGGCATTTTGGGAGGAACCTTACCAGTGTTACTGCGGCCTGCTTGCCTTAAAGAATCACAATTGGATGATTACACCAATTGAAAGTTATAATTCAATAAAAGTGGCCCGATGCCTTTATCCATATACTGGTGTCCGAGTCTTTCTTTGGGGGGTGCGCCTGCAAAGTGTAACATACAAAGGACTAGCAGCCACTGCTAAGTTCTCATAGCTATAAGACACCCACTAATGAAGTCCAAATTTAAGATTCTGATATTATTCAGCACCAATGATTTCAAAACCATGCTAATAGAGCATATTTTTTTCTGAAGGATTTCTCTTCTTCCATGTAAAATTGTCCCTCCATTACACAGCCATTCTTCTGTTGTATCTTAGACTCAAGGGAGCAAAAAAATGGAGCTTTAGCAAGAGCAAAGAAACCAATTACAATCCAAATGGGGGCTGAGAATGGAGAAAGACAGAGAGAGTGAAGAAGAAAGCAGGAACTGAAAGAAATAAGGGGATCTGAAATTGTCTTCTACCTTCTGTCACCATCCCTCAGGTATTGATGTAAAGAACATTCACTAAGAGCCTGACTGCATTGGCATATGAACTCACTATGTGGACTGGTTTTGGTGCAGTTTGGGTCAACGCAAATTATGATATCTATGTTTGTTTTGATTCAGACTGCTCCATCCCAGCCTCTTTTTATAGTTGTCTCATGCTTTCTGGCACCATACTAGGGCTACTTATTTTTGCCACACTCATAATTATCCCATTTCGTAGCCTGTGAAGATGGTCAGTTTGCATTAAAACAGAGTTGTGGACAATCTTAATGGAGATGACAACCCTGTGACATGTGCAATGGATAATGACATTAAAATAGAAAATGGAGAAATCCCTTCTTATATTATATATTCATAAGTTTAATTGTTTTAAAAAAAGTTCCCTACCTGACATAGCACATTTTTAGATACACTGGAGATGGACTGGAGGTTTCTTTTGGAGCATTGTTTTGGACATTAAGCTGAATAAATGGAAATAAAATATATACAAGTTCAATGGGGTGGTTCTTTCAATTTTATGATTGTTTCGTGCTTTTGATTTATTTATTCATTCATTCATTCATTTCAGTTTCTATACCACCCACTTGGCCAAGGCCAACTCAGGGCGGTTCACAGCATAATAAAATCACAATTAAAAACATAGTTAAAACTGCTCTAAAAACTACCCACCCACTCACTAAAAAAGGGTGCAGGGGCCGAGGGTGCTGGGATTCGCTATATCAGCCACCCCGTGGAAGTCACCCCTCCACCTGCACCCATACTTGGCTTGCCAGCCAGGCTTTTTCTTTCCTGAAGGGCAGCAATTTCGTCTGGAGATGTAACTCTGTTGGTAAGAGGTTCTAGAGAGCGGACATAGAGAAGCCCCTTCTCCTTGTGCTGGAGAGGTGAGCCCCTCTAGCAGATGGTAAAATGAGAGAGCCCCTCCGGTCCGCTCTGGTTGGATGGACAGTCATCCTTAGGGCAATTCAGTCTCTTAGGTAACCTGGCCATACCTGATTGGTATGCAAATGTTTTTTTCTGATACGGTTTGCATTTTATCCCACAATACAATACTTATTTTCCCAGGTGCACAGTGTAAATTAGCAATAACTATCAGCATGCCATTATTTTGGTATGCATTGGCTCAAAGTTATTCTCTGGGTTAACAGTAGATGGAGATGGAGGTGTTCAATTTGCCCACCTGTATCCATTGTGTGATAGCTACCTGTTAGACATGTGCCAGAAAATGTTGTTCTTGTAAATTCCTCCAGTTTGGGAATGTTTTTGAAGTGCATCAATGCTGCTGCTATGCTTTGCATGCTATGATATTGCTGGTTTGTGCCTCCTGCTCATTATTAAGGGAATAAACATAAAATATTTAAGAAATGCATACTATTGATTTTTAAAGGTGTGCAACAGTAGCTTACACTTGAGCACATATAATTTTATTTTATGTTGCCTTGAGTTCCAAAGTTTTGGAAAATGACAAAAACCTATTTCCAACAGAAAATAGGTGCAGTGGTTTGTTGTTATAAGTAAGCTTTTTTTCCTCTTCCTTTTTGTCTGCAGCAGAAGCATATGTTCTCATGGAATTCAAAACAATGGACGGCAGCACAGGTACATTTATGCATAGGAAGATTTTTTTTTGTCTTCAGGAAGTTGGCACATGACTTTTCTGGTCTATGTTGATGGTTGTTTTATTGACATTTGGGTCACCTAAAAACAAGGCAAAAGTATTTACCAGATCAAGAGTACCAGACCATTTGCCAAAGAACAACACTCTGCTTTTTTTGGGGGGCGCCCTTGGCAAACAAGAAAGGGGGTGCTGTGGCTATCCACATGGCTATCCATATGAATTTTTGGTTCTGAGAAAAGGTCTAAATATGAGACCCGTGCTCCCTCCTTACTGTGCTTGGGTGATCACAGCATAGTTTCAGCTTATTTATGTTTCTCCATTTTCCTAACATTGAAACCCTACTTTGGGGCATGCTCAGAGCAGTTCCCCTTACCATTTTTAACACTTAAACTATGGATATTTTGGGCTTCAACTTTATTCTTGTCCTTGACTCCATTTCTCTTCCCACCTACCTATAACTTCTGCTGAAATTAACACTAACATTTTATTGCTTGGTCTGATGTTGCTGCATATGGCCAGCTCAGAGCTTTCTTTTCTGGGTATTCCTTTGACTTGGGCTCCTGCTGCCATTCAGCCAACCTCCCTTTCTCCTGGGATTGTTCCTGGTTTCTGTACACATAACTAGCCAGACCTGGTGGTTTTTCTTCTTCTGTGTCTAGGCCAGACATGAAAGTGCCCAAATGAGGACACCTTTACATGAGTTTATTCTGCAGTTCCCTCCACCTGACCCAGTGTGAGAAAGATTAGCCAGCAAGACAAGGTTGCCATTACCATGGTACCCACAACTGTGATTTTAAAATACCACAATCTTCAAGGAGGCTCTTTCTGTGTACCCCACTTACTGGTGGTGAAACATGCTCTGATGGTTTTCATTTTGGATTCTCCAATAATTGTTATTAAGGCACCACTTATTCCCTCTGCCTCGTACAGCCTACTACCACTCCCTTTCTATCTTTATTTTAACACTTCTAGATGGCATGCATAAGTTAGAAGGATTTTGGGGAATCTTCTCCTTGGGTCTACTCCTTAATCATCCATTTAGGAACATCCCTTGCTCTTAACAATGGTTTTCTTCTAGATTTGGCTTTCAGGAGCCATTACTTTTCCTCCCTCCCAGGGTTGTCAAGCTAAAAAAATGATTTCCTGCACCTATTCCTCCTCCTGTATAATGACAACAGAGAGATTAATCACTTAACATTATTCACTTTCATCGATTTAAACTATCTTAGGCAATTCAATGACACACCTCACTGAGGAGTTTTCCAACATTCCAGGCAAGAGCAAGACAAAATGCCACTACCTTTTTATCATAAACTTCTCCATAATTTCTACAAACTTTAAAAATATATGAATATCACTCTGATGTTTCTAGTTCTTAAAATATATATCCAAGAAAGTAGGGACCTTCATCATTCTGTAATACTTGTGTTAAATTTGTGCAATGATTGCCCTTCGTTTGTCATAAAATATCTCACCTTATTGCAGAAGGAGAATTTTTGCAATTGCTTGTTGTTGCCCAAGAAGATGAGATAGCTGGAAATTTACATTTATACTCTCTCAGTCATTGAGTCTATAAGGCAGAGCTTCTAGCTGACTTAAAACAATGTAATTTGAAAATTTGAAAAATGTGTCAGAAGCTAGTTGACTGGAAGATTTTCATAAAGCATATATTCCTAGAGGGAAGAGTGTAAGATGAGAGTCCCAAGGTGCCTTGGCTGCTACTGATTTCCAAAAGAATAAAAAAAGGAGTGAATAACAGAACAGATTGCCTAGAGGAGGTTACTTTGCACCTGGAGAAGAAACTTGAATATGCAGCATGTCCACAGAGATACTGGAAATAGTGCACTCAAGACATCCACCCCACAGTGTATTCAAAACTAGGAAACAATTTCACAATCACTTCTGTTCCAGGATTTTCTTGAAGATTACCTCAAATTGTGTATCTGCAGTAGTGCAAACCACCCTTCCTAAATGCTTTTGCCCATCATGATTAAATAATCTTCTGCTCCTCACTACTTAGCAAATACACGTGTTGAAGGCTGCAATATGAATGTTTGTCACATACTTGTAATGATGGGCAGAATTAGAGTGTAACTTTAAGTGAGAGTTCCCTTAAAATGAAAATAAGTAGCCATACTCTCTATGTTTTGCTTGAAGACTTTCCAGATGTAATTGATTGGCTGCTCTGAAATCTATAAAATAAGTATAACAAACAGAATACTCAACTACAGTATATGCACTACTGGTTTGATTCAGCAAAGTTCTGCTCTTGAAGAATTCAGTTTTGTTTAAGGAGATATGTACTTATGCAGTTATTATGCATTGATTCATGACATTTATTGTTTATTCTTAGTCTATTTCATCTCTGGGACAGAGCTGAGGTAAAGTACAAAACAGATTAACAGGACATAAAAGTACTGGGGAAAAATATGAGAATATGAAAAGAAATGATACTAAGTCAGTACAAGCCTGAAAAATTTTCATAGCTTCAGGAATGACTGGACACAAACATGCTGAAGGTTGAACAATAAAATAATCCAGCATGTCCAAACAGAGGTTAGGGCTAAAACACTAATTAAGAGGTTCTGCCTCCTCTGTGTACCAAGCGAGGTGTAGTGGAAAGAGTGACGGAGAATGGAGACATGGGGTCAATTTCCCAGATCTGACAAGGAAACTTACTTACGTAGAAAAGCCTATTGGGTGTCTTTCAGTTTTGACTTAACAGCACATAACAACCATCTCTTCCTCTGGACAAGAAAACGTGAAGATGCAAACATATAACTAATAACAATTGAGATAACATACCTAAGATTTAGTTTATTTGTCCTTTACCAAACTAATGATATTGTTGTCCAATAATTTATAACAATTTCACTTTTCATTCTGGAATGGTATTGGGAGAAAGTTTTGTTTATTACATCAAAACAAAATTGTATGTGGAAACCCCAGTGAACTCCTATCTGACTACTTAAAACAATTTTTATTTTTTATTTGCTTTTATGGATTTATTTATAATGCTAATGCATTTTTAATGCCTACTTACTTCATTATGTGAATACACATATGCAAAATAGCTTGCTGGAGATGATGCTAATTATTTGTTTCCAAGAAGAAATCATGTTAAAATATTCTCAAGGACTGCTTATATGTTTGAGCGAAGACCATATGCTTAACTGAAGAAATCTGACTCATTGCCAACTGTATCTGTCACTGCAAAAATCATATAATTATTAGTTTACAAGCAAGAAAAAAAAGCAGTTTTTGCTTTCCAAAAATGTACAAATAATATGGAAACTTGCAGTTAGAATAACCCTCTGTGTAACCACAGATTCAGTAACTGCAGTTTCCGTTATCCACCAACCCAAAAATATTCAGTAAAAACTCCCAGAAATATGTAATATATACATACTGTTTTGCCAAGACACATTACCAGAGCTGGCTGTTAGAGGCCATTATTCACAATGAGTATTCCTGCTTCTTCTTCTTCTTCTTCCATGTCTAGGCCAGATGTGAAAATGACAAAATGAAGCCACCTTTGGGGAGTTCATTCTGCAGTTCCTTTTGCCTGACCTTGTGTGAGAAGATTAGCTGGTACAAGGTGGCCATCAGCTGGTGTATGCCCAATTGTGGTTCAAAAATACCACAATCTTCAAGGAAGCTCTTTCTGTATACCCCAGCATTCTTGGTAAGAATGAATAATGTTTTAATTAACAGTGTTTCCAGGAGAGCCATAAGAGCACACGAGAAATCTTTGAGTGGCTTAAAGCACACAGACTGAAGCTGCCGCCACCTCCACTGTTGCTGCCAACACACACACCTTGTATGGTTCCAGTATGTATGATGGGTTTTTAAGGGTTTTTAAGATTGTATGCCACCCAGAGTCTTTGTGAGTTGGGCGGCTATATAAATATGAATATAAAATAAATAAAATAAAATAAATGATGCAGAGTTTGCCACTTTCTGCAATTTCAGGCATCTGCGGAAGATCTTAGAATGCATTCTCCATTAATATGGGAAAGGCTCCTGCACTGTTCACTACAACAGCAACCGCTTGCATATTGATGATTTGGAAGAGCTAAATGCTAGTGTTTCACAAACAGGTCTGTTACAAATGAGTTTTCAAAAGCATGCATGAATTCAAAGCACAATTTCAAAGTGATTTGTCTTATTTATTTGTACCATGGACTCACACATTTCAGCATTAGGTCCGTTTTTGAACTTGGTTGTACTCACTTCCTTGGAACACAACTGTGATCAGATCCTATCCTCCTGTTTTAAACTCAACTAAAACCTCAGGATTCCAAGCCTGAAAAACAATCCGACAGTGGAACAGTTACTAAGCCTATACAACAACCCAGAATCCACTGTCCTCTCCTAGGAGACTCTGGGAATTTTGTTTGATGTAAGGCTTGGTCAAGCCAAAGAGTAGTGTAAGGGTCATAAATGTGTTCTCCTGATTTCAGTTCAGGTATGCAACTTTGCATGTGCCTCAGCCAGCAGGACCTGGCATTGGCCCTGTCAGGTACTGCAAACTTGCCAATCTGTTCACCAACACAAGTACACAAATCTTTCACTTATTTATAGCAATAATTTAGTATAGTTCAATAACACTGAAATGCTATAGTGTCATTGCTGAATGCCCAATTGTGTGCTCTTTCTCGTGTGCTCTTATGGTTCTCCTGAAAACACTGTTAATTAAAACATTATTCATTCTTACCAAGAATGCTGGGGTATACAGAAAGGACCATAACCCACTTATGGTTTCCACCAGAAACACAGACTCTTGTTTTACAACACAGTATGATTTACACTGTGAAAGAGTAATAAAATATTAACATTTTTAGTATTGTAATATTTCCCAACTGTAAGTCAGAGTAAATTGTTATGGTAATAATAGTTTCTGTTATGAAAGACCTGGACAATAGAACCATTAAGTGTACACTAGTATGGTCAACAGCTTACAAATATGAACACATTTATTAATGACAGCACAAACCTTTTAGGAAAATTCATACTGGACTCAAGTATTCCTTCTACTAATTCACAATCAACACAACACAAATATTCCTTGTAAGGTAAAGGTCACCCTTGCTCTAAAGCCAGTCATATCCAACTCTAGGGTTCAGTGCTCATCTCTGTTTACAGCCAAAGAGCCAGTGCTGTCTGAATCTGGAGACCCATGGACATGTGGCAGGCATGACTAGACATCAGAGTGCATGGAATGCTGTTTACCTTCCCACCAAAGTAGTACCTATATATCTTCTTGCAATTTCTTGCTTTCAAACTGCTCTGTTGGTAGGAGCTGGGACAGAGATGGGAGCTCACTCCATCATGCAGTACTCGGGTCTCAGACTGCCGACCTGCCAACCTTCCAATCATAAAGTTCAGTGTCTTAACCACTAAGCCACCACAGTTCCTTGTACAATACAACAAAAATATATAGAAACTGCCATCTCTTCTGAAACAACCCACTGTATCCCTAACAACTGCAGAGGCTGAAAAAGCAAGTCATTCTGCCCACTCACTCCATCAGCTGGAGTGTTACAGAAGAATCAATAGAGTTCACCATGCACTGATACAACACATGGCAGAATCACCCTGCTGGGGAAAAAGATGAGATCCCCAAATAGTGAAAAGTCTCAAAAAGCCCCTTATTTTATTTATTTGACCTGGCAGTTTTCATGTGTAACTCTTTCACCAAGGGCATACCCATAATAAGGCTTTTGATCAAATGGGAATGTGCCTTTTATTGAGAGTGTGGTTGATAAGAGATTCGAGCCAAAACAATAATGGGACATCTCTTTGCAACATTGTCTCTTTAATATATGTTTGTGTGTGGACACCGAACAACCTCTCTTCTGTTATCATTTTAATGTGCTTGTTTTAACCCACATTGGTACAAAGAAATTTGTGGACTTTAAGCTTCTGGGACTTTGGGCAGAGCTACTGTAATTCAATTTGCTTAATCAATTTAAATTGATTAAGAGGTGCCATAATTTATTGCTAACTACATTTCCTGTCTCCAAAATAAGTTAAGCTCCTTACTTTAAAAAAACACATTCCATGCATGCAGATCTGGGATCCAATAGTCTGGGGGGAAATGTTCACTGGAAAGATTCCTTTATTTTCTGAAGAGCCACACAATGCTTTGCCTTCACTTTCTTCAGTACTACCGATGGGTGCACAAGACAGATCCACTACTGAGCTGAAATGGCAGAGACTGGTGAGGGGTTTGTTAATGTTTAATAATGGCAAGTACTACTTTATCACCATCACCTATACACATAACCAACCTTTCTATTCAATATATGATCAACCCACAAAAAATTAAAATGTACAATCATATTTAAAAACCTACGAGACAAAAGCAATATAAAAAAGCACATTAAAAACAGTGAACTACAAAGGTTTACTAAAGTTCACTTTACAACCTTAAATCTATATCCGGAGGTGATGACAGAACAGTCATCACATCAACAGCAAAATATTACATATTAGGAGTCCAACATAATTTTTCAAAAGCAGACAGAATACTACATGAAGCTATGTCAGCTACATCAATGAATATATCCCCAGACTCCTAACAGAGATAATAGAAAATAATCTACAAGACTTTCAGGCTCTTATGAATTTCAAAATACAGTGTAACCTCTGTTAACAAATGGCTCAGTTAACATAAATATTGTATAACAAAAGGAAATCCATAGAAAATAGCAGCTCAGTTTATGGAATTTTCCCCATGGATTAATTGGTTTTCAATGCAATCCTATGGGAAATTTAGTTAAAGTAATTTTTGTTGTAAGAAATGTCCCAGAGAACGCATTAATTACGTTAACCAAGGTACTACTGTATTTAAGAATACAAATATAACCTTGTTGCTGTTATGCATACCTTCATATTATGAAATAGTGTAACTGGCATCAAACAGCCACAAAAGATGGGAAACTTTTTCGCTATATGTACAGTCTTGAGGTTGTTATGGTTCAGGCAGCACACTTAACTGTTTATCGTTTGTTTAAACCACAGGATACCCAGAGTGGTATCATGGACGGAATGACAGATTAGATGGAAGGGTTGGCCCTGGTAAAAACTCTACTAAGGTCACTGTGAATCAGTTTTGACTTGCTGGCACATAGCATATTTAAAATCTGCCATGATCTGCAGTGGCAATAAACAAGTTCCACAGGTCCATCTTCATCATAAAGAAAAAACTTTAAACTCAAGTATTCTGGACACCGCTTATGTTTTACTGTCTTCTAGATTAGCAGGAACATTTTTTTCAAGTCAGTTAACTACTAATTAGGCAAAATACAATTGGAAAAACTAAAAATGAAACTATACATGAAATCATGACACTGTTGTTCGTATCCTTCTGGCTCCTCTTCACAGAGTTGCCCAAGAATTTTCAACACTCAGCATGTAAAAGTGAATCTGCAGGTGGGATTAAAATGCTTACAGAATTTTGGGTATGGTGATAAAAACAAAATAGCTTGTCTCAGAACTGATTAGACAAAAATCGCCAGAGTATAACTAACACAAGATGATATTTAAGGAAAGGAACATTATTATACAGTAGTCGCAAATCACCTAAAATGGGGGGAGGGAAGGGGAGGGGATATAAGCATATAAAATAGTAAAGTGCCCTCTTCACTGGGCTAGCCTGAGGTTATCCACTTCCCTTCTTTTTTTGGGAACTGAAAAGCACCCATATTTATAAATCAGTGGTCTAGAAACTACTGGGTGTAGAAACTACTGCTATAACTTTTGATTTGATTTTGTAACACTACTCCTTCAAAAATTAAGCTGTGTAATTTGTGATACACAGAGAATCATTACCCTGTCATAATAGACTATTCTATTCACATTATCTGTTAATTAACTCAGAAACATTTAAAATCCATTAAAAGCCATCCTCAAGAGTTCTAGATTGCAGTTCAGCATCAGCTGTCTTTAGACAGCATACGTGTGTGTGTGTGTGTGTGTGTGTGTGTGTGTGTGTGTGTGTGTGTGTGTGTGTGTGTGTGTGTGTGTGTGTGCGCGTGTGTGTGTCCGTGCGCAGACGTGTGTGCATGTGTGTGTGAGAGAGAGTCAGGCAGAGAGCAGAAAATTGTTGAGATGTTAAGTACACTTTTTCTCTTAAATAGTCAGTAAGACTTATGTCAATGAATTCAAAATATTAGCAGAATTGGAAGAAAAATGGCAACTGGATTTTTAGGCAACAATCTAATCCTAAAGTAATTTATAATATTTATGATAGGAAATTTTCAACCCTTGCTTATTTTATTCTTATACCCAAGAATGAGAAACACATAAGATTTTTCTCACCAGTAAGATGGATAGGTTTTCTCTGCTGAAGATCGAACTTTGGCATTTGCAGGAATGACTTTTTAGCTTTCAAAATTGTATTCATGCAAGAAACAATACTGTTACCTTGTATAGTAACTTTTAAAAAGAAAGAAGCGCTGTATGGACCATTTGAATCTTTCTAATCCAATCGCATTAATTTTCTACACTTTATATGTGCATGAGTTTAGCTTGACAAAGGGTGAAGACATTAGTTTTGTACAGATGTATTGTATATAAAATCCAAGGCAATGACCCCAAAGAAGACTCATTGTCTCATTCTGATGATGGAGATGAGAATTCTCAAAGTAGTAGTTGATTTCTCAACCAGCTATCTAAATACATTGAAACAGCCATTGAGAGTCAGAAATGTTGTGACGATTCTCTACATCCCTAACTCTGCTAACTAATATTGATTAGATGTTAGCATTTTCAGTGTCAAGATGCACAAAACATTTATTGGTCTACCAGAACTGAAACAGTATACAGAGTGCCTCATGTTTAAGAGACTGTTGTGCTATTAGAGCAGGGGTTCTCAACCTACATCCCATTTCATGTAGCCCATGTTGCCATCACCGCCATCGCTGCCACCTCCAGAAGCAAATGCATTTACAACAGCCGTAAAGGCACTTGAGGCTGTCGTAAACTTGTCTACAACATCTGTAAATGTGACTGAGACTGTTGTAAACCCTTTTATGATAGCCACAGACACATTTACCACAGCGTTTACAGTGGGGGGTGGGGGGAGAATCACCAGTCTGGCCCATTCAGCTGTTTGAGGGGGCATAGTTCATCCCGTGGCTGGAAAATTTTGAGAACCCCTGCATTGCAGGCATGAAGCTATGTAGTAAAGGTAAAGGTCACCCTTACTCAAAAGCCAGTTGTATCTGACTCTAGGGTTCAGTGCTCATCTCTGTTTATAGCCTAAGAGCCAGTGCTGTCTGCATCTGCAGACATTTCCGCAAACATGTGGCAGGCATGCCTAGACACTGGAGTGCACGGAACACTGTTTACCTTCCCACCAAAGTGGTACCTATTTATCTCCGTATAATTTCTTGCTTTCAAACTGCTAGGTTGGCAGGAGCTGGGACAGAGATAGGAACTCACCCTATCATGCACTACTTGGGTATTGAACTGCTGACCTGCCACCTTCCAGTCAGCATCTTAACCACTTGAGCCACTGCAGCCCCAAGTTATGTAGAAGCAGTTACAAAATGCTTTTGTGGGGAAATTTCTATCTCCTGTCCAGCAACGTCCTTCACACCATTTCCATTTGCTGTCTTTAACTCTCCCTCCTTCCTCCCAACTTTTCTTTCCAGTTGTGTTACTTGTCTTAACAGTCATTTGCTAAATTCATTGACCAGACATTTACACACAGAGAGAGAAGATGTTATGAGATAAGGGCTAATCATAGCATAGATGTATAAAGCATAATAATAGGGATAGAGTTTATATAATGAACAATTTGATCTACATAAAAGTACTGTGACTTTTATTACTCAAGATCAGATCAAACAATGTAAAATTAGAACATGTATGAAAAATATGCATACTTTCCTGGACTCACTATACTATTTTCATGATTTATGTTGACTAAAATCTGTTTTGCCTATAATTTCTATGTTAATGGTCACCACATCTAAGGGCAATGTTTTATGCTAATATCCTAAATTCCATGATTTATGTAAACTTGGCGACTTCTAAAGAGCTAAATGTTGCTCAAAAGATGCATAAAGAAGAAAAATAGTACAATGTTTGCATAATCTATATTAAGATGCATAATGGGAAGTTTCCAGCTTAATTCTGGATGCAGCTTTGTATTTATATGACAGAGAATATTTTTCCCAGTATGACAGACCACCAACACATCTTGCTTAAATAATATGAAAACAACATAAATAAATAGCATTTAAATTAACAGGAAAAAACAGGGGGCTTGTCTAGACATAGATATATTCCAATATTTGTGTCAGGTTGCATATGGTGTAAACTGATTCAAAGTTCAGGAGTCACAACAAAACTGTAATTTTGCCCAACATTCTTTTAATACTGTCTACGAGGGAAACATAGCAACTGTTGAGATGGGGGGAAAGGTCACATTTTCTTAAATGACCAGATCAAGGGAAAGCCTGAAAAGAAATAAGGGGGATGAGACATTTGAATTAAATAACCCTGAACTGGCTCTTGATTTATTTCTTACTATATAAACAGTTAATATTTAACATTATCTCTCTCTACTTTTTTGTTGTTTAGTCACATAGTCGGTTCTGCTCCTTTGTGACCCAATGGATGCTTGTTCTCCAAGCACCTCTGTCCTCCATCATCCACCTCAACCAACCCAGCTCTGTGCCCATTGTGTCTACAATACCATCTAGCCATCTCATTTTTGGCCACCCCCTTCTTCTTTTGCCCTCCACCTTTCCCAGCATCAAGGCTTTCTCAAGTGAATTCTCTCTTCTTATTTGATGTCCAAAGTACTTCATCTTCATCTTTATTATTTGACCTTCTAAGGAGCAGTCAGGGTTGATTTCTTCTAAGATTGAACTTTTGTTCTTCTCGCTGTCCAGGGGACTTTCAAAACTCTCCTCCAACACCAAATTTCAAAGGCATCTATTATTCTGCGCTCAGCTTTCCTAATGGTCCAGCTCTCACAACCATACATTACCACCAGGAATACCATTGCTTTGACTATACAAATTTTTGTTTGCAATGTGATGTCTCTATTTTTCACTATGTTCTCCAGGTTTCTTATAGCTTGTCTCCCAAGAATCAGTCGCCTTTTTATTTCATGGCTGCAATCCCCATCTGCAGTGATCTTAGATCCTAAGAAAAGAAAATCTGTCACTAGTTCTACTTCTTCCCCATCTATTTTCCAGGGAGTGATAGGGCCTGTTGAAATTATCTTGGTTTTCTTGATATTGAGTCTCAAGCTTGCTTTTACACTCTACTATTCATCTGTAAGAAAAATATTTATCCAAGTTAAGAAACAAGTTATCAGTTTACTTAGAGTAAACTTCCTACAATCCAGCACTTGCATTCACCCTTGGAACTAATGATACAATGAATATTTTTAGCATCAATTCCTAAAACATTCTACCCACCTAACCACTGTCTGCTACCGACCATAAAGTGCCCTCTCTCCTCACTCTCCCTACTCAGTACAGAAGAGATAGGTGTACAACCCTTGGCAAACAACCTTTGAAATAGTATTAGTAAAGGTCAATTTAACTCTTATTTATCTACTTGCACTTCATTCCCACATTAATGTAATGCATTTCCACATTACTTCTGCAACAACCAGCCACTTCTGTAATTCAAACAGCAGAATTTCTGTACATACAAACACATTGTCTGATGGCTGATGCCATGTTAGTTTAGTTTTACATGGAATGTTATCATAGGATAATGTTCTGCTGGAAAAACCATGAATTATTACTGTAACACAATTTTTCCCTATTCTGTATTGAAAACCATGCACAAAACAACTTAAAGACAAGCTGTGCATGTTTTGGAATTCCTACACTTAACCTATTCTTACAGTATTAACCAGCATCTCTCTAAATGTATGCTAATGAGAATTTATAATAGAAAAGTATATATAAAATCATGGCCAATCTGCTGGACTTTATGAGAAACCTTCAAATTTCTTAAATAAACTGCACACAAACTTTCCCAAAGAAAAGTGAAATATGATGGCAAAGTCTAGCCCTTCTAGGTTAATGTGAGACTAACCCTGGCTGTAAGCCTTCTATATTTACATACATAGTATAAGCTTGAAGTGAAATAAAAGGTGATTACTTCTTGAGTGGCCATATATGTGCTAGTACTATGATTCTGGATCTAATTCATCTTTTGTAATTATACTGATATAATTGAGAAGATCTTCTACTATTAAATACAACTTGATTATTTTAACTGCAACTTGCACTGCAACTGAGAAATGCTGGGTCGACTAAAGCAAAGCTCAGAATTATACTTGACCTCTACCAAGACTAGCTGACTTAAACTATAATCACAATCATTTTCTAACATGATTACCTGTGCAGAGTTCTAAACAGGCACTAATGTCATACATAGATGGAATGATGCATAGTCCAGCACAGAGAACTCTGTCTGCAGTGATACATTGCAATGATAACATTTGTAGCAGCTAGCAGTCAAAACAAATGAAAGTGCACACAGAAGTTCTTTGAACTCCTGCATGACCTTCAGCAAGAATCACCAAGATTAAGAAAGCACAAATAGGAAATACTTGAAGACTGTAATTACAAATGGAGCTTAGCATGTGACAGGGAGTTAAAAAAATAACTGCAGAAACCAAAGAAACAATGCTTAACATAAAAATCTATATTCAAATTATTTTCAAGTATTTGGTAGAAAATATTATTTTAATTTTTTAAAAAATGAACCAGATCCAGGAGTGTTTATTCCACCAGTAGCAATAATTCCACCAGTGGAAAGACCCTTCTTTCACGGTACTCACTTCAAGACAGGTTTGGAGAAGAGGGTCTTCCCACACATACAAGAAGATTTTTGGGTGGAAAAGGGAGAAGACAGAGAAGAAAGTCTTGGCACAGTAGCAGAAATAAACTAGTACAATGCTGAGAATAAAAGCAAGGATTAGATCTATCCACTAAAATGAATGGGACTATGTTACAACCTGTGATTTCAATGGATCTGCTTTAGGTAAGACTAACATTAGCTTTGGTAATTAGATTATCAATTACAATTCTAGATAGACCAGACCATAGAGAATGAATTCTATTCAGTACTACAATTCACGATGGAAATGAGTTCATTTAAAACAAAGTGTTTCACATTAATCAAACTCTACATCAGTTATTGAAGCCCCACTGTTCTAGAATATCTACATTTAAGGCAAGTGAACATAAATAAGGGAACAGTCTTCTTAAACTGAAATGCTTAAATGTTTTATTTCAAATTCTACTACCACCAACTTTAAATACTCAATAACTCTTTTTAAAGGAAGGTAAGCATCAATTCTGAACACACACACATAATATTCTCTTCAGCAGTCCTTCACTAATCATAAGATTATTTTTGTGAATAATGCCATTTAACTTTTGATCAGTGGATAATCCAAGTCAACATCTAAGAAAAATGGGAATTGATTTTTGGTAAGTTCTAAAAATATAAATAAAATGGGCTTCTTCTATATACACATTACATGTACTTGCCATTTAACACAAAATGAAAATCACGTGATTACCTTATGTATAGATGTTAATAAAAACTACTATCATACCATAAAAACTAGCATATTTAGAAACATTTATATTTATTTAAGGGAAGAGCCATGCAATGTATGTGGATGATGAGGCTGGCTGGTCAAAAAGTTATTCATTTTCCAGGACTTTCATAGTGGACCTCAATATTTCAATGTCAAGAAAAACAGTGGACCAAACTTGGAAGAGGGAGCAAACCAGAACAAGGGTGAACAAACATTGCTCAGCCAGACTCTGATTCTACTACAAAGATACTCATGGAAGAAAAAGACCAAACTGCAAGAACTTATTGAACTCTGGCAGATGTAGGAAACCTTGCAACATATGTATAAGAAATAAAGAATATGGAATTCAGAGTTTTAACAAAGACTTACTGGAAAATACTGATGTTTTGGAGAAGGCAAGTGAATCCTGTCTCCGAAGAGGACCTCGAGGATGAAAATCCTCATAGGAGAAAACCTTTATGAAGGTCTTGCCAAGACAAAAGCTCAAAACTCAAATACAAATTTCAATGTAAAATTTCCTAGATTATAATCTTCCAGAGACAAAGAGAATGGAATTATTTTGAAGACGGAAATGTGCTCCATGGACACTCACTCTGAAATATATCTGTTAAGCCTTTAAGGTGCCACAACTTCTGTTTTTGTTATACTTGCTGCAGCAGGTCTAACACTGCTATTTCTTTGAAACCCATTATCTTCTCCTATTCTAACAATATGATTTAAAGGGAATGATTAGAGAAGCACTCATTTATAGAAGACTATCGATGTGGCTACTAAACAGCATATTTCAGTGAATATTGGACACTTAAACTCTCTCAGTAAGGAAAGGAAAATCAAAGTACATGATTGAAATCAATTCAATGCTCATGCACTCAGACTCAGCTGGTTAGCACAGAAAACATTCAACTGGTAACACTTTTAAAATAAGCAGGAGATATTAACAATTGGAACATTCTACATTAGATCATAATTGTCCATGATGAAATGAAGACCATTTAAGAAAACAAATGTTGTTTAATCAGGTATGTTGTTTAGAAGATGGAGTAGAAATATTCAAGTACAGGAAAAAGCCACTCAAGTTCTACTCACATTAAATAGAACAGCTACTGACTAGCAACAAGTTGATGGATCCTATCTTCTTTGGGCAGCTTGGACTGGGAAATAGAACCACCAAAACTCATTTCTAGCCACAACCCTTTAGTTTTTTAATTGATCTTGTACTTTACAACAATGCAAGCAGCCAACACATCTGTTACTCTTCATTACCAAAACACAGTACATATTTCATTGAAATAATGAGTTAAGCATTTTATGAATATAATATCCTGTACTGTACTTATGTACAGGAAAGTGGAATGTTTTCCAATGACATGAACCAAAATATGTAGGCACACTTTAAAAATTACATTCTAGTTGTTTCATAATCACAATTTAAATAGCATGGCAGTTCTCTTTTACAGCATATTGCAAAACAATCTACAGGTGCCCTCAGCATACCAGTCCTTAATACTAAAGAATGACACCTAAGATAAACCAGGACTATAGTCTATTAACCACATTTTAACACAAAGGAAACTGATACACCCGTCATCAATATCAAGAAGAAAAGGTTGCCTGTACCCATTTTGGAAAGTGTGCAGCATCTTTTATTTGGCTATGATTAGACAGTCATAGTTTGTTATGAGAGGAACTGATAGTTTTCCACTGCTCCATCTGCTGGATGCCTGTACAACAACTTGCTCCTTACCTATAGAAAAGTAAGGCTGGACAATTCAGCAGGTGGCTTCAGCAATCTTATGAACACCTTATGTGGATGTTAGTACTTAAGATTCAGCTGCCATTCTGTATTAAGGGAAAAGGAATGTAGTCTTCTTCTGTGAAAGGCATAAAGGTTTCCCTTGCTCGAAAGCCAGTTGTATCCGACTCTAGGGTTCAGTGCTCATCTCTGTTTCAAAACCGAAGAGAGAGATCTGTCTGCTTCTGCAGACATTTCCGTGGTCATGTGGCAGGCATGGCTAGACACCAGAGCACACGGAAGGCTGTTACCTTCCCACCAAAGTGGTCCCTATTTATCTACTTGCAATTTCTTGCTTTCGAACTGCTAGGTTGGCAGGAGCTGGGACAAAGATGGGAGCTCATTCAGTCCTGCAGTACTCGGGAATCGAACTGCTGACCTTCCACCTCCCAGTCAGCATATTGGAGGTAAAAGCGCCAGTCAACCAATGTTCTGCATCCGAACGGGCATGTAACCAAAAGCAGGCCAAATCGCCTTTCTAAAACCTTTCCTTTGGTTGTAATGAGTCTTACCTTCCACCTGATCTATAAGAGAGACATCAGAGACTACCGATTCTTTTAATGAGATGCTTTCAGAAGGCAAGGATTTATTTTTATTTTTATTTTTTTACCGAAAGGCATTCGCTTTAGGGCCTGAATCCGGAGAAGTCCGAGAGGGAGTCTCGTCTACTTAATCAGAAGCTTCCCTTCACCGCGATTCGGTTTCGGGGCAATTTAGGACTTGGACCCGAAGGAGAGGGATGGGTGGGAAGGTTTGTTCAGGGAAGCAAGACAAGATAGATCCATCCATCCACCCCCTCCCTCCCTCCCCTTACTGGAATAAAGCAGTAGCCAGGCCAAACTTCTCTCCTCCCCACCCACACCCCGTCGTCCCCTTCCAAACTTGCCTGCCCAGTGCCCAGCATCGCGCACTCTTTCCGAGGAGCAACAAGCGGAACCCACCACCGTCCGGCACCGAAGCTCACCGTTTTCCCTCCCAACGAGGCGTCTATATAATAGCCGGCTCCCGCGCGGCTCCTACGGCAGAGGAGGGTCTTGGCTCCTCCTCGAGCGCAAGAGCTTTCGCCGCGCGCCCCCTCCCAACGGGGGGGGGAATGGAAATGGAGAGGGATGGAAATGGGCGGGAAAGGGAAGGGGGGGCTGCCAATGCCACGTGCAAGGCGGATGCAAAGTTTGACACTTCAATAGGGATGGATGGGTGGCGGTGAGAAGATATATTTCCAGTGTCGACCACCCCAAGCTTTCCTCTTTCCAGAGTCGCATGGAAGAACATACCTGAGAGGGTCCGGGGCAGGTTCAGGGCAAGCGAAGCCAAGCCTTTATCCGAGGCGAGAACGCACCGAGACAAGAGGGCAGCGGGGAGGTGGGTGGGTGGGTAGCAGGTCGCCCCAACGAGCGACACCTTTGCGCGGGACTTTGCTGCCTTCGAAAGAGCCCAACAAGCACACACCGGTCGGGTCCTCTGCCTCCTCTCCGCGTCTTCTCTCCTCCCCCACAAAACGACGCGGCACTCTTCGCCTCCCGGCTGAGGTGAGGAGGTGGCAAGGCAACAGGGTTGACTCCTTCCTCTCCCCGCCACAGCCCCCCACACAGCTGTCCCCGTGAGGTGTTCAGGTCCTTGGGCGGCGGGGCGACTCCCCTGCGCCCACCTCCTCAGAGAGTGTGACCCTCACCCCACCACACACCACCACCCGCCTCCGTTCCCCTCCTGGTTAGCCGGTGGTTCCCTCAGGTCTTGGGGGGTGGGGGTGGGGGCGGCGAAAGAGCTCCACTGAAGTCCGGGCTGAGGCCAAGGGGAGGAAGGCAGGCGACGCGGGGCTGTGGGGAAAACGGGGCTGCGCTGCGGCCGAAGTGCAGATTAGTCAGGGCTTGGAAGCCGAGAGGGAAACGCCGGGGCCGCCCGCCCGCCTTTTCCCGAGGGTCTGTGAGGGGATAAACCAACGTGCCGCCTTCTCTCTCAGCCCTCGCCTAGTCCCGCCACTCAAGGGCTAGTTAGCGGACGAGGCGAGGAGACGCGCGCGCCCGCGCGCCCTGGAAGCGAGCGAGCGAAAGGGCGGCGAAAGGCTGCCTGGTGCTGCTGCATCCAGTGGCAGGCTTGCTTGCCGCGTCTGCTTGTGCTTGTCCTCCTCTTCCTCCGACTCCTCCCTCCTCCCCCCTCTGGTTAACCAGCAAGCCAGCGGCTGCCGCGGGTCTTCGCCGCTTCCCTCATTAACCTCCTCACGAGGAGCGCTGCTCCCACTAGAGCGCCCAGTTAGCCACTGAGGAGGCGGGATTTTTTTTTTTTTTTTGCCACGCTCAATGGAGGGGTTTGAGAGTAGTGCAAGCGTCGCCAGGGGGTCTCTCTCTCCCCCCCACCCCGCTCGCTTCCCTGCGCTGTCAGTCAGCCACCCAGCCGCTCTGGCTCCCTTCACGTGCCTTAAAGGTACACACCCCACGGCTGGCTTCTCGGCTTGGCGCTGGCCCTGCTAAACGGGGGCACGTGAAAGAGAGAGACACCCCCCCCCCCCCACACACACACACACTCCCGCTTCCCGGAGAGGAGCCCCGGCACACGTGACACACACACACACGCTCTCTTCGGGCGCGCTGGAGGAGGGCGGAGAGGAGGGGGCGGGGCTCGGGACTTGTGTGCCGGCAGGTGTGCAGGTAAGGCAAAGGTCGCCCTTGCTGGAAAGCCAGGCGCATCCACCCGCGCTCACCTCTGTTTCCAGCCCAAGAGCCAGTGCTGTCTGCATCTGCAGGCGTTTCCGTGGACATGTGGCAGGCATGCCGTGACAGACGTTGTTTACCTTCCCATGACCGAAGTGGTCCCTATTGCTCTACTGTACTTGCAATTTCTTGCTTTCCACCTGCTACCTGTAAGGTTGGCAGGAGCTGGGACAGAGACGGGAGCTCGCTCCGTCGTGTAGCGCTCAGGTCTCGAACTGCTGACCTGCCGACCTTCCAGCCATCAGGTTCAGGGTCTTAACCACTATGCCACTGCAGTCCCCAGGTGCGCATGGAGTCAAGGAGAAAAAGAGGGAAGGGGGAAAGGGGTGAGGAGGAAGGGGACACGTGAGGCAGTTCTACACATAACTGTCAAGTTTCGGGAAATTTCTGTCAAACCTCCATATTTTACACTCTTTCCCGCCATCATCCCATATTAGTTAGAGTGCAATTAGACTGGAGTTAGACTGGAGGCCAGCACAGGATAAGCATAGCTGTCCAGTTTCCCATTTTGGCCAGGAAATTTCCCTTATTTGACAGAAATTTCCCAAAACTTGACAGGTATGGTTCTACAAAGAGGGTTTGGCCATACCCGTCAAGTGCGGCTCTGAAAAATACGGGACGTGCTCTGGCCCGGGTGCGCATGTGCAGCAACAACTCCTTTGTGCGTGCGCAGAACCCTTTTGCGCACGTGCAGAACCCCTTTGTGCATGTGCAGAACATCTTTCCCCACTGTTCAAAATATGGGACGGCAGCTGGAAAGGGGAGGAACGAGCGCTGAAATATGGGAAATCCCGGTCAATACGGGATACTTGACAGGAATGGGTTTGGTCCATAGAAAATGGGGTTCTAGTAGTGCGGTGGTTAGAAATGCTGTCCCACAGCTGAAATGTTGTGAGTTTGATCCTGGGATCAAGGTTGACACAACCTTCCGAGGATGGTAAAATGAGTACCCAGCATGTTGAGAGAGAGCAAAAGGCTAATTATTTGTGAACTGCCCAGAGAGTGCACTAAGTGCTATGCGGCAGTATAGAGGTGCTATTGCTAGGCAGGGAAGTTGCAGGGCCTTAACTCCATGCAATATTTTGAGGTTCCCAAAAACAGCTGTCAAAAAGGGTATGGGTAATTGAGGAGGGGCAAATCAATCTGGTGTTTGCCCCTAGTCTGTGTGGTCTGAATGTGCCATGGACCACCTAGGTTTGCCTGACAACAGCATCTGTCCTTTTCAATATCCTTGCATTAAAAGGTTATGTGTGAGAGATACAGATATCAATACAGTAAAACCCCAACTTACATATGCCTTGAGTTACATAAAATTTGACTTACATAATGATTTTATGCTAAAAGCATATCCCGATTTACACAATTTCCTATGGGTTTGCTTCGAGTTACATAAAGATTCTTTTTCCTGTGGGGTTGCTTCGAGTTACGTAAAAATTCATTTCACTATGGGTTTGCTTCGATTTACATTTTAAAAATTCATTTTTCCTATGGGTTTGTTTCGAGTTACATAAAAAATAATTTTTCCTATGGGTTTGCTTTGAGTTACATAAAAAACCGATTTAAGCAAAAGCCTATGGAATGGACTTTTTTCATAAGTAGGGGTTTTATATGCATAAGAGAATATCCCAGATGGGTGGGTGGGGTATAAATGTAAAAAATAAACAAATAAATAAGTCAGTAAATAAATAAATGCTCACACAGAAAGAACTGGCCCTATGTGAAAAAAGCAGGGCTTTCAATCAGTTGTGTAAATGAAATAATGGCTTTGTTGTATAGTATTTGACATTGGTGATATTTGATATTATTTGATATTATATGAGATATTGTGTTTGATATTTTATATTATGTGACATTGCTTTGATATTTGTGATATTTGATATTTTGTGATACTTTATTACATTTTGGCCTTCATTGTAAGCTGCCCTGAGTGGTACCAGCACCAGTAGGGCAGGGTATAAATTCATTCATTCATTCATTCATAATTTTGCATGACAGTTAAAATTCTTCCATTGCACAACTGTTATAGAGATGGAAATCCTTTCCTTGCAGTCTGGTCATCCTAAGTGGCAACCTGCCAGACACGTACACAATTACAGATGCTCATTTGCATATTTTTACTTCTAATATATATTATCCTTTCCTGCTAAAATGATGCTTATCCTCATGTTCCAAATGAATTTTAGTATCGGCTGCAAAAATGAAGCCTCCTTTTTATTGCTGTAGCCATGATGATGCCATAATTTAAGTGAATTTAAAATACAAAATTGGCACATGGTCAGAGTATTTCAAAATCATGGTTGACAAACTGTTCACTTGCTTTCTCTAAGAAATCAGAATTATAGAGGTAATTGAAAAGCATGGAGAGGCAAGAAGAGAGATGTAAGTTGTTTATGTAGCTGTGTAAAGGAGGCTACAATAAGATCAACCAGTCCGGGGTTTAAAATTATCTGGCTGTACCACTGAGTTAATTTAACACTTGTACAGCAATGTTCATGTCACCCACCTAAAGTATATTATATGGACATGGCGAATAACAGATTGGATACCAAGGCACCACAAAAGATCACTAGGCAGACCACAAAAATAATGGCATGAGCCGATGGTAAAGCTGTTCGACCAGAGATGGAAGGAGAAAATGTTGGAGTTCAGTTGATTTACGCTTAACTAGATAAACGATGACAAATCGATATCGAATATTGGATTGGACAACAGCGCTCAAGTCAAGACTATCCTTTATAAATCTGAAGGAAAAGTCGCCAAGTGGGTGAGCAGAGACAAGTAAAATATTAAATGTTAATGTCTCCTTTTCCTCAAAGGCTAAAAATTAGCTAGAATTCCCACATGCAGAAGTCCATGGAATCCACAAACACGCATGCTCTTTTCTTTGAACTCTACTCCCAATGGGTGTATGGAGTTGAGAAATATGTAATACAATAAGACAGTAGTTCTTTTTGTTTTGCTTTCTTTTTCTGTAGCCATTATAATGGGGAGGATGAAGTCTGCAGTACTATGGAGAGTCGCAGTACTAATGTCTGCCAGGTGACCTTCTCTCATTAGACAAATATAGTCGAAAGGATTAGGCAAAATTGGCAACTTCAATCTCTCCTTCCTTTTCTTTTTCAGGTTGTGGCTACACTAGCAACAGTGAGTGAGCTACTTTAAGCCACTTGAGAATGGTCAGTGGAAGTGATTAATATGCAAGTATCCTTGCTTATTAAGACATTTCACAATATTAGCAAATACAAACTTGAAGGCTTTAGATTAGTTCCAGCAATCAGATGTGCTGCAACCAATCCAAATCAGAACAATCCTGTTTGGATCAAAATAGTAGAAGCCAATTGGAAGGGGCCAGAATGGGGAGGTAGTGAAGCTTGTGTGGGGGTGTGACCATTGAGCTAAACAGCTTGTGCAGTCAGTCTCTCAGTTTGTTCCTGAATGGAGAAGTTGCCATAGAATCTTTATTGTCAGAGCTTTTATGAAATGATACAGTACTCCTTTTAGAAGGTGGGGCAGAAGGCAATTAAAGACCAAGCAAGAGGGATGAGATTGTGAAGGAGAGTCAATGGACACTAAACATTGAATGTGTATCTATCAGCTTCAAATATTTAAAAGGGAAGGGACGGGGAAATGTCAGTTTGAATAATCTACTCATGGAACAGCAAAGAACTGCTATGAAAAGATTTGTGAGCATGGAAAACTTGACGAACAGGGCATTAAATGTACTCCTGTTAAATAGTAGGATCTTTTACACAAGGGTAAGTATGAAAATAAGTCAATGTAATAGCTTGGGGAATGTCAAATAAATATGACTCATGAGATCTTGTGTAAGAAAGGAAATAACTGAGCTGCAGTGTACTATGCCCATTTGGATGTAAAAATTTAGATCAACTCCATACTTAACCATGAAGGCTGTTTGGTGGCCTTACGTAGGTTATATCTAAGTTGAGCAGATTGCTTCCCATGAACCAGACCTGAAACTTATAAAGTAAAAATTATTGAATTCTGGAAATATGCAAATAGAGTGGAAAAAGAGAGAAATGATTATTATATTGATTTCAGCAGCAAGATTGAATATAGTTAAAAATGTAGATTATGAGTTTAAACTTGATGACTGGTATAAAGAGATATGGAATATAGTTATTAATGATAAATTAACAGGTGAAATAAAGGCAAAAAGGGGATTAGATAAAAAATGATTTTAAAGAAATGTGGGGAGAATTCTTAGATTATGTTTTAGTGAAAGGGAAAGCAATAAAACCAGAACAAGATATACTATATTTTTGGTGGTGAAGGGATGAATATGGAAACTCAATGATATAGAAAATAATAATTGAATACTGTTCATAAGTTCCACAAAGGGGGGAGCACATCCAGATCAACACTTTTCTTACGTATGTTTGTGTTTTTGTAACTTTTATTAATAAATAAAAAATAAACCATACCTTTCTCCACTTCTAAGCAATCACAAGCAAACTTTACAGACTCTGTAGGGAAAAACAACTAAATTATGAATCCTCTTCAAAGTTATTAGTATAATCCTGAACATACCTTTGCCATACTGGCAGAAGCAATCTGTGGCATATCCTCCTTTCCATATACTAAACAACAACAGGTATTATGCAGAGTCCATAGTGATTTTTAGAGTCCTAGGTACTGGGTTGAACATAATTGTTATCTTTTCTATATTTATTTCCTAAAATGTGAACCTTCTTCTCATGAATCCTCTCTGAAAGTAAATATATGTCAGAGGTATACTCAGTTTGAAAATACACACATGGGTACAAAGGGGGAAATGCAAACACTAGAATTAATAACTTTGTAATGCTTCTAGGCAAAATTCAAATGTATACAAGATTCAAAATGCTTTAAACAGAAATATCAAAGCCTAATGTACCTCTTGCATTTCTTTGCCTTTGGGTTCCATTTTCCCCTTGGATTTGATCGCTCAACTGAAAGATTTTGCACTTCATACATCCTGGAATGTGGGCTGTAGTCCATGAAAGTCATTCCTACAATGCAGGCTATCATATCAAGCACTTTGATTTTTATTGTTGTTGGCAACTAAATATGCATTTTTAATCTGAAATAAATCCAACTATAAGTGGTTTACTCCATAAAAATCTCCAGCACAACAGAAAATCTGCTTCATTTGCCAATTAGTACCACTAGAAACAAATAAATAAACACACGTGGTCCTTACAGAATACAAAAACCAAAGGGATCACTTTAAAATTAAAAATGCTAGCATTCAAATTATACCAGTCTTGATGCATTTGATAACTCAACAAACACATGAAGACTGGTATAATTTGAAAGCTAGCATTTCTTACTTTTATTTTTAAGAGATAATCCAAACAATTGCCACTAAAGGTACAGTATCTCAAAATTACACTCCTGCTTGTAGCCTTCATTTTGCAACTTACTTTTTGAGAAACAGTTTTGAGAAACAGTTCTGGCACAGGCATTTTAAAATGATTAAGCTATTTTTGAATAGAAAAATACTTCAATAGCATTATCTTGGCCATTTACTAGATTTTATTTGGTACATATGGCAGAGCATAAATTGCATGCACATAAATGCTGATTGATTATGTTTTCCCATATTGACAGAAAATGTATCCTTTATCTAAGCAGCCCATTATACTTGATTTTTCTTTGATTTTCTTACTTTGTTTTGAAGTCTGTTAAATGACTTCCAAATAGCCTGGCCAGAATCTGGTCCTTGTGGGAGGTAACCCTCAGTATTCATTCATTCAGCAAGATATGTAGGTTTTGCTCTCCATAGGTTTTACCTAGCTTCTTCTAGTTTAATTTAGAACATGAGAGGTGTATAGAAAATCTTTCCTTGATTTTAGCCATTGTCCAGTGACTTGGTTCTATATTGCTTTATTTTAATGATTACTAGCAGAGGTTGCCCGGCGTTGCCGGGCTGTTTTAAATGATGTTGGAAAGTTTTTGTTGTTGTTGTTAATGTTTGTAAAGAAGAGGTTAGTCTATAATTAATTTTTTAGTTATACACATTTTTTTTGGCGGCCTGTTATAAACTGTGATGAGTTTTGTTTGGTGTTTTGGTTTTGTGGATGAAAAAAAGAACAAAGGATGATATACTTTTTCCAAATTTTTTTTATTTAATCCAATAATTTGTTAGTATGTATTTTTTTAAATAGTTGTACCGTAGGTAATAATTTAAAAAATGTGAAAATACATGTTTTTCACAATAAATGTTTTTAAACTGTGTATTGATGTTTTTGTTTTTTATTTGAGTAAAAATTCAGCACAGGATTTTTGAATAGTTTTTATTTTATTTTATTGACATCTGTTTTTGATTTGTGTAAAATTATGATTTTGTGTTATTTTTTTTACTTGTTTTTACTCTTGGGGCCTTTTGTGTGGGGCTGTTGTGTCTTTTTGAATTTTTTTTACTAGTGTGGGAAGCAAGTGGTGCTGGTAGGGGTTATCTTGTATTTTGACTGTTTTTTCTCTCGTGGCCTCTGGGTGGAGCTTCTTCCAGTAAGTAGTCTCTTTATTCATTTCTTTTCCAGTCGTTGTGGACTGAGGTCGTGTGGTGGTGAGTTGGCTGTTTTTCTTTATTTGGGGTGGTGGTGGTGGTTGGATTTTGTGGTGTTTGGCTGGGTGCTGGGTGTGCTTTGAAATTTTGGTTTTTGTTTACTTTGTCTTGTTTGTTGGTATTATTTTTGTTTGTTTTTGTGTATTTTTGGATGTTTTTGATTGTTTTTGTGTTTTTTGGTGTTCTATGGGGGGATCCCCTCTCTGCCATCTCCCCTGGCTCTGGAAGGCTTGGGGGGACAGACCCCTTTTGTCTCCCCAAACCTTCCAGACTCATGGGACCCAGGAGAAGGGATTGAATCCAGGCCACCCTCTGATATTAAAAGGGAAATCTCAATTGTGGTTTCCCCTTTAATATCAGGGGGGAGGGTTGTGATCCCCCTCTCCGTTTGCTTCCTTGGGTTTGGGAGGGTTGGGTGGAGAAAAGGGGTCTGTCTACCCAACCCTTCCAGACCCAGAAGAGCCATCGGAGAGGGGGATTCCCCCCAAACTCCATTTTTAAAGAGAAGTAACCGCTTGGTTTCTTCTCTTTAATATGGGGCGTGTGTGTTTGTGGAGGGGAATCCCCTCTCTGCCAGGTCCCCTGGGGTTTGGAGGGTTGGGGAGACAGACTCCTTTTGTCCCCCCAACCCTCCCAACCCCAGGGGAGCCAGTAGAGAGGGGGAGCACAACACCCCCCCCAGTGATATTAAAGTGGAAACTCCGATCGGGAGCTTTAGGCGCCATTGGTTCCCGCGGCTTGGCGGACTTGCTCTCTCGGTGTTTTTGTTTTTGTTTTATTTTTTGGACACTGGCTTCCTCAGCGTTCTGCGCACTCATGGCGTTTCCGAATGCCGCAACGTGCGAGAGCCTCTCAGCCTGATTGGCTCTGGCACGGCGCGGTGCAAGGAATGTTGGGAAGTGAAGTTGTTTCCCTTTTTTTGCATTTGTGGGGCTGTTGCCCCACTGCCAGTTTTCTCAATCCTTCGTTGACCTGCGGACCCAGATCGGCCGTGTGCACGAAGGGTGAGTGCAGGCAAGTAGGGCGAGGCATAGCAACCTATCGCTAGTTCCAACGGTTAATCCTTGGTTTTATAGGTTAAGATTTGTTAGCTATTCTTAATGTACTTCCAGAGGTGCAGTGTCAGCCAAATAACAGACCTTTTTTTTGGAAGTACAGTAGAACCCTGTATAAGGGAAAAGCTCCGTTCCACGGAGCTCTTCATTATGCAATTTTTTTTCGTTATGTAAATCATTATTGGTGATACCTCGCATAATGGGGGGGATGTTCGTTATACAGGGTATACACTGCATAACAGGAAAAATTCATTATGTGGGGTATTGTCAATAGCTTAGTTATTTGAATTTTTCTTTATACAAAGTGTTCGTTATATGGGGTTCCACTGTAGTAAATTCCAGGTAGCCACTAACAAGCTATCAAATTTGCTTTTTTTTTAGACAATATTTTTGTATGCCACAGTTGGATCTAGAGCAGAATGGTTTCCCAACCTTTTTTGGGCCATACTTTACCTAAGCATCTCTAAAATCCTGACCCCTCATGATATATAATTCTTATTCAAAAAGTGAAATCCTATTCATACGGAAGCTTAAAAGGCCATTAACTTGGTCTAACTCTTTCTTGAATTGCCCCCCCCCATCAAATTGCCCCCCCCCCCCGGTGTGGTGTGTGCCCCACATTGGTAACCAGTGATCACAAATACTTTGGAGTAGGGCAGAGTTCCAAAATCTTGCCTTTCCAGATAACTCAGAGCTTCCTCCTTGCTTATCTATTCTTTAAGTGGAAAGAACAGACTTGAATTTTTAAAAGAGTTTGGTTTCAGCTGGGTGTTTTTTTATACTGTAAAAAAAGAAAGATCTTATGAAGAGATTAGCTAGTGCCTGATGGACTCAAGTCCCCCCTGGACTGTCAAGGCAAGAACATCGGCATACCTGAAACTCCTGGAATATGGGGACACTGGATGATCATTTGTGCAAATGTTAAAATGTAATGGTGCCAGGATGCAGAGGTCAAGATGTTATGAGGTAAATGGGTTACAAGGGTAATGAGGTAAAGAGTAATCAAGAAAAATGACAGATAAACATGCATATCAATCCAGCTTCCTACAGTTAGCAGTAACAACTGATCCATGGTTTGTTATTCAGATTAGTAGTGTCCCCTTTTCAATCTTAAAAGTGTGAAGTAGCCATGTTCTTGCCATGAAGCTCTTCCTGGATCTGAGCTGGCAGATTTGAACCACATATCCATTCAGAGGATGTCGAGGGTCGTTCTCTTGTTTAGTTCTCTCGGTGTCCACTGCTACTTCTCTCTTTATCTTAGGTGGAGCAATACCAACAAGATGGTATATTTTCTCAACTGGTGTAGGTTTGAGACAACCTGCCACAATACACATTATTTCATTAATAGTGATATCAACTTGTTGTATGTGTGTGCATGTGTGTTGTGTTCTAAAGCCTGTGCCTTTAAACAATGTACCTATCCATGTGTATCCAATGTAACCTTTTCTATGTGTAACATTGTAACCTTCAGCTGCATCACTGTAACCCTAATAGGACGCGAGCTAGTGACCACTAGATGGCAATAGCGAGCGTCCAAGCTCATTGGTCCAAGACTCACCTAAGAACAACAGCGCGGGAAGATTCCTGCCACTACCTTCACCTGGACAAGAAGGGCGTGACCTGCAATGACGTCACGCGGACAGTAGCCAATGGACTGTCAAGGAGCCACATTCAAATGTATAGCCACTGTATATATTGAGCTGCTCATCCGCCATTACCACATGTTCCCTCTGACCAGCATGCAATAAAGTTGTGTTAAGCCAGCTCTGCGGCTGTCCTGGTGTCTTGTTTCCCATACACTAAAATGTGCTACATACTGGAGCAGCATACTCTGCTGCGGAGATGCTCAGATTAAAGAGTTATAAGCAAATTATTTGTGTATTGCCTAAAATGTTTAATTTGCTCATTCCAAATGTCATCAAGTCTGCTTTGCCATTTCTATATCTTATACCTTCCTCTCATTCTGCCAATATGACGGTAACAGAAAGTTCATTGAATTTGCCCTGAATATCTCTTTATTTTTTAAAATTTTATCATGCACTGGTTGGTCTTTCCTTCCAGGAGCAGTGAGTGTGCTACTTGGTTTGGGATTATACTTCCATACAGTTTCCTGTAGACAGAGTAGAGCCAGTCCCTGATACAAATGGCACTGGGAGGCAATGGGATGGAAGGTTGGGGAAAGCCAAGGCCAGGGACCTGCTGGAGGAGTATGAGGGCATTGAAGAATCCCGGGAGCCCACCAGAATCAAGGATCTGTGGCTAATACTCCTGTGACCACAATTGTCATTGCCATTCTAGTGGAAGATGCCATTATCTTGCCTGTTTCAGGTAGATGGAAGAAAAACACGAGGCACCATCAATTTTAGTGCTCACCTCTTTTCTCCAAGGACACAGATATGCTTACTGTTCTACATTTCTGCAGGAAGCAAAAAACAAAGTTTGAACTGTATCTCTTTTCACTGCATTTTGTTCACAGCATTCATGGATAGTGGAGGGAAGCATACACAATGAATAAGAATGCACATCCTGATAGTGATCTACATGCATATTGTATAAAGGTGACTTAATCCTCTTAAATATCATTCATACATTAATTCAGTTGAAGATTTTTTCATATTTCAAATTAATTCAGCCTTGGATTTCTTACTGCTGTATTGTTCTATGTTCCTTTAAAATCCCTGTTTTAAAAGATGGACTCAAAACAACCACATTGTGTAGCTACTAGGTTCTGATGTATAGATACACATGTTGTTTGTTTGCAACTTGAATCAAGGGAGATCTTTGGCAGTGAGCTGTAAGTCAAGGTTTTATATTTTCTGCAGTTGGTGTAAGCCTCACAGAAAACAGACTATTTCACCACTGAGTTGCAAAATGGAGAAATGGGCTAGGGAACCATTCAGTAGATTTTCAAAGCTGTTAAAGTCTGACTTCAACAACCACTGTAAATCTGAAATAGGTATTCTCCAGAACTGATATGGTTAATGTCTTCCATTACTACAAAATCTATACCTATAAATCTGTGTGTTAACCGTTGGAATGTGACAAAGGATGTTGCACCAGGCCCCACTAGCCCCGACCGAGCCTCCCTGCACTCACCTAAACCGGGTTCGCAGGTAACTGTCGGGTTGAGAAATGTGGCAGTGGGGCAGGAGCCCCCTGAATGTGAACAAAGAAAAAGGACTTCAATTCCCAGCATCCTTTGCACTGTGCAACCCCTCAGCCAATCAGGCTGAGGGATACGAGCACAGAGGAGGCTGGGAACGCGCGCTGACTTAAAAAAAAACACGTTGGGAGCCGGAGGGAAAGACTTTGAAAGACTCAGCTGGAGGGAGCCAGGAAAAGGTACGTGTTAGGTAAGGGTTAGGGGGTGGGTGAGGGAGGCAATGAAAGGTGCTGGGTCCAGAAGGGTTGGTGGGATAGACCCATTTTGTCCCCCCAACCCTACCAAACCAGGGGACCAGGGAGAGGAGAATGAATCCCACACACACACACACTCCATTTTAAAAGAGAAGAAACCACTTGGTTTCTTCTCTTTAAAAACGGAGTGTTGTTGTTGTTTTGGGGGGAAGACGATCCCTTCTCTGCTGGGTCCCCTGGCTCTGGAAGGGTTGGGGGGACAGACCCCTTTTGTCCCCCCAACCCTACCAAACCCAGGGGACCAGGGAGAGGGGATCGAATCCACACACACACACACACCCCACACACACTCCATTTTAAAAGAAAAGAAAGAGCTTGGTTTCTTCTCTTTAATAATGGGGTGTCTTGCGGGGGGGAATCCCCTCTCTGCAGGGTCCCCTGGCTCTGGAAGGGTTGGGGGGACAATACATACACACACACACTGCTTCTCTTTCTCTTTCTCTCTCTCTCTCTCACACACACACACACACACACACTGCTTCTCTCTCTCTCTCTCTCTCTCTCTCTCACACACACACACACACACACAACACTCCTGCCTTGCCAGGAATTTTTAATGTGTGTGTTGGTGACTGGAGTGGTATTGTATGGGTAGTGGTGGTTGTGCACACCCAAAACCACCCCTAACCACCAACACACCTCTTTTTTACATAAATTACCAAAAAAATTTTTTATCCCTTACAACACAATTTAAAACAACCCGGCTCTTTACCAACATTAAGGAAAAAAAAACCTTCCAAAACCATTTAAAACAGCCCGGCACCGCCGGGCAAAATCTGCTAGTTTTGAATAGAATAGTGAGACTGAACATCTCACAGACATCATCATCATCTGGTAAGAATTAATACAATGGACAATTTTTCCCTTTAGCAGCTTTTGTCAAGAAAATTGACTTTTGTCTCTCCTAATTGATGAAGCAGCCCCAGTAGTAAACATTGTGCAAGATGCCCATTTAACACCTGCTTTCTAGCCCACAGTACTAAATAAACATGTTAATTATATTTCCATTCCTCTTCTCCATTCTTGATGAAATGATACACAAGAATGAGCAGTTAACAAATATACCTGTGGAATGATAGTTTTGTATCTACAACTGGAACATTATATCCTGCTGTCTTTTTATTAAAAGGCTGCATGGGTAATCCTAACAATTAACTTAACATACTGATAAGAAAATAAGTTTTCAAAGATCTACATTATTGAATAGGATGGAAACAATTTCTTCTGAAACAATTGTGTGACTTTGTTGTAGTCACACAATAGCAGTCTGAATAGATAAATGTATATTTTCTTCCAGTGGTAAAGTGCATTTTCAAATGCAAGCAAGCAAGCAAACAAACACATCTCTCACCACATTAAAAACTCTTTTGAAAAAGCCAATTAATTGTTGACTGAAACAGTTTGTTTAAGAAGTCATTCAGAACAGTGGTGGGATTCAGCAGGTTCACACCAGTTTGCCAGAACCAGCAGCAGAAATTCTGGCTGGCCCTGCCCATCCAAGTTTTAAAATAAAGTGGTCCTAATTTGGGTGCAATGCAAGGCTTTCCCCCTGGCCACGCCCACCATACCACACCCACAGTGTGGTAGTAAATTTTTTGGAGCCCACCAATGATTCAGAAGGAAAACCGTTCATGGTGTTAAATAATAATAATCATGTACAGTACCTTCAGGTCAATGGAGACCCTTTTCAGGGTTTTCTAGGTAGAGAGTTCCCTTCTTTGGGGGGTTGTGAGATTGTGCAGCTTGCCCAAGCCAACACAGGCTGAGTCTTCTCCTAGGAAACACAGTGGAGATTCAAACTCTCAACCTCTGGATCCACAGTCAGATAGGTTAATCAGAGGCTTTCTGCATGAATTTATAGCTGACAAGGATGCCTGTTGTTTGAGGTGGGTTAGACCACTCATGTGAACATATTGATTGGGACAATTTGCCCCACTCTATCCCATTTTGAGATCCTATCAGAAGGTTTAACTAAATCACCCTGCTGTATGGACAGTTAGCAGCAGCAGTTTTACCCCCATGCTTGCCACTGAGTCCAATCAGCAATGAGTGTGGGAATAAAAGCAGCTTTACAGCTGATAAGAGAAGCCCTCCCTGTGTCACCTGAAGGGGCTGCTGTCTCGATTCAGGAATCACACCAAACAGTATTTTGCTCCACCTCAAAACATCAAATTACTTTTAAAAAGCCACTCTACAAGCCCTCACTCAACTATCCAGGCAGCCTAAAATCACTTTTCAAAGAGTTTGTACTGTTTGTTAAAATTCTTCTGATCAGAATAACTTAAGGGAAACAAACATTAAAGTTAACCATGGAGGCCTTTTTGAGTTCAAACAGTTTATTTTATCATCAGGGTGGAGCAGAACAGTTGGTAATAAATAGTAACACCTTTAAAAGCAACCAATTTAAATTGTTTTAGTTGATTGCTTAAATAGGGTAAGTTTCATCTCATGTGGTAACATTATCATCTTCAATGATAATTAAAGTAGAGAACAATAGTTTATATCAGAGAGGTTTTCATACCTATACAGTTTTACCATAGCTCCAACCCCTCCTGGGTGGGAGAACTCATAAAATGCTTCTGGGGGACTCCTGCTTGACACCTTGGCCATTGGCCTGTGGGGTCCTTCAGGGCTCTGTTTTGTCCCCTGCCCTCTTGAACATCCGTATGAAACTACTCGAAAAGGTTTTCCAAATATTTGGGTTCAGTGTCACCAGTATGCAGATGACACCCAACTCTATCTCTCTTTTCCGTCTAATCTGAGGAAGTTGTTTTATTTCTAGGTCGGTGTTTGGTGTCAGTAATAGACTAGATTAAGGTAAATACACTGAAATTTAATCCAGACAAGACAGAGGTGCCCTGGATCAGTAAGAAGCACACAAGGAATATGGATTCATTCTGTTTGGGATGGAGTTACACTCACCCTGAAAACACAGGTGTGCAGCTTGGGTGTGCTTTTGGTATTGGCTCAGAGCCTGGAGACCCATCTTTCAGCAGCAGCCATGAATTCATTTGCATAGTTAAAAGCAATGCACCAACTGTACCCATTCCGGGAGAGTGCTGATCTGGCCACAGTGACACATGCCTTAGTTAGATCCCAGCTGGATTACTATAATACACTCTGTAATATGGTGCTGCCTTTGGAAAATATTTGAAAACTTCAGCAGGGCCAAAATGCTGCAGCCAGAATTTTAATTGGGGCTGTCTACAGGAATCATATTAGCCCTGTTAATCCATTTCTGGGTGTAAATAAAAGTGCTGGTTTTAACTTATAAAGCCCTAGAGGGCTTGGGTCCAAGCTATATTAAAAATACTCTCATCTCGCTTAATGAGCCCAGGTGTTAAGATCTGTAGGGGAAGCCTTTTTCTCTCTTTTACCATGCTCACAGTTCTGCATGGTGGAGACATGGGAGAGAGCCTTCGTTGTCACTGCTCCTAGAATGAAATTTCCTCCCATTAAAATGGGAGCCAGTCTGGCAACATATTTTATGTCCTTCCACAAGTAGGCAAAGACCTTTACTTTCAGGCAGGCTTTCCCGCATATGAGGTTATTAAAATAGGATTGTTGTCCCTTCTTGCTTTTAAATGTACTTTTATTTTATGTATTACCAGTTGCTCGGGTATGTATAGTTGTGTATGTGGATCATTCCTGCCTTCCTCCCTCCCTTCACCCGTCTCCGTCGATGGTAACTTACCACCCTCACCATTCCCAATGCATCTTGTGACTCCCACAATGCTGATCTCATATGCCCATTTGCCTTCCACCAACTGTTACAGCTGTGCTCAGAGGGAAAGGCAAATGATGTCACGATCCCAGGTGATGTCACCTGCCTGGTTACAGATGTCACAATCCCAGGTAATGTCACCTGCCTGGTGACATCAGCCAGTTCATTGGGCAACAGATCATTTAGAAACAGATCAATTTGGGGGGCACAGGGCCCCCATTGGCCATGGTTCCCCAGCACAAACTATCTTGGAGTGCCAAGATAGGTGCATGCCAAATTTCAGGGTGGGCGGTCCAGGGGTGTGGGAACGCATATGGGACATACAGACAGACTCCTCTCTTTTATATATATACTAGCATTTTTTTGCCCAGCCCTGCCAGGCAGATTTGTATTGTGCAGCCCAGCAGAGGTGTGTGTGTGTGTGCGTGTGCGTGTGCGTGTGTGTGTGTGTGTGTGTGTGTGTGCGCGTGTGTGTTTATACTCAACACAAACACACACACCTACACACCTACACACAACACAAACACAGAACACAACCTCACACACAATACACACACACACACAACCACACACACACAACCACACACACATGCACAATCACACACACACTACACAACCACACACACATGCACAATCACACACACACTACACAACCACACACACACAACTCAAACACACACACAAACAAACAATACAACCACACACACAATCATGCACACACAACCAAACACACAACTCAATCACACACATACACAATCTCCCTCTCTCCCTCCCTCCCTCTCTCTCTCTCTCTCACACACACACACACACACCATAGCTCTGTGGGGAGAGGAGGTGCTCCACCTCCCCCTGAAGTCTCGGTGATGACACACATGTGTGTGTGCATGCACACACACACTTGCCAAAGCTGTGCAGGAGGAGGAGGGGCGTGGTTCCCGAGCCCGTTCCACCCCCTCCAGTCCCTCTACCCCACCCCACTTACCTTTTGCCTGCTGTGCCTTTCCCCGGCGCATCCTTCGCCGATGCCGCGGGGGGGGGGGGGAGGGTCTTCTCTTCCCTCTGAAGCTACGGTGAGGCCGGCGCCAGCCTCTAGGGATGTGGGGAGATGATCTTGTCTCCCCACTACCTCACTGAAGCCGTGGGGGAGGGGGGAGAAGGTGCTCCTTTCCCCCCAAGCTACAGCGAGGCCGGCACCGGCCTTCGACGGTGGGGTGGAGGGCAGCAAAAGTTGGTTGTTGGCATGTTGGCGGTTTTTAAACCGCACACGCTGGCTGCTCCGCCTTCTCCATGCTTGTGTCCTTCAGCCTCATTGGCTGAGGGGTGGCATGGCATGGAAGATGCTGGGCCTTGTAGTTTTTTTGTCATGTTCATGGGGCAGTTGCCCCACTCGTGGCTGGTGGACCCTTGTGGCAATGCTCCAAGGGTGGTCAGGTAAGTGTAGGCGGCTCGGTACGGGATAGTAGGGATGGGTGTGGGCGTGCATGCCAGACATGAATGGTTAACAGGCCTTCATATAGGTAAAGATAGATAGATTTTAATGTTTTTTAATATTCTGTTAATAAAAAAAACTTAGTTGAAAAGTCTGTCTCTTTTAAAAGATAATATGAAATTTCCCAAAGTGCTGTAAGTATGGAAATTCTGTGCATACTGAACAACGGCAGCAATGCAATTATCTCTCACTTTCTGTTCAATGTTTTTATTATAAAAATCTGCTCTGTTTGTGGGTCAAATTCAATTCATTTTAATTACCTAATATATACTCACAATTTATTCCCTAGGCAAAACCAGTTATTTCTTCTTTCAGTGTTTAGGAATTAGGGTAAACAAAGAGAAAAGAAGGAACCAAAGAAAATATAAGATCTACTGAAAGAAAAATATAAACAACAATCAAAGATAGGCAACATAAAGTTTCATTATTTTCAAAAGACTGTCAATTGCTGCTAGTTGACTAATTATCATTTTATGTATAATCCCATTGATTAATCAGGGTAGTATAAATGCAGTGGTGTAAATCTCAGCAGCGAACTGCTGATACTTAGTGAGTCCTTACTTATATTCTTTACGGTTCACTAATTGTGTATCTTGGCAAAAATGAGGACTACAAGTGGTAACTTATTAACCAGTGGCAATTCAATACTGCAATTTGTCCCATTGCCGTTATACCAGTATATATAAAAAAATCCAATAGGATTTTATCATTTCTGCAGCTCCTTTTACTTAGAATGTTGATTCTAATAATTATCATGAGCCACCAAGTTTAGCCCAACTCCTGGCAATACTCCTGGGGTTTTCTAGACAACATATCATAAGATGTGGTTTACCAGTGCCTCCTTTGTCATCCACTATCCTCCAGAGGCTGCCCAGGTTCATGGCCAGTGCATCAATGATGCTAATCTAACCATCTCAACCTCTGTCACTCCCTTCTCCTTTTGCCTTTGAGCTTTCCCAGCATCGAGGCCTCTCTTCTCATTTGATGACCAAGGTTTTTGATGTTCAGCTTCAGTATTTGTCCTTCCAAGGAACAGCCAGTAAATTCTATAGCAAGCAATTTTAGACTTTAAATATAGCAAGTAACTTACAAATTAGATATGTTGAAAAAGAAAGGTATCTTACATAGACTTACTATTGTAATGCAGTTATTAGGGAAATGAATTCATTATAAGTAATTGTAATTACATCCCCCGCCCCCCCAACACTGTTTGAACCTGTCAGTGTATTTCTCTGAAAGATAAAGTGTTATGTTACTCTTTTGGTAGACTGTGCTTGAGGTGTCACTGAGCACTGTTTACATGAAGTAAAGCTTTAATGGCCAGTAGTGGAAGAAGAACGTAGTGTATCGCATAAGGTTGAGTCATATTGCAAAGAAAATGCCTTTCTTTCTTGAAAAGGTGGAATAGTTCACTAAACATTGCTTTACATTCTCTTCTTCTCTGCACAATTAATCCCACCACTGCCTGGCAATATTGCTACTTGTATAATTACTGTCATGCTGAAAGTGACCTATAGACTGCCAGCTGTTAGCAATTTTCATTGTACCAAAAATATACTGATTTAATTTTTCCTTTCTTTTCTATATTTTTATCCAGCTGTTAATCCACAAAAATGCTTCACCTCCACTTCACATGATTGATACCAAGGTGGTGCACAAGCTTTGAAAATGCTAAATTGGAGGTATTTGTGTAAATTGGATGATGCCCCAACTCTGTTCTGGTGTGATCTAGGGCTACCATAGAATAAACACAAAAATGTTTTAAAAAGTTAACATTTTTTTAGAAAGATGCACTGAAAAGTAGGGAAAAGAAAGTAATAATGCCATAAAGTGGGCACTGAGGTGGTGGAAGATGAGAAAAATAAAGACGGAAACATAACCTCACACACTCCCTGTGAAGAACAAGGACCTATCTGACATTTTTCAATTGTTTAGAATGTCAGAGGCTTTCTAAATGATGTTAATTTTGTTTAATTCTCTTCTCTTACAGTCAATTTAGCTTTTTAAAAAGAGTAATATAGATGCAACAGACTACATTGACTTTTTCTTTTCTTTCTGGCAATAATTTACTCTTAATATTCTTTGTATGTTCATGTCTATATACACACTTTGGATGTTTGTGTTCTTATTCAGCCTTTGAATGCTTAGTTATGTTTTAACACCAATGTCTCATTTGTTTGTTTTCTCTCTTTTACTGTGTTTAGCTTTTGATCCAGTTCTTAAATATAGAAACAAATAAATGTACTGTACTACCGTCTTCAGCCTGCCTTTCTGCTGCTGGCAGAGCTCTAGCTACATAGTGCTTTAGACAACCAAGCAAGGGAAGTTTGTCTGAAGACAACCCATTCCTCCTGAGACCTTATCTCCAATAGAAAAGATGTCAATTCCTGCATTGATCAATGAACCTCAACATCAGAAAAGCTGTTTGCCTGCAATTTGGCAGACTGTCAGTTTCCCCCCTGGAACTTCTCTTTTTCTAGAACTGAAGGTGCAGACTACATTCTGATATTCACTTACCTGAGAGTAAGAACAACTGAAAATAATGAGACATACTTCTGAGTAGACATATACAAGGCAGTTTTGTCTGATATGTATAAATCCAAGAACAAAATTCAGGTTTACCTCTGTGAAATTGTTTCTTTGTGTGGTTTGTTATTTTAACAACAAGCTCTGTAGGAAGTGTATGTGTACACATCCTTTTCATTGTTTTTTGTAGAATGCAGGCATGTAATCTTTTGGGAAACTACCAAATGATGCTGCAGTCATGAAAAGGATGTGGTTAGGTTAATGCTTCAGAATTCTGCCCAGAGACCTGAAGTATTCCACTTCTGGTGCATATGAAGAATATTATGTGCCAGTTTTACATGCAACAAGGGGTATGATCTACCTCCAAAGGAATAAGAAATGCTTGAAACATTTCATATATGTTCTTTACATTTTAACTGGTCTGAGGCCTTGACTAGGACTGTTTAGAGAGCCTACGTGTGTCATAGTTTCAGAAATAGATAATAGTTGCCAGTAATAATATTAGCATCTTTATCATCTTATTACATCATTGTAAGAGATTTGCAATAGAACAGGAACAAAGCAAAATTCACAGGAATTTCCTGCTTGTTTTCTGATCTATATTCTATCCTACTAGAGAAGTCTGAAGTAACTTACTATCTGCTTAAATCTCATCAGAGTTCTTATTACATGGTCACATGAATACATTTTGTGTTTGGTACCAGAAATACATATAGTAGAGCTTCAGGTATTATCTCTTACACACTCCTTTCACATATTTTATTTATTCTTCTTAGATGCTTCAATTATTTCCAATAATATTGTCTTAACATGTGCAGCTCTCTGCCTATTTTACCTGAAGTCATAATCCTTCATCTGAGACATCCAAATTTGTTTCTACAGCAACCATTGTGATAAGAGAGGATAGGCACTTCAAATCTGAAGAAAGAGGTATGAAAATCAAAACTGCTAAACAAATTCCCAGCTTTCATGCAACAAGGACTATGCAATAACAAAAATGCAATAAATAAAACAAACTGGTCTAAGGAGGAATTACCAGAATGTTGAAATATTTCAGATCAGGTTTTTTTTGTTGCAAGATATTAATGCTAATTCCTGAAAAGAAGCTAAAATGAAAATGTGTGTTGTTATATAGTCGTAGGAGTGGTCTTATGTTAAGGACTGATGAGATGAAAAATGTTCATCCCATTCGGAACACTTTTAAAAAAGTGACAAATCTGTTCATCGGCTCCTGGACTTTCTGCATCTGTATCACTTTAGGGGTCTCAGGATATACCTCTGCAGCTAATTTCTTGCATACTATGAGCCATCGAAACAGCATAAATTATTAAACATATGCCGTCACTAATATAGCTGCTACCTGATATAGAGCAACTAATTGTCATGGCCTTTGTGCTAAAGAAATAAAACCAAATTGTATTGAATTGAATTATCACCTCCCCGAAGTCCCAAATCAAGCTGTCTAATACCCAAAGTCAGTTACCTTGTTTAAGTATATTATTTAGAAAATCCAAGAAAAACATCTCTCCATCCGTAGCAATAAAAAGATTAATGTCGAGTTAGCAAATCACCATACAACCTTTGAACACATGCTTTGGAAATTGATGTTTAACACATTGGTGACTTTTTAAAAAGTATCAAATAGTTTATCTATCTCACTATTGTTTGCTATAGTACATTGTGCTCTAACTTTGTGACTAGCCTAGAACAGCAGAGATTAAATTGGGAAACAGATCGACTGTATGAGAATGTAACAGAAGGAAATGGCTAAATTGTGTGTGTGGGGAGGAAATTTTTAAATAATATGACTGCTAAATCAAAAATAATTGTTATAAAACAGTATGATGGTACCTAGCACCAGCAAAGTTAAATACTGTAGTTACAGTATGATTCAAAATACTCAAAAAATGTTTGAGATACAACCAGGAGGTGGGTACCTATTTCCATTTGCAGTGTGAGAGTGTGATAACACAGAAAACATGGAATATGGTGTGGGATTAAATGAATGAATGAGATATTATCTATTATTCTGGATATATGTCAAAGCATTGTTACCTAGTTTTGGGGATTACAGCAGGAATGGCAATAAATAAATAAATAAATGATTGTGATGTTGGTCACAGCAGCAAAGTTACATATGGGGTAGGGAACCTTTTCCTGTTGCAAGGCTGCATGCACTTAATAATTAAAAACAACCACAACCAACCTTTAATTTTAAACTTCCTAAAATAAAATAAAGGTTAACACCTGGCCTGAGGAAGGAGGAACAGCTGGGGAGGGCCAGTGTCTGTTTAAAAACTGCTTGCTCTGGCCCCTGGCCCCCTCACTCACCCAGCCTGAGGAAGGGGGACAGCTGGGGAGGGCTGGTGTCTGTTTAAAAATTGCTTGCTGCTCGCACCTGGCCGCCTCACCCACCTGCCCTAAGGAAGGAGGAACAGCTGGGGAGTGCTGGTAGCTGATTCAGGAGATGATGGTCCCTTTGCCACTGTTGCCAATGTATGTGTTGCTCTTTTACTTTTTGTTGCACTGTTACATTTTATTGTATTGTTATATTTTGTTGCATTGTTATTATTTATTGCATTGTTACATTTTATTGCAGTGTTACATTTTATTGTACTGTAATGTTTGATTTGTTGTGATTTTTGTGAGCCGCCCTGAGTTGGTATATGCTGAATGGGTGGCATACAAATCAAAAAAATCAAATCAAATAAAAATGAATGGATAAAAAAGGAGTTGCTCTATAAAATGTGGATTCAGGCAGATGGTACTTTAGGACCTAGAAGGCCACAGACTGGACAGACTGGACTGTCACCCAAGCCATAATGGTGCTGCAGGATGAGGGCATGAGCTTGGCTTGAAGCCCACAAGCAATGCCCAGGTGCAGGGAGAGACTGCTCTGGAGGGAAGGTTCTCTTGAATGTTGAGGTCCCCTTGACGGGAAGATTTTCCTCTCGTGAAAACCAGTATGCCAAAAACTGCAGCTGATTTCTGGGTTTGGCTCTGGAAATTCTGCAATATAATTCTTAGATTGGTGCTAGAACTTTGCTAAACATCAGAAGAAAAAGAAAGAGGAGGAAGACTCTGTAACAAAGAACCTCCTTGCTGGAGATGCTGCCTGTTGTGCTTCTTGACCTTTGCAGCTGATTCCTGCACCACAGTTCGCAGACTCTCCCTGTTTATTTTTGTTGACTACCAGTCTGGCTTGACTTTTGGATTGTAGCTCTGGCTTTAGATATCTCTCCTCTTGGCTTACCTGATACACTGGTAGAACTCTGTTACATGAGCCTAGGGTCTGTACTCATGGCTGAAATCGATGTTTAGGGGTATGTTATTGTTCAGTTTTCACTCAAGTTGGTATTTGAATTGATATCTCCCCTGGACATATATATCAATAGCCCAATACACAATAGCCCAATACACAGAATCCTGCTTTGGTGAGGAAGCTTGGCATCATTCATCCATAGTCACAAATGTCTCAGGGAGATAGCAGGCTCTTATCTCAGTAGGTGATGAAAGGTGCACACAACGGAGTGCAGATCTTAGCAGCCATCAGGTGCATTATAAAATATATTTTCAGCAGGTACACTAGGAAAGAAGAAGCAACTAGTGTGTATTTAAAAAATCTCCCATTGGGAGGATTTCAGCTCAGAGCCAATGTCACTTGCTGAACCAGGTATGCTTTACAATAAAGTAGCAGGATAACACTTTATTTCAGCTGTCTCCTCTATGCCAGACAGGAGGGAAATAAAAACAAATCTCTCATTTGTTTCTAATTATATGAAAGCTGTGCTCTATTGCCGACTAGACGTTGTGGTGAACCCAGACCATCTCTTACAGGGGGTGAGCATGCCATCACAAAGACCCAAGTGACCTAAATGTATATTGCTCTTTATCCAGCAGCTATACTAAAATATTACAACACTGTAAATTTGCAAATGAACCTGGTATACTGGGTTCTAACACTACTTTCTCAGCACATTTTCTCCCCACACCATTTGGTGGGGTGTGTCCTTTTCTATACAGCTTTATTTATTTATTATTTAGTTAGTTTATTTATACCCCACCCTATTGGTGTGAGCACCATTCAGGGTGGCTAACAATACAAGGGAAATACAATATTTACCTATAAAATCAAGCGTTAACCATTGGAACTTCACATAGGATCCTAAACCAGGCCCTACTAGCCTGCACCGAACATTCGTGCACACGCCCGAATTGGGTCCGCAGGTCAACAAAGGTTTGAGAAATGTGCCAGTGGGGCAAGAGCCCCACAAACGCGAAAAAAGGAAACAACTTCATTTCCCAATGTTCCCACGCCACGCCACGCCACACCACAGCCAATCAGGCTGAGAGCCGCAAGCACAAAGAACGTTGAGAAACGGCCCCAGCCAATCAAAATCGAGCCGCGGGGAAAAAATGCAGCACAAACACAAACCAGAAACCCATAACTACAAGCCCCAGAGTCCTGCGTGCTATGAGCGCATAGAATGCTGAGAAGCCCGCCGCGCGAAAAATTAAAATTAAAAACCCAGTGCCTCACAGCCACACAAAACAAACAAGCAGCCTCAAGCACCGCAGGGGTTCCCATGGTCCACCCAGCAAGGCTGGGCTGCAGGAAGGAAAGCCCACCCCCCAAATGCTGCTTGAAGCGGCGCTGGGATTCCCACGGTCCGGCCAGCGAGGCTGGGACTCGGGAATGAAAGCCCACCCCCACCCCTAAACGCCGCCTGAAGTGGTGCTGGGATTCCCGTGGTCCGGCCAGCAAGGCCACACCATGGGAAGGAAAGTGTTTCACTTTCAAGTGGGGGCCAAGGCACTGGTGCCTTGGCCACCCCTTGAAAGTGAACCAATTTCCAGGGAAGTAAAGCCAGCAGACGGTGCTCCGCCCGCTGACTTTACTTACCAAAAAAGTGTTTCGCTTTCATCAGGGGCCAAGTCACCAGTGCCTTCCCCCTTGAAAGAGAAACAAAAGTAAAAAACAAATGCCAAAATAATTAAAATAAATAAACCATTAATTAAAAAAAACACAACTTCATTTCCCAATGTTCTTCGCGCAGCACGGCGCCACGCCACAGCCAATCAGGCTGAAAGCCACGAGCACAAAGAACATTGAGAAACACGCCATGGCCAATCAAAATCGAGCCGAGGGGAAAAAATGCAGCACAAACACAAACCACAAACCCATAACTACAAGCCCCAGAGTCCTGCGCGCCATGAGGGCACAGAATGCTGAGAAGCCCACCGCACAAAAAATAAAAATTAAAAAATCCAGTGCCTCACAGCCACACAAAACAAACAAGCAGCCTCAATCACCGCAGGGGTTCCCGTGGTCCGCCCAGCGAGGCCGGGCTGCAGGAAGGAAAGCCCCCCCCCAAATGCCGCCTGAAGTGGCACTGGGATTCCCGTGGTCCGGCCAGTGAGGCCGGGCCAGGGGAATAAAAGCCCCACACACACACACACACACACCGCCTGAAGCGGCGCTGGGATTCCCGCAGTCTGACCAGCGAGGCCAGAATGCGGGAATGAAAGCCCACCCCCACACACACACGCCACCTGAAGCCGCGCTGGGATTCCCATGGTCCTGCCAGCGAGGCCGAGACTCGGGAATGAAAGCCCACCCCCACCCCCAAACGCCGCCTGAAGCGGCACTGGGATTCCCGCAGTCCGGCCAGCAAGGCCACGCCACGGGAAGGAAAGTGAACCCATTTCCAGGGAAGTAAAGCCAGCAGACAGTGCTCCGCACACTGACTTTACTTACCGAAAAAGTGTTTCACTTTCAAGCGGGGGCCAAGGCACCAGTGCCTTCCCCCCTTGAAAGAGAAACAAAAGTAAAAAACAAACACCAAAATAATTAAAATAAATAAACCATTAATTTAAAAAAACACAAACAAAAACATCCAAAATTAACCAAAACCAAAAATAACAAACAGAAAAAACACACATAAAAACACCAAAAAAGAAAAACAAAACAAACCCACAAAAGAAATTAAACCAGACAACTTACGAGCACACATCCTCCCTCCACGATGGCCGGAAATGAAGTGAGGAAAGAAAGGGACTACTTACCAGAAGAAGCGCCACCCAGAGGCCAGTAGAGAAAAAACAGTCGAAGTAAAAGAAACACTCAACAGCCCCACCAAGAGGCCACAAGACAAAAAACAGTCAAAAACATACCATTACATCACACATTCACACAAATCACAAAAAAATCACAAAATAATAAAATAAAAACATTTCTAAAATCCTGTGTAGAGTTTTCGTTCAAAAAAACCCCCCAAAACATCTAAATACAGTTTAAAAACATTGAATGTAAAAAAAAATGTACTTTCACATTTTTAAAATTATTATCCAAGGTACAACTATAAAAAAAATTGACATGCTAAAACATTATTTGGTAAAATAATATAATTGTACAAAATTATATCACCCTTTCTTCTTTTTTTAATCCACAAAAACAAACCCAAAAAAGCTGATCACAGTTTATAACAGCCCGTGTGTATAAAGAAACATTTTAAAAATAACAATTACAGACTAACCTCATTTGTACAAACATTAACAAAACAAAATCCTTTCAACACAATTTAAAATAGCCCGGCAACGCCGGGCAACTTCTGCTAGTAGAATTAATAAAAAACAATGAAAGGCATTTATAGATAAAAGCATTACTAAAACCACTATCTAAAATACAATCTTATAAATGAAAAACCCTCCAGTACCCTACCTAACCCCTTAAGAGATAAATAGTATAAAAAAACCCAAGAAGAAGATAAAAAGACAACAGGGAAATAAAAAGAGGAGAATAAAAAAGAGGAGGGGGGAGAATAAAAACAGACAAGTCAGTTGTAAGGCTACTATACAAGCCAGCAGGACTGGGAGCTGTCACATCTGTCGGGCCCCACACTCGCTGGCATAACCAGCTTTAGCTTATTGCTAAACTTGTTCTGGCTCACAAAGTAATCTTGCATTCTAAACATTTACTGTTGCTTAGGAGCAAGATGTTATGATCCTATTTTCTTTTAAACTCCTCTGATCTTTTTGGAGGACAAGCAAGTCCTTTACATTTTACTTGAGGTGGGATTTGGTACAATCGGAGAAAATACTGCAATTATGTGTGGGAAGAAGTAAAAGAGAATATTCAGCAAACCCACAAGTTCTCAGGTTATGAGATACAATATGTATGTCTTTAGAAGTAATACATCTTTATGTGGTGACAGATACCAGCCATGCCATATGTTTGCCCTCCTTGTATCCCAGTGAGTGTTGTGATTGGGCACCAGAAAATAAACATGTGCTTAACTGGCATGTTACATTGTCAAACCCCTTGCCTCTCAAGAAATTACATTTTGTAGGAAAATGTAGGCTAACCAAAGAGAATACATATTGTTTATCACCTCCTTTGAGCATCAGAAAGATTTCCTATAACTCACTATTTGAATGTCTGTGCAGACTTTGTTCTCAGAGCATGTATGGCTCAGTCATGTGCCACAGCATAAAGATCCCATATATTTTAATTATATGATAGAAAACAGTTTCGTGTCATATTTCAAGAGTATGCCATGTCAAGAGGTTTGCTTTGGGAATTATAAAATTATTAATAGCAAAGACCTTTATATCACCAATCTCTAGCTGGTTGGTAACCAACTACATTTTTCAAACAAATAAAGGCAAATCCTTTTCTACAGTAACTTTTTTTTAAAAAAAATGGAGCTACACCCAGAACTAATTTGGTCATGTATTAGACAGATTTTCAAAGTATATTGTTTAGTTTTCACAGAGACCATCTAGCAGAGGCTAAAATATTGTCCTTGAACAACAATTTGATTAAGATGAAATAGAATAATTGTTATTGACAAACTGCTCTGTTTCTGTTACCTCTTTGCTGCTGGGCTGCCATTCTAATGACCTGATTTACTTCCTCCCTCCAGATATACTTGTTTTCCATTCAGCTCCAGCCATTTCCTACCATCCCATGAAACCATATAAATAAGATAATGGGTATGGAATTTCACCTTCTAAAAAGAATAAATAGAATCATTTTTTAAAGAGATTCATGAGGTTTCCCCCCAACAGCAACAACAGCAAGTGTAACATTTGTTACTTATTTAAGATTAGTATAGTGTCTTGGTACTGAAAAAACCTTTCCACCCTCTCATGTAAGATACAGTAAAACTCCGACTTACATATGCCTCGAATTACGTAAAATTCGACTTACATAATGACTTTTGCACTACACCCATGTCCTGATTTATGTAAATGTCTCAATTTGTGTAATGCAATTTCCTATGGGTTTGCTTTGAGTTACATAAAAAATTCATTTTTCCTTTGGGTTTGTTTCGATTTACGTAAAAAATCATTTTCCTATGGGTTTGCTTTGAGTTATGTAAAAAAATTCATTTTTCTTATGGGTTAGCTTCAAGTTATGTAAAAATTCATTTTTCCTATGGGTTTGCTTCGAGTTAAGTAAAAAAACTGATTTACGTAAAAGCCTACGGAGCAGACTTTTTACATAAATAGGGTTTTTAACTGTATTTCTAAAATAATTATCATTTTCAGAGTATGGCCACATAAGACTTTTTATTATTTATCCACTACTCATATTTCTGTACCACCTCTTTTTTGTTTAAAAACCATCAAAATACTGCCCCACATTTTAACAATAAAAACAACAGCAAAGCAGAACATATTGTGTTTTGCTTTATTGCTTTAATGCTGAAATTATCCTACTTCCTTCATGTTTTTTTTACCAAAATCCAGATGTCAGTCATGGAGCTGCAGTAGCTCAATGGTTAAGAAGCTCATCTTGTTAGCTGGAAGGCTGGGAAGTTGGCAATTCGAGACCCAGGTACTGCATGTCGGATTGAGCACCTGTCTCTGTCTCAGCTCTTGAGGGACATGAAAGGAGCCTCATTTGGGCATTCCCTGATCAGAGTTTCTCCTGCAAAAATCCTTTCAACCCAAAATAATTTCTGACACAAAATTATCATTAGTCTTGGAGTGGAGGAATAGCCCTCTTCTGTTTCCCACCTTATCCTCTATCTTTTTATTTTTATGATAGAAAATCTAAGGAGAGAAAAGCAGTAGCTGTCCAATGTCTGTTGACTCAGAGTATTATATTTCATCTGTATAAAAATATATTTCAGCTGGCATTTTTACTGTACTTTTAACTAGTGTTATCAGTTTCTATTATTTGTTCAAACACCAGTTTCAGAGCCTACTAGTAGAATAAGTAATTAGGATATGTACTACACCAAGACAAACTTATTGTGGTTATTAAAATTAAACTTCAATTTGACTAACTGAAAGAAAAAGGAATTGGGAAAAATCTATACCCTATTACAAAGGATATTTGTAACAAAGACTGATGATGGCTCTAGTGGTGATGATATCGCATTGGTATTCAGACCAATACTACAAATGCATTTTGGTGCTGAGGCCATAATACATCACAGGCCAACCAGTATATCTTTTGGGGATTGTACCTCTCATTTGGAATGAAGTAGAAAGGGGAATTAATCTGGTTTTGTCAACCCACATTCGTTACTCCTGCAACTTTCTAATTTCAAGTTATATAATTCCAGTTTGTACCCTCTGAAAATATGATGAAGCAGAGATTTCCAAAGCAACTTTAGTGACCCAGGGTATCATTTTACTCTGCTGACAGTTGGGCATCAGAACGAGGGTATGACATCTGAAGGAGGACAATACACTGGCATGTAATCAAAAAGATATGCTGAACTAGAAACAGAAGAAAGAGAATGCTGCTATTTAACATACCAATCTTCTTCAACCTGATCTCTAGATATTTTGATCTATAATTTCTTCTGGTCCCAACCAGAATAACCAGTGGTAAGGAATTCTGAGACTTAATAGTATAAAACATCTGAGAAAGGTTGGGAGGAAGTGCTATACATTTTTACCTAAAAGTGAGTCCCATTGAACTCAGGGAGACTATCTTGGACAGGGGTTCTCAGCCTAAGGCCTGTGGGCCATATCCAGCCCATAGCACCATATCATGTGGGCCCCACCCATCCAAGGGCATTCAAGAAACAAAATGGCTGCCCCTTTGAAGCTGTTGGGACAAAATGGCCACCCCATCATGCAAGCAGGGCAAAACAGCCATCCGGCCTGAAGCTGATTGAGAGAGTGTGACCTGGACCCTGGCTTGAAAAGGTTGGGAACCCCTGATATAGGATATGCTGGCTTCTCTCTTTCCTTTTTAACCCTGGAGAATTAAATGGATTGAATCCATTTTCTCTACTCGAACATGCATTGTTGGAGAACAGAGAAAAGAGACATCATTCATGCCCTTGTAGCAAGCTTCCCAAGTGTAACTGCTTGGCCACTGTGTGACTTGACTGTTAGGACAGATAGGCCTTTGATCTGACCCAATATGAATGTTCTTAAGACTCTGTCAACTTTTCTGCTAAGGCTGGGAGACCATTCTTAGAATTCAAAATATAGCAAGAGATTTAATTTTCTGAAATTAAGAACTTCTTTAAAATTACAAGGCTCTTATGAATCTTAGTAGTTAACCTTAACCAAGAATACAAACAACAAGCTTCTTTCAGCAAATATATCCTTAATAGATTAGAAATTTCACCCTATGAGAAGTTGAAAACAAATGTTTCTTTATGTGTTTATTTAACATATCAATGTGCATTGATAAACTACAATATTCCACTTTCACCATGAAATTCAGAACATATAAAAGAAAATGGGAAGATGGCATAAGAACAATAAAGGTAATTCATTCTAGAGTAATCCTTCAAGAATATGTATGGAAACTTACTGCAGTAGAGATAAACCATAATAAATTTTAACATGTATTAATCTATCCTGTCATACAATTTAATTCATGGAATTTCATTATATACTGGACATGAGCGGGACTATTTTTTGCATCCAAGCTCTCTGCTCCCCCTCCTTTTCAGTATGGAAATTTTTGAATGTGTGCTGAATGGATCACAAGTTCATCCTTTTACTTACGTGTGTTTCTTCCTGTTTCCTTACTACATTTTACTGTTTGCAGCAAGTGTCTTGATGCTGTGCTAGTAAAAACCTGCCACGGACTGCTCTTTTGCTGGCATAATAAGCAGTAGCATGTTACTATGGTAATACTTGAACAAAGAGAAGAGGAAACCTTAAAATATGCACTTGAAACAGTTTATTAAGATCCAACACATTTCAGTTTGATAGGTGATTCTTCTTCAGGAGCAATTGAACAAGTTTCATCAAGAGGCATCTATGATTCTGCATAGTATTTTCTAAAGCAAACAGCTGATTGAGTTGCCTTCGAAGAAGAGTCCTTCAACTTGAAATTCACTAGGCCATAATGAATGTGTACCTGTTGAGGATTCATTCCAATGTTGACATCTTTCTGTCTTCTCTGTGGTAATATACTATCATACTTCAAATGTGACAGACTACAGACTACACATGGTAGAAAGCAGTAAGGCATTTTAAGCTATTATTGTTAGTAATCACCTCTGAAAAGTGCATAATTTAAATTTCTTGGCTAATTGGGGTATCACATTTCCAGTTAGCCTTGAAAAGAAGATAAACATGCTGAAGAGGCTTTTAGTAGAAAAAATAACTTTCACCAAGTATGTGCATTCATATATACAGTACTTTAATGTCTGTTAGCTGTTAACGGTAGAAAGCAATACTCTAAAAAGACTAAGTTTATAAGCTTTAAAGTAGTTATGATGAATTTCTCTGTAAACAAATCATCTTTCTCAAGCCATCACTTTTTTATTTGAAACTTTTTTCTACATAAGCTAAAGAAAGAATTCATTTTGATATCGGTTGGGTGTAGTAAGAATATGTACATATTCTGTCCATTTTACATACCGTATTTTTCGCCCTATAAGACGCTCCGGCATATAAGACGCACCCAATTTTAAAGGAGGAAAATCTAGAAAAAAAAGATTCTGAACCAAATACTGTACTAAAAGGGAAGAAAAAAACCCACATCTTTTCAGAAACCCCACATGTCCAGGTACAATAAAGCCACCACAAAAATACTCAAAGTCAAAAACTACCGTACCTGCCCTAGTCAACCTCCAAGAGGAACAAAGGGCCGGGAGGGCACGATGCTTCGCAGCAGCAGCGTCTTTGGAGCCTCCCGGGCCATGGAAGGCTCCCTTTATCTCCCCGCTGATGGTGGGGGCGGGGAGAGCGCGGCTGCGGCAGCATCTTCGGAGCCTCCCGGGCCACGGAAGGCTCCCTTTATCTCCCCGCCGATGGTGGGGGCGTCCCTCCCCGCCCCCTGCCACCGGGCGGGGAGGTTAAAAGGGCTCCATGGCCGAGGGAGCCGAAGATGTGTGTAAACTGCACATCCATAACTGGAAAACTTTCTTTAAAAGAAGAGTCCAGTTTGCATCAATGTCTTCAAAGTACAGTAAAACCCCTACTTACAAAAAAAATCAGTTCCGTAGGCTTTTGCTTAAATCGGTTTTTTTATGTAACTCGAAGCAAACCCATAGGAATTTTTTTACATAACTCAAAGCAAACCCATAGGAAAAATGAAATTTTTATGTACATTGAAGCAAAGCTATGGGGAAATGAATTTTTACGTAACTCTAAACAAACCCATAGGAAAAAGAATCTTTATGTAACTCGAAGGAAACCCATAGGAAATTGTGTAAATCGGGACATGGTTTTAGCACAAAATCATTATGTAAGTTGAATTTTATATAACTCGAGGCATATGTAAGTCGGGGTTTTCCTGTAACTGTTTCTTGCAGTGAGACTGTTTTGAATAAATGAGAACAGTTATGTTTCAGCTTTCAGCTAGGTAAAGGTCTCCCTTGCTCAAAAAACAGCTGTATCTAACTCTAAGGGACGGTGGTCATTTTCATTTTCATCCAAAGAGCCAGCACTGTCTGCGTTTGCAGACATCTCCATCATCATGTGGCAGGCATGACTAGATGCACAAAACACTGTTACCTTTCCTGCCTAAGTGGGCCTATTTATCTACTTGTAATTTCTTGCTTTCAAACTATTGGGGTGGCAGGAGCTGAGTCAGAGACAGGAGCTCACTCTATCATGCAGCACTCAGGTCTCGAACTGCTGACCTGTCATCAAGCTCGGTGTCTTAACCACTAAGCCACTGTGGCCCCTAGCTTCCAGCTAGAAAGATATAAATACAGTACTAGCAAATATAGTTAATGTAGAAAGGAAATGTGTTTGCTCTGAATAAAAGGGTTAGCCATTCTGATGCCTCGTTGTTGCTCATCTGGAAGTGTGCATGGAAGCAAGTGAAGTAGACACCTTAAATAGTTAGATGTGTGTACTCCCCTGCTAATTGTTTCAAGGATACATCTTTACATAAAAGTGTATTTATTGTCTCCTCATACTCTACCTTTTCAATCAGATCGATACAAGCCTGCAGATCCAGGCCAAAGTCAATGAAGACCCATTCAATTCCTTCTTTGCAGGCGCACCCCCCCAATGATGGACTCAGACACAAATGAAAGTGGATAACGGCATGGGCCACATTTATTGATTCAAGCCCTAGTCCAAATTATAAATTTCTATTGGTAAAATGACCAATCATAATTCTTAAGGCAAGCAGGCCGAAGTAACACTGGTAAGGTACCACCCAAAATTGCCAAAGGCAATTGTTACAATGTATCTATTTGTATCAATTTGTTTGTTGACAACAAACAAATTGTTGACCGTAGTCAATATCTAACTAATGACCCCACCCTCTGACGTGTATCCGTAAAATCAGGGGGTGATTCCAGCTGTCTAGTGGTAACCATCACCCCCTCGCCTGGTTCGTCGTTGACCGGACAACGTTTAAACAACTTATGCCTATCTAATGTTGTCCAGTCAATTGCGAACCTGCCGGATACCTGTGGGTCATAAATGTTTACCTTACCAGTGCTATCCGCCAATGTGACCAAAGTCAACAGTAGCACAGACAAACCCCTATATCAAACCATAGCAACAGTGTGGGATGGGCGAAAAAGCCAGGACTCAAAGGCCAATTGCGAGTCCCAGCCAAAAATTCCCACCCGGCCCCGAAGCGACCAAGAAATCACACTGTTAACTAGGGAGGGGTGGAGGGGAAAAACTTCTCCGCTCCGTCGGTTCGCCAAAATGGCAGCACGGCTGCCTCGTGGCCAGCCCCTTTTATTAGGGTGCTGGCCACGCCCCTAACTACCCGGATGGTTTCGTCCGGTGGGGGGGGGCCCGCAAAGAGTGCGGCGGCCATTTTTGCGCCGCGCTTCCATTGCAGGCGCACCCCCCCAATGATGGACTCAGACACAAATGAAAGTGGATAACGGCATGGGCCACATTTATTGATTCAAGCCCTAGTCCGAATTATAAATTTCTATTGGTAAAACGACCAATCATAATTCTTAAGGCAAGCAGGCCAAAGTAACACTGGTAAGGTACCACCCAAAATTGCCAACGGCAATTGTTACAATGTATCTATTTGTATAAATTTGTTTGTTGACAACAAACAAATTGTTGACCGTAGTCAATATCTAACTAATGACCCCACCCTCTGACGTGTATCCATAAAATCAGGGGGTGATTCCAGCTGTCTAGTGGTAACCATCACCCCCTCGCCTGGTTCGTCGTTGACCGGACAACGTTTAAACAACTTATGCCTATCTAATGTTGTCCAGTCAATTGCGAACCTGCCGGATACCTGTGGGTCATAAATGTTTACCTTAACAGTGCTACCCGCCACCCGGAGAGGCTTCAATAAAGGCTCGACGCCCCCCCCCCCAAGACCGTCAGCTCGGTCGACAGGCCTGCTCGCCAATCACTCAGCAGGAGGTCCATACCTCCTCGCGACAGATGGGCCCCCTCCCCTGAATAAAGCTCATAATTTTGCAGACTGATGATGGGGAGGCGAATGACGCGTCCCCAACCCATATCAAAAAGGAACCGGGCAATAGCCCTGGAGCGACGAGCCCGGTCAAGCGCCTGGAGGCCAAACGCTCCCCTGTAAGCGTACTGCGGTATCATGTCCGACCAAATGAGGGGTGTGGCAGGCCACACATAATGTGAGTAGGCCAGGTGACTGCAAATCGCAAGCTTCCGCGATAGGCCAGTGACCTGTCCGAAACCATTGCCCCCAAGGTGAATAACCAGGACATCAGGCGAGTCAGCATCCCTGATGTAGAAAAGGAATGGCAACAGTTCCTGCCATAACATGCCGCGCTTACCACACCACCTGAAATGTGCGGATGCACCCAGTCCCAGTCGGGGTCCCACTCTGTCGCCGCAGCGTAACGCGCTGCCCTGTGCAGCGTCACGTGCTGCCCTGTGCAGCGTAACGCGCTGCCCTGTGCAGCGTAACGCGCTGCCCTGTGCACGTGGCAACGGCCCACCAGCCCTACTGTCACCGGTGTAAAACGACACCCAGGGTCTGTCAAGGAAAAAAGGGGGGGTGAGAAACATAGCAGTGACTAAACTGGCACTCACGGTTGAAGAGGGTGAACACAAAACTTTAAACAATGTGATCCCCACCTTCCCATGCGGCGTATTTCAGCCCCAGAGTACCCAAAAGTAGCTGCAGTAGAAACCGCCCCCATCCTGCATGGTGCGGGGCATGGTGCGTGCCACACAGTGCAAGAAACTCCTGTAGGGCACCAACCGGACAGATGTCTTCCAAGGAACATCGTAGCAGTATTACTCAACTGCCTACGCCGTGCTGATCTGTTTTAGAGGAGCGTATCCTCAACTGAGCCCAATCATAGCAACATAGACATCTTCGAGTTCCAGTGCCCTACGACTTGCATCCGCCTTAGACAGCATCATAAGCTCGCTGATGCGGAGCGCTCCAAAAAGGCCACCGTTGTAGCAGCACGAAACAGGGCTGCCTCATACCTATCGAAACATAGGTCATGCCAGCCTCGTGCCAGTTGGGTAAGTACCCCAGGGGAAATTGGGTGACGGTCGTCCAGGCAACGCCCACGTTCCCGCACCCACCCCTCCAAAACATGTCTCACATGGAAATCAGTGGTACTGTCCGCGTGACCTCCCACCTTGGCCATAAAAGCCAGCGCTGATAGCCTAGATGCTATGGTGCGTGGTGCCAGGCCCTGGGCGTGCAGGTAAACCATGAAACGAAGGATGTGGGCCACTGGGATCGGCCAGGTATCTGGCAGGCGAGATTGGGAACCAAAAGGTCCGAAATGCAACCAACGCGTGGTGATACGCCTTACGCGTGTGTGGCGCCAGTGACATGCCTATCGCCCGGTTCACCTCTCCTTGCCAATGGTCCATATCTCCTGCGGTAGTGGCGAGGGAAATTCCTCCACATCCGGAGCCAAGGCACGGAACCGGGAGATCTGCAGGCGGGACAAAGCGTCAGCAATATCATTATTCACCCCCGAGACATGCCTGGCTCTGAACAGTACATTGAGGCGCAGGCTGCACAATACAAACTGGCGCACAAGATCCATGACCCTGGGAGATTTAGAGGTCTGTGAGTTGACAATGTGGACAACAGCCGCATTGTCACACCAGAAATGCACCACAGAGTTGGCCCACTCCTCACCCCATAGCATCAAGGCCCCCAGTATGGGAAAAATTCCACATATGTGAGATCCCTCAGGCGACCTGTGCCTGACCAGGCTGGTGGCCATCCACCATATGCCCACTTCCCATTGAAGTACATCCCATAACCAAGGGATCCCGAGGCATCAGACTGAATTTGAAATTGGGGCGAAGCCAGGAGGTCAGACCTCCAAAATGAGACCCCATTGAACTCCCTCAGGAACTGGAGCCATACGTGCAGATCTGCCCTGATGCCCCGTGTCAATCTCGCCCTATGATGGGGCCTGGATAAGCCTGCCATGGCGTCGCACAAGCGCCGAGCAAATGCCCTGCCAGGTGCGACCACCCTGCAAGCGAAATTGAGATGTCCATGTAGCACCTGCAGTTCCCGAAGGGATGCCTTGCGCTTAGCCAGCAAGTCCGATATAAGGACCACTATCCTTGACACCTTGTCTGCGGGCAAACTAGACGCCTGCGCTACCGTGTCAATTTCCACCCCCAGGAATATTATCTTATTAGACGGGCCTTCGGTCTTTTCGGGCGCTAAAGGGACACCGAGTTCCTCCATTAGCGTCTGAAATGTGTTGAGGAGACGTGTGCACGTGTCCCAGCCCCGTTCACCCCCGAATAAAAAGTCATCCAGGTAATGGGCTACAGACCGAGACCCTGACCTACGGACAAATGCCCACTGCAGGAAGGTACTGAAACGTTCGAAAGCCGAGCAGGATATGGAACAGCCGAATGGCATGGCTTTGTCAAAATAATATTCACCCCGGAATTTGAAACCCAGCAACTCGAAGTCACCCGGGTGCGCGGGCAAGAGGCGAAACGCCGACTTAACGTCACACTTAGCCAACAGTGCACCCGGGCCACATGAGCGCACCATGCGCAATGCCTGGTCAAAGGATGTATACCTGACAGAACAAAGGTCATCAGGGATAGCATCATTGACCGAGTGGCCGGCTGGGTAGGACAAATGGTGAATCAGGCGGAACTCGCCCGGGGACTTCTTGGGCACTAGTCCTAGCGGAGACACTTTAAGGTTGTGGAACGGGGGTGCGGGGAAAGGGCCAGTGACCCTGCCCGCAGCAATCTCCTTATTAATGCTGGCGGCAGCCACCTCCTCCCTTCCCCTAAGTGACAAAAGGTTAGGTGCATCCTGCGGTGACCTATCCCCCGTGAAAGGAATACGAAAACCCAGTTGAAAACCCTGAAGGAGGTACACAGTGTCTGCTCTCCTCGGGTACAATGCGAGCCAACTCTCCAGCATGTCGACATTAATTGGGGAGGGGGCCTTTTGGTGAACCCGCTCCCTCCATGGCAGTCTTACCTGCCCCTTGTCCGCCCCTACCCCTGCCCCCGTATCCTCCCGGCCTGGGACAGGCGGAGGCAGCATGGGGGCCAGAACAAGAGGGGCACTCATGCTTGTACTTGCAATTCTTCCTGTTGCAAGAACCATTGGACGAGAAGGTCCAGCACAGCAGGCGGGCTGGAACCCCCTGCCCCGCCACTTGGCGGGGTACCTGTACCAGGGCCGCTCGTTGGACCGCATGTCCACAATGGTATCTCTCCCCAGGCGCCGGGTGCGTGGGGGTCATATACAGAAGCCACAGCTTCTGGCAGGGCTCATCCCACCTCATCTCTGGGTGCAGTGGAATCCTATGCGGAATTCTTCGTCGTAAGCCAGCCATGACGGACCCGGGAAGTCAACCATAGCCCGGTAAATATTGTCCAGATACTGGACCATAGGGATAGCCAAATCCGGCCTAGCCCTGAGGTAAACGGCCATGTAAATCAGGTACGCTGGCAACCAATTTGCCCACGTGCGTGGCGGCTTACGACGACGTGCCTGCTCCCTATCCTTCTCGTCCAGCCCTTCCCTCTCTTCCTTGGTCGGTTCCCTATTTAGAAGGGAGAAGATATCTACATACTCGCCCCTCCAAATCTTTTCCTTGGTAGACTGGGCCAAATGGTCCCCCAAGGGCAAGGAATACCCTGCTGTTGGCAAAGCCGACACCGGCACTGAGGGAACTACGGGCAAAGGAAAATGAGCCTGAGCCAGCCCGGGGATCCCCAACACATTCCCAGCACATTGGGGGCACCACCCCGACCCAGGCCCTGTGTCAAGGGCAAAGTCGCTGGGTGGGCCGGGGGCCATTGGGCCGCCGGGCCACCCGAGCGAGGCAAAGACCATTGAACAGCCCCCCCAAGGAAGTCAGTTGTGTGGGTGCATTAGCTTGGACTGCATACTCACCCGCTGCACCCCCGCGGGCCGCCCCCACCGGGGGTTCCGGCCCGCTGGGGGCGTCGGAGCTCACGACCGAAGCTGAGCTCGTCGACGGGGCCAGACCAGCACCAGACTGCTGCCCCTGTGGGGTGGGGAGCTGCTAGGCAGTGGCCACCACCGGCCCGCGCGCCTCAGGCGGCTCAACCCGACCCATCGCCGGCCGCTGTTCGGCGGCCAAAGGGGGCACCTGAAAACCTAGAGACACCCCTGTTTGGTTGGCCCTTGCTAAGGACGCTTCAAGGGCCGCCACCCATGCCGGGAGGGCCTCCACATCGACATAGGCCCAGGCCCCAACAGGGGGCAATTGGGCAACCGGCCCATAATTCACGGGTACCTGTCCAGGTCCCTTAGCCCCAGGGGCCAGATAAGGCCAAGAGCCCATGCTCAGCCCCTGGGGAGCCGTGGGAAAGCCCTGCAAAGGCAGGGAACCCAACCACCCTCCGTGGCTCGCACCCCCCATAGGGAATTGCGCACCCGGGCAAGAGGGCCCCGCCGCACAGACCATGGCAGGGGCCGTGGTCGTTGTTTGCGGGCCAAGGGCCAAGACCCCGTCCGGGGCAGCAGGTATGCTCCGCGCATCAGGCCAAGGAGCTACCGATCCCCTCCCACCGTTCCCGGTGGGGTCTGCTAAAGGTGGCTGCGGAACGGGCGCAGTCGCGGTCCTCCGACCCGGCTGACGCCTCCGCGCCGATTGAGCCACGTTTGCGGCTGCCTTCTTCTTCGAGGAGGTAGCTAGGAAGCCTAAACAAGAGAAAGCTGCCTGAAAAGGCTTCCCCCAAGAGGACACGAGCGACGGAGGTAAGGAGGAAAAACTTCTCCGCTCCGTCGGTTCGCCAAAATGGCAGCACGGCTGCCTCATGGCCAGCCCCTTTTATTAGGGTGCTGGACACGCCCCTAACTACCCGGATGGTTTCGTCCGGTGGGGGGGGGGCCCGCAAAGAGCGCGGCGGCCATTTTGGCGCCGCGCTTCCATTCTTGTACTCTTCTTGTTCCAGGACAAACATATGATGGTTGAAAAATTGTTGCAACTTTTCATTGGTGAAGTTGATGCACAATTGTTCAAAGCTGTTATACTGCAAACAGAAAATGAAACAAGATCCTAAATGTTTGAGAGTTCATAATTCACCACAACCTGCAGTCTCAAAAGAATGTCATGGTATCTCAGAGATTCCATCTCGGGACGGCTTCGCGCGGCGCGGCGCGGCGGTGGCGGTGGCGGCGGTGGCGGCGTCTTCGGCTCCCTCGGCCAGGGAGCCCTTTTAACCTCCCCGCCCGGTGGCAGGGGGCGGGGAGGGACGGCTTCGCACGGCGTGGCGGCGGCGGTGGCGGCAGCTCCCTCGGCCAGGGAGCCCTTTTAACCTCCCCGCCCGGTGGCAGGGGGCGGGGAGGGACGGATTTGCGCGGCGCGGCGCGGCGCGGCGCGGCGTGGCGCGGCGCGGTGCGGCGGCGGCAGCGTCGTTGTCGTCGTCTTCGGCTCCCTCGGCCAGGGAGCCCTTTTAACCTCCCCGCCCGGTGGCAGGGGGCGGGGAGGGACGGCTTCGTGCGGCGCGGCGCAGCGCGGCGGCGGCGGCGGCGGCGGCGGCGGCGGCGGCGGCGGCGGCGGCGGCGGCGGCGGCGGCGGCGGCGGCGTCTTCGGCTCCCTCGGCCAGGGAGCCCTTTTAACCGCCCCGCCCGGTGGCAGGGGGCGGGGAGGGACGGCTTCGTGCGGCATGGTGCGGCGCGGTGTGGCGCGGCGGCGGCGGCGTCTTCGGCTCCCTCGGCCAGGGAGCCCTTTTAACCTCCCTGCCCAGTGGCAGGGGGTGGGGAGGGACGGCTTCGCGTGGCGCGGCACGGCGGCGGCGGCGGCTCCCTCGGCCAGGGAGCCCTTTTAACCTCCCTGCCTGGTGTCAGGGGGCGGGGAGGGACGGCTTCGCGCGGCGTGGCGCGGCGGCGGCAGCGTCGTCGTCGTCTTCGGCTCCCTCGGCCAGGGAGCCCTTTTAACCTCCCCGCCCAGTGGCAGGGGGCGGGGAGGGACGGCTTCGCGCGGCGCGGCGCGGCGGCGGCGGCGGCGGCGGCAGCGGCTCCCTCGGCCAGGGAGCCCTTTTAACCTCCCCGCCCGGTGGCAGGAGGCGGGGAGGGATGGCTTCACGCGGCGCGGCGCGGTGCAGCGGCGGCGGCGGCGTCTTCGGCTCCCTCGGCCAGGGAGCCCTTTTAACCTCCCTGCCCAGTGGCAGGGGGTGGGGAGGGACGGCTTCGCGTGGCGCGGCACGGCGGCGGCGGCAGCTCCCTCGGCCAGGGAGCCCTTTTAACCTCCCTGCCTGGTGTCAGGGGGCGGGGAGGGACGGCTTCACGCGGCGTGGCGCGGAGGCGGCAGCGTCGTCGTCGTCGTCTTCGGCTCCCTCGGCCAGGGAGCCCTTTTAACCTCCCCGCCCAGTGGCAGGGGGCGGGGAGGGACGGCTTCGCGCGGCGCGGCGCGGCGGCGGCGGCGGCGGCAGCGGCTCCCTCGGCTAGGGAGCCCTTTTAACCTCCCCGCCCGGTGGCAGGAGGCGGGGAGGGATGGCTTCACGCGGCGCGGCACGGTGCAGCGTCGTCGTCGTCGTCTTCGGCTCCCTCGGCCAGGGAGCCCTTTTAACCTCCCCGCCCGGTGGCAGGGGGCGGGGAGGGACGGCTTCGCGCGGCGCGGCGTGGCGGCGGCGGCAGCTCCCTCGGCCAGGGAGCCCTTTTAACCTCCCCACCCGGTGGCAGGGGGCGGGGAGGGACGGCTTCGTGCGGCGCGGCGCGGCGGCGGCGGCGGCTCCCTCGGCCAGGGAGCCCTTTTAACCTCCCCGCCCGGTGGCAGGGGGCGGGGAGGGACGGCTTCGTGCGGCGCGGCTCCCTTTATCTCCTCGCCGATGGTGGGGGCGGGAAGAGCGTGGCTGCCGTATATTTGCCGTATAAGACGCACCAACTTTTTCCCCCCAGTTTTGGGGAAGAAAAAGTGCGTCTTATACGGCGAAAAATACGGTATTTAAAATCTAGCACATGCCTATGGCACCACTGTGTTATTCCAAATGAAGTATGCTACGAGGTGGCACCCTGGTATATGGAGATTTTGTCCCGTGGTGCTTTTTAACTTGGATTAAAGGCCCACTTTTGCAATGTGTCGATGAAGAAATTTCCTGCTAATATGAAATCACAGGGAAAGAAGACCTGTAATATAGTGAGCAATATAGGATCTTAAATGGGTGAAGCTGTTCCTGTTTCAAAAATCAGCTTTCCTTTTTTAATGGCAGTTGACATGCTACAAATGAAGATGCCTATGTTACTGTTGTTGTCATTTTAATTCTTCAGTGCATCCATCAATAGCCTCACTTTTGCTTTAGATGTTCTTTTTAAAATTCAGAAAATCTGATTTAAGTTTTAAAAGAGTGTTTATTTAGTGTGTTCATGAACAATTTATATGTGTGTTAGGAGTATATGCCACCAGGAGTTCTGGCCCTAATCCAATTGCTAAATTGAAGTAGACCCACTGAATCAATTGCTGAGTTGTGATTCAACACATGGAAACTGCATTGATTCTATATGTCTGTTTTAACCAGATTACCAATAGGAGTCAGGTTTTTGATCCATGAGAATTATCAGTTTACCCAATCTTTGGTCTGGAATGTAGCAAGTCTAGGTATTGCTATACCTACACTCTCTTTTTTTAGTTGTATGTCTCTGTGGGTCTATTTGCAAACAAAGAGCAACATATAGTTTTAAAGGCTGTTACAGTGTTATACATTCATCAAAAATGAATTACCAGCCATCTATAGAGTTATCTCTTTCTTATCTATGTTATTGTTGCTCTTTTCTTTTGCACTGTTCTTTTCCCATCTTTATTTGCCACAACAACTATTCTAAAAGTCATGTTTGTCAATATTCTGCAGGTGCTTTATATCTATAAAACAGAGGTGTGGTCTTGTATGTGCTCCAAAGGAACCCACATCCCTGGACCAATTTTGCCGAATGTTTGCACATACATACCTTGGGCTTGCGCAATCAGCACTGTGGGTGTCTCAAAACCAATTTGGGGGTTTATGCCAGGCAGACTGGACAAGGTGGTGATGGGAACAGGTGAGCTCCCCCAGGGAAGTGCGGGCACCCAAGCTGCCCTGTGGGGCCTAAGGAGGAGGAAGAGGGAGGAAATGGGAATGGTACATCTAGTGTTGCATAGGTGGGGGTGGCTGCAGTGCCTTGTTTCCCCTTTGCTGGGCTCCCTTCTTCCCACCACCTTCAGTTATTTGACCCAGCAGTGTTTCCACGCAGTGCTTCCTAGACCAAGGCACCCCCTGCCCTTTTCTCTCCTCCTTTGCCGGAGTGGGGTGGGAGGGATAAAAGGGTGCCAGTTGCCTTTAAAATTCACCCCGTTTCCTTTTCAATGTGTTGTAACTGTACTTTTTTTGCATTTATTTATTTATTTGCATTTAATTATTTGTTTGCATTTATTTATTTGCGTTTATTTATTTGATTATTTGCATTTAGTTAATTATTTGCATTTCTATCTCACCCATCCGGGATATATTCTCCCACTCTGGCCGATTTACAACCCATTTAAAACAAATCTTTACAATAACAATTAAAAAACTGAAGAATAAAAAAAACAAATACAATTATACAACTGTTATTCACTGAGAGCCGGGTTGGCCAACCTTGCATCTCTTTTTAGAGGTCCTCTTTCCTGCTTTAAAAAAACCTCAAAGGATGGAAAATCCTTATGATGTGAATAGATGGTGGCTTTAGAACACAGGTGCCCAAACTATGGCCACGGGCCAGAGCCGGCCCCCAATGCCAATTCATCCCACTTGTAAAGGCCTCATCGCTTGTGGCTTGACAGATCTTTAAGTTTACAGGCTGGAGATGTTGCTGCTGAAGAAACTATACTTCCTTTATGGGGGGGGGGGGAACCGAGCAAGGCCGGGTAATCAGCTAATACTCCATAAGCAGCAGAACATTTGTTCAGTGTTTGTGTCTGATTATTGGACTTTTCATGAAATATACAATTCCACTATTTTATATTTGTAAAGCAGCATATCTTTAGTCTTGAACAAGATAAATCTCAATTAAAATCTGACCTCTCTGACTATTCTCTCTACAGTAGGACAAATATAGAGGATGTACTGTGATTCAGTAAGTTATAGTACATAATAATACAATATGATTGAATTTGCCTGCTCAGTGGTTAAGAAGCTTACCTTGTTAGCTGGAAGGTCGGCACATTGGCAGTTAAAGATCTGAGTACTGCATGATAGAATGAGTCCTTGTCTCTGTCCCAGCTCCTGCCAACCTTAGCAGTTTGAAAGCAAGAAATTCCCAGTAGATAAATAGGGACCACTTTGGTGGGAAAAGATCTTGGGGACATGAAAGGAGACTCATTTGTGTGTCATTGGAAGTTCCTCTATCAAAAATCCTTCCAACCCAGAAAGCACTTTGCAGGCGCACCCACCCAAATAAAGACTCAGACACTGGTATTGGATTAAAGGCATTGGGCCACTTTTATTGAATAATGCCCTAGTCCGAATTATCACTTTCAATTGGTGTATCATCCAATTGTAATTCTTTAAGGCAAGCAGGCCGCAGTAGCACTGGTAAGCTTCCACCCAAAATGCCAATGGCTATTGGTTACATGTATCAATTTGTATCAATTTGTTTGTAGTCACTAACAAATTGTTGACCGAAGTCAATATACTATCTACTGACCCCACCCTTTGACGTGTATCCATCCAAATATCAAGGTGATGCAGGCTGTGAAGCTCCTAGCATCACCCCGTTCATGGTTCGCCCTTGACTGGCCAATCCTGTTTCCCCTGTACCTATCTACGTGTTGACCAGTCAATTGCAAACCTGCCGGATACCTATGGGTCATAAATTTTTACCTTACCAGTGCTACCCGCCACACGGGGAGGCGTCCATGATGATTCACCGCCCCCCCCGACCGACAGCTCGGTCACCAGGCCCGCTTGCACGTCCTCCAGAAAGAGGTGCATACCTCTGGCCGACAGGTGGACCCCATCTCCTGCATACAGGCTAAAATCCTGCAACCCTATCCCCGGGTGTCGAATGGCTGTCCCCAAGCCATTCCCCCGCAAGGAACCAGGCAACAGCCCTGTTCACTGACCGCCGGGCACGGTCCAAACCACGGAGATCAATACCTCCTCTATAACAGTGTCTCGGCACGATGTCAGACCATAGCAACCGTGTGTATGGCCATAAATGATGAAGAAACGCCAGGTCACTGCACACTGACATTTTTAAGGAAAGGCCAGTGATCTGTGCGAGATCATTGCCGCCGAGGTGCAGAATCAAAACATCTGGCGGTCCAGCATCCCTGATGGACATCAGGCATGGCAACAGTTCCCGCCACCTCATGCTGCGCACACCATACCACCGCATACGTTCAGATGCACGCAACCCGAGATGGGGTCCCCACTTCAACGATGCAGCATACTGTGCCGCCCAGTGCACATAACTGTGGCCCACCAGCCACACTGCCACCGATGTGCGTGGACACACAGGGTCGGACATATGTCAGCAAATGTGCATCGTAGCAGTCTCACACAACTGCCTTTTCCATGCTGATCAGTAAACGTGCATCGTAGCAGTCTCACACCACTGCCTTTTCCATGCCAATCGGCAAACGTGCATCGTAGCAGTCTCACACCACTGCCTTTTCCATGCTGATCGGCAAACGTGCATCATAGCAGTCTCATACCACTGCCTTTTCTATGCTGATCGGCAAACTTACATCGTAGCAGTCTCACACCACTGCCTTCTCCATGCTGATCGGCCTTTGAGGAACGAATCCTCAACTGAGCCCACTCCTGGTTGATAGATACATCTTCCAGTTCCAGTGCCCTACGAGACACGTCCCCCTTTGACAATGGGACCAGCTCGCTGATTCTCAGAGCTCCAAAGAAAGCTACGGTGGTAGCTGCATGAAAAAGAGACTCCTCATACCTATCATAACACAGTCTATGCCAACCTCAAGCAAGGTGGGACAGAATACACGGTGAAACAGGGTGACATGTGTCTGGGCGGCGGCCACGTTCACGTGTCCACCCTTCCAAGACATGGCATATATGGAAGTCACCCATGCAGTCAGTAAAGCCCCGTGCCTTGGCCATGAATGCCCTGGCCGAAAGCCTGGTGGCGATGGTGCGTGGGGCCAATCGCTGACCATGAAGGTGCACCATATACTGTAAAAACCTGGTCAACCGGTATCGGTCACATTTCAGGCAACTGCCTTTCCCTGCAAAAGGTCCTAAATTGAAGGAGTGTATGCTGATACGCCTTACGCGTGCGAGGTGCCAAAGACATGCCGATCGCCCGGTTAACCCTCCTCGCCAAAGATCCATATATTGGCCGGGAGTGGAGAGGGAAGTTCCTCTGCGTCTGGAGCCAAGGCACAGAACCGGGAGATCTGCAGGCAGGATAAAGCGTCGGCAATATTGTTATTGATGCCTGGTGCATGTCTGGCCCTGAAGAGCACATTAAGGCGCAAGGACCTAAGAACAAATTGGCGAACTAAGGCCATGACTCAGGGGACTTAGACGTTTGGGCGTTGACAATGGGCACCACAGCAGCATTGTCATCAAAAGTGAACCACAGAATTAGCCCACCTGTCCCCCCAGAGCATAAGGGCACCCAAAATTGGAAAAAACTCCAGGTACGTAAGATTGCGTAAGCGATCCATGCCCTGCCATTCCTGGGGCCATTGACCATAGGCCCACTGTCCTTCGAAATAAATCCCATACCCCAGGGAGCCGGAGGCATCCGACTGTACTTGGAACTGAGGGCTGACCATAAGCTCAGATCTCCAAAAGGAGATGCCATTAAATTCCTGTAGGAAAGTGAGCCAAACTGACAGGTCTGCTCGTAAACCCCTAGTCAGCCGGACCCTGTGGTGTCTTTTAGAAAGGCCCACCATAGCGTCACAAAGACGCCTGGCGAAGGCTCTGCCTGGTGTCACCACCCTGCAGGCAAAGTTGAGGTGGCCGTGAAGCACCTGCAACTCCTGGAGAGACACCTTACGCTTGGCAAGCATTGCCAAAACCGCATCAGAGATCCGAGTCACCTTTTCCATAGGCAATCTGGATGTCTGGGTGACAATGTCAATACCCAGATAGGTAAGGGTGGTGGCTGGGCCCTCTGTCTTTTCAGGTGCTAGGGGGACACCCAGTTCCCCCATAAGCACCTGAAACGTGGTGAGCAGGCATCCACACGTGCCCGAGTCATGTCCACCCCCGAACAAAATCGTCGAGGTAGTGGGCTACAGACTGGGACCCCGACCTACGAACAAAAGCCCAATGGAGGAAGGTGCTAAATCATTCGAAGGCCGAGCACAAAATGGAACAGCCAAAAGGCATGGCCTTGTCCACATAAAACTTGCCCCGAAAACAAAAACCTAACAGCTCAAAGTCGTCCAGGTGCACCGGCAACAATCGGAATGCCAATTTGACATCACACTTTGCCATGAGCGCCCTGGGACCACATGAGCGTACCATCTGTAAGGCCTGGTCAAAGGACGCATACCGAACAGAGCAAAGGTCATCCGGTTTAGCGTCATTGACCGAGGAACCTGCAGGGTAAGAAAGGTGGTGAATCAGATGAAATTCACCTGGGGACTTCTTAGGAACTAAACCCAGAGGGGATACCTTTAAGTTAGGATATGGGGGGTCGTTAAACAGCCCCGCCACCCTCTGCTCTCTAACCTCTTTGGCTATCTTCTCCACAGCAATGTTCTCATTACCCCTGAGAGACAGTAGGTTCAGGGCATCCTGAGGTCCGCGAACACCCTTGAACGGGATGTGGAAGCCAAACTTAAAACCCTCAAGCAGGGTTAGATCGCATCATCCTGTCTAGGATAGGCACGCAGCCATTGCTCAAGCACCGTGAAATTAATTTGGGAGGGGGCCTTTTGTATGGGTAGCGGCATCAGAGGGAGCTCTGGCTGCCCCCTGGAATCCCCTTCCCCTTCCCCGTGATCCACCGGCCTGCGGGCACGTGGAGGCGGCGTGAGGGCCGGAACAAGAAGGGCACTCGTGCCTAAATTTACACTGGCGCCTGGTGCATACTCCGTTGGTGGAGAAACTCCAACATAGCAGGCGGGCTGTAACCCCCTGCCCCGCCGGCTGGCGGGGAGTCTGTGTAGCAGCAGCCCACTGTACGGCATGGCCACAGTGGTACCAGTCACCTGGTGCTGGCCGCGTAGGGGTCATATACAGTAGCCACAACTGCTGGCAGGGCTCATCCCACCGCATCTCAGGGTGAAGGGCCACCCTCATCCTAAATTCTTCATCATAGGCCAACCATGATGGGCCAAGAAAATCGACAACGGCCCGGTAAATATTGGCCAGGTACTGGGATGGCCAAATCAGGACGGGCCCTTAGATATCCTGCCAAGTGCGAGGCGGCTTACGACGATGGGACAACTCCTTGTCCCTGTCGTCCTGCCCCTCCCTCTCCTCCTTAGTGGGTTCACGGTTAAAGAGGGTGAAAATGTCAATATATTCCCCCCGCCATATCTTCTCCCTAGTAGCCTGGGATAAATGGTCACCCAGGGATAGGAGTAACCGGCCGTCGGCAGGGCCGCCGTTGGCACGGAGTGAAGTGGAGGAACACATAATGGGCCCTGTCGGACCCCAGATAAGTTAGCCAGAACAGTTGGGGCGGTCACCCCTGTAAGAACCTGGGGGTAATTGGGAGCCCAGGAGGTAACAGGGTAGTGTGCAGTGAATTGCCCTCCCGCAGTAGCCTGTTGCGGCCATGGCCGCCGGATCCCCCCAGTGTTGTGAGTCAGTGTCACCGGTGTGCTGACTTGACCAGGATACTCACTCGGTGCACCCCCATGGGCTGCCCCCACTGGGGGTTCCGGCCCGTGGTGGGCGTCGGAGCGTGCGATGGTCATCGAGCTCTGGGTCTCAGTGCGTCCATGCCAAGCCGGACCGGTCCCCGGTGGAATGCCCTGCTGGAACGGCCAGATGGGGAGCTGCGAAGCGCCAGCCTGCGCTGGCCTCATGGCCTCCAGCAGCTCGACCCTGTTGATGGCCCACTGCACGGCAGTAGCAGGCATGTGGGCTGCAGCCGAGGAGCTGCCAAGCCCACCTTCCATTGGTGGTGGAGCAATTCCCAAGGATGCCTCGAGTTCCGATATGCGGGCAAGGAGAGCATCCACAGTGTCAGACCCACCAGAATAAGGTGGGCTGGGTGGGCCAGACGGCCCACTGGGCAATTGGCAAGCAGGCGTAGGGGGAAAGCTGTGTGGCAATCCCTGGCCAGAATAGGGCCATGCCCAATAATCCGGCCCTTGGGGGGCCGGTGGAACGGCGGGGCGCGATCCCGTGCCGCGCCAAAATGGGCCACTATGCCCCATGCCGGGCAAAGGGTCAATGGTCACCCAAGCACTGAAGTACTGATCGGAGGAGAGATATCCTCCAATCAAGAAAGAAGCAAACCCAAGGTACAAGAAGCGTCGGAGCGAACTTCTCCACTCCGTCGCTTTTCTTAAAATGGCAGCGAAGCTGCCTTGTGGCCACCCCTTTTATACAGGGATGTCCTAACTAACCTGAATGTATGAGTCCGGGTGGGGGGGCCTGCAAAGAGCGTGGCAGCCATTTTGGCGCCGCACTTGCATTTGTGTGCTTCTGACATCATTAAAAAATTGATTTGGCTATTCTAAGGGATGAATGTAGAATGTTTAATTGAATTAGTTACTGTTTTCACCTTCTCTTATCTAAGTATGTCATAATTTTCCCATATAAGTAACCATTTTGTGTTTCTTGACAATTCCTCCTTCATGCACATATCCCCCAAACAATGATCCTTCATTATTTTTGCATCACTCTAAGGACGTCTTTCCATCGGTATCTGCACCCCTTTTTAGGGGGTGGGTTTTTAATTCTGTATATTTTAATCTGTTTTTATCTGTTTTATCTATGATTGTGAACTGCCTTGAGTCGGCCTTGGTCGAGTGGGCAGTATAGAAATTTAACAAAATAAATAATAAATAAATAAATATAACTTTCAAATGTGCAAATTTCTGAAAATGTGTGTCCTTTAAAATTATTTTAAACTGTTACTTCCAGCATTCTTTTGGTTGCTAGTCACTTGTGTGAAGCATACAGTTTAAGAAATCTTTGAAGACATTTCCCTCTAAGTAGTTATACACTGGCTTTAAGGCAAACACAACTTAATTTGTTTCTTTATATAATATATTTCAACCATATACTGTATTTGCTGGCATATAAGACCCACTCCCCCCCTTAAAATACACTGAAAAATGTACTGTATAATAATAATAATAATCGAATCGAAGTTTAATTTATATACCGCTTTTTTCAACCACAATGGGTGACTCAAAGCGGTTTACATAAGCAAAGTAATACATATCAATAACATAATTCATACAAAAGTCATCAAAAAATACAAGATATAAAAAAACAGCACAATTCATACAGTCAAAACAACAATAAAGCAATAATAATCATAAATACAATGTAGGCTCTATAGCAATGCATCAGAAAAACAACAACACTCAATAGGGCCCACCGTCTGCCCAACTGCTGTCTCATCCCTTCACGTCCCAGCTGAGTGACGAAGCTTGGTGCACTGGAGGTGAACACAGTCCGGGCCACGGAAACCAGCCACCGAAAATGCATTTACCTCCCACGGCCGGCCAGGCTAGAACAGGAGCCGAGTTGGCAACAGCCAGAGAAGTGCTGGCTGCAGCTCTTGAGGTCGAAGTTCTCTCCAGCCACACCATCTCTCCGCTCGCTGGATCGGCCGGGGGGGGGGGGGGAGGGAGCAGCCCAGGACCCTCGCCGATGGTGGAAAAGGAAGCGCCCGGTCGGAGTCATGGTGGTGACCCTCAGTGATGGAAAAAAGCACCCCTTGTAGCTACTAGAGTAGCTCCAGGTGCTGGTCGAAGCAGCAGTGGCAACCCTCGATGGCAGGAGAAGGCATCCTTTGTAGCCACCAGAGCAGCTCCAGGTGCCGCTTATCTCCACTGGCCAGCTGCCGGTTTTATAATAATAATAATAATAATAATAATAATAATAATAATAATAATAATAATAATAATAATAATAATAATAATAATAATAATAATAATGATGATGATGATGATGATGATGATGATGATGATGATGATGATGATGATGATGATGATGATGATGATGATGTGTCAGAAATTATTCTAGGTTGAAAGGATTTTTGTGGAAGAAACTCCACTCAAAGAACGCCCAAAAGGGCTCCTTTCATGTCCCCAAGAGCTGGGACAGAGATGGGCGCTCAATCTGTCATGCCGTACCCAGGTCTCAAACTGCTGACTTGCCAGCCTTTCAGCAAACAAGGCAAGCTTCTTAACCATTGAGCCACCACAGCCCCTTTTGTACTGTATTTAGTGCCCTCTAGTGGGCTACTTTGGTAATAATAGGATGTGTTTTATATGCTGGCAAATATGGTAGATGAAAACCAGTTCAAGGTCATCTGACTATTGGTCCATGACTCTTGTCTTTGTTATGATTGCTGGTGATCAATTTCTCATATTCATCTAATATTAATTCTAGGTATCTGTTTAGCAAAAATCAGGAAATGACCTTATAAGCCATGAAGTATATGTAAAGTAAATAATAACTTGTTTAGTCAGTGATCTGACTGCAAAACTAGAGGAGTTAAATTCCCCACTATATCTTCCAGGAGAATTGTCAGACTGGGTACTCTTAAGCAAGTTGCACAGTCCCAGAAGAAGAGAATAGTGAACAATTTCTGATTATTCTACACACACACACACAAAAATAAATCCTGGAAAAGGTTACTCTAAGACAGAATCAACCTGATAGCATATGATTATTGTTATTTGTAAAGTAAATAGGTGTTAGTTCTTGAGGCATTATAGTTGTTGGATAAAGAGACTTGTTTAAAATGCTATTCATGATGCTACAAATAAAACCTGCTCTGACAATTTAAAAAAAATCTAGTGTAGAGAGATTTCTATTATGAATTACAGGGTCTCAATGCAAAAATTTCACTTCTTTATTTGTTTAAGACATCAATAAAGAAGCCTCTACAGACAATTAAAGCCATGACTTTAATCCACAAAGGCCTTAGTGAATAACCGTATTTTAAGGAAGTTAGAGTCTACACCACTGGAGACTTTAAGGGGAAAGCATTCCATAAATGAGGTGGTACCAATGAGATGGGTGTCCCTACATCTCTGCATCATGCACCATCCTTCACAGGAAGCCCTCCGCCCCCTAGATTTTAGTGATCAAGCAGATGTATCTAGGGACAAGTGCTCCTCAGGTATCCAGGTCCCAAGATATGTCAAGGAAATTTACTGTCAATGTTAGTAACAAGAGGACTCTAGGCACAATATCTTAAAATATTATTAAGCAGTTTTATTGTATGCAAAAGCCAAGTAAAAATCTGAATACAAAATATAAAGTACAATAGGTAAAGGTAACCATTGCTCGAAAGCCAGTCGAATCTGACTCTAGGGTTCAGTGCTCATCTCTGTTTATAGCCAAAGAGCCAGTGCTGTCTGCGTCTGCAGACGTTTCTTTGGACATGTGGCAGGCATGCCTAGACACCAAAGTGCATGGGACACTGTTTACATTCCCACTGAAATGATCACTATTCATCTACTTGAGCCACTGCAGTCCCCCATAAAGTACATTCACCCATTTCTATATAATTTGCCCATCTTAGTGAGATGAAATACAATACCTCAATAATAAACAGATGGGCAAATAATATAGAAATGGGCAAATAATATAGTGATGAGCAAAACAAAGACAAGTTCCAAAAAGATCTCATGCTGTCAATGCCAGCTCCTTCCTTTTTTTTCTCCTTCTTTTTATACCCTTTGATAACGTCACATCACTTTTTTTAGTACACTGTCATGTCACCTTTAGTACATTATATCATGTCACCTTTCCACTAGTTTTTAATCTTCTGCAGTTAGTTAGTAGTTCCTCCCAACCCCACAGCAACATCTATGCTGTTTTTCAGAGTATAACCACCTGCCACAGCTCTCACTCTCAAACCCATATCATAGCATTTTATTTCTGCCACACACCATAATTTTTAATCTTACTACAATTAATATAATATATATAGTTAAATTTTATTTCTCATGGCTCTTTATAGCTTTATAGGCTATTATCAACACTTTGAATGCAGACCAGAAGCATATTGACCACCAGTGCAATTCTTTGAGAACCGGTGTCATACGGGATATCTGTTGAACATTGTGCTTGCCACAGCATCTGTGTAATTTTTGAGGAAAATCCTATGTAGAATGCATTACAATATTTAAATGAGGTGTTACCAGTGCATGAACTAATTTAGGCAATTTGGCCATGTCCAGGAATTGTCATTGCTGATGAGCATTTACAGTCACTTACATTTTCTTCAGAACCTTCTTTATCATATACTTTGCTATATTGTGATGGAAGGGGTGTTTAAGCATTGTTCACCTAAAAATATTTAACTCCATAATGCTTATTTCATGTCATGAAGTTGCATTTTCAAACAAATGCACTATTTTATAGAACACTGAACTTACTATGTTGTTCAGTTACATTCTGCTGCATGTGTAGCTCTCAAAAGCTGCCAAGTAGTCAATCTTTTACAAGAAATACAAAATATATTTCTCAGTTGAAAAATATTGCACTGCAATGACAAAAAAAATATTTTTATGAACCATAGATAGATAAATACTGTATGGTTCCCCCCCTCCCCCCCAAAAAAATCCCAATGATATCGGCTTTTAGACACACTAGTATTCTGTAGCCGATAGTTTGGGAGACCAGGTTTTAATTAATTTACTTTATATCAAAGATATATTGTTCTGATCTAATTAACATACTCATTTGCTGTAACAGTTATTTTGAATATGGCAGTTTAACATATATTTTGATAATAGTAAAACATATTTGCTTTATTGAATATCATTCAGAAACTGGGGTACACAGAAAGAGCCTCCTTGAAAATTGTGGTATTTTTGTATCATAATTGGATGTACCCTGAGCAACGGCCACCTTGTGCTGGCTAATCTTTCTCACACTAGGTCAGGCAAAAAGAACTACAGAATTAACTCCACAAAAGTGGCTTTATTTTGGCAGTTTGATGTCTGGCCTAGACATGGAAAAATAATAACCCAGAGACTCACTTAATATTTGTTTAGGGAAAAATAGAGGTTATGCTTTAATGAGATCATTATGAAAAAGAGAAGCATTACCTGGAGTAAATAAGTTAAATTATTTTTTCATAAAATGACTCTACAGATGCCACAAAACATAGCATTTCATCTCCTATAGGCAAGAAATAGAAGAATACAGACAAGCTGAAAAAGATTCTGAGAGCCTACATATCAGAGGGATACATATGTTGTTTTCATATTTCCCTGAAAAGAATAAATAGATAGATTTGTATTGTTTCTGTACATTGGCAGCAGGAGCAAGCTATCAAGCACATATGTTGCCTTGTTTCTCTCCTTCCCACAATTTGAGCTTGTCACTTCAGGGCCTTAGCCAGTTACTGTCCCAGGTCAGACTCTCTGGGATAAAACCTTTCAAGATCAGCTCCAGCTCCCTTGCTTGAAATGGTGCCACAGCTAATCCCTGCACCAATTTACAAAGTTAAGAATAGTGAAGCTGTGATCCAGGCCCAACAGAATCTGTTCTCACTCACATGGTTGATTTTTCTTTCTTTCTTTTTTTGTGCAGCTTGCTTTTTATTTTGTAATCCCCTTCCCCTCTTGATCATTTAACATGGGTGTGTGGGCAGTAAACTTTGGTCATTCTGCATGCAAATAAGCTATTTTATAATGACCCATTGCCCTTTAGTATTTTGATTAGGTAAGGAAGTGGATGGGTCATGGTGGGGATGAAGGAAAACTGACAAAATATGTCTTCCTTTCATTTTAAGCTAGAAATCTATACCTATAAAATGGTGTGTTAACCGTTGGAATGTGACAAACGATGTTGCACCAGGCCCCACTAGCCCGTAATGGGCCTCCGTTCACTCACCCGAACCCGGTTCGCAGGTAACTGTCGGGTTGAAATTTTCACCCCCCGGACGCAAACAAAGGGAACTTCGATTCCCAATGTTCCTTGCGCTGCGCCAGAGCCAATCAGGCTGAGCAGCGTGGCAAAAGGGACGTTCGGAAATGCGCCACGGCCAGTAAAAAAAAAGCCGCAGGAAAAAAACCACTGCAGTAAGCAAACACGAGCAGCCAAAACTACAAGCTCTAGTGTCAGACTTCAGTTAAACACACAACCTTGCTTTACCTTTATGCCAACTTGGACTGCCACAAATACAGACTCTTCAAGTTACCAGTGGACAGATTGGGTTATACAATAAAATCCACACCAAGGGACAATTTATGGCTTCACCATGTAACCCTACTTCAAGGATCAGCATCATAAGAAGCAGCTGAATGTTTTTGTATATGTTTCACTATTTACTATTGCTTGTATTGTCTTTGCATATCTTTGAATTCTTTGCCTTTATACCATGCTCAAGGTGGGATTTTCAAGAGACATATGAACTTGATTGTGAATTTTTCACACACCCCTTTTGCATATTACCCTCACATCTGCCACCCCGATACCACCCATTGCTAGGGGTCATGTCTTCATCCATGGGTGGGATAAAGGAGCCAAACTGGGTCACCTCTACACAAAGGTTGATCATCCTGCAGCCAAAGAAATCCCTGACTATGGTAATCCTTTAATTACTTTGTGTTTGCTTATGTCCGTGCCAATCACACCTCCCTATGTGTGAGGAAATGTTCGCATAATGGCCAGAGAGGCCCTTTTGCAGGATAGTTAAGGATTACCTTAGGAAAAACATTTCTATCACTGGGGAAAAGTTAGCTCCCCCAGCCAAAGCCATCAATCACACTTCGTCAGCCATTGCCATGCTAAACCAAGAACAGGCTGAATTGAGATATGCGGTTTTGGACAACCGCGCAGCAATTGACTATTTGTTGCTCTTACACCATTTGGGTTGTGAATCTGTCCGGGACATTTGTTGTTTTAACCTCACAGACAATTCTCGCAAGGTCCAGAGTCAAATCACCGAACTTGACATCAAAGTTAAACACTTCAAGGAAAACGCCAACTGGGGTTGGTGAGATGAACTTTGGTCCTGGGTGCCATGGGGTTGGTTGCAGACAGCGCTTAAAGCTATCGCTGGTGTTGTGGTAGTGGGAATTATGCTTTGCTGCTTTGCGCAGTGCATTCCTTTACTCTTGTCAATGTGTACCTCATGGCAGAGACTCCGGGAGATAGTTACGCCCAAGCAGATCATGCCTTACATCTACTGTGCCCTCAGCCAGGCTGATTTAAATAATAAAGGAAGGGGGAATGTGGGTTGCTCGTAGGAATAATTGGCTAAAACTTTCCCCAGGGGTTCGCTCAGCCTTCAACAGATCTGGGGATCAACCAGGCATGGCAGGAAAGGCAATTGGGGAGCGGGCTAGTTAGTTTGGGGGGTGAATCAGAAAGCCTTGGCTGATGGCTACGATGGAAACGGAGCAAAAACTAAGATGATGATTCTAGTGGAAACATACAATCCTTAGCTGCAGATTAAGATGGGCAAATAAGCCGTGCCAGACAGCGGACAAGCTAGGAACCCGGAGTCAATACACATAAAGCTCTGAGATAGGGCAGGAACAATGGGTTTTGCCAGCCCAGACCTTAATTAGTTGCGGGCTATCTATTAACCACAGGGCAATGTCCAAGAGCAGGTATTGTCTTGACCACCGGAAACACCACGTATGCAAGCCTTCTGTATTAGGGGGTCACACACATCTTACACATGTATCACCCCAAGGCAGGGTAATAAATACATATCCCTGAAGTTGTTCAGGGCTGTACTTCACCGCACAACTGCCTCCACATGTCTTCCTTGCGGCCAGCCATTCAACAAAGAGTAACAGTGTGTTGAATTCTGAAACTGAGCAACAAACATAGAACAAATAGAATAGAAACCAAACAAGGGGGCAAAATCAGGTAATATAAATCCTGAACAGTAATTGAAGATAGGGAGTAGTTAGCTACATACTATTCTCGTGCAACTGTCCCCATTTCTCTGACTGGAAAGCATGCTCTGATGTCAAGCGTTATAAAACTGGGTAGAATGGGATCAGCTGACTGAATGTTTTTAGGTGGGCCTCTACTATAATCCATAATTTGCTGAAAGCAAAGCATTCCATCTGCCATGCAAACAAGAAGCTGGTGTCACAGGAATTGGGAAATAACTCATGATTCTGGAAGGGTGTTTCTTCACCCCCAAATCAACTTACCTCTCTGTAAGCTTGATTACTGGGAGTTTCTACTTCAAGACCAGAGTCCTGCATTCAGCAAGTAGGATCTCAAACATATACATAAATATCCAGAAAAGAGAGTATTTGCAATTCCATTCACAATTTTGTCTTTATGAAGATGAATTATAGCAAAGATACATAACCAGTAATGAACGCTTTCTTCTCAAGCATGAGTGGGAAAACATTCACTGTTGGACACAGCAACATTGCTTAACAGACTAATTGATTTGCGACAAGCTATTGTGATTAGTGGTGCTGCTGAAGTCAGAAAAATAATACAGCAAGCTAAGAATATAAATTTTAGCGACTTGCAATGCTCAAGTTATGTTGAGCCAAACTTTGACCTTGAAAATGTTTTCTCAGCTTTTAATTTATACTGGGAGTTCTATGCCCCAGTTTTGAATTTATGGCTCAATTGTGAACCTATGCAATTTCCATTTATCAGATTAGGCAGTTGCTCTTTGGGTACATTTTTCTTGATTGCTGAAGCTAACTTTGGAGGACAGAGTAGCTGCTTTCCAGAATGTAATTGACAAACATTATAACAGTCTTGGCATATGCAGGGTGGCCTGTAAGTCCCTACCTGTCCATTTGTTATTATGTTATATTCAATTATGTATTATTAATTTCTTCTGCCCCCCCTCCCCGAGAAATATGGCCACCTTAAGCCCATTTACACTTGTGACAAGTACACATAATATTATGCAGTGAGAATGAGGGACAGCACACAGATACACTGGATACATAAGATATATGGATGGGTAGGGACTTATGGGACACCTTGTACTTCAGGGTTGATACTATTATCTAAGATTGCTGATGGAAGGGGGATGGTGGGTGACTTCCTGATACCACTCTACAAAGTAGTCTACAATTCTTTCTTTGTTTCAGATCTTTTAATGCTCATCCAAAACACTGAGACATAGTTGGCCCAATTCTAATCTATAGATTCTACCTCCCAACACACTAGAAACCCATTCTTCACTTGTCTAGTTGTGGCTTCATCTGCATCTGAGGATGGCTAGGTAGAAACTGAAGCATGCAAGCACCAAGTTGCTTTCTCTTCATAAGCAGTAGCCTCCATCCAATTATCAGACAAAGCAGGTTAACAGGGGATTGTTGGTCTAGCTCCAGGCCTTCGTCAATGGCAATGCCCAGATGGTTCAGTTTGGGTTCAGTATTATGGGGACCCACGGGGACCAGTCGCATACGAAAGCTTTTTAACATTATTATTATTATTATTATTATTATTATTATTATTATTATTATTATTATTATTATTATTATTATTATTATTATTATTATTATTATTATTATTATTATTATTATTATTATTATTATTATTATGTTTATTTCTATACTGCCTTTCTTCCCTTACGGGCAACTCAAAGTGATTCTTAACAATAAAGTAAACAATAAAACAAAATACAGCAGTAAATATCAGAGCAAGCAGTAATAACAGTACAATAATCAGCAAAAATACAAAATAAATAAATACAAAACATTAATGAAATACAAAACAATACAGTATAAAAATTGATAATACAGTATACAATAAATAAAAAATACAATAATACAGAATCCAATACAATCTACATTATATGATAAACAAGAATCAAGCTACATAATCAATTCCTTATGGTCCTGGCGGAGCCAATCCTCAACATCCTTGGTGGGCCGAAGGAAGGAACTCTGCGCCTCGACACCAGTGAGGCCGCAACAGTTCTTTGGACCACGGGCAGCTGGTGCAGATGCCCCCGATCTCACCAGCCAACAAAGCTGGGGAAGGAGCTCCGTATCTCAGCTTTTTTGACCAGGGCATCCCCAAATGCCTCTCACCTCATCTGGCTGGCCACAGAGTACTGGTGCTCTGAACTTCCCAGCAGTCAATGCTGGACTGGTGAGGGGGGCTTAAGCGAGGTGGCGTCGGCACGGTGGAGATGGAGGAGCGGCTTTTGGGGCTGTGGAAGTGATCCCAAGTGCCGCAGGACTCTCCACCCCGCCTCCTCTCCCCTGGCTGATCTGCCAGGCGAAACCCTCGCTTGGCTCGCTGGGGCTGTCGGTGGCATCAGTGGAGGTGGGGGAGCGGCTTTTGTTCATTGGGGTGGGTGGGTAGGGTGTTTTATTTGTATTGTGAACTGCCTAGGATATTATGTATTACTATATAGGTGATATAGGAAACAAACAAAGAGATATTGCCATTTCTGATGTCCCATCTGTTATCAACCTTCCAGTGCAGTTCCTGCACAAAGAAATTGACATTCTACTACCTAAACCAGGGGTGCCCAACCTTTTTGGGCCACGGGCCGGTCACATGGTTGAGTGTGCCGGTCACGTGGTTCATCCCACTGGAAGCAGAAGTAAAACGTCCATGCATGTGCGCACAACACACCCACGCTTGTGCATAGCTTTGCCATGCTAAGCAGTGTCAGATCTATGTTAGGCTACTAATTTTGAGCAGGAATCCATGTGGAACAAGACCTGTACTAGACTACTGTGTAGGCATTTATTCCAAATGAGTGGTACACAGATGTCTGCCTGTCTGTCAAGAGGGACTCCCAGAATGAAGAATTTGGGGACTTATAGTCTGAAAAAATTATACCCCTACTTTCCAACATCATCCTTTTTGGCTTTTAAGAAATCATCATCCCCCCCCCCCCCCGCTTTCCTTTTTGCTGCCATCTAAACACCTTTTAAAACAAAAATTTAGCCCATAATTTAGAATTAAATACATACACAAAAAGCTAGGAAAATTGTTTAAATAAATTGTGTGGTATGGAATTGAAACTTCTTCCGTGTCTAGGCTAGATGTGAAACTGCCAAAATGAAGGCACCATTTGGTGAGTTCATTCTGCAGTTCCTTTCACCTGACCTAGTGTAAGAAAAGATTACCCGGCAACACAAAATGTATCTAAATTCCAGTATCTAAATTTCTCTGTAGCATTCAAGAAAGCTTGTGCATCCATTAAAGAAAAAGCAGGTTTAAATACTACAGTCTTACACTGAGTTCCACTGAACTCAGAGAGAATTCCTTGTGAGTAGACAGGTTTTAGATTGCATTGTTCCCATGGGGTGAGGTATCATCAGTATGCTGATGATACCCAGCTATATATCTCGCCCCATAGGGACTCCAGTTATGCGGTCAATGTCCTATCTAGATATCTGGAAGCTGTTGGGGTCTGGATGGGGGACAACAGGCTACAATTGAATCCCTCCAAGACTGAGTGGCTATGGATAGGGGGTCTCGCATTATCCAGGGAGCTGCCAACTTTGGTCTTGGATGGGGCTGCTTTGCCCCAGACAGATTCGGTACGCAACTTAGGGATCCTCCTGGATTCATGACTGCTGCTTGCAGATCAGGTGGCGGCTGTGGCCAGGAGGGCTTTCACACAGCTTTGCATCATCCGTCAGTTGCATTCGCTCCTGGACCGGAACTCCCTGCTCATGGTCACACATGCTCTGGTCACCTCCAAGCTAGATTATTGCAATGCGCTCGACATGGGGCAGCCCTTGACAACCATTCAGAGGCTGCAGCTGGTCCAGAATGTGGCAGCCTGGGTGGTGATGGGGTGCAGGCATTATGCCCATTGCTTCAGGAGCTGCACTGGTTACCAGTTTGCCTCCGGGTGCAATTCAATATGCTGGTTTTGAACTTTAAAGTCCTTCATGGTAGTGGGGCAGGATACCTAAGAGACTGCATCATCCCAAGAGTGTCTGTCCATCCAACCAGAGCAGACTGGAGGGGCTCTCTAATTGTTTCACCTGTCAGAGGGGCTCGTCACATGAAGGAGGGCCTTTTCCATGTCTGCACTGGCCTTGTGGAACCTCCTGCCAGTAGAGTTGTGGGGGCAGATGGAGCCTGCTGCCTTTCAGAAAAGATCTAAAAACCAGGTTGGCGGGGCAGGTGTGGGGTCCGGATGGAAGAGTGGCCCCTGCCGGCTGGCTTATAAAATAAAGCCTCCCCAACTTTTAAAGTGGGTAGTTTTAATGTGATTAGTTTTTAATATGAACTTGGGGGGCAGTAGGTGGGGGGGTATTTTAGGGGTTTTAATTGTTTTTATGTTGTTGTTGTTCAGTCACACAGTCGATTCCGACCCTTTGCGACCCCATGGACCATTTTCCTCCAGGCACCTCTATCCTCCACCATTCTCCTCAGCCCACCAACCTCTGTGCCCATTGTGTCCACAATACCATCTATCCATCTTATCTTTGGACGCCCCCTTCTTCTCTTTCCCTCCACCTTTCCCAGCATCAAGGCCTTCTCAAGTGAGTCCTCCCTTCTCATTTGATGTCCAAAGTACTTTAGCTTCATCTTCACTATTTGTCCCTCCAATGAACAGTCAGGATTGGTTTCTTCGAATATTGACCTATTTGTTCTCTTTGCTGTCCAAGGGACTCTCAGGACTCTCCTCCAACACCACATCTCAAAGGCATCTATTCTTCTGTGCTCAGCCTTCATAATAGTCCAGCTCTCATACTCATACATTACCACTGGGAATACCATTCCTTTGACTATGCAAATTTTTGTTTTCAAGGTGATGTCTCTGCTTTTCACTATATTCCCCAGGTTTCTCATTGCTTGTCTCCCCATAATCAGTCATCTTTTTATTTCATGGCTACAGTCGCCATCTGCAGTGATCTTAGATCCCAGGAAATTAAAATCTGTCATCGCTTCTACTTCTTCTCCCATCTATTTTCCGGGTGTCTAATCGGACCTGTTGCCATTATCTTGGTTTTCTTGATATTGAGTCTCAAGCCAGCTTTTGAACTCTCCTCCTTCAATCCAATCAAGAGTTTCTTTAGGTCTTCCTCACTTTCTGCCATTAGGGTGGTATCAACTGCATATCTCAAATTGTTGATGTTTCTCCCAGCAATTTTGATCCCATATTGTGATTCCTCCATCCCTGCATTGCGCATTATGTGCTCTGTGTATAGATTGAATAAGCAGGGTGATAAAATGCAGCCTTGTCTTACTCCTTTTCCTATTCCAAACCACTCTGTCATTCCGTGTTCTGTCCTAACTGTTGCTTCTTGGTTCGTGTACAGATTTCTCATGAGGCATATGAGGTGTTCTGGTATACCCATCTCTTTAATTACCTGCCACATTTTGTTGTGGTCCACACAGTCAAAAGCCTTGGTGTAGTCAATAAAACAAAAGTAGACTTGTTTCTGGTATTCTTTTGTTTTCTCCATGATCCAACGTATGTTGGCAATGTGGTCTCTAGTCCCCCTGCCTCTTCTGAAACCAGCCTGCACATCTGGTAGTTCTCTCTCCACATGTTGTTGAAGTCTATCCTGTATTATCTTGAGCATCACCTTGCTGGCATGTGGGATGAGCGTAATTGTTTGGTAATTTGAGCATTCTTTGGCATTGCCTTTTTTGGGGATTGGAACGTACACTGATCTTTTCCAATCCTGTGGCCACTGTTTTGTTTTCCAAATTTGCTGGCATATTGAATGCAGTAGTTTGATTCCATCATCTTTTAGGGCTTTGAAAAATTCAACTGGAATGCCATCATTTCCACTAGCTTTATTGTTTGCAGTGCTTTTTAGGGCCTTTCTGACTTCACTCTCCAGAATGTCTGGTTCAAGTTCAAATTTCTCATTATTGTTATTTTCAGGAGTGTTGAGGTCCTTTTTGTAGAGTTCCTCTGTGTACTCTTGTCATCTTTTTTTGATCTCTTCTGCTTCAGCTAACTCTTTTCCATCTTTGTCCCTTATCATGTTCATTTTTTGCTTTAAATGTTCCCTTGATTTCCCCAATTTTTTGAAAAGATCTCTAGTCCTGCCTCTTTTGTTGTTTTCCTCCATTTCTTTGCACTGTTCGTTCAGGTATTTTTCCTCATCTCTCCTTGCTTTTCTTTGAAATTCTTTATTCAGGTGGTTGTATTTTTTCCTTTGCAGGCGCACCCCCCAATAAAGGACTCAGACACTGGTGAAAGTGGATAACGGCATTGGGCCACATTTATTGATTCATGCCCTAGTCCGAATTATACATTTCTATTGGTATTCAACCAATTATAATTCTTAAGGCAAGCAGGCCGAAGTAACACTGGTAAGGTTCCACCCAAAATTGCCAACGGCAATTGGTTACAATGTATCCATTTGTATCAATTTGTTTGTTGACAACAAACAAATTGTTGACAGTAGTCAATAATCTAACTAGTGACCCCACCCTCTGACGCGTATCCATAAAATAACGGGGTGATGCCTGCTGCCCAGCTCATGCCATCACCCCATTGCCTGGTTCGTTGTTGACCGGACAACGTCAACCAACTTGTGCCTGTCTAGTGTTGTCCAGTCAATTGCGAACCTGCCGGATACCTGTGGGTCATAAATGTTTACCTTACCAGTGCTACCCGCCACACGGGGAGGCTTCCATAAAGGCTCACCGCCCCCCCCCCCCAAGACCGACTGCTCGGTCGCCAGGCCTGCTTGCATCACACCAAGAACGAGGTACATACCTCTAGCCGACAGGTGGACCCCTTCTCCCGCTTACCAGCAAAATATTTGTCTAGCAGTCTGTTGTGTTCTAATAGTGTAATCTTCTTCATGTGATAACAATGTATCTTAACAATGTAACCCTTCCTACAAGTAACAATATAGTCGTCAGCTGTATCACTATAAACCCTGTATTAGGACGCGAGCTAATACCCACCAGTGGGCAGCAGCGAGCGTCCAAGCTCTCTTGGTCCATACTCATCAATAGCCACAGCGCGGAGTTTCCCGCCACTACCTACACCTGGACAAGAAGGGCGTGACCAGCAATGATGTCACGCAGACAATAGCCAACCGGCTATCGTGGAGCCACATTCGAATGTTTACCACTGTATATATAGAGCTTTGCATCCGCCATTACCTCATGTTCCCTCTGACCACCATGCAATAAACCTGAGTTAAACCAGCCCGTAGCTGTTTCCTGTGTCTTGGTTCTCATATACTAAATTGGCGACGAAGGTGGGATCATGGACCCCCAAGGAGCCAGGGCACAGAGCGGGTTCAACATTATCAAACCGCAAGACTGGGAACTCTTTGAGATGGACTTCCAGGCGGCACTGGTGGAACTCAAAGTCAAAGACGACGAGGAAAGGAAGAGGGCCATCCTCACCCGAATGCTTGGGATAGAAACCAAGCGAACGCTGGTGGGCATTATTGCACCGAAGAAGATGAGTGATTTCAAGGCCGAGGACATCATGAAACTGCTGCGTGAGCGGTTCCGACCCTCGAGGGCAATGTTTCCCGCTCGGAGCGCGTTTTGGAGGCGAGTCCAAGCGCCGGATGAGTCAGTTGAGACCTTCGTAACAGCCATGAGAATAGCCGCCGTCCCCTGCAGATGGGACAACCTAGAGATGGCCCTAAGGGACGGCGTTCTGTGTGGCTTGAAGGACAAGGAGGTGCAGCGCAGCCTGATGAACAAGGAGCCGCCACCCACGCTGGCAGAGGTTGTGGAGGCCGCGGAATCCACGAATGCTGGGGTAGACGAAATGCACCAGTGGCGTGAGTGGCGTCCTAGGGCCGGCAAAGCGGAAAATTCGGTGCACGGCAAGTCCGGACAGTCGATACACGCAACCCGACGAACCTCGAAGTCGTCTACGGAAGGCAGCGATGGTGAGGAGGTACAGAAGGTCCGAAGAGGCGGGCACCGCTGCGATGGTTGCGGAGCAGCCCATGAGCGCGCGAAGTGCCCATTCAAAAAAGCCGAGTGTTACAACTGCGGCCGTCGGGGGCACATCGCCAAGGCGTGCAGAAAGCGGAAAGAGGGCCGGAAGCATTCACAAGACCGTTCGACCAGACCGGACCGTCCAGCGAGGTCCAAAGATGGCGCCGGGACCACGAGGAAGCAGGACGGCGTGGGCCGCATCTCGGACGACAGCGAGGACGACGCCCCCGTGTTCAGCGTGTCCGCGGGACAACCCCATTACTTCGTCGAGGTACTAGTCCAAGGGGCCCCTATTAGGATGGAAATTGACTCGGGGTCCTCCTATTCTATAATTCCCCAGAGAGAGTTCTTGAAAATCGGCCCCCACGTGCGGCCCAAACTTAAAGCGTTGAGGTCCACGTTGCGAGACGTGCAGGGGAACAGCATCCCAGTGTTGGGGGTCGGGAAATTTCGGGTCCGTTTTAAGAGACATTCTGCGGAACTTCCTCTAGTTGTTCTCAAAGGGGGAAATTGTAGCCTCCTCGGGACTCAGTGGTTTCAGCCTTTGGGTTTGTTCATAGGGGGGGTGCATGCCGTGGGTGCGGATCCAATACAAGCGGTGTGCGACGCGCACCCCGCCGTTTTTAAAAAAGGACTGGGAAAGTTCAAGGGACCCCCTGTAGCCTTCGACCTAGACCCGGAGGTCCGCCCGATAAGACTCAAACCACGCAGGGTGCCGTTCGCACTAAAGGACAAAATAGAGGCGGAACTGGACAAACTGGTGGGCCAGGGGATTCTTGTTCCTGTTGATTCCGCGGAGTGGGAAACTCCAATTGTTACAGCACTAAAGGCTAACGGGGAGGTGCGCATTTGCGCTGATTATAAGTGTACAATTAACAAGGCGATCCGCCCTAATGCATACCCGGTGCCGGTGGTCAGCCACCTTCTGGCCAGACTGAATGGGGGAAAATGTTTCGCTAAGCTCGATTTAGCACAAGCATACCAGCAACTCCCTGTAACTCCCGTCACGGCAGCGGCACAAACAATAGTTACACATAAAGGGGCGTTCCAGGTGTCGCGTTTACAGTTCGGCGTGAACTCGGCACCCGGCCTTTTTCAGTCGATTGTGGAACGCCTCCTGAAGGGGCTGGAGGGAGTGTTGTGTTATTTTGATGACGTATTGATAACAGGGGGGAGTGAGGCCGAACTAGCAAAGAGATTGGATAAAGTGCTGACTGTGTTCGAGAAAGCGGGGCTGCGACTGAGAAAAGACAAATGCGTTTTTTTCGAAACAGAGGTTGAGTTTTTAGGGTTCCGGGTCACACCCGAGGGAATTAGGCCGTCCAAATCCAAAGTAGCCGCAATCAAGCAGGCTCCTCGCCCCACATCCAAAACCGAACTACAGTCATTCCTGGGGCTCCTAAATTTTTACCATACCTTCCTTCCGCGGAAGGCGTCTGTGGCCGAACCGCTCCATCGGTTGCTTAAAAAGGAGGAAACATGGCTGTGGGGTGACGAGCAAGAGAGGGCTTTTAAAGAGTTAAAGCAACTCCTAACATCCGAGGCAATCCTAACTCATTTCGACCCCAAACGGCCAGTGGTCTTAGTTTGTGACGCATCCCCGGTGGGGGTGGGGGCGGTGCTTTGCCACGTGTTGGACGACGGAAGGGAGGCCCCGATAGCGTTTTATTCAAGGTCCATGTCCCAAGCTGAGCGGAATTACGCACAGACCGACAGGGAGGCATTAGCAATAGTAGCGGGCACCAAAAAATTTCACGATTTTCTGTATGGTCGCCCGTTTACGATCGTGACCGATCACAAGCCTCTGTTAGGAATTTTCACTGCAAATAAGCCCACGCCACAGATCCTGTCCCCGAGAATGCTGAGGTGGGCTATCTTCCTCAACGCATACCAACATGAGTTGGAATACCGGCCCGGAAAGGAGATCAGCCATGCAGACGCACTCTCACGGTCTCCTCTGCCCTTGTCGGGCGACCAAAAGGCAGGGGTAGAGAGAGACCACCAGGTTTTGTTAATAGAGGTGTTAGATTCACCCCCAATAGTACCAGCCGACATTGCCAGGGCGACTGGCAGGGATAGAACGCTGGAAAAAGTAAGCTCATGGGTACAGAAGGGGTGGCCGGCGTCCTCCCCAAGTACGGAATTCGACCCATTTTTTCGGAAAAAAATAGAGTTGTCCCTAGAGAGGGGGTGCCTTTTGTGGGGCCAACGGGTGGTGGTCCCTACATCCCTGCGACCGAGGGTACTCAAACTGTTGCACGTCAGCCACCCGGGGATCGTCCGTTCCAAGGTGCTGGCTCAGAGTTACTTCTGGTGGCCCCAGCTGGACGCAGACATAGAGTACATGATCGGCACTTGTGAGGCATGCCAGGGCTCCCGACCGGAGGCGGCTCGTCTCCCGCATAGGGAATGGGACGCGGCAAGGGGGCCGTGGTCCAGGGTGCACATAGATTTTGCTGGCCCGTTCCGAGGTACCCTATTCCTCCTGGTAGTGGATGCGTACTCCAAGTGGCTGGAGGTGATTCCGGTAAAGAGCACGTCCTCCGCCACTACAATTAGCCATCTAAGGAGAGTCTTTTCCACGTTTGGTTTACCCGACACTCTGGTCAGCGATAACGCTAGTTGTTTCACGTCCACCGAGTTCAGGGCATTCACGGAAGCAAACGCCATTCGGCACGTCACGTCAGCGCCATTTCACCCGGCCACGAATGGCCAAGTGGAGCGGTTGGTGCGTACAACAAAGGATGCGCTGCGGCGCATGGGCTCGGGGGACCTGAATCACCAAGTGTGTCAGTTTTTGTTAGCGTATAGGGTGACCCCCTTGGCATCCGGTTACTCGCCGGCAGAGCTGCTGATGCGGAGAAAGCTGACCACGATTCTGACCAGATTAGACCCCACGAGGGTCGAGGACAAAGGGAAGAACGTAGGGGTAGCGGTGTCGAAAGGTTTCACCGCCGGCGATCCTGTGCATTGCAGGAACTACACCAGCGCAGGGCCAGCCTGGGTACCAGGGAGAGTTGTAGAACAGACGGGACCAGTGTCGTATCGGGTGGAAACGAGCACCGGTCTACTCTGGAGGCGGCATGCAGATCAGCTCCGGAGCCGGGTTTCCAGGAAGCAATCCACGGACGGCGTGGAGAATGCATCGGCGTTAGGGTTCTCCTCCACCCGCTTAGCCCAAGGAGGAGACAACGAAGGGCAACAGTCCCAAACAAGGGGGGAAAGCAGCGGTCCCGACTCAGATCCTTTTGATACGCCAGCTCTATCCGATCCAGGGGAGGAGAGTGAGGAGTTTGCGACTGCCGCCCCCGAATTTGATTTTGCGTTACCGAGCCGGGGGGGGGGTTGGGAGTGTTCCCCCACCCATCCAAGCGAGAAGAGGGGTTTTTCGTTAGCCCCCAGTGCCCCCGGTTCTTCCCAAATAAACCACACACCTCCCAAAAAAGCCGCAGAACCGCGGCAAGTCACTAACAAGTCTCCCTCTCCAATTACAGGACAGGAAGCCAGGGGACAAGGAGAAGGTAGCAAACCCGGGGCAGGGCAGCCCGCACCGAGACCCCAGCGTGTTCGAAATAAGCCATCTTGGCTGAGAGACTTCGTCTCATCCTAGGGGGGAGGAGTGTTGTGTTCTAATAGTGTAATCTTCTTCATGTGATAACAATGTATCTTAACAATGTAACCCTTCCTACAAGTAACAATATAGTCGTCAGCTGTATCACTATAAACCCTGTATTAGGACGCGAGCTAATACCCACCAGTGGGCAGCAGCGAGCGTCCAAGCTCTCTTGGTCCATACTCATCAATAGCCACAGCGCGGAGTTTCCCGCCACTACCTACACCTGGACAAGAAGGGCGTGACCAGCAATGATGTCACGCAGACAATAGCCAACCGGCTATCGTGGAGCCACATTCGAATGTTTACCACTGTATATATAGAGCTTTGCATCCGCCATTACCTCATGTTCCCTCTGACCACCATGCAATAAACCTGAGTTAAACCAGCCCGTGGCTGTTTCCTGTGTCTTGGTTCTCATATACTAAACAGTCCGAACTAGGGAGATCCGCATCTCCCCTAAATTGGTGTCTCGGCACGATGTTAGACCATAGCGACCGTATGTAAGCCATAGGTGATGTAAAAAGCCAGGTCACAGCCCCCCAACGGTTTAGTAACAGCAGCGATCTGTATAATATCACTGCCACCGGGGTGCCTGCAAAACAGGGCAGCCGAGCATCCCTGTCAGACAGCAGGAATGGCCTCGGTTCCCGCCCCCATGTGCCACGCATACCATACCATAGCCTTCGTGCGGATGCACACAGCCCGGCCGGGGTCCACTCTCTGTCGCTGCAGCGTATACCGCTGCCCAGTGTACATAGCTGCGGCCCACCAGCCCCCCACCACCGGTGAGTTGAGACCCCTAGGATCTGTAAAAGAGGAGAAAAAAGGGTGAAGGGCATAAACAGGTACTCATACAATGAGGGGAAATACATATCTGAAATTGTGCATAGTCGCATATCCACCTCGGAGTACCCCAAATGTAGCCGCGATCGGCGCGACACCTACCTTAAGTAAATGGTGCCAAAATGGGCCCCACACCGCGAAATGCAGCACCGGTCACCCTCAGGGACTGTACTATAGTAAGGGTAGACCCATCCCGGTGGCAGAAAACAGGCTGGGGCGCGCAGCAGGCACTGTCGAAAAATCATGTAGGGCACCAACCAGACAGATGTCTCGAAAACTTGGTAGCAGTATACACCACTGCCTACTGTGCTAAAACACCCGTGAGGACCGTATCCCCACTCGAGCCCACTAGTGGGACAGAGACATCCTCGAGTTCCAGTGCGCTACGAGACACCTCCGCCTTACACAGGTGGTACCAACTCTGGCACCCTCTCACTGATGCGGGGCGCACCAAAAGGCTACCATGGTAGCTATGTGGCTAAGAGCCACCTCCCACCTAACTGTGCATAAGCAATCATGTAGGGCACCAACCGGACAGATGTCTGCAATGGAACATCGTAGCAGTCTTACACCACTGCCTACATCGTGCTGCTCAACCTTAGAGGAACGTATCCTCAGTTGAGCCCACAAATTGGGAACATAGACATCTTCGAGTTCCAGTGCCCTACAACTCGCATCCGCCTTAGACAGTAGCACCAGCTCACTGATGCGGAGCGCTCCAAAAAAGGCCACCGTAGTAGCCGCGTGAAACAGGGTTGCCTCATACCTGTCAAAATACAGGTCATGCCAACCCCGTGCAAGGTGGGTAAGAACCCCCGGAGAAATAGGGTGGCGGTCGTCCGGGCTGCACCCACGTTCCCGCGCCCACCCTTCCCAAACATGTCGTATGCGAAAATCTTGTGTGCTGTCAGCAAAAACCACCCACCTTGGCCATGAATGCCAGCGCTGACAGCCTGGATGCTATGGTGTGGGGGGCTAAGCCCTGGGCATGTAAGTAAACCATAAATTGGAGGACATGAGCCACTGGGATGGGCCAACATTCAGGCAGCCGTGATTGGGCACAAAAGGCCCTGAATGAACTGAATGCATGGTTATACGCCTTACGCGTGTGGGGGGCGAGCAACATGCTGATCGCCCGGTTCACCTCTCCCTGCCAAGCGTCCATATCTCATCCGGGAGCGGCGAGGGAAATTCCTCTGCATCCGGGGCCAAGGCACGGAACCAGGGGATCTGCAGGCGGGACAAAGCGTCAGCAATATCGTTATTAACACCTGGAACATGTCTGGCCCTAAAAAGCACATTGAGGCGTAGGCTGCGCAACACAAACTGGCAAACCAGTTCCATGACCCTTGAAGATTTAGTCGTCTGTGAGTTGACAATGTGGACCACTGCCGCATTGTCACACCAGAAATGGACGACCGAATTGGCCCACTCCTCGCCCCATAGCATCAAAGCTCCCAGAATGGTGAAAAATTCCAAGTACGTGAGATCGCGCAAGCGATCCGTGCCCCACCAGGCTGGCGGCCATCTGCCATAGGCCCACTTCCCTTCGAAGTAAATCCCATAACCCAGGGACCCTGATGCATCTGACTGAACCTGAAAACGAGGGGAAACCAAAAGGTCGGATCTCCAAAATGACACCCCATTGAATTCCCTCAGGAACTGGAGCCAAATGAGCATATCGTCCCTCATGCCCTTGTTCAGTCGGACCCTGTGGTGGGGCCTGGCCAAGCCAGTCATGGCGTCGCACAAACGTCGAGCAAATGCTCTGCCAGGTGCGACAACCCTGCAAGCGAAATTGAGGTGACCATGTAACACCTGAAGCTCCCGAAGGGACACCTTGCGTTTTGCCAGCAAGTCCGAAATGAGTGCAACGATCCGTAAAACCTTATCAGCAGGTAACCTGGATGCCTGCACAACCGTGTCAATCTCCACCCCCAGGAAAGTGAGCTTGGTTGAAGGGCCCTCGGTCTTTTCGGGCGCTAAAGGGACACCGAGTTCCTTCATTAGCGTCTGAAATGTATTCAGGAGACGTGTGCACATGTCCCAGCCCCGTTCACCCCCGAATAAGAAATCATCAAGGTAGTGGGCTACAGACCGGGACCCTGGCCTTCGAACAAAGGCCCATTGGAGGAAGGTGCTGAAGCGCTCAAATGCCGAGCATGGAATGGAGCAGCCAAAAGGCATGGCTTTATCAAAATAAAATTCACCCCTGAATTTGAAACCCAGCAGCTCAACGTCGCCCGGGCGCACTGGCAGGAGACGGAACGCGGACTTAATGTCGCACTTAGCGAGTAGTGCACCCAGGCCACATGAGCGCACCATGCGCAGGGCCTGGTCAAAAGACGTATACCTGACCGAACAAAGGTCGACAGGGATAGCATCATTGACCGAACAGCCAGCCGGGTAAGACAAGTGGCGTATCAAACGGAACTCCCCCGGCGACTTCTTGGGCACCAACCCCAAAGGGGAAACCTTTAGGTTGGGGAATGGCGGGAGAGGGAAAGGGCCGGCGACCCCGCCAGCCGCAACCTCCTTAGCAATGCTCATGGCAGCCACCTCCTCCCTTCCCCTGAGTGATAACAGGTTGGGTGCATCTTGAGGGGACCTGACCCCCGTGAAAGGAATGTGAAACCCCTGCTGGAAACCCTCAAGCAGGTAAGCTGCGTCTGCCCTCCTCAGGTACATCGTGAGCCAACGCTCCAACATGTCCACGTTAATTGGGGAGGGGGCCTTTCACCTGACCAGCTCCCTCTGCGGCAGTTCTGCCGGCTCCCTGTCCACCTCTACCTCTGCCCCGCAGTCCGCCCGCCTTAGGACACACGGAGGCGGCATGGGGGCCAGAACAAGAGGGACACTCGTGCCTGTATTGGCACTGCTTCCTGTTACACGCACCATTGGCCGAGAAGCTCCAACACAGCAGGCGGGCTGGAACCCCCTGCCCCGCCACCTGGCGGGGTGCCTGGGCTGTAGCAGCTCGCTGGACAGCATGTCCACAATGGTACCTCTCCCCTGGCACCAGGCGCATGGGGGTCATGTACAGAAGCCACAGCTTCTGGCAGGGCTCATCCCACCTCATCTCTGGGTGTAGGGGCACTCTCATACGGAATTCCTCGTCGTAAGCCAACCACGACGGGCCAGGGAAATCAACCATCGCCCGGTATATGTTGTCCAAATACTGGACCATCGGAATTGCCAGGTCAGGCCGGGCCCTGAGATACACCGCCATGTATATAAGGTACGCGGGTAACCAGTTGGCCCATGTGCGTGGCGGCTTACGTCGACGAGACTGCTCCTTGTCCTTCTCATCCTGCCCCTCCCTCTCTTCTTTGGTGGGTTCCCTATTCAAGAGGGAGAAAATGTCCACGTACTCCCCCCGCCATATCTTTTCCTTGGTGGCCTGGGCCAGGTGGTCCCCGAGGGGCAACGAATAACCTGCCGTCGGCAAGGCCGACACCGGAACATATGCAGTACTGGGCACCATGAAAGGAGCCTGTACCAGCCCCGCCACCCCTAGTAAGTTCCCCGCGGGACAGGGTACCCCGCCCCAAGAGGGGCCCTGGAGTGGAGGAGCCATTCCCAGCTGGGCCGGCGGCGGCTGACCCGCCGCCCCAGCCAGGCGTTGCCACGGCCACTGTAAGCCTCCCCCCATTGTGGGTTGTGTCATGGGTGCACTAGATTGGACCGTATACTCACAAGTTGCACCCCCGTTGGCCGCGCCCACCGGGGGTTCCGGCCCACTGCGGGCGTCGGAGCTCGCGACCGCAACCGAGCTCGAAGACGGGACCTGACCACTACCTGCTGGTGGTATCAGCTGCGTGGGGAGCTGCGAGGCCGCGGCTGACGCCGACCTATTTGCCTCAGGCAGCTCGACCCTGTCGGCCGCCTGCCGAGGACCGGCAAGCGCTGAGTCGACCTGTAAACCAAACGGTGCCCCGGATGGATGAACTACCCTTAAAGATGCCTCAAGGGCCGCTACGCGGGCCAGTAGGGCATCCACGTTTACATAGCCCCAACACTAATGGGTGGGCCGGCCGGCCCACCGGTCGCTGGTGCCGGGCCAGGTCCCTGGACCCCAGGGCCCGAATAGGGCCATGCCCCAACCACCGGCCCCTGCGGGGCCGGGGGCATGCCTTGCCAGGGAAGAGAACCTGGCCAACCCCCTTGATTGAAGCCCACCGCTGGAAGCTGAATGCCCAGGCCCGAAGGCCCAGCCTGGCTATGCGCCAGGCCTGAGCCGGTGGCCGCTGATTGCGGGCCGGGGGCCGAATCCCCTGCAGGGCCGTGCTGAGGCTGCCCAGCCTCAGGCCATGTAGCAATCGCCCCCATCCCACCGGTCCCGGTGGGCGCCCCCAGAAAGGGGGCCTGCCGAGGGGGCGCAGCCGCGGTCCTCCGATCTGGCTGGCGCCTCCGCGAGGAACGAACCGCGTTCCCCAGCGCCTTCTTTTTGGAAGGCATTGCTGCGAATTGCTGGGAAGCCGAAGAGAAGAGCGAGAAAAAACTGCTGCCGAAAAAGGGCTTCCCGGCTAAAGGGAAGAGCGACGGAGCAAGCGGGGAAAAACTTCTCCTCTCCGTCGCTTCGCAAAATGGCAGCGCGGCTGCCTAGTGGCCACCCCTTTTAAAGGGTGCTGGCCACGCCCCCTAACTACCCGGATGTCCAAGTCCGGTGGGGGCCCTCCCCGCAAAGAGCGCGGCGGCCATTTTGGTGCCGCGCTTGCATTCTCCTTGGACTTTTGCATTCCTTCTTTCCCCTGCTATTTTAAGAGCCTCATCAGACAACCACTTTGCTTTCTTATGCTTCTTTTCTTTTGGTATGATTTCTCTTGCTGCCTCCTGCATGATGTCCCGCGTCTCTGTCCATAATTCTTCTGGTACTCTGTCTGTTTTTATATATATGTTTTAACCTGCTGTCAGCCACCCTGAGTCGGGTTCGCCTGACTGGGCAGCATAGAAATTTGAATTATAAATAAATAAATAAAATTGTTACCTATTCAAAACCACTTATATAGTTGCCTGATGATACTCATGAAAACCAACCAAGCCAAAGAGTTGAGCATGCTCTAACAGCAACAAAAGATTTTTAGACTTGCCATATGTTCTCATTCTAATAATTCAGGACTGACTTCTAACCCTGCACTGTTAGCATGGCCTTTGCTTTGATTAAGTGAGGCAGGTTAGTAATAGAGCTCTAATGGTTTTTGTGGCCTGTAATTACATCTGATATTAAACCAGTGTTTTAAACTAAATAAATCTTGTCATGCAAGTATATATAGCTAGAGGAATGTAAATGTATTTATAGCACTAAAAATGGAAGAGTGTAAGTACAATAACAGTCTTCTCTCTCTCTCTCTCACACACACACACACACACACACACACACACACAATGCACACACACACAACACACACAATGCACACGCATGCGTGCACGTGTCTCAGGGAAAGAATGACTAGGAGAGATGTCTTTGCAATCAAATTACAGTAATACCCCGGATAATGTTAAAGCTTTGTACCACAAGCTCTAACGTTATGTGCTTTTTAATGTTGTGCAATACATTTATCACACAACATTAAACCAAAGCCCACAGTGGCCACTTTGAGTTGGGAAGGGCCGGGGGGAACACAGCACCAGCCAAGGCAGCTTCTAGGTGCACGCGCGCGCGCGCGCGCGCGCGCGCACACACACACACACACACACACACACACACACACACACACACACACACACACACACACACACACACACACACACACACCGCATCGAAGTCAAAACGCTTGGCCCGTTCCCTTCCCGGACAGGCTGTAGGTGCATGCAGACACACATGCAGCTCGTCCTGGAAGGGAACAGGATAAGCAGTTTATGGATCTGATGCTCCTTCCCCACCAGGATGGGCTGCAGGTGCACCTGCACTCACCCGCAGCCCATCCTGGAAGGGAAGAGGCCGTGCGCTTGTCCCGTTCCCTTCCAGGACAGGCTATGAGTGAGTGCAGATGCACCCGCAGCCCATCCTGGTGGGGAAGGAGCATCAAATCCATAAACTAATCCATGGAGGGCATCAAACCCATAAACTAATGAGGCATCAATATAGTGACGAAGAGTTATTTTGTATGTAACTAGCATAGGTTGCCCGGTGATGCTGGGCTGTTATAAACTGTGATCACTTTTTTTGTGGATTAAAAAAGAACAAAGGATGATATAATTGTTTCAAATTGTTTTATTTAACCAAATAATGTTTTAGTTTGTGGTTTTTTAAAAAAATTGTTGTACTGTAGTAATATTTTTTAAAAATGTGAAAGTACATGATTTTACATTCAATGTTTTTAATCTGTGCTTCGATGTTTTGGGTTTTTATTTGAGTTAAAACTGAACACAGTATTTTATAAATATTTTTATTTTTATTTTTTTGACATATGTTTGTGATTTGTGTAAAAGTGTGATTTATTGTTATGTTTTTGACTTGTTTTTACTCTTGTGGCCTCTGGGTAGGGCTGTTGAGACTTTTTGAGTTGTTTTTACTATTCTGCCCTGCAGGTGGGGCTGCTAGTGGTTCTCTTTTACTTTCACTGTTTTGTCTCTCCTGGCCTCTGGGTGGGGCTTCTTCTGGTAAGTAGTCTCTTTGTTTCTTCATTTCTGTTCCGGTCGTCGTGGAGGGAGGACGTGCTGGTGAGTTGTCTGGTTTTCTTTCTTCTGGGGTTTTTCTTTGTTTTGGTTTTGTGGTGGTGGGCTGGGAGGTGTTTCTGTTTGTTTGTTTTTTGTTTAGCTTTAGATTTGTTTAATTGGTTTGGTTATTTCTGGTTTTGTTTATTTTTTCTTATTTTGTTGTTGTTTATTTTTGTAATTAGTTGTTTGTTTGTGTTATTTGTGGTTTTTTTGTGTTGTAGTTAGGTGTTTTGTATATGGTTTTGTGGTATTGTTGAAGTTTTTGTTTGTGTATTTTGTGGTTTAATTTTTTGTTTATTAATGTTTTTTTAAAATTATTGATTTATTTTTGTTTTATTATTTTTTTAATTTTGGTGTTTGTTTTTGGTGTTTACTTTAGTGTAAAAAACAGGCTGTCTGTGGGTTCCTATTTTCCCCTTTGCTGCTTCAAAGTTTGGTTTCGATGCAGCAATAGGGGAAAGGAGGGAGGAGGCAGTCAGCCCGTTCTTCTCTCAGGAAGGTTCGTTAGGTAGGTTGGGGAAGAAGGAGGAGGGTTCTCTCCTCTCTGTCTCCTTTTTCTCTCAGTTTACCTAACCGGAGATTGGCAGGCAGCAATCCGTAAGGGGTGGGTCTCTTCCTTGTGGATTGCTGCCTGTTGTTTTTGTATTCTGAAATACAAAGGCATCAGCCAGTCATCCGCCAGGGAGGGTGCTTCCCCTGATGAAGTGCTGCCTGTTTTGGGGGGGGGGTTTCCCACTGGGGCTCAACTTTACTTGAGGCTGGTGGTGGTCTCGCCATGTCTTTGGCGGATTAACATGGAGGAGAGGGAGTCCCTCTTCTCTCCGTTGCTCCGGGAAAGAAGGATGGTGGGTGTCTCGTGGTGGCGTTTTGTGGCTTTTTGTTTTGCGTGGCTGTGAGGCGCTGAGTCTGCCTGCTGGGGACTTGCACTCCCATTGCTTTTTGTAAGTTTATTTTTTGCGCACCGGCTTTCTCAGCATTTTGCGCGCTCATGTCGCGCAGGATGCTGGGACTTGTAGTTTTGCATTTGTGGTTTGCTGTGGCACGGTGTGGTGCAAAGAATGTTGGGAATTGAAGTTGTTTCCCTTTGTTTGCATTCGTGGGGCTCCTGCCCCACTGGTGCATTTCTCAAACATTTGTTGACCTCCGGACCCAGTTCGGGCAAGTGCAGGAGGCTCGGTACGGGATAGTGTGGGCGGGGGCGGGAGCCTTTGTCAAGTTCCAATGGTTAACGCTTGGATTTATGGGTATAGATGTGCAAACTTGCCAAACTCCAAACTTGCTTGGCATTAAAGAAAACTTGCAGTGCTCTTATTGCAATGAATGCTATATATTTTTAATCAGGCTATAACAATCACCCTTATGAGAAGGTTAATAGATTGCAATGTGAAAAACAGATATTTCCCCCAATAGATACTGTTTAAAAAACTGTAATATTTGTCTTGCAATCAGAACATAGCATTATATTTTCTGATATACATTAGAGAGAAGAAGAATCATCCCACCACCACCACCATAATAAGCTTAATCCAATAGCCTGTATGTTATCTGTGGTGCGTCACCCAGTTCACCAGAGTTTCTGACCCACCTTGCACGAGGCTGGCATGACTTATATTTGGATAGGTGTGAAGTGGCTCTTGGTCACGCAGCAACCACGGTAGCCTTTTTGGAGCGCTCCGCATCAGTGAGTGGGTGCCAGAGTTGGTACCATCTGTGTAAGGAGGATGTGTCTCGTAGGGCACTGGAACTCGATGATGTCTCTGTCACACATGAGTGGGCTCAATTGGGGATACGGTCCTCAAAGGTTGTTCAGCACGGCGTAGGCAGTGGAGTCAGACTGCTACGAAGTTTCATTGGAGACATCTGTCCAATTGGTGCCCTACATGAATTTTCGGCAGTGCCTGCTGTGTGCCCCAGCCTGTTTTTCTGCCACCAGGATGGGTCTACCCTTACCAAAGTAAAGTTACTGAGGGTGACCGGTGCCGCGCTTCGTGGTGTGGGGCCCGTTTTGGCACCCATTTATTTAGGATAGGCGTCGCATTGATCGCGGCTACGTTTGGGGTACTCGGAGGCGGATGTGTGTGTACGCGTAATTTCCTATATGTACGTCCCCTCACTGTATGAGTACCTAGTTATGTCCTTCACCTCTTCTCCTCTTTTACAGATCCTGTGTGTCTCTGCACACCGGTGGCAGTGGGGCTGGTGGGCCGCAGCTATGTACACTGGGCCGCAGTATATGCTGCGGTGACAGAGTGTGGACCCCGACTTGGGCTGTGTGCATCCGCACGTATGCGATGGTATGGTATGCGTGGCACAAGGGGGCGGGAACTGTGGCCATTCCTGATGTCCGTCAGGGATGCTGGACCGCCCGATGTTCTTAATAGGCACCTCGGCGGCAATGATCTTATACGGATCACTGCTATTCCTAAACTGTCGAGGGGTAGTGACCTGGCGTTTTATATCATGTATGGCTTACACACGGTCGCTATGGTCTAACATTGTGCCGAGACACCAACTTAGGGGAGACGTGGATCTCCGTGGTTCGGACTGTTCCGGCAGTCAGTGGACAGGGCTGTTGCTCGGTCCCTTGCTGAGCATGGCTGGGAGACAGCCATTGGACACCTGTGGATAGGCTTACAAAATTTTTTGCTGGTAGGCAGGAGAAGGGGTCCACCTGTCGGCTGGAGGTATGTACCTCTTTCTGGGTGTGGTGCAAGCAGGCCTGGCGACCGAGCTGACGGTCTGTGGGGGGCGGTGAGTCATCATGGACGCCTCCCCATGTGGCAGGTAGCACTGGTAAGGTAAAGATTTATGACCCATAGGTATCCGGCAGGTTCGCAATTGACTGGCCAACACTTAGACAGGTACAGGTGTAATAGCTTTGACCGGTCAACGACGAACCAGGCAAGGGGTGATGGCAGGAACTTGTCAGCATGCATCACCCCGTGATTTGCCGGATACACGTCATAGGGTGGGGTCAGTAGATAGTTTATTGACTCCGGTCAACAATTTGTTTGTATCAACAAACAAATGGATACAAATGGATACATTGTAGCCAATTGCCATTGGCAATTTTGGGAGGAACCTTACTAGTGTTACTGCGGCCTGCTTGCCTTAAGAATTACAATTGGATGAATACACCAATTGAAAGTTATAATTCGGACTAGGGCATTATTCAATAAAAGTGGCCCAATGCCTTTATCCATATACCGGTGTCTGAGTCTTTCTTTGGGGGGTGCGCCTGCAATGGAAAGCTGAATGACAGCTGTAGCAGGGTTCCAGAGGGGCTAGAGGTTTTTTTTTAGGAGGAACCCCTCACTTAGTTTGGGGTGCCAGGGCTTGGGAAGGGTGGCAAGGCTTCTAATGAAGCTTTTTAACTATGATAGCTAGCTGGCACGAACAGTCCGTTATTAAATGCCACCTTCCGAGTAGAGATATGGAGCGGAACAGGCTGCTTTTTGGGAAACTGCTTTAAGAGTTTATTTTTACTCTTTGAAGATGATGGGAAACAAGTGGTCAATTCTTCCCCAAGCCTCAAACTAAGGGTGCAGGTGTAACTCCTCCAGAATCACCCTGGCAACCTTATCTTGCCTTTAGCAAGGAATATCATTATTCTCACTCTGATTCCCTATATCCCCTCTTTTACCCATCTGGCCTTCTCAAGGTTAACGGTGTAGAATTGTATCCGTAGTCCTGCTTCTTCCCTCAAGCTCTTATCTCATCCAAGCTTGGCTTTCGAAATCCTCCTGTCTTTGTCCAAAGATGAGACAGTTCAATGTTCATTGTGACAGAGCTCCATTGTCCTGGAAAAGGTTCTCTCTAAGCTCCCAATTTTGGGGTCTTAAATACAATATTTGCCTACTTCCTCCCTTTCGGAATGAGAGCTATGTGGGAACTTTGGACTTTCCCACACTGGTGTTTTACCCCATGATGTAAGATTGATGTCATGTTTCCCACACAGGTGTGCTGCTCCTGAGTGGGCACCAGAATGCTTTGTGATGACTTCTTACCTTTTCCCTTCTGACGATGTGAAAGTGTAAAAGTCAGTGTCAGAGTTTAAATGTAACAGGTGAACATTTCCTTCCTTCGGAACTACACTGTCATCCCTCCCTCTTTTTGAAGGTGTGAATGTTCGCTAATGACCTAGGGGTTCATCCGTGCATTTCCTTTCAAGTGCTAATTGCGCATGCTTGAAAAAGCCTTGCAGGTGTCTTTCTTATCTTGATGACTCTGGTGTCTGAATATGTGTATTGCATGGAATGTTACTTACCCTTGTTTTCTCTGAGAATCAGGCTTTCTCAACCTACAAAATTCTGACTATAACTATAGAATAAGTGAATGCATTAAAAAGTAACTCAAAGGATTTTGTAATGATCCCTTGGATTCACTGACAACAGTCCCTTCCAGTAAAGTTAATAGATTTTGGTCATTCCTATGTGAGCTGAACACTTTAATACTAAAAATAAACTACTTGCTGTGAACTATGGTATTCTTTTTTTATTTTAGTTGACTAGTTATATAAATAAATATTACTCACTGTATTTTACACACTGAGTAGGAGAATAGTTGTTTGGCTTGTCTGTTCAGGTATTCCCTGTTGTTATAGAGGGAATCCTGACATACTGTAAATAGTCAACAAAGCCTTTTCTCTAATGATATTTAAATATTTTGTGCACAGAAAAGCTTACCCATATAACTCTTATTTTCCCTGAAAGTTATTATTTTTAAAACAGAAAAAAAACAACGGCTTGTCTATTTAAACTCAGAAGTATGCACCATAGATGGTCTGAGACTTGGTTGTTTGTCCATATTAAAGGAGAAAAACTTGATTAGTTTAGATTTACTTAAGTATGTATTGTGTACCATCAAGTCAATTCCAATATATGATGACCCTTTCCAAGGTTTTCTAGGCAGGAATTCCTAGGTTTATCATTTCCTACATGTGGAGATGCCCTAGGACTGGGCAGCTTGACTAGGATGACTCTTCTTGCTCGAGGCAAAGTGGGGAACAAAACATCTGGCTTCACAGCCAAATATCTAAACAGTTGAGCTATCCAGCCAGTGCATAGATTTACTTACAAATACCAAAATATTTTCACTTTTTCATGAGGAAACACATGGTCTCTTAAGGGAATTTTTGCTTTAGAAGAGTTCCTCAGAATCAGGGTACACAGTACGTTTAATACACAACAGGTAGATATGCAAAGAAAAGTGTCATTGACACACTGATGATCATTCCAATTGCATGCTTCTACTTTTAAAGTTTTCACATTTATCAAAAAAATTTACCACTTGAGATAGCACTCCTTTTACAAAAAGCATCAACATTTTCATCTAATGTGCTCCTGTTTCACTGTAATTAATTATAGATGTGGAAGGGCCCTGATGGGACACCACACAGACAGAAGCAGCTTGACCCATTTCTACCTACATAGGCCCTGGGGGGAGGGAGTTCCCATTGCCCACCAACCCCCGGAATAAAGAGACAGAGACAGTGTTGGATTTAAACTTAGAGCCACTTTATTAACCGGAACTTCATAATGAACTATTTGCCTGCGGCAGGGGCTGAGTAGCATGGATCTAAGTGATGGAGCCAAGGTGATCAACCTTACCTTCTCCACTCACCACCAGGTGAATACCGGCTTACCGGGATCATCCTGTTCTCTAACAGTCCAAATCCCGGCTCACCATTTGGGTCAAATGGCCAATGCTGTTCTCAAGCCTCAAGGCTGTAGGCAAACAGCATGTTCCACGATCACTGAGCATGCCCGTCACCCGGAAGTGGAAGTGAACTGTTTTCTGTCTTCTGACCGACTGACACACCCAATGTCATCCCCGAATCATCCTAGGCCTTCACCTACCATTTTAACTATGCACTACCCACCAAGTGACCGAATTGAACCACCAAGCCAATTACCCAAATATGCAACAGTGTGAAGTGGGCAAAAACACCACCGCCCCATAGGCCAATCAGGGACGTGTGCAAAAATTCCCACTTGGCCCTGAAGTGACCAGTTAATCCCACACTACTGTTCATGAGGAGGGCGGGTGGGCTGTCTTGCAGAACTGGGCTGGGGTCAGGGAGGCAAAGCTCTATATAAGGGCATAGCTCCTCCCCGGCCCGGCACGCCCCTGGGCATGCCCACCCTCTGTCTCTCCCAGGTGAGGGTGGCAAAGCCGCGCCACCAGACATACATCCCGTGGTGCATTCCCTTGTCTCCAGAAGTATTTCTGCACAGAACTATTTCAATTTATACCACACAGATGCATGCACCAGTTTTTTTTACCTCTGCACAGAACTGTTTCTTGGGTCGTGACCTTTGTTTTCTAATACCTAAAGTATCCCTTGTCTTTCCTCTCCCTTCTGTGAAATAAATAAAACAAAATCTGCAACTACTCTTTAAAACAGTTATCCATGGATCTGTAGACCAAACTCTTCAGTATTATAAATCAGAGCTCTTTTGTCTGTCCTCTTCCTCAGGGATGGCCTGGCTGTTGACCACTCATACAGTTGCCTCAGATGGTAGAATACAGAGGCCAGCAGCTACCAGCCTTTTTCTCCCTACAACCAGCTGCCTACATGGCCCATCCAGTTTTGAAATGTCAAAGAGAAGAATAGTAGCACGTAGCAAATGGTAGTCTGTCTCACTTGCATAGCCCAGCCTTTTTTCAATTGGCTCTGTGTCATGAGCCCTAGGGTCCTGGGGGTAGGACATCCATGGATAAGAAAGAAAGAAAGAAAGAAAACCAGAGGCACTTTTCCCCCCAGTTGTCATAGACCTTACACCAGCACTTTATCTCCACACTATAAATATAAGTGTCTGTATATAGCAGAAGTTCTCAACCTTTTAAAGACATGGGCCGGGTCACACTCCCTTAGATAGCTTCAGGGGCTGGATAACCATTTTGTCTTTTCTCGACCACATGGCACTTTCCAGGTGTGGTGGAGGCAGTGGGGGGGGGGGGCATAAAATGGCACCATGGGCTGCATCCAGCCCATGGGCTTCAGGTTGAGAATCCTTGGTGTATAGTATGTAAAATTAAGGCTTTCTGGAAAAGACTGTTCCAGGCATAAATGAAAACTTAAATGGCCAGAGCATTCTTAGTTCAAAGATCCATCAACTGCAGGGTTAGAATTAGGCAGTGCCACAATCAGGGACAAGTAGGACTCCCATCCCGGGCCCGGAGATGACGGGGCCCCAGAGATGACGGTGCCAGGAAACCACCAATGTGTGCATGAACAAACAGACCACGCATGTGCAGAAAACCATGGAGGCCTGGTGGTGCTGGGAAATCACCGATGTACACATGCGCAAACAGACCACGCATGTGCAGAAAACCACAGGGGGCATGGCCAAACTGTTGGAGGCCCCACATACCGGGCATGGAAATTTCTGATGTCAGCCCTGGAATTAGGAATAAGTCTATTCTGTGGCAGGAACTTCAGCTGGAGACCACCTTCTACCAGTTGATTTCAAAAATCTGCTAGGCTGAACTGCTCTGCTCTCTTGTTCTATCAGCTTCTGAAAAGAACAAAGTGGGGAAGGAAAAGAGGTGGAGGGATGGAGGAGCCAAAAAATCTTCTCCAACTCAGAAAGTCAATCACCATACTGTTGCAAAGTCAGGTCAAGAGTTGTTCTACCTTTCAACTTCTCTAGGTTGGAGAGGTTTTTTATTTACTAGTGTTTCATCAGCGCCAGATCTGATGGTCCTGGTTGTGGTAGGCAATTAAGATTATTGTTTAAGGCTCCAATCCTAAATAGATATTACCTGGGAATAAAGTGAATAGGTTTTACTTCTGAGTTGATACACAGTGGATCCTACTTAGCTGTCTTCATTAAACCCCATTCTGTCTTTGAAATGATAGGTGACTGTTTTTTGTTTATTTGTTGGTCTTATTTTGGCTCTTTTTTCTCTTCTTCCCTACAGCCTTGCTTTTGTTTGCTTCTATGTATGTTACTTCTGGCTAGTAAAAGAGTCCTTGAAAGCTTGGAATATTGATAAATGCTCATGTGACCATTAATTGATCTTTAATAAGACATATTTGTCTTTAAAAAATAACAAGGTTCTTAATCAGAGAAGCCTTAAGTTAAGAAAGGGCAAAATGTAGCCCTTCAAATGTTGTTGTTGGACTACAGTACATATCCAAGAAATCATCATCACTGGCTGTGGCTGTACAATCCAGCAACATCTGGTAAACTGCAGTTTGACCACATCAATCCAAAACCTAAAAAAGAAGAAGAGCATAATTGAATTACAACAATGAATGGGACATTAAATGCAGTATCTTTCAGCACCTTTTTGACATCTTATAGCAATATCTATGCATATTTCCAGACTTTTAACAAAACCTGACTATGTTTCCTTAGGAGGAGGGGATGAACTACTGCTTAGTTCACATGTAGATTATGTTGTGAAAGCCCTGTGACATTCATGTATGCAGAACTGTTGTCTATAAGGAGGATGAACTAAAAAAAAGGGGGGGTAGCAACAACTTAAGTAGACTGCAGCTTATACTTAAAGATGCTCATAGGTGAAGCAGTGTAATGGATAACAAGAGCATCTTGAAATTTCAGCATTTAAATGCCCCCCCCCTGAATTTAGTAAAATCCATTTAATAAAAAAAACTTTATGAATGTGGGATACTGTGATTCTATAGCCATGATTCAAAATGCCAAGAAATGCCCCAATATCGATGCACAGTATCATTTCTGTGTATCCATCAGTAATAAGCGTGCTAAGCTGTACATAGCAAAAGCCATTCTGAATGTTGACAACATGTTGTGTATGAATGTACACTGTTTCTTTAAGTAAATGAATGTAACCTGCCTCATATTACAATGTATCACAGCTGTAAGGAACGCGAGCAAGCAGCCCATAGAGGGCAGCGGCGAGCGTTCAATCTCACATGGTTCAATTGCTCAATCACGGATAGCCGCGGGAAACTTCCCCACATGACAATGGAAATAAAGACTACTGCAGCAAGACAATGGAGATTAATACTACTGCAGCAAGAGGCGTGCCTGGGCGAGGCCACGCCAGCGACAGCCAATGAGCTGTCGTGCAACAAGATTCAAATGTGTAACCTTACTGTATATAATGAGATGTACCTCCGCCATTACCTCATGTTCGTTCTGATCATCAACCAATAAACCTGTGTTAGTCCTCATTGCGACTCCTTCTTTGTCTTCCGTGCAAGACACCAAATTGGCGACGAAGGTGGGATCAATGGCGAATCCCAGAGTCAAGACGTACCATTTCGACGTCAGCGAGCCTGAGCAGTGGGAGCTCTACGAGTGCCAGTTTCGGCACGCGATGGAAGCAGCCGGCGTCGACGACGACGCGTTGATTCGCTCCCATTTCCTGGCCCAGGTGGGACCGGCCACGCTGCGCATTCTCATGAACTTGGTGGCGCCAAAGAAGGTTGAAGCAGTGCCTATCGACCAACTCCTGGAGCTGCTGAGGGCACACTTCCAGCCGCCCGTCTCGATTTTTCCGGCCCGGGTCGCGTTCCACCGGCGGGACCAGCGTTCAGGCGAGTCCGTGTCCGACTACGCAGCGGCCCTCCGACTGGCGGCCGTGCACTGCAAGTGGGACGACCTGAACCAGGCTCTGCGTGACCGCCTGCTGTGCGGCCTGCGGGACGAGGAGCTACAACGGAAGCTCATGACCCGCGACGAGCACCTCTCGTTCAATGAGGTGTTGCGAGAGGCGCAAGCGGCCGAGGCGGCCAGGAGCGGGGTCAAGGTGTTCAAGGGCCGCAGTACAGCGTCCGAGCGGGCCAAGTCCCCCGTTCAAGCGGCACGGCGGACTCCAGCAAAGGCAGCCTGGCGGGCACCTAGGTCGCCCGCCGGCACTCCAGAGGCGACTCCAGCAAAGGCAGCCTGGCGGGCACCTAGGTCGCCCGCCGGCACTCCAGAGACCTCCGACGACTCGTCCGTAATGGCGGACTCCTACAGCAGCGAGGACGACGGCGTCCAGAGAGTAAGGAAGCGTGGGGAGCGGCGGCAAGACCGAGAGCGGCAGGACCGCCGCTGCGACGGCTGTGGCGCGGCCCACGACCGCACGAGGTGCCCCTTCCGCAAGGCCGAGTGCCACAATTGCGGTCGAAAGGGGCACATCGCCCGAGTTTGCAGGCGCGGGCGATCCGAGAGCAAAGGCAGTTCCAGCAAACCCCAGCACCACCAGCGGAAGGCGGCCGGTTCCAGGAAGGTGTCCACCATTCACGGCGAGGACGGCGTGCACCGCGTGGCCCTGGAGCACCGGCGATTCTACGTGGAGGTACAGTTGCAGGGGCGCCCCGTAAAAATGGAGATAGACTCAGGGTCGTCATACTCCATACTGTCCCAGAGGGAGTACATGCGCATTCCCCCAGAGGCACGGCCCAAGTTGCGGGCCATGCGGTCCCATCTGCGGGACGTACAGGGAAACGGGATCCCAGTGTTGGGGGTGGGGAAATTCAGGGTGAAGTTCAAGAATTTCTCCGAAAGGCTGCCCCTAGTGGTCCTCAAGGGGGGGAAGTGTTGCCTCCTAGGAACGCAGTGGTTTGCTCCCCTGGGAATAGAACTGTCCGGCATCCATGCCATAGAGACTGACCCAATGCAGGACGTTTGCAATGCGCACCCGGACGTTTTTAAAAAGGGACTCGGGACTTACAGGGGGCCCCCAGTTTCATTCGAGTTGGACCCAGAAATCCGGCCCATCCGCCTTAAGCCGAGGAGGGTGCCCTTCGCACTCAAGGACAAGATCGAGGCGGAACTGGACAAATTGGTGGGGCAGGGGATTTTGGTTCCAGTTGATTCGGCAGAGTGGGAAACGCCGATTGTTACGGCCCTTAAATCAAATGGGGAGGTCAGGATTTGTGCGGACTATAAATGTACGATCAACAAGGCCATTCGGCCAAATGCATACCCAGTGCCCGTGGTCAGCCACCTGCTGGCCACACTCCATGGGGGGAGGTGTTTCGCCAAGTTAGACCTAGCCCAGGCCTATCAGCAACTTTCAGTGACCCCAGCCGCTGCCGCTGCGCAGACTATAGTAACGCATAAGGGGGCATTTAAGGTAACGCGCCTTCAGTTCGGCGTGAACTCGGCCCCCGGGATCTTCCAGTCCCTCGTGGAACGCCTTTTAAAGGGGCTTCCAGGAGTTCTACCATACTTCGACGATGTGCTGATAACAGCGGGGAGCGAGGTAGAATTAGCTAAAAGACTAGATGGGGTCCTCTCAGTTTTCGAGAAAGCGGGGCTTCGACTAAGGAAGGACAAGTGTGTGTTTTTTGCGAGGGAGGTTGAATTCCTAGGTTTCAAAGTAACCCCAGAGGGGATCAGGCCCTCAGAGTCCAAGGTTGCAGCCGTACAGAACGCCCCCCGCCCCACCGCAAAACCGGAGCTGCAGTCGTTTCTGGGGCTCCTTAACTTCTATCACTCGTTCCTGCCTAGGAAGGCATCGGTTGCGGAGCCACTGCACGCCTTACTAAAAAAGGACGCGGTTTGGCGGTGGGGGGACAAACAAGAGAGAGCCTTCCGAGAACTAAAATCACTCCTCTCCTCAGATGCGGTCCTGACACATTTTGACCCTAGGAAGCCAGTGGTTCTGGTATGTGATGCGTCCCCGGTGGGGGTGGGGGCGGTCCTGTGCCACGTGTTAGACAGCGGGCGGGAGGCCCCGGTGGCTTACTACTCCAGGTCCCTTTCGAAGGCTGAGCGCAATTACGCGCAGACAGACAGGGAGGCACTGGCCATAATTGCAGGGACCAAAAAGTTTCATGATTTTCTATACGGCCGCGAGTTTACGGTAGTGACTGATCACAAGCCGCTTCTGGGGATCTTCACTACCGGCAAACCTACCCCCCAAATACTCTCCCCCAGGATGTTGCGTTGGGCCATATTCCTCAACGCCTACCAATACGAGATAGTCTACCGCCCAGGGAAGGAGATCTCCCATGCGGACGCCCTGTCCCGATCTCCCCTCCCTAACCTGGGGGATTCCGCATGCGAGGTAGAGCGGGACCACCAGGTCATGTTAATCGAGTCCCTCGACTCACCCCCCATTGTCCCGGCCGACCTCGCCAAAGCAACGGCGGCCGACAAAATCCTAGCCCAGGTTAGCTCATGGGTGAAAAAAGGGTGGCCCACTACTCCCCCAGAAGAACCGTTCAAACCGTTCTGTAGGCGCAGGGTGGAACTTTCCCTGGAAAGGGGCTGTCTACTCTGGGGCCAGCGGGTGATTATCCCAGAGAAATTAAGGGCAAGGGTACTGAAGTTACTACACACCAGTCACCCGGGGATCGTGCGGTCCAAAGCCCTAGCCAGAAGTTTCTTTTGGTGGCCACAGATAGACGCTGACATAGAGCGTCTAGTGGGCACGTGCGAGAGCTGCCAGAGCTCCCGGCCCGAGGAGTCCCGATTACCCCATAGAGAGTGGGACACAGCCCGCGGGCCGTGGTCCCGTATCCATGTCGACTTCGCGGGGCCCTTCCGCGGGGCCACGTTCCTACTGGTTGTCGACTCCTACTCCAAGTGGTTGGAGGTAATCCCCGTGAGTAGCACCTCTTCCGCGACAACCATAAAGCAGTTGCGCAAGCTCTTTGCGTGCTTCGGCCTGCCAGACGTCCTCGTGAGCGACAACGCAAGTTGCTTCACGTCGACCGAGTTCCAAACCTTCATGGCGAGGAACGCGATTAGGCACATTACTGCTGCCCCATTCCACCCCGCCACAAACGGTCAGGTAGAGCGCCAAGTGCGCACTACGAAAGACGCACTGCGGCGCATGGGTCCCGGCGACCTGAACCTACACCTATGCCAGTTCCTAATCACCTACAGGACCACCCCCCTAGCTTCAGGGTTCTCCCCAGCCGAGCTGCTTATGAAGAGGCGCCCGGCAACGCTGTTTGACCGGATGGATCCGTCCAGGGTGGAGGATGAGGGGAGAAATATAAATTTAGGGGGGGGGGAGCTCCAAGAACTTTTCCACAGGGGACCCGGTTCATTGCAGGAACTACGCGGCCTCGGGGCCAGCGTGGGTGCCGGGGACAATCATCGAGCAAACGGGGCCAGTTTCCTACAGGGTCGAGACGAACTCAGGGCTAACATGGAGACGGCACGCCGATCAGCTCCGAAGGCGAGTCACTAGTGAGGGGGAATCAGCGTTAGGGTCCTCCCCCACCCGCATTACCCAAGGGGGAGACACGGAGGCGTCCGAGAACACTTTGAAAGAGAGGAATGAGTTTGTCCCCGCATATGAAGATGATTATAATTTCCCGTACCAGGGGGAGTTAGCGGAGTGGTCCCCCACCCGTCCTAGCGAGAAGAGGGGTTTCAGTTCAGCCCCTGGTACATCACGCCCCCAAAGCTCGGGCATGCTAGAGTACACCATAGTCCCGGCACCCAAAAGGCAAACGCCACAAAGACAGGCGACCAGTGAAATCTCGCCAGCCTCAAATCCCCAAACCCCCGATCAGGCAGCGGGAGATAGCGGGTCCACGAGGGTCTCATCGTCAGTTCCGAGGTTCGTGCTAGGTGGGTCCCCGGGCTCTACTGGCAGTAGGCAAGGGTTCACTTCCCAACTGTTCATTCCATTCCCGTCCCCACAGGCAAGGTCAACGCAGCCTCACCACAGAACCACCAACGGGTCCCCACTTTGCATTGCAGGTCGGGACCGCGCGGAACCAGGAGCCACGGGCTCCCCTGTGTTAGGGCAAGCGGCCGCACGCCCCAGACGCATGTGCGGCAAGCCACAGTGGTTAAGGGACTTCGTCCCATCCTAGGGGGGAGGGATGTTGTGTATGAATGTACACTGTTTCTTTAAGTAAATGAATGTAACCTGCCTCATATTACAATGTATCACAGCTGTAAGGAACGCGAGCAAGCAGCCCATAGAGGGCAGCGGCGAGCGTTCAATCTCACATGGTTCAATTGCTCAATCACGGATAGCCGCGGGAAACTTCCCCACATGACAATGGAAATAAAGACTACTGCAGCAAGACAATGGAGATTAATACTACTGCAGCAAGAGGCGTGCCTGGGCGAGGCCACGCCAGCGACAGCCAATGAGCTGTCGTGCAACAAGATTCAAATGTGTAACCTTACTGTATATAATGAGATGTACCTCCGCCATTACCTCATGTTCGTTCTGATCATCAACCAATAAACCTGTGTTAGTCCTCATTGCGACTCCTTCTTTGTCTTCCGTGCAAGACACCAAACAACACCAGTGACCACAGTCAAGATGATCTTCAGAATACCCTCTCAGGCTCACTACCATTTTCACTTGTCAAAAAGCAACCATTAAAATTGTTTTGTGTTTGGGTAAAGAGTGGTTTACTGTCAAAAAAAAAAGAAAAAAGGAGTCAGCTTCTAGAATTTTCCGTTGCTTAGTGTCTCTGTGTGAATGGTACTATTTTCTATGTGAATGCAGACACTGAATGTTATTTGAAAAATGAATTTCCTGGTTTTTAAAAATGAAACATATACACAATACCTATAAATTTTAACAGAAACTCCTCTCATGTAGAAGGGTGAAGTGCTAGAAGATCTCAGACTGTGAGCACATGATCTGAACTATGGTTACCGGAAGAGTAAAGAAGCAAATACAGCTGTTTGTAATCGCTCTGTGCCAAAATATTTTGAAGGGCTGTTTTGGACTTAATGAAATGGTGAAGCAAAGATGTCAATAAGTGCAACAAATACAAGTGAGAAACAGATACCTTCTTTAAACTCTCAGGTAGACTAATATTGCCATGTATACTCCACAGAATGCAGACTAGAAAGATATGTTTTAATTTCCAAACCCCTTCCTTGGGTTAGGCAACTTGAGGAAGAAACCAAAAGCTCTACAAACATGTTGTGTGAATGTTTTCTTTTAAAAAAATCTCCTTGCCTTTAAAAAAAAAGACAGCTAGGAGATTGTCACTGGAGACCAAAGTCAAATTCATCCATGCTATGTAAAAGAAAGAGAAAGAAGAATGACAGGGGAAAAGTCAACTTTTTTAAAATGTGGTGTTGGAAGAGAGACTTACAAGTACCACAGCTAGCCAGAAAGGCAGAAAAGTGGATGCTCAATGAAATCAAGCGTAAACTCTCACTAGAACAAAATGAGTAAATTTGGGCCATCCGACCATGTACTTATAATGAAAATACAGAACTTGCCAGGAAAGACAGTATTGCTGGGGGAAATGGCAAGAAAAAGAGAAAGACCAAACATGAGATGAGTTGATACAATAAAGGAAGCAACAGCTGTTAGTTTGCAAGACCTTGTGCAAACCCTACTGGAAAAGCCATTATTACAAGGAATGGGGAAGAAGTGGGAAGAGAGAATAACCTAAGATGAGATATTGTTGGTTTGCAATAAGTTAGCAGCGCTGTTGATGATATGGTCACCTCCAGTTTGGATTACTGCAATGCACTCTACATGGGGCTGCTCTTGATGACCATTCAGAGGCTTCACCTAGTCCAGAATCCAGCTGCCCGGGCGGTGATGGGATGGGTGTGATATGCTCATGCCTCACCACTGCTTCAGGAGCTGCACTGGTTGCCAGTGTGCCTCTGGGTGCAATTCAAGGTGCTGGTTTTGACCTTTAAAGCCCTATATGGCAGTGGACCTGGATACTTAAGGGACCACGTCACCCCAAGGTATTCTACCCGTCCTACAAGGGCAGACCGGAGAGGCTCAGTGCTGGTCCCTTCTACAAGAGAATCTCACCTGACTGGGACCAGAAGAAGAGCCTTTTTTGTGGCTGTCCCGGCCCTGTGGAACCTCCTTCCACCTGAAATATGCCTCCAGTCAGAGCTGCTCCCTTTTAGGAAAGCCGTGAAGACCTGGTTATGCCAGCGGGTGTGGGGGCCGGTAGGTGTGACGGCCCAGTCCTGCTGGCTAATACACTATCTTCAATTGACCTGTCTGATTTTATTCTCCCCTCCCCCACTTTTTAAAAAAAACCTTTTTAATTCCTGTTTTAATTCATTTTTGTCTTTTTAAGGGGTTAGGGTGGGTATTGTAGGGTTTAGTTGTTTTATGATTATTCTTTAGATAGGGGTTTTAATATTGTTTTTAGCTTTAGATGTCTTTTAGGGTTTTATTATGATATGGGATTTTCTTTTTGTAAGCTGCCCTGAGTGGTGTTTACACCAATAGGGCAGGGTATAAATAAAATAAATAAATAAATAAATATGAAATTTTGGTGGTCATTTACTCATAGTAACCACAGATCAGAAATGACTTGATGTCACACAGTAAATTTGGAGTTTTCTGCTTAACTAACAAAACAATTATATAGTGACAAGATGGTGGAATAGGTACAAAGCTCTGCTAATATCAAATAAAACCATCCAGAACCACAAACAGTCATTTTACAATTTAAATGAGGTTTTTATTTGTTCTCTATGCTTTGCTAGTTAATTTTGCACTATAAATTCTAAGCCTGACAAAACCTATGGATATATATCCCCTGTTGCGAGAAATCCCAGATCTTGGACATGACAATGTAAAAGCAACTTCCATTGAAACCAATGCAGATCTTAATGTTTAAGTATTTATTCTGTTTAAATGTTACAATATTGCAGGGATGATTTCCCTTGATAATCTGCTCCTGGATGGTGGTGGCATCAATATTATCAATAGATTAACAACAAGGCAGCTAAGTATAAAGTGGCTCTATTCTTTTCTCTTTCTAAATGCCCACAGCTCAGCCTTATTTGAATGAGAGAATAGAAATGAATCATCTTGTACAGAGATGAAGCTAAATCTTTACAAAGATATTTTAAATAGAACTTTCACATGGAGCAATAGGAAGGAAGGATTGCTGGTGAGAAAACAAAGAACTTTGGTGGTGTTTTTCTGCACATAATAACACTTTGTGACAGTTGCAGTGAGAGTGGGACAAAACAAGGCTGAAAGAAGAGAGAGAGAAAAATAGAGAAAGTAAAAGCCAGAGAAGGGCCATGCTTTCCATGCAAAACCACTCAGGTTTAATGTCCAGGAACAAATGTACAAAGTATTTGAAATCCTTTGGAGGGTCCAATATCAAACAACTTCTTATGACAGGAATCTGTGTGAAGTTTCTTATACGATGACCAAAAGTCTGGAAGAAATGCCACTACTTCCCTGATTTAACTGCTGTACATTAGTTACCTGTGCTAGATTTATTTGTTAAGCAACAATCAGCTTATCTTTTGTTAAAAGACTTGCCTAATTAAATGAGTTTCTCTTTCTCATGCAATATGTAGGCAAAGGCAAAGTAATTGTTTCTGACACAGGTGCACAGTCAGGTAGCCCCTAATCTCACATTAAAATGCAAGAGTCCACACTCTATGAATATCAAGCAAGCAGTGTGCCCTTGAGAAGAGTAGGTGTATATCTGGAATTCAGTGGGATTTGCTCTCAAGGAATTGTGTATACCGTATTTATTCGAGTATAACGCGCACTCGTGTATAACGCGCACCCCTAATTTTCCATGAAATCTTGGTATAAAATTTTTTTTCACACGCCTCGTCTCCCGCGCCACCCAATCAGATCCCGCCAGCCGCGCGCCCCTGGGCCCGTGGGTGGGGCAGACGGTGCATCTCAGCAGTGCCTACCGTACTCGGCGCCGGCTCCTTGAGTCGCGCGGCCTGGGTAGGCGTGGAGCACGCCGCGGCCCTCTCCCGGAGGGTTCCCTTCTCGGCGGGTGCGTGCAGGTGAGCGGCGGCGGCAGCGGGACCTGGGCGCCTGGGAGGAGGGCCGCGGCGTGCTCCGCGCCTACCCGGCGCCGGCTCCTTGAGTCGCGCGGCCCGGGTAGGCGTGGAGCACGCCGCGGCCCTCTCCCGTAGGGTTTCCTTCTCGACCCGGCGGGTGCGTGCAGGTGAGCGGCGGCGGCAGCGGGACCTGGGCAGGCGCCCAGGTCCCGCTGCCGCCGCCGCTCACCTGCACGCACCCGCCGAGAAGGGAACCCTCCCGGAGAGGGCCGCGGCGTGCTCCACGCCTACCCGGGCCGCGCGACTCAAGGAGCCGGCGCCGGGTAGGCGCGGAGCACGCCGCGGCCCTCTCCCGGAGGGTTCCCTTCTCGACCCGGCGGGTGCGTGCAGGTGAGCGGCGGCGGCAGCGGGACCTGGGCGCCTGCCCAGGTCCCGCTGCCACCGCCGCTCACCTGCACGCACCCGCCGAGAAGGGAACCCTCCGGGAGAGGGCCGCGGCGTGCTCCACGCCTACCCGGGCCGCGCGACTCAAGGAGCCGGCGCCGGGTAGGCGCGGAGCACGCCGCGGTCCTCTCCCGGAGGGTTCCCTTCTCGACCCAGCGGGTGCGTGCAGGTGAGCGGCGGCGGCAGCGGGACCTGGGCGCCTGCCCAGGTCCCGCTGCCGCCGCCGCTCACCTGCACGCACCCGCCGAGAAGGGAACCCTCCGGGAGAGGGCCGCGGCGTGCTCCACGCCTACCCGGGCCGCGCGACTCAAGGAGCCGGGTAGGCGCGGAGCACGCCGCGGCCCTCTCCCGGAGGGTTCCCTTCTCGACCCGGCGGGTGCGTGCAGGTGAGCGGCGGCGGCAGCGGGACCTGGGCGCCTGCCCAGGTCCCGCTGCCGCCGCCGCTCACCTGCACGCACCCGCCGAGAAGGGAACCCTCCGGGAGAGGGCCGCGGCGTGCTCCACGCCTACCCGGGCCGCGCGACTCAAGGAGCCGGCGCCGGGTAGGCGCGGAGCACGCCGCGGCCCTCTCCCGGAGGGTTCCCTTCTCGACCCGGCGGGTGCGTGCAGGTGAGCGGCGGCGGCAGCGGGACCTGGGCAGGCACCCAGGTCCCGCTGCCGCCGCCGCTCACCTGCACGCACCCGCCGGGTCGAGAAGGGAACCCTCCGGGGAGGGCCGCGGCGTGCTCCGCGCCTACCCGGCGCCGGCTTCTTGAGTCGCGCGGCCCAGTCCTCGTGTATAACACGCACCCAAACTTTGAGCCTTTTTTTGGGTATAAAATTTTGCGCGTTATACACGAATAAATACGGTATAACTGCCCTCTTCATCCTACATTAAGCCTATGATGAAAATCTCACTGTAAGTCCCAAATATACTACACCCATTGAATCAACTACTGAGTGGTGAGACAACACTTACCTAAATTTGTCAGTTTGATCAGTTTTCTGTAACAGGGAACACCAAGCAGATTCAAGACAAAGATTTTTAGATGGTTTTAGATGGTTTTCCTATTGCTTATTTTCTTCTAACATAAATCACTTGGCGATCTCACAGTTATCATGTGTCCTACACATTAATTAATTTAAATAAACATTTAGTCCCTAAGATTAGCTAATAGAATTCCACATGTTAGAGCAGACATTCATATACAGTGGTACCTCATGCAACAATTTTAATCTGTTCCATGGGGCTCGTTGTTGTACAAAACAATTGCTATATGATGCATGCATCGCATAGCGATTTTCCCTATGGGATGCATTGCACAATTATTTTTTCGCTAAGAGGTTTTTCCCATTGAAACATTGTTGTACGTTTTTTTCCATAGGAAAAAAATGTTATGCAGGACACCATTTTTTTCAAAACCTAATTGTTATACATTTTCGTTGTTACATGGGACGATTATTGTATGATGTTCCACAGTATATGAAATACACACAATCACACAATTGTTATACTTAACCAGAATGGACATTTTATGTATTAGTATACCCCACAACTAAAAACAAATGAGACAAATATGATTGGTTCTTCTTTATCCCTAGTTTCAGTCTTCTTCCTCTGTTCTTTTATTAGATCTGCTGCCTCAGGGTAACTGAAAATTGCTAACATTTCACCCATGTAAAATGATTTTCCAGCTGTAACATAAACCATGGGACTTTCACTTCATTCACCAACTTCCGAAGACATTTTCCAGTGTGTATAAATCTGCTACAAAAGTTGCCTACTGTATTAAGATAAAGGTCGCTCTTGCCTGAAAGCCAGTTGTATCTGACTCAAGGGTTCAACACTCATCTATGTTTATAGCCAAAGAGCCAGCACTTTTTGCATTGCAGACGTTTCCATGGACATGTGGCAGACATGCCTCAACAGTGCATGGAACACTGTTTACCTTCCCACTGAAGTGGTCCCTATTTATCTACTTGCAATGTCTTGCTTTCGAACTGCTAGGTTGACAGGAGCTGGGACACTCCATCATGCAGTACCTGGGAACTGAACTCCAACCTTCCAGTCCGCAAATTCAGCATCTTAACCACTTGAGTCACTGCAGTCCCTCGTCTACTGGATTATAAGACTATAAATTTTAACCAAGTTCACTGTCTGTCTTTTTTATGTAGTTAGCACTTCAGAGCTGCTCCTTCCATGTAAGGATTGGGGTAAAGTAGTTAGAAACCTTGGTGAGAATGAGGAGAATTTTCATATTTCCTTTAATACCCATTTGGAGCAGAACAAGAGAAGAGAACTAAGTTCTAAGCAGTTCATGAAGATTTTAGCTGTGTCATCAACTGCCTAAAAGCCTAATTTCTTAAGTCAATTGCTACCATAAATTCCTTAGCACACGGGAGCCCATTACTGCTGGAGAAGGAGGGAAATTAAAACCTGACGGAACACCACAGTGACATTTTGAGGTTATTGTTGCAATTAAGATGCAGCCATTGCAGACCACTACATGGTGATTGATTTGCACCACAGTCCCATCATTAATAGTGTAGATCAACCTGTTCAAGAGCAAGACTTCCCGGGAGTCACACTTTAGCTATTTAGATTACTTGCAGGGTACGTGGAGATTTTATGGTACTGAGAATTGCATGAGCATAATAAGCATTTCAAGCTAGTTCCCACAGACCTATGGCAAACACTGCTAAGCTTTCTCCCAAGATTGTGTGCGTCTGGTTCTTTGCTAGGATGAATGAGTTAATATTGCAAGTTTGTATTTGGTATGATAAGGTAATTATTACTGTCTGCAGTGTACAAAGATAGAAGTGGAAGCCCTCTGGTTATTAACACTGCTGTCAGATACACAAAAGTGTTATTACGTTTCGCAGGCATATAGAAGAACAAATAGGGTTCTCTATCTTTTTCAATGTATTTTCTTTACAAAGAGTTTTCTCACATTGTTCTGATCATTATTGTGCAGCCTGCAGGTATTATGTGGAGACTTACATCAATCTTCTGCAAACATGTATATAGCTATACTTAGATTCCTGACACAGAAAGTAGGAAAGAAGAATGTGATGCTGGTTTAAGAACTAGTTCATCTTCAGTATAAGTATTCTAAGAGATGAGGGGTGGTATCAACTGATTTGAAACCTCTTTACCTTGAGCTTCCTCTCCCCTCTTTGGGGTGGTATATTGTTTCTTCTCTCCTTCCATTGTTGTGTATAATAATTTTATGTGAATTGTTAATGAGAATCTGTGATGGTCATCTTACACTTTCTTCTGAGTACAACAAAGGCTGGCATTTTCACACTCGCTTAGTGACTAAAACAGAAGGGGGGAGGTCAGCACAGAGAAATTTGTGGCTTGTTTAATAAAAAGGAAGAAGAATCAAAAGCTTTATATAATAAAGAAATTTCCCCTCCCACAATTTGAAAGCTATATTGTTGCTATTGTTATATACCATCAAGTTGTCTCCAACCTATGCTGACTTTATGAACCAGAGATCTCCAAAATCTCTTCTCTTCAACAGCCTTATGAACCAGAGATCTCCAAAATCTCTTCTCTTCAACAGCCCTGCTCAACTATTGCAAACTCAAGGCTATGGCTTTCTTCAGATAATCAATCTATCTCACCTTTGGTCTTCCTCTTTTCATGCTGTCTTCAGCCTTTCCCAGCATTATTGTCTCTTCCAGAGAATCACGCTTTCTCATAATTTGCCCAAATTAGGGCAGCCTCAGTTTCATAATTTTTGCTTCTGAGATAGTTCTGGCTTCAGTTGCTTTTGGACTCATGACAAAAACATGATTACAGAAGAACTTCACAACTTTAACATCTGGCAACTGTAAGAATCAAATATTCCTTGCTAACAACCAATGGAAAGTAGTTTTGCTAAGGACTGACAAACACAGCTTAGTTCATTGTGTCATGACTTGCCTAAATTTCATGCCTTTGTTGTAAGGCTGCTTGGTATCAGGTTAGCAGATGAAGTTCCAAGCAGAATTTACTATTCCTGCCTGGGTCTCCAGACAGAGAGACAGATCTCAGATCAAGCAGCAGTGGAGGAAGAGAGGTATTGATTTTGTTGTGATGTATTTTTAAAGATTGGTGGCACTTTCCTCCCCTCCCACTCTCTAGGAAATGACACAACTCCCTAATTCAGTGTGAAGGTGTTTCTTTACGTGTTACTCCAAAAGATATTTTGAGACATGAAGTACATCCTGGCATTTTGCCACACTGGCATTTGGGTCTGTTGGGCCATGGGTAGTAAAGCAGGGTATGAAGGAACCTTATTGTAATTCATCAGCCTTCTCTATCATATGGCTCTGGGTTGAGGAAAATCTTTTAAAGCCTGGAGAAATATGCTTCCCCTTGCTACTCTTGTCTGCCCTGCTTCTGTGATGTGCAAGGGATTTCTCTGTGATATCCCAAACGTGTGCCACCTGATTTCAGTTTTTTGCTCTGAGATCATAGGGAATGGAATGCTGTTGGCTATAGTTAATAGTCGCACTTGTTCAAAAGCCAGTCATGTCTGAGTCCGACTCTAGAGGGCCATGCTCATCTCTGTTTACAGCCAAAGAGACAGTGCTATTTGCATCTGCAGATGTTTCCACAGTCATGTTCATGCATGACTAAATGCCAGAGTGCATGGAACGCTGTTACCTTTCCTGTGGTATCTGTTTTACTACTAGCAATTTCTTGCTTTCAAATTGTTAGGATGCCAGGAGCTTGGACGCTTTTTTTTTTTTTTAGGACGCTGTTGTTTATAGACTAGTCCTTTTGCATTGATTGTATATTTAATTCTGCAGTTGTTGATTTGTAATTGTATACTATTGTGTTTTGTGTGTTTATATTGTTTTCTCTTGTTATATTGTATTTAATTTACTTGTTGTAAGCCACCCTGAGTTGGCCCTGGCTAAGCAGGGTGGGATATAAATCGAATAAATGAATGAATGAATGAATGACAGGAGCTCACTCTGCTACACAGCACTAGGATCTTGAACTGCTGACCTGCCAACCTTCCAGACATCATTTAGTGTCTTAAGCACTAAGCCACAATGGACCTTAGAAATCCTACTTACTTGCTAAGCTGGAAGGCTACTCAGTGCCTTTCTGTTCAGCAGAAACATAAGCCAGGGTAATTTCAGAACATGTCTGATAAATTGCTGTTTTTCTAGCCATTTTTGCAGCTGTATCACAAGATTTGATTCTACAGCAAGAGGCCTGCTTTTCATATGGAAATGTCAGGTGTGTATTTTTCAGTTGAGTTGTAAGGATTTGGGATTTAATTACATCAAGTACAATCAACCATGTACATTTTCTCTAAAATCCTTCTGATCAAGTGATTCTGCACTGACTACATATTAATTCTGTGCCTCTCAATCCTCTGCTGATTGCAGTATGTACTGTGTCAATCCAATATCAAAATGTCAATTACCCTACATACTTTAAAAAATATATCTGAATTATGGTGACCCTTTCTAGGGTTTTCTAAGTAGAAAACAAGAATAAGAAGAGGAGGAAGATTTATTTCACCACCCTGGTGTCCATTGGTTTTCATAATTTTTAGTACATTTGTTTGTTTTTAAAATACACAAAAGAAAGGTAAAACTGGTAGTACTGAAAAAGGAAAGATTAGACCAAGGCTGCCTAAGTAGTATGTCTCAGCAGTAACTAGAACATAGATCTTCCATGTGCCAGCCCAGTGCTCTAATCATTACACAGGGGTCTCATATCTCAAGAAACATCAAGTCCATGTTAAATGTTAACACTGTTGCCCTTATTTGCTTCCAGTGACATCACTCATTGTTTTCTGTTAAAGAGCATCATGGCAACATGATGTAACTTCATTATAGTATTAAATCACAGGTTTGAGGGTGAAGCCACACAGCAGGGAAAATGCTAATGGATCACACATGGAAAGCCAGGTTTCCCTGGCTAATTCACTTCAGCCAGTTACATAGAATTCAGCAGAGAGATTGAGAGGAGGCCTTGTTTACAGCTTGTTTAATGTTATAATTCTCTCCTCCACACCTTAAAACAGGGGTGCCCAAACTATGGCCTGGGGGCCAGATCTGGTCCTGATGTCAATTCATCCGGCCCACAAAGCCCTTGTCACTCCCAGAAGTGAAAGTAAAATACACCCACATGGGTGTGTTTTACTTCTGCTTCTAGGAGCAATGAGGGCTTCATGGGCCAGATGAATTGGCACCGAGGCTGGATCCGGCCCACAGGCCATAGTGACCAGCCCCCTGAACCACGTGACCAGTCCATGGCCCAAAAAGTTTGGGTACTCCTGCCTTACAAATTCCTCTCCTTGCTATATTAATTCCTCATTCTATTTTTTTTTAACATTTAGCTAGCCCATAGCTAGATTAGCAAACCTTTTAATGAAATGAAAAGGAAGGAGTGGAATGGGAAAGGAAGATGAAAGCAAATCACCATATATGGGAAGCATTTCCCCAATGCCCTGCCACTTTCGCTGCTGCTGAAGCTGAGTGTAATGGCTTTAAATATAATGACTGCAAGCCTTCCCACTTTGGCTTAACTCATGACACCACCTGAACTGAGCATTAAATTCCAAATAATTAGAAGCTCCAATGACAGAGGAAAACTCTACAGATTACAGGTGGGAAAACCATGTACTTATTCACATTGACTTTTATGTAGTCAGTGGAAAATAATGTGAATCAAGCTGCCCCAATCCTGAAACATTCCTCACTTTATTTGTCAATGTAGTTGCAGTCTAATTGTGAAAGGAGGAGAAAGAAAAAGTGAAGTTGATATAGTTTTTTTTACACTGCTTTCAGGAGAGACTTTTTGAGTAAGAATGAGAAAGCTTAAGTAGTAACCACACATAAGCCATGTGAAAGATCTGCACATGAACAACAGTAGCACTTCATAAGCTTAGGTCTAGAAAGCAGAAAAGAAAGAGGGCAAACTGCTGATCTAATAACCAAAGGTTACTTTGGTGCATGGGCTGAAATATTCAAAAAGATCTGCTGGGACTTGACAAAGTTCTTTCCCCAATCCATTTATATAGTTCATTGCAGGCGCACCCCCCAAAAAAAGGACTCAGACACCGGTATAAGTGGATAACGGCATTGGGCCACATTTATTGATTCATGCCCTAGTCCGAATTATAAATTTCAATTGGTACTCAGCCAATTATAATTCTTAAGGCAAGCAGGCCACAGTAACACTGGTAAGGTTCCTCCCAAAATTGCCAACGGCAATTGGCTACAATGTATCCATTTGTATCAATTTGTTTGTTGACAACAAACAAATTGTTGACCGTAGTCAATCAACTATCTACTGACCCCACCCTCTGACGTGTATCCGTAAAATCACGGGGTGATACATGCTGAATAGCTCCTGCCATCACCCCATTGCCTGGTTCATCGTTGACTAGACAACGTTAACCAACTTGTACCTATATGGTGTTGGCCAGTCAATTGCGAACCTGCCGGATACCTGTGGGTCATAAATATTTACCTTACCAGTGCTACCCGCCCATCTGACCAAAGTCAATAGCAAAGCCCCTATATCAAACCATAGCAACAGTGTGGGATGGGCAAAAAAGCCAGAACCAGGAAGCCAATTGTAGGTTTCAGCCAAAAATTCCCACCCGGCCCCGAAGCGACCAAAATATCACACTGTTCACTAGGGAGGGGGTGGAGGGAAAAAACTTCTCCTCTCCGTCGCTTTTACAAAATGGCAGCTCGGCTGCCTCGTGGCCACCCCTTTTATAGAGGGGTGGCCACGCCCCCTAACTACCCGGATGTCTGAGTCCGTTGGGGGGGGGGCGCAAAGAGCGCGGCGCCCATTTTGGTGCCGCGCTTGCATTGCAGGCGCATCCCCCAAAAAAGGACTCAGACACCGGTATAAGTGGATAACGGCATTGGGCCACATTTATTGATTCATGCCCTAGTCCGAATTATAAATTTCAATTGGTACTCAGCCAATTATAATTCTTAAGGCAAGCAGGCCACAGTAACACTGGTAAGGTTCCTCCCAAAATTGCCAATGGCAATTGGCTACAATGTATCCATTTGTATCAATTTGTTTGTTTACCACAAACAAATTGTTGACCGTAGTCAATAAACTAACTAGTGACCCCACCCTCTGACGCGTATCCATAAAATCACGGGGTGATGCATGCTGAATAGCTCGTGCCATCACCCCATTGCCTGGTTCGTCGTTGACCGGACAACGTTAACCAACTTGTGCCTATCTAGTGTTGGCCAGTCAATTGCGAACCTGCCGGATACCTGTGGGTCATAAATATTTACCTTACCAGTGCTACCCACCCATGTGACCAAAGTCAATAGCAGACGAGAACCCCTATATCAAACCATAGCAACAGGGTGGGATGGGCAAAAAAGCCAGAACCCAAGAGCCAATTGTAGGTTCCAGCCAAAAATTCCTACCCGGCCCCGAAGCGACCAAAATATCACACTGTTCACTAGGGAGGGAGTGGAGGGAAAAACTTCTCCTCTCCGTCGCTTTCGCAAAATGGCAGCTCGGCTGCCTCGTGGCCACCCCTTTTAAAGAGGGATGGCCACGCCCCCCTAACTACCCGGATGTCTGAGTCCGGGTGGGGCCCCCCCGAAAAAAGGGCGGCCATTTTGGCGCCGCACTTTCATTGCCTGGTTCGTTGTTGACCGGACAACGTTAACCAACTTGTACCTATCTAGTGTTGGCCAGTCAATTGCGAACCTGCCGGATACCTGTGGGTCATAAATATTTACCTTACCAGTGCTACCCGCCACATGGGGAGGCATCCATGATGACTCACCGCCCCCCCAAGACCGTCAGCTCGGTCGCCAGGCCTGCTTGCATCCCACCCAGAACGAGGTACATACCTCTAACCAACAGGTGGACCCCTTCTCCTGCCTACCAGCAAAATTTTTGTGTAAGCCTATCATCCGGTCTCCAATGGCCATCTCACAGCCATGCTCAGAACGGGACGGAGCCACAGCCCCGTCCACTGACTGCCGGAACAGTCCCAACTAGGGAGATCCGCATCTCCCCTAAATTGGTGTCTCGGCACGATGTTAGACCATAGCGACCGTATGTAAGCCATACGTGATACAAAATGCCGGGTCACAGCCCCTCGACAGTTTAATAACATTAGTGAGCCGTATAAGATCGCTGCCACCGAGGCGCCTGTAAAACATTGGGCGGTCCAGCATCCCTGTCAGACAGCAGGAATGGCCACAGTTCCCGCCCCCATGTGCCGCGCATACCATACCATAGCATACGTGCGGATGCACACAGCCCAGCCGGGGTTCACTCTCTGTCGCCGCAGCATATACTGCTGCCCAGTGTACATAGCTGCGGCCCACCAGCCCCCTGCCACCGGTGTGCTGAGACCCCTAAGATCTGTAAAAGAGGAGAAAAAGGTGAAGGACATAACTAGGTACTCGTACAGTGAGGGGATGTACATATCTGAAATTGCGCGTAGACGCATATCCACCTCGGAGTACCCCAAATGTAGCCGCGATCAACGTGACGCCTATCTTAAGTAAATGGTGCCAAAACGGGCACCACACCGTGAAACGCGGCACCGGCCACCCTCAGGGACTGTACTAAGGTAAGGGTAGAACCATCCCGGTGGCAGAAAACAGGCTGGGGCGCGCAGCAGGCACTGTCGAAAGTTCAGGTAGGGCACCAACCGGACAGATGTCTCAAAAACTTCGTAGCAGTATACACCACTGCCTGCACCATGCTGAATAACCTGTGAGGACCGCATCCCCACTCGAGCCCACTCATGTGTGACAGAGACTTCTTCGAGTTCCAGTGCCCTACGAGACACATCCGCCTTACACCGGTGGGACCAACTCTGGCACCCACTCACTGATGCGGAGCGCTCCAAAAAGGCTACCGTGGTAGCTGCGTGGCCAAGAGCCACCTCACACCTATCTGTACATAAGTAATGCCAGCCTCGTGCAAGGTGGGTAGAAACTCTGGGAACAGGGGTGACGCACGTAAGGGCGGCGGACACGTTCCCATGTCCACCCCTCCCAAACACGATGCCTGAATGCAGAGTGATACGCCTTACGCATGCGAGGTGCCAATGACATGTCCAGTTCCCCTCTCCTCGCCAAACGTCCAACCATCAGCCAAAAGTGGCGAGTGGAATCCCTCTGCTTCCAGAGTACAGCACGGAACCAGGTGATCTGCGGTGGTGGAGAGCAGCAGAATGTCATTATAAATACCCATAACATGTCTGGCCTAGAACAGCACATTTAGGCGTAGGCTTCTCAAGAGAATAGACGGACTAATGTCATGACCTTGGGGGATTTGCATGTCTGGGTGTTGACAATGTGCACCACTGCCGCATTGTCACACCGAAATTGGACCACTGAGTAGGCCCACCCCTTGCACCATAGCATCAGTGCTCTCCAAATGGGGGAAAACGCGGGGCGATCCGTGCACCCACCCTCGGAGTAAACCCCATAAGTCCGGGAGCTGGAGGTATCCGGCCGTACTTGAAATCTAGGGCAGACCATCAGGTCTGATATCCAGGAAGAGACTCCGCCAACCCAGGAGTAATTTTGAGCCAGACCGGACCAATTAAGGTGGCCATGAATTAACTGCCGCTCACGAGGGCACACTGTATGTTTGGCCATTAATGCCAAACTCGCCGCGGAGATCCAAGCCACCGTATACATGGTTAACCCGGATGCCCGCGCGACAGAGTCGATTCAGAAATGTGAGATTAGTAGATGGGACCTCAGTCTATTCCGGCGCCAAGGGGACTCCCAGTTCCCACCTGAGTGTCTGAATGGTAATGAGGAGACGCGTGCATGTGTCCAAGCCCCATTCACCCCCGAACCAAAGTCATCGAGGTAATGGGCTAGAGACCGAGACCCCGACCTGTGAGCAAATGGCCACTGAGTGAAGTCCCTAACCGGTCGAGTGCTGAACATGAATTAACTCAGTCAGAAGGGGGTTGGCCTTATTTAAGTAAAATTCCCCTCAGAACCTAAAAAAATCCAATAGGTCTAAATCACTGGGTGCACTGGCAATAATCTGAAAGCCAAGCGCATATCACACTGTGCCAAAACAGCACCAGAACTGCATGAGCGTGCCACCCATAGTAGCCGAGCTAACTACGAGCACCAGACTGAACCAGGCCATCAGGAATGGCATCCCTTAATGGAGAACTCACAGGGTCAGCTGAATGGGGAATTAAATGACGCTCCCTAGTTCTAGCTCAGTATGAGCTTCATGGGGGAGACGTTCGACGTAGGAAAGGTGGTTCCCGGAAGGGCCCCCGCTACTTTCATAGCCCCAACTCCCTTAGCCATGGACAGTGGAGCCCCCTCTCCGTTACCCTGCAAGGGAACAAGAGTAGTAGCAGCCTGGGACCCCCAACACCCCCGAATGAATACAAAAGCCCCCATAGTAAACCCACCGGCAGGTATCCCGCCCAACCCTTCTTAGATGAACTGAGTGCCATCTCTCCAGGTTGGCTATACTAATTGGGGCGGGGGGGCTTATGACAAGGTTAGTTGCTTCAGATGGCGCTCTGATCACCCCTGTGCACCCCTACCTCTGCCCCATAACCCACCACATGCGGGCATGCGGAGGCGGCGTGAGGGCCAGCGCAAAAGGGGACACGAAGTTGATAACAACCGTGGTGCTTAGTACACGCATCATCCGCTGAGCAGGCCGGACACAGCAGGTGGGCTGGAACCCCCCCCCCCCCGCCCGACCAGTTAGCGTGGAGCCTGTGTCTGAGCAGCCCGCTGCTCAGCATGACCACCATGGTACCTATCACCAGGCACCGGCCACGTGGGAGAGATGTACATGAGCACACTTGCTGGCAGGTTCATCCCACCTCCCCTCAGGGTATAGAGCCACCCTCCTCCACATACCCCACCTTAAGCCAACTGCCATGGGCCCATCCAATCAACCGTCGCCCTACAAATATTAGCGATGGCTGGACGTACCAGGATGGCCCAATCAGGTCAAGCCCTGCGGCATACCACCATACGTACAAGGTATGCCGCCAACCAGTTGGCCCAAGGTGCACGGTGGCTCACTACGATGGGACATCTCATTGTCTCAGTCGCCCTGTCCCTCTCTCTCCTCCTAGTGGGCTCACAGTTCAATAGGGAGAATATCCACATGTCCCCCTCCAACCCTTACCCCTCATGGCCTGCGGTCAATGACACCCAGGGGCAAGTAACAGCCGTCCATCAGCAAAGCCCTCGACGGGACAGTCTGCCTAAAGGGCCTGAGCAAGCAAGGAAAGAAACCACTCCCAGAAAAAATGGAGAATAAAATATAATATATAATACACAAGTGTATTTAATCAGAGGAATTATTCACGTGCTCGTCCTATGTTGAGGTCTATCGGGCATGAATGTGGAGTGTAAACTGGACACGACTAAGATATGGTGACAACTCAATATCTTTCTTATATACGAATCATGCCATCATACTGATAACCCAAAGCACTAAACTATAAACCTCAAACATACAGACATACTGGGACCCCACAAAATAAACCCAAACCCTCCGTGGTGCCAGACCAATGGATGCCCGTGTCAAGTCCAAACATGAAAACAATACTATCTCAGTCACTTATAATCATTAAGAGTCCGTTGGAATGAGGCAGTATAGTGGGCTGGTCAAGCCGGCTCGGGGTTGGGAGGAGGCTGTCCTACTTCATAGAAAGGTTCCCAGATGGCGAGCATCAATGGATGGCGATGGAACGAAATACACGATGCCCTTCCGGTAACTGGACATTTCGAATATCTTCCCTGCGAAGCTCAGCACTGTCCCGGGGGCGGACACCCCAGTGCGTGGTGGCTTACTACGGCGGGACTGCACGTGTTTCTGTCCTCCTGGCCACACCGCCGATCCGTATTGGGGTCTCAGTTCATAGGGAGAATATATCCACGTACTCCCCCCACCAATCTTTTCCCTCCTAACCTGAAAGAAATGATCACCAGGGTGCAATATATAACCAGACATCACGGAAACCCCCACCCCCAACGTCGTGCCAGAATGCAAGCGAGGGGCACTGGGATAGGCTGGCAAGTGATGCCCACCAGCCTCAAACTGGCGAAGCCATGACCACTGAACCCCACCGCTGGAAGTGGACTGTGATGTGGGTGCATTCAACTTGAACCTGATACTCACTAGTTGCACCCCCATGAGCCGCCCCCACTGGGGGTTCCGGCCCATGGCAGGCGTCGGAGCTCGCGACCGAAATCGAGCTCTGGGGCCACATCCAACCAGACTCCGGTTGCAGTTCTGGATAAACAGGGAGCTGCGAGACGGCGGCAGGCCCAGGCCGGAGTGTCTCCAGCAGCTCGACCCGGCTGGCCGCCTGTTGCAGAGTGGCAGCAGTAGCCGGCAGACACAAAGGGCCCCGGTAGATAGGGAAGGGCCCCCTCCCACTGGATTGCCCAGGATGCCTCCAGCACAGCCAAACGTGCTAACCAGGCATCCCCTGCCACGGAAACCCCTCGCATAAGGTGGGCCAGTGGGCTGGACGGCCAACTAGGGATTGGGCCGGAGGCCCCAATTTGAGATCCTGGGCCAGAATAGGGCCATGCCCAAAACTCCGGCCCCTGAGGGGGTAAAACGTGCTGTGTGCTAGCACCAGGCCCTCCCCCCAATCGTTCCGGCCCATGGCCGGCAACTGCGGGCTGAGGGCCGAATCCCTTGAAGGACGTCCTGAGGCTGAGAGCCAAGGACCATATCGCCACCTGCCCCATCCCACCGGTAACGGTGGGCAAAGGTGTTGTCCTGCTCCATTGCATGAGAGCCATGGCAAGGTGGGCCACACAGCCCACTGGTTGATACACTGTGGACCCCTATTTGGGAGCCAGGCCCATGGCCGGTAATTGCGGGCCGGGGGCCGAAGCCCCAACCGTGCTCAGCCCTCCCCCCTGTTCAAAGCCTATGGCCAGCACTTGCGGGCCGGGGGCCGAAGCCCCTGTAGGGCCAGTCTGGGGCTGAAGAGCCACGGGCCACGGCCTGAGCTGCCCCATCCCACTGGTCCCGGTGGGAGCCTCCGGCTGGAGGTCCTGTTGAGGGGGTGCAGTCGCGGTCCTCCGACCCGACTGCTGCTGCCCCCTGCACAGGCGAGCCTGCTTCGCCATAGCCTTCTTTCTAGGAGGCATAAAATGAAGAGCGATCCCTATCCAGGGATCAGAATTCGCTAGCTGGGAAGCCGAAAATCAAGCAGCCAAGACCGCTAAGGGGCTGCAGCCACCGAAAAGGCTTCCCTCCGGAAGACGAAGAGCGACGGAGAAAAAACTTCTCCTCACCGTCACTTTTACAAAATGGCAGCTCGGCTGCCTCGTGGCCACCCCTTTTACAGAGGGGTGGCCACGCCCCCTAACTACCCGGATGTCTGAGTCCGGGGGGGGGGGCCGCAAGGAGCGCAGCGGCCATTTTGGCGCCCCGCTTGCAATGGAATATTTGTAAAATTTCACATACATTGTTTTGTATTCTATCCTCACAAGAAATCTGTAAGATACATCACTGCCTAGATCTTCATGGAGGTAGTGTGAGGCTAAGACAGAGTGGGTGGGTCACCTAGTGCAGTGGTGGCAAAGCTATAGCACACATGCTGGATGGGGCACTCTGAGCCCTCTCTGTGGGCATGTGCACTGTCACCCCAGCACATAGTTCGCTCCACCCCTCTGCCCAGCAGCCTACTGGTAGCACTTCTTCCCTCCCCCTAGCACAGAGTTCAACCTACTCCTCTGTCCAGCAGCCCAATGGGAGAGCTTCCTCCCTTCCCCCAGCACAGAGTTCAACCTGCCCCTCTGCCCAAGAGCCCAATGGGAGCACTCCCTCCCATGTCTGGGATAAGGCGGGCAGCTCACATGCAGGCTGAGGGTATGGCCTGGACGGCAGCCTGTTGAGTCTGTGGTGAAGATGAATTGTTTTTCTAAACTAAAACCTCAGTATTCAGGTTAAATTGCTGTGTTGTCACTTTTCAATAAATAAGTGGGTTTTGGGTCGCAGTTTGGGCACTCGGTCTTTAAAAGGTTCACCATCACTGACCTAGTAAGTTCACAGAAGAGGCAAGTTTGGAAAGGAACATTCTAATTTGCATGGTTTCTTAGCATATTGGAGAAGGCATTAGACTCACCCAGGTGGCAATTGTGAATTTAGTAGCTGCTCTAATGTTGTAAACTGGGCTGGAAAGCCAAAATCTTATGTGCTGGCATACAAATGCACATGTGCACACTAATAATGAAGTTGCAGAATTTGGGAAAAGAATAAAGAGAGGTTTGCAGGGAAATTTTGGAATAGGAGAGAATATTTTATCCAAGACAGTCACATTTGCTGACTGGATGGAAAAGTTTTTGTGAATGGCCTTTTAAATTTTACAAACCCATCACTGTCAGCCATTTTTAGTTTACACAATGCATGCTGTTTAAAATCCCTTCAAGAGATTGATTATACTTGAAGAGGTCTGTAACTTCCTGCGTTTTAATTGCTAAAAAAATAGCTTATGAAGATAGTTCTAAAAGGAGCTCAGATGTATATATATAGTGATAGTTATGAGATAGCAGCTGATTTGGATGTAACTAGTGCTTTTTCATCAGTGGAAGAATGACATTTCTCATTTTCCTCTTCATGCCTTTTTAATCTGGTTTTATGCAAAACTGTTTCAAGTCCTACAGTAAACTGGCTCTCACCTTAAACAGGCATAGCAACTTTCTGGCCCTTCTGCTTGTTTACATTTGTTTTCCCTTGCACACTCTTATTCACTGGCTGAGCTTCTAGTTAAAAAGCATGATCTGATACTTCCTTTTAATTTTTATACCTCATATTTTTTCAATCTGGATTTTTAAGAAATTTACTTCCCATTTAAAAGGCATTGCTTTTTATTTGAGTTACAGCTTGCGGCTAAAGCCTCTTTCATCTGTGCCCAAAAGCTATAATTGAAGGTGTCCATATTGCTAAGTATGGATGTCTGAATTCTAGTTAGGTATGTACATGAACAAAGGCATTCATATGTAAGATCCTGCCTGTGACAAAGGAAGGAGAAGACTCTTTAGTTCAAGGGTTCCCAAACTTTTCAAGCCAGTGGCCAGGTCATGCTCTCTTAGTCAGCTTCGAGGGCTGGAGGGAATTTGCCCTGCCTACAGGAAATGGCACCATGGGCCGTGGCTGGCCCATGGGCTTTAGGTTGGGAACCCCCGCTTTAGTTCATACTTATGCCTTCAGCTCGACCTTTGTTATTCTGAAACAATGCTTCTTTTTGCATTCCAAGCAAACTCTTTGTGGAAATCACATTCCCTTGCCTTATGTCACCCATGGCCAGTGGTGCAGTTTCAGAATAGTTTCCTATGTTTTCATCTTTGAATAACTGATTCTAGAAAGTAGAAACATGTTGTCCCATGAGACTGGAAATAAATCAAGTTCTGCACTGTCAGCCTGTTGGAGAGACCTTGAACACATGTTATTACTAGATAGGATGTGTTCAGAAGAGAGCAACATTTTTTTTTTAAAAAAAGGGGGTTACCTGTTCAGAGAGAAAGATTTAGTAGAGATAATGGTCTCTGAGTTAAATTTGCCAATTCCTGTCCATTTTAGTTCATTGATTCCCAATATGTTGATGTTCAATCTTTCCATCTCATGTTTGACCATGTCCCACATACCTTGATTCATAGATCTTACATCCTAGGTTCCTATGCAATATTGTTCTTTACAGTATCTGATTTTCCTTTTACTGTCAGAAACATCCACAGCTGAGCATCCTTTTGGCTTTGGCCTAGCCACTTCACTCTTTCTGGGGATAGTTGTACTTGCCCTCCACTCTTCCTCAGTAGCATATTTGACACCATCTGACCTGTGGAGCTCATCTTCGGTGTCATAACTTTTATCTTGTTGATACTGTCTATGGAGTTTTCTTGGCAAGGATACTGGAGTGAGTTACCAGTTCCTTTTCCGGTGGATCATGTTTAGTTCTCCACTATGGCCTGTCCATCTTAGGTGGCCCTACACATCATGGTCCATAGCCTTATAGAACCACACAAGCCTTATTGAAACACACCATGGAAAGGCAACAATCCTTGTGAGAGCACTGTCAGTTACTGTTCATAAAACAACGTAAATGCTTTGGGTATCTTTGTCAATCTCCAGATAAAGGCTACGAATTTTATTTTTGAGAAATAAGGTAATGTTCAAAGCAATGACAGGGAGCTTATTCAACAAGGTTTTAGGAATTGGAAAAAGGCCATTGAGGAATAATTTGATATATTCACAGTGCAAAAGAATAATGAAAGAAGCATGGAAACATTTTCTCCCTTCCACAACAGAATAAACAGGAGACTTATGTTCTGCTTTGTGGGATTAAGACAGCTTTTTGCCTGTGACAAATAATAGTTTTATAGTGAAACTTGTCTGTGCACTCTGGTGTCTAGTCATGCCTGCCACATGACCACGGAAACGTCTGCAGAAGCAGACAGCACTGGCTCTTCGTCTTAGAAACACAGATGAACACTGCACCCTAGAGTCGGATACGACTGGCTTTCAAGCAAGGGAAACCTTTACCTTTACCTTTAGTGAAACTTGTGGCACAAAAATATCCCTGTGGCAGACAAACTTTAATAAAATGATTAGAATTTTGTGTAAGATTCTATGTTTACAAACTGTATATAATTGGGGATATGGTATTTAATGTTGGAACTGAAATATGGCAGATTATAGCTATCATTTTAGTAGTTCTCAGATCAGATGGCAGTTGTTAAATTGCCATGCACAACCCTTAGCTGTGAAAATATTGGTGGGAACAGAGTCTTCAAATTTCAGATTTACAAAAACTAACAAAGATCTTTCTTGGGAAACATAACATATGCACAGCAAATGTTCAGAAGCACTTAAGGCCCCGTAGGGCTGTGTGGTGCACTGATGATGATAAACGTACATTGGTGGATGCTGGGGAGGGGGTGGGTCCACTGTTCTGTAATTTTGTACCATATATATCCTTGGTTCTCAACCTTGTCTATCTAGTTTCCCACCAAGCTCTTTGTCCAAAGAGCTCCCCACCAAATAAGAAGCAAAAATACTCTTCCCTCAAGAGCATAATTTATATTTTAACAGGCATTTTTGTTGTAACTTAGAGTAAGTTGGTGACTAGGAGGAATGAAGGAGAAGAAAAACATCAAGTTTCCAGTATTACTACTTGGATGCTAAAGGTTCTAAATGGATAACCAAGGACACGTAAAGTGAAAAGGGGTTCTCACATTGCAGTTGTTGAAGGACATGGAGACTGAGTGGAAATTAATTTTTGGTAACTGTGAGGAAGCCCTTTTATCCTTTGTTGACTACTGACAGAAACCATTGCTGTCTGTTATGCCTTCTGCCCTAAAGATTCACAGAGTGATGGTGGGATAACAGCTTGCCCATGACTGCTGAGAGCTACGAGACTTCAAAAGCACAATAAGAATAATGGGAAAATGTATCCTAAAATAGGTGGAATCTTGAGTAATAGGCAGATGAAGGACTAATGCTACCCAGAATCAACATATTCTTAAAACCAAACACAAAGCTGTTGTATTGTATCATCTAAATGAAATCTCTTCTGTTTTATGTATTTATATGGGTTAATGAATTTGTCCTGTGATGAACCTTAGTGATGGCCTTGCTTGCCTTTGTGGAAAGGAAAGATGAACATCAACTGTACTTTCAGTAATAATAGGTACAACACACACCATTGTAAAATACAGCTTCAACCTGAGGCAGTATAGCATAAAAAAAGCCCACAACAATCCTATTACTCAGTAAAATTGGTCAGAGTTACCTGTTAAAGCTCGCAACTACTGACAGGCAGATTTAAAAAATAATAATAATACCAGATTTTCCAGCTGCATAAATGCCCTGTCAGAATCTCTCTAGTAGAAAGGAAAAGAGAGGGAAGGCTAACATAGAGTGTGATTTGCTGCTAGCTTACCCTGTTTCTGATTAGGATACAGGGGTCTTATCTATTGTATAGTGATAATTCCTATGTGAATCTGTCTTAACTCAGTAAGAAAGTTATCCATCTAAATGCAGCTCTCAAGTATAGATGGAAATCCCTATCCATGCATTCAGTATAATATGCCACCATAGGCCCTCTGGGAACCTAATCTGGTTTATACATTGGCTGCAGAAAGAAGAGCATGAGCTGGAGGCAGGGCAAATGCATGAGAACAGTAATATTGGGTAGCTGTGTTTACAAAGATACAATGAAATTAATACTTACTTGCCCAAAGAAGAAGGTGAAGAGAAAAGTGTTCTGGCCTGAAACAAAGAGTTGTGTTAATATGGTTTGGGAGGCTTATTTTATGTATAAGCACTGAGTGATGAATGGATAGCTAAGTGATTTGGAATATGTGACTGTGGAGGAAGACTTGGGAATTAAATTTCTTATTATGTCTCCTGGCAGGAGAACCAGCCTTGAGCAGGTTACTTGGAACCAAAACACCCTCAGAAGGAGGCACTGGTAAACAACTGATGGTACTTGGTGATTCTGTTCATTTTGAGATTATATGTTTAAAGTTATATAGAAATGATTATGTTAGGTTTATACATGAACAGCTTTGAGTGCCTTTGTTGAGGAAGGGACATGGGTGGAGTGCTGTCGTGATTAGTGTCTGAGTAGTTGAATGGTGATTGGTTAGTGTGATTGAAATGTGGGAACATTGAGTTGAGATATGATGGCTTAGAGAAAGACACCAGGAAGTTAGAGGACAGAGTTGAATTGAGTTAGAGGTCTGTTTAAGAGTAGTAGCCTGTAGCAGAATTTATGAACAGAAGTCTCTCTATATTAGTTAATGTATATGCTTAAGAAAGATTGAGTATCTATCCAACACCCTGACTTCAATTCTGACAAAGTTCTAGCCCTTGACTTGATTAACAATCAGAAATTGGGTAATTTAAGAAAAATACAGCTTTCTGATATAGGTATTCCCTGCAGAGTAACAACCAATCTGGCTCCTACAGGAAGAGGTAATGAGAAGTGTAATTACCTAATATAAATGAGCTCAGTAGTGCTTGCTTTCCAGTTTGAAAGTGCCACCTGTTTTCATTAGCATTTCTATACCTTGCATTTTAATCGCATGGTATGCAGAATGGAGTGCACTTGTGTTAGCCTAAATCCGTATTTGTTCAAGGCTATATACCAAGATTTTAATTCTCCCCTTTATAGAAAAGACCTAACAGTGTCAACAGAACTTAGCTTAGGCAAGGTTTGAGTGTTTTGTTTGCTGCTACCAGAGAAACGATATGAACACTGGTTGTTATTTAAGTTAATAAGTTAGGCAAAAGGAAAGATAAAAAAAGTGATAATGGGTGGTCATTTGGTTAATCAGTACAACTGACAGGTTGACAAACCTCCCTTGTCAAATGAAGTTGGAACTCTTATCCCTCAAACACTTTAAATTTCATGGCATTTTAATTTCCTCTTCAGAAACTGGAGTAACAACATGGTTTGCTTCATTCATTGTAATAACTGTTCTGGTGACAATTCAAGTGAACATAGGCTGTTCTCATGTCCAACTCAGCATTTCTCCTACCAAAAAAGGGTGGTGGGAGAAGAATGTAAATATGTTCTAATTTAACTTAACATGTTATTCTCTTAGTCCCCTCTTTTAAAAAATGATGAACTAAAGTTTTACTGCACATATGACAAATGCATATAAACCTTAGACTTGGACTCATTCCTATAAAACATATGCATGAACTGAAATATAAAAGCTCATCCTGAGAGTTTGTCTTACCCCAGATAATTAAAACTCATGCTATTCTGTATATGTGTTTGAAATCCAGGGCATTTTATGATGACTGTATTTTGGTAGTTATTCAGGAATTAACATTTGCTGAAAGAAACTTAGATACATAAACCTAGATTTGGTTATTAGTGTATGTTCTTCAGTATTATTCTGATTCCCATCTATAGCACCATCTTCATTTACTAGATGACTCCAACTTTCCTTCATAGGCAAAAAGGAAGTTCATGGGATATTCAAGTCATCAGAAGGTATCTCAACAATTTCAGATGGTTCTTCTCTTTGCAAGGTTCCCAACATCTTTAAACGGTTTAAAAAAAGAGCGAGAAGAGGGGAGATAAAATCTTGCTCTGAGAGGAAAAGCTAATAGAGGAGGGGTTAAATAAGTGGAGAAAGAGTAAGACCAATGAAAATGAAACTGAGTGAATGCAAGGTAGAAAAACAGAGGGGAAGAGAAAGGATCGGGAATTGAAGATCTAATACTTGTTGAAGCTGAATGTGTCCACTTGCAAGGAATAAATTGATAGTGTTACCATACATGTATCGGATTTCAGAAACTGAAGCTAAATATAAATGTGTAATATAGTTGGGATTTTAACATAACACTTATTCCTCTATCTAGGATGCTATTTTAATCTCCAACATTCATAGAGATTACAACTCTTACCCTCTTAGTGTAATCTAAAAGTGAGTGAATGACAGAATCACATGAATGGAGCTGATCACATGACTCTTTCTCATTGAGTTGTTACCTTTCTACTGCTAAGGAGGTCAACAGTAAATGTACAATTTTAAAAGATCTGTGTAAACAGGAAGGAATGTCATTTTCCCTGATTCTAAAGGTGCTGTTCCTAACAAGCTTGATGACAGAATATCTATAAAATATACAATAGTATATTGTTAAAATCTTGGTTTGTATAAATAGAAGGGTTAAATTCTGGTCTGGTCTTGCTTATTTTCTTTGTGGTAAAAGAATTCATGGGAGCATAACACTTATATCACTAGCGATATTGCATTTTTCAAAGAGATATGTGAATGTCCACCAAGTTCATTCAGCTTTCACTTAAGAATAAAATTTCTGTAATGCCAAATTGCCTGAACATGTCATTAACTAGCAGACATTTTGAGCTAATTTTAAATGTTATGGTTTCCCCATGCCCATCGGGCATGGAACCGGCTCTGGCAGAGGCCACTTCGGGAGAAGACTCCTTGAGCCGCGGGCTCTGCGAGCAGACAAATTAAGGGGGGTGGATAAAATGATAGGGTTTGATTCACCCAATTCCTTTGACCTGACCAACGAACCTGCTGAGAAAGCGAATACCTAACCTGGTTAAATCACTCATCTCCTACCCAAGGTTATGCCCGGTGCAAATAAGGGCCATGTTTGCCCATGCCTAATCCCCAAGACAATGGGACTCCTAAGTCCATGTTTACCCCAATTAATAAACTTCCCTTAAGATGTTCCCCATTAACCCGGGTACGTGGGTGAGGTAATTTTCCTGTCAGATGACAGCTTGCCACCGTTGCTCTTTTTTCCCTATATATGTTGCAGCCTTTTCTCAATAAACTACTGGTCTTCACTCCATCTTGCCTCGTGTCGCTCCTTTGACCAGTCTCCTCCGGGATCCTAAGGGCCTCCTCACGGCCCAATTCCTACATCTGGTGACCCCGAGACGTGATTCTACTCGTGAGTAAGGGACCCCGGAGCGGTCTACTCGTGAGTAAGCGATCAGCACAGCCAGGTTCTGCGCCAGAACCTTGTCCCATCATCCTGGAGGACAGCACAGCACTCCGGCCGGCAGCCAGCCGATCGGAGGAGTGGCCTGTGGCGAGGCATTCCAGAGAGGCATTCCTACAGCTTGCTCCCAGCTTTCGGGGAGGCTTGCACCAAAGGGAAAAACGCGTTCCGCTCAGGGCAGCTGTGAGCCCCTGACAGCGCAGAGGCCGTTAGAAGGGCCCGTGGCAGAAGGTCCACGCTCCGAGGTCTACCCCAGACACTAGACGCCCGAACCTATTGCCTGACAAGACGCGTCGACTTGTCCCGAGAAGGAACCTTCCGGAGACCCCACTGCAGGTAATATGGGGACTTGTTCTCACAGACCAAGTCCGTCCGCTAGCCAAAGAACTCATGAGGAAGGGTTCAAGATCCTGGCCAGGATATTTAAGTTACGATTTCACAGCAGAGAGCTAGCGAGACTTTTGGCGTACCTCAGGGAACACTGCCTACTTTACCCAGAAGTAGGTACGTTAACCCTGCAGCTCTGGGATCAGATAGGAGACTGCATTCAGCAACCCCCGAAAGCTCCAGAGGGCATAACCCGCACATGGAGCAAATGTAGGAAACTCTCAGCAGAGGTAGACCCAGTCCGGATAGAGACCCAGAAAACCCCAGCGCAGTCAGAACCATCAGCCCCAAGAAGTCTCTATTCGTCGTTTCAGCTTAAGCAGGGCAGTGTAGGGAGCATTCCCTCAGTGACAGCTGCAGACGTCACTGAAGGAATTCATGGCATGAGAGGCCTTGGCGCTTCTCGGACAGTTAAAAGTTCCCTGCAAGGAAAGAACTCCATTCAGCGCATGGGTAAGGAAGATCCATTCACGGGGAAACTGCCAGTGGCACAATTAGCTAGCGCCCAACTGCCGTGCTCAGCCCATCTGAAGGCAGACACACGTTCTGGCAGGGCTGCTCAGCGCCCACTGCTCACGGAAACCTGCACGGCCCCTGGCCACGCAGGGCTCCAGAGCAGACCCATTTCCACACTCAGGCGCAGAGCAGTGCCAAAACCCCAAGGCGCCTGCTTCCAGTGTGATAAAATGAGACACCTTAGAAGGGAATGCCAATCTAGACCAGGCAGATCTTCAAAAGGTTGTCTTAATGCCAAATGGCCACCCTGGCATGCATCTGGCCCAGGCTAGAAAGGAGGCAGCCATCGCCCTGGCCATGCCAGGAGAACCATCCCAGCATTAGTACCCCGAGTTCCCCCAAGGCACAGGCAGAACCTACTTGTCTCACCTTGGGAGTAGCCCAGAGAAACTTGCCCCTAAGTAAAAGCACCCAGATGGTTGTAAAATAGCCAGCTGTGTATTAGCCATCTCCTCATGTGTAGTGTTGGACACTGCAGATCAGGGGAGGAATGTGTGAATGCGTAAATAGATGTGTGTATGCGTGGTGCACCACTGAATGCATGTCTGCAAGAACTGCGTATGATTGCAAAAGCCTTGTCTCTATGACCACAGTATGACTGAAAAAGTGTTCCTTGTGTGTAACTGCGTGGTAATGTCACTGTGAAATATGTGTTAAAACAGTTTGCACTCTGTTCATGGGCAGGAGCTATTTAAACTTTGAGGAAGCATGATGAGCAAAACCCTTTGCCTTGCCTGCTTAGCAGTCTGGGCAGGAGAGGGGGGGGGGGAAATCCTAACCTACAATAGGCCTCCTTCCCTTGAGACTTTTCTCTTTGTCAAAGGATTAAGCCTCTCTTGGGAACCGGTTTTGCAATCAAGAAAACAGATTTTTTCTTTTCAGAAGCGCGATCTGAAAACTAAAAATCACTTCTATGAGTTTTCCTCACTAGATCATAAGCTATGGGGCCCCTCCCTACGTCTGCGTTCCTCAAACCCCATCTCTGTGTTTTAAGGTTTTTAGAATGTCTCTTAGCGTCTTGGAGTAACGTATCTCACCAGGAGTGAGAGAATTGCATTGTCTCCATGTGTGTACTGTGCTATCATCTTGTAACCTCGGTTCTCAACCTTGAAAGTCAGGGGCCAAATTCCGGGGCCTCAGGCAGCTCTGGGGTCCGGACGGTCATCCTGCCCTTCCTTCACCACACAGCCCTTCTTGGCTTGGCGGGGGGAGTGGCAGAGCAACATGGGCCACATCTGGCCCACATCTGGCCGCAGGTTGAGAATCGTTCTAACTCTCCTTCATTCTCTTAGGAAAGATACTGCTCTGGTATTTTGACTGTAATCAGTAACTCCCTCATTGTACCCCTTTCACAGGAAAAAGCACGCAAACATTTTTGCGCTCTGTATCTTCAGAAAATGCTTACCTTTTTACAGGAATAAAATTCCTCTCCAGGCCTTAATTGTAACCAATTCATTTCTTCCTACAGCCTTAACTTGCTTCCTTTCCAAGTTAATTACTGATAGGGATTTTCTTGACAGGAGGACCTGGTTGCCTTGGTTACCTGACCTAATCTGATTTCGTTATGATAAGAGTTGTTGCATTCTCATTGTGCTAACTTCTGACTTGTCTTTCCTCCTTTCGCCAGTGGAACTCCCTGCTGGAAATATGTTTAACTTGTGTGTCTTTTCACTTTTGTGTATTATTTCCTTACAGCTGGCACGTCATAGTTGGCTTGTCTTTAATAAGTCTTAGGTCATTTTAAGTATGGCACCTGGCCCACAGCACCCTCTCTAGTGTGCAGACACATTTTGCAGACTCCAGAGCACAGAGGAAGGACTAGTCCCTGAGCTCCTGAGAATGCGCAGAGTGCCACTCATTAGTCAGGACAGCCTAGGACCATTTTAAGAGTGCAGTCAGGTCACACCTTCAATCAGATACAGGCATTCTCAGGCCACCCCTTCCCTTTTTGCTGCTAGTCTAAGCACAGGCAAAAGGCTAAAGCCAGCATCTGGCACCCTTCTCACAGGAGCACCAGAATCGCTCCAGTGAAAGTGTGCACGCACACCATGAATGGATGTGCGCAGGGGGGCCTTCTTGAGAAATTTACCCAAGGGAAGCCTGGCGCTTCATGCGCCAAGGTTTGCCATAAGACCCCAGACTCGTCTCACTTCTAGCAGACAGTCACCTTGTGTGGATGAATGTCACTGGTTCCCCTTTGGGGGGGGCTAGGACAGTTTTCACTTATGGGGGTCAACCCACGAGGGACAGAGGCCATCCAGGTGTGGCACATGGACGTCACACATCCCCACATTTTGGCAATTGGCTATACATGGACGTTTGCATTAAAACCTTCCCACAGTTTGTTTGGGTAACAGCACAGGAGGGAGAAACGGCTCCCCATGTGGAGCAGCATCTCCTTTCCCACGGCCAAGGGCGAACGTCGGCACACGACGTCCCTTGACGCCCCAGCTTATAGCTCCAGGCAGCTGGCCACCTTCAGGGCCACCTGGGATATTAAGCTCACTTTTGGCGTTCCTTACAATCCGCAGGGGCAAGCGATTGTGGAACGGGTCTATCGGACGCTTAAGTCCTACGTTGACAAACAAACAGAAAGGGGGGGAAACCACGTCCCATAGTTGCACAGCAATTGCTATCCTATGTGCAAAAACCAACTAACTCTTTCAGAATTTTTATCTCCCAAACAAGTCTCTTCCCCATGCAGGTCCCAGAGGCCAGAATCAGACCCGGATGATTGCAGGAGCAGCACCAGTCACTGTCCTGGATGTCATCAGCTGTCTGTCTGCCTTTATGACTTACATCTCCAAAGACATTTCTATGAACATTTTTGCATACTCAGTGCTCCCCAAAACAAGACTCTTCCAAACTCAAGTTACACAGGAAACCCCACCAAGAAGGGAAGCTTCACCTCCGGAAAAGCTGCTGAATGTCTTTTCTTGCTATTATTATCTGTAGTTGCTATTATTTATTCATGCCTTGTACAATGCTCCAGTTGGGATTTGCAAGGGACACTTGAATTTCTGTATATTGTTAATAACGGCCAGCTTCCACCAAAGGAAGCCAGACCGGCCCATGCTTGCACCGGCCCATTGCTTGGAAAGATTGAGCACCCGGTAGCCGGCAATCCCCAGTTAGTTTCACACCTCCCCATAGGTGCTAGAAAGACAATTACACAATGCCAGTAGCTGCAGAGATAGCTTAGAATCTCCCCAGGTCACAGTAAGAGATCAATGACACATCTCGTTATCTTGCCTTGCTATATTCAGCGTGTCAGGCTTAGCCATAGGCAACGCTCGGAGAATTATACCTCCTCAGCAATAGCGCTGCTCAGCCAGGAGCAGACAGAGCTTCGCCATGCCATACTGGATAATCAAGCAGCTATCGATTATCCCCTGTAGTCACGTCATTTGGGCTGCAAGTCTGTCCATGGCATGTGTTGCTTTAACCTCACAGACTATACCCACAAGATACAGAGCCAGCTCGCGGACCTCCACACCCCAGTTAGGGACATCAAGGAGGATTATTCATGGGGGTGGCAGGACTCCCTGTGGTCGTGGTTCCCATGGGGATGGATTCAGACGACACTCAAAGTGATTGTGGGGGTGGTGATACTGGGCACAACAGTGTGTTGTTTCATGCAATGTATTCCCTCACTGCTATCGAGATGTCCCCCATGGAAGGAACCCTGAAGCGTCATTCCCGCTCATCAGCTGTTACTCCTCTAACGCAGGTTCGCCGGTCAGGCCTTTAAATAAAACAGAAAGGGGAAATATGGTTTCCCCATGCCCATCGGGCATGGAACCGGCTCTGGCAGAGGCCACTTCGGGAGAAGACTCCTTGAGCCGCGGGCTCTGCGAGCAGACAAATTAAGGGGGGTGGATAAAATGATAGGGTTTGATTCACCCAATTCCTTTGACCTGACCAACGAACCTGCTGAGAAAGCGAATACCTAACCTGGTTAAATCACTCATCTCCTACCCAAGGTTATGCCCGGTGCAAATAAGGGCCATGTTTGCCCATGCCTAATCCCCAAGACAATGGGACTCCTAAGTCCATGTTTACCCCAATTAATAAACTTCCCTTAAGATGTTCCCCATTAACCCGGGTACGTGGGTGAGGTAATTTTCCTGTCAGATGACAGCTTGCCACCGTTGCTCTTTTTTCCCTATATATGTTGCAGCCTTTTCTCAATAAACTACTGGTCTTCACTCCATCTTGCCTCGTGTCGCTCCTTTGACCAGTCTCCTCCGGGATCCTAAGGGCCTCCTCACGGCCCAATTCCTACAAAATGTTTCTGCCATTCTTTGTTTGTTTGTATCTTCATCTAAGCCTAGATGTTGGTTTCCCTTGAACACCTAATTGGTATGTTAAGACTACTACCACCACCACCAACAACATACCTGTCACGTTTTGGGAAATTTCTGACAAATAAGGGACATTTTCTGGCCAAAATGGGAAACTGGACAGCTAAGCTTATCCTGTACTGCGTTCTAGTCTAACTCCAGTCTAACTGCAGTCTAACTAATATGGGATGATGGCAGGGAAGAGTGTAAAATATGGGGGTTTGACAGAAATTTCCCGAAACTTGACAGATATGAACAACAACAACTCTTTAATAACAATCAAATCTTTAAAAAGAGCTGATTTATTGCATGGTTTACATCCAGAATGTTCAGCATATATTCAGAACTCCCTCCCTTTCTCTTTCCCCCTCTTTCTCCCCCCTTACAATTTTAATGCTTAAAATATACCTGCCATATTATAGGCACTATAAGTGAGCTTGTGCACAACTGCTCTTTTTTTTTAAAAAAGTTAATGCTGCAGCTAGGTGAATTATTTTCATCAGCTTCAAGTTGTGGAAAACAAACCATGTGGTGGTACCCAATCCAAATCGTGAACAAAAACATGTGGAAGCATATATCTAGATGTGCAACAGCCACTTAAATTATCAACTGCAATTTCTGTGAAAAGTGAAAATAACAGCTAGGTATTTCCTTATTTTCCTTTCAACAATTTCAGGGAAGTAGTTTTCGTTTGTGCCCCATCCTGTGGGAAGGGAAGGATTAATATTTCTCTCAACACTGTATCTATTGATAATTGCCACCTGCCCATACAATACATAGGCTAGTGTATATCATCATCATCATTATCATCATCAATACCTAAGGGACTGCATCATCCCAAGAATAACTGTCCGCCCAACCAGAGCGGACTGGAGGGGCTCTCTGATTGTACCATCAGCTAGAGGGGCTTGTCTCTCTAGCACAAGGAGGAGGGCCTTCTCCATGTCCACACTGGCCCTTTGGAACCTCTTGCCAACAGAGTTGCGGCTCCAGACAGAATTGCTGCCCTTCAGAAAAGAACTTAAAACCTGGCTGGTGGGCCAAGTATGGGGTGCTGGTGGGAGGTTGACCACCTTGGGTTGGCTGATGTAGATCAGATTGCCTCCCGCCTTCAGTTCCAGCACCCTTTTTTGGTGTGTGTGTGTGTGTGTTGGGGTGTGTGTGTGTGTGTTAGTTTTAATTGTTTTATCAGCTGTTTTATATTGTGTTTGTTAGCTGCCCTGAGTTGGCCTTGGCTGATTGGGCAGAGTAGAAATTGAACAAATAAATAAATAAATAAATGATGTGCTGTTAAGCAATTCTGACTCAAGGCAACCCTTTCCAGGGTTTTCTAGGTAGAGAATAATCAGAAGTAATTTACCATTCCCTTCTTCTGGAGGCATACTGGGAATGTGCAGCTTGCTCAAGGCTACACGAAACCCCATAGAGTATTTGAAGTGATTTTTATTTGCAGTGTACTTTTCCTGGAAGGGCTCAGTGGAAAGAGTTTTGCAATGGGTGCCATTTTGCCCTGGCCCTTAAATATGCTGTTAACGTCTAAATACTGTCTGTCTAAGAACAACCTTGGGTATTTGAAAGACAACATGACAAACATATCAATTAAATTAATTAGTAAAGTGGCACTGCCAGAATGTGAAGTGAGTTTTGTTACCATGAAATCATGTTCTGTGAATATGTGAAATCATTTAGATCAGGGGTGGCCAACCTTTTTATGTCACGGGCCTGACCATGCACCTGAATAGCATTGCAGGCCAGACAAGGCCCCCCAGAAATGGAAGCAGGTGCATTTACAGCTGACATAAATAGTCCATTTCCACATTTCTGCCAGCCATGTGCACATTTGCACATGCATGGTTGTGTTTTACGGATGCCGTAAATGCAACTGCTTCTGCTTCCAGGTGCGGTGGAGGCAGCAACAGACTGGATGGGATGGCGTTGGGGGCCAGGGCCAGCCCATAGGCCATAGGTTGGGAACCCTTGATTTAAATATTCTCAACTAAAGGAGAGGAATTCTTGTTTTTGGTTTATCTCTAGAAGATAGAAGGGATTTTGACTTCATGATGCCACTTGCCTGATTAGGCAGCTATAGAAATGCCTGATTAATCTTGTCACAACAAAATTAAATAGTCACAGCAAATAAATTCATTGCAGTGTCTATTTTTAAAATTCATTTTAGCATATCTAAATATATGTCCAGAATTTATCTATTATAGATATATATTAAGAGCTTCTTGTTCATCTTCTTCTTCTCCTCCTGCTATGTCTGGTTCTGAATGTTTCTTATCATCATAGTGATCAGGCATGAAGATTGTCTTGGGAACAATATGATGCAGTAGTCTCCCACTTGCCTTCAGTATCATAGTGTGACACATGTACCAATGATCCAGTTTTACGAGTCACTTTCTGGTCCTGAGCCCTTTGCAGGCGCACCCCCCAAATAAAGCCTCAGACACCGGTATATGGATAAAGGCATTGGGCCACTTTTATTGAATAATGCCCTAGTCCGAATTATAACTTTCAATTGGTGTATTCATCCAATTGTAATTCTTAAGGCAAGCAGGCCGCAGTAACACTGGTAAGGTTCCTCCCAAAATTGCCAATGGCAATTGGCTACAATGTATCCATTTGTATCCATTTGTTTGTTGACACAAACAAATTGTTGAGCGGAGTCAATAAACTATCTACTGACCCCACCTTCTGATGTGTATCTGTCAAATCACGGGGTGATGCATGCTGAAAAGCTCCTGCCATCACCCCTTGCCTGGTTTGTCATTGACCGGTCAAAGCTATTACACCTGTACCTGTCTAAGTGTTGGTCAGTCAATTGCGAACCTGCCGGATACCTATGGGTCATAAATCTTTACCTTACCAGTGCTACCCGCCTAAAGTGACCAAAGTCAAAGAAACCCCTTTGCTCAAACACTAGCAACAGTGTGGGATGGGCAAAAAAGCCAGAACCCAAGGGCCAATTGTAGGTTCAGGCCAAAAATTCCCACCCGGCCCCAAAGCAACCAAAATATCACACTGTTCACTAGGGAGGGGGTGGAGGAAAAAACTTCTCATCTCCGTCACTATTTCTAAAATGGCAGCTCGTCTGCCTCGTGGCCACCCCTTTTATAGAGGGGTGGCCACGCCCGCTAACTCACCCAGATGTCTGAGTCCGGGTGGGGGGCCCCCGCAAAGAGCACGGTGGCCATTTTGGCGCCACACTTTCATTGCAGGCGCACCCCCCAAATAAAGACTCAGACACCGGTATATGGATAAAGGCATTGGGCCACTTTTATTGAATAATGCCCTAGTCCGAATTATAACTTTCAAATGGTGTATTCATCCAATTGTAATTCTTAAGGCAAGCAGGCCGCAGTAACACTGGTAAGGTTCCTCCCAAAATTGCCAATGGCAATTGGCTACAATGTATCCATTTGTATCAATTTGTTTGTTGATACAAACAAATTGTTGACCAGAGTGAATAAACTATCTACTGACCCCACCCTCTGACGTGTATCCGTCAAATCACGGGGTGATGCATGCTGAAAAGCTCCTGCCATCACCCCTTGCCTGGTTCGTCGTTGACCGGTCAAAGCTATTATACCTGTACCTGTCTAAGTGTTAGCCAATCAATTGCGAACCTGCCGGATACCTATGGGTCATAAATCTTTACCTTACCAGTGCTACCCGCCACACGGGGAGGCTTCAATGAAGACTCACCGCCCCCCCCCCCAGACCGTCAGCTCAGTCAACAGGCCTGCTTGCAAATCGTCCAAAAAGAGGATCATACCTCTAGCCGACAGGTGGACCCCATCCCCTGCATAGAGATCATAATTTTGTAAACTAATCATGTCGGATGACCATCCCCAAACTCTTGTCTGCCAAGAACCGGGCAACAGCCCTATTCACCGAGCGGCGAGCGCAGTCAAGGGCACAGAGGTCAATACCTCCCCTGTATGAATGACGCGGTATGATGTCCAACCATAGCAGCCTCGTGGACGGCCACACATAATGCAAATAAGCTAGGTCACTGCAATTCGTGAATTTTAAAGAAAGGCCAGTGACCTGGGCGAGGTCATTGCCCCCGAGGTGCAGTACAAGGACATCAGGCAGTTCAGCATCCCTGATGGAAAAAAGGAATGGCAACAGTTCCCGCCATCTCATTCCGCGCTTACCGTACCAACGTATGCGTGCAGTTGCACGCAGTCCAAGCTGGGGTCCCCACTCTGTCGCCACAGCATACTGCGCTGCCCAGTGCACGTAACTGTGGCCCACCAGCCATACTGCCACCGGTGTGCGGGGACACACAGGGTCTGTAAAAGAAGAAAAGAGAACAATGACTTAACTGGTACTCATACCTGAAGAGGGCGAACATATAATGCAAAACGCATAGATCCCCATCTTCCCATACGGCGTATATCAGCCTCAGAGTACCCAAATGCAGCCGCAGTGAATGCAGCACCTATCCTAAACGAATGGGTGCCGTAACGAGCCCCGGGGAGGCCAACACTGGATAGTGCCATACCGGTCACCTTCCAAAATTGAAATTTAGTAAGGAGAGACCCATCCTGGTGGAAGAAAAATGGGCCAGGGTGTGTGCCACGCACTGCCAAGAACTCCTGTAGGGCACCAACCGGACAGATGTCTGCAATGGAACATCGTAGCAGTCTAACTCCACTGCCTACGCCGTGCTGATCAACTTTTGAGGACCGTATCCTCAACTAAGCCCACTCATTAGTGACATAGACATCGTCGAGTTCCAGTGCCCTACGAGTCGCATCCGCCTTAGACAGTAGTACCAACTCACTGATGCGGAGCGCTCCAAAGAAGGCCACCGTGGTAGCCGCGTGAAAAAGAGCCGCCTCATACTTATCAAAACACAGAATATGCCAGCCTCGTGCAAGGTGGGTCAGTACCCCTGGTGAAATTGGGTGGCGAGTGTCCGGGCAGCGGCCACGTTCCCGTGTCCACCCCTCCAAAGCATGTTGTATGCGGAAATCATTCACGCAGTCAGCAAAACCCCTCACTTTGGCCATAAATGCCAGTGCCGACAGCCTGGATGGTATAGTGCGAGGAGCCAAACCCTGACTGTGTAAATAAACCATAAATTGTGTGGAATGGGCCACACTTCGGGCAACTGAAGTTGCACACAAAAGGTTCTAAATTGAACAAAAGCATGGTGATACGCCCTACGCGTGCGAGGTGCCAAAGACATGCCGATCGCCCGGTTCACCTCTCCTCGCCAAATGTCCAAATCTCGGCCGGGAGTGGCAAGGGGAATTCCTCTGCTTCCGGAGCCAAGGCACGGAACCGGGGGATCTGCAGGCGGGATAAAGCATCAGCAATATCATTATTAATACCTGGTACATGTCTGGCCTTAGAAAGCACATTCAGGCGTAGGCTACGTAACACAAACTGACGGACCAACGCCATCACCCTAGGTGACTTAGACGTCTGAGCATTGACAATGTGCACTACCGCCACATTGTCACACCAAAAATGGACAACGGAGTCGGCCCACTCCTCGCCCCATAGCATCAAAGCTCCCAGGATTGGAAAGAACTCAAGGAATGTAAGATCGCGGAGGCGATCCGTGCCCCGCCATGCTGGAGGCCATTGGCCATAAGCCCACCTCCCCTCAAAGTAATTCCCATATCCCAGGGAGCCGGAGGCATCCAACTGTACTTGGAATCTAGGGGAAACCAAAAGGTCAGATCTCCAAAAAGAGACCCCATTAAATTCCCGCAGGAATTTAAGCCAAACCAAAAGGTCAGCTCGCATGCCCCTGGTCAGTCGGACCCTGTGATGGCGCTTTACCAGGCCAGACATGGTGTTACATAGGCGCCGGACAAATGCCCTGCCGGGCGTAACCACCCTGCAGGCAAAGTTAAGATGGCCATGAAGTACCTGAAGCTCACGAAGTGACACCTTACGTTTGGCCAGCAAGGCCAAAATCATCGCGGAGATCCGGGTGACCTTGTCAATGGGTAACCGGGATGCCTGTGCGACCGTGTCCATTTCAATACCCAGAAATGTGAGCGTAGTGGATGGGCCCTCGGTCTTTTCGGGCGCTAAAGGGACACCCAGTTCCCGCATTAGCATCTGAAATGTAGTGAGGAGACGTGTGCACGTGTCCGAGCCCCGTTCACCCCCGAACAAAAAGTCATCGAGGTAATGGGCTACAGACCGAGACCCGGACCTGCGAACAAAGGCCCACTGAAGGAAAGTGCTAAAACGTTCGAATGCTGAACATGAAATAGAGCAGCCAAAAGGCATGGCCTTGTCTACATAGAACTTCCCTTGGAATCTAAAACCCAATAGCTCAAAGTCCCCCGGGTGCACTGGGAGTAATCGGAATGCCGATTTAATGTCACATTTTGCCAGGAGGGCACCAGGACCACAAGAGCGCACCATCCGTAGGGCTTGGTCAAACGACGTATACCTGACCGAACAAAGGTCATCAGGAATAGCATCATTGACAGAGTAACCCGCCGGGTACGATAGATGGTGGATTAAATGAAATTCCCCCGGGGCCTTTTTAGGTACTAACCCCATAGGGGAGACCTTCAGGTTAGGAAAGGGTGGTTCAGAAAAGGGGCCCGCCACCGTCTTGGCCTCTACCTCTTTGGCAATACTCAGGGCAGCCACCTCCTCCTTTCCCTTCAGAGAAAGTAAATTGGGGACATCTTGGGGTCCCCGCACTCCTTTGAATGGGATACGGAAGCCCCATTGGAAATCCTCCAGGAGGTACCTCGCGTCCTGCCTCCTAGGATAAGTTGAGAGCCATCGCTCCAACATATACACATTAACTGGGGAGGGGGCCTTTCGACTTGCTAGCTCCATCAGCAGAAGCTCTGCCCACTCCCTGTCCACCTCTACCTCTCCCCCGTGACGCACCGCCCCGCGGGCACGCAGCGGTGGCGTGGGGCCAGCGCAAGAGGGACACTCGTGTTTATATTGGCACTGTCGCTTATTGCACACGCCATTAGCCGAGAAGTTCCAACACAGCAAGCAGGCTGGAACCCCCTGCCCCGCCGGCTGGCGGGGAGCCTGTGTTGGAGCAGCTCGCTGCATGGCATGGCCACAATGGTACCTATCCCCAGGCGCCGGATGCGTGGGGGTCATGTACAAGAGCCACAATTTTTGACAGGGCTCATCCCATCTCATCTCTGGGTGTAGGGGCACCCTCATTCTAAATTCCTCATCGTAAGCCAACCACGATGGGCCAGGGATATCCACCATCGCCCTGTAAATATTGTCCAAGTATTGGACCATAGGAATGGCCAGATCAGGCCGGGCCCTAAGGTATACCGCCATATAAATAAGATATGCCGGCAACCAGTTGGCCCAGGTGCGCGGTGGCTTACGACGACGGGACAGCTCTTTGTCTCTGTCGTCCTGTCCCTCTCTCTCCTTCTTAGTGGGCTCACGGTTAAATAGGGAGAATATATCCAAGTACTCCCCCCCGCCAAGTTTTCTCCCTTGTGACCTGGGACAAATGATCACCAAGGGGCAAGGAATAACCAGCCATCGGCAAAGCCGTCACCGGCACATTATGTATATGGGGCATACGCAGTGGAACCTGAACAGCCCCTGCGATGCCCGGCACTGCCCCGGGGGCAGAAACCCCCGACCTCAATGAGGTGCCATTTTGAAACCAAGGGGCACTGGGATAGACTGGTAACTGATGCCCACTCGCCTCAACTTGACGAGGCCAGGGCCACTGAACCCCACCACTGGAAGTGAGCTGTGATGTAGGTGCACTAATTTGAACCTGATACTCATTAGGTGCACCCCCGTGAGCCGCCCCCACCGGGGGTTCCGGCCCACGGCGGGCGTCGGAGCTCGTGACCGGAATCGAGCTCTGGGGCCACACCTGATTTCTCCCCGTCTGCAGCTCTGGACGAACAGGGAGCTGCAAGACACCGGCAGGCACAGGCCGGAGCATCTCAAGCAGCTCAACCCGGCTGGCCTCCTGGTGCAGTGTGGCAGCTGTCGAGGTAGCCGGTGGACACGAATGGGCCCCGGCAGAAAGAGAAGCATCCCCTCCCACAGTAGGCTGTGCAATCCCCAAGGATGCCTCCAGCACTGCTAAACGTGCTAGTAAAGCATCCACTGCCACAGAGCCCCCAGCATAAGGCGGGCTGGGTTGGCCGGAAGGCCCACTAGGCAGTTGGAAAGGGACACTGAAATGAGAGCCAGGGCCAGAATAGGGCCATGCCCAAAACTCCGGCCCATGAGGGGCCAGAGGAGGAATGGGTTGCCGCCCGCACCAGGCCCTCCCCCACTGCCCTGGCCCCTGGCCAGTAAAGGCGGGCCAAGGGCCGGAGCCCCTGAGGGGCCGGCCTATGACTGGCCAGCCAAGCCCAACTGCCAAGTGCCAGCCTGAATCGCCCCACCAGTATCGGTGGGCAAGGCTGGCATAGTGCCCTGCAGCGGGGGCGCAGCCCTGGTCCTCCGACCCGATGGCTGAGCAAAGCGCGCAGTAGCCAAGGAACCAAGGCTCTGCATGCACAAATCGTCCTTTCCCAGGCTCAAAGGCTAAAGAGCCGAAGACTGAAAACAACAGCGACAGAGAAAACTTCTGCTCTCCGTCGCTATTTCTAAAATGGCAGCTCGTCTACCTCGTGGCCATCCCTTTTATAGAGGGGTGGCCACGCCCCCTAACTCACCTGGATGTCTGAGTCTGGGGGGGGCCCAAAGAGCGCGGCGGCCTTTCATTTGGCCAGTATTGATGAAGCTACTCCCTTCCATCAAAATGGATTCAAGTGGGATCTAGTTCACTTGGGGACCATCACCCTTCATTGTGGACTTTGCTACCAAAGACTAACATATAATTAATGCTACTAAAGAGTAACACCGGCTAACGATTGGTGTTGACTCACTGACTATATTACTATTTTACTCTATTACCATAACAGGACAACCTGGCCAGACTTCAAATAAGAGTTATTTAAGCAAATAATAATCAATTTCATGGAGCATATGGAGAGTAAACTTCAATTTGCTTTCCACACTATCTACGGCTCCCTCCCCTGGCCCGTCAGGTCAGGGCAGGTGGGAGCCCAGCTGAGCCTCATTGCCCATGGCGGGACTTGAAAAAGCTGCCATCGCTGAGCCGCTGGAGCTGCCACACCATCTACAGCTCCCTCCCCATGCCTGTCTGATCAGGGGAGGTGGGAGCCTAGCTGAGCCTTGTTGTCAGTGGTGGGCTTGAAAAAGCCGCTGTTGAACCGCTGGAGCCACCACACCTTCTACGGCTCCCTCCCCTGTCCTGTCTGGTCAGGGGAGGTGGGAGCCCAGCTGAGCCTAATTTCCCACGGCGAGGCTTGAAAAAGCCACCATCGCTCAGCCGCTGGAGCCATTGAGACACTTTCATTGACTCAGTTAGGTCGGGGATGGCTTCTTCTCCTGGCTCTGTCATGGACCTTCAAGCCATGAGGTCCCGTTTGTGGACGTTCAAGCCATGGGGCTCCGTTTGTGGATGTTGTGAGCCATGGGGCTCTATTTGTGGACGTTTTGAACCATGGGGCTCTGTTTGTGAATGTTGGGTAGCCGAGGGTATTGTGCAATTTTCTTATGTCAGTATTTAAATGATGTTTATTACATAATTCATATTGAAAGTTTTGTACATCGAGAACTGTGCATTTTTGGTATGCTTTGTTAATCTCTTTTTCATTTGTAATTGTATTGTATTATTATGTATTGCATTGTATTGTATACCTATGTTTTATGCCGCCTCGAGTCGTACGTTGTGTCGAATGAATTTATTTATAAATTTAATAAATAATAATAATCATAAATAATTTAAGGAGGACTCAATTAATGAGCTGCAGATGTAGTTTCAAGCATAATTTCCTGAAAGAGAAATTTAGTATAGCAATGTATTTCTACATAGTTTTTAGGTGGTCTCTACTGCAGCAAGCAATTTAGACCTTGTCAAAAAATACCTTACTGTTTCTATTCTTCATTTTTTTAAAAAAAAGGAGTTGAATAGAATAACTAGGACTGAATGAAATTACTACTTACATACAGCAAATAATTTATAGCAATCAGGACCTTTAGGTATATAGAAAACTGGGAGGGGAGAAAGAGAGTGTACAGTTGAAAATGTAAGATTACTGTCACAGGGAGATTAGATAGTTTCTAACAATTTAACAGCCGAGAGCTACCTTTGCAAAGTTTTTCTTGGTGCCATTAATCTGGTTTGCAACAGAGACAGGCTCAAGCAACAAGGGAGTGCTGTGAAGAATATGCAGACTATCTCACTGTTTCTGCTGTGGATTATCACTCTCTGTCACTTTCATCTATTTATACAGTCTACATGCCCTATAGCAATTGCTACACTATGGTTAATCATATTTAACAGTTTGAATGTCAAAAAGCTAAATAGTTTTTAACTGTTCATTTTTACCTTCAAGTTCCTATAACTTTATTACTCCTATCCTGAACCGATTATTACTGTTGACAACTCTAGACAGGCCATTTGTATCCTGAGCTGTGAGCCTCATTGCTTCTCATGACTATGAGTGACTCAAATCATGTCAATGTTTTATTGTACTTCTTCTTATTAAAGTAATAGCTGCCTATTCACACCTTTTCATTATTTATTTATTTATCTATATTTATTTATTTATTAAATCATATTTCTATACCGCCCATTAAGTAATTAAAGAGATGGGAATACCAGAACACCTCATATGCCTCATGAGAAATCTGTACAGGAGTCAAGAAGCAACAGTTAGGACAGAGTATGGAATGTCGGAGTGGTTTGGAATAGGAAAAGGAGTAAGACAAGGCTGCATTTTGTCACCCTGCTTATTCAACTTATTCACAGAGCACATAATGCGCAATGCAGGGATGGAGGAATCACAATATGGGATCAAAATTGCTGGGAGAAACATCAACAATTTGAGATATGCAGACGATACCACCCTAATGGCAGAAAGTGAGGAAGACCTAAAGAAGCTCCTGATTAGGTTGAAAGAAGAGAGTGCAAAAGCTGGCCTGAGACTCAATATCAAGGAAACCAAGATAATGGCAACAGGCCCTATCAGTCCCTGGAAAATAGATGGAGAAGAAGTAGAAGCAGTCCCAGATTTTACTTTTTTAGGATCAAAGATCACTGCAGATGGAGATTGCAGCTATGAAATAAAAAGGCGACTGATTCTTGGGAGACAAGCTATGAAAAACCTGGGGAACATCATGAAAAGTAGAGACATCTCACTGCAAACAAAGGTCCACATAGTCAAAGCAATGGTATTTCCGGTGGTAATGTATGGCTGTGAGAGCTGGACTATTAGAAAGGCTGAGCGAAGAAAAATAGATGCCTTTGAGATGTGGTGCTGGAGGAGAGTTTTGAAAGTCCCCTGGACAGTGAGGAGAACAAATAGGTCAATATTAGAAGAGATTAGCCCTGACTACTCCTTAGAAGGACAAAAAACAAAGATGAAGCTGAAGTATTTTGGACATCAAATGAGAATAGAGGATTCACTTGAGAAGGCTTTGATGCTGGGGAAGGTGGAGGGCAAAAGAAGAAGGGGACTGCCAAAGATGAGATGGCTAGATGGTATTGTAGAAACAATGGGCACGGGGCTGTGCGGACTGAGGAGGATGGTGGATGGTCCATGGGGTCGCAAAGAGTCGGATTCGACTGTGCGACTGAACAACAACAAAAGTACCACCCATTTAGGTGGTATCCCACTCTTGGCAATGAACAAACAGATAACAAATAACAACACACAGTAGATCAAACAAACAACTGACAAATACATCACAAACTGAACTAAAATAAGATAAAGTAATTCGCTTCTGAGGGCATAGGAACTCAACCTGACTGACAATTTATCGTTAAAGGGAAAACATCCTTTCTTCTAGCTTCGCTTGTTGAGAGGGGGGGAGAGGTGCCAAGTGGGTGCTGGCCCTTTCTTGTGGCGGGTAATGCTGGGTTAGGCTGGCAGCAGTGATTCCCTCAGGGCATTTTTGATGAGGCAGAAGCTGTATTCTGTCCTAGGTTCATGTGAATCTGTGGGGATGCAGGGAACACCATGAGGCAGGCATGCAGTATGACCAAGATCTACTCAGGAGAAGGAAAGTGGAAATGGTCACATGCATGCCTCCTCGAAAAGCTGACCCACCAGTGGCTAGCATGTGTGGATTAGCCCATCCAGTCCAGTGAGGGGGAGATTAGCTTCCCTTGCTCTGGTGCCACGATATGCACTACCTGCCCCTCCATAGGTCCTAGATGTGATAATTTTAATAAACATAGCCCAAGCCTTTAACCATAATAAATTGTGTCTGGTCCCCTTATTTCATGGTGGGGGTGGAAACTGAAATGCATATTGGGTAGCTTCAATCAAGTTGCTTGCTGTTACACTCAGCAACAGTTTCCAGTGTTAAAACATAGGTACTATTTCTGAATTTGTACAGTACATTCACAGGTGCATCTGCTGCCACCCCGGACTCCTTCCCCCGGCCCCAGCCTGGGCACTGGGAAGTGGGAGCACCTGTACCCGGCTCCGCCCGGATTCTGATATGTTTTTGCTACTGTATAGTTGTGGGGTGTTTGAATTTTGTATATTGTATCACTGTGGACCCTACTGTATCATATTTTTGTGCTTGTGATATTGATTGTATTGACTATATTGTGTTACTGTGTTTATATTTTTGTATTACTGTGTATTTATCTTGTACATTGGTGATTTATGATTATTGTGAGCCGCCCTGAGCCAGCGTATGCTGAGTGGGTGGCATACAAATCAAATCAATCAATCAACCTCACTTGGTTAGGTGAGGTAAGGTAAGGTTGCCCTTGCTCGAAAACCAGTTGTGTCCGACTCTAGGCTTCAGTGCGCATCTCTGTTTATAGCCAGAAATATACATTTTAATCCATCTTCTTCAAAAATGGGAAGGGGTTGGTAGCTTAGTTCTATATCCTAATTAATTTGTGGAAGTTAATATGAGGCATTAATCAGGAGGCAATGACATCATCCAAACGACAGAAATACTTGGGGGAAATGTGTGAAACTTGAAAGAAATGTAAGGATCATAAACATTGTTACAGAGAATAAATGGCAAGTAAGAACAAAATTTAAAGCAGGACTAAAATTACCAGGATATATTCTGCACATCAAGCTTTCCACTAGATAATTTGTTGAAATCCTTGGCTTCTAGTGTCAGTGTTTTCTAAGACATTTTCATAATACTGTTTCATAGAAATTGGTATGAACATTGAGAAGAAGGAAAACTCAAAGTCCATTTCTGTACTATGGATGAAGCAAGAGGAGTATAGTTCACATATGTTTGAAACGTAGGAAAATAAATATCTGTATTGCTTATGATACTGTCTTTCTCTGAATATCTGTAACATGTAATTTTACTCATTAGTTTTTCCACTTTACTGGGTGGCAAAAATGATTTTGATGAATGTTGGCAGAACATCCTCCTTTCAAATATTAAGCTATTTATTACAATTAAAAATGGATCATTTTTTAAATAAGAAAGGACAAAGAATTAGCTTGAAATATATAATCACTACTGTCAGAAAGTTACTGAAATCTTGTTGTATTCTTAATATTAAAGTGATATGTGGTGGTGAGTTCTTGTGTTTGTTTCATGATAAATATGATGTAACAAATTAGTTGAAAAATCATTCCCTAGCATTGCTTGATTGACAGTTCTTATGTACAACAATTGTTTCTTCCTAATATTGGCTTACAGTGGACTGCAGTGGCTCAAGTGGCTAAGACGCTGGCTGGAAGGTGGGAGGACAGCAGTTTGATTCCCAAGTACTGCATGACAGAGTGAGCTCCTGTCTCTGTCCCAGCTCCTGCCAACTAGCAGTTTGAAAGCAAGAAATTGCAAGTAGATAAATAGGGACCATTTCAGTGGGAAGGTAAACAGCGTTCTGTGTGCTCCAGTGTCTAGTCATGCCTGCCACATGATCACGGAAATGTCTGCAGAAACAGACAGCGCTGGCTCTTTGGCTTTGAAAAAAAGATGAGCACTGAAGCCTAGAGTCGGATATGACTAGCTTTTGAGCAAATGAAACCTTTACCTTTAATAATGGTTTAACTATGTGTAAGATCTCAAAAAAGTAAGAACAAAGAATGAAGAAAAAGCTATCAGATTCTGAGCTATGTGAAACTGGAGAAATCAACACAATTTCCAGTTATGCAGCTGTTTGAAAAACTAGTGTTGTTAATAGGAGACTTTAACCATTACCCCCTCAACAGTTCTGAATCAGATTATTCCTCCAGCCAGAAACTGTATGGGAGGGGAACCTTCACAATGGAACATCCTAATTATTTGCTGGAAGGGAAGGCTCAAAAACCACTCCTATAAATTGTTTGTTTTCAGTTTGATTTGGGGTGGAAAGAAGATTTGTAGATCCTGTTTTTAGATCCTGTTGTGGTATACATTTGTGGAAGAGCAATAACATAAGCATCCTCCTGCTTCAGCTTGCTCCCCTCTACCCTGCCACTTCGATTTGTGCAAAATGTTTCCAGTGTTCTTTTCCTTTGAGAAGTAAACCACACATACCCTGGAAGCATAGAAAGACTGGCTGGTTTTTCAAGAAGAACACAAACAACTCAACTAGTTTTGCAGATTCTTAAACTGCACTAGAGTCATCCTAATTTACACTAGTTTGTGCAATTTGCCACCAAAGGCGTAATTTTGCAGGAAAGGGCACAATTTTCTGCATAATATCAAGTACCAGGAAATCCACACATACTCTTGGCCAGCAAGAAGTGAAATGTATCAGTACCTTAATGACTAAACATGGGAGGTTTTACATCTGTACTCGAAGAGAAAGAAAGTACAATTGTAACTTTAATTAACTATCAGTAAAAGAAAGATAAATAGTTTGAACATCTGACAGGGATGTACAGAGTCAAGATGAGCTGTAAAGCCAATGTACTACAATTCTGTCTCACCACAGTCTTGTGATAAGTCATATTCAGCACATACACATACAGGAGGCAGAACATCTGTTTTCTCTTCCCTTATTTGTGCTTAATGTGATGTGTGTGAAAAAGATAAACCCTTGACAGATCCCAGTTGCTTCTACTGACAAATAGCATGCTACTTTTTATTTTATTTTTTAAAAAGAGAGACCATTATCTTTGGTTATTCAATGCATTTGTATCCAAATTGTTCATGCTGATCTAATTGATTTTGCAAATGGCTTTATGACCTTTTCTCCACCACAAGGTTTATTTTTAAAATCAACATGTATTATCTCCTTACAGAAAACAATTTCTTCTCTAATAGGTCCTTCAGCATCCTGCTTCAAGCCATAGCTAATAATTGATTCATGAATTTCATATCTTTCTGCAATCATAAAATTATTTGATCTGAATTATATAAAATTATGTAATCTGAATTAAATTTGTTTTGCAAAACTGCATTGGTAATTGATACTAGAAGTGACTGCAAGGATTCTAAGAGTAATTTAAAACATCACAGTTAGGACCAAAACAATCTGTATGTTCACAAGGTACATATATTCATCAGAGAATATTTGTCAGATTAGTCATTTAAATCACAGGTGTAAATATATTTGGGGCTGACACAGACTCTCCCATCCCAATCTGTTTCTGTCTTTTGAGTCTGAAGTGTATTCTATTCCTTTTTACATGCTGGTTGTCTGTGTGGGAAATCAAAATAATTACAGAATTGAAACATAGGTAGTGTGTCTACAATTTTGTACCATTCACTGGCTGCTACAGGGGACCTTCATCTTATGACAGCTCACTGTGTAACCCTCTGCTTTTGTGACTATCCACAATTAGTTTTTATAACTACTGTGACTGGTATATTTACATCATTAAGAAAGATAGCACAGGGAAGGTGGGAATCTGGAGAAAGTATGCAGGAACAAAGGAGTGAGAAGAGAATGCAAGCAAGAGAGTAGAGGCAGAGAGAAGACAGCAAGGATTGGATGGGAATGTGGAGCAAGCAAGCAAGAAAACAAACAAGAGAGCAGAAGGGTGAAAAAAGGGGAGAGGAAAGGAAATGTTGGAAGTGAGAGAAGAGTAGACAATTGTGGATTGCCCGCTCATGCAATTGGCATAAACTGTTCCTGCGGGGTCTGCTCGGCAGAGAAAACCACCTTGAGAACCACCCTGGCTCCAAGGGAATAGAAATTGGTTCGGGCTATTATTTGATAGTCTTAGTAATTCACTCATAAACCATGGCTAAATGACCTGGTCAGAAGCAGGCAACTCTCATAAGCTGGTAAACCCTGATAAGCACGCACAATAGCATGACTCATGCCCACAGGTCGTGGGTAAGGTCAGATGGTGGTAAATAAGCTGACCCTAAGTTAGACCTGGGAAAATCCCGAGATAGAGCAAGAACAATAGTCTCGCGAAACCCCTAGCTTATCTGTAGAAACAGAACTTCCCTATGACATCAAAGCATTCTCCGCATTGTCTTGAGTAACTTCTGTAGCCCTGAGAATGTAACTTATCAATAAAGTGCCACGTCGGCAAAAGCCTTCTGTAAAGGATTCACACACAACCTATCAGTGCGAGAGGTCAATAAATATCAGTTTCCCGACCCAGTTCAGGGCTGGACTTTGCTGCAGCCTCGCCTCATTGCCTTCCTTGCATCCAGTCATTCTTGTTTCTCTGATCCTCCGCAGCAACTCTCGTTGCCATCCCAACAGACAATGGAGTAAATTTCCCAGAAAGCAAAGCTGCCTCTCCACACACCCCAAAGTTTGATTTATGAAAGCTCACTTTGCAACAGATGTTAGATAGCTTATTAGATTGTGTGTGTGTGTCACTCCTCTATTGCTTCTAAGCTGTGTTCTGAAGTTCTCCTGTTGACATTCAAAGTCTTAAGGAAGATAACCAAGCAGATAACCTTCCTTTGCATATGCCTGGTTGAGACACTGAGATTCCTTGGAGAATTTTGGTTATTCCTTTTAGTTAGCAGAGTATGAAGTCAACAGATACACATGGAGGTGGGGGGAATGAAGAGATCAGATCAGTCTCTGCAGCTTCTTTCCCCCAGACTGACTAGCACTTTGTAGGATAAAAATGATCTAGAAACATTTAAAGTAGAAAAAAGGTAACTTAGATCATGTTGTTGTTGTTGTTGTTGTTGTTCAGTCGCACAGTCGGTTCCGACCCTTTGCGACCCTATGGACCATTGTTCTCCAGGCGCCTCTGTCCTCCACCATCCCCCTCAGCCCTCCCAGCTCTGTGCCCATTGTGTCTACAATGCCATCTAGCCATCTCATCCTTGGCCTCCCCCTTCTTCTTTTGCCCTCCACCTTTCCCAGCATCAATGCCTTCTCAAGTGAATCCTCCCTTCTCATTTGATGTCCAAAGTATTTTAGCTTCATCTTTACTATTTGACCTTCCAATGAGCAGTCAGGGTTAATTTCTTCTAAGATTGACCTATTTGTTCTCCTCGCTGTCCAAGGGACTCTCAAAACCCTCCTCCAACACCACATTTCAAAGGCATCTATTCTTCTGCGTTCAGCCTTCCTAATTGTCCAGCTCTCACATCCGTACATTACTACTGGGAAAACCATTGCTTTGACTATTCTAATTTTTGTTTTCAATGTGATGTCTCTGCTTTTCACTATGTTCCCCAGGTTTCTCATTGCTTGTCTCCCAAGAATCAGTCGCCTTTTTATTTCATGGCTACACTCCCCATCTGCAGTGATCTTTGATCCTAAGAAAGTAAAATCTGTCACTGCTTCTACTTCTTCCCCATCTATTTTCCAGGAACTGATTGGGCCTGTTGCCATTATCTTGGTTTTCTTGATATTGAGTCTCAAGCCCGCTTTTGCACTCTCATCCTTCAGCCAAATCAAGAGATTCTTTAGGTCTTCCTCACTTTCTGCCATTAGGGTGGTATCGTCTGCATATCTCAGATTGTTGATGTTTCTCCCAGCGATTGTGATTCCTCCATCCCTGCACTGCGCATTATGTGTTCTGTGTATAGGTTGAATAGGCATGGTGACAAAATGCAGCCTTGTCTTACTCCTTTTCCTATTCCAAACCACTCTGTCATTCCCTGTTCTGTCCTAACTGTTGCTTCTTGGTTCATGTACAGATTTCTCAGGAGGCATATGAGGTGCTCTGGTATTCCCATCTCTTTAATTACTTGCCACATCTTGTTATGGTCCACACAGTCAAATGCCTTAGTGTAGTCGATAAAACAAAAGTAAACTTGTTTCTGGTATTCCTTTGTTTTCTCCATGATCCAGCGTATGTTGGCAATGTGGTCTCTAGTCCCCCTGCCTCTTCTGAAACCTGCCTGCACCTCTGGTAATTCTCTTTCCACATGCTGCTGAAGTCTATCCTGTATTATCTTGAGCATCACCTTACTAGCATGTGGGATGAGCGCGATTGTTCGATAATTTGAACATTCTTTGGCATTGCCCTTTTTTGGGATTGGGACGTATACTGATCTTTTCCAATCCTGTGGCCATTGTTTTGTTTTCCAAATCTGCTGGCATATTGAATGCAGTAATTTGATGCCGTCATCTTTTAGCGCTTTGAAAAATTCAACTGGGATACCATCATCTCCACTAGCTTTGTTATTTGCAGTGCTCTTTAGGGCCTTTATGACTTCGCTCTCCAGGATGTCTGGCTCAAGTTCTACTTCTTCATCATTGTGATTGTCAGGAGTGTTGAGGTCCTTTTTGTAGTTCCTCTGTGTACTCTTTCCATCTTTTCTTAATCTCTTCTGCATCAGCTAGCTCCTTTCCTTCTTTGTCCCTTATCATGGTCATTTTTGCTTTAAATGTTCCCTTAATTTCCCCGATTTTTTTGAAAAGATCTCTGGTTCTGCCTCTTTTGTTGTTTTCCTCCATTTTTCTGCACTGTTCTTTTGGGTAGTTTTCCTTATCTCTCCTTGCTTTTCTTTGAAATTCTGTGTTCAAATGATTGTAGTTTTTTCTTTCTCCTTTGGCTTTTGCGTTCCTTCTTTCCTCTGCTATTTTAAGAGCCTCATCAGACAACCACTTTGCTTTCTTACTCTTCTTTTCTTTTGGTATGGTTTTCTTTGCTGCTTCCTGCATGATGTCCCTCATCTCTGTCCATAATTCTTCTGGTACTCTGTCTACTGAATCTAAGCCATTAAATCTGTTCATCACCTCCACGCGTAGATCATGGGGAAATGAAATCTCCAGCATGTGGAGATAACCTCTCATGTTTGCTGGTTGGAGCACAGTCAGGGGAAGATGAGAACACTATAAAGAAAACAATATAAGCAAGTAAGCAAACTGGAAGAAGGTGTGAGTTTGCCTCAAATGCCAAAGGCACCAAATGCCACCAAAAGACCTTCTGAGGGCAATGTTCTCTCAAGACAGTAAAGGAGGAAAGTGGAGGGGGAGCAGAGGCAGGAGGAAAAAGGAAATGGTCCCTTTCTGAAAAGTTTCCCTTCTGGTCCATCCCTTTTCTCTTTCATCACAAGGTGGAAAGAGTAGGGGGAGCAGAAGCTGGGGGGAAAAGGAAATGGTCGTTTTCTGAAAAGCCTCCCTTCCAGTCCATCCCTTTTCTCTCTTCCTACAAGGAAAGGGAAGGGGAAACAGAGGCTGGAGGGAAGAGGAGTTTACACCATGGAGAGAGTTTTTTTCTTGGGATGTGGGTGTGGGGTTGGAGTTGGGAGGGGAAGTACTTGGAGGGGCCCTCCCAAGACCCACACCTTGCCCCATAGATTGTTTGTTGGTGTGCAGGAGGAGGACCCTGGAAGGGGACCCAGGAAGAGAGCCAGCAGGGTGAATACAGGGAAATGGGCATGGCCATGGGTAATTACTACTACCCCCTACCCCCACGCAAGAATTGGTGCAATCTGGGAGCTGCCCATCACTGCTATCATCATGGTAAGTGTCTTCTTAAATTCCTTGGTACAGTTCTTCTGAGGACATGCCACACCATTCTCTCAAGACGCTAATTAACAAGATGGTGTATGCATGTTGTTTTTGTGAATGGCACATGACAGGGATGTGATCTTCATCTTGTTAATTAGTTGTAATTTGCTGCTTCATATCACACAAATTCACTTACTCTGGTGTAAAATCCCAAGATGATTCTGTCTATTAAAATAATATCACACAACACTGAGATTGGATTCAATTTTGTTAAGGTCAAAGACTAGAAAAGAGAAACAAGTACAATAGTAAAAAAGAAAATTTTCCTCTTCTCAGTATAGAGAGGAGGGAACTTTTTTCTTGTTTCTTGGATATTTGTGAGACTGATATTTTTTTATGGAATTGTGGAACTGGTACTATGATGATTTGCTATGCAGAATTAGACATTCAGTTCAATAGTTTGCATCTTCATTGACAATTAGCATATCCTCTTGTGATGGCTCTCTATGTGTGCTTAGAAAAATGGCATTAGTTCATTGCTCCTGCATTTTATGCAAAAAGTATTGGGCGGAGGCAAAAGAAATATTGGTTGTCGTCTTCTTATGTTGGACACAAGACCTTGAAGATTCTTAGCAGGCTGTTTTCCCTGGTCTTGGCCATGAAATTAGATGTTTATAAGAATGCTTCACATTTCTAGTTTCTAAGCAGTGCAAGTTTGGTTTGAAATTTTCTAGCAGAATATTCACAGACTGAAATTCTGAGACATTTCAGTCCAGCTGTTGAAATAATTTTGAAGTCTAAATTCTGTGGATAAAGATATTTGCAAGCTTTCATTCTATACGGATCAAAGTATCAGAAGAAATGATGTGGCTTCAGAGAATGAGTGCCAGCAATATCATGTTACTAGTCAATTCATGTGGATCTACTCTAAATACATGCATTTAGGCCTGCTAAATATATAAACATTAAGATACAAGGGCTTGAAATGGGATTTTGACAAAGAAAGAAGACATTTTTGTGTATAGTTTTTTTTAAACACTCATCATGTCCCACTCTGGCATCATTCCTCATCTGGAGCTGCAACTAAATATTCTGTAAGTACCGTATAAGCAGCAGCTCCCAATGCAGAATAGAAATTAGAGCCAATAACTCAGGATTGGCCAATGTCTTAAGTATTTTAGCAATTTATAATTGGACTGTGATGGAGGCAAAGCAATTTACATGTGTTTGTCATGCTTACATTTATGGCATCTTAAAGCCAACATATGCATGCTTCCTTATTAATGGATTTCTACACACTTGATTAGAGTTGATAATTGAGAGCAGAAAGCAGAGAATGAGCATTACTGAAAGATATTACATTCTGTTTGAAGTAATGAGGATGATATCCAAGATCTGTCCATAGTATTTGACCTCTGATGGCTTTTCTTCAGTGTAGCAGTCACAAAGTAGTAAAGAGGCATGGTTCTAGAGTGGCTTGAAAAAAATGCTTTAAGAGTTGACTGAAGAGTTTTATATGCATAAATCATGTCTTCCTGCAAAGCACTTCCATTACTTAGATTTAACTTTACAGTTTTTGTTTACTTGAGCTGTACTTTGACTACAGATCTTGCACTTTAAATGAAGATTTATCACCCACTTTGTTTTAAATTGTTGAATTGGAGTCACTTTCTTAAAAAACCCTAAATGGTATCATTTGTTGTTAATTATCCACAGCATTTTCCCAAGACAATGTGACTTCCTGAGGTTCATCTCACAATAAAATTCAATGTAACCAAGTTGTTTCCATTGGCTCCCAGGAGATGGTTAGAAGAAACAAATAATTATAGTACCAGTGACAAGAGGGTAATTACTAGATATCATGACAATTCAGGAGTGGGTAATTGACTTTTGTACTCTTTGGTCTCTAGAGCAAGGGGCTGGAAGGCTTTCAGAAAACAATTACCCATTCTCTCATCACTTCAGTGGAAGTTTAAAACACACATATAATTTTCATCTCTTGTATTTGAGCTCCGTGGACACCAGAGAGTGTGTGGATTGACTGCTGCCTTTGGGCACTTTCAATTTGATAAGCAGGCATTTTTCTCATGTATGCTGAGTGCATTCAACATGTCCAATTTATTTAAAGCAAAAATTGAGCCTTCCTCAATGCACTTTAAAAAAAGAAATTTTCCATTTCTTTCTTAATACTTTGCTTACTTTCTTTGGGAAACACAATTGTGTCTTACCATTTTGACATCCCCAAGCAGATGCCATCTGGTAAAAATGCTATCCTGTGGAATGGGAGATGACAACTTGCAACCTATGTGGGACCATTTTGCTTCCACTCAATGCCCTCCAGGTCCCACCATCACCGGAGGAGGAGGACCAGACCAGCTGTGGCCACTCGGGTGGTGGATGATGCTCCCGCCCGCTGCCATCCAGATCTGACCCCCAGAGGAGGATAAAGGCTGCTGCAATCCCAGGAAGGTCAAGGACACTCCTGCCCACTGCTCTACAGGCTCCACCATCACTGGAGGAGGAGGACTGGACCAGCTGTGGACCACCATCACCGGAGGAGGAGGACAGTCCACTGTGCTCTGGACCCCCACCCCTGAAGGAGGATAAAGGCTGCCGCAGTCCCGGGAAGGTCGAGTATTCTCCCGCAAACTGCCCTCGAGGCCCCGCCCTCGCTGAAGGAGGTACTATTGTCAGGACTCTCCCTGAACTTTTTTGTCAGGACTTTTTTGAACTCTCCTCTTTGTTATATTGTATTTAGCTTTGTTATTTGTTAGTTTAATGTTGTTGTTTCATGGAATGTTAGCCACTCTGAGTTGTGTCATTGAGTAGGGCAACATTCAAGTTTAAATAATAATAATAATAATAATAATAATAATAATAATAATAATAATAATAATAATAATAATAATAATAATAATAATAATAATAATAATAATAATAATAATAATAATAATAGACTGGGCAGGGCAGGGCTGAAGATAAGAGGCATATTAGGAAAGGGTTGTAAAGGGTAGAGGAAGAGGAAGATCAAGAGAAAATGGAGGTTTTTTGCCTATCCTAAATCCTGGGAGTGGATACCTAGTGCAGTGTAGTAGATAGAGTGATGGACTAGGACTCAGGAGGCCTGAGTTTGATTCCATGCTCGGCTTTGGAAACTGTGGAACTAGTAAAACCACTTCTTAAATATCTTGTTTATCTTGAAAGCCCTATTAAGTTCATTATAAGTGAGTTCTGACTTGATGGCACAGAACAAAAACCTGCAGAAGCAAATGCAGGAGAAGTCAGAAAATTAAACCCCAGAAGTAGAGAGGTTGAGTACACCAGGCCATAGTAAAGCATCAACATGGTGAGAAGACAAGTTAGTAGGCGTAAGGCTGGCTCCACAGCTGGCCTTTCCAAGAACTAGGGAGGCCCAAGCAATGGCTAGCTGGCCTGTTTTAGGAATTACATTTAGGATAGGAATTAAAGTATAAATATAGCTCTTTTATACTGTTACTTAATCTGGAATAACCCCATCAACTATTCTGTTTTTGCAAGTGCACTCAACAAAACAATGAAGATTATTCCACCTGTGGTGCTTTTTAAATAACTTTTAGGTTTGGTTCTGTAAAGCTCATCTGAAAAATCTTTAACTATGGAACCTGGTTGCTAAATTGTAATCATGAGATTAATACTACCATTAGATACAAGATGAACAAAGGAATGGTCACCTAATGATTCTAGAGTTAAAATCACAACAAATTTAAAAAAAGATTGCTAGGATACTGTTGTGTCTGGCCCTTATAAGCACTAGTCCAGACAACGATGAACAGAACAGCAACAAGTATTTATTCAACAGTCTTTAGGTTATGCTCACAAGGTGCTCCGGACACAGAGATGGCTATACAATCCCATGAAATCAGTCCCTCCAGAATCTGAAATGTAGAGGATAAGGACTAGCTACACCAGGAGCAGTAGCATAGTGGAGGAGACCCAGGCTTAGTACATTGCTGGCTACCTGTGCAGAATGGGTAGTATAGATCCGGTCTGGCCCTACCCTTGTTTACTCGTGGGGCTTATATAGTGTCTCTCCAGCGGTGGCTCCTTGATACAAAGTAACAGGGTATGTATGTAATTAACCAATGGGGAACAGGATCCAAAACTGTAACCAATTACAGGGCTAGGATTAGCATAATGAGTGTGCCCTGGAATGGGGATTTTGTGCCCTTTTTGGCTCCTAATTTGGATGGCAGGAAACTGCAATTTTCTTCCTTGCAAGACGCTACCTGCACAACTTGCAATAGTGCCTCAATACACAACAGATACTCAGTAAATAGGATAGCTAACACATCTAATTTAGCATTAACCTCTGCTGAAGAATCATTAGATCTCAGTGGAAGATACACATTCACACAAATAAGTGGGCCTGGTTTGCACCCTTGAATAATCAAGACTTAGCAATTTGAGTTCAGTCTGATTATCTCTGTTTCTTCCATCCCTAGCATGGAGACCAAGATAACCAGGCTCCCATTTCTGCAACCAAAAGAAGAGATTTTCTAAGCAGGGTATTCCCATGCCCTATATCCTTTTTGAATTGTAAGATGGAATTGCTTAGGTTAAATATTCTTGGTTACCATTCCTAATAAGAAAGTTTCCCCTAACAAAAACAAAGTCTTAATAGCTTTCTTCTTGAGACTGATTTCCACAACCTCAAGTGTAGCCAGTTCCTCATAGTCACTGTATAAGAGAGGAGCTTTATTCTACCTTGGACTTTTAGGATGATTCCATGTCAAGGACTGATTTCAAATTCTCTGTGGTTAAAGCACGGTACAGAACCATTGTAAAGAACCAGATAGAAATAATGCAATCACCTGTAACCCTTGTGAATAATGATTGTATAGCCAAGTTACTTTCAATAGCTTGATAAAACATAGCTGCATGTGTAATTTTGGAGAGCAATGTGCAACATTTTCTAGTTACTTTCAGATATTATATTTAAGGGAAATTAGTGGCACTTTTAGGAGCATTTGATAGAATTTTTTCATTTTATGCCATTGCCATAAAGGAGAAATACTGTGAAGCGGCTTGTGAAGTACAGTATAGTAGAACCCTGTATAATGAATGCCTCTTACAGCGATTAAATCGTGCAATGACGAGGATTTGAAAAACCATTGTGCCCCGTATAACAACTAAAATTGTTATACAATGCAATGCATCTCTATGGGGGAAATGGTACAATGGTTTATTTCCCACAGAGATAATCATTGTATGATTCATCCCATAGGGATAATTGCTATAGAGATTAGATTGTACAATGACTAGCCCCGCGGAATGAATTAAAGTCATTATACAGGGTTTTACTTTGCATTTTCTTTTTCAAATTGCAAAGCGAGAATTGGCCACTAGAGGAGACTAGAGTATATTTTCCTGTCTTTTTTGGGAGGGTGGAAATGACAACACAAATTAATGTGCTAATAATATAAATAGATCACATTAGCTTTCTAACAAAATGATAACAATCATTCTGCTGCCTCAAAGGAATAACTAATGCAATGAGATCTTTTAAACCTCCACCCACCACCATTTTCTGTTGGAACCTTTTGGCACTGGTCACTGCTGCCTGATCAAACATTCACAGCATGGCCTTCACAGTAACTAGCTCAGATCTTGTAAACATAGAGTTATCTCACAGTAACTAAAAGCCTTCTCATTTTTGAGCTTTACTGTCCTGAACCAATATCTACAACTTGACTTCAGACACAGATATACTGTCTTTAAAAATGGTGTTGAAATTGGTTTTTCAAACCCTACTTCAGATCATGTGATATTTGACCTGAAATTTGACATCCATCTTGAAAACTGGTTCTTCTGTGTAGTATAATGATACATGTGCCTACACTGGCCATGTATCAATTATCCTTTTTCTAAAACATTTCCCCCAAATTTCTGCAGCAGTGGCAGCAGACACAGACTCCAGCTGATTGCCGGTGCCATGGCTGCTTGTCACTGTTTCTACTGCTGCCACAGATTGCCACCACCTATCATCTGGAGCCTGAGCTTCAGTTGATCAATGAAGCAACAGTTGATTGACAGGCTCCGGGAGTTTCAAACACTTCTGCTATCAAGCTGTTTGACAGTAGAAATTCCATTATAAACTAACACATGCAGACACACATCAAAAATTGATCTAATTTGTTCAATTCAGGAATTGGTGATTGAATTAAAATAACTCACATTTTGGCCAAATAATGTGTGGCTAGGCTATGGCCCTGCGATATTCAGTCTTTAAATTGATTTCACCTGTGTCATCTCCAATACGAATGCATGGCTTTTAAATGTGTCCTGACCCTACAAATGATCACTTATGTCCCATAGGTAGAACCTTTTCTCTGTCAAGTCAGTTATGGAACTTCCAATTAGCAATCATATTTGTGGGTTCCCTGACCCAAAGCCTTGAAATAATGCACTGTATTACCACATTACTATTAAATTCATTACTTTTGATTTAAATAGGAGACCGAGCAAAGAGATACACGTAATCTCCTGGCAATAAAGTTTTGAAAGTTAAAACATTTTTAGAAGTTTAGATGGGGTAGTTTTGTTGAAATACTTTTTATTTCAAAAGTAGCAATTTTTCAGCTAATGTAGTAACACTAATGTTTTGTTTCTGGATACTGTTTTCAATAAACCAAAGGGAGATTCTATCCTCATTCATTTTCAAACTCTCTATAGCAGTCATGGTAGCCACTACCATATCTATGACATGCTGGATAGCTCAGTGATTTAGATAAGTTTAGAAGTTCATTTTGCCACTACTCTCCTTCACAGGGGCTGGATGTTATGATCCATAGGGTCCCTTCCAGCTCCACGGTTCTAAGATTATTATATTATCTTGTGCATCTATACTAGGATTAAAACAGTAAGCTGTTTTTGGCCTATTATGTTACTCTGCAAATTAGTGGCCACTAATAATATATACATTCTCCAAAAAATAGACATAAGCATAAACATGGATACATGTGTCATGATCTTTCCTAAGTAATCTTGGGATTTGTAGTTTGGTGACACTTTAGCACTTATTGGCACTTTAGTAGATGCCACTGAGGTGCATAGGCAAATCTTCAAGCAGATGGTATCCAAAGAATAATCTGAGTATTCAGTGCAGATTTTGTATTTTTATGAAAATAAGAACCTATCATTTTTCTTCTTGACATCTAACAGAGGTGTAATGTATTGACTATTGAGCTTTTGGAACTATTTACATTTCAGAACTTTCCTAATCATATTTAAAAGGGATGGTGGCAAAGAGTCTTGTACTAAGGCTCTTCCTACATACTTAAACTTCATAAATTTTGAATTACAATAAAATATCTTCTGGAGTAATTATAACGACCAATTGATTTTATTATGATGAAGACAATCAAAGTGCATGCCTAATTAATTTGTCTGACTATTTACAACAAATTGTTATCTATGCTGGCACACAAAGCAGAAGCAAGGATGCATGGGGGAAACATTTTCTAAGATGACAATCACTGCTGAAGGAAACTAATAACTATATTATGGGTTGGTCTTCTTGTAACAATATGAATGTAAGGAGTGGCCCACAAGTATTATTACAGATCTCTCTCCACAATGATCTGCTTCATTCAGCAGTCATTGTTCCATCTGAAGCATGGGAGCATATGTTCAAATGTTGATTAATGTCCGCATCATATCGATTTTGGATAGCTAGGCATAACAGGATCACATTGTACAGTAAACTTCAAATTGATTCTTAACAGAATCATTTCCAAAGTAATTCAATACTGATTTATTCATGAATCCACAGGAGCCATTTATTTATTTTTCATTTCTACTCTAGCTTTGAAATATAGATATAATGCAGTAGTCTTTAGTCAGATGTGCATCTTGGCAGTACTTCGCTTTAACCCTTCATGTTTAAAATGTGCATTGTCTTCATTATAAAGCATATTTGCTAATAGAAATTTCATTTATTTTGGCACATTCTGACAGCTTCTTAGAACAGAGTGAGTGGATGTGTCAGGAGAGAGGTATGTGGAATAGGCTGTTCGAAAGGAAGAAAATGTTTCATGTGGCATAATAAAAACAAAAAAAGTGGATTTTCTAATCAGGTGGTCATTCATATATATAATAGGATTTACTATCATTGTACAGTATCTATTGATCTGTCTATTGATCCTGTATTGCTGTGTGCAAAAATCCTGTCGGCTGCTTTTCTAAGTATTTAGGAGAACAGTACAATAAAAACAACTTCCTTTTCATTCTTCTTTACCATTTTCGATAAACCAAGTGGGATTTTTTAAAAAAATCTATAGAAATATATTGGAAAAGTCAAGGCATTTCCAGTATTATTATTTTATTATGAGCTTTCCTCAAAAAGTTTATTTAAATTAACTCCACATGAAAATTTGCTTCACATATACAATGCAAAAATATCTATATTTACCTGTAATGCAGTAGATGTCTATTTAATCTATCCATTTAATGCAATTACATATTAGTGAGAGATTGAGAGAGAGAATGCATTATATGCATCTGTGCTTTGGTGTTCCTGCCTACTGTGCACCAATGGGAAACCTGGAGAAAGCCAAAATAAAAATATTCATTCATTCTAAGGGTAGCATTGGAGGAGAGTTTTATGGATACTATGGACTGCTAGAATGAAAGCGCGGCGCCAAAATTGCCGCCGCGCTCTTTGCAGCCCCCACCCACCCGGACTCAGACATCCGGAAGAGTTAGGGGGCGTGGCCACCCCTCTATAAAAGGGGTGGCCACGAGGCAGCCGAGCTGCCATTTTAAAATAGCGACGGAGAGGAGAAGTTTTCTCCGTCGCTGTTTCTTTGACTCTTCGGCTCTTTAGCCTTACTCTTTCCCGGCTGGGAAGGAAGGATTCGCACAGAGCCTTTGGCTTGCTGCCTGCTCTGTGTTTTCTGCGTTAGGTTGATCCCTGGAAAGGGATCCTGCTCTTTCTAACTGATATGCCTCCCAAACGGAAGGCCCCGGCGACGAAACCGCGCCCAAAGGGGAGGACTTTTGCAGGCCCTGCTCAGGGCGGTGGGCAGCCCTCAGGTCGGAGGACCAGGGCTGCGCCCCCGCGACAGGGCACTACCCCAGCTTTACCCACCAATACCGGTGGGGCGATGCAGGCTTGTGCTTGGCCCTCGCCTGGCCAGCCTCCGGCCAGCCCTTCACGGGCTTCGGCCCTCGGCCTGCAGTTGCTGGCCATGGGTCAGGACAGCGGGGGAGGGCCTGGTGCAAGTGCACAGCATGTTCCCCCTCCGGCCCCTCATGGGCCGGAGTTTTGGGCATGGCCCTATTCAGGCCCAGGCTCTCACTTTGGGGTTCCTGGTCAAACACCTAGTGGGCCGTACGGCCCACCCGGCCCACTTTATACTGGGGGATCTGTGGCAGTGGATGCATTGCTAACGCGTTTAGCTGTGCTTGAGGCATCCTTGGGGATTGCACACAACCCCATGGGAGGGGGCCCTTCTCTCTCTGCTGGGGGCCCTTCGTGTCCACCGGCTACCTCGACGGCTGCCACACTGCAACAGGCGGCCAGCCGGATTGAGCTGCTTGAGATGCTCCGGCCTGCGCCTGCCGGTGTCTCGAAGCTCCCTGTTCGTCCAGAGCTACAGCCGGGGAGTGGTCAGGTGTGGCCCCAGAGCTCGATTCCGGTCGTGAGCTCCGACGCCCGCCGTGGGCCGGAACCCCCAGTGGGGGCGGCTCACGGGGGTGCACCTAGTGAGTATCAGGTTCAAGTTAATGCATCCACATCACAGTCCACTTCCGGTGGTGGGGTCCAGTGGCCATGGCCTCGGCAAGTCGAGGCAAGTGGGCATCAGTTGCCAGCCTATTCCAGTGCCCCTTGGTTCCATGCTGGCACAACATTGGGGGTGGGGGTTTCCGCCCCCGGGACAGTGCCGGGCATCACAGGGGCTGTCCAGCTCCCACTGCGTATGCCCCGTGTACCTAATGTGCCGGTGACGGCCTTGCCGACGGCTGGTTATTCATTGCCCCTTGGTGATCATTTGTCCCAGGTCACGAGGGAAAAGATTTGGCGGGGGAAGTACGTGGATATATTCTCCCTATTGAACCGTGAGCCCACTAAGGAGGAGAGAGAGGGACAGGACGACAGAGACAAAGAACTGTCCTGCCGTCGTAAGCCACCACGCAACTGGGCCAACTGGCTGCCCGCATATCTTATTTATATGGCGGTGTACCTTAGGGCCCGGCCTGACCTGGCCATTCCTATGGTCCAATATTTGGACAATATTTACAGGGCGATGGTGGATTTTCCTGGCCCATCGTGGTTGGCTTAAGATGAGGAATTTAGAATGAGGGTGCCCTTCCACCCGGCAATGAGATGGGATGAGCCCTGTCAGAAATTGTGGCTTTTGTACATGACCCCCACGCGTCCGGCGCCTGGGGATAGGTACCATTGTGGCCATGCCATGCAGCGAGCTGCTCCAACACAGGCTCCCCGCCAGCCGGCGGGGCAGGGGGTTCCAGCCCGCTTTCTGTGTTGGAGCTTCTCGGCTAATGGCGTGTGCAATAAGCGGCAGTGCCGATACAAACAGAAGTGTCCCTCTTGCGCTTGCCCCCACGCTGCCGCCGCGTGCCCGCGGGCCGGTGGGTCACGGGGCAGAGGTAGAGGTGGACAAGGAGTGGGCAGAGCTTCTGCTGATGGAGCTAGCCAGACAAAAGGCCCCCTCCCCAGTTAATATGTATATGTTGGAGCGATGGCTCTCAACTTATCCGAGGAGAGAGGATGCGAGGTACCTCCTGGAGGGTTTTCAGTGGGGCTTCCGTATCCCATTCAAAGGAGTGCGGGGACCCCAAGATGTCCCCAATTTACTTTCTCTGAAGGGAAGGGAGGAGGTGGCTGCCCTGAGTATTGCCAAAGAGGTAGAGGCCAAGAGGGTAGCTGGCCCCTTTTCCGTACCACCCTTCCCCAACCTGAAGGTTTCCCCTCTGGGGTTGGTACCCAAAAAGGCCCCGGGGGAATTTCGTTTAATCCACCATTTATCGTACCCGGTGGGTTATTCTGTCAATGACGCTATTCCTGATGACCTTTGTTCGGTCAGGTATACGTCGTTTGACCAAGCCCTGCGAATGGTGCGCTCTTGTGGTCCTGGTGCCCTCCTGGCAAAATGTGACATTAACTCGGCATTCCGATTGTTGCCAGTGCACCCGGGGGACTTTGAACTATTGGGTTTTAGATTCCAAGGGAAGTTTTTTGTAGATAAGGCCATGCCTTTTGGCTGCTCTATATCCTGTTCAGCATTTGAACGTTTTAGCACTTTCCTTCAGTGGGCCTTTGTTCGCAGGTCCGGGTCTCGGTCTGTAGCCCAGTACCTCGATGACTTTTTGTTCGGGGGTGAACGGGGCTTGGACACGTGCACGCGTCTCCTCACCACATTTCAGACGCTAATGCAGGAACTGGGTGTCCCTTTAGCGCCCGAAAAGACCGAGGGCCCATCAACTACGCTCACATTTCTGGGTATTGAAATTGACACGGTCGCACAGGCATCCCGGTTACCCATAGATAAGGTCACCCGGATCTCCGCGATGGTTTTGGCCTTGCTGGCCAAACGTAAAGTGTCACTTCATGAGCTTCAGGTTCTACATGGCCATCTTAACTTTGCCTGCAGGGTGGTCACGCCTGGCAGAGCATTTGCTCGGCGCCTATGCGACGCCATGTCTGGCCTGTCAAGGTGCCATCGTAGGGTCCGACTGACCAGGGGCATGAGGGCTGACCTTTTTGGTTTGGCTCACATTCCTGCGGGACTTCAACGGGGTCTCCTTTTGGAGATCCGACCTTTTAGTTTCCCCTAGGTTTCAAGTACAGTCGGATGCCTCCGGCTCCCTGGGATATGGGATTTACTTTGAGGGGAGGTGGGCTTATGGCCAATGGCCTCCAGCTTGGCGGGGCATGGATCGCCTCCACGATCTTACATTCCTTGAGTTCTTTCCAATCCTGGGAGTTTTGATTCTATGGGGCGAGGAGTGGGCCGACTCAGTGGTCCACGTTTGGTGTGACAATGCTGCGGTAGTGCACATTGTCAATGCTCAGACGTCAAAATCACCCTGGGTGATGGCTTTAGTTCACCAGTTTATGCTACGTAGCCTACGCCTGAATGTGCTATTTAGGGCAAGACATGTACCAGGCATTAATAATGATATTGCCGATGCTTTATCCCGCCTGCAGATCCCCCGGTTCTGCGCCTTGGCTCCGGACGCAGAATATTTCCCCTCGCCACTCCCGGCCGAGATTTGGACATTTGGCAAGGAGAGGTGAACCGGGCGATCGGCATGTCTTTGGCGCCCCGCACGCGTAAGGCATATCATCATGCTTTCGTTCAATTTATAAATTTTTGCGTACAACTTCAGTTGCCCGAAGTGTGGCCCATTCCAGTGGAACAAATTTTACAATTTATGGTTTATCTGCACAGTCAGGGCCTCGCTCCCCGCACTATAGCATCCAGGCTGTCAGCACTGGCATTTATGGCCAAGGTGAGGGGTTTTGCTGACAGCATGAATGATTTTCGCATACAACATGTTTTGGAGGGGTGGACATGGGAACGTGGCCGCCGCCCGGACACTCGCCACCCAATTTCCCCGGGGGTGCTTACCCACCTTGCACAAGGCTGGCATGACCTGTGTTTTGACAGGTATGAGGCGGCTCTTTTTCATGTGGCTACCATGGTGGCCTTCTTTGGAGCGCTCCGCATCAGTGAGTTGGTACTACTGTCTAAGGCGGATGCGACTCGTAGGGCATTGGAACTCGACGATGTCTATGTTTCTAATGAGTGGGCTCAGTTGAGGATACGGTCCTCAAAAGTTGATCACCATGGCGTAGGCAGTGGAGTTAGACTGCTACGATGTTCCATTGCAGACATCTGTCCGGTTGGTGCCCTACAGGAGTTCTTGGCAGTGCTTGGCATGCACCCTGGCCCGTTTTTCTGCCACCAAGGTGGGTCTCCCCTTACTAAATTTCAATTTTGGAAGGTGACCGGTATGGCACTATCCAGTGTTGGCCTCCCAGGGGCTCGTTACGGCACCCATTCGTTTAGGATAGGTGCTGCTTCAACTGCGGCTGCATTTGGGTACTCTGAGGCTGATATACGCCGTATGGGAAGATGGGGATCTATGCGTTTTGCATTGTATGTTCGCCCTCTCCAGGTATGAGTACCAGTTAAGTCACTGTTCTCTTTTTTCTCTTACAGACCCTGTGTGTCCCCGCACACGGGTGGCAGTATGGCTGGTGGGCCACAGTTATGTGCACTGGGCAGCGCAGTATGCTGTGGCGACAGAGTGGGGACCCCAGCTTGGACTGCGTGCATCCGCATGCATACGTTGGTACGGTAAGTGTGGAATGAGATGGTGGGAACTGTTGCCATTCCTTTTTTCCATCAGGGATGCTGAACCGCCAGATGTCCTTGTACTGCACCTCAGAGGCAATGACCTCGCCCAGGTCACTGGCCTTTCTTTAAAATTCATGATTTGCAGTGACCTAGCTTATTTGCATTATGTGTGGCCGTCCACAAGGCTGCTATGGTCGGACATCATACCACGTCACGCTTACAGGGGAGGTATTGACCTCCGTGCCCTTGACCGTGCTCGCCGCTCGGTGAACAGGGCAGTTGCCCGGTTCTTGGCAGACAAGGGTTTGGGGATGGTCATCTGACACCCCACCATTAGTTTACAAAATTATGATTTTTATGTAGGGGATGGGGTCCACCTGTCGGCTAGAGGTATGAACCTCTTCTTGGAAGATTTGCAAGCAGGCCTGTTGACCGAGCTGACGGTCTGGGGAGGGGGGGCGGTGAGTCTTCATTGAAGCCTCCCCGTGTGGCGGGTAGCACTGGTAAGGTAAATATATATGACCCATAGGTATCCGGCAGGTTCGCAATTGACTGGCCAACACTTAGACAGGTACAGGTGTAATAACGATGACCGGTCAACGACGTACCAGGCAAGGGGTGATGGCAGGAGCTTTTCAGCATGCATCACCCCATGATTTGATGGATACACGTCAGAGGGTGGGGTCAGTAGATAGTTTATTGACTATGGTCAACAATTTGTTTGTGTCAACAAACAAATTGATACAAATGGATACATTGTAGCCAATTGACATTGGCAATTTTGGGAGGAACCTTACCAGTGTTACTGCGGCCTGCTTGCTTTAAGAATTATAATTGGATGAGTACCAATTGAAAGTTATAATTCGGACTAGAGCATTATTCAATAAAAGTGGCCCAATGCCTTTATCCATATACCGGTGTCTGAGTCTTTCCTTGGGGGGTGCGCCTGCAATGAAAGCGCGGTGCCAAAATGGCCACCGCACTCTTTGCAGGGCCCCCCCACCTGGACTCAGACATCCGGGTGAGTTAGGGGGCGTGGCCACCCCTCTATAAAAGGGGTGGCCACGAGGCAGCCGAGCTGCCATTTTAAAATAGCGACGGAGAGGAGAAGTTTTCCCTCCACCCCCTCCCTAGTGAACAGTGTGATATTTTGGTCGCTTCGGGGCTGGGTGGGAATTTTTGGCCTAAACCTGCAATTGGCCCTTGGGTTCTGGCTTTTTTGCCCATCCCACACTGTTGCTAAGGTTTGACATAGGGGTTTTTGCTCTTGACTTTGGTCACTTAGGCGGGTAGCACTGGTAAGGTAAAGATTTATGACCCATAGGTATCCGGCAGGTTCACAATTGACTGGCCAACACTTAGACAGGTACAGGTGTAATAACGTTGACTGGTCAACGACGAACCAGGCAAGGGGTGATGGCAGGAGCTTTTCAGCATGCATCACCCCGTGATTTGACGGATACACGTCAGAGGGTGGGGTCAGTAGATAGTTTATTGACTACGGTCAACAATTTGTTTGTGTCAACAAACAAATTTATACAAATGGATACATTGTAGCCAATTGCCATTGGAAATTTTGGGAGGAACCTTACCGGTGTTACTGCGGCCTGCTTGCCTTAAGAATTATAATTGGATGAGTACCAATTGAAAGTTATAATTCGGACTAGGGCATTATTCAATAAAAGTGGCCCAATGCCTTTATCCATATACCGGTGTCTGAGTCTTTCCTTGCGGGGTGCGCCTGCAAAGACAACTAAGTGGGTGCAAGACCAAAATAAAGCCAGAACTCTCCCTAGAAGCAAAAATGACTAAACTGAGGCTCTCATACTTTGTTGCATCATGGAGAGGACAGGACTCACTGGGAGAGACAATAATGTTTGTTTTTTTAAAAAAAAACCAGAAGACAAACAGAAAAAGAGAAAGGAATTGTAACATGATGTTTTGAATGCAAAATATTTTGAAATATTATAATATCATGCTTAGTCTGATTTCTATATTCTTAAATAAAGTTACTTAAAACTTCCAATTTCTCTTGACTCAGGTGGAGCTGAAAGTTAATGGGCAATAAGCCAGGCGCCTGATTTCTTGGAAGCTACCTTTTGGGATGTCCATTGTCTGTCCTGGCTGCCCAAGAACTATTGTTAAACTTTTGAAGCTCAGAGTGGCATTAGAGTGATTTCTTTTAAAATAGGTAACTTTCATGAAAACCTGCCTGTCTGTGTGCAGGGTTACTAACCCTGAATGTTATATCTTATCATTTCAAAGAACAGTGCTGATAAATTCTGATAAAAGCATATATATCAATGACCATACCCTGTGCTCTCAAGGAATTGTGTCAAAAAAGGAGTCAACTACCATCATCCAGATGTGGAATTTGTTGCCATGGTTGCTTCTTATCCAGCCTTTTGTTTTATTCAAATCTCTAATTGTAACACTTGCAATAGCTATTTGGTTTCTTCTGCATGAAAAATAATTGTAAAATGCTGTTTCTGCCACATGAAGAATATTGTAAAATGACTCTGTATTTTCTGAACTCCCAAAATGTTTCTTTTTCTTTAAAACCTGAAGTACATCAGATAGTTGTTTATGCATGGGACAGGATGAAGGATTTAACAAGTAGGTGACACATCCACAGATCAAAGACCACTATCACAGGAAATGGGCTGTTTGGGAGGGGGTTATGTAGATTTCTGTATTAAGATTTATAGTTATGCAATTTGGGGGTTTAGCCATTTGCTACTGATATTTTGGGCATCACTTCATGGAGGAGGGGACTGTCCATCACTAATTTACCATGTGATCCTGTTTGGACCAATTGAAATTGTCTGGATTTTTGAATTGTTTTATCTATAAAGGGTTTCTTGAGATTCTCGGCCTTCTGCACCTTCACCCTCGCTCCCTGATCCAGTTTGGTCAGGATGGCTTTCTCTCCCCCCACCATCTCTTTCTCTCTCACTCTTTCTCTACCACCAGCAAGCTTTTCCTCCCTATCTCTTTGCAGGTGCACCCACCCAAATGAAGACTCAGACACCGGTATTGGATTAAAGGCATCGGGCCACTTTTATTGAATAATGCCCTAGTCTGAATTATCACTTTCAATTGGTGTATCATCCAATTGTAATTCTTTAAGGCAAGCAGGCCGCAGTAACACTGGTAAGGTTCCACCCTAAATGCCAATGGTAATTGGCTACATGTATCAAATTGTATCAATTTGTTTGTTGACACAAACAAATTGTTGACTGGAGTCAATATACTATCTACTGACCCCACCCTATGACGTGTATCCGTTCAAATATCAAGGTGATGCAGGCTGTGAAGCTCCTGACATCACCCCTTTCATAGTTCGCCCTTGACTGGCCAAACCTGTTTCCCCTGTACCTATCTACGTGTTGGCCAGTCAACTGCGAACCTGCCGGATACCTATGTGTCATAAATCTTTACCCTACCCAGTGCTACCCGCCACATGGGGAGGCGTCCATGATGTCTCACCGCCCCCCCCCCCCCCCCAGACTGTCAGCTCGGTCACCAGGCCTGCTTGCACATCCTCCAGAAAGAGGTTCATACCTCTGGCTGACAGGTGGACCCCATCTCCTGCCTATAGGTCAAAATTTTTGCAAGCCTATCCTCGGATGTCTACTGGCCCTGTGAAAACAGGGCGACGTGTGTCCGGTCGGCGGCCATGTGCACGTCTCCACCCTTCCAATACATGGCATATGTGGAAGACACTCGCACAGTCAGTAAAGCCCTGTGCCTTGGCCATGAATGTCAAGGCGTAAAGCCTGGTGGCTATATTGCATGGGGCCAACCCCAGATCATGTAGGCACACCATACATTGTAAAACCTGGTCGACCGTTATCGGCCACATTTCAGGCAATTGCCTTTGCCCACAAAAGACTCTAAAGTGAAGGAGTGGATGCTGATACGCCATACGCGTGCGAGGTGCCAAGACAAGCCACTCGCCCGGTTCACGTTTCCTCGCCAAATGTCCATATCTCAGCCAGGAGTGGAGAGGGGAGTTCCCCTGGGTCTGGAGCCAAGTCACAGAACCGGGAGATCTGCAGGCGGGATAAAGCATCGGCAATATCATTAGAATGCCTGGCACATGTTTAGCCCTAAGGAGCACATTAAAACGCACGGACCCAAGAACAATAGGCGAGCTGAAGCCATGATTCCGGGGGAATTTAGACATTCGGGCAGTGACAATGTGCACCACCGCAGCCTTGTCTCACCAAAAGTGAAGCACAGAATTAGCCCACCTGTCCCCCAGAGCATAAAGGGGACCCATAATTAGAAAAAAAACTCCAGAAACATAAGATCGTGTAAGCGATCCATGCCCTGCCATCCCTGGGGCCAATGACCATAGGCACACTGTCCTTAAATTAAATCCCACACCCCTGGGAGCTGGAGGCATCCGACCGTACTTGGAACTGGGGCTGACCATAAGCTCAGACCTCCAAAAGGAGACAGCATAACAGTCCTGCGGGAATGTGAGCCAAACCAACAGGTCCACTCGTAAACTCCTAGTCAGCCGTACCCCGCGTTGTCGTTTATAAAGACCCGCCATAGTGTGACCCAGACACCTGGCGAAGGCACTGCCTGGTGTTATCACTCTGCAGGCGAAGTTGATGTGGCCATGCATCACCTGCAACTCTCGGAGAGGCACCTTACACTTGCCAACATTGCCAAAATCGCAGGAGGGGCCGCCCCCATTGACTGATCATTCGGTCACCTGGCCCTCTTGTACGTTATTCAGAAGAGAGGTGCATCCGCTTGTTGACAGGTGAACCCCATCTCCAGAATACAGGCCAAATTCCTGTAACCCTATCCCCCAGACGACCAATGGCTGTCCCCAAGCCATTCTGGATAAGGAACCAGGCAACAGCCCTGTTCAATGACTGCCGGGCACGGTCCAACCGCAGGGTCAAAGCCTCCCCTATAATAGTGCCTCGGCACGATGTATGACCATAGCAACCGTGTAAACGGCCATAAATAGCAAAGAAACGCCAGGTCACTGCACTAGGAAGTCTTTAAGTCCAGGCTAGCAATCTGTGCAAGATCACCACCTCCGAGGTGCAGAATTAAAACATCTGGCGGTCCAGCATCCCCAATGGACATCAGGAATGGCAACAGTTCCTGCCACCTATATGCCGTGCACACCATACCACTGCATACACACGGTTACGCGTAGCCCGAGATGGGGTCCCCATTCTGACGAAGCAGCATACTGTGCTGCCCCAATGCACATAAATTGTGGCCCACAAGCCACACTACTACCAGTGTGCGGAAACACACAGGATCTGTAAAATAAGGAGGGAGAATAGAGGGCAGAACAAGGCACTCAAGCAGTGAGGGGATGAACAGACAGAGAAAAATGCGCAAATCCCCACCTGTCCATGCAACGTTTGTCAGGCTCCGGGTACCCAAATGCAGTTGATGCTGTGCCCATCCGGAAGGAATGGGTACCAATTGTAATTCAGTAAGGGGAGACCCGTCTTGGTAGCAAACGGCAGGCCAGGGCATGAGCCACGCGCTGCCACAAACACATGTGGGGGAGTAACCGGACATATGGCAGCACCAGGCTAGTACCCTTTTCCGGCTGACCGGCCCTTGAGGAGCGAAACCTCCCCAGAGCCCACTCCTGATCGAGCAACACATCTTCTAGTTCCAGTGCCCTGCAGACCATGTCCCCTGTTGAAAATGGTAGCAGCTCACTTAATCTGAGAGCTCCAGATAAAGGCACAGAGGTAGTTGCCCGAAAGTAGACTCTCCGTACGGAGCATAGGCACTGGCCATGTAGGAGTCATATATATTAGCCACAAGTGCTAGCAGGGCTTGATGCTCACATCTCAGGGTGAAGGGCCGCCCTCATCCTAAGGTCTTGGCCATAGGCTAACCATGACGGGCCAGGGAAATCAACCATGGCCCAGTAAATATTGTCCAAGCACTGGACCATTGGGATGGCCAAATCAGGACGGGCCCTTATATATCCTGCCATGGATACCCAATAGGCCGGTAACCAATTGGCCCCATTGCGAGGGAGCTTGCGGCGACGGGGCAACTCCTTGTCCCTGTCGTCCTGCCCCTCCATGTCCTCCACAGTGGGTTCACGTTGCAGGAGGGGGAAAATGTGAATATATTCCCCACACCACATCGTCTTGCTAATAGCCCGGGACAAATGGTCACCCAGGGGTATGGAGAAACCGGCCGTCGGCAGAACCACCGTTGGCACAGATTGGAGTGGGGAAACACATAATAGGCCCTATCGGACCCCTGAGAAGTTAAGGGAAAGCATAGGGGCGGTCACCCCTGTAAGAACCAGGGTGTAATTGGCCTATTGCGGCCATGGCCACTGTACCCCCCCCCAGCGGTATGAGCTAGTGTCACAGGTGTGCTGATTTCACCAGGATACTTACTCGGTGCACCCCCACGAGCCGCCCCCACTGGGGGTTCCGGCCCGTGGTGGGTGTCGGAGTTCGCGATGGCCATCGAGCACCGTGTTTCCGTGCGTCCAGGCTGGATGGGGAGCTGCGAGGCACCGGCCTGCACTGGCCTGATGGCCTCCAGCAGCTCAACCCTTTTGGTGGCCTGCTGCGCAGCCGTGGCCGGCATGTGGGCCGGAACCGCTGAGTTGGCACACCCACCATCCAAAGGTGGTGGATCAATGTCCATTGATGCCTCCAGTGCCGACTTGCAGGCAGGAGAGCATCCACAGCATCTGACCCACCAGGATAAGGTGGGCCGGATGGGCTGGATGGCCCACCGGGTAATTGATGAGGGATAAACCCATGTGGTAATCCCTGGCCAGAATAGGGCCATGCCCAGTTATCCGGCCCATGAGGGGCCGGAATGACGGTGGAGTGGAAACCCGCACCATGCCTGAGTGGGCCGCTATGCCCCGAGCCAGGCAAAGAAGCAGTGGGGGTAAGAACCCCAGTGGAGCAGGCCTGTGCTGCCCCCCGCCCGAGTCCTCAGACTGGGCTCATTGGTGGCAGTGGGTATGATACCCCACCACCCCCCTGCGGGGGTGCCGTCTGAGCCCTCTGGCCCAGTGGCACCCCCGAAAAAGTAGAGGGGTTGGGCCGAGCCCCCCCCAGCACGACCAAGGGGCCACCTGAGCCTTGCGCTTGGGTAAGGAGTATTCCGTCCTGCGGTACTCAGGAATCGAACCGCTGACCTTCTGCCTCCCAGTTAGCATCTTAGCCACCTGAGCCACTGCAGTCAGGAGCGAGCCTCTTTAAAAGAGGCGAGGAAGGAAGGAAGCGATGGAGCAAACTTCTCCGCTCCGTCGCTTCGCAAAATGGCAGCCAGGCTGCCTCATGGCCACCCCTTTTATAGAGGGGTGGCCACACACCCTAACTAGTCCGGATGTCTGCGTCCGGGTGGGGTGGGCGCATAGAGCACGGCGGCCATTTTGGCACCACATTTGCATTCTTTTCCTTAGGCAAATCTTAAGCATGTGATTTCTAAGCAATCTTCTCTTCCTTTCCCCTGGTTCTAATTTTCTCTGCTTTTCTTTATTCTTTCCTTTTAAGGTTCATTCATTTCTAAGTAGGCCTTTAAGTAACTACGTTGTTTATTTCAAAGTAACTTCTTTACCTTTAAGTAATTTCTATCTTTATGTAAGTTTTTCATTTATAGTAACTTCTTCATTTATTTTTATTCCTGAGTAACTCCATATGTTTAAGTATTTTTAAGCAATCTTCTGTATTTCTAAAGTGAACTCCATCTAACTGGATTTCTTATTTTTCTTATTTGGTACTTTGTTTCCTTATTTGATTCATAAGTAAACATGTTTAAATTTGTATCAAAACACTTTGTCTGTCAGTTTGTTCCTGATTCAACCCTGCCTGTGAATGGTCCCATAAAAGGTTGACAATTTTCAGGTAACAGTTTTTGGTGGAGAATGCGGGCACTCACAGGTGATTGGTATCCTCTTCCCCATGGAAAGTGCACGTTCTATGGGAAATTGGACCAATCTGACAAAAGGGGCAGATCAGGAGCCAACTCCAAGCTAAAAATTAAAGATTAGGCCAAATTATTAGGAGGTGAGCCATCTGAACTCCACTGTCTATAAAGCTGCAAGATCAGGTAAGTATGGATAGTTTGCATTTCGGGTACGGTACTGTGAATTTTAGTTTAAAAAGGTTAGACTGCTAACGTGATTTATATCTCTCCCCAGGCTAAGAACCTGGTTTAATTTCTCAGCGAGATAGGGTTGGGTTCATTGAGCTGACTATTGGAAACCACCACGTCTCGTCAACGTGGTAGCAAAATTCTATTGGTAGGGACTGAAGTGTCATCTTTTCCTGAATGACCACGGGGAAAGCGGCCAGTAGCGAGGCTTAATCACCGGAGCTACAAAACTTAATTGGACTGCTTTCCAACAAGAGATGACCCCCACTTGAGGAAAGTCAAATTAGCACCGAGACCAGTGCGGCCGGCTGTAAGGTGTGCTCGCAGTATCCTGAAATAATAGGTCTGCTAAGCAAGGTAGGAGTTATCCACCTTGAGCTAGCACAAATTGGCAGCAAGATTGTGATTCTTTGAGCTGTCACAAATGGATAATGATAATTACAGGGGATGCTGTCCGTAGAGGGATTTAACTCAGAACCTGAAAGACTTTGGGTCCAAAGCAAAACAAGACTTAGTAAACCATGGTGAGTGGAGCTAAGCGATTACGAGCAGAAAAAGGGGAACTTCATCACAGGGACGCCTCTGACGCATGTTCTCAGGAAAAATTTTAATTAATTGGCAGGCCCAAATCTGAATTAAGCAGATGTAGAGCCTTGATCAGGTGGTGTGAGAGATTTGGAGAAGAGAAGAAACACTTCTCAAATAAGAAAGGGGAACCCCCCAAGTATAAGGAAATCATGTGAAAAGATGACCAATGGCAACTAGAAGGGTATTTGAAAAATTAGAATGTAATTGGACCACACATACATTGAAGCCCATGTTGGATTGGAATGTAACTGAATTAGAATGCATTGAAAGTAACTTGCCCAAGATGCCCTTTGTAAGTAAACCCCTAGGTCAAAAGGCCTAGAGAGAAAAGTAACTTGCCATCTAGCAAAAAAATCAATATTAAATACATTGCACCCAGGATTGTCTGATTACAGCAGCCTCCTGAGAATCAAGAAGAATATATAATATGTGCGTTTAATGTGTGGTATGAGTGGGTGCCCTGAGTGTATGGAAATGAAAGGACTGTGTGTTTGTTAAAGTTTTAATAATAATAGTCTATATAGTGTTAAAAGATTAAAGATATTTTATATTTTGTCTTGTCTAATATAACACCAAGACAGGAAAAAATGGTTTAAGTCTGGCCCACTTAAGCAAGAGTATTTAGAATGCACTAGTGCTGGCCCACTTTGCCATCAGGCAATGTAAATTTTAAAATTAGGATGGTGGATTCTGGAGTTAACAATCAGATTTGCTGCAGAGATTAAAGATTGGGATGGATTATTAGAAATATCCCTTCCTCATAGAAAATGCATCCAAGTTAATGCGCAAAACTGCATTCCAGATTAATATGAATTCAAGGAAATTGGTTTCCAACACAATTGATCATTACAAGGCCTCAGTGTAAAACCTGCAGGCTCTTCTAAAATATCCATGAGGGGGAAATACCCCCCTTCTTGTTCTGCCCAGCCAAGCCTGTTTTTAAAGTGTGGGTTGGCAATTCTGGTGGCTGGTGCTTCCACAGATCATGTCAATGTTTAATCTCATTCATGAATCAAAGCGGGACATAATGGTTCTCCCTTAATTCATATAAATGAATGCTAAGATTGGAAAGTAAATAAAGTTCTGGATCCCTTCTGGGTCCAGAACATTAAAAATATTCAAAATACTGCCAGCTTTGGGAAAGAAGGAAGTGACTTCCGAAGTGGGATATTGCCTACTATAAAAAAAAATTAAAGGGATTGTGAATTGTGCGGTTTTGAGACTCCTAGATGCCTTTGTACAAGCTCAACATAAATTGGCTGGCATAAAATACGCCAAGCAGAGTCCCCCTGGACACCTCAAAAGGCATTCAGCTGTCCTGCGATTTCAAACTGCTGATATAGCCAAAGGTAAACCCACGAGGGCAAGCAAAACCCTATACATAGCAGAGGCCTATGGTGAAAGCCAGAACGTTTGTCTGTCTATTTGGGTGAATGGGCAAGAGAAGATGCTACAATCTGGCAATTCCCTGCAGAGTTTAGAAATGGGGACAGATTAGAATGTGGAAGAAGGTTCAGGAAGGGATCCCTGCCCAAAAATTCATGATTCAGACCATCCCTTCAGTGGGCCAGAACAAGGATCTGGGGGTGCCAAATATAAGTCATAATTCCTCAAATTCGATAAACAGGAAACACAGCCTCATGGTTCTTGGAGGAGAAATGGTGCGCTCGCAGTATCCATAAATTGCAGTATCCATAAATTGCAGTACACTATGTGTGAAATGTCTCATAGGCCAGGTGCCTGCATCCATGAGGTTGGGGAAATATGGCTAGAATTTGTCTGAAGAAAGGGAGAAGGGAAAACTTGATGTTCAAATTGATAGAAGGCCTCTCTTATTGAGAAGCTCAGAATAAATAAATTGGAATATTATTGGTATTACTTTGGGCTTGTATGCAGCCTACTCTGTGGAATCATTAGTTGCCTGTGCTTAGAAATTGATGAAAAATTAAATTTGGATATGTACATGTTTAGTTCTTAGAACTTATGTACTTGAATTTGGCTGTTGCAATTGTTTAACCTTCTGGGAGTGATTTAATTGTTGGACAACCCCAGTAAGTAAATTTGAAAAGGATTGGAAACATGGAAATTGTGAACATAGATTTGTGACTCGAACCCAGAACAGTGTCAGTGGGTAAAACCTAACTAGCTATAAGGGGAAGCGGGAAGCTTCAAGTGAATTTTTAGTGACTCCACAATTGCCCTTGGCAACAAGGTGGGTCAAAAGCAGTCTACACAGTGGACTGTTCATAATTTTTTTCCTGTCCTTATCCAGGACTAAGATTGTCCTGTTTTTCTCTGTAACCAAAAGAAAAGGAGGACGATGTGTGTGTGTTGTATGTGTAAGAAATCCTTTTTTTCCCTTGCAGGATGCATTGGGTTAGCCTTATAAAGAGGCCAGTGATGTATGTAGTAATGAAATCATCTCATGAATGTTAAAATTGTGTAAAGTGGGTTCTGGAGAAAGTTTATCTTTCTATCCTGCATAGTTCCTCTTCTCCTAAGTCTGAAGAAAAGGGGGACAATGTCTGTTTGAGAATAGTGCTGCCACCCTCAGGAGAAAATGAGTAAATTGTTGTCTAAATCAGTTAAAAATTGCTTAAATCACAGTGGTAATTTGATTTAAGCATTAATGTTTTCTGGAGTATATCCTATTTTAAACTTGGAATGTAGTAGAAGCTGTGTTATGCATGGTTTCTATGTCCCTATATCAGCAGCCTGCTAAAGATAAATTGTAAAGTTAAAAAGCAAAAGGAAACATAATGGGTTTTATTAGTAATTAGTGTAAAAGTCAGAAGCATCTTTAATCCCAACAATTTAGGGAAATAAAGGGGAGGAGTTGTGTGTTTTGTTCTCTTTCTCTCTTCCCCTGCAGGTGAATTGATTGAAGAAGCTGATAATATGTAAATTCTGCAGATATGCATGATTGGTAAAAATAATTTGTAATGGACTGGAAGTGAAAAATAAATCCAGGATTGCAATAAATAAAGCTGGTGATAGTATCTTTTTATATATTTCTTTAATATAAAATTGATTAGCTTAATTTGCTAGTAAGTTAGTGTCGTGAGCAAAATTCCTTTCATAATTTAAATTCCTTTGTCATTTAAATTTCTCCAGTTCATTTTGTCACGAAAAGAAAAGGAGGAATTGTAACATAATATTTTGAATACAAAATATTTTGAAATATTATAATATCATGCTTTGTCTGATTTCTATATTCTTAAATAAAGTTACTTAAAACTTCCAATTTCTCTTGACTCAGGTGGAGCTGAAAGTTAATGGGCAATAAGCCAGGTGCCTGATTTCTTGGAAGCTACCTTTTGGGATGTTAATTTGTCTGTCCTGACTGCCCAAGAACTATTGTTAAACTTGAAGCTCAGAGTGGCATTAGAGTGATTTCTTTTAAAATAGGTAACTTTCATGAAAACCTGCCTCTCTGTGTGCACGATTACTAACCCTGAATGTTATATCTTATCATTTCAAGGAACAGTGCTGATAAATTCTGATAAAAGCATATATATCAATGACCATACCCTGTGCTCTCAAGGAATTGTGTCAAAGAAGGAGTCAACTACCATCATCCAGATGTGGAATTTGTTGCCATGGTTGCTTCTTATCCAGCCTTTTGTTTTACTCAAATCTCTAATTGTAACACTTGCAATAGCTATTTGGTTTCTGCTGCATGAAAAATAATTGTAAAATGCTGTTTCTGCCACATGAAGAATATTGTAAAATGACTCTGTATTTTCTGAACTCCCAAAATGTTTCTTTTTCTTTAAAACCTGAAGTACATCAGGATAGTTGTTTATGCATGGGACAGGATGGAGGATTTAACAAGGAGGTGACACTGTTTTCATCCACAGATCAAAGACCACTATCTCAGGAAATGGGCTGTTTGGGAGGGGGCTATGTAGATTTCTGTATTAAGATTTATAGTTATACAATTTGGGGGTTTAGTCATTTGCTGCTGATATTTTGGGCATCACTTCATGGAGAGGGGACTGTCCATCACTAATTTACCATGTGATCCTGTTTGGACCAATTGAAATTGTCTGGATTTTTGAATTGTTTCATCTATAAAAGAAGGGTTTCTTGAGATTCTCGGCCTTCTGCACCTTCACCCTCGGTCCCTGATCCAGCATGGTTAGGATGGCTTTCTCTCCCCCCCCCTCTTTCTCTCTCACTCTTTCTCTACCTCCAGCAAGCTTTTCTTCCCTTTCTCTTTCTTTTCCTAAGGCAAATCTTAAGCATGTGATTTCTAAGCAATCTTCTCTTCCTTTCCCCTGGTTCTAATTTTCTCTGCTTTTCTTTATTCTTTCCTTTTAAGGTTCATTCATTTCTAAGTAGGCCTTTAAGTAACTACGTTGTTTATTTCAAAGTAACTTCTTTACCTTTAAGTAATTTCTATCTTTATGTACGCTTTTCATTTATAGTAACTTCTTCATTTATTTTTATTCCTGAGTAACTCCATGTGTAATTTTTAAGCAATCTTCTGTATTTCTAAAGTGAACTCCATCTAACTGGATTTCTTATTTTTCTTATTTGGTACTTTGTTTCCTTATTTGATTCATAAGTAAACATGTTTAAATTTGTATCAAAACACTTTGTCTGTGAGTTTGTTCCTGATTCAACCCTGCCTGTGAATGGTCCCATAAAAGATTGACAATTTTCAGGTAACAGCAGTTACAGCCTTGAGTTTGAAAGAGTTGAGCAGCTCCAACATCTGAAGGTCTCTAATTCACAGGCGGGTGACAGCAGTGGCTCAAGTGGTTAAGACACTGAACTCACTGACTGGAAGGTCAGAGTTCAATTCCCAGGTACTGCACGATGAAGTGAGCTCCCATCTCTGTCTCAGCTCCTGCCAACGTAGTAGTTTGAAAGCAAGAAATTGCAAGTACATAAATAGGTATGACTTCGGAAGGTAAACAGAGTTCCACGCACTCCGGTGTTGAGGCATGCCTGCCACATGTCCATGGAAACGTCTGCAGAAGCAGACAGTGCTTGATCTTTGGCTATAAACAGAGAAGAGCACTGAACCCTACAGTTGGATATAATTAGCTTTCGAGCAAAGGCGACCTTTGCCTTTACTAATTCATAGGCTTGCCATGAATTGGAAATTACCTAATGGTCCATAACAAAAACAAAAATGGGATGGACTGCAATTATAGCCTTGTCTAGTTACTTTCATGAAGTTTCCTAAAATGTCTATTGGATTATAAGTGGAATGTGCCTGATAATTTTAGATGTCTAGTGCATACCTGTCAAGCGCAGCTCCAGACTATACGGGACCTGTGCAGAACCGTTCTGCGCAGGTCCCTTCTACCCATGTGTAGAAGCCTTCTATGCATCCTCTTCTGCGCAGAACCCTTCTACACATACATAGAAGGGTCCTATGCATGCATGGAAGGGTTCTATGCATGTGTAGAAGGGACCTACACAGAAGGGATGCACAGTAACTACTTTACCCCACCACCAAATTACGGGATGGCGGCATCTCTGGGCAGGAAATGAAGAAAAGTGGTGCAAAATTACGGGAAATCCCGGCCAAAACGGGATATGTGACGGGTATGGTCTTTTGCTAGTTTAGAGTACTCCCATTCATCCTTGCAGTTCTGAAATATCTGCATATGTATGTCCTGATATGCTGTTTTCTATGTAGCATCAATATGGTATAAGTGGTGCTCAAAAAAGAGATGGTTCCATCATTAGGCAGAATAAAATGTCATTCTTAGACCACTGCACAGATCATGAAACACATCGGCAGTTTGTATCTGAACTGAGTGGACACCCAGTAACTCTAAGGTGGATGAAATATTCAGTCTATGAACCACACTTGTTGAAAGAGCTGCAAATTAGTTTTTTATACTGAATTTCCAAGGTTAGTATCATTATAATACTGCACATAGGTTATAAATAGATTCTACCCTCTCCTGCCACAAGCTTGTGCAAAGATCTCAGATGTGAGCTGCAAGCCATTTCTGATGATAGTATTTTGCTGAAGGCTCTTAGATGCGCAGCTGGTGTGTGGCTGGCAAATGCCACCAGCAGGCTCAGGTTTGAGAAGCAGAAGCCCTAACAATGTAAGCTGCAGTATAAAAATTGAGTTGCCAAGGGACTTGCTGACAGGTCCACAAAATTAGATTTAAATATTTAATCTAATAAAATCATAAGCCCAGGCAAAGTAGTATGTGTGATTGTTACTTTGGGGAAATTACAATGGTTTATTGTGTATGGATACAGAAGCAAGGGCATTGTAAACTTTTTTTCTAGAATCCTAAAGTAAAACAAAAGGTCTTAAATATTTTTTTTTATTCTCTTGCATTTGTAGAAAAGTAATCTATATTTTTCTGCATGGGAAAGAAATTTAATATAATTATAATAATTTGGCTGTAATACCTCATTACATCAGTGGTGCATGAAAATCTCTTTATTTTAGATTCCAGCAGTGCAAGCATATTCAGCTAAGTTTGGGATCCCTGGCTGTGTGCCTGGAATCTACATGCTTACTTTGCAGGCGCACCCCCCAAAGAAGGACTCAGACACCTTATGAATCAACCGGTATATGTGGATAACGGCATTGGGCCACATTTATTGAATCATGCCCTAGTCCGAATTATAACTTTCAATTGGTACTCAGCCAATTATAATTCTTAAGGCAAGCAGGCCACAGTAACACTGGTAAGGTTCCTCCCAAAATTGCCAATGGCAATTGGCTACAATGTATCCATTTGTATCCATTTGTTTGTTGAGACAAACAAATTGTTCACCATAGTCAATAAACTATCTACTGACCCCACCCTCTGACGTGTATCCGTAAAATCACGGGGTGATGCATGCTGAATAGCTCCTGCCATCACCCCCTTGCCTGGTTCGTCGTTGACCGGTCAACGTTATTACACCTGTACCTGTCTAAGTGTTGGCCAGTCAATTGCGAACCTGCCGGATACCTGTGGGTCATCAATATTTACCTTACCAGTGCTACCCACCCATGTGACCAAAGTCAAGAGCAAGAACCCCTGTATCAAACCATAGCAAAAGTGTGGGATGGGCAAAAAAGCCAGAACCAGAAGGCCAATTGTAGGTTCCAGCCAAAAATTCCCACCCGGCCCCGAAGCGACCAAAATATCACACTGTTCACTAGGGAGGGGGTGGAGGGAAAAACTTCTCCTCTCCATTGCTTTTCTAAAATGGCAGCTCGGCTGCCTCATGGCCACCCCTTTTAAAGAGGGGTGGCCACGCCCCTAACTCACCCGGATGTCTGAGTCCGGGGGGGGGGCGCAAAGAGCGTGGCGGCCATTTTGGCGCCGCGCTTGCATTGCAGGCACACCCCCCAAAGAAGGACTCAGACACCGGTATATGTGGATAACGGCATTGGGCCACATTTATTGAATCATGCCCTAGTCCGAATTATAACTTTCAATTGGTACTCAGCCAATTATAATTCTTAAGGCAAGCAGGCCACAGTAACACTGGTAAGGTTCCTCCCAAAATTGCCAATGGCAATTGGCTACAATGTATCCATTTGTATCAATTTGTTTGTTGAGACAAACAAATTGTTGACCGTAGTCAATAAACTATCTACTGACCCCATCCTCTGACGTGTATCAGTAAAATCACGGGGTGATGCATGCTGAATAGCTCCTGCCATCACCCCCTTGCCTGGTTCGTCATTGACCGGTCAACGTTATTACACCTGTACCTGTCTAAGTGTTGGCCAGTCAATTGCGAACCTGCCAGATACCTGTGGGTCATCAATATTTACCTTACCAGTGCTACGCGCCACACGGGGAGGCATCCATGATGACTCACCGCCCCCCCCCCCCCAAGACCGTCATCTCGGTCGCCAGGCCTGCTTGCATCACACCAAGAACAAGGTACATACCTCTAGCCGACAGGTGAACCCCTTCTCCCACTTACCAGCAAAATTTTGTCTAATCCTATCATCCGGTATCCAATGGCCGTCCTACAGCCATGCTCAGAACGGGATGGAGCCACAGCCCCGTCCGCTGACTGCCGGAACAGTCCGAACTAGGGAGATCCGCATCTCTCCTAAATTGGTGTCTCGGCACGATGTTAGACCATAGCGACCGTATGTAAGCCATACGTGATATAAAAAGCCAGGTCACAGCCCCCCGACGGTTTAGTAACAGCAGTGATCCGTATAATATCGCTGCCGCCAAGGTGCCTGTAAAAGATAGGGCGGTCCAGCATCCCTATCAGACAGCAGGAATGGCCTCAGTTCCCGCCCCCATGTGGCGCACATACCATACCATAGCATACGTGCGGATGCACACAGCCCGGCCGGGGTCCACTCTCTGTCGCTGCAGCATATACCGCTGCCCAGTGTACATAGCTGCGGCCCACCAGCCCCCTGCCACCGGTGTGTTGAGACCCCTAGGATCTGTAAAAGAGGAGAAAAAAGGTGAAGGGCATAAACAGGTACTCATACAATGAGGGGACGTACATATCTGAAATTGCGCGTAGACGCATATCCACCTCGGAGTACCCCAAACGTAGCCGCAATCAGCGCGATGCCTACCTTAAGTAAATGGTGCCAAAACGGGCCCCACACCGCGAAACGCGGCACCGGTCACCCTCAGGGACTGTACTATGGTAAGTGTAGGCCCATCCCGGTGGCAGAAAACAGGCTGGGGCGCGCAGCAGGCACTGTCAAAAAATCATGTAGGGCACCAACCGGACAGATGTCTCGAAAACTTAGTAGCAGTATACACCACTGCCTACCGTGCTGAACCGCCCGTGAGGACCGTATCCCCACTCGAGCCCACTCTTGTGTGACAGAGACATCTTCGAGTTCCAGTGCCCTACGAGACACCTCCGCCTTACACAGGTGGTACCAACTCCGGCACCCTCTCACCGATGCGGAGCGCTCCAAAAAGGCTACCGTGGTAGCTGCGTGGCTAAGAGCCACCTCCCGCCTATCTGTATCTAAGTAATGCCAGCCTCGTGCAAGGTGGGTCAAAAACTCTGGGAAAAGGAGTGATGCGTGCAGGGGCCGCGGACACATTCCCGTGTCCACCCCTCCCCAACATGATGCATGAACTCATAGTGATATGCCTTACGCGTGCGAGGTGCCAATGACATGTCCGGTTCCCTTCAGCTCACCTAACGTCCAGCTATCGGCCAAACGTGGCGAGTGGAATTCCTCTGCGTCCGGAGTAAGGCATGGAACCGGGTGATCTGCAGATGGGGGAAAGCAGCACTAATATCATTATTCATACCTAGAACATGTCTGGCCTGGAACAGCACATTTGGGCGTAGGCTTCTCAAAAGAATAGACAAACTAATGTCACGACCCGGGGGATTTGCATGTCTGGGTGTTGACAATGTGCACCACTGCCGCATTGTCACGCCGAAATTGGACCACTGAGTAGGCCCACTCATTGCACCATAGCAACAGTGCTCTCTAAAAGGGGAGGAAACGCGATGAAGGTGATCGCGGGGACGATCCGTGCACCCACCCTCGGAGTAAACCCCATAAGTCAGAGAGCCGGAGGTATCTGACCGTACTAGATATCTAGGGCAGACCACTAGGTCTGATCTCCCAGAAGAGACCCCTCTAAACCCAAGAGTAATTTGAGCCAGAGCAAACAAATTAAGGGGGGCAATGAATTAACCACAATTCCCAAAGGCACACTTTATGTTTGGCAATCAATGCCAAAATCGCCATGGACATCCAAGCCACAGTATCATGGTTAACCTGGGTGCCCGCGCGACAGCATCAAGGCAGAAATGTGAGGTTAGAAGATGGGACCTCGGTCTATTCAGGCGCCAAGGGGACACCCAGTTCCCACCTGAGTGTCTGAATTGTGATGAGGAGATGCGTACACGTGTCCAAGCCCCGTTTAACCCCGGACCCAAAGTCGTCGAGGCAATGGGCTGGAGACCGAGACCCCAACCTGTGAGCAAATGCCCACTGAACGAAAGTCCCACATCGGTCGGGTGCTGAACCTGAATTAACGCTGTCAGAAGGGGGTTGGCCTTATCTAATTAAAATTCCCCTCGAAACCTAAAAACCCGATAGGTCTAAATCATGGGGTGCACTGGCAAAAAGCTGAAAGCCGAGTGCATATCACACTGTGCCAAAACAGCACCAGAATTGCGTGAGCACGCCACCCCTAGTAGCCGAGGCAACTACGAGTACCTGACTGAACAAGGTCATCAGGAAGGGCATCCCTGAACGAGCACCCACAGGGTAAGCTGAATGGAGGATTATATGACATTCACCCTTTTTCTAGCTCAGTATGAGCTTCATGGGGGATACATTCGACTAAGGAAAGGTGGTTCCAAGAAGGGCCCCCGCTACTCTCATAGCCCCCAACTTCCTTAGCTGTGGACAGTGGAGCCCCCTCTCCGTTACCCTGGAAGGGAACCAGATTAGTAACATCCTGGGGCCCCCCAACACCCCCGAATGGATACAAAAGCCCCATTGAAAACCTTCCAGCAGGTTTCCCGCCCCATCCCTTCTTGGATGAACTGAGTGACATCCCTCCAGGCTGACTATAATTGGGGCGGGGGGGGCCTTATGACAAGGTTAGTTGGTTCAGACGGAGCTCTGATCGCCCCTGTGCACCCCCACCTCTAGCCCGTAACCCACGAAACCGTGGGCACGCGGAGGCGGCGTGAGGGCCAGCGCAAAAAGGGGGCACTAAGTCGGTAACGACCGTGGTGCTTAGTACACACATCGTCAGCTGAGCAGGCTGAATACAGTAGGCGGGCCAGAACCCCCCGCCCGACCAGTTTGCGTGGAGCCAGTGTCTGAACAGCCCGCTGCTCAGCATGACCACCATGGTACCCATCACCAGGCACCAGTCCCGTGGGACTGATGTACACGAGCACCTTTGCTGACAGGACTCATCCCACCTCCCCTCAGGATATATATAGCCACCCTCATCCACATTCCTCACCATGAGCCAACTGTCATGGGCCCATCCGATCGACATCTGGATGGCCCAAACAGGTCAAGCCCTGCGGCATACCACAATACATACAAGGTATGCCGACAACCAGTTGGCCCCCAAGGTGCGCGGTGGCTAACGACGATGGGACATCTCTTTGTCTCAGCCGTCCTGTCCTTCTCTCTCCTCCCAGTGGGCTCGCAGTTCAATAGGGAGAATATCCACATGTCCCCCTCCAGCCCTTACCCCTCATGGCCTGTGGCCAATAATCAACCGGGGCAAGTAATAGCCGGCCATCAGCAAAGCCCTTGACGGCACGTTCTGTATAAAGGGCCTACGCAGCAGGATCCAGACAGCCCCTGCGATGCTCAACACTGTCCCGGGGGCGGACACCCCAGTGCGTGGTGGCTTACTACGGCGGGACCACACAATGTCTCTGTCCTCCTGTCCGTACCTCCTATCCTTATTGGGATCTCAGTTCATAGGGAGAATATATCCACGTACTCCCCCCCACCAAATCTTTTCCCTCATGATCTGGGTCAGATGATCACCAGGGGGCCATGAATAACCAGGTGTCGGCAGGGCCGTTGCCGGTACATGATGTACACAGGGCATACACAGCGGGACCTGGACAGCCCCTGTGACGCCACGTACTGCCCCGGGGGCGGAAACCCCCACCCCCAACGTCGTGCCAGAATGCAACCAAGGGGCACTGAGATAGGATGGCAAGTGATGCCCACCAGACTCAAATTGGCGAGGCAATGAGCACTGAACCCCACCGCTGGAAATGGACTGTGATGTGTGTGCATTCAACTTGAACCTAATACTCACCAGTTGCACCCCCGTGAGCCGCCCCCACTGGGGGTTCTGGCCCACGGTGGGCGTCGGAGCTCGCGACCGAAATCGAGATCTGGGGCGACCTCCAACGCACTCCAGCCGCGGTTCTGACAAACGGGGAGCTGCGAGACAGCGGCGGGCACAGGCCGTAGTGTCTCGAGAAGCTCAAGCCAGCTGGCCGCCTGCTGCATAGCGGCAGCAGTCGAAGTAGCCGGCAGACACAAAGGGGCCCGGTAGATAGGGAAGGGGCCCCCACCCACTGGATAGCTAAGGATGCCTCCAGCACAGCCAAACGTGCTACCCAGGCATCCCCAGCCACGAAAAACCCCTAGTAGGTGGGCCAGGTGGGCCGGACGGCCTGCTAGGTATTGGGCCAGAGGCCCTAATTTGAGAGCCTGGGCCAGAATAGGGCCATGCCCAAAACTCTGGCCCCTAATGGGGTAAAACGTGCTGTGAGCCAGCACCAAGCCCTCCCACCAATCGTTCCGGCCCGTGGCCGGCAGCCGTGGGCCAAGGGCCGGATCCTCTGAAGGGCCGGCCTGGGGCTGAAAACGGGAGCTCATTCTGTCCTGCAGTACACAGGAAGTAAAACCACTGACCTTCCACTTCCCAGTCAGCGTCTCAGGCATTTAACACTCCGTGTCTTAACCACTTGAGCCACCGCGATCCCCCTACGAGCAAGAAAACACCATGGGGAATCAAACTTCCAGCCTTTGACTTTGCAGCCAGATTCCTAAATACTGAGCTATCCAGCAGTTCTGCTCGGTTACAGGCAAAGAGGAAACAAATAGGAGCGAAATCAAGCCTCTTGCAAAGAGGCAAGCCAAGGTAAAAGAAGCCTCGAACAGAGGCTGACAGAGGGGGAAGCGACGGAGCAAATTTCTCCGCCCCGTCACTTCTAAAAGCCAATTGAGCCTCTAGCACAGAGGCGAGAAGAGAACGAAGCCTCGAACAGAGGCTAGCAAAATCAAGCCTCTTGGGAAGAGGCGAAAAGGGGGGAGGGTGCAACGGAGAAAACTTCTCCTCTCCGTCGCTTTTCTAAAATGGCAGCTCGGCTGCCTCATGGCCACCCCTTTTAAAGAGGGGTGGCCACGCCCCCTAACTCACCCGGATGTCTGAGTCCGAGTGGGGGGCCCCGCAAAGAGCGCAGCGGCCATTTTGGCACCGCGGTTGCATTTTCATACATCCTGTGCACATGGATTGCTACAAAGGTTTACTTGTGAGGCAGCCTGTACGTGCTGATAAAAGTCAGCTAGTTAAAAATATTGCTGGTCAAGCTATTCATTGGAGATAGGTCATTCAGGCATCTTATGGCATTCTTGTCCATGCTCCCAATGACTATGGCTGACAGATCTCAGGCTTTGGACCTGAGATCAGGTTTTGCACTCTACCTTCTATTAGAATCCCTGGTTATTCCTCTGGCTACTCCCTGGAAAATAAGGTAGGAAAAAGAGCAACAGCACAGAAAAAACGTGGAGTGATCATCTCAGTTTCATATGTCTGGGTTTGTTTGTTTGGTTTTGGCAGACAACTAGTACTTCATATGAGAAAATCACTCTGGAAATATTTAAAATAGAAAAAAGGTATTTTTATTTACAGTTACCAGTGTGATTACAGTAATAAGAAAAATAGGGAAAATTGAGTCTCTGGTTTGTTGCTTGGAGAAAGGTCGGGGGGGGGGGGGGAGCTGTCCAGAAAAACAATGGAAACAAGAAAACAGACAGGAAAAGGGGGTGGGATTGCTTCAAGAGGTGGCAAATGAACTTTACTAATCAAGTTAGTTGCAAAGAAGAATCACATGAGGCTGCTGATAAAGGTAAAGGTAAAGGTTTCCCTTGCTCTAAAGCCAGTCGTATCCGACTCTAGGGTGCAGTGCTCATCTCTGTTTCTAAGCCGAAGAGCCAGCGCTGTCTACTTCTGCAGATGTTTCCATGGTCATGTGGCAGGCATGACTAGACACCGGAGCGCACGGAACGCTGTTTACCTTCCCACCGAAGTGGTCCTTATTTATCTACTTGCAATTTCTTGCTTTCGAACTGCTAGGTTGGCAGGAGCTGGGATGAAGACGGGAGCTCATTTCCGTCCTGCAGTACTCGGGAATCGAACTGCTGACCTTCCGCTTCCCAGTCAGCGTCTTAGCGACTTGAGCCACTGCAGTACTGAGGCTGCTGATACCCAATTTTAATTCAAGCAAGCTTGCTATCTTCTCAACATGCTCCAGATTTCAGGCTTTGTATTCAGAAATCCTTTGTACCTGACATCTCTTGCTTTTGAACATTGTTTGCTTTTTTCATTATTATCCACCTTAGACTTTTAAAAAGAATGTAAAAATATACTATTTTAAATAACAAAGATATGAAGCAGGATAAACTGAAGAGAGGTTAACTCATGGGTTCTCAACCTAAAACCTGTGGACTGGATCGGGCCCATGCTGCCAAATAATCCGCCCCTGCCCTTGCTCCAGATGCCACTGCCACCGTCACTGCTGTTGGAATCAGCTGCGGATTCATTTAAGGCCATCATAAACATATTTATGACAGCCATGACTAATTTAAGGCTGTTGTAAATGTGTTTACAACAGCCTTAAATTAGTCCACAGCTGATTCCGGCTGCAGTGGTGGCTGGAAAACCAGTCCAGCCCACCAACTGTTTGAGGGAGCATGACCCAGTCCCCAACGGAGAAGATTGAGAATCCCTTGGCTGGTATGTCCCTGACTTGAAAGTATGAGTGCATCCGCACACAGTTGTACAAAAGTGAGCTCATGTATACCAACACAGGTTGATTTAGGAGTAGTGGTGGGCATCGGCAGGTTCACACCAGCTCACCAGAACTGGTATCAGAAATTCTGGCTGGCCCTGCCCATCCAAGTTTTGAAATAAAGTAGTCCTAATTTGGCTTCCCCCCATGGACACACCCACCATACCATGCCCACAGTTTCTATGCTATGAAATCTATGTTTCATTATTACTGCAGTACTGTATATGAAAGATCAAAGTGTGTTTATCTTTTATCTGAACAATTATATTATTTCAGAAATCTAAAAGTACTATAAAATGTTAATGGGGAATTGCATTATGCCAGCAAATAAAATGTCAAATTAAATTTACCTCATATAGTTGATGTGTGTTGATGATATATGGTACGTCTGATATGTTGATCAGTCTTAGCAACAATCAAATTTTATTACACAGTTTATACAATTGCATAACAAGATTTTTATTTTATAAGGCACTTCACTCCGCTGTTGCTGCTTTCCCTTGCTTGAATAATCCTCCCAATTTACTTAGCCCTAAAGCAAAAGTAACCTCCCTCTCTGAAATCTCATAGGAACTACCTCTGATCTTTCTTGATGTTATGTAAAAGGAAATGATTTGGAAGCATAATTAATAATAAATGAATTTAATGTTCATTGGAAAGAGAACACTTGGTATGCACTGTGCATAAGGCTCTCTGGAGGGATAAATTATCATATTTGATTTGATTCATTTATGGTCTGGTATACTGGAAGAAGCGTGAGGTCATATAATGTCACATGTCTTTTTAGATGGGAGGTTAATGCTTTTCAAATGTAACTATTTGTAATCCAAAATCTAGTACAGCTGAGAAGGAGCTGAGAAGGCACTTTTCTCTGTAAACTCTTACTATTTAAATACTGGCTTGCTTCTTATGTGTATATCCTATGGTTTCTCCAAAAAGCTCAAAGCAACATGCACAGTTCGTCTCCTGTCCACTTTATCACCACATAGTTTTATTGGCACAGGAAAAGTGTGACTGGCCCAAGGTCACACAGACAGTTTCCTGGTCATGTGAAGATATGAACCTAAATTTCCAAATCCTTGTCCAACATCCTGACCACTACAGTAGGGTTTTGTTTCTGTACAATGTTGGAAGCTTCCTACTCAGGAAATCCCAGGCATCTTATTTGCATTCAGAATGTTGGATATGTACATTAGCATGAGCAGTTGGACCAATAAACTGTAGTCTTAATGAAACAGATGCTGCCCTCTTGCAAAGGATGAAGAAAGTGATGGGCTTGAAAACTGACCCTTTTATTAAGGACAATATCTTCAATGAGAAACTCGGGAAGTTTAAATTTCTGGGCAGTAATAGGAAAATCCCAAATTTGAATCACCACAGAGTGGAACATATAGGCAGCTGGTATCTAATCTAAGATTGCTAACAAGGCTTGAAGGGAGTACCTAGCCTCTACTCTTCCCATTGTTGCTTTCTCCACTCATACAGCAAAGGGTCCAAAGAGGGGAACTCCATTCTTCACAATTTTCTGGTGAAACCAGTGATAAGGGGCATGGCTAGATCTCCTCTTTTAATTGTGCTGAGAGTGTTTGATTAGGTAGTAACAGTTTGAAGCTTCAAGTCAAAACGGGCAATGAAGTGGATCATAACTGGTCAACATCTTTGCCTGGTTCAGTCACTAACTTGTATAGAGCTGACCAGCAAAGGCCCTTTTCTTGCTGCTTTGAGGGTGGAGATTTTCTGAGCAAATCTTGGAAGCCGGAAGCCTTGAGAGGTTCACTGAGCCCTGCACCTTGAACCTTCTCCCTCCTTTCACTATGCCACTGTCCTAGGGACAATATAATGCAGTGGTCTTCCATTTGCATTCCACATCACAGTGTGACACCCATACTACCCATTCAGTTCCACTTTCTGGTCCTGAGCCTTTTTGGCACACAAAATCCTCCTCAGCCCCAGGCCAGTATGGATGAAGCTGTTGATGGTCCACTTGAGGACCATCTCCCTTCCCTGTGGACTTTGTCTCCCAAGGCTGTTAGTCCTCAAGGTTGTCATGTTAGTTAACCACCACCTGACGATTGGTCACTAGCAGTATGGTCTACTCTATTACTATAGCAAGATAACCTGGTCAGAGTGGCAAAAGTGCCTTTAAAGCAGTGAATTAGCCAGACTGAGCCAAGCTATATGAAACAATCAAATCTTAACCAACATCAGAACAAACTATATAAAAGAATGGGAAACTGATTAGCAATGTTTGTGGCAATGGGAAAAAATCAGATATATGCTAAATTAGGGGCAATTAGATAGTGAACCATCATTTCTTACAGGGAGCACAAAGGAGGCCATAACAGATGAGTGACCCTTCCCTCAATACTTATTCTGTCTCAAAGTTATGCAAATTGAGTAGCCTATACTAGCACAAGATAAATAGAAAGGGTTAGTGGCAAGAACTTCTGTGGATCCCAATAATGGGACAAAGTGTTGTAAGTGTCTCAGGCATACTTGTCATCTCTGATTGTCCTTTTATTGACCAAGAGGGGGTAGAAGTAAATTATCTTAATTTCTTCTCCTTCAAGGGTGGATAGGACATACATTCCTCAGCACAAGGTACAAGCTGGGATGGGGAAGAAATAGCCTTACTTGGTTACAAAAGATACGTTACTGAAATGATTTTTATATACAATATATTTGGGTTGAAGTGAAACCTGATTAAGGTTCTGTCAGGCTGCATGGCAACATTTCTTAACCTTTGTGACCTCTTTTTGCACTGAAGGTTCTCAGCATCCAGCCAGGGCATTTAACGGGCTCTGATCCATAACAGGTACGTGCAACTACTTATAAACTCCAAGGAAAATTCCCCTCTGGGTTTCTCCTTTTCCTTCAGATGTGATCATATCATATTGGCATTCCAAGTGGAAACTAGGCATGCTTGCTTCTAAGATATCAGAAAGACTAAGGAAGGAAAGTTAGCTTTTTCAGCCTGGGATTATCTGGTGTCCCCAAAAGAAACATTAAATTGTAATGTCTGGGTCAAAGATCAAACCAAACAGAACAAGCAACAGAACACATGCTAACAAAAGCCCTCTGCTATAGTCAAGTGTTGCTGATCAGAATAGTTAGCATCAGTGCAGTGGGATTGAAAGGCTAAAAGTTTAATTTCATTCCTTGGATATTCTCCCAGTTCATCATATTTTGGGGTGAAATGGCTGTAGAAAAGAACATTTGCTATCAAGGCAGCACCTGCCTCTATTAAGGGTACCTGGCACTATTAAGGACCCTGACTTTTCATAGATATAAAGGGCTTCTCACCATAGATGTTTATAGACATAGGAATATGTGACCTTTGCTATAAGATCAGACATGCAGCCTCACAGCTTAGATTGTCCTAATTCATACAATCTCAGTGTTCAAAGGTTATGAACTTAAAACACCAAAGACAACATTTTCTTGGAGCTTACCCTGCAAACAAGGGCAATCAAGCTAGCAGATTTTCAACTGGCTGCCATATGAAGCAGTTGCTACTACTGTATTTGCATGGCCAATTTCTCAACTTTTGCATGACTGGTTCCACAAAGAATATCTTTCTGGAGAGGGTAACATATGCATGATTGCTCTTTTGTTCAACATTTCATCAGCAACATTCTGGACACTGTCAGACTGTGGGTAATGACTAAGAAAATGTTACCTGACTGAAGTGAAAAAGAGAGAGGAAGGGAGAAATTGAGCACTCTCCAAACTAAAGTCTATAAAAGTGCCCATAATCTAGATAATGTTTTCTTCTCATATGTGAATCTAACATGGCTGCATTAATCAAAATGTTAAAATTTGTTTGTTTGGTTGTTTTTCCCCTGCACCTTTGAGGTTAACACTGAGATATTTAAAAATTCTGCTGCTTTATATGTATCAACAGAGAACAAAATTGCTATTCTCAGTGTAATGTGGTGTTATTTCTGGAGGCTCAGGTGGTAGCAGCAGCATAGCCAGGAATATGTCTTATCAGGTTGGCATGATTTCTCAGCAGCCTTGGCTCTTTTTGAAGAGGGTGGTTATTCATACCTTTTTCAAATCCAATTCTGAATTTAATCCAACATGTCCTTATGTGAAACTAAATTTAAGTGTTTTTAGATTCTGCAAACACCTGGTTAAGAATGTAGTAGGCCAAAATGTTAACTGTTGTATGGAGCATAGTACCAATACTGTTATTTCTAGTAGCTGCTTCTTTGGTCCCAGGCCCAATTAAAATCCTACTTTTGACCTTTGGATCTTTAAAATGCTGTTTCTCAATCATATGCCTAGGGGTATGTCATGATTATAGGAAAGTATATGCCAGACATGACCAGAAAATCTCATGAAGTCATCTGTCTGTCTGTCTGTCTGTCTATCTATCTATCTATCTATCTATCTATCTATCCATCCATCCAATTTCTACACCACCGCTCTAACCCATTTGTAACAAAAATAACAAAAATAAATCTAATTCACAAAAAGGTACCAAAATCAGAAGAAGTATAAACTAATAAGCAAAACATCTAAAGTAAAAACAACTTGACACCATAGATAATTTCAGCAAAGGCCAGCATCATTCTAGAGGCAAGATACTACCGAATACCTCCTTAAACAGGTTGCAGAAGAGTCACACTTTTGGAGCCTGGTGAATTTGCTTAGATAAGCAGTGTCAAAGCTACAACAGAGCCAAACACTTGTGTCGAACTTCTGAAACTGGGGTGGACACTCTCAGCCTATCAGTGGGGTAGAAACATTTTGTCCAGGCATGATTTATCAAGGATATTCATCAAGAGAAGGATGTTGCATGTCTTTGTCCACACTTGTGAGGAGACAGAAGCAGGAATCTACATACCTAAATCAGGAAAGAATATTCAAATTAAACTCTATTTTACTTGTCAAGGCAATGGAAAAAAAATCTTGCCATTAATATAAATAAGAAAACAAACACTGTATCCATTCGGTAGGATTACTAACTATTAATACTAGTAACCCCAGGATTGCTACCTATTAACAGTAGTAACTCTCAGTGGATAGTGATGGGCTAGCAAGATCCCTTTTAGATTATTGGTAAATTCACACTAATGCATGCTGTGCTTTCAGCTTTTTTTTAAAAGTTACTATGCATGTTATGTATGTTAGGTTGAATTTAATTTTTTTAGTTTTACAATTTTTATCTTTAAGGTTGATTTTATATTTTGAAAGTGTGACATGTGGTCTCAAAAAAAGAAGAAGAAGAAGAAGAAGCAAAAAATTCCTAATGGGAAAACTCCCTGAATTGCAAAACAATTTTGGTACTTCCATAGCAAGAGGTTAATTTTTATCAGAACTTTCTCTGCAGAATTATAGAACTGAACTAATTATTTTACTATTTTACAGATTGCACTTGGGCTACAGATAAGTGCTAATTTGAAATATTACTTTAAATGAGGTGTATAGTTATTCAATAAAAGCATGTATAAGTAGTTCTGGTTGTGAACTGCTCAGTTTTCACAGAACTTGATAAAGAATTCCAAAATATATAAAACATTAATCCAGTCAGAATGTCTTCTTTACCACTCCTGCCAGGCCATTAAATTCACAGAATCTCTCACTTTCCCTCTGAACTGATTTTTGCAGTAAAATAATCACACTTTTAATTGCTCTACCTGAATGTAAAATATTTGTGTGCAATATTATATATGCAATTTACACTCCTATGTCTCTTAGCCTAAAGCCAGCATTATAGTAATGTTGTAAAACCAGCACAAATTTTTGTCAGCTGCTATTCTACCTGTAGCCTTCTACTATTTCCAGAAATTGGTTCAGAGGCAGGTTTTTGAAGTCCATGAGCAAAGAGAGAGCTCTCCCCACTGGATGTCACTGAAAGAAGCACACAAATTTCAACACCTGTATGAATACCTTTAGATTGGACAGGAAATTACTGAGTTAACAAGGGCAACCATTAACAAAAGCAATAATTAAATAACATGTGTATTCTTCAGGTCTGATGTGAGCTTTCACATAATATTTTGTCTTTTGATACATAAATCCAAATACAAAACAAACATGAGTGTTGAAAATGTAAAAGGGGGAAGGTTAAAACATACTCAGGAGAGTTGGCTGGAGATTGTCTTAGAAAAGCATTCCTTAGACTATATAATAATATGTTCTCTTCATTAACACACCTCTGTGAATGCCTTTATGTCATTAATAGTATTGGATTTTCTGGAGATTTTCAATGGCTATGGGCAGTATGCAATTTTGGGCATCGAAATTAACAACTGAAAGAGCATTTGATTGAACCATATTATGTAGTCCTGAAAAGCATCTTCAGCACTGTGGACTTTGAGCTCATACCTGTCAACCATCCCGATTTGGCTGGGAAAACCCTGTAATTTGATGTCTATTGACGTCATAACCCGCCCCCCGCTGCCAAAACCCTGTAATTTGACAGCGGGTGGAAATGCTTTCTGCGCATGCAAGTGGCGTAGCACTTTCCATGCATGCATGGAAGGGTTTTACCCCTTCCATGCATGCGCGGAAGCGCTACACCACTTGCGTAGGGGCTGCGCAAGCGGCGTAGCGCTTCTGCACATGTGTGGAAGGGGTAAAACCCTTCCACGCATGCATGGAAAGAGACCTGCGCACAAGCGATGTGCGCAGGTCCTGTTTTTCCGGAGCCACGTGTTGACAGGTATGGTTGAGCTGTGCATTCAGGTTGCTTTACTCAACCACATACCAAAACAGGAAGCTCCTATGTTATGCCCTTTTTTGTTAGGTGTCTAACAAAGATGGTTGTTGTTTGCAACATTCTGTCTTGTAAGGTGAATTAAGTATAGAATGTGACAAAATGCTGTAAATGAAATGAAAAATCAGCAGCTGTAAGGTGATGATGACTAACTCATTTACTGGAGTTTCCTAGAAATATTTAAAAATAATCTTATTTCAGTCAAATAATTCAGTAATTTATCCCAGATGACAAAAGTGTGTAACCAGAGATGACTGGAGGCTATTATCAGGTGCAATTCATCTGAATATTTATTCAAATCATAGCAGATAAACTGAAAAAAGAGCATTGAAATGAAGGCAAAGTACACACATACACACACAAAAATCAGATGATAATTTCTGAATGCATTTCAGACAGAATACAAGGGCTAATACTCTTTTGTACAGATACTCTTGTTATAGAGAGAATCATGTTACCTACACATGGACTGGATGCTAATCAAACAGTTCTATGTTGTGTGTGACTCATTCACAGCTCCAAATGGAAGCAGGAGTACTATACTTAACCATCTGCTACTGTTGGTGATGTAATTCCCATCCCACCAGAGTAGGTACACAACGGGATTTTACCCAATGAACTGATCATATGAAAATTGCAATGTATAAAAACTTCAGTTAACATGTCAAATGAAGTTATCACACTCAAAATTAACCCTTTATAAAACATCACAGTTGTCCCAATTTTCCACCAAGCCAGTGAGTGAAAGCTTCTGATTTTACCAGCTATTTAGCAATCTTTGGTTTACAGAGTGAAGAAGAAAGACATATTTCAGGGAACAGGTTCATGGAGACTAAGGGGGATGCAGCTGAAAACAGATTCTGGAAAATTCAGATGGAGGAAAGAACAGGAAAATAAAGTAGTGAGGTCTGATTCTCAGTGGTGTATCTTTGTGTGGAGGAAGGGGATAAAAATAGAAGGAGAAAATGAGGAACTCAAAATTTCTTCAGAGTAGCCTGCACACCTAAAATCTAGCTCAGGGAACCAGATCCTATCACTGTGTAAAAATCTCTAGAAAAATATTCTAATTAAGGAGATGTAGAATGGCAAAGGAAATAACTTTTCCTTTCTAATGAAAATAACCTTTTAAAATATAAAACTGAAATCAAAGGCAAAAAAGATTCCCAAAGGCCCCAGAATCTGCAAAAAGTAAAAATGCAAAAAAGGAAAAGGAAAAAAAGGGGGGGAGTATGTGTGGGATATTTTTAAGATACAAAACTGATCTTCTTACCTTGAAGCAGTGTTGTACTGTGGCCGGTTCTGAATGGTTCTTGCAACATGGTAGCGGAAATCCCAGGCCACACCCACTTGGCCAGCCATGCACACCTCTCGGCCTCCCCCTCCCAGCACCGCTGGAAATACATCCCATTTGCCTCACCCAGGCGCACTTTCATCTCCGCACTTCCCTCACGCCTTCAGCCCTGGGTGAGGCAAATGGGACGTGTTTCCGGCAGTGTTGGGAGGGAGAGGCCGGCGGCAGCCCACCAACCCGCCCTGCTCACCTCCCAGCAGTGCCACCGGCAATGTTTCCCATGTGCCTAGCCCACGGCCAAAGGCGTGCTTGGTGACACTGGGAGGGGGAAGCCGGCGCCAGCCCACCAACCTGCACTGCTCACTTCCCAGCAGCGCCGCCAGTGAAAGCCAAGAGAGCAAGCCAAGGTAGGTTTCTTTTCTTTCTCACCCCTTTTCATGGTGTGTATGTGGGGTTTGAAGCCATGCCCACAGGTAGCCACACCCACAGATAACCACGCCCACCAAGTGTGTAGTAATTTTTTTTTACAGTGCATCACTGCCTTGAAGGACAACTAATATTGTGCCATTGATGCTCCTAATTTTCCTGCATTAAGGTAAAGGTAAAGGTTTCCCTTGCTCGAAAGCCAGTCGTATCCAACTCTAGGGTGCAGTGCTCATCTCTGTTTCTAAGCCGAAGAGCCAGCGCTGTCTGCTTCTGCAGACATTTCCGTGGTCATGTGGCAGGCATGACTAGACACCGGAGTGCACGGAACGCTGTTACCTTCCCACCGAAGTGGTCCCTATTTGTCTAATTGCAATTTCTTGCTTTCGAACTGCTAGGTTGGCAGGAGCTGGGATGAAGACGGGAGCTCATTTCCGTCCTGCAGTACTCGGGAATTGAACTGCTGACCTTCCGCTTCCCAATCAGCGTCTTAGTGACTTGAGCCACTGCAGTACCTGCATTACAATTGGCCTATTTCCCCTCGGCACTAAAATTTTGTTCCTTGCCCAATTCAACAAGCCAGAAAAAAAGAAAGTGCACTACTATTCTTTATTACCCAGAAACAACATCCCTTCCTGTTTGTTACACATTACTGAAATATTATTGCTGTCCTGAAATTCATATCACTCTAAGCTGGGAATCACAATCTGTTAGCACTAATGTTTAAATGAAGTAAAATATGAACTGGTTCATACGTCTAGACATTTGAATGAGGATTTCAATCATCAGTAATCCTTGAATGAACAGTGATCATTTTAATCAAAGATATTAATAAGGTACAATTGGAACATTCAAACTGGTGAAACTTTTCTTAAAGTGATCTAGGTTAAGCAGAATATTTTAGTGAATATATGTTTATCAAGTGTCCTTAAATATTTTAGAATGACAATACATTCAACAAATACATTTGAGACTGCTGATAAAAGCCTATGACTTAATCCAAACAAATAATTTTATGAATTCAGATCACCTTTCTTTATTCTAGTCAATGAAATGACTTTAGTCAAAGATGTGAAAAAGAAAACAAACACCCCTCCCCATGGACACAGTGTTTTAAAAAAATAATAATGATTCTGTTTATCATGGATCATATTTATTTTTCCTGAATCTTTGAAAATGCCTTTGGCTACATTTACATCAGGATAAAGCAAAACATCATGCCCTCTAGAAGGTCTGGATAGGAACCAATAATACATTGCAGTGCACAGAAAATGAGATTTATCACACAAATGCATCTGTCCAGGCGTATCAATAACTTCAGACATTGTAGGGTTGTAAATTCCAACATAATGTGAAGGAGAGAAAAGGTTTGTGGCAATATTAGTAACTGGATCAATATAATCAGCTAATGCAGAATGTCCTGGAAAAGTCTTGTACAGATCTATTTCCTGCCTATTTTCTATGAAGAATCATACTTTCTGCATATTCTCTTGTTTTTCATGAGCTTCTTTCTCATCTCCTTGACCTTTCTGGGAGCCTAGGTTTCACATTTCTTTCTTACAGATCAAAATGTGCAATTTTTGGATGAGGCAATACAAAATTTTTGTTCACACACAGACTTAAAATAGTTCTTAAGAGCCCAGAAGCCATGATGAAATCACTGTAGTTGTACTGAAATCAAAGGGGAGAAACAGGAAGTGACACTTCAAATTAAGGTTTGGAAAAGAGCCCTTTACTTTACCATTGAACCTATGCAATGTTCCTAAAACCCAAATCATAACAGAACAAACACAAAATCAGAAGTATAGCAGATTCAACCATTCTTTTCTGGACCAGAGTGTAATGACCTTTAAATTCCCTCCTTCAGATGATTAAGATAAGATAATTCATTTTTGGTTTGTTCTCCTGTGTCCATAATATTGTCAAATTCACTGTAGACAAGTTATGCAAACAGAAGTAAACTAGGAATGTGAACTGAAATGTAGTATATATTGGATTAAAGGAGACTACATCTTTATTGGCTATACCTGAAGTACAAAGGACAAAAATATGATGTATTGGGTTACCTGCTTGTTAAGCCAATGAACTATTCATTCAGGATCCACTCAGAAAAAGTTGCAGTAGAGGAGAACCCATGGGGCCATACAGTCACCTGGCAGCTCCCCTGCTCCTTGGAGGTAAAGTTGTATCTTTTCCCTCAGGAACAGGAACAGGCTAATATTTAAATTCCTGCATCCATTAAGAGGATCCACAAATACAGTAGGTTGGGGCTAGTAACATCCCTTTCCTCCCCCACTGGATTAAACACAATGCTCCAAATTTACAATAAAAATTGATTATGGTATTAAAAAACCCTTACCAGTAATACTAAACTTTTTCTAGTAATAAAACCATAGCATTACAAACAGATATAGCAAACAACTGCTATTGCTAGTACCCCAACATAAGAACATAAGAACAGCCTTGCTGGAACAGGCCACAGCCCATCCAGTCCAGCATTCTGTCTCACACAGTGGCTCACCATTTCCTTCAGGGTATTCCCAAGGAGATGCCTTCACCTGCTTAGGATTCCCTGGGAATGGCATTGAGAGATATCCTGCCTATCTCTCCAACCCAGAGGTTGTCCTTAGGTAGCCATAATTATAGCCATTGATACACTTGTCCTCCATGAACTTGTCTAATCCTTTCTTAAAGCTGTCAAGTCTGACAGCTGTCACCACTTCTTCTGGCAGGGAGTTCCATAGACCAGTAATCCTCTGGGTGAAAAAGTACTTTCTCCTATTTGTTTGAGAACTAGTACCCAAAAGATTCATGGAGTGTCCCCTAGTTCTAGTGTTGTGCGATAGGGAAAACAGTTTTTCCTTATCTACTTTGTCCACACCGTGCATGATTTTATAAACTTCAATCAGGTCACCTCTTAGACGCCGTTGTTCAAGAGTGAAAAGGCCCACAGATGGGCCTCAGTTGCAGCCTCAGATGGTAAGGAAGGTGTTCCAGTCCCCTAATCATTCTGGTTGCCCTCCTCTGTACTTTCTCCAACTCCATAATATCCTTCTGGAGGTATGGCAACCAGAACTGTACACAATATTCCAGATGGGGCCTCACCATAGATTTATAAAGAGGCAAAATGACACTTGCTGACTTATTTTCTATACCCTTCCTAATGATCCCTAACATTGAGTTTGCTTTTTTCACTGCTGAGGCACACTGGGTTGACATCTTCATTGAGCTGTCCACCAGGACACCAAGGTCCCTTTCCTGGTTTGTCGCAGAGAGTTCAGACCCCATCAGTTTATAAATGTAATTGGGGTTACCCCAAATAACACATCCCCTTTAACTTAAGATAATAGAAAACCTCAGCCTAAAGAGAAGGTGAGTGGATGTTGGGGAAAGAACAGACACAGAGACTGAGTAGGTTGGCTGATTGAAGAGAGTAGCCTTGGAGCTGAGAAGAAACAGTGTCTCCCAGATATGCATCTTACAACAATGATGGCTGTGGCTAAAAAGAAATCATGTAGTTTATATATTTGCTATTATGCCTAGATATGATGAATTTTGCAATATAGCGGATAACATAATGATGGGGTTTCTCTCTGCATTCCCTGAAAATGAACATTTTTGTATTCAAAAATTAAGTGTCTTAAAGAAAAATCTGAACTGAAATGGAAACATTAAATACAAAAGATACTGTTCTCTCTATTACCCCCACCCCACCCCAACTGCATTATTCCTTTTCAGGGTAGTACACATTTTTCTTGTCCAGCATGCTTCAAGACTGTAAATAAACATGTTTACTTCTTCCTTACTTAGTTCTTTTTGGTTCAGGAATATATGTTGCTGTTTTGATTTTGAACCATCATTAGACATTACTGTTTAAGTATCCTGGCTAATTGCTGACTATGGGCTGGAAAACATTTATCATAATCTTGAGTACAACAGCTAAAGGGTAATGAAAATGGTTGATTCTTAAAGCCCATCCAGCCATTCATGGAAGATCAAATTCATACTGGAAAATATTATCATCAACAAGTGAGAGGGATATGAGCTGTCTTCAGTGTTATGTCACACATTGCAATGGCCATGCAGGAATTATGCAGAGTAGTCATTAGCAGATGGCCAACATCGAAACCAAATTGACTACATACTCTGCAGCCAAAGATGGAGAACCTCCATACAGTCAGCAAAAACAAGACCTGGAGCGGACTGTGGCTCAGATCACAATCTACTGATTGCAAAATTCAGGCTCAGACTGAAGAAAATAGGGAAAACTAATAGGCCGGATAGATATGATCTAGACAACATACCCAAGGAATACACGGTGGAGGTGAGGAACAGATTCAATGGTCTGGACCAGACAGACAGAGTACCAGAGGAATTATGGACAGAGATGAGAGACATTATGCAGGAGGCAGCAAGGAAAACTATACCAAAAGAAAAGAAGCGCAAGAAAGCAAAGTGGTTGTCGGATGAGGCTCTTAAAATAGCAGAGGAAAGAAGGAACGCAAAAGGCAAAGGAGAAAGGAAAAATACAATCACTTAAATAAAGAATTTCAAAGAAAAGCAAGGAGAGATAAGGAAAGCTACCTAAATGAACAGTGCAAAGAAATAGAGGAAAACAACACAAGAGGCAGGACTAGAGATCTCTTTAAAAAAATTGGGGAAGTCAAGGGAACGTTCAAAGCAAAAATGATCACGATAAAAGACAAAGATGGCAAAGAGTTAGCGGATGCAGAAGAGATAAAGAAAAGATGGAAAGAGTACACAGAGGAACTTTACAAAAAAGACCTAAACACCGCGGATAATAACAATGAGGGGGAAATTGAACTTGAACCAGACATCCTAGAGAGTGAAGTCAGAAAGGCCCTAAAAAGCACGGCAAATAACAAAGCCAGTGGATATGATGGTATCCCAGTTGAATTCTTCAAAGCCCTAAAAGATGATGGAATCAAGCTACTACATGCTTTATGCCAGCAGATTTGGAAAACGAAACAGTGGCCACAGGATTGGAAAAGATCAGTATATGTCCCAATCCCAAAAAAGGGCAATGCCAAAGAATGTTCAAATTATCGAACAATTGCGCTCATCCCACAAGCCAGCAAAGTGATGCTCAAGATAATGCAGGATAGACTACAGCAGCATGTAGAAAGAGAACTACCAGAGGTGCAGGCTGGGTTCAGAAGAGGCAGGGGGACCAGAGATCACATTGCCAACATACGTTGGATCATGGAGAAAACAAAGGAATACCAGAAACAAGCTTACTTCTGCTTCATTGACTACACCAAGGCCTTTGATTGTGTGGACCACAACAAAATGTGGCAAGTAATTAAAGAGATGGGAGTACCAGAACACCTCATATGTCTCATGAGAAATCTGTACATGAGTCAAGAAGCAACAGTTAGGACAGAGTATGGAATGACGGAGTGGTTTGGAATAGGAAAAGGAGTAAGACAAGGCTGCATTCTGTCACCCTGCTTATTCAACTTATACACAGAGCACATAATGCGCAATGCAGGGATGGAGGAATCACCATATGGGATCAAAATTGCTGGGAGAAACATCAACAATTTGAGATATGCAGATGATACCACCCTAATGGCAGAAAGTGAAGAAGACCTAAAGAAGCTCCTGATTAGGTTGAAAGAAGAGAGTGCAAAAGCTGGCCTGAGACTCAATATCAAGAAAACCAAGATAATGGCAACAGGCGCTATAAGTCCCTGGAAAATAGATGGGGAAGAAGTAGAAGCAGTAACAGATTTTACTTTCTTAGGATCCAAGATCTCTGCAGATGGGGATTGCAGCCATGAAATAAAAAGGCGACTGATTCTTGGGAGACAAGCTATGAAAAACCTGGGGAACATAGTGAAAAGTAGAGATATCTCACTGCAAACAAAGGTCCGCATAGTCAAAGCAATGGTATTTCCGGTGGTGATGTATGGCTGTGAGAGCTGGACCATTAGAAAGGCTGAGCGAAGAAAAATAGATGCCTTTGAGATGTGGTGCTGGAGGAGAGTTTTGAGAGTCCCCTGGACAGCGAGGAGAACAAATAGGTCAATATTAGAAGAGATTAGCCCTGAGTGCTCCTTAGAAGGATAAATAACAAAGATGAAGTTGAAGTATTTTGGACATCAAATGAGAAGAGAGGATTCACTTGAGAAGGCCTTGATGCTGGGGAAGGTGGAGGGCAAAAGAAGAAGGGGACGGCCAAAGATGAGATGGCTAGATGGTATTGTAGACACAATGGGCACGGGGCTGTGTGGACTAAGGAGGATGGTGGAGGACAGAGGTGCCTGGAGAGCGATGGTCCATAGGGTCGCAAAGAGTCGGAATCGACTGTGCGACTGAACAACAACAAAGTCATTAGCAACAGAAGAGCACAGCTACTATGGCTGAACTTTTAACTTTGGTCATTACATTGCAAAAATAAAGGTGGTAGACATCTGCTAGCTGGGAGCATAATTGGGCTTTGCTCACTATTTTAGAGTGATATGTGGTTTTGTTTGTTTTCTGGAAGGTTGGAAAACACATAAACTAAAGCTCTGTTGCTCTGCTTGGCTTTCTCTTCTGTGCCTGAAATGTCCAGGTAGCTGAAGACGTTTCTCTGGGCGCATATTTGTCTTGATTTTGAACCCCAAATTACAGGAAGAATTTTGTGAACTCACTTTTTCTTTAACTTTTTCTTCTGTATCTACTAGCAATTATTGTACTCAATAAGAGCTATAATTCAACACAAATGGCATGGTCTGTTCTTGGTATCCCTTAAATGTGATTGATGACGCTCTAGGAAAATCTTGTATATGAACTCTTTCTACCTCTGGGAACTGTACAATATATTAGAGATGTACAAAATGCAATCTCAAGCTGCTAGAAACCCACTTTAAATATTTAAAAGATATTTTGAGGAGTTAAATGGTGACTGGGTGCCAGTGACATATCTAGAAGAAAAATCATCACCAAATCTGGAAACATTCAAGAGCTACAATTCATCTTTCATTACCACAAATAGTTTCATTCCAACCACTTTGGGTCTATACCTTGCTGTACCCCAATGTGTTTACCAAAGCCAAGTACAAGGAACAGCATCATCAGAAAATTCACAAACTATAAATGGGGAACTCAACCATCAGTGTTGGCCCTTAGCATCTCCATAGCAGAGTATGCTGATCCAGTATGGAGTGCATCCACACATGCCAAACAAGTTAACACTGCTGTTAATGAAGCCATGCACATAATGATAGGATGATTCAAACCTACAACAGTTGAGAAAATATACCCTCTTGTTGGTATCACTCCAACTAAGATCAGGAGAGAAGGAGCAGTGGACGCTGAAAGAACTAAGCAAGGGAATGATCCTTGACACCCTCTGAATGGATATAAGCCTCAAGATCACCTGCTCAGATTCAGGAAGAGCTTTATGGCAAGAACAAACATTCTTGAGGGTATACAAGAGCTCACTGGACAAGGAACAACATTAAAGGAGGATGTAGCTGAAGAAATCAACCTTCCCTATGTCACTTGGTGGACCTTGAATAGGCTGAAGGTTGGAGTCCTTAAATGCAAGACCAACATGCTCAAGTGGGGACTGCTGGTAAACAACAATACAAGGTGTGAATGTGGAGAGGTACAGAATCCAGCTCACGTACTGGTCTACAGATTACTGCTAGAAACATGTACTGATAAGGACTTAAGTTTGGGGAATGATAAAGTGAAGAAAGTAGCTTGATTTTGGCAGGCCAATGTTTGATAGGGACATGAAAGAAGAAAAACCAGAAAAAGACAGCCAGCCCTGAGAGCCTGTGCTTTGTTCACCCATGCAAATATCTCAGATTGGTGTTCCCTTCCTCATTTTAACAGCAGTCAGCTATCAAAAAGTGCAGGCATTTTGTAAGCTGGCTGGGAAAGACTCCTTTTTGAAGACCTGTTGTCAACCAAGTCCTTCTTTGTCTTTTTCTGCTTGCTCTTTTTCTTCACCACCACCATCACCACCATCCAGTTATTTAACTAAGATTTCTCCCTATATTACTTACAGTATTAATTCACCACTCATTGCTGCTGTGAAAAATGTATCTTTGTAACTGACGGAAACAAACTTTGGATGAGGAAGAAGATACACGATGGTTTGATGATATATTTTATGTTGCGAAACTCATGTAATTTGGAAATTTGTTTGTTTCAAGCATGTACACTGTTGCATTTACATTCCTAATGCCAGTCTTTGAAACCTTTTTTTTGGGCTGAATATATGTGACTCTATATTTCATTTCAGTCAAGGATGTGAAGATATATAGCACTTTTTGTGTGGCATAAATACATGCGATGAATCATACAAATATCACTAAAAGCCTTCAGTATACACTCCCTGGTACTTTTCCTAGCATATACAAAATTTACAATATGTGGGAATGAATGGAACAACCTAATCATCTGAAATGCTTTTGGAAATGTGCTAGCAAGATAGATCTAGATGGATTTTACATCAGAGATCATATTTGGGGGGGCGTGGCTAAGATGGCCGACGAGTAACATCTTGATTCGGATGCTCGCGCTTAACAAAGTGGTAATTAATGTGTTGGAGTGAAATGGGAAACTTTTAAAGTGGCAACTTCTGTAGATAAGAATCTTGCTTGTCTTTTTGGAAAATTTTGGGAACTTTTGAAGTTGGATGGTCGAAGTTCGGGAGGTTTTCCTGGGCGGGTGAGGCCTGCGACGGCAGTCGCGGCTTTTCTGCCAAGGAGCCAAGAACGGGACCAGCGAGACTGCGGAGAAGCTTTGGAGCTGGCAAGAAGTTGTTTGGCACGAAAACAGCTGCATGTAAGTGCATGAATGGAGTACTAAAGATTAAACTCAGCTGGAGATCTTGTTTAATGAGCCCGGGCTTTGAAATGGAAATGGGTGGAACTAGATGAAAACAAGTGATTGTTTCGTTAATGGCGGTGATTCTGGAAAACGAAAGTGATCGTGTTTGGGTTTATGTTTTTTTCGCACACCAGAAGGACCACGCCGTGTTTTGACGATAACAAAGTGGTTTAAAAAAATACTTGTCTGGGCTATAATATCGGAAGGTAACAGTGAATCTCCCAGCTCAAAGTGTTTGGAAAAAGTTTGCCGTTCCACAGAAGAAGAAGGGGGGCTTTTACCCAGAAGTTAAAGCAGCCGCTGGAAAATGGCATTTTGACTTGTCCGCTTCAAGAGAAGGATTAATTGGGCTTCTTTTTGCTCCTTCACCGTGTGGATTATAAATATTTATTTTTTTTGGAAAATATTGCTTCTCACTTCTCCTGCTTTCCTGTTTGGATTTTGGGCTTTTTCTCCCTCCAGTCTCCCCTCCCTTTTTTTCTTTTTACTTAATTTAATTTAATTTTCACGCTTATATACCGCTCACTCAGGCGAACCTGACTCAGTGCGGTTTACATAGCGGACAATAATACAAAATATAGTAATATAACATACAATAAATACAGCAAAAAATCAATCACCAAAAGTCCAATTACAAATCTCTGTCCGCAAAAATTACAGAAATATATATATATATATATATATATATATATATATATATATATATATATATATATATATATATATATATATATATATATATATATATATATATATATATATATATATATATATATACTACAATATGCACTACATGTGCACTATAATACAGTTTCTAACAATACATCAAATAAGGTACAATACAATAAAATCCTAAACATCAATTAATCACATCAAAGAGTACACAATATAAAAATAAAAAAATTTCAAAACGTCAAATAACAATATAAAAATATACCCAGCACAGCCCTTTTAGTCCTTCCAGAAGGACTTATCGGCGGCTTGGATTTAAAGGAGAAGTTTTGGGTGACTGTTTCCTTGGAGCACTTACATTGCAGTGTGGAAGACGACTGGCTGGACTGATTGCTTTGGGGAAACGGACCCGCTGTGGATTATTATTTTCTTTTTTGCCCTTCTTTTTTTCTTCTCAGCTGCCTGTTGGGAGTATTGGTTCCTTCTGCCCTTTTTTGTGGATTACAATAACTCTTTGGACTTCTGCTTAATATAAGTTTTCCTGTTGGACTTGTGGAACCAGGGGTTGCAGCGTTATAGGCTTATTTGTTTGACTAATTTTTACAACGATCTGCAACTTTGGGATTTAATACTATTATGGATAAAGCTACAAGAGGGAAAGCAAAGGAAGAAGATCCAGCTGTTAAGCCTAAGAAGAAGGAAAAAGTACCAATGGAGGAAGCCCCTCAGTCTTCATCCCTGCCCACAGTGCCCTACGATCAAATCCAAATTATGGTGGAAATTGGCAGGCTGTTTCAGAAATTGGAGAAGAATGAGGATTCAAGGGTGAAAGACAGAAATGAAATGATGAAAAAGCAAGATAAGGTGGTATCATCTGTTGCAGATTTTTCAAAAAAGGTGGACTTAAGTTTGAAAAAAATTGAGGGAAATGTGAAATTGGTTCAAACCGAGGTAACTGCCATAAAAAAGGAAATAAAAGGGACTCAGGAGGTGGTGCGGGAGAATAAGCTGAAATTGGAGGAACAAGAGAGAAGGATTGATGCTGTGGAAGCTATGATGAGAAAGCAGAACATTGTGATCCGTCAGGTCGTGGAACGAACTCCGGACTTGTTAAGGGAAAGGGTGGTTCAGTGGTTAAATGGTTTGAATATGGGAAAAGAATTTGTCCAGGAAGATTTTGTAAGTGTATTCCGGGTGGGCCCAAGAAGAGGGAGGGTGGTTCAAAGAAATGTGTTGGTAAAATTCGCAAATTGGGCAGATAAGCTAAAAGTGATGGCCCATTTGAAACAAGTTGGTCCTGATGCTTTGAAATTTGATGGCTCTGACGTAGAAGTTTACAATGATATTTCGTTGAAAGGAAGAATGTGGAGGTATAAGATGAGGCCTGTAACCAAATTATTGATGAGTAAAAATATAAGGTATAATTGGAGATTTCCGCAGCAACTGTGCTTTTTTTATGATAAAAGAATGCAAGTAATTGATGAAGGGACCAATCCATTGGAGTATTTGAGCTTGTTGGAACTGGTAAAAGTAGATTCGGAAGAATGGATAAATCTTAAGAAGGAATTGATGGAATCGGGAGCATTGGGGAGGGAATACGGGAGGGAGGAGGCTGGTGGGGCAACAGGTGGAACACCGCAGCAAAGGGAGGAGGAAGAGGAGCTGTCGTTGATCATGGTGGAGGAGGAGACAAGTAAGGAGTAATGAGAATCAGATTATAACAATTTAAAGCATTTAATTGATATAGAAAGGTGAGTAGCGCGTAGCACCGGTAGGAAGGCACATCTTGCATGTCCCCCCTCTCCCCTCTTTGGTTGTCAAAGGCGGCTTTTTTTGTAAGAAAGTGGGGAGAGTGACAGTGTGTGTTCTATGTAGTTTTGTATGGTATAGGGGTAAGGGGTGGTTGGTGGCACGCCCGATGGAGAGTTTAGAGCTTGGAAAGGAAGTAGGTTATGGGAAGTATTAAGATAATATCATGGAATGTGAAGGGTACAGGTTCTGTTCTTAAGAGACGGAGACTGGAACTGGCGCTGAAGAAAGATAGACCAGATATATTGTTTTTACAGGAAACCCATCAGAAGTCCAAAGACACGAACAGACTTTTTTTGGGATGGATGCAACACTATGAGATGGTGTTTGGAACATCAAAAGCAAGAGGGGTGGCAATCATGATTTCTAAAAAATTAGGATTTGAGATTACAAAAAGGGTTGTTGACCAAGAGGGTAGATATTTGATAGTAAGAGGAAAAATGGAGGATGAGGAAATCATGTTGGTAAATATTTATGCTCCAAACGATCATCAAGCGGAGTTCCTTGAAAAAATTCAGAAAATAGTGGAACTAGAGAATGTTGCAAAAACTATTGTGGCTGGAGATTTTAATTTGATAAGGTCAGGGCTAGATTGTACAAATATATCAAGAAGTGGAATTGGCTTGAAAGGGAAGGTTCTGGATAAATGGATGGATGTTATGGGTTTGAAGGATTCTTGGAGAGAGTTTAGGGGCTCTGAAAGGGCATACTCTTTTTTTTCACATGTTCATGGGACCTACTCAAGAATAGATTACGTTTTTCTTACCGAAAATTTGATCAAAGACATAGAAGGAATGGAAATTGGGATTATCAAGGAATCGGATCATGCTAAAGTATATCTGGAATTGAAAGTACAAAAAGATACTCGAAGAGTAAGAAATTGGAGGTACGATCCTAATTTGTTTAAAGATCAGAAATGTAAAGAGCAGATTATGGAAAGATGGAAAGAAAGTTGGCAGTGGAACGATAATAATGAGGTTAATTTCAACGTTGTATGGGATACCATGAAGTCGGTTTTTAGGGGGGAAAGTATAAAGTTGGCGAGTTTTAAATATAAAAAATATAAAGCAGAACAGATAGAAAAAGAAAGAGAAATCAAACAATTACAGGAGGATCATGCGAAAAGTAAAGACAATTTTTTTTAACGAAATTACAAAGGCTTAAAGCAGAACTAATGGGTAAGGATATTGATAAAGTTAAACGAGATTTGATTTATTTAAATAGAGAATATTTTGAATTTAGTAATAGAAGTTCAAAACTATTAGCAAGAGCAGCCAAGGCTAAAAGGGAAAAAAGAGAAATAGGGGTATTGGTTGATAAGCAAGGTTCAAGGTGTAATAAGAACGGAGATAAATGTAAAATTGTCAGGGAATTTTATCAGCTATTATATGCAAAAAAGGAAGTAGACCTAGAGAAGCTTAAAAAGATATTGGAGAGACAGTTAGGGAATGGATTAAAACAAGAACATAGGGAGAAAATGGAGGAAAGGATTAATGATAAAGAGGTTAAGGAGGTGATTAATGGGTTGAAGACGGGGAAAGCTCCGGGGGATGATGGATTATTGACAGAGTTTTACAAAGAATTTAAGGAGGTGGTGGTTCCAAAATTGGTGAAGTTATATAATTATATTTTAGATGGAGGATCAATTCCGACTTCATGGTATAACACCACAATCGTTCTACTGCCAAAGCCTGGTAAGAATCTGGAAAGAGTGGAATCGTACAGACCAATTTCACTTATAAATCAGGATGCTAAGATCTTCACAGCAATACTGGCTAACCGATTAAATAGTTTTATGGGGGAATATATAAATGTAGATCAAGTAGGGTTTCTAAAAGGTCGGCATATGGCGGATTTGACTAGAAGGGTATTAGATTTAATTGATAACGTTAACCAAACTAAGGAAAAGGTGGGCTTATTATCATTAGACATTTTTAAGGCATTCGACTCATTACAGTGGTCTTCAATTAAGGAAATAGTTAAAAAATATGGGTTTGGGGATAGATTCAATAGGGTAATAGACTTATTATATCAAAAAGGGAATGCTAGGGTTAGAGTAAATGAGGAGTTTACTGATGTAGTGAATTTAGAGGCTGGTACTAGGCAGGGCTGTCCATTATCTCCTATTCTGTTTATTATGGCAATGGAGATTCTAGCTAAAAATATAAGGGATGATTTAAATATAGAAGGGATTATGGGTAACAAAGTGAGCATGTATGCGGATGATACATTGCTTATGGTGAAACATCCGGAGCTGGTAATGGACAGGATCAAAGATCACTTACAGGTATTTGAAGCTATAACTGGATTAATGATAAATTGGGATAAATCAGAACTGATGTTGTGTAATCTGGGAGCAAGTGAGATGGGTAGGATAGTGGAGACACTTAATATACAAATTAAAGATAAGCTGAAGTATTTGGGGATAATTATCTCAAATAAATTAGAAGAACTTAAACGATTGAACTATGACAGCTTGAGAGCGGAATTTAAGAATAAAATACAAGGGTTTCAGAAGTTGAAGCTGTCATGGTTCGGAAGGATCGCTATTTGTAAAATGATATTGTTACCAAAGATTAATTTTTTATTTGATGCACTAGCGATCCATCTGAAGGAGAAGGAAATTAATGAGTTTCAAAAGATGTTCAATGGTTTTTGTAATGGTGGTAAAAAATCTAGACTTCCAAAGAAACTATGGTACTTGTCTCAGAAAAAAGGGGGTTTGGGTATGCCAAATTTGTTAGCATATTATCGAGCATTTCAAATTAAGAATGTTGTGAAGATTTTGGCAAGAGAAAAGACAATTTGGGAGCAACTGGAGATGAAAGAATATAGAGACATTGGTAGTATGATTTTTTTGGGAATAAAGGACAAGGTGAAAAGGTCAAATAATACTATGATGAGAGGTCTCATGGAAGTGTGGAAGAAAGTAAAGAAAGATATAGTCCCAAATCTCTCTCCAATTTTGGAATTGACGGATATGGGGAGTTTCCCAATAAAAATAGATAAGGAAAAATGGAAACATTGGATAAAAATGGGGTGCTTTTATTGAAGGATTGGTTAAAAGTTTGTGATGATGATACTAAGAGGAAAAAAATATTTGAGAAGCTAAATTTGGATTGGTTTCAGAAATTAAAGGCGGATAACTGGAATAAAAAATATAAAAGAGAAGCAGGGATAGATAGAAATAAGACGGAATTTGAGGATTTGGTAATAAAGATCAGAAAAGGGGAAAGAGGTATCTAGGGTCTTGTAAGTAAACTTTATATTATATTGAACAAGGGTAATGATCCACAGGAAGACTTGAAACGGAAGTGGGAACAAAATTTGAATATAAAAATTGGGGAGGTTGAATGGAGAAACAAATGGAAAAAGAGGATCATGAGAACAATGTCTGTAAGAATTAAAGAACATAATTTTAAAATGTTGTGGCAATGGTACTTGACACCACTAAGGCTTTATCAGATGGATAATAAAAGAGATAAGTTATGTTGGAGATGTAAAGAAACAGATGGAACATATGAACACATGTGGTGGAGTTGTAAAAAAATAAGGGATTTTTGGGGAAGAATAGAAGGGGAGTTTGGTGAAATATTGGGTAAAAAGGTCAAGTTGGTGTCAGGTACCATTCTTTTAACAAATGTGGAAGGTTTGGGTTTGAATAAGGAGGAAAAAGAATTATTGGAAATTGTATTGACCACAGGTAGACAATGTATAGCTAGAAATTGGAAAAATGATGTAGATATACAGATCGGAGAATGGTATAAGGAAATGTGGAGCCTAGCATTGAATGACAAATTGACAAGGGAGATTAAAGTGAAACGAGATAATTTAAAAGAGAATAGGTTTTGGAATATATGGAAACCGTTTGTGGCGCACTCTCTTATGGTAAATGACAGTTCAGGACCTGCACCATCTCAAAGAGGTTTTTGGAGTTGAAATAGCAACTAAACTCTCCGGGCATTGTATATATTCACAGGGTGATTTGTAATTATTGAAAAATTATAATAGAGGTAGCTTAGAAAGCTCTTATTGTTTGATTGAGTAATATTTTACATTGTGATATCTAACATTGTGGTTATATGGTAAACAATTAGTTTAAGTACTGTTATGCGCTAGCTTCTATGAATGTGAGTTAATATTGTATTGAGGTTATCTTTGAGGTATTACTGTATTGTAATGTTATTGTTTTCTTTTCTTTTTCTGTATGTCTGTTAATTTTTTTTAATAAAAATTATATTTAAAAAAAGAGATCATATTTATCAATTTCTCTGCTGCTTGGTGTTCTATTAATGCTACATGGAGAAATTGCTGTGATATGGGTCATCTGACTGAAAATAAATTTAACTTTTTCTCTCCACTTTTCATTCTGTTCCAGATAGTTGATTTCCTTAGTTCTCTGATTTCTCGCTGCACTGAGAAAGAGGGGTGGGGGAGGGGGAACCACTATGAAGAGTGCAGTTAAAGATTTTCTGAACCAGTAGTTATTTTCTTAGTGCACCCAGCAACCATCCCAAAGTCTGATTAGAGATTATATTTCCCATCCCCTTATATTTTCATGAACCTACTTTAACCATAGCTGTATTATAATAAGTCATCTCACTTATGGGCCAGATCATAAATTTGTTTCCAACATCTTTATGGCCCTCAAAAAAGCAGAGATGAATTGAGCGCTCTGGAGCTGACTTAATTGGCTGAAACGCTTTTAAAATGTGATGTGGTGTGATTTAATCAGACTATGGCACTAATGGAGTTAAGCACTCTGTCCACTAGGAAATGATACGATCTTTCATGGAGTTCTAAGTGCCTGTTTATGGCTCTGTGGAAGGTGCTCTTTTGGAACTCGTACATTCAAATCCACTGTTTGGGGTTAGAGGTGGAGAGAGGTGGGGTGCAGGAGGAGCTATCCTGTACTACAAAATGTGTATGAAATCTAGGACCCTAAGTTAGTTTCCATAAAATGCATTCATTTAAGAATAATCAATAGTATATAAAATGTTGGATGACTATTCTAAAATAGCTGAGAATAAATATGCTTGCTCATTTCTCTCTAACAATAGCACATCCATGCAACTTGTTCACATATCATAAAAGGCTGTAAATTGGAGTGCTTGAGCAGCACTAATGCATAACACAAGGAATTTTCTGGCCCTGCTTCACATTTGGGAGGGAAAACTCTCTGCATTTTCTTAGAAAGAAAATTATCTGAAAATAATGGAGAGTTATATCTCTATTCATATTCCCCTCATACTTGCCTCTGCATGCTTTCCAGTCTGACAAAACAAACAAAACTGATTTTCAACGGGACTATTTTCAGGGATTCTTTGCTGATGCAGCAAACCCATGTAATTAAGCCTTGAGTATAGTACTTGAATGTAAGTAGCTCAAATTCTTATCTCTCCTTAGCCAAGGCTCTCACTGGAGTGCGTGTATAGGAGTTGGTGGATCAAGTCATACTGCACAAACATTGCTGTGATAACTGACCAACAGTGATCAAAGTCCTATCCAGGTATCTGGAGGCTGTGGGGGCCTGGATGGGGGACAACGCTACAACAGAATCCCGGCAAGACTGAGTGGCTATGAATTAGGGGCCCTGCATTAACCCGGGAGCTACCATCTTTGGTTTTGGATGGGGCTTCTTTGCCTCTGACAGACCTGGTGCGTAATCTGGCGGTCCTCCTGGACCCGCAACTCCTGCTCAATGAGCAGGTGGCAGTCGTGGCTAGGAGGGCTTTCGCACAACTTTGTGTGATTTGCCAGTTATTTATTTATTTATTTATTTATTTATTTATTTATTTATTTATTTATTTATTTATTTATTTATTTATTTATTTATTTATTTATTTATTTGTAGCTCAAATTTCTATGTTGCCCAATCAGGCGAACCCGACTCAGGGCGGCTCACAACAGGATTAAAACATACATATTAAAAACAATTAAAACCCCAATATACCCACCCACCTATTAAAAACTAACCACATTAAAACTGCCCGCATTAAAAAGATGGGGAGGCTTCATTTTATAAGCCAACAGGCGGGGGCCACTCTTCCATCTGGGCCCCACACCTGCCCCGCCAAACAGGTTTTTAATTCTTTTCTGAAAGACAGCAGCTCCATCTGCTCCCGCAACTCTACTGGCAGGTGCGGACACGGAAAATGCCCTTCTTAGTGTGCCAGAGAGGCAAGCCCCTCTGGCAGATGGAACAATTAGAGAGCCCTTCTGGTTCGCTCTGGTTGGACAGACAGACACTCTTGGGACGATGCGGTTTCTTAGGTATCCTGGCCCACTACCATGTAGGGCTTGAAAGGTCAAAACCAGCACCTTGAATTACCTTGAGACAAACTGGTAACCAGTGCAGCTCCCAAAGCAATGGTGAGGTGTGAGCATAATGCCCGCAGCCCATCACCACCTGGGCTGCTGCATTCTGCACCAGCTGTAGCCTCTGAATGGTCATCAAGGGAAGCCCCATGTAGAGTGCATTGCAATAATCTAGCCTGGAGGTCACCAGAGCATGTATGACCATAAGCAGGGAGTCCCGGTCCAGGAGCAAATGCAACTGATGGATGACGCGAAGCTGTGCAAAAGTCCTCCTGGCCACGGCTGCCACCTGATCTACAAGTAGCAGTCCCGAATCCAGGAGGACCCCTAAGTTGCGTACCGGGGCTGTCTGGGGAAAAGCAGCCCCATCTAAGACCAAAGTTGGTAGCTCCCTGGATAATGCGGGGCCCCGTATCCGTAGCCACTCAGTCTTGGAGGGATTCAATTGTAGCCCGTATCACGGGGGTCCCCACGGGCCGAGATGTACAGCTGGGTATCATCAGCATACTGATGATACCTCACCCCATGGGAACGGATAATCTCACCCAGTGGCTTCATGTAGATGTTGAATAGGAGATGAGAGAGCACCGAGCCCTGAGGCACCCCATAACGTAGGGGCCTAGGGCTGGACTTCTCACTCTCCAACCACACCGACTGGGTCCGGCCCTCCAGAAATGAGGAAAACCAGGATAACACAGTACCCTGGATCCCCAATCCTTTGAGCCATTCCAGAAGGATACCATGGTCGACAGTATCGAAGGCCGCTGAGAGGTCAAGAAGGGCAAGGACGGACAGATGGCCACCATCCCGCTCCCACCAGAGATCATCTACCAGTGCAACCAATGCCATCTCTGTACCATATCCAGTCCTGAAACCTGATTGAAAGGAATCCAATTAGGCCCGCTCCTGGACCGGGACTCCTTGCTCATGGTCATGCATGCTTTGGTCACCTCCAGACTTGATTATTGTAATGCACTCTACATGGGTCTGCCCCTGATGACCATCCAGAGGCTGCAACTGGTCCAGAATGCAGTGGCTTGGCTGGTGATGGGTTGCAGGCACTATGCCCGTGCCTCACCACTGCTTCATGACCTGCACTGGTTGCCGGTGTGCCTCCAGGTGCAAGTCAAGGTGCTTGTTATTACCTTTAAAGCCCTATATGGTAGTGGGCCAGGATACTTAAGAGACTGCATCACCCCAAGGATATCCACCGTCCCACTCTGTGTCCGCTCCGCCCCTGTGGAACCTCCTGCCTACTGAATTCCATCTCCAGGTGGAGCTTTTACCCTTTCATAGGGGCGTGAAGACATGGCTGGTACAGTGGGTGTAGGGAGCGGCAGGGGAAATAGCCACCATGGACTGGTTAGTCTGAGCAGCTGTCTTTTGAAGTTCGGGATGTGGCTTTGGTGGGCTTTTAAAAGAAATTTTAAAGATTTTAATTGTTTTTAAATGTTGATGTGTTTTTTGCTGCATTACTGTAAGCCACCCAGAATCGCCTTGGCAAGTGGGGCAGTGTTAGAAATACAATTAAATAAATAAATATGTCCTTTTTAGCTTGACAGTTGCTACCTTTTTAACCATTGTGAGTTCATACCATCTCTTTGATGTAACAAGTTGAATTTGCTTATTCTTGAGACTGTTAAAGGAGAGGCATAGGATTGCAAGCTGTAGCATGCTCCTGTCATGCTTCTTTCTTCTGACCATTTCTCATATTTACATCACCTAACAGCCACCTGACCTAACTAGATACTGACCCTATAGAATTTGTATTGGTGGTCTTGCAAGAAATTCAGAGGTTATCATTCCTAATTGCTGTGAAACATCTGTCCAGTTTCTGAATAAACTTTAGCATACTTGCTCTAAAATCTAATTGTGATGTTTAATGCCTACCTTTAATGTTAAATTTCAATTAATTTGAGGGAAGGGAAGGAAATTGAAGTCAAAATTTTAAGAATTGACTTCCTTTCCTATCTGCTTCTAATCTGAATATAACTTAATGAACCAAATTTAGTTCGATATTTAGCCTAGCGATTTTTCTCCTGCTGCTAACATAACAACAGATTTCCTTTTAACAGCCATTATGCACATGCTATAGCATTGCTAAGAGTATTGATTTGGTCAATAGCCATTTATTCAAATCTAAACCAAGGATAATTGGATGGACACAAGATAAAATGTAATATAGTAGTTATCTGGTTAGCCATAGGAAAATGGAGGATGCGATCTTAATCTTCTTTTTCTCTAGCTGGCATAAATGTGTTGCATAATTTCCTTCATCTAAAGCATGTGTCATTGTACACTGAAAAAAGAGATAAAATAGACAGATAACAAGAAAAAACTGGTACATTTACACATACATTTGAATCATGTATTGAAACTTTTCTTGGACTGCAGAGAAAAGTCCATAAGACCGAGTTATATATCCCTGTATATAACAGGGATATGAATCTCACAGGACCTCTTTCTTGGAAGAAACCAAGAAAAAAGTCATGCTTTTCTTCCCACAATACTCCCCCCCCCCCCCAAGAAATGTTAAAGGGAATGTTGTGAAATTTTATAATCATCATTATTATAAATCCTGCAGAGAATGGAATCTTTCTGCAGAACATTGTATTTCTGTGTAGAATTCTCCAGAAAGGGTTTAAGCTTCAAAGATTTTAATAGATGTTTAATGAAAAAGAAAAGAAATTTCTGGGAGATGCCAGGTTCTCTTTTTCTTTTGGTATGGGGTGGGGATGGGAGTCTCATTAGGGAGTTCCTGGAAATATCACAGAGAACTAGCTTAGACATTTACCACGCATGATGCAGAAGCATGGTCAGTCCATATAGACTTGGCCCCCCACCCCCCAGGTAAACTGTTCTCTCCAGGGGTGCACATTCCCATTACAGTGGACCCTCGATTAACTATGTGTTTGTGTAACGATGAATTCGCTTAGTGGCACATCTTCAGCAGCAAAGTGACCATTTGATTAACGTTGTAACATCGTTAATTGAACAAACTTTTTTTCTTTGTTTTGACTCGTGCTTTTCTCCCTCCCATGTTGCATTGCGCCTAGGGGGTTTAAAAAGCAGTGCACAGGCACAGCTTCCCTTTGTGGGTTGCACGAGTCATAGGAGTGAAGAGGTGGAGGATTTTGAGAGCGAGTTTGAGGATTTTGAGAGCAAGTTCGAGAGAGAGATTTCTGTGCTGTTCTTTGTTTGCAGAGCTGTTTCTTTGACGATTCTTTGGCACTGGTAGGCACTTGTGATTAGATTTTTTTGTGTGGGGGGGTTAAATTTAAAATTCCTTAAGTAAACATGCTTTGCAAAAAAAAATTGGTGGCCTTCTTTGTGTGGGTTTGTAAAAGATGTTGTGAATTTTTTTTGTGTGGCGTAGTGGTTTTAAAGTAAAAATTCCTTAAGTTAAAATGCCTTTCCAATTTTTTTGGTGGCCTTCTTTGTGTGGGTGTGTAAGAGATGTTGTGAATTTTTTTTGTAGGGGGGTTTAAATTTAAAATTCCTTAAGTAAAAATGCATTGCAATTTTTTTCGGTGGCCTTCTTTGTGTGGGTTTGTAAAAGATGTGAATTTTGTGTGTGTGTGTGGGTGTGTGTGTGGGTGTGTGGTGGTGGTGGTTTTAAAGTTAAAATTCCTTAAGTTAAAATGCCTTTCCAATTTTTTTGGGTGGCCTTCTTTGTGTGGGTCTGTAAGAAATGTTGTGATATTTTTGTGGGGGGTGGGTGAGTTTAAAGTTAAAATTCCTTAAGTTAAAATGCCCTTCCAATTTTTTTGGGTGGCCTTCTTTGTGTGGGTGTGTAAGAGATGCTATTGTGACATTTTAGCACAGTGTTTTTAGCCAGTTTTTATGCGGGGCCTGTTTGCAGCAAAACTGAAACACAGTTTTTTATTTTTTGCTGATCATAGAGTTCATCTGTGTGCCATGGCATCATCATCAAAAAAAACATTGTCAGGAAGAGGAAAGAGGGAACAGATTCTGGTGGAGGAGGAGAAGGCGATTGTAAAGCGATACAATGAAGGCATGCGCATCATCGACATCGCAAAAAGGTTTGGGAGGCCCCGGTCAACAGTTGGCCCCATCATCCAGCATCGGGATAAGTTCTTGGACAGAAAAGTGGCCAAGGGGGTGACCAGGCTGACCAAGAATCGGAAACCAGTCTTGGATGAGGTGGAGAAGTTGCTGCTGCTGTGGATCCAGGACAGACAGCAAGCTTCCGACACTGTCACCGAGGCCATCATCTGGGAGAAGGTGAGGCAGCTCCATGCGGACCTGATGGCACATCAGCCTGGACCATCAGATGAGGAGGAGGTCTTCACGGCAAGCAATGGATGGTTTGCCCATTTCGGGCGATGGTACAAGATACACAGTGTGGTCCAACATGGGGATGCAGCCAGCTGTGATGTGCCAGCTGCTGAGGAGTTTGCCAGTCCTTCTATAAACTGCTCCAGAACAAAGGGTACACACTGCAACAGGTGTTCAATGCGGATGAGACAGGCTTCTTTTGGAAGTGCATGCCAAAGAAGACCTTCATCACTGAGGCCACATCACTGCCAGGGCACAAGGAGAAAAAGAACCGGCTCACCCTGCTGTTTCGTGCTAATGCTAGTGGGGACCTCCAGGTGAAGCCCCTGCTGGTGTTCAACTCCTTGAACCCAAGGGCATTCAAGAAATGCAGGGTGAACAAGTATGACATGGGCGTCTTTTGGAGATCCACAAGGAATGTGTGGATGACTCGCCCCATTTTCACCACCTGGGTCAACCATGTGTTTGTTCCATCAGTGAGGCACTACCTGGAGGACAACATCCTGCCCTTAAAGGCACTTTTGCTTCTGGACAACTGCCCGGCCCATCCAACAGGGCTTGAAAATGACCTCAGGGTGGAGAATAAATTCATCCAGATTGTGTTCCTTCCCCCCAACACAACACCAATTCTCCAGCCCATGGACCAGCAGGTCATATCCAGCTTCAAGAAGCTCTACACCTGGGAACTATTTAGGTGTTGTGTGACTGTCACTGAGTCCTCCAGGCTGACCATCCAACAGTTCTGGAAGGACCACTTTGACATTGTGGACTCCCTGGGTATGATTAAAAGTGTGTGTGTGGGATGGTGTCAGTCAGCATAACCTTGTTGCTGCTTGACGTCCCCTGTGGCCTGACAGTTCTCTGGCTGCCGCTGAGCCCAAAGCTGCTCTATCACAGCAGCTGGACGATGATGCAGTGGTCACCGAGATTGGAGCTGGGCCAGTCTGTTGGCCTGGATATGGATGATGATGACATTGAGGAGCTGGTGGACAGCCATGACCAGACTGAGATGTCCACCCAGGAACTGTTGCAGCTTCAGAGGCAGGAGGAGGAGTTGCTGGAGTCCTCCTCTAATGAGGAAGGTAGGCCAAATAAAAGGGTTTTAGAGTTGCCCACCAGTGAACTGAAAGCATGGCTGGGTGCTCACAAAGTCTATCAGAGACTAATGGCCTACCACCCCAGTCAGGACTCAGCAATGGAATTTTTTTCTTTGGATGCTACCAGCACGGTCACTGCTGTCAGAGGGGAACTCAGGAACTGTGAGAAGCAGCAGACGCTGGGCAGGTGGTTTAAGAAACAAAAAACTAATGAAGAGCCATCCTGTTCAGCTTATGTTCACCTGATGCTCTCCTCCTCCTAAATTGCTTTTGCACTTTAGTTTCATTGTGCACAGTACTGCACAGTACTTAATGTTGCTATTTGTTTTAATTTTGACAGAGCACTTTTCAAATGTTCCAGAAGTTTATGCTGTACTGTACATATGTTTGTAATTTTATGTTCTGAAATATTTATGCACTGATGTGCTGAACGTTGTTTTTTTTATGTTACAGTACTGTACTGTATATTCTTAAATGGTTTAGCACTTCCTAGTGGACTTACTCTGTACAGTACAGTACTGTACAATATTGAAATGCACTGTTTTTTAAAAATGCTCCATGTTTTAATAATGTTCCATGTGTTAGAAATGTTCCGTGTGTTAAAAATGCATCATGTGTTAAAAATGTTCCATGTTCCAACATGCACTTTCTACAGTACTGTTCAGTACTGTTCAATAAAAAGTTTTCTAAAGAAAAAAATATCTTCTACTTTTTTTTGCATGTCTATTTAATGTATTTTAACCTTTGGACTATTGTTTCCTAAGGTACATTACAGTAATATAAGGTTCCAGCATGTTTCCATTGACTTGACTTGCAGTCTGTGAAGATTGCAATGGTTTTCAATGGAAACGTCATTAATCAATGTTTTCCCATAGGGAGCCGCTTTTTTAGTGTCGCTATGCGAAAACGTCATTAATTGAGGTTTTCCCATAGGGAGTCGGTTTTTTAGCGGTTTTTTGTACGAGTAGTCCCGTTTAACGATGTTTCGCGATTAACGACACTACTGAAGGAACCAAGCAGTGTCATTATGCGGGGGTCTAGTGTATATGCTATTTTTATGTAGACAGTCATGGAGTCTTTTGTGTTCTTTTTACCTTGCAGAATGTCTTCCCCTCAGGACAGTAGCCAACATCACTTGCTCCTCAATGTCAGCACAGCTTCAGGTGCTGACCCTGAGACTGGCTAGAAAGGCCGTGATGAGAAAAAGGGCCTTCTCGGTGGTGGCACCAATGCTATGGAATGCCATTCCAGCTAAGCTACGCCAGGCTACATCCCTGAAGTCCTTTTAAAAAACTAAAAACACTGCTCTTTGAGGAGGCCTTTGGGAATGTGCTGCGTATTTCTGGTCATTAGATGATTTTATTGGGAGTTTTATTGTGTGCAATTTTTAACTTTATGACTGGTTTTATGATGTTAGCCACCCTGAGTAGGGATGATTTTTCCCTAGAGGGTCAGGATATAAGTGTAAATAAATAAGCAAATAAAATTTGTAGCTCATCACAAGAAACAATCCCCTAACTGCAGTCTAAAGGCTTTGGGACAAGCATCATCATTTGGCTTCTCACTGAGTTTTATATTTTTCCAGGTCAGTGGCAGGGCAGTATGAATAATTGTTCTCTCTTAATAAAAACATTGGGTTGGGTCCAGGCAATGCCATAGTTAAAGTGTACCTGTAAAAATTAATGGGACTTAGTTATGACTGATTTTGCTTTAATGGTTCTAAGTATGACTAGGTTCAGCACATAATTTATGTACTACTTCTTAGTATCTGATGTGCTGACCAACTGATGCCTTGTTGAAGTTGTAGTTGCCTTCCTTCTTTCAGAATCTCTTGGGAGGAGGAGAGAAAAGCTTGTTGAAAACACCTGGCTTGAAATATGTAACTGTTAAACCCAGTAAAGATTTTGCCGTGATCCTTATGAACTTAGAAAAGACCTTTCACTCAGTTATAGATACTGACTTGGAATATATATTGGGTGTAAAGAGCAATATGGCAACAAGAAATAACCTTGTGTGTAAAAAAGTTGGAAGTGGTGCTGAGGTTTCCTGCACAGTGAAGCAAAGGTCTCAATGATTGCTGGAATACCAGAAGAGCTATAAGGAAGGAGTAAGTAGGCAGATGAACAAGGCCCCACAACAGCTAAGTAAAGTTGCTAATCGATTTGCACAGAGGTGACCAGTTACCCAGGCTGGAATTGAAAGATGACCAAAGAATCTTCTGAAAACTAGTAAAAGCTGGTGAACACAGGGAGATGGATTCTATCATAGACTGACGAATATACACATGTAAGTAAGGTATTAAATATCAATAAAGGGAAATGATATGATTTAAAGCAGTGGTTTGCAACTTTTTTTTGGCCATGCCCCATCTACATTCTGATTTTAAATTTAAAAATGTGTATCTCACAATCTGTATTTATATATTGTATATGAGGCCCCTAGAACCATAACAATTGCAAAACATTCACTGTTAATAACTCATGCTCTAATTTTTCCCTTACAAAAATCAAATTGCCCCACTGTGGGGCTGTGTGCCCCATGTTGGGAACCACAAATTTAAAGGGATTAGTCTTGTTTCAATTTCCTATGTATTTCTTTGCTGGTAACATGATGGGTGTTTTTATGAGTTAATATTGAGAACTAAGGCAAGTTCAAATGCTTGCTACTTTCGGTCTTTTCAGTTTCCTTGTAATACATTTCTTCTTTTTAGTTTCCTTGTAATATCTTTCTTCTTTGTTTTCCTGGGAAAACAACAAACAAACAAAAATTCCAAAAAATGTGTCATTATTATCATATAAGTGACTTGACAACATTAATTTAAGTCATATTATTTAGTCTTGACACAAAGATTTGAGTTGTCTTCTTGTAGAGAAAACATTTTTTAAGAAATGTGAGAGGAAACCAAAATTTACCAAAACGAGGTATTTTTTTTTTAAAAAACCACTTAAATATCTTTTTTTTAATGTTTACACCAGACCTAATTCTTTGTGGGATGGTTGGGATCTGTCGGTGTTTTGTAAATTAATATAAACTGCCTAAAGTGATGTCAATGTCAGATGGGAGGCATAAAATATTTAAAAAATAAAGTAATTATAAATGTATTCAATTTATCATTAGTTCCATCACCATGAAGGACAGCACCAGAACACATTTCAGTCCCCTAGAGTAATGTTTTGCATTGAATTCTGTAGATCTTGAACCTGTGGTGAGCATCAGCAGGTTCGTACCAGTTCACCAGAACCGGTAGCAGAAATTCTGGCTGACCCCGACCATCCAAGTTTTGAAATTAAGTACAGTAAAACCCCAACTTACATATGCCTTGAGTTACATAAAATTTGACTTACATAATGATTTTGTGCTAAAACCATGTCCTGATTTACACTATTTCCTATGGGTTTGCTTCGAGTTACATAAAGATTCTTTTTCCTATGGGTTTGCTTTGAGTTATGTAAAAATTCATTTCCCAATGGGTTTGCTTCAATCTATACAAAATTTTCATTTTTCCAATGGGTTTGCTTCAAGTTACATAAAAATAATATTTCCTATGGGTTTGCTTCGAGTTACATAAAAAACCGATTTAAGCAAAAGCCTATGGAATGGACTTTTTTGTAAGTGGGTTTTTTACTGTAGTCCTAATTCAGGTGTAACACAGGGCTTTCCCCCTGGCCATGCCCATGATACCACGCCCACAGAGTGGTAGTAATTTTTTTTTGGAGCTTACCAATGTTTAGAACCATAAGACAGGAATTTTATGGCATTGATCTCTGGAGTATCTCATGTGAGTAATTTCTGTTAATTTCAGCCACTTGCAATTTACCTTTATTTAACAAACAAGAAGACCTGGATGTGAGGAGCAATATAAAAGTTAAAATACTTTTTGCCATTTGAGTACTCTGTACATCGAAAATCCATGAAAGATCCGCCAAAAGTTGGAATTGAGTTGATGACACACAATTATTAATATATTTCTACAAATTTCCTTTTTCCTAGAAAATGTACGATGCAAATATTTGCATTACACATAATTAAAAGTGCTAATATGCTGCCTAGTCCTTTTTAGCTCAGTGAGCTTGTAACACTGAATTATGTAATAAAATAACATTTTGCTTCTGTAGGCAGATACAAGAGACAGATGCAACATAGTTATGGCAACAATATGCATCCCTTTGACACATTAAAAAGTACCCTCGTAGTTATGTTTGTTGTTGCCAAGCAACGCTTCGCAACAATTAAAATAAACCCTGACATTTAGCTCCTGTGAAAAAGAGATGATGTTCACCTAGAAACATCAAATTATTATATTACAGTACTTAAATCTTAATAAAATTTACTAAATTGATGTAGGCTGGAATGTCCGAATTCCATATGGCTATCAGAAGAAATGGGTTACACAGGAAGATCCTCCTTAAAGATTGTGGTATTTTGGAACACAATTGGGCATACCCCGGACAATAGCACCCTTGTTGTGCCAGATAATCATTCTTACACTAGGACAGGGAAAAGGAACTACAGAATGAATTCACCCAAAGGTGGTTTCATTTTGGCAGCTTCACCTCTGCAGAAATATGGAAGAATCAAAATCAGAAGAAAGTGATACACAGAGGCATCACATGTGAAATAATGCTCAGTGATTTAAATATCTGGTTGCAGAGCCAGTGGTTAGAATTTTGGTTCACCACTCTGCCTCTACAAGATGTGCCAGCCTGTGTGGCTGTGGGCAAATTGCATGGATCCAGGATGCCTCCCGCACAAGGTGTATTCTGTACCTAGAAAAACCTGGAAAGGGTCACCATAAGTTTAAATTGACTTGATTGTGTACAGGTTTTACTATTAGACCTTTCTCTTTAAAAAAAAATCTTCATATACACCAGCAATTATGTTCAAGGTAGTAGTCATGGTATTTTGTTTCAGTAAAATCGACAAGAAGGTCTGTTGCTCCTTTAAGATGTAAACAAAACAAAAACTTGGTACATTTAAAGGTGCCACAATCAATACTCTTTCTAGCAATTCTTTCGAGCTATTTCAAATGTTGAGCCATTTAATTTTAATTTACAATTTGTATAGCCACCCAACTCAAAACGACTCAGGGCGGCTCATGGCATTAAAAACAATACAACAATACAAAAATCACCCCCATAAAAACCCAATTTAAATTACTACAAACATTAAAAGATTGAGGATAAAAGAAAGAGGATAAAAGGAGGGAGCGATGTTGCTGTTATTTTATCAGCCAGCAGGCGGGGCTCACCACCTCACCGGTGCCCCACACCTGCTTCGCCAGCCACATTTTTAGTTCTTTCCTGAAGGGCAGCAACTCCGTCTGGAGTCAGAGCTCAATTGGCAGGAGGTTCCATAGAGCCGGAGCAGACACAGAGAAAGCCCTCCTTCTGGTGCTAGAGAAGTAAGCCTCTCTAGCAGATGGCATAGTAAGAGAGCCTCTCCAGTCTGCTCTGGTGGGATGGACAGATGTTCTCAGGGTGACACGGTCTCTTAAGTATCCTGGCCCACTACTAGCCATTGCTACTGGCCATTGCTAGGAAGATATAAAAAGAGCACACGTGTGTGTTCTTGTGTCCATTGTAAATTTTGCTTTTCACTTTCCTGTTTGTTCAAGCAAGAATGAGGATTCTTTGGACTAAAATGTCTCTTATAAATGGAATAAGCAATGGCTATCATGAATGTGGCTTGTAGATACCGTAGTTCAACAGCATCAGGTCACATATTCTGAACTGCCCCATCAAAGGAGCAATCAAATGCTTCTTTTTACCTTGCAAGGGTACCTTGATGAGAAGGTTTTACTGCATTCAATTTCTTTGTAGGTTCTATCATTTGTTTTTTCCTTCCTTTCAACCAAAACATTGGCTGAGTGCCCTTCAGTCTTTCTTTTCCGCATGTGAAAGGCAATGAAGTAACAAAGCCAGCCTGGAGAAAAGCCAGCCAGATGACCAGTACTGTCTGGAGGATAGCCCAAAACCTCCATGTTAAACGGCCCACAGAAATGCCCAAGAAGAAACTCCTCCCAATTCTAAAATGAAACTCACATCTGGAGAATGTTCTCCTTCATTCAACAAAATAATTGAATAATTTAAAATAGCTACACTGATGTCAATGATGCAGAAACATGGATTTGCATACACATTTTCATATCTGGGGCACAGATTTTGTGAAAATCAACAATAAATGTGAAGTATCTTGAAGTGAATATTGTTTCATTTATTGACTCTTCAAAACACAGATCATAAGCATTTTACAATTCTCTCTACAACAGTGTTTCCCAATCTTTAGTTTTTGGACTTCAATTCCCAGAAGCCTAAGTCAATTCCCCAAAACACTGATCAGCCAATGTACTGACTTAGGTTTCTGGGTATTAAAGTTCCCCTGTATAGCATGTGCCCACATTGGGAACCACTGCTCTAGAATGTCAATTGATATTATGTTCAATATAGAGAAACATAGTTGTTATGATTCATCTGAGAATATAATTTTCTCAAGAAATCCTCAAGGTAGAGATCCTGAAAATATGTGAGAAATTAATAACAAATGTATATAGTCTTTTCTTGAGGATGAAACAGTATTGAAACAAAAGTACAGTATACATTGGAATTATTTATAAATGTAAGGTAAATAATCTTGAAAGTCATCATGTCAAACTATTTATATTCAGTGAGGGTTTGGAGAATGTCAGTTCTTTTTTCAAAATTAAAAAGGGACTACCTGAATATCTGGTAGATTTCTCCCCTACCTTTCATTTTACACCTTACACATGATGACCTACCTATACTGGCCCATAAATCAGACACTTCATACAATAGACAGCATATATCCTTGTCAAATCATGAACTGAAGGTGAGGTTTGTCACATATTTATAGCTATACATGGCAGCTAAAATGAGCAAGAAGAAAATAAAATCTAAGCTATGGGATGGAGATGTTCAGAGAGCATGAACTGCATTGTGAAAGTAGGAGGCAAAGATTAATTCAAAGATAAGACTTTATGTATGTGACCAGAAGAACATATATTGTCTGGATGACAACAAGGACTACCATGGGTACATGAAGAACACACACTGTACAGGTTGTCATGACCTCACAAGACATTTGGCAAAGAATTTAATGTCATTTGAGATCTTTGGCCTCTAGTTGAAGCAAGGATATATTTTTTAAAAAAAATATCATCATGTCATACTGACACTCACATACCCACAGCTAGTGCCCTCTCCCCTTGAGAATACAAACAAACAATTCAGTGCTTCAGATTCCTAAATAAGTATTACCTTCATCTAAAATCTGGGACTGTGGTGGCTTAGTGGTTAAGATGCTGAACTTGATAACTGGAAGGTCAGCAGGTCACAGTTCGAGACCCAAGTGCTGTGCAACAGAATGAGCTCCTATCTGTATCCCAGCTCCTGCCAACCTAGCAGTTTGAAAGCAAGAAATTGCAAGTATATAAATAGGGACCACTTCAGTGGGAAGGTAAACAGTGCAAATGTTCCATGCACTCAGGTGCTTAGTCATGCCTGCCACATGTTCACAGAAACATCTTCAAATGCAGATAGCACTGTCTCTTTGTCTATAAATGCAGGGCCGTATCCAGGATTCTAGATGTGGGTAGGCGAATATATTTTCAGGATTGGCAACAATCTCTCTCTCTCTCTCTCTCTCTCTCTCTCTCACACACACACACACACACACACACACACACACACACACACACACACACACACACACACACACACACACACACACACACACACACACACACACACACCGGGTGTTTGAGGGCAGACAAACTGCTAACTCAGGGTGGGTGATGCCCACCCTGGCCAGTCCCTGGCTATGGCCCTGTATAAATGGAGATGAACAACGAACCCTAGAGTTGGTTATGACTACCTTCATTAAAAATTAATGTGCAAAATTGTGCAATTTATGCACATTGCACAATTTTTGCACAAAATTCCTGATCCTGGAAGCACAAATTGCAGCAGTGTGTAAAGTTGCTTTTTCCCATCTTTATCAAATAGTTCAGTTGCATCTCTACTTGGATGGGTGGTCCCTGATAAAACCAGTTATCTCACTGGTAGTCTCACGTATCAATTACTATAATGCTCTCTACATGCAGTCCCCATGTTCCTGATATGGAAATTTCATTGGATGCAGAATGTGGCTGCCAGGCTGGTTACTGGGGTGAAAAAATTTGTATATATCTCCCCAGTCCTGGCAGAACTGCATTGGCTGCCTGTTTCATTCTGTGTCAGGTTCCAGATAGGTGTTTTAAATTTCAAACCCCTTAGGAAAGGGTTGGGGGACTGATAATTGTTCGGTGATTGTTTTATGCTTGTTGTCTATGTAGAAAATGATAATGAAAATAAATTATAAATAAATAAATGTCAAAGCCCTAAATGGTTTGGGACCTTCCTACTTGGTGGAGCATCTTCCCCTCAGAAATCAGGCCTGCTTTATCCATTCATCTCAGACACCTCAACTCCAAGTTCCAACTCCCAGGTTTGCTAAAAAGTCCACCACTTTCTCTGCAGGGCTTTCTCAGTGCCAGCTCTAGCTCTATGGAACTCACTGCCGGGGGAGCTGCATTTGACTGACTCCTTGGGATCCTTTAAGAGACAATTGAAAACCTTTCTGTTTGAGGAGGCCTTTGGCAGTTTGTTGAAGACCAAATAGGAGACCTTCCCATTGCCTTTCTGTCACAAGCTTTTGGGATCCTCAGTTCTGATTTTGATTAGGTGGGCGGGGGTTGTTTTAATTTTTTAATGATGTTTGTTTAGCTTTCATTTCATTTCATTTTATTTTAATAGCTTTCATTTCATTTCATTTTATTTTAATAGTGTAGGGTGGGGTATAAGTGCAATAAATAAAGAATAAATAAATAAAACCCTGGATAGTGTGTGAAGATGAACAAAACTGATTGACATGCCAAATATAATTTCCGCCAATGTAAAAATAATAATAATTGAGAGCACCTGCAAAATTCTTTGCCATCATTATTGGCAAAAATAATAATAATGTAGCAAGTTTTTATCCTCATTTCTGAGGATGACAAAACAAATATTTGCAATGCCATCTGCAGTCGCAGAGTCAGTGCAGAGTGCAGTGGAATGGAGCCGAACATTACCTTTCATTATCCCTGTCTGCATCATTTTGAGTACAGCCTTTGTATAATTTGCTTTGCATTTAAAGGATATTTGGTATACTATCTGTATTTCTTCAACGTATGAAACAAAGAGCAAAGATATATGGATGCCATAATTTCATACATTTTCCTGGAAATATGGAGTTAGTGCTGAGTATAAGTGGAGCTTCTAGAATCAATGAATCAGAGGATAAACCATTTTAACTGAGATATTGACCAATATAAATAGCAATAATGTTAGCTGAAGGAGTAAATGAAAATTGTATTTTCCTTATAGCAACTGAAGTCCTGTTCACAATTGCAACCACCACTTAATAAAATAATATTTATTTCTGAGTAAACAGCATAGAGTTGCATTGAAAGTAAATCTCTTGCTTAATTTACTTGAGAAAAGCATCTAGTTATAGTTAAGCCTTGAAAACATAGTTAAGCTTTTGATCCTCACAGATGATTAGCTTATTTTACTCTACTTTTCTGTGTTGGACAAAATAAATTGCATCATATCTCATTAGAATAATATATCAGCATATTCACATGCATTTGGTTCTAGTTGAGTAGATTATTCTTATAAGAGATAATGCTTATACAGCATCAGTTGCAGTTTTCAGAAAAGCTATAACAAATTACATTAAAGGTATTGCAGAATTCAAGTAGGATGTTTTTATATGTACCAAGAAGAACGTGTCATATTAAATCTCATTTTGAATAGCAGTCTGGCCTTTAGCAGACCAGAAATATTATTGGTATTGATGTTGCTCTATGAATCATCCCTCTTGTGCCAGCTTCAGCACTAAAACCTTTACCTTATGTAGAGACTCCAACTGCTATTTATTACTAAAAACTAAGCCTCTGGGGAATTTTTTTATAAAAAAAGCAGGAATGGAGCCCTGAACGCACACCTTAGTAGTTCAAGCATCTTCCTATCCAATCAGAAGATCACAGAAGACAAATTAAGAATAGCTAGCTCATTGCATTTTTAGGTCATTTTTCTCTTGAGACCCAAGGTGATTCAGAACATGAAAAAAAGAACAAATTAAAATGTAATAAAGTACAATAAATTTAAAACAGTTAAATTGTAGTAATAATTTAAATACGTTAAATCAGGGGTAGGCAACCTCTGGCCCATGGGCTGGATCCGGCCTGCAGTGCCAAATAATCCAGCTCTCACCCTTGCTCCAGCCGCTGCCACCAACACCAGAATCAGGCTGCAGACTTGTTTATGGCAGCCGTAAATAGTGGTGGTGGTGGACCACCAGTCTGGCCCCCAAACTGAGGGAGTGTGACCAAGCCCTCAACTTTAAAAGGTCGACAACCCATATGTTAAATGATTAAAACATTAAAATCTTTAGAAACAGACAATAACTCAGCCAAAACCCAGCATCCAGGTGTTCAGTAATGATTATTAAAAGTCTGCTTGAAGAGAAGGGTCTTCAGCTGTCACAAAAAGATAAAAGAAGGGGGCCAACCTAACTTCCTGAGGAAGAGCATTCCATAATCTCAGAGCTGCTACAGATGAAAACCTTGGGTAGCTGCTAGCTAACATAGACAACAGTTTTGTTTATAGTTCCCTGTATAACATTGCAGAATTTTGGAAGATAATTTTGGCAACTTTCTCTTCTTATTTCTTCCTACATTCCATACTTCACCTATTTGCATAAAATTAACGGAGACAATATGCTGAAATTAAAATTAAACAAAAATGTAAATTAGGGGCACTCTTTGTCATGTTTTCTTCCTATTGAGGTATTTGATCCCTGCAACCATTCTCAGGGTTTTTGCGCCATGGGCCAAAATACTCACCCTCAGACAGCTGAGCAGGCTGGATACATGGTTTTCCCCCATCTGAAATGCTGTTGCAAACTACAGTAGGTGCATTTGTGCTTGCACGTTTATGGCTTCTGCTTCCGGGGTCATCACCATGGGCCGTATAGAATGACGTTGGGGTCTGGCCCACGTGCTGTAGGTTGTGAAAACCTGATTTATGCATATTGCATGACTCAGACAGAGCTAATAGTAGAATCCTAGATTTAGAACAGAAAGAGTTAAGTAAAAACTCCTGCTCACTAACAAAGCTTATAAAATAACACTATTATTACCTCCCATGCAGAGCTACCTCATGAGTACAAACTGAAATGAAACAGACATGATTTTTTCCCTATCATTAAGTCCACTCTCACATATTTTCTTTCCTCATCTCATTGTATAGCCTAACGTTCCTATGCACATTTACATTTATAAGACCCATTTAACTGGAGGACATAAGTTTGAATAAACAGTTCAGAGAGCCACAATATACTCTGAAGATAAGTATTATGGAGCTGGGCCTTCCAGACAGACATTTTTTTACTGCTTTCCAATTTTAAAATTGTCTATTTCAGTGAGGGGCAAAATCTTGATTAGTCAAGATGATCAAAGGATGACTGAGTTGGCACTAATCTAGCTGAGGCTGTGCCAAATTCAAATTCATGCTAGTTTAGAGACATTAGGAGTTAAGCATATCTTGATCATGTCCTAACTTTGGGCTAGTGAAGTGGCTCTAAATGTGATTGACTTGTTCCAGCAGAACCACATCCTTCAGCACAAGTCCATTTTTGCAAGCACAAGGCTACTGTTCATTCTATTTACAACTAGACATATCTTTGACTTTAGATTGCACTGTTATCAGAGCCATTTCAATGTGTCACGATATCTCAAATCAGAATATCTGTAGTAAAAGTTTCCCTACATCTTTATTTTTTCTAAGCTGTGTATAATATTGTCATGTCAAACAAAGAACAGAATTCATGGCAAGTTAATTATTTAGCACAGTAAATCACTGTTAGATTTATTTATATATATACTGCCCCTCTCTGGGTGGTTTACAAGCATAAACAGACATAAAAATAAATAACATTACAATCTATAACTATAAAAAGAAGGGTTAACTGTTGGGTTCATTCAAAGGCTCCCACACCAGGCCCAACCATCCCCGACCTAGCCTTCCACACTCACCGTAACCCCTGCCTTCTCAGCGCCGTGGGGTTTTGGTGGTCGCCAGTGGGGCAGCAGCCCCATGAACATGACCAACAAAAAAGAACTATGATTCCCAGAGTCCTCTGCACTGTGCAACCCCTCAGCCAATCAGGCTGAGAGATGTGAGCACAGAGGAGGCTGGGAACGCGTACGCTGACTTTTAAAAAAAAACGGCAGGAGCCGGAGGGAAAGAGTTTGAAAGACCCAGCCCGGAGCCAGGAAAAGGTAAGTGTGGTTGGTTAGTGGGGGTTAGGGGGTGGGTGGGTGAGGCATGGCCCCAGTAACCACGGGGGCCCACCACACCCCACCACCTAGCCCCCCTCCCTAACCCCCACCGACCGCACTTACCTTTTGCCAGCTCCAGCTGGATCTCTGAAACTCTTTCCCTCTTGGCGCGGCCTTCTGAATAGGGAGATGTACCGGCCTTTCCTTCTGTCCCTGTGGGTGACATGGCCTTGACGACACCCACATGGACAAAGGAGAGGCCGGAGCACCTCCTGGCCTACGGGAGAGAAGGACTCGCGTCTCTCTGGGTTGGCTGGGAAGTTCCGTTCCCAGCCAACCCAGAGAGAAGCAAAGCCCCGCCGTGATGGAGATTCCTTCTCTCCGGGAGGCAAAGGTCCTGCAGAGAGGGGATCCCCCCCCCCGCAGGACACCCCGGAGTGTTTGGCAGGGGGTGGAATCAATCCCCTCTCTGCCAGGTCCACTGGCTCTGGAAGGGTTGTGGGGACAGACCCCTTTTGTCCCCCCAACCCTCCCAGAAACAGGAGACCTGGGAGAGGGGATCGATTCCCCCCAACACTCCATTTTGAAAGAGAAGAAACCGCTTGGTTTCTTCTCTTTAATAACGGGGTGTTCTGCAGGGGGATTCCCTCTGTGCCTGGTCCCCTGGGTTCGGGGGGGGGACAATACACACAGACACAGACACAAACACAGACAGACAGACAGACAGACAGACAGACAGACAGACAGACACACACACACACACACACACACACACACACACACACACACACACACACACACACACACACACACACACACACACACAGTATATAAGCATCCGGGTGCCTTGCCAGGAATTTTTAATGTGTGTGTTGGTGGTTGGAGTGATATTGTATGGGTGGTGGTGGTTGTGCACACCCAAAACCACCCCTAACCACCAACACAAAGTTTAAAAATGCCCGGGTGGCCGGGCACAAATATGCTAGTTACATAATATGCAACCAAAGGTGCCAACATGCTACATAAAAGAACACCTGAAAACTCTCCATTGACAGAAAACAAATATTCTATATAATTATGCAAAAGCTTTTATAGCAACTGCAGAAGTGTAGTTAGAGCAAATCAAAGAAATTAACATATGGTGTAGTAAGATAAAGTAAATTTTAGGATAGTTAGCTCTGCTCTTACAACATACGGCAGTGTCAAGCAGCACAAAAAAATTCATTCCCAACTTATGTTACCACTGCCAAACATGGACACTTACAATCTATATATATAAAACCGAGGTGTATGTTTGTGGGTCCGGGAAAGAAATCCACACCACTGCCACAAATTTGGCACACACATACCTTAGACGTCTTCGCCCTTCACTGTCGGGGGCTGGAACACCATGGGAGCCCCTGCATCCCACAAATAGGACAAACAACAACCCCTCCCAGCAGCCAGCGTGGCATGCCTCGGCCAATCAGAGAGCCCGGGACCAGAGTGGAAGAGGCAGGGCATGTTCAGCAAAACAATGGCCACTGTCCATGAGGAATGTGGCTGCTGGGGACTCGGGCGCTGATGCCAGCATGGATGCCCCCAGACAAGCCAGCTGCCGGCGGGGAGATACAGTCAGGGCGATGCGGCTGAACACAAAAGTGGTGGGCGCAATGCCCACCCTGGCACCAGCAGCCACATAGCCACCCCAGGAGAGTGAGGAAAAGATACAGTGCAGGGAGGCCACAGGACTTGAGGAGAAGGCAGCAAGAACAGCAGGAAAACCAGTGGGGCTGTCAGGAATGCCAGTGGCTCAAGAAGGTGGCAGCAGAGGGAGACCCACCTGCGGCAAGTTGGTAGGGCAGGTGATGGGGACTGGGGTGGGGGAGCCGGCCCTGGGTCCATCCATGCAGCCACCAACCTGGACCGGGGGGGGAGAGGGGGACATGTGTACCCGGTCCCCATTCACTTAGGCTGCCCTGAGGAGCCACCTGCACCCAGTTCCCCCACCTCAGCCCTCGCAAAACTAATCTGCCCAGGGAGGGCCTCCCTCCTCTGCCAAATGCCAAAATGCTGAGGACTCCAGGGCCCAAACAGGGCCATGCTCCATGGCACCAGGCAGTGGGGGATTGGCCGAAGCCATCGTCGCCCAACATAAGAACAGCCTTGCTGGAACAGGCCATAGACCATCCAGTCCAGCATTCTGTCTCACACAGTGGCTCACCATTAGCTTCAGGGTATTCCCAAGCAGAATGCCTTCAACTGCTTAGGATTCCCTGGAAATGGAATTGAGAGATATCCTGCCTATCTCTCCAAGGTTGTCCTTAGGTATCCATAATTATAGCCATTGATTCCCTTGTCCTCCATGAACTGGTCTAATTCTTTCTTAAAGCTGTCAAGACTGACAGCTGTCACCACTTCTTCTGGCAGGGAGTTCCATAGACCAGTGATCCTCTGGGTGAAAAGTACTTTCTCTTATTTGTTTGTTAATTAGTACCCAAAAGTTTCATGGAGTGTCCCCTAGTTCTAGTGTTGTGCGATAGGGAAAACAGATCCCTTATGATCTAACATACATTGGTTTCTCAAGTAACAGACTGTCTTCCTAACATTTAAGTATCTTGTCTCCTAATCAAGGTCTTTTTGCATTTTTTTCAAAGTACCACGTCCTTTCTGAGTTATTTCTTTAATTAATGTGATCTTGTCTTTTCATTACTTCAGCATATTGTCTCCTTTGCCATTTCTTCCCTCAACTTTAAATCTGCATCAATCCAAGTTCTTCTATTTCAGATAGTGCTGACTTTTCTTTCTGTGTCCTCTCTCTATAGAACCCATATTTCCTGGCAACTAATTTCAGTTCTCAGCCTAGCCTTTTTGTGAAATGAAGGTCAGTGCAGCTGAAAGTTTATACTGTATATTATAGTCTCAGACAAATTTACATTTCATTCCCTTACAAATAGCTGACTGCAAACTAAGTTTTCAGCACAACTGAATATTTGAGCAATCACACCAAGTTAGACAATCATATCAGAGTTTTCTCCTTCAATCCAATAATGTTAGTGTAGATAGACCTTCTTCCCAATAGAACCAAGATATTTTAAAGTTTTGTTGCTTTGTTCAGTTCTGCTTTCATCAAGCCTCCTGTTGCAGTATTAACAGGAAACAGTTGCTGCTTCACAGTATTTTAGATCCCAACAGCTGTACATAGCTTTAGGCTGGAGATGTTCAAGTATGCATTAGTTTTAAACTTTTCAACAGTTCTCCATTTGCAGAACTTTTAAACTTTGGCCTTACGTATTGTTTAGCTATGCATTACTGCATACCTTGGGAATGCAGTTTTGTGCTTCATATGTGTATCCAAATAGTTGCTGATTTTACAAAGCATTTGATGATTATGTGATGATGACACAGATATTTTGTTCTTCTTTTGTTTTCTAGAGCAAAATTAGTCTGCAGTGATGAAGGCACTGTAAGCATGTGAGGGTAAAGAATCTAAGTGTCTAAAAACTAAGGCGATAATATCTATCAAGCTAGTCCTCCTGACCAGTTACTGCAGTATCAGATCTTAACTATATGTGGCTACTGAAGAAATTTTCCAGAAGAAATAATGTGTGTTTAACAATTTCAAAGCAAAATAAATGAAGGGAAATAAAGAGAAAGAATGGCAACCACGAAATCTAAGCTGTTTTGATGGGTGTAGATGAAAACAGACCATATAATGATTTAATTAATACAGTGTTTTAAACACCAGCTTATTTCTCTGTGAGAAGAAACATGGGGAAGGGAAATATGTGAGAAGAAATATGGGGAAGGGAAGAGCAGGGGCCAAGGGGAGGAGAGGAGAGGGGGAGGGGGAGGGGGCAATAAATTATGTTGACTGGAGCTATATGCTACTACTAATCCAAACCCTTCTACAGATTCAAAATTCCTCCTTTCCCTATCCTGCTTGTTCTAACTGGCTGTTAATAGTAGCCCTTGGTATGTTATTAGATGAAACATTTCTCAGGTAATTTGACAGATAAAGGGTAAAAAAAAGGTTGCATGAAAGCAGGAAACATGAAAAAAAGCTTTAGAATACCCCTCTTTCATTAATCTTCATCTTCTCTCTCCTGGGAAAGAGGGTGTTAAAGGGAAGAGACAATGAGCCAATCAGCTTCAAGTATATTTGCATACAACATAAAGATGATATTTCAGTGGCCCTGTCTTAAACACAGATTTTTAAAAAATGAAATTGAGGTACACAAGGCTAAGACAGTAGACAATAAACTGATATAAGTGTAAAAAAAACAGTTCCATAAAAAAACCACCATATTATGAAATGATGTGGGAGCGAATGGGGAAAGGAGTTTAAAATTACAGTATTTACCTCCTTCCTGGCTCTGGTGGCTCCTCCTCTTGGATGTGCCTGGTTTGTGGGGAGGAGGGGCCATGGCCTGGTGGGGAGTGGGCATAGTCCAAAATTTCGCTTATTTTCAAATTCAAAACTTGACAGGTATTATTTAAGAGGCTATCTTTTGGCAATCAATCAAAGAACACATTTGGGTCTTTTTTAGAATATGAAAGGCTCATCCCTACTCAACTCATACTCCTATTTTAGGGATTCCAGATTTAGAAGAGATTGGAAAGAGATATAAAGCAAAGATGTAAAGGCACATCTAGTAGGACTTAAAATAACTTGTCTTTTGTGGTTACTTTCAATATATTAAATTATCCTCTGCAGCGGATCAATTGTTTACTTGTACAGTGTGAATTCAACAGGACTTGGGCTTCTTTCATTTTATTTTAGATATTTCAGTTTTTGTAAGTATCATTCTCTCCAGCCATTTTCTAACTGACCTTGAGTCTCTTAAATGGGAAAAAGAAAAGATGGGAATGAAGCAAAAAGAAGAGAAAATAAAGAAAGAAAGAAACTGGAAGTAGCCTGTAGGGCAGGGATTCTCAACCTGCAACCTGCAGGCCAAATGCGGCCCACAGCACCATTTCATGTGTCCCCCCCCTGCCTCCACCTCACCTGGAAGTGCCATGTGGTGAAAGAAGGGCAAAATGGCCATCTGGACCTCGAAGCTGTCTGAGGGAGCATGACCCAGCCCCCAGCTTCAAAGGTTGAGAATTCCTGCTGTAGGGTCTATCTCTCCTGACTTTTCCAGCATTTTCATGATATTGCATTTATTTGATACAATACTTCCTGCTCTGTAACTGGAGAGAAAACTACCATATTTACAATACTAAACAGAAGAACAGCAGCAGGTAGTCTACCCTTCAAGGTGCTCCACCAGTGTGAGGTTCATGATTGAAAGGCACTCTGTAAGCTGCAGAAGAATGAAAGAGCCGAGTGTGTGTATTAATAATGTATTTAAAAATCATACCTTTGGTGGACAGAGTATTGAGTGTATGGGTTGTACACATCTGACAGTATTGATATTATCATAATTTTCAACTGGTTTTAAAGATTGGGGAAAACCTAAGAGACTAAGGAGGATAGAATATGTTGAGCTAATTGTTAATAGAGTTGGATTTATAGCTACACAACAATGAGCAGATTCTTAAGACTCATTGCCGCTTCCCTTTTGTTTGGACTGATAAATAATTAATACCCAAAGATTCTTATACTTCTTTATGGCTAACCTTTTGACCAGTGTGTTAGCAAAGCTCTATGTTAAGTTATAGATAGATTTTAGATTGCAAACAATAGTGTTTGAAACATAAGGGGCTCATGGAATTGGAAGGAGAGGCTTTTACCACACACACAAAAATACCTTCAAGAAAAGAATTAAAGGTATTAATTGCCAATCAACTTTTTTTTAAAAAAAGAAGAAACCAGCTAGGCTTCTCTTCTTACTTTTAAATTGTGTCCCTTTCCCAAGCAACTGAGGATTTGTATGATGAAAGAGAATTGGAACTCTGACACTGGTTCCATTGACAATGTTAAATCTCTAGGCAAGCTAGATCTTTCACCAGCTGCATTCTGGGCATTCTGGAAAGTCCTGGTGGCAACAACTCACATATGGGCATCCCATGTGTTGGACAATCCAGCCATGTAGAATCCCAACATATAAGCAGCACAAAGTTGGCTGCAAAGGAATTCTTACATCTGAACAGGTGCTTGCTCATGAGTGGATTGTGAAATTTGCAAGGCCAAATGACCAGATGCCCTGATCAGGGAGAGGAATATATAAGGCCCATGATATGCATCAAGCCCCAACATTGCCCATTAACAGGATAAGGTCTTTATATATTTTTACATTTGGTGGGAAGACAGAGAGATGGTCCTCGGACTCTTCTTACATCTTTCACACATTTGGAACAAATATACCAGTATAATGCTGTGATTTGCTTCCTTTACTTTTATTGGTTACTAAACTTGTGAATGTTGGGTTTTCAAGACAACCTCTCAAATCCTGAAGATTATAGACCTATCCCATCTACCCCAATTTCAATGTTACTCAGTCTCAGAAGTTGGAAATTGGCAATGGCAGAGAGCCAACCAATCCTTCTGAACCAGAAATATTACACTCCTAACCTGCTGTTGAGAAAAATAAAATATACCCTAGGTCCTTTTTAGGAACACAAATGACAATAGTTTCTATTAATATAGAACACATCTCTTCAACCAAAAGTAAATCTTAGCTTCACTTTGTTTTAATCAAAATGTGATGTTCCAAAAACCCATAAAGGAACTAATCAATGTTGGCCAAAGGTAAAGGTTTCCCTTGCTCAAAAGCCAGTCATATCCGACTCTAGGGTTCAATGCTCATCTCTGTTTCAAAGCCGAAAAGCCAGTGCTGTCTGCTTCTGCAGACATTTCCATGGTCATGTGGCAAGCATGACTAGACACCGGAGTGCACGGAACACTCTTACCTTCCCACCAAAGTGGTCCCTATTTATCTACTTGCAATCTCTTGCTTTCAAACTGCTAGGTTGGCAGGAGCTGGGACAAAGACAGGAGCTCATTCCATCCTGCAGTACTTGGGAATTAAACTGATGGCCTCCTGCCTCCCAGTCAGCATCTCAACCACTTGAGCCCCTGCAGCAAGAAGGTTCCTGGAGTGGCACTTATACAAGGCATTTTAACAAATGCTACTAAGTCATCTAGTCCCTAAAACAGAACCTATTCTAATTCCAGAATTCCAGAAGGCTTCAGATCTGGCAAGAGTTGTACATCTCAAATTATAGTTTCAATCCAGGATATAGAAAATGGATTTGAAATACTTAAAATAACAGGAACAGTTTATATCATACTGGCTACCATCAATTACTGCTAAAGAAGATTCTACCTCTTTGCTGACGATCACAGCCTAACAGAAATGTCCTCTGCTCCATTTTACTAGAGCTTCTTTTATGGTAGGGCATAAATTGTGAAGAGATGTTTTTTTCCACCCATTAAAATTATAGGGAAAATCTCAGCTTTCTTTTTCAAGATCCAACTGCTTAAATTGCATGCACATACACACTGCATTGAATGAACTTCACATTAACAGAAATTCATATCAGTGTATTGCAGAATTATGGATGTACTGTATAAGAAATATGAGTAAAATTCAAAACACATTAAAATGTTAAAATAATTAGACTTTGTTTGGACCAGAAGCAATGTTAACATTTTAATGTGCTTTGAATTTTACTTATATTTCTTATATGTCCATAATTTTAAATTGTCCAGTGTTCCAATAAGAAGCAAGCAAGCAAGCAAATGGACCTTGAAAGAACAAATGGAGATTTTCAGTATAATTTTTAGGGGTGAAAAGGGCACTTTTCTTTTCTTTTTCATCTCTATGCAAGGATTTTTTTTCTAACAGTATGCTAACTGGTTCATTGATAGCAGTGTCTCTTCAAGGTTTTTAATCATACTTTTTCCCCTATGGTGAACCATTTGGAGAGATCTTGGCTTCTCTATTCTATAGGTTTGAAAGATACTTTACATCCCATTGTTTCTTGCACTATATAGATAAAGCATAACACCTTCAGTTTTCACTGAAGCTATTCAACACTGACAATTTTGAATCATCTGAAGCCTTCACACTAGCATTTCATGTTTCTTGCAGAGTCTCATTTGAAATGCAAGGTTTGTTTGGCCTTGTTGTTGTAAAAAGGTAATTAAAGCTATTTTTTTAAAAAAAAGCTGAGCAAAATAGTTTAGTTAACTAGTAAACATTGCACAATGTAGCTTTTAAAAAAATCAATAGAAAAACCTATTTCAATTCCATGTGCACCTTTTATCTTATCACATGGAAAACTACATCATTCTGTCTTTCCGATGCAGTTTTATATTTGGAACATAATGGTCTGCGATAAAAAATACACCATTAAATTGGTTGCAACCACATTACCAACATTGCCCATTCAACAGGGGTTTTAATCTTACTTTCTCTGCCACATCAACATGTGCTTAAATCTGATAGATCTTCCATGGAAGTGTTCCCAAGATATACAGTATGTGATCCATTTTTCATATCAAAAGAACCATCCTGATCCGTAGCCATTCCTCTTAGAATTAAATAATATTACTTTTGTATTTGGTTTGCCATGGCTGCCCATTGGCTTGAGAGCTACACATACATTTTAGTGAGGTAAGTGGAAGAGTAACAGAAATATATCACAAGGCTGTGATCCAGTGAATAAATGTCATATGTTTAGCTGGATTTTCTTATTGCCATCTATGGAAAGTCTTCCTATTGAATGTCTTGGCACTTCTATGAAATCCTGCTGTGTGCTGAACTTTCTGGGTAACAACCTTCTAACTTGCCACCCTGTTGTTTTTCTATGTACTTCATTGTAGTTTTGTTTTAAAATAAATCCGTTGGTTAAAGACCTTAATCTCTCTCTATTGAACAAATTAAAAAGAAACAGATTCAGAACTATAAAACAGTTTATGGCATGCCACATACCAGCTGGTGTGTTTGAGAAAGAGTGAAAAAAATGAGACAGACCCAATTTGAAACATTTTGGGGGGGAAAAGTCTGGTGTTATTTGGTTTCATTATTTGTTTGTTTGTTTATTTAATACTCCACCTTTCCAAGTTGATTGGGAATTTGAGTTGGAAGATTGGTTACAAAGAGATATGGAATAAAGCTGTAATAATAAATTAACATGTGAGTTAGAGATAAAAAAGGGGGGCGTGGCTAAGATGGCCGATGAGTAACATCTTGATCCAGACGCTCGTGCTTAGCAAAGTGGTAATCAGTGTGATGGAGTGAAATGGAAAAATTTTGAAGTGGTAATTTCTGTGGATAAGACTCCTGCTTGCCTTTCTGGAAAATTTCGGGAAGTTTTGAGGTCAGATGGTCGAAGTTCGGGAGGTTTTCCTGGGCGGGTGAGGCCTGCGACGGCAGTCGCGGCTTTTCTGCCGAGGAGCCGAGAACGGGACCAGCGAGACTGCGGAGAAGCATTGGAATTGGCAAGAAACTGTCTGGCATGAAAACAATCGCATGTAAGTGCATGAAAGGACATATGGAATATTAAAGCTTAAAGTTAGCTGGGGATTTTGCTTAGAAGAGCCTGGACTCTGAAATGGAAATGGGTGGAAGTAGATGAAACCAAGTGGTTGTTTCGTTAATGGCGGCGGTCCTGGAAAACGAAAGTGATCGTGTTTGGGTCTATGGTTTCTTCGCACCCCAGGAGAACCGCGGCGTGTTTTGGCGATAACAAAGTGGTTTAAAAAGTTCCTGTCTGGGCTATAATATTGGAAGGTAGCAGTGTGTTTCCCAGCTTAAAGTGTGCGGGAAAAGTTTGCCGTTCCACAGAAGAAGAAGGGGAGTTTCAACCCCAAAGTTAAGGCAGCCGCTGGAAAATGGCGTTTTGATTTGTCCGCTTCAAGAGAAGGATTAATTGGGCTTCTTTTTGTTCCTTCACCGTGTGGATTACAAATATTTTTTTGGGAGCATATTGCTTCTCACGTCTTTTTCCTTTCCTGCTTGGATTTTGGGCTTTTTTTCCTTTCATTCCCCCCTCCCTTTTTTGGCGGCTTGGATTTAAACGAGAAGTTCTGGGTGACTGTTTCCTTGGAGCCTTTACTTTTGTAGTTTGGAAGACGACCAATTGGATTGCTTGCCTTGGGGAAACGGATCTGATGTGGATTATTATTTTCTTTTTCTTTTTCCTTTTCTGCTGCCTGTTGGGAGTACATTTCGGTTCCTTCTGTCTTTTTTCGTGGATTACAGTATTTAACTCTTTGTTGGATTTCTTCCTACATACAAGTTTCCCTTTTGGACTTGTGGAACCGGGGGTTGCACTGTTACAGGTTTTATCTGATTGACTAATTTCTACAACGTTCTGCAACATTGGACTTTTATATACTGCATTATTATGGATAAAGGTACAAGAGGGAAAGCAAAGGAAGAAGAGCCAGTTGTGAAGCCTAAGAAGAAGGGAAAAGTACCAATGGAGGAAGCCCCTCAGTCTTCATCCCTGCCCACAGTGCCCTACGATCAAATCCAAATTATGGTGGAAATTGGCAAGTTGTTTCAGAAATTGGAGAAGAATGAGGAATCAAGGGTGAAAGATAGAAATGAAATGATGAAAACGCAAGATAAGGTGGTATCATCTGTTGCAGATTTTTCAAAAAAGGTGGATTTAAGTTTGAAAAAAATAGAGGGAAATGTGAAATTGGTTCAAACTGAGGTAATTGCCATAAAAAAGGAAATAAAAGGGACTCAGGAGGTGGTGCGGGAGAATAACCTGAAATTGGATGAACAAGAGAGAAGGATTGATGCTATGGAAGATATGATGAGAAAGCAGAATATTGTGATCCGTCAGGGGGTGGAACGGACACCGGACTTGTTAAGAGAAAGAATGGTTCAGTGGTTAAATGGTTTGAATATGGGAAAAGAATTTGTCCAGGAAGATTTTGTAAGTGTATTTCGGGTGGGCCCAAGAAGAGGGAGGGTGGTCCAAAGAAATGTGTTGGTAAAATTTGCAAATTGGGCCGATAAGCTAAGAGTAATGGCCCATTTGAAACGAGCTGGTCCTGATGCTTTGAAATTTGATGGTTCTGACGTAGAAGTTTATAATGATATCTCATTGAAAGAAAGAACGTGGAGATATAAGATGAGGCCTGTAACCAAATTGTTGATGAGTAAAAATATAAGGTATAATTGGAGATTTTCACAGCAACTGCGCTTTTTTATGACAAAAGAATGCAAGTAATTGATGAAGGGGCCAATCCATTGGAGTACTTGAGCTTGCTGGAACTGGTAAAAATAGATTTGGAAGAATGGATAAATCTCAAGAAGGAATTGATAGAATCGGGAGCTTTGGGGAGGGAGTATGAGAGGGAGGAAGCTGGTGGGGCAACAGGTGGAACACCGCAGCAAAGGGAAGAGGAGGAGGAGCTGTCGTTGATCATGGTGGAGGAGGAGACAAGTAAGGAGCAATAGAATTAGATTATAACAATTTAAAGCAATTAATTGATATAGAAAGGTGAGTAGCACGTAGCACCGGTAGGAAGGCACATCTTGCATGTCCCCCCTCCCCTCTTAGGTTGTCAAAGGCGGCTTTTTTTGTAAGAAGGTGGGGAGAGAGATAGTGTGTGTTGTATGTAGTTTTGTGTGGTATAGGGGTAAGGGGTTGTTGGTGGCATGCCCGATGGAGAGTTTAGAGCTTAGAAAGGAGGTAGGTTATGGGAAGTATTAAAATATTATCATGGAATGTGAAGGGTACAGGTTCTGTTCTTAAGAGACGGAGACTGGAATTGGCGCTGGAGAAAGATAGACCCGATATATTGTTCTTACAGGAAACGCATCAGAAGTCAAAAGACACGAATAAACTTTTTTTGGGATGGATGCAACACTATGAGATGGCGTTTGGAACTTCAAAAGCAAGAGGGGTGGCAATCATGAGATTACAAAAAGTGTTGTTGATCAAGAGGGCAGATATTTGATTGTAAGAGGAAAAATAGAGGATGAGGAAATCATGTTGGTAAATATTTATGCTCCAAACGATCATCAAGCGGAGTTCCTAGAAAAAGTTCGGAAAATAGTGGAATTAGAGAATGTTGCAAAAACTATTGTGGCGGGAGATTTTAATTTGATAAGGTCAGGGCTAGATTGTACAAACATAGCAAGAAGTGGAACTGGTTTGAAAGGGAAGGTTCTGGATAAATGGATGGATGCTATGGGTTTGAAGGATTCTTGGAGAGAGTTTAAGGGCTCTGAAAGGGCATACTCTTTTTTTTCACATGTCCATGTGACCTACTCAAGAATAGATTATGTTTTTCTTACGGAAAATTTGATCAAAGATATAGAAGGAATGGAAATCGGGATCATTGGGGTATTGGTTAATAAACAAGGTTTAAGGTGTAATAAGAATAGAGATAAATGTAAAATCGTCAGGGAATTTTATCAAGCATTATATGCAAAAAAGGAAGTAGATTTGGAGAGGCTCAAAAAGATATTGGAGAGACAGTTAGGGAACGGAATAAAACAAGAACATAGAGAGAAAATGGAGGAAAGGATCAATGATAAAGAGGTTAAGGAGGTAATTAGTGGGTTGAAGATGGGGAAAGCTCCAGGGGATGATGGATTGACAGAGTTTTACAAAGAATTCAAAGAAGTGGTGTTCCAAAATTGGTGAAGCTATATAATTATATTTTAGATGGAGGATCAATCCCGACTTCATGGTATAACACTACAATCGTTCTACTGCCAAAGCCTGGTAAGAATCTGGAAAGAGTGGAATCGTACAGACCAATTTCACTTATAAATCAGGATGCCAAGATCTTCACAGCAATATTGGCCAATCGTCTAAACAGTTTTATGGGGGAATACATAAATGTTGATCAAGTTGGGTTTCTAAAAGGTCGGCATATGGCAGACTTGACTAGAAGGGTATTAGATTTAATTGATAATGTTAATCAAACGAAGGAAAAGGTGGGCTTATTATCATTAGATATTTTTAAGGCATTTGATTCATTACAGTGGTCTTCAATCAAGGAAATAGTTAAAAAATACAGGTTTGGGGATAGATTTAATAGGGTAATAGACTTATTATATCAAAAAGGGAATGCTAGGATCAGAGTAAATGAGGAGCTTACTGATGTGGTAAATCTAGAGGCTGGTACTAGGCAGGGTTGTCCATTATCTCCTATCCTGTTTATTATGGCAATGGAGATATTAGCTAAAAATATAAGGGATGATTTAAATATAGAAGGGATTATGGGTAATAAAGTGAGTATGTATGCGGATGATACATTGCTTATGGTGAAACATCCGGAGTTGGTAATGGACAGGATTAAAGATCACCTACAGGTATTTGAAGCTATAACTGGATTAATGATAAATTGGGATAAATAGAATTGATGCTGTGTAATTTGGGGGTAGGTGAGATGGGCAGGATAGTGGAGACATTTAATATACAAATTTAAGATAAGCTGAAATATTTGGGGATAATTATTTCAAATTAATTAGAAGAACTTAAACGATTGAACTATGACAGCTTGAGAGTCAAATTTAAGAATAAAATACAAGAGTTTCAGAAGTTGAAGCTGTCATGGTTCGGAAGGATTGCAATTTGTAAAATGATATTGCTACCAAAGATTATTTTTTTATTTGATGCACTAGCGATCCATCTGAGGGAGAAGGAAATTAATGAGTTTCAAAAGATGTTTAATTGTTTCTGTAATGGAGGTAAAAAATCTAGACTTTGAAAGAAGCTCTGGTATTTGCCTCAGAAAGAAGGGGGTCTGGGCATGCCAAATTTGTTAGCATACTATCGAGCATTTCAAATTAAGAATGTTGTGAAGATTTTGGCAAGAGAAAAGACAATTTGGGAGCAACTGGAGATGAAAGAGTATAGAAATATTGGTAATATGATTTTCTTGGGAATAAAGGACAAGTTGAAAAGGCCAAATAATACTATGATGAGAGGGCTCATGGAGGTGTGGAAAAAGGTAAAGAAAGATATGGTCCCAAATCTCTCTCCAATTTTGGAATTGACTGATATGGTGTGTTTCCCAATAAAATTAGATAAGGAAAAAAAAGGAAATATTGGATAAAAATGGGATGCTTTTACTGAAGGACTGGTTAAAAGCTTGTGATGATGATACCAAGAGAAAAAAAATACTTGAGAAGTTAAATTTGGATTGGTTTCAGAAATTAAAGGTGGATAACTGGAATAAAAAATATAAAAGAGAAGTAGGGATAGATAGAACTAAGACGGAATTTGAGGAATTGGTAATAAAGATCAGAAAAGGGGAAAGAAGCATTAAGGGTCTTGTAAGCAAGCTTTATACTATATTGAATAAGGGTAAAGATCCACAGGAAGATTTGAAACAGAAGTGGGAACAAAATTTGAATATAAAAATTGGGGAGGTTGAATGGAGAAATAAATGGAAAAAGAGGATTATGAGAACAATGTCTGTAAGAATTAAAGAACATAATTTTAAAATGTTGTGGCAATGGTACTTGACACCACTAAGACTCTATCAGATGGATAATAAAAGAGATAAGTTATGTTGGAGATGCAAAGAAACTGATGGAACATATGAACACATGTGGTGGAGTTGTAAAAAAATAAGGGATTTTTGGGGAAGAATAGAAGGGGAGTTTGGTGAAATATTGGGTAAAAATGTTAAGTTGGTGTCAGGTACCATTCTTTTAACAAATGTGGAAGGTTTGGGTTTGAATAAGGAGGAAAAAGAATTACTGGAAATTGTATTAACTACAGGTAGACAATGCATAGCTAGAAATTGGAAAAACGATGTAGATATACAGATCGGAGAGTGGTATAAAGAAATGTGGAGTCTAGCATTGAACGACAAATTGACATGGGAGATTAAAGTGAAACGAGATAATTTAAAAGAGAATAGGTTTTGGAATATATGGAAACCGTTTGTGAATCATTCTCTTATGGTAAATGATAGCCCAGGACCTGTACCATCTCAAAGAGGTTTTTGGAGTTGAAGTAGAAACTAAACTCTCCGGGCATTGTATATATTTACAGGGTGATTTGTAACTATTAAAAAATTATAATAGTGGTAGCACAGAAAGCTTTTATTGTTTTGATTGTGTAATAATTTACATTGTGGTATCTAACATTGGTGGTTATATGGTAAACAATTAGTCTAAGTACTATTATGTGCTAGCTTCTATGAATGTGAGTTAAAATTGTATTGATGTTGTTTTTGAGTTATTATTGTATTGTATCGTTACTGTTTTTCTTTTCTTGTATGTCTGTCAAAAATTTAATAAATTTTTTTTAAAAAAAAGAGATAAAAAAGGGATTAGCAAAAATTCCTGATTTTCTAGAGATATGGGGAGATTTTAAAATAACTATTGGTGAAAAAGAAGGAGTAAAACCAGAGCAAGATGTATTATCTTTTTGAAATAATGGGGTAAATATAAACAGTTAATGATATTGAGAATAATAATGGAGAAGGTTTTTAAGTCCCAATGAAGGTGGGTGCACATAGAGGTTATATTGTATTATATGTATTTTTAGACTTTTGTTTTGTTTTTTTGTGATTTTTTTGTCTTTTTCTGTATTCTAATTAATTAAAAAAACTCCACCTTTCCACCAAAAATATAGTTTACATAAGGAGTTTGCAACCATCAGCCTGCAGCACCATTTCATGTGGCTCCCTACCCCTCCAAGGGCATTTGAGAAACAAAATGACCTCCCCTTTGAAGCTGTTGAAACAAAATGGCTGCCTCATCATGCAGGCATGGCAATATGACTGTCTGGCCCTCAAAGCTGACTGAAAGAGTGTGACCTGGCCCCCAGCTTGAAAAGGTTGGGAACCCCTGGTTTACATCTCTGAATGTTCATAAATATTTCCCTGTACTATATATGTAATGTTAGTTATACTAAGCAGACTCAAAAGACTTGATATTCTATCATCCAGGACATATAATTCTTATTCTTCATTTCACAAATCTTTACACAGAGGAATGCATAGCATGATCACAAACCTATGCAAATGAATCTTTTCCCAAGAAATCATTCAGAATATGATAGAAAAAGAAAGGATTTTTCTTTCCTCTCATGGGTTCTGACAATTCTATTTTACAATCTAAATGATGCTATACAGCAGCGGTGGTGAACCTATGACACACATGCCAGAGGTGGCATGCAGAGGCCTCTCTGTTGGCACATGCACCATTGAGGGGAAGCCCTGCCCCACCAGCTGACCAGCACCAATGGCAACACTGCTTCCCCACCACCACCCCTCCACCAAAGAAGAGGTGAGAGGGGAGGCTAAACTCCTGCCCAGGAGGTGATGGCAGGGACAAGATAAGGTGACAAGACACCCACATCCCCTACTAGGAATCAGGCGTACCTGCAGGGGGTGGGTGCACCTGCACGAGATCGGGAGCATCTATGGGGGCACCTGCGGGTGAGTGGGGAGCGCTAGCAGGGGGAGCACCTGCAGGGATTGGGGGTGAGGCGGCACACCCACATGACTTCACCGGAGGCACGCAGGCAACATCACATGGGTCTATGGGCATGCACTGTTCCTGCCCATGCTCCTCCTCCTCCTCAATGGGCACTCAGTCTCTAAAAGGTTTGCCATCACTGCTATATATAGTTTGCTACTGTTGCTATTACTATCCTGATTTAGATGTATGCCCTCCTCCTCAAAGAAAAGGGGTTGGAGAGAGAGAGAGAGAGAGAGAGAAAGTTAACATTTTTATTTAAATGAAACATCAGTTTAGAATATAATTGCATCATTTAGATCAGTTTGATGAATACTGTCTATGTAACAAAGCCCTTGAAAGTGATACAAGGCTTAATAACTACAACAATAGATCAATAAAATAAAACTTCATATCCACCTCTTTTAAGCCACATAGTGTCATTTCTTAGAGCTTATCCATGAATGATTGAAATAGGACAAAGAGAGTGGAATGATGACTCCCTCCAGGGATCCAAAGTAAGCTGCATGCATAGAAGTATCCTAAGAATATTACTGAATGTTTGTTACAAGTAAATATGATGTGTGAAACTCCATCAAAGATTTTTCCCTTTATGGCTTCAGGAGTAGAAATGGAACTATTTAAACTACAGTCATTTTCTGAAAAAAAATTTTTTAGATTTTATAGGTAGCAGTGTATCAAGATGAAAAGCCTCCTTTTAGATCTAATTGCACTTGAACGAATGCCAATTAAGTTAAGTGCGGCATGCTTCTTGGACTTTTGTATGTCTTGTAAAAGTCAACCACAGGGAAGGGTGAAAGTGTAATTCTTTGAGAAAGTGACCCATGAAAAGGAGATTTCCTAGGCTACAAATTCAAACAAGGTTGCAGTGCTGGTGTATTTTCTAAACCATATTTAGACATTTGAATGAATGAAAGCAGGCAGATATGCATAGCAAGTTGTCTGTCCTGTTTCCACAAATGGAGTTTAACACAAGATAAACCAGCCTTTTTTTTCTTGGAAGAGGACACAATAAACATTACTAAGACAGTTGATTTTTGTGCATTTATTGTTGACTTTTGTGTTACTAAGGAAAACTTGCTGGTATAAATCAGTGATAACTCAGAAACAGAGGAGTAACAGATGGTAAGGAGCTTCCACCATAACTTTTTTCCTTAGAGGATTATTTAAAATGTATGGCAAGATTACATCATGAAGTGCTGTCTACAGCAGAAATAGCTGTACCTATTGAATTTGGCCCATGTAGATAGGTGCAGTTTTATTCCAGTTCTTATTAATCTCTCAGAAATTGACCAAAATGGGCATAGATCTGGGGGGGCTACAGAGGATTGCAGATGACAGAGGAGCCTGGTGTGCGGTGGTCCAAGGGTTTGCAAAAGGTAGGACTCAACTGTGTGACTGAACAACAACAACAACAACAACAACAACAACAACAACAACAACAACAACAACAACAACAACAACAAAACAAATCATATATACAGGATGGAAAGAACTTGACGTTTAAGAAGTCTGAATGAAGGAGGAAAAGAAACTGCTGGATTCATCAACCACTGGTTCTGTATTGGGTTAGAAAGAGTCCACTGTACCTCAAAGAAATGGCTGTATGTTTTGGTACACAGCTTTCCTAACTATGTATTTTAACATATTTTTGTAGTGGTATACTTGCTACTAGATTCTTCCATGCTCACAAACACACTTGATTTTAGCTCAGCTGTGCACTTTTCATCTAAATGCATAGATTTTACAAGTAATTTCCTTCTGATGGAAACAGAAAGACATGTGTACTTTCCTTAATAATCTTGCAGATCACAGACTGAGTACATCTGGAAAAACACAAACAAGCCTCATCCATAGGCAGAGAAGCAACTGTCAGTCCTATACAAGTATGTCATGCCTGGAAGTGCCATGCTCATCTCACTATCCCATCAGCAACACAATGCTTAAAATTACATAGTACTGCTTGTGGTACTGCTGACTTCTACTGTTGCCTCCTTGCAATGTATGGGAGTTTCCTCTCTGTCCTTGCTGCCCCAATCACCATTCATCAGCTGCCAGCTGAAATTGTTTCACCAGCTGTTATTATTTTGAAAATCTAGGTCGATTATTTTAACTTTCTCATCCTTCCCATATACCATGCAACTGGGCTTGAATCCAATTGAAAGTTCCAACTACAGAAGGCCCACAAAATTGATAAAATATACATAATAAATTCTGAATCTCCATTCAGTAACAGATTCAGGGGATATTCTGTAGATGGGATGAGCAGATGGGGGCGTCGTGGGCCGGATGAATCGCAACAAACCTATTCGTGTGGATTCATGGGGGCTTGGGCTTCTGGGAATTGAAGTCCAAGAACATCTGGAGTGCCCAGGTTCGCCCTCATGTGCCTAGGCTATTATTATAGAGGAGAACTTGCTCCCTTAGGTACAAGTTTTCCATGTTTTAGAGAGAGAGAGAAATCCAGATTGGTATGACAATTTCTTTGCTGTACCCATACCCCAATAACGACACGGACACACATTTTTGGATTGAAATTGGGCCATATTTATTTAATTCAATATGGTCCTACCTTAACAATGGTTAAGGATGAAATGGGCTGAAATAGCACTGGTAAGAGGCAAATCCAATTAGAACCCTAATTAACTGCCTCTCACCACTTGTTACTGCGGTAACAGTTGAGAGGCTCCGTCAACAACCGGCTTCAGCGGAAACGTGTTGTTGACCACTATGGGTGTTAAACTATATAAGTCATTTGGCTGGCCATACAAGTTTGGCTAACCTTGTCCTCACTATGGCCAACCAAATGGATTTACCCTATTAAGTAATAAGGCAGTTGCCCCTAACCAGTGCTATCTGCCAGAAGTGGCCAAATCTGGCAACATGAGACACCCCGTAAGTCGCCCATCGGCGACAGTGTGGAGTGGGCAAAAAAGCCAAGAACCGGGGAGCCAATCAGGTTCAAGCAAAAATCCCCACTCAGCCCCGAAGCGACCAAGAATCACACTGTGACCTAAGGGTGGGGGTGGTGGGCAAACTCGCCTGGGGCCCAGCCAAAATTTGAAGAGAGGGGGCGTTGGCCTGGCCACCCCTTATAAAGGGGAAACTGGCCACGGTCCCTCTCACTTGCTGGTGTGCCCACGCCTCAGGGGCAGGGCCAGCAAAGCGCACGGCAGCCATTTTACTGCCGCGTGTCCCTTGCTGTACTCACACCCCAATAACGACACAGACACAAATTTTTGGATTGAAATTGGGCCACATTTATTTAATTCAAAATGGTCCTACCTTAACAATGGTTAAGGATCAAATGGGCCGAAATAGCACTGGTAAGGGGCAAATCCAATTAGAACCCTAATTAACTTCCTCTCACCACTTGTTACTGCAGTAACAGTTGAGAGGCTCCATCAACAACCAGCTTCAGCAGAAACGTGTTGTTGACCACTATGGGTGTTAAACTATATAAGTCATTTGGCTGGCCATACAAGTTTGGCTAACCTTGTCCTCACTATGGCCAACCAAATGGATTTGCCCTATTAAGTAATAATGCAGTTGCCCCTCACCAGTGCTATCTGCCACATGGGGAGGAGGTCACCGACTCATCACCCCACCATGACCGCACGTTTGCAAGGAGGACAAAAAGAGGTCCATGCCCCTTGCCAACAAATGCACCCCGTCCACACGATACAGACTGCGGTCTTGTATCCTCAACAAAGGGTGTGGGACAACGGTCCCCAAAGCATTGGCATACAGGTATCAGGCCACTGCCCTGTTGACTGACCTGTGGGCCCGTTCAACGCCACGGGGTCAATGCCGCTCCAGTAAGACACTTGTGGTACCATCTGGGACCAAACGATCCGCACCTGTGCCAGGACTGACCCAACAGGGCAAGATCTCTGCGGATGGCACATGCCAAGTCCAAACCTGTGACCTGTGCCAAATCATTGCCTCCCAGGTCCATGACCAGGACATCCGACAGACCTTGATGACTCAGGGATCGGAGGAATGGGATCAACACATGCCAACACATTCCCCGGAAGCCAAACCATCAAAGCAGTGCCACCGCGCCGATGCCGAGGTGTGACCCCCATGAGGTGGATGCAGCATGGCCGGCTGCCTAGTATACATAGCTGTGCCCGACAATCCACACCCTCGCTGGCATCCTGGCACATGCTGGAGCTGCAAGAAAAGACAAAGAAAAAAATGCACAAGCAAAGTGCTATCGGGATAGAAGCCGGATATACAAGTGGAAGCAACCCGAATCCCACCTCCTCATGGCCCTAATAGCATCATCGCTGTAACCACAGGCCACTGCAGTGGACACAGCACCAATTCTGAAGGAATGTGTCCTAAAACAAACCCCCTTTAAGCCCAACTCTGTCAATGCCACACAGGTCACCTGCCAAAACTGGTACCTGGTCAAAGGCTGGGCATCCAAATGACAGAAAAAGGGTCCCTGCCCACCACCGCGCACTGCCAAAAAGGCACCAAGGGCTCTGACTGGGCAGATAACTGGGTTGCTACACGTGTAGAGCATAAGTGTGCTGCCCCTGCCAAGTTGGTCGGTTTTGGAAAAACGAATGGAGAGCCGCAACAAAATTAATAATACAGAGATACAATAAATTTACAATAGCGAGCAATACAAGTAAGCATGGTATCAAAATACAAAAACTACATAATTACATTATAAACTACAGTAAAAAACAGTATAATACAACAACAAACCCAGCATGGAAAAACCCCAAGTCCGCTGGAGAAAGTCACAGGCGCTACCACTCCCCCCGGCAGCAAAGGCAGCCATGGCAGTTCAGATTGTCCCAAGGGCTGCAACAGCTGCAAAGACGCAGGCAAGAGCCTTAAGGACAGCATCAGCTCCAGCCGAGACAAAAAGGGGGGTTAACTCATTAATTGCCGGCCGACCACTGGTCGAGAGCCCCGCTGGGGTCGGTGGTGGCTAGAGCGGGTTTTGAAGAAGCGGCCTGCGGCCCGCAGCCACGTCCCGTTCCCGGGCTGTAGGCTGTGGCGGGCAGGCCCGGCAATGGAGAGCTCGCAGAAGCGAGCCGGCAAGGCTGGCGGCCCTTGCTGCAGCGACCCGCGGCCCCGGCCTGTTCCCAGGCAGGAGCAGCAGGGGCTGAAGAGGAGTGCGGCAAAACCACCGCAAAAATCCCTGGAGCGAGCCCATTCCCGGGGAGAAGATCGGCTAGGCACAGCAACCAAACGTGCCCGGGGGCCAGCCAAAATTTGAAGAGAGGGGGCCGTTGGCCAGCCACCCCTTATAAAGAGGAAGCCGGCCATGCCCCTCTCCATTGCTGCTGTGCCCGCGCCTCAGGGGTGGGGCCAGTAAAGCGTGCAGCGGCCATTTTGCTGCTGCGCATCCCTTTCTCCTGGGTGTGTGTGTGCACACAAAAATTGCCTTGGGAACCCTGCAGTTGCAGCAAGGAACCATAGTGTGATCATGTTTTGCTTGTACACTGCTTGAACTATTTTCATGCACATGAAACTATATGTAGTCTTCTCAACATCCATTCTAAGGACAGGCAATAAGAAGAAGAAGCCTTGTTTCAAGATGGATTCACACACGTTGCAAAGTGAGGTAGAAAAAAACCAGTTCCTCAAATAAATTGCATTTCAGACTGCAAGTAGAGACTTAAATTTTTGAATGCCCCTTCATACAAAAGCTCTTCTACAGATTCCCTATAAGTAGAGAACTAAAATAGCAGAAAAACTACTTAGGCACATAAAGCCTTTCCTCCTGAAGTATCAGTTTTCTATTAAGAATAGGTTTTTACGGAAAAAACATTGAAAAGCAGGATTTATTGTTTTCAGGTGAACTAATGTGACTCCATATCATTCTGCCCACAAACAGACAAATCTGATTCCATTGCTATTACATTAAGGAATTCGTTCTACCCCTTCCCAGGACTTTGCCACTATTTCCTGTATGTTTATTGTATTGCCTTTGTTCTTGTTGTATTAAAAATTAATTCATACAGAAAATGGTGTTGCAGTATACATTGGTTTCCATTATTAATGAAATACAGTAATGACTTCCATTACTGAAAATTGTGTGCAATTTTCAATAAAATTTATCCTGCCTTTTCAAATATTGGTTGGAAAGAACTTATGGTTTGGAATATTCTATAATAAATAGAATTGTCTTGTTTGAAAATGGGAAGGAGTGTACTGTACATGGATCACTATTGAACTTAATCAAGGATTATTTCTATGCATTCTCAACACATACGATGGGGACTGGATTTTAGCTTTCATCTTTTATTCCTTTAAGAATATTTGTTTGCATTTCAAATATGTGTATTTTTCCCCTTCTAATTTTTTTATTTTTATATTTCATTTCAGATGTTTTTTCAAAGCTATCTCCACAATCAAAGAATAGAGAGAATGATAAAATGATGCTGGAATGAAAGAGAAGAATCTTCCTCTAGAGCAATAGATGTTAAAATAACTCCTAGTAACCATTTCCATCTATACATCTAGGGTCAGGGAGTAGCCCCAAATTGCAGAGATGTATTTTATATACAATGTACCATTCTGATCACATCCAATCTTGACTGATTTTGAAAGCTAAGAGGATAAAGTCTTGTCACTACTTAGATGGGAGACCATCCGATCTTAAGAAGCATTTCTATGTAAGGCTAGAATAGAATCTGGCCAGAAACTCTGGAAAACCACTGCTACCCACTGCAGAAAACACTGGACTAGATGGATCAGTGGTATAAGGATTCTTTTTAAAAAATATATATTTCCCCATAAAATACAAATGTAAAAATAAACATGATACAACATAACATTACAAATATATAATATCAGGATTCTATATCAGATGGTTTTTTTGTTTCTGTTTTGCATATAATAGATATCAGTTAAACTGAAGCTTGGCCTTTGAATTGATCTTTGTTCTCATTAGAGCAACAAATAGTGGCGGTATCCAAAGCTGCTTTTTTCCAGCTCTGGCAGATTGCACAGCTACACTCCTACTTGGACAGATGGTCTCTCATAACCCTGACTCATTCATTTCATGGATTGACTACTGTAATGATCTCTATATGGGGCTGCCCTTGTGTCTGAAATGGAGATTACAGAGGATTCAGAATGCAGCAGCCAGGCTGGTGACAGGCATAAATAAATTTGATCTTATTTCCCCAGCTTACCTGTTGCCTACCATGTCAGATACAAGGTGATAGTGTTATCAGCTCAGGCCCTATATGGTTTGGGACCTTGTTATTTGTCATAGCATCTCTCCTTCAGAACAACTCCCCACATCACTGTTTGTCACAGTCTACACAGCTCATCTGAGGTTCCCTGCTCTTGTAATTGTTTTTTAATTATTTTTAATTATTTAATGATTATATCATTTTAGATGTCATGCTGTTTTTATACCTGTTTTAAGAGATCAATAAGGCACAGCAGAGGCAGCATTGTTATGTTGAAAGGGCTTTTTACTGTTTTTTATATTGTTTTTAATTGTTGCTGAGCAGCCAGTGAGGTGTTCGCTGGACTGTGTACATCGCCCAGAGTCTATTGATTGGGGTGGTATATAAATCTACTGTAAATAGATAAAGAAACAAATATTTGCTTTTACACCGCCCAGAATGGGATACTACCCAAATGGGTGATATAGAAATGTAAGTACAGTAATACCACATACAAAGTCTGCGTCATACAACATCGAATTCATACAACATCGCCTAATTCCTTGAAAAAAGTTGTCTCATACAAAGTCTCTGCGACTTTGTATGAGACATTACGGTTTTTCCCCAGATTGCATTGTGCCTGGGCAGTATAAAAGGCAGGACACATGCATACATTGTTCTTGTGGGTTTTGCACAAGGCGAAGAGTGTTTAGGAGTGGTTTTGAGCGCGGTTTTGGGGAAAATGTTTGAATTTTTTTGTCAGAATTTTTGGAAGCATTCCTGGGATTCTTTGGCACAGTGGAAAGGTAGGAAAATGAGGATTTCTGTTTCCGATTGGCATGGGGTGGGGACGTGGATGGGGGAGGGCAATTTTTTTGGTGGGGTGGGCAATTGTTTGGTGTTTGCTGCTGTGGTTTTAAAAAACAGATTGCATGCTCCATAATTTTTCTTATGTCGGTCTTTTTTTTGGGGGGCACTGTTTCGTGGGGTGGGCAATGGTTTGGTTTTGCTGCTGTTTGGATGATTAACATTGTGCTGCATGATGGGACATGTTAAGTTTTAAACCTGCACTTCATAAAGTTTTTAAAAGTTAAAACTTGTTGTATGGTTTCCCCCCCTAAAATCAGGGTTGTTTGACATGTTTTTGTAGTGTATTTAGCCTTTAGACAATGATTTCTTAAAGTTCTGTCAGTTTCCTGTCTGCTTCCTTGACTTTGCCTTGAAGTCTGTGCTGTTACAGTACAATGTATCTCTATGGAAATGACATTGTATGAGGCATTGCTGCTAGGATTTTGCATGCCTCATACAAAGTCCAAATCCGTATAAAGTCCAAACTTGTGGAACCAAGTTTGGATGTTGTATGAGGTATCACTGTAAGTAAGTAAGTAAGTAAGTAAGTAAGTAAGTAAGTAAGTAAGTAAGTAAGTAAGTAAGTAAGTAAGTAAGTAAGTAGATGGAGTAGATCCACCAAACTCTTCAACTTTGTGACATATTTGACAAGGGCTATTTATCATAATCAGTAAAAAAAAGAAGAAAAAGCATCTAACTGTATTGGATGAAGGAGCACGGCTAGAAGATCTATGGATATTTCCTTTAATCCCCACCTGACTTTAGGCAGTAGCAATGTAAGCAACAGTCAGAAAACAAAAGGAAAGAATGGCAGTCAGTTTTTCTGGATGGAAAATTTTGAACTGAAATGATGAAGGCAATAGAAAACTACAACATTGTTTCTCCTAACTACACTTATTATGGCTAGACAGATCTCTATAAAGATCTCAACCCCCAACCTGCTTTAGATGTCCTAAGGGTGCCAAGAATCTCTGGGATGAAAATTAGCATGGGAACTAAGACTATCTTAAAGCTTAGAATGCTACTTTTACAACATAACTATTTTTTAATTATTTCCCAGATGTCTTGAACTACAATCCCCAAAATCAAAACAGAGAACCAAGTTGGCCAGAATACTATAGGCATTTCTTACGAGTACTGGATGTTATGAACAAACTGAACTGACATAACAAAATGCTTCCCCATAGAACTGCACCTAGCAATTTCCTGACTGTGTCCAGAAATTAATTAAAAATTACATCCATCTTGAAATGGTTGTTGAGTTGGATGGAATAATTATTGCCAATTCTCCTAAGTTTCCGTGTTTGCTTAACTCCAAATACCATGAAAAATCTTTTTGGGAGGTTCTTGCTTATGGATCCTCATAGTGTACTACTAAGCCACTGCTTGGCAGATCTTAATGCTAGAGGATGACAAAAATATGTTTTTAAAGCCTTTATTGATTCTACATAGGTGAGTTAGGTCTTCAGTTCATAGCAACAGAGAAATCAGTAAACAGTAAGCACCCTATTACAAAGCAGTCATGATCTTCAGCTTTGTTCTGCTTTTACTGCATCTACTCCACATTAAACATGGAGTCACATGCAATCAAATTCAAATAACCTTTATTGACATTAGAACCAGCACTGCAGTGCCAAGAGCATCACAGGCAGTTGATACAACAAGGTGTGGTACAAATAAAATCATGGGGAACCTGGGATCAACTGCTCCTACCTCTAGGGTGGAGTTTAGAAGCACACATTTAAAAAACAGACACTTTATCCATAAAATCAGTAGAATCTTGTTTAAAAGAAGCACCACAAGTGCAAGTGGTATGAAAGGTAGTTTTAAACGACAAGGAGCAGCATAATCAAAACATGTAAAATCAAGAATCATCAACTTCTGCCAAATGGTCGCAATCAGATGGAACCTGACAGAAAGGCAGCCACTCAGTTGAAGTAATTGGTGGAGCCATTGTTCAAGAGAAGCAGCAAGCTAGAGGAGTCTGAGAGTCCACTAAATTTGGTCAAAATGGGATCTAGGTAGTTAAGATGATTTCCTTGTAAAATGGCCAGTAGAAGAGAACATGGATAACTGATTCAGAATGCAGCTGTCCGGGGGTGGTGATGGGGTGTGGACATTATGCCCATGCCTCCCCACTACTCCGGGAGTTGCACTGGTTACCAGTTTGCCTCTGGGTGCAATTCAAGGTGCTGGTTTTGACCTTTAAAGCCCTATATGGCAGTGGGCCAGGATACCTGAGAGACCGCATCATCCCAAGAGTGTCTGCCCATCCAACCAGAGCAGACTGGAGGGGATCCTTGGTTGTACCTTCAGCTAGAGAAGCTCACCTCTGTGGCACGCAGAGGAGGGCCTTCTCTGTGTCCACACCAACCCTCTGGGACCTCCTTCCAACAGAATTGAGGGTGCAGACAGAATTGCTGCCTTTCAGGAAAGGCTTGAAAACTTGGCTGGCAGGGCAGGTGTGGGGCCCTAATGGGAATACGGCCCCAGCCTGTTGGCTTATTTCGAACTAGAATTCGACTGTCGCTCTTTTTTGTGTTGTGTACTGCGGTATTCCTCCATTCCCTATTCTTTTTTTGTTGTGTATGTAACTTAAGCGAACTGTGATTGAAAGCAAACATGTAACCAAGTGAAATGTGAATGAAATCAGATCTAGCGATCCTCCATTTCCCCCCTTCCCTTTTCCCCTTGTGAATGCTCCTCTTGTGTAGATATCGCGGTACTGCGTTCCTGCCGTAGATGCAGCTATTGTTTACTCATTACCCAATCAAGTGTTGTCACCTGGCTGTTTACCTGTACTGACTAATCATGTGGCTCCATGACAGGTTTGAATCATTACCTGTTACATATATAAGGAGCATCGCTCCGCCATTGACCTCATGTTCAGATTGACTACACTCCAATAAAGATGTGTTTGGCCCCCTGACTGCTGCCTACTGCATATCAATCAGCAAACATCAAATTGGCTATGAAGGTGGGATGATGGCTTCCTACAGCATCAAGCTACCTCTGTTAGACCTCAAGGAACCAGAAAAATGGACTCTGTACGAGCGCCAGTTCAAGCACGCGATGGCAGCTGAGCTGATTGAAGATGAGGAGCAAATGCGCTCTTGCCTCTTCACACAATGCGGCCTCCCCATGCTCGAGCTTGCAATGCACCTCCTGCTGCCTTGGGACATCGATGCGGTCCCGCTCAAGAAATCCTGGCCGCGCTGCAGAACCACCTTCAGCCGAAGGTGTTCCTCTACCTGGTGAGAGTTGCCTTCCACAGGTGAGATCAGCGCCCGGGAGAGTCCATGGCCGACTATGCCACTGACCTCAGGTTAGCCACTGCCCCTTGCCAGTGGGACAACCTGGAGGAAGCCCTGAGGGACCACCTGCTGTCCGGGATGTGGGATGAGGAAGCCCAGCAGAGGCTTATGGCCAGAGACCATCTCAAGTTCAACTCTGTCCTGCAGGAGGCTCTGGCAGCTGAAGCAGCAAGGTCCAGGGTAAAAGCATTCAAGGCAAAGCCTGCTGCACCTGGAGGGTCCAGGTCCGCTGTGCAGGCCGCCCGACGTTCACCCCCACGCTCGTCCAGCTCATCTTCATCTCCGGAAGCCTCTTCATCCTCGTGGTCCGGGTCCAGCAATGACGACGACGATGTCCAGAAAGTTTGGAGAAAGTCAGCCAAGAAGCAGGCCAGCGAGAAGGCCCACCGCTGATGTGACGGCTGCGGAGCATCCCATGACCGGAAAAAGTGTCCTTTCTAGAAGGCCGAATGCCACCATTGCGGGTGCTGGGGTCACATTGCAAAGGTATGCAGGCATCATCGGAAGCAGGACCAGGAGCCATCTGAGCGCCCTTGAGGAAAAGCAGGGGCCATTGGGAAGAATTCCACAGAGGAGCTGACCATGGGCCGTGTGTCGAACGCACACCGATGTTTCTTTGTTGAGGTACTGTTGCAGAGGGTCCCAGTTAGGATGGAGGTGGATTCGGATACAGCCTACTCCATCGTGTCCCAGAAAGAGATTCTGAGCATTCCCCCCAATGTGCGCCCCAAACTTAAGGCCTTCAAGATGTCCTTGCGGGACATGCAGGGCAACCTGATTCCTGTTTTGGGGGTGGGAGACTTCAGGGTCAAGTTCAAGGGCTTCACTGAGTAGCTGCCCCTAGTGGTTCTTAAGCGGGGCTCGAGCTGCCTTCTTGGGAGCCAGTGGCTCTATGCCAGGTTTGAATCATTACCTGTTACATATATAAGGAGCATCGCTCCACCATTGACCTCATGTTCAGATTGACTACATTCCAATAAAGATGTGTTTGGCCCCCTGACTGCTGCCAATCTGCAAACATCAAACTTTTTAGTCTTTTTAAGTGGGGTGGGATGGGAGTGGGAGGGTTGGTTGTTGGGTGGTCGAGTTAGGGTTTTAATCTGTTTTGTTATATTTAACTGTATTTTATCTGTTTTTACCATTGTGTGCCGCCCTGAGTCGGGTTTCCCCAAGTGGGGGGCATAAAAATATAAGAATAAATAAATAAATAAATAAAATTCAACATGTTTAGCCCTGCAAGGACACAGCCTATCACCATATGGGATTTTGTTGAATTTCCCAAATAGGAGCTCAGAGGGCAAAATGTTAAACCTTCCAAGTGAAATGGTCCTGCGCTGTTGAGGGAGAGTCAGGTTACACAAATAGGGAGCCATATGGGATTGCTCCCAACCTCAAGGGAGAACAAGTTTTATTGGCTGCACCACAAAGGGTCTGGTAGTCAATATCTAATAGTCTTTGCATAATTAATCTAAAGACCTCAAAGACAGTAGATAGAACCATTGGTTGCAGTGTTAGGCTTAGTGTCCAAGAGGTATTGGCCTTCTTCAAGGCACAGAGCAACATATGGGATGCAATTAGGGACACCAAATGTCTTCCATAGGAACCTGAATTGAGATAGTTCCAGGGAGTGATCCACCATAGTGTGCCATATTGGTACCCCACATAACAGTTGGGGACACACTTTGTCATTAAATACCCTAAGCACAGTTGAAATATATTGGCCACTTCTGTTAAAAAAGAACTGGGCTATAGCAAGGGCAGAGTTCTTTGCTCCTTTAGTCGCAAACCTGCAATGAGTATCCCAGCTAGCAACCATTATCCACTTTTTAAACACTTAGAACATGATCCATTCCAGGATGTGCAAGTATTTAATTCACTGAATTGTCTTTGATTACGAATCATACCATATGAAAAATAGTGGAACATTTATCTCATATAGAACACAAAAGGTGGAAGACTACTCCTTTTCATTCCACTTTTATCAATAATATCATTAACAATCACTACTGCCGTGTTATTCTTAATGCTTAATTGCTCCCCAATCCAATTTTAGAATCAATAGTAATAATCAGGCATAGGCATAGACTACACAAATAAGTGTATTGAATTCGTAGTTGAAAGAAATATTATTATTCAACTGACTTAATATTTCTCTGGATTTTAAAATATTGACTCTTACAAAATTAGATAGTTAAAATATGCTCTACTTTTTTTTCTTAGTTAAACCAGCACTAGTAGACAGAAACATGAATAAGCAAGAAATAGTAAAAACTAGCAGGGGGTACCCACTTTGCTGGTTAGTGGATCCTTGCCTACGCTATGGGTGGCGGCCTTGCCTTGAATGGTGGTGGTGCCGTGCCGGGCACTGCAGCTGCCTTCCGCAGCCTTGCCACTGTGGTTCCCTGAGCCTGTGGCGGCCTTGGCTCAAGCGCTGGTGTGTATTGCCAACCGGAGTGCCCTGTTTGGAGCACTCCGTTCAGCAGGTATCCTCCGTATTACTGCCTCCCCACTTGGGAGGCACCACTGGCTGGTCACCATTGCAGCCGGAGGATGGAGAGCAGCCCTTCTCCAGAAGGCAGGGGGACGCTGGGAGTGCTCCGGTTGGCCCATGGCTGCCAGATAAGGCAAGGCCCTTCTTTGGCAGGCATGGGCTGAATGGGGCAGTCTGGCTGCAATGGCAGCCAGCCAGTGGTGCCTCCCAAGTGGGGAGGTGGTAATATGCATGCACACAAATCCACACAGGCGCAGAAGCCTGCCTGGAGTTCCAGGGGGTGATGCTGCCTGGAACTCTGGGCAGGCATTTGCACCTGCGTGGATTCATGTGCATGCATATTACTGCCTCCCCAGCCATTTCATGCTGCTGGTGGGGGAGGGGGGCTCCATGTCCAGTTTTTGGGTTGAAGGAATGCAGAAGCGGCTGCTGGTACCCTGCGCCAGTCTGGCCAGGCTCAACAGGTAGGTGGGGCATGGGTTTCTGGGGCAGAGGGGGCCAAGGTGGCATGGCATTTCACTAACAAACCCCACGACACTTTGGTTTTAGTTATATAGAAGATAGATAGATAGATAGACAGATGTCAAGCTGTCAGGTCACTTCCAATTTATGGGGACCATTTCCAAGATTTTCTAGGTAGTGAATGCACAGAAGTGGTTTGCCATTCCCTTCTTCTGGAAACACTCTGGAACTATGCATGGCTACATAGGCTATCTCTTCTTTCTGGAGGTCCAGAAAAAAACATTAAACATTAGTACCTACAATACAGATAGAACTAAAGAGTAATAAAAATACAAGATCCTCAATGGTAGTTACATCTCTAATAAAAACAAAGACAAAGATTAGAAATTAACCAGGTGCTTAGCAGACTTAGCAGAGATAAAAATGTTAATTTTGTAAAGATAGCAGGATTAAACCAGTAACATTATAATAGGCATGAAAAAATGAACCCACCAACACATAGTGAAGACATTCCACTTCTGTTTTCATGAAATTTTCAACAATCTGGACCAATATCCTTCCCTTATTGTTTCATAGAAGGGACTATGAAGGGCATAAGTCTTCCACTTGACCTTGTTCACATGGTAAAATGTTCTACAGACTCTCTTCCCAACATACACTGAAGGCATAGTTTGGAAATGTAGGCTGGTAAATACTTTACAGTGTGGTTTACTAGTAAAATTAATTAAATAATATGAGGCCAATTTATTTTTTCGTACCACCAAGAAATTTTCAGATGAACATCATCTCAATGAAATTGTGTGTGTGTCTGCCTTAACAAATTCCTGTCATGAATAGAATCATTTTTCACTTCTCTATCTCTATAGAGACTGCAGTTGCTCAAGTGGCTAGCACGCTGACTAGAATGCGGGAGGTTTGCAGTTCGATTCCCAAATACTGCAGGATGGAATGACCTCCTGTCTTTGTCCCAGCTCCTGCCAACCTAGCAGTTCGAAAGCAAGAAATTGCAAGTAAATAGGAACCACTTCAGTGGGAAGGTAACAGCATTCTGTGTGCTCCGGTGCCTAGTCATGCCTGCCACATGACCACAGAAACATCTGCAGAAGCAGACAATGGTGTCTCTTCGGCTATGAAACAGAGATGAACACTGAACCTTAGAGTTGGATATGACTGGCTTTTGAGCAAGGGTGACCTTTACTTTACCTATCTCTTTACCAAAATACCATGGGCATCTAGATGTAAAATATTTCCTCATGTCAGGAAATCATAACCTCAGTGGTAAACATAGATGACTGGAAAAATCTCTGAAGCCTCACATCATCTTCAATGTAACAGTCTGTGTTTTTGCTCAGTGACTTGTTTAGCATTCTGCTCAGTAACTTGTTAGCAAGGCTGTATTTCAAAAACATCTCCTTTGTTTCTTTCCAAAGACCAACAGCTTCTTGAGACCAGCTACTTTTAGCTGACAGTATGGCCGGAAGCTTCTTAACAGAACTGCAGAATGCCCCTCTTTCAACAAAGCTTCAGGCTTCTCTTCTTAGGATCTCCTGCTTCCACTCCCCCTCCCACTTGTTCAGGTTGTCCGGTTTCAGAATGCTGGATGAAATCTCAGAAGTTGCTATGCTTCTATTGATTTCCAGTCTAGGAGACAAATCTCAATATAAGTGGTACGAGTGGGAAAGAAATATATATATTGCTGGTTTTGTTTGTGAGGTAGCTTTGGTGCCTGTGTAAACACAGTCCCATCTGGTACCAAGGTTCCCTGTTTTGGGGCAAAGGTATTTGTGGGTGTGCTGACTTTCTGCAAAGGGACTGCAGTGCCTCATGTAGTTAAGCCAATGAACTCACTGACTGGAAGGTCAGAGTTCGATTCCTGGGTATTGCATGCCTGTCAAGCTGCAGTTTTCAAAATCCGGGAGCCGGGCACGCATGTGCAGTAAGTTTCCAGGCACCAGGCTGGAGAGGGGTTACTGCGCATGTGTGGCTGTCAGAGGATAACCCCTGCAAACATGCACAGTAACCCCTGCATACATGCGCAGTAACCCCTTCAGCCAGGAAAGGGGTTACTGTGCTTGAGCTCAGGGGTTACTGGGTTACGGCACATGAGCAATAACCCAGTAACCCCTTTCCTGGCTGGTCAAATTACAGGATGATGGTGGGAAGGAGGGGGAAGGAGTGCTAGATTATGGGATTTCCCAGCCAATCTGGGATACTTGACCGGTATGGTGAGTGCCTATCTCTGTCCTAGCTCCTGCCAACCTAGCTGTTCAAAAGCAAGAAATTGCAAGTAGATAAATAGGGACCACTTCAGTGGAATGGTAAACAGCATTCCATGCACTCCAAAGTTGAGGCATGCCTGCCACATGTCCACAGAACATACCTGTCAAGCACGGTTCCAGAGATTACGGGACCTGCGCAGAACATTTCTGCGCAGGTCCATTCTACGCATGCGTAAAAGCCTTCTACGCATGCGTAGAAGCGACCTGTGCAGAAACGTTCTGCGCAGGTTGCTTCTATGCATGTGTAGAAGGCTTTTCCGCATGGGTAGAATGGACCTGCACAGAAACGTTCAGTGCATCCCCTTCTGCACAGAACCCTTCTACGCATGCATAGAAGGGTTCTACGCATGCGTAGAAGGGTTCTACGTATGCATAGAATGGTTCTACACATGCGTAGAAGGGTTCTATGCATGCGTAGAAGGGTTCTACGCATGCGTAGAAAGGACCTGCGCAGAAGGGATGCACAGTAACTACTCCCCCCTCTGCTGTCAAATTACGGGGTAGCGGCAGCTCCAGGCAGGAAATGGAGAAAATCGGCGCAGAATTACGGGGTAATCCCAGCCAATACAGGGTACTTGACAGGTATGCCACAGAAATGTCTGCAGATACAGATAGTGTTGGATCTTCGGCTATAAACAGAGATGAGCACTGAAACCTAGATTCAGATATGACTGGCTTTCGAGCAAGGGCAACCTTTATCTTTACCTGACTATCTAGAGCAATCACCATGACTCCCCAGAAAACAACAACAAAATAGCTGCCACCACCGGCGCAGCAGCAACAACAACAACCAAGGGCCAGGGGAGTGTGGAGAGGTCCTGTGAGTGTGTTCAAAGTAATGTCTCCCCTTTTAAAAAAATCATTACTTCCTTTTATAATATTCAAGTAATTAGAGACCCTTTGTCACATTTGCATACAAAGGCATTTTTAATTGGATTTAGAGTTTGAGAGCAATACAGTGTAAACTTGGGCAAGTCCTAGGATGCCCTCAAAAGAAGGGAATGGTAAACCACTACTGAGTACTAGTACTGTAGATATAGAAAACTCTGAAATGGGTCAGCATAAGTGAAAGTAACCTGATGGCACACAATTATTAATGGCTGACTGGATAACTCGATAGTTTAGGTATCTGGCTACCGAGCCAGATGTTGGGTGTTTGATTGCCCCCCGCACCTCCAAAGAGAAGAGCCAGACTGTGTAGTCATGCTGCACAGTCCAAGACTAGATGACGTAAACAGTAAATCTTGGGGGAAATCATGAATCACAAGTTGGGAACCCATGACTTTGTGCTATTCAGAGCAAGGTAGAGTGGCAGTGCTTGGATTTGTGAGCTTTGTTCCAAGAAGCCCCACTAGTAGTAGTGCATTACCTGCAAAAAAAAGTTGTTCAGAGGCTAGCAATAAACCTTTTGCATGTCGTAGGAGCAGGGATATCAGATATCAAGGTGTGGAATAGAGTCTTAGGGAATTGTTTTCCTAGATCTCCAAGCAGGGAAATGAACCTCATGAGCCATGCAGGTGGAGAAGTATGTTTGATTTTATTGTGGGTTTGGTGAATTTAATACTTGGGTATCCCCTTTTACTGACTCCCTCCTGGCTTCACGGTTCACTGATTCAGTGCAAAGTTCGTTGTATGTATGATGCACACATAATATCATTCATAAAATGCAAGAAATTCACATTCTCATTCTCACATATATGCTCTTACAGACATGAACAAAATAATTTTTACTGTTGCTATGCATGGACCTAGGACAGTGATGGTCAACCCTGGCACTCCAGATGTTCTTGAACTTCAGTTCTCAGAAGCCCTGCACAGCAGGTGTGTTGACTTGGGTTTCTGGGAACTGAAGTCCAAGAATACCTGGAGTGCCAAGGTTAGCCATCACTGACCTAGGACCACCTACATTTCAGACTTTGACCCTTAAATAAAAGGGAATATGACATTTAACATATATTACTTAACATACTTGTGTTTTTAAACCCATGCAACATTTGTTATGATAATTCATTTTTATTTGTTATGTTTCTGGACTATCTGACCATTAAAATACAAAAAATAAAATACTGTAAACAGCATTTATTTATTTATTTACTATATTTATATACCACCTTCTTAGAAACATATAAAATGAGTTACTTTAAAAATCATAAAAGCACACAATCAAATCAAACTGTAAAACTGTTTATATCAAGTAAATACATTTTTAAAAAATAATTAAAATCAACAAACAATGCACTTAAAGCAGTACTGACGGACAGATTAATTCTACTAAGGATTTACTGATTCTTCACAAAGCTTAAATGTACTGAATTCCCATTGAACTCTTTAAAAAAAAACCTGCTTTACACAGGTTTTTATTGATAAAACATCCCCCACAAAAATGCTGGTATAAAAAAAAATCTGATTCCTCATAGGCACACATCTGTTGGAATAGAATGTTAGCCTACAGTCCTATGTGCACCTCTGCATGGCAGTGAGTCCAACTGAATGCAAAATATTTGCCTCTGGGTAAACATGTATATTCACAGCACATAACTGCATCTGGGACATAGCCAACATTTTTCTTACTGGGGCCATTATTTTCCTACAAGTATAGAATTCTCTTTTGGTGAATATTTTGATATTATTTAGTGCTTTCAAAGTTGGAATGTTAAAAATGACTCAGCGTCCTCCTCCATGGAGTTGGAGGAGGAGGAGAAGAGACCCCGCACTGCCGCCGCCAGCCCTGAACAGAACACCTGCACTGGTGGCAGGCATAAAGGGGCCGGCGTGCTCTGCCCGTCAGCCTCAGCATCCTCCTCCATGGAGTTGGAGCAGGAGGAGAAGAGACCCCACGCTGCCGCCGCCAACCCTGAACAGAACACCTGCACTGGCGGCAGGCATAAAGGGGCCGGCGTGCTCTGGCCACCAGCCTCAGCGTCCTCCTCTATGGAGTGGGAGGGGGAGGGGGAGGAGAAGAGACCCTGCGCTGCCGCTGCCAGCCCTGAACGGAACACCTGCGCTGGTGGCAGGCATAAAGGGGCCGGCGTGCTCTGCCCGTCAGCCTCAGCATCCTCCTCCATGGAGTTGGAGCAGGAGGAGAAGAGACCCCACGCTGCCGCCGCCAACCCTGAACAGAACACCTGCACTGGCGGCAGGCATAAAGGGGCCGGCGTGCTCTGGCCACCAGCCTCAGCGTCCTCCTCTATGGAGTGGGAGGGGGAGGGGGAGGAGAAGAGACCCTGCGCTGCCGCTGCCAGCCCTGAACGGAACACCTGCGCTGGTGGCAGGCATAAAGGGGCCGGCGTGCTCTGCCCGTCAGCCTCAGCATCCTCCTCCATGGAGTTGGAGCAGGAGGAGAAGAGACCCCACGCTGCCGCCGCCAACCCTGAACAGAACACCTGCACTGGCGGCAGGCATAAAGGGGCCGGCGTGCTCTGGCCACCAGCCTCAGCGTCCTCCTCTATGGAGTGGGAGGGGGAGGGGGAGGAGAAGAGACCCTGCGCTGCCGCTGCCAGCCCTGAACGGAACATCTGCGCTAGCGGCAGGCATAAAGGGGCCGGCGTGCTCTGCCCACTAGCCTCGGTGTCCTCCTTTGTGGATTTGGACTGGTGGGGGTGGGGGGGTGGGAGATGCCTGGCCGCCTGAGGCATTTACCATCAACTGGGTGGCCAGATGTGCCTTCAATGGCCCCGTTGCCTTTTCTGCCGGACCTGGCCTCGTCCTCCCGCATGGGGACGAGAGAAGGAGGCAAGTTGCTGTGGGGCGGCTTACCATTTTTGCTGCCGGAACCAAGGGGGGATTGTGGGTGGGGTAGGAAGAGACGGAGCTGGTCCTGCCAGCCAGGAAGGAGGGGCAGCATTCCATCTAGGGGGGTTCCAGGGACCCATATAGATGTTGTGGCGGGCATGGGGCAATATGGTGGGTACCGAGCGGCGGGCCGCACACGGGGAATGCAGGTCTGATGTTTAAGTGTGGTCCCTCGTTCCAGCCCCGCAGGTACATCTCTGCGCCCTAAGCAGCAGATCCAGAGTGACCCCGCCCTTAGGCTGCTGCTGGTGAATGCCAGATCGGTCTGTAATAAGGGGCCCCTGATTCAAGATACTATCCACGAGGGGTGGGCCGACCTGGCATGCATCACTGAAACCTGGCTGACACCTGAGGATGGAATACCTCTTTCGGATATGTGTCCAGCCAGGTTCGGTATTTGGCACCAGCCTAAGGTGAGGGGAGGGGCGGTGGTGTTGCCATTGTTGCCAGGGAGTCATTGGGAGTTGCTAGGGCCACTGCTCCACAAGTGTCTGGTTGTGAGGTCCTGCTTCTACGGTTGGGCCCTAAGGGTCAGTTGGGGATCTTACTCCTGTACCAGTCCCCTTGTAGGGTAAGGGATGCCCTGCCTGAGCTCCTCGAGGCCACCTCAATGTTGGCATTGGAGTTTCCGAGGCTTATGGTTCTGGGGGACTTCAATTTGCCATCATTAGGGATGGCTTCTGAGGTGGCAAGGGAGTTCACGACTTCCATGGCAGCCATGGGCCTGACTCAGGTAGTTCGGGGTCCGACCAGGGGCAGTGGTCACATGCCAGACTTAGTTTTCTTGTCGGAGCAGTAGCAGAGTGATCTGAGATTACAGGACTTAGTCATCTCACCTGTGCCATGGTCAGATCACTATCTGGTGACTCTTGACTTTCTGGGGGTGATGCTTCATCGTAGGGAGGCAGGGCCTATTAAAATGGTCCGCCCTTGGCAACTAATGGATCCAGATGGATTCCAGAGGGAACTGGGGGATGTTCCTCTGGATCGGCTACACGATTCACCCGAGGCACTTGTCGACCTGCGAACATAAGAACATAAGAACATAAGAACATAACATAAGAACATAAGAACAGCCTTGCTGGAACAGGCCACAGCCCATCCAGTCCAGCATTCTGTCTCACACAGTGGCTCACCATTTCCTTCAGGGTATTCCCAAGCAGATGCCTTCACCTGCTTAGGATTCTCTGGAAATGGGATTGAGAGATATCCTGCCTATCGCTCCAACCCGGAGGTTGTCCTTAAGTATCCATAATTATAGCCATTGATACTCTTGTCCTCCATGAACTTGTCTAATCCTTTCTTAAAGCTGTCAATACTGACAGCTGTCACCACTTCTTCTGGCAGGGAGTTCCATAGACCAGTAATCCTCTGGGTGAAAAAGTACTTTCTCTTATTTGTTTGAGAACTAGTACCCAAAAGTTTCATGGAGTGTCCCCTAGTTCTAGTGTTATGCGATAGGGAAAACAGTTTTTCCTTATCTACTTTGTCCACACCATGCATGATTTTATAAACTTCAATGAGTTCACCTCTTAGACGTCGACGCTCTTAGACGCTCTTCTTAACCTCTCAGCGGCCTTCGATACCGTCGACCACAGTATCCTTCTAGAACGGCTCAAAGGACTGGGTATCCAGGGCACCATGTTGTCCTGGTTTTCCTCTTTTCTGGAGGGCCGTACCCAGTCGGTGTGGTTAGAGAGTGAGAGGTCCAGCCCTAGGCTCCTCAAGTATGGGGTGCCTCAGGGCTCAGGGCTCTCTCCTCTCCTATTTAACATCAACATGAAGCTACTGGGTGAGATCATTCGTTCTCACGGGGTCCGGTACCATCAGTACGCGGATGACACCCAGTTGTACATCTCGGCCTGTGGGGACCCCAGTGATGCTGTTGAAATCCTATCCAGATGCCTGGAGGCCATTGGGGTCTGGATGGGGGCCAATGGGCTTCGGCTGAATCCCAGCAAGACAGAGTGGCTGTGGATAAGGGGCCCCATGTTATCCAGGGAGCTACCATCTTTGGTACTGGATGGGGCTGTTTTGCTCCAGACACACCCAGTGCGCAACTTGGGGGTCCTTCTGGATTCACGGCTGCTGCTGTTGTAATGCCGCCCTGAGTCGGGTTCTGCCTGAGTGGGCGGCATAAATATGACTATTAAATTAAAATTAAATTAAATTAAAATTTACATTATTCTTAATAACCCCTTCACCACACCTCTTGTAAATGTCATGTTTTAGCCCAGCGAGAATTATAATTACTTCCTTAGAATTAGTTTTTTTAAAAAAGACACTGAGAGACAGCTAACTGTTGAGTTGCCAATGTGAAAATATAATTTTATATAATAATATTTCTGATTATGTACACCCATACTATTCCCAGAGGGAACTCTATGTTTATAGGTTCTAGTCTAATCAAGATAAAATTATTATGTATGGAAGTGACAGGTGATCCTATTTTAAGGCAATAAATGACTTGATTTTAATTGGAGGCCAAGATTTCTCAATAGCATTACGCTGTCCCTAAAATAAGGTAATGGTGTTGGAGGAGAGTTTTGATAGTACCTTGGACAGCGAGGAGAACAAATAGGTGGATCTTAAAAGAAATCAACCCTGACTGCTCTTTAGAAGGTCAAATAGTAAAGATGAAGCTAAAGTACTTTGGACATAGAATGAGAAGAGAGGATTCACTTGAGAAAACCTTGATGCTGGGAAAGGTGGAGGACAAAAGAAGAAAGGGGTGGCAGAAAATGAGATGGCTAGATGGTATTGTAGATGCAATGGGCACAGAGCTGGGCGGGTTGAGGAGGATGGTGGAGGACAGAGGTCCCTGGCGGGCAATGGTCCATGGGGTCACAAAGGGTCAGAATCGACTGTGCAAAACAACAACAAAAGCAAAAAGCCATTTCTGTGTATTTTCTACTTAGAAAACCCTAAAACCAGTCTCCATAAGGCAGAATTGACTTGACAGTACATCATAATTATTAGCTGGCTCAGTGGTGTGCAAGATATAGAATGCACCAAATTTGCGGGTCTGTCTACTACCGAAAACATATACTAATGAGGAGTTAAGTTTAGTCAACTACAAAGCCAGGAAGGTGGCTTCATTTTGGCAGTTTAAAGTTTGACCTGTACAGGTATCTGGCTGTGGAACAAAAGGTAGAGAGTTCAATTCCCCACTGTACCTCCCTAGAGAAAAACCAACCTGTGTAGCTTTGGGAAAGTCGCACAGTACCAGGATACCCCTAGAAGAAAGGAATGGTAAATCCCTTCTGAGGATTTTCTAGAAAACCCTATAAAGGGTTTCCATAAGTCAAAATTGACTTGAAAGCACATTATTATTCAAACATTAAAAAAAACATAGTTAAACACTATTATAAAATATTGACTGGTAGTATATAACAGAAATGTTTTAACCAAGATGATGATGGTGTTTGTGATAATGATGTGGGGATGGAATTAGTGGTGTGCATGGCATATTTGAAATTGTTTAGTTTCAGTCGCTTTTAGGAATGCCTCTTTTTGTGCTCCAGGTCCTTCAGTTTTACAGAAAAGCAATAATCTTGTGGATCATTTTACTTTGAGTTTTTGCTTTCTTATTTTCTGGCACTGGTAGTTCAAAAGACCTAAAAAATCTTTGAAACTCCCTTCTGCGTGCACATGCACACACACATGCACGCATGCGTGCATGCACGTGCACGCACACACACACACACACACACACAGCAGAGGTATTCTGCTACAAGCAGGCTGCCTCGTGGAAGCAGCAAAAATATTCCAAAGGAATGAATAAAATATCTCCTCAAAAATCAGGATAAGAGGCAAAAAAGAGGAAAGGATCCAAGTTGCAGCCACAGACACAGCAGGCACGTTGGCAATCAGGCTGCACTATCTGAGATGGGAGGCACCAGGAGCTCATATTTCCACATGGAATGACTAAAACAAAGAAAAACTACTCACTGGTTGCCAACCAATTTAGGCACTTTGACAGACCTATGATTCTACCACCCTTCTCCTGATTCGCTTCTGACCATGGCCCTCTTGACATAATTAGTTTTAAAAATTACCCAGACAATTTCACAGATCACAGGGTGAACAAAGATTACACAGAAGAAGGCAACAAGGAAAAAAAACCCTCATAAAACATTTTTGTAAAGGGCAAAAGATTTATACAATCTGAAGAGAAACCAGAGTTTGAGAAGAAGGTCATGGAATGTAAAGAAATAATAAAAATACATATTTTAAAAATAATGTTTTTTTACCCACCTTTCATTAATAAAAATCATTTTTACTTAAAAGGATTTTTTTGAAATCAGTGAAAGAACATGAAAATGAATAAGAGAGCCTCTTTTGTATATTTTCCTTTATTTCATGTAAACATTAATAGTCCATCTCTGATGGGGATATCATATTTATGAAGCATCTGGCCAAGGTATAAAACTGATAGCATGCAAATGCAGTCAGTAACCACAGATGACTCATGACTGGCCTAAAGCAGGTGGCTTTATCAAAAGCTTCAAACTCATTATGAATTTGGCACACAGAAGTTCTATTTATGTCTGAAGCTAAGTTCATACAAACAACAGGTGAGGTTTCTCATAAAGCACTTTTTTGACTGTGCTACTTCATATTGCCCATAGCATGGCATCACTGACTGGTCTTTTGAATTAAAGCTTTTAAAGAATTAAGACTCTTTCAGAATTCCCATTATAATATTAGGCCAATAAAATCAAACCTTTTTTTTCTCAAACAGCACTGCTTGCCTTGAGATTTGTCTTACTGCTTGATTGATCCAGGAAAATATAGCAGGTTCTTGAGGTTTCGGCTCACACTCTGAGTCCTGGCTACTTTACTTGTGACTATAATGCACATATCTTGTAGCCTTCTGGTTTCTTGGTGAGGGCTCCATGGAAATCTAGCTTTTGTGGAGTCAACAATGATTATATGAATTCATACAAAATATAAAAAGCTGCTGGCCATGATCATTAAATGAAGCATCATGAGCCAGCAGCAGTGTTGTGTATTAAGGCACAATTGCAAGTTGCACGGGCAGCACCTTGCAAAGAGAAAATGGTGGTTTCCCGCCATCCAAATTAGGAGCTATAGTTGGAGGAAATCTCCCTCTCTTAGCGTACTCATTATGCTAATCAGAGTCCTGTGAATGGTTACAGTTTTGGATCCTGTTTCCCATTGGTTAATACATATATATCTTGTTATGATTGGTTGGTTATGCTTGTCTGGTGGGTCACTATTTTGTATCAAGGATCCACCACTGGAGAGACACTATATAAGCCCCATGGGTAAACAAGGGTGGTGCCGGACCAGATCTATACTACCCATTCAGCACAGGTAATCTCTACATGCTAAGCCTGGGTCTCCTCCACACGCTATCGCTTCTAGCGTAGCTTAGCCATTGCCTCTTCTACAGCAGATTCCGGAGGGATTGATTTCATGGGATTGTATAGCCATCTTGTGTCCAGAGTGCTTTGTAAGCATAATCTAAAAGACTCTTAAATAAACTCCTGTTGTTGTTCTGTTCATCGCTGCCTGGACTATTGCTTATAAGGGCTGGATGTGACAGGCAGGTATATCTCTGTGTATCAGACAGTGATGACCAACAAAAGTTGTAGCCTGACCCTGGTAGGAAGCATTTTCCCTGGATTTTTGATGGGATTTATAAAAAATATTGTTTTGGTCTCTAAGTCCCAAGACTTTCTGAGGCATCATGAGCAATGAACTTTGACTAATTGGATCCAAAAACTAAACATCTTCCTTCAGTTCCCAAACTGTCTGAGTAGGAAATATGACAATGATTGTACCATTGATGAAGATATGATGGTAACGATGTTTTTGATGATTAAGATGAGTTTCTCAACTTTGAGCCCCCAGGTGTTTTTGGACACCTCCTGACTGAGGCTTCTGGGAATTGAAGCCCAACAATATAGTGGAGGAGGTGAGGTTGAGAAACCCTGATATAGATGATGAGAGTGATTATCTGTTTATAATGTCCTTTACATTATTCATTCTTCTTCTATCCCTCCCCACGGAACAAGGGTTATTTCTTGAACAACAACAACAAGAAATATAGTATTTTCAAGGCGAACGGAAGAAAAAGTATGAATAGTCTTTTGATTTCAGTTAAAGTAAGTGAAATGTTGCTTCCAAGGAAATGTATACTCATAAAGGGCATAACCCATGCCCACCCAACCAATGTGTTCAGCTGTATGAGTAAGACAGCCCTGCCACAGGGTTTGACAAAGCTCTTGTTCTCCTGCTTTCCACCTCTTTGACTGGTCCTTAGGCTCATGCTAGCCATTACTCACACAACAAAAGGTCTGTGTATAATTCCCCAAAACTGTCCATCACTCCTTGTCTCTCCTTAATGCTTAGGGCTGGAGAAGAAAAGTGATTTTTATTCTCTTTATTGTGTCTATTTTGATATTTTAAAGAGGATAATTTTAGTACATAGGGATTTATTTTCTCATATGAAAGACAGGAGCTGAAATCCTTTCACTTAGTACAGTATGCCACACTAGAGTATACCCATTGGTTCAATGAGAACTTGGGGTGACAATGCCTCTCTAGCTCCATTGATTAAAATAAGCCGATTCTAGTTGTGATTTACCTTAGCATAGTAAATCTTGACTAAAGTAGGACCATTTGAATCAATGGAACTTACAGAGAGGTTGACCCATCAAATCCACACTAATTGAATGATTTCTACTGATTAGCCACAGTTCTGAACAAAGCTTTTTGATGCATAAACAATTCAGCATTTAATATAAGCCCTCACTAGGGTTTTAGCTTTAGCTTCATCCCCACATGCCCATTACAGATCACTTCAGTACACATAGACAATTGTGAGGTCAGCACTAGCTCTGCCATACCCACACACAGCTTTATTTGTGAACATAAAAAATCTCTAAGAAGACAAGTAGCTGAATATCAAGAAAAGCTTATTTTGATTCCATTTTAGTTTGAAGAACCCAGTGTTGGGCCTTATACTTTTCATATCTCACACAGAAAATAAAAACAACACCCAACCTTATTCAGGCCAGGGTATGGTACGGAGACGGCATTGGTCGCACTAATGGATGATCTCTGGCGGGAGCGGGACGGGGGTTATCCATCCGTCCTTGCTCTTCTTGACCTCTCAGCGGCCTTCGATACCGTCGACCACGGTATCCTTCTGGAACGGCTCAAAGGATTGGGGAACCAGGGCACTGTGTTGTCCTGGTTTTCCTCTTTTCTGGAGGGCCGTACCCAGTCGGTGTGGTTAGAGAGTGAGAGGTCCAGCCCTAGGCTCCTCAAGTATGGGGTGCCTCAGGGCTCAGGGCTCTCTCCTCTCCTATTTAACATCAACATGAAGCCACTGGGTGAGATCATTCGTTCCCACGGGCTGCGGTACCATCAGTACGCGGATGACACCCAGTTGTATATCTCGGCCCGTGGGGACCCCAGTGATGCTGTTGAAATCCTATCCGGATGCCTGGAGGCCATTGGGGTCTGGATGGGGGCCAACGGGCTTCGGCTGAATCCCAGCAAGACAGAGTGGCTGTGGATAAGGGGCCCCGTGTTATCCAGGGAGTTACCACCTTTGGTACTGGATGGGGCGGTTTTGCCCCAGACAGACCCAGTGCGCAACTTGGGGGTCCTTCTGGATTCACGGCTGCTGCTGGAAGAACAAGTGGCGGCTGTGGCCAGGAGGGCTTTTGCCCAACTCCGGGTGATTCGCCAATTGCGCACGCTCCTGGACCGCGGCTCCTTGCTTATGGTCACCCATGCTCTGGTTACTTCCCGACTAGATTATTGTAATGCGCTCTACATGGGGCTGCCCTTGACGACCATTCGGAGGCTGCAGCTGGTCCAGAATGCGGCAGCCCGGGTGGTGATGGGATGTGGGCGATATGCCCATGCCTCACCACTACTTTGGGAGCTGCACTGGTTACCAGTTTGTCTCCGGGTGCAATTCAAGGTGCTGGTTTTGACCTTTAAAGCCCTATATGGCAGTGGGCCAGGATACCTTAGAGACCGCATCATCCCAAGAGTGTCTGCCCGTCCAACCAGAGTGGACCGGAGGGGCTCTCTAATGGTGCCATCAGTTAGGGGTGCACATCTGTCTAGCACCCAAAGGAGGGCCTTCTCCGTGGCCGCACCAACTCTCTGGAACCTCCTGCCAACAGATCTAAGACTTCAAAGAGAATTGCTGCCCTTCAGGAAAGGATTGAAGACCTGGCTGGCAGGGCAGGTGTGGGGCCCGAATGGGATCACGGTCCCCGCCTGCTGGCTTACGTAAAGAATTAAGAACTCTCTCTTCCTTTTTTAGAGTGGGTGGGATGGATGGGTGGGATAAGGGGTTTTTTAAGTGGGTGGGATATGGGGTTTTTAAAGTGTTTTTATATGTTTTTAGAATTTGTTGTAATGCCGCCCTGAGTCGGGTTCTGCCTGAGTGGGCGGCATATATAAATACGACTAAATAAATAAATAAATAAATAATAAATACTGCTGTGATGGGTCTGTCTGGGATGATTGCTATGGCAGAGATGATGCCAGTGTGAGCTGAACTCATCTCCCCTTGTAGGTAATTGTTAATTGTACACGGGTGAATAAGTTAATAGAGTTCTTTGCCTCTCACATCAGTTTATGATATAGATGGCCTTCTGTCAACATGTCTACCTGTCATATTATTCATCTGGGCAATGGTGGCAATATTCAACTGATTGCAGAGCTGAATGAAAGAGAGGATTAGAAAAATAAAATGGAACATGTGTTTTAAAAGGTAAATACATATTATTCAATTAAAGTCATGGCATGAGAGCTTGTGAATCAATAATTATTTATAATTACCTAGCAACAGTTTTGCATTACTTATGAAAAATTATTTTTGAGCAGTTTGGTGTTACTGTATTGTTGTTCAGGTGTATTCTGTTTAAGATGCATTTAGAATAAGAGGAACCATGCAAGGAAAACTTTACCCTACCAATTTTCTCTGTGTCATACAAAGTCTTCCACAGCTCTACCAAGTCTCCCCTATCTTTGATTATTTTGTTTCAAAATGAAAGTTGTTCCAGTTCCATGATATTTTTCTTGCCATTTTCTGCTGAGCATAAGGAGTATGCCAGTATCTCATTTCTATGTAGCAAGGCATTGGAACAGTCCATAGTAAATGAATTTTGATATTTAAGATACTCCAGAGCAGTGTTTCCCAATCTTTTGTTTCTGGACTTCCATTCCCAGAAGCCTAAGTGAATTCCCCAAAGCACTGATCAGCCAATGTACGGACTTAGGCTTCTGGGAATTAAAGTCCCCCTGTGGGGAATGGGCTCCACATTGGGAACCCCTGCTCTAGACAATAAATGGATAGATAGTTCAGTAATTTAGGTATCTGGCTGAGAAGCCATTGTGCCTCCAAGGAGAAGAGACAGCCTGTGTGGCTATGGGCAAGCAGCACAATTCAAAGATGTCCTCAGAAGAAGGGAATGCAGGCCTGAGCTGGCCCAGTGGGATACCAGGACTCATCCAGCTGTGCTCTAGGCCCCCAGTATGATAGGCACCCTTCAGACTGACCACAGGCATACGCATACACCTGGCAGGAGCAGCAGGAGAAGCCGCCTTGCTGTTTCCATGAAAGAGGAGGTGCACCAGGTTGTTGTTTTCTTCAAACCAAGGCACCTGTTGGCTTGGGGAAAAACATCCTATTGCTTCTCCACTTTCATGGCAACAGCATGGTGGCTTCTCCTGCTACTCCTGCCGTACACACCTCTGTGCTGGGAGGACCAAGTGAGAGTAGGACACCTGAGGCAGGGGCTGCGGGGCAAGGTGCAGATGAAGCTTGGCAGGCTAAAAGGTCCCAGGCTGAGGGTGTCCCGACACTGGTGGGTCCATGACTACTCAAGGCACAAGCAGGCTACATGGACCCTTCTGTGCAAGTGAGGGGTGAGACTTCCTTGCAACTGCAATGGGTTTCCTGGGGGTGGGGCATTGGGTGAGAGCTCCTATGCCCCCTCCTGGACAGCCCTCGACAGAGCTCAGTGGCTGCATGAGAGGTGTACCCCATCCCCTGCAGAACCACCCCTTCTTCACCAGCACTGGCATTGGGACTACAGCAACCAGAATGCAATGCAGGGAGGGGAGGAGCAAAGGTGACCTGTGGGATGTTTGTCCATCTCCCATTAAGCTCTCCTACTTAGCTCTCCTACTGAGCTCTCTCCAAGCAGGGCAGTGCATCTCAGACAGTTGGCAGGGTGCGCAGGGGCTGCCCCCATCTCTTCTCCACACCCAAACTGGCCGGTCTGTGTGCCCTGGGGGCGGGAGGTGCAAGAGGCTGTGGCTTGCCTGGCCTTGTCCGCAAGGCAGGCACAGATGGCAGGAGATGACCTTCATTCCCTCTCAACATCGCAGCCAGCCTTGCGAATCGGGATCGATTCACAAGATATTTCCCAGGCACATTGAGGCTAACCCCACCCTTCGTGCATCCTGCATCCTTTGGGGAGCGATGTTGCCCTGTTTCTCACTTCCACTTGTCTTTCTAGTGCTTTTGTGGTTGGCAGCTCCCCCAAAAAACAACAACAACTTGCTTTGGTTGTTTAAAATGTCATCTTCATCCCTGATGTTTAGCTGTCTAGTCCCTGTGGACTGTGCATCTCCCATGTGCTGTGGGATATACCTGAGCTACCCTTTCCGAGGCAGGAATAGCCTCACCAGAAGCCATGGAGATTTAAAGCTCAGAGGGACCCATGAGATGCTGCTGACCCTGTTTCCACCAGTCAAAAGTGCACAGATGGTCAATCCCAAAACTTATCCCCTGCCCCAAACCTTCATCCATCCTTCCTCGGCAAGGCCTGCGGGGAACTCCCAAGAAGGCTCCAGGCTGAGATATGGGTGTGGGGCAGAGTGTGGAGAGAGATCTTGAATGGCACTACCTGGTTGCCCCTGAGCACCTGGATTCCCCCATCTCCCCATAGGCACCCTCATCAGTTCTGTCCCACGCCCTCCAAAGGTATCCAGCATGGGCCTGAGGGAATGACACATCACTTCTGTGTATTCTCTTCCTAAAAAAACCCTGGAAAGGGTTGCAATAAGTCAGAACTGACTTGACAGCACACAATTATTAATTATTATTACGTGTAAGGTAAATGGTGAGGACAAAGTTTTTGCTATATGAATTCAACCTACCTGATAATATTTAATCAATGATCTGTAATCTTGGATGACTATATCCCAAATATGTTAGTTGGGTGATTGGTTGGTTGATACCCTGCCGATCTAGCTAAAATAGTCACTCTGGCCAGACAAGTACAAGCATTAGAAGATAAAGAAATTCAACATACAGAAATAAAACAAACGCCAAAATAAAGATGCCAATGATAATTTTTAAAAAAGCAATATGCACTCCCACACAAAAAGTATTCATACAATCTTAGCAGGAAGGCTCTCAGTTTGGAAACTGGTGTTTTAAATCCAGAATGGGTGTTATCACAGGTGCAGCGCTGAGGGTTATTTTTCAAATTTATCAGCAACTCCAAAGCCATGCTTCCCAACAGGGTAGGGATAAACAGGAAGGAAAGGATGATTTCCTTAATTATTCTTCTATTCTTATTATTTTAGTACTGTAGTTGGATCCTGTGAAGGTTGCTACTCTCGGTTCTTGTCAACTGGCTTGTAGTAAAAAAAACTGGGAAGGAAAAAGGCACTGGGAGAAAATTTGGGGTCACAGGGGACTTTGGAGAGAGGGCCTCTGAAAGTTGAGAGAGACTCTGGCCATTTTCCTTTTTGGAGGCTCCCAGTAAAATAACAAATGAACAATGGTACCTGAGGGCAAGCAAGCTCAAAACTGACCAACTAACTTCTTGTCATAGGAATGATATTCTTAAAGGCTTCTTTGAAGAGGAAAGCTTTAAGTTTTTTTTTTTTAATTTCCAGGGATGGGGCCTGGTGCAGCTCAACTGGTAGTGAATTCCAAAGTAATGGTGTCACCACTGAGAAGACCCTATTTCAAGGTAGGCACTTGAAGCTGCACAGACTGTGATAAGTGGGTGACACAGGAAGTTGTTCTGAGGGAGAGGAGAAACACTTTGGGCAAGGAGAAACACTTGTCATTAATGATACAACTAGCTGCCATCCCCATAACTATTGGGACCACACAATAGCTGCCCTTGTGTCTGAAATGGTGATTGCAACTGGTCCAGAACACAGCAGTCAGGTTGGTGATGGGTATAAAGTAATTCAGTCATATTTCCCCAGCCTTGGGAGGCTTGCACTGGCTTCCTGTTCCCTATCATGTCAGAAAAAGGGTGTTAATATTATCATATAAGGCCCTAAGTGGTTTGGGACCTTATTATCTGTCAGAGTGTGTTTCTCCTTGCCCAAATAACCTCCTCAAGCCAGCGTCATGCATGTCTAATGGCAAATAATTATGCATGGAGATTTTCAAGGCAATGCAGGAGATCTAGTTATTAAGTTAAGCAGAGCTCATCTTAATGTTACACTATTGTATATATAATCAAGTCAAGACAGAAATATATTCTGTACCTCAGATCTACTGCTCATTCTGTACCAGCTCATTCTGTACCAGCTCATTCTGTACCAGCTCTACTGCTCATTCCATGCAGAGAGGCCCACAGGGGAGGGGAGTAAAGGATCCAGCCCCTCCCTCCCCATCCAAAGAACTGAGCCTGGAGAGGAAGAAAAGGCTTCAGGAAGGGCCAGCTCTACTGCCCATTTGCCATCCAGAGAGGCCCAAGGGGGAGGTGAGTAAAGGATCTTGCCCCTCCCTCCCCATCCAAAGACCTGGGCCAGAGAGAAGAACACTTCCAGAGGCCCCCGACCATTCCCAGGAGATACCATTAACAAACACCATCACAGCGAGGCCCGAACCGGCGCCTTTGACCGACTCCATGCGGCCGAAGAGAGGCAAGAGCTGCTGTGTGCATGCAAAGGATAAGTAATCGAACTGAAATAATATAGTTGACTAAACATAGATGGCTTATGGCAACTGACATAGTGACTGTACAAGAAACTGACTTACATAGAGACTTGATATAGTGGACTTTTTCTTTCTTTCTTTCTTTCCCTTTCATTAATTAGTTCAACTTTTACTTTGATAAACTGTGATATTGTGCATGATAATACTTTGTTTTAAAACTGTTTAAACTGTGATAACATGTGTGATGGGAAAAGACTGGCGTAGAGACCGGCAAGGCACGCCACAAAGTTTGCCAAGAGAACCCTATGGACCAAAACAAAAGGCAAAACAAGGGGATGCTCAGCACAGCAGATCTGAAAAGGGGGAGGGATACGAAAGGGGGAGGAGAAATACAGTGTTGCAGGGAACAATACTGCATAGGGACATGGAATGTGAGGTCTATGAATCAAGGAAAACTGGAAGTGGTAAAAAATGAGATGGAAAGAATAAGCATTGATATCTTGGGCATCAGTGAGCTCAAATGGACAGGGATGGGTGAATTCAGCTCTGGAAACCATCATATCTACTACTGCGGGCAAGAAAACCTTTGAAGAAATGGAGTAGCCATAATTGTCAATAAAAGAGTGAGAAAAGCAGTAATGGGATACAATCTCAAAAATGACAGAATGATGTCAGTCAGATTTCAAGGCAAACCTTTCAATGTCACTGTGATCCAAATATACGCACCAACCACTGGTGCAGATGAAGCCACAATGGACCAGTTCTATGAGGACTTACAACACCTCATAGAACAGACACCAAGAAATGATGTCCAAATTATATTAGGAGACTGGAATGCCAAAGTAGGAAATCAAAAAGTGGAGGGAATAACAGGCAAATTTGGTCTTGGAACACAGAATGAAGCAGGGCAAAGATTGATAGAGTTCTGCCAAGAGAATGCACTGGTCATAGCAAACACTCTCTTCCAGCAACACAAGAGGCGACTTTACACATGGACATCACCAGATGGCCAACACCGAAACCAGATTGACTACATACTCTGCAGCCAAAGATGGAGAACCTCCATACAGTCAGCAAAAACAAGACCTGGAGCAGACTGTGGCTCAGATCACAACCTACTGATCGCAAAATTCAGGCTTAGACTAAAGAAAATAGGGAAAACACGGAGACCAGAAAGTTATCACCTAGACAGCATCCCTAAAGAATACACGGTGGAGGTGATGAACAGATTTAATGGTTTAGACTCGGTAGACAGAGTACCGGAAGAATTATGGACGGAGATGAGGGACATCATGCAGGAAGCAGCAAAGAAAACCATACCAAAAGAAAAGAAGAGTAAGAAAGCAAAGTGGTTGTCTGATGAGGCTCTTAAAATAGCAGAGGAAAGAAGGAACACAAAAGTCAAAGGAGAAAGGAAAAACTACAACCATTTGAACACAGAATTTCAAAGAAAAGCAAGGAGAGATAAGGAAAACTACCTAAAAGAACAGTGCAGAGAAATGGAGGAAAACAACAAAAGAGGCAGAACCAGAGATCTTTTCAAAAAAATCGGGGAAATTAAGGGAACATTTAAAGCAAAAATGACCATGATAAGGGACAAAGATGGAAAGGAGCTAGCTGATGCAGAAGAAATTAAGAAAAGATGGAAAGAGTACACAGAGGAACTTTACAAAAAGGACCTCAACACTCCTGATAATCACAATGATGAAGAAGTAGAACTTGAGCCAGACATCCTGGAGAGCGAAGTCATAAAGAGCACTGCAAATAACAAAGCTAGTGGAGATGATGGTATCCCAGTTGAATTTTTCAAAGCGCTAAAAGATGATGGCATCAAATTACTGCATTCAATATGCCAGCAGATTTGGAAAACAAAACAGTGGCCACAGGATTGGAAAAGATCAGTATACGTCCCAATCCCAAAAAAGGGCAATGCCAAAGAATGTTCAAATTATCGAACAATCGCGCTCATCCCACATGCCAGCAAGGTGATGCTCAAGATTATACAGGACAGACTTCAGCAGCATGTGGAGAGAGAATTACCAGAGGTGCAGGCTTGTTTCAGAAGAGGCAGGGGGACTAGAGACCACATCACCAACATACGCTGGATCATGGAGAAAACAAAGGAATACCAGAAACAAGTTTACTTTTGTTTTATTGACTACACTAAGGCATTTGACTGTGTGGACCACAACAAGATGTGGCAAGTAATTAAAGAGATGGGAATACCAGAGCACCTCATATGCCTCCTGAGAAATCTGTACATGAACCAAGAAGCAACAGTTAGGACAGAACATGGAATAACAGAGTGGTTTGAAATAGGAAAAGGAGTAAGACAAGGCTGCATTTTGTCACCATGCTTATTCAACCTATACACAGAGCACATAATGCGCAGTGCAGGGATGGAGGAATCACAATATGGGATTAAAATCGCTGGGAGAAACATCAATAATCTGAGATATGCAGACGATACCACCCTAATGGCAGAAAGTGAGGAAGACCTAAAGAATCTCTTGATTGGGCTGAAGGAGGAGAGTGCAAAAGCTGGCTTGAGACTCAATATAAAAAAAAAACCAAGATAATGGCAACAGGCCCCATCAGTTCCTGGAAAATAGACGGGGAAGAAGTAGAAGCAGTGACAGATTTTACTTTCTTAGGATCAAAGATCACTGCAGATGGGGATTGCAGCCATGAAATAAAAAGGCGACTGATTCTTGGGAGACAAGCGATGAGAAACCTGGGGAACATAGTGAAAAGCAGAGACATTACATTGCAAACAAAAATTAGAATAGTCAAAGCAATGGTTTTCCCAGTAGTAATGTATGGATGTGAGAGCTGGACAATTAGGAAGGCTGAACGCAGAAGAATAGATGCCTTTGAAATGTGGTGTTGGAGGAGGGTTTTGAGAGTCCCCTGGACAGCGAGGAGAACAAATAGGTCAATCTTAGAAGAAATTAACCCTGACTGCTCATTGGAAGGTCAAATAGTAAAGAAGAAGCTAAAATACTTTAGACATCAAATGAGAAGGGAGGATTCACTTGAGAAGGCATTGATGTTGGGAAAGGTGGAGGGCAAAAGAAGAAGGGGGAGGCCAAGGATGAGATGGCTAGATGGTATTATAGACACAATGGGCACAGAGCTGGGAGGGCTGAGGGGGATGGTAGAGGACAGAGGCGCCTGGAGGAAAATGGTCCATGGGGTCGCAAAGGGTCGGAGTCGACTGTGCGACTGAACAACAACAAACCTCAGATCACCCTTTGTACATTGTTTGCAGCTTTATTTAGCATTACAGTGCTTTTGTTTTCAGTTATCTCCCCATCTTCACCTAATCTTACTTCACCTCAGTTAAAATTCAGAGAAATGGTTGGTTAGTTGTCCTTCTAATCCTTTGGAATAGCAACTCTATCAGCTGGCCAGAGGAAGACCAGTGGCACCTGGGGTTGCTCTGGGAGCCTCAAAAGCTGCTCCCCTGCTGCCGCAACCAGCGCCATTTGACCGGCAGCTGGCCAGAGGAAGACCAGTGGCACCTGAAGTTGCTCTGGTGGCCCCAAAAGCCGCTCCCTTGACACTGCAACCAGTGCCATTTGACCAGCAGCTAGCCAGAGGAAGATCTGCAGCACCTGGGGTCACCCTGGCAGCCCCAAAAGCCACTCCCTCACCACCGCAACCAACACTGTTTGACCGGCAGCTGTCCGGAGGAAGATCAGCAGCACCTGTGGTCACTCTGGCTGCCCCAAAAGCTGCTACTCTGCCACTGCAACCAGTGCCATTCGAATGGCAGCCAGCCGGAGGAAGACCAGCGGAACCTGGGGTCACTCTGGCGGCCCCAAAACCCGCTCCCTCACCACCACAACCAGCACCATTCCCAGTTGGCAGGAAGTGGGAGCAAGTGTTTTCTGTGGCGGTGGGATTTTAAAATTTCCACCACAGTTGCAAACACCCAAGGCTCTTTCCCCCGGCTGCGCTGGTCAGTGGGAAGTGGGAGCAGCTGTTCTCCGTGGTGGTAGAAGATGCGGAATGCCACATCTCCTACTCTTTGGCCTTACCAATTGCCTGAAGATGCTACTGAGGACGTTGAGTCTGGGCTCCATCATGGATGTTGAGCCCTGGGCTCCATCATGGACATTGAGCCCTGGACTCCATCATAGACGTTGAGCCACGGGTGCCGATTACTAGGTACCCCTGGATGACCAGTTGTGGTGTTGACAGAGGACAATGGTTATTATTATGTTTATATTGCTTTCTGTATTGTTGTATATGTGTTGCTCTTTTGTACTACTGTACATTGTATCTTTGTTTGGATTTTGTACTGTATTTTTTTTTGTAAACCATTTTGGGTCACCCTAGGGTGAGGAAGGTGGTATATAAATATATAATGATGATGACGACAACAACAACAATGAGACAGATAAATTTCAAGTTATTTTCTATGAACAAGTAATTACTGTTGCATTCCCTTTTGAATTCCCGCTGTTCCTTTTCTTTTTTTCTTTTCTTCAGCTTTCTGTCCTTGTCCACATAAAATATGCTGACAAGACTAAATGTAATAGCCACATAATCAGCAGATTGCATGAGGCAGGTAGAAGAATAAGTAAGAACCAAGAACTGGATAATTATGCATTGACACTCTTGCACCTTAAAAAAATAATAAGGAAAAGATAGATGAGGGGGGAGGATGGGAATAATGTACAACAGAGAACTTGAATGCAAAATATAATTTCTGCTGATGTACCATGTGAAAACCAAGCAAGCAGATAAAAACGTTGGCTCACTAAAACAATGAATTAAGATTTTGCAATACAGAGCAACCCTGTAGACTTGAATGGCTTGTTGTTGAATTCAGCAGATGTGTAAATTTTAATATGAAGTTTGTTTTAATGAAGATTTATTTACATGGCTTTATATGAAGGATGTTATTATAATTCAGATTATGAGGATAATTAGTTAATAATGTTATATTACTGGTGTTATTATATGTTATTTATAATAAGAATAATAATTGTGTACCATCAAGTCAATTCTGACTTATGGCAACCCTTTCACAGCTTTCTAGATGGAGACTACTAAAAAATGGTTTACCTTTCCTTTCTTCTGAGGCCATCTGGGGACTCTGCAGCTTGTCAATGGCTACACAGGCTGGTTCTTTTGGAATGCACAGTAGGGAACTGAACTCACAACCCATAGTTAACTCAGTGAGCAATTTATTGATGAACAATTTCAGAAAAAGAGGGGGGAAAGTATGGTCTTCTTGGTTCATGCTGGAAGCAATCCAATAGTGCTTCCATAGTAGACAAATGAGCTGACAGGGTGCTGTTGTTATTGAGGAGTGCTTTCAGGAGTTCTCACATTGCCGGACCGAATCCCCAATAACGAGACGGACACTTTTGATGGATTTAAAATTGGGCCACTTTATTAACTTATAGCTTTTCTTAACTACTGTTAAGACAAATGGGCTGAAATAGCACTGGTAAGGATTAGATGTCATTTCCAAATCTTAATTAGCTAGGTTGTATCAATTTGTTTACTTAATTAAACAAATTGTTGACCCCAGTCAGAATGCTATTTATGACTCCAGCTTCTGACGGACATCCAGTGAACTCTCAAAGGTTTTGCATGCTGTCTTGAGCATAGCATCACCTTGTTTATGGTCAGATTTTGATTGGCCAGCCCAAGTTTCCCTCTACCTTGTCCTTCAGGTGGCCAACCAACTGTGTACCTGCCGGATTCCTAGGGGTCATGCACTTTCTCCTTACCAGTGCTAGCCACCAAAGTGACCTGTAGAAGAACAACAATAATATTTTTACCCCATAACTCAACTATCAGCAACAGTGTGGGATGGGTGAAAACCACAAGAACCAAGGGGCCAATGCAGGTTCAAGCAAAAATTCCCATCCGGCCCCGAAGTGACCAAAAGTAGTCACACTGTCCCTAGGGAGGGGGTGGAGGGCAAACACGCCCTTGGCCCAGCCGATCAATTTGGAATGCCGGTGAGGGTGTGCGGAGCCTCCCCTTTTAAAGGTAAGCTCGGCTCCGCCCCCTTGCCCGGCCAAAGTGCCTGGCTCTATGGGGCAGGGTTGGCAAAGCACGCAGCAGCCATATTGCTTGCCACCACCCATCCCTTCTTCAAGGAGGCTCATTCCATGTCTCCCAAAAGTTATTGATTGGTCCCTTACAGAAGACTGGCCATTTGTATAACCCCCCCCTCTTTAAAATGCTATTTTGTTGCATTTCCTTACTAAGAGGGTCTATTTCTGCTCCTTGAAGCCTTCATGAGTATTAGCTTTTTTAGGGTTCAAGAGGGTTCTCTAAGATTCACTTTCCTTCAAATGAAATAAATAGAACCAGACAAGATTGGTCATGTGCTGACCTACCCCAGCAGGCAGGGTCACAGCAGCACTACACAGAGAGTCCTGGCTATTCAAGGAGAATCCAAATAGCAAAGTCCAAAGAGCAAGCCGAGGTCTGGTTACTGGTAGTTCAAGCAAGTGTCTAGTCCAAAGGATATCCAGGGGCATCATCAGGGTTGGCAGAAAAATCAGTTTTACGGCAGGCTATCACAAGAGGTATCTGAAGTCAAGCAGGGTATCAGTCTTTGCACAGAGGAAAATTGTACCGACACTTGTCTGATGAGTCAAGCTTGCTTAAGAAATCTCCCAGCTAATTGGTATCAGTTGGGAGCCTCCTCTTATAACAAGCTCTGGCTGCAGATTTTTTCGCACCGTTCCTTGGCTAAGGGCTAATTCCTGTCAAAGTCAGAACTCTGATCTGACAGGTCATTTGCTGGAGGAATTGGAGTTGGGCCAGAAGCAGGCTGAGGTTCCTGGTTCAAGACATCCTCAGGTTCAGCTAAAGGGTGGGGAGGCAGAACTGGGCTGGGCATAGGAAGTGCCTCTTGATCCAGGTCATCTTCAGAGTCTGACAAAGGCTGGATCACAACAGGTCAGCATTTCCTGTTTATTGTTGTATATATTAAAATGGCAAAAAAATCACAACAGTTTCCAGGTCCAATGGGGCAGGGGGGATTTGTTCCCCAAGTCCCTGGAAATTATGCACCCAAATTCATCTGCTCATTTTCTAATACAATGTCTATATGATTTCTATTAGTATCTACTAGAAGTGCCATTCTGCATGTTACTAATGACAGACAGGCAAAGAATTAATGGACATAAAATGAAAGCTAACATTAAGAAGGCAGTAGGAATGTCTTTGAACATTTCCAGATGGAGGGCTTCTCAATCTAGCATTTAGAAAACATTCAGCAGCTCTTCTATCATTTCTTCCATAACTGAATTCCTGTGGTGAGGAAGAAGGTGGGGAAAGTGGTTGGAAAACAAGAGAGGGTTAGAACAATTGGTGAATGACATAATGAGACACACACACCCCAATAAAACTCAATGATTGAAGCAGGGTGATGGCATGATATAAGAGCAATGAACGTGCTCTTAGTCTACTAGGACATTTTGGTATTGATTTTAAGATGGCTGTCCTTGGACAAAATAATTTCAAAGGGAAACTGCTGAATTACAATTGATCCAGAAATCCAGTTGTATTTACTCTAATTAACTTGTCACTGTACTTTTCCAATTCCATTCTCTTCATGGCTAGCATTCTCTAGATATAATGAAGAATTTCTGTGAACTTTGTGGGTTTTGCATGCAGGCAGAAATACTTTTGTGCATCGATGATGGACTTACTTTTTCAGGAGCTAGCTAAGGCTTCTCATTTGTTTTCTTTTGGTTTTACTTACCAAAATGTAGTAAAAATGACATTCTGACAGCCTCTCTAAGATGGATAGGCATTTGGTTGTTGAGTGTGAAGAGGGAAGAGGAAAGAGAAAATTCCATAGCAAAGCTGCAGTTGAACAGTATGAAGATAAAAATATTGGATACTAGAAGAGGTACATATCTTTAATGTTGACAATGAAAAAATTGAAATATTGAATGTTTTGTATACCTTGGTTCAGTTATCAATCAACCTGGGGGCTGCAGCCAAGAAATCAGCAGATGATTTAGACTCAAAAGGGCAGCAATGAAGGAATTAGAAAAAAAATCAAGTGTAGGGATGTGTCACTGGAGAACAAGTTCAGTCTTACTCTTGTATTCGTGATTACTAAGTATGGGTGTAAAAGCCTGCCAGTAAAGAAAGCTGACATGAAATAAAATGACTTGTTTAAAATATAAGTGTTTGAGGAAAGCTTTGCAGATACCCTGGACTGCCAAAAAACAACAACACACATGTTGGTTCTAGAGCAGATCAAGTTTGAACTGTTTCTGGAGACAAAAACAATGAAACTGAGGCTATTTTACTTTGGGCACATCATGAGAAAGCAAAATTCTCTGGAAAAGACAATTATCCTGGGAGAGATTGAAGAGCAAGCTGTATTGACTCTCTAAAGGAAGCCATAGTCTTGAATTTTCAAGAGTTGAATAGAGAGATGTCTCATTCATAGGGCTGCCATACACTGAAGATGACTTGACAGCATGTAACAACAAATAAATAATAAAAAGTATTACAAATTTAAAAGCAATAACAAATTTTTCTTCTTTAAGAACAATATGGTTTTAAGCATAAATCAGTAGATGACAAAATGTGTAGAAGGGAAATCTAAAACTAAAGTGCAACAGAACTGTAAAAGACACACTACTAGACTGTGGCAGATCCATTCCATGGGGAGATGAAAGATAAGGTTGATCAACTGCACAATGGCCCTGCTGATACACAATGTCTTACTTGTTGCAGAGGTGAAATAGGGATTTAAACAAGCATTAAACACTGCCAGCTGTACTTGAATGATTAGCTTGGCCCTCCTTTGATGTCATAAAACTCCAGTTTGAAACCAATTAAATTCAAATCCCTCAGAGAAATTCTGGCACACCTAGAGTTGTATACAGCAGGTAAAATTTGGTATGTTTTCCTGATTTTCATCTTTTAATTTTCTTCTCATCTTTATTGTATTTTGGGGTCTAAAACTTTTCGCTTCTCCCCCCCCCTTCTTACATTGAAATTTATGGGTATTTTTATGTTTTCCATACTTTTAGCATTTCATTCACTCATATTATCTTTTCTACCATTGACAAAAGCAAATTGTAAGTATTCACCTGTACGCATTGTAGTTAAAGCATGCATATAATTTTGCATGTACTTTATTTCTCTGCATAACTATATACACCACAAAATATATACATTCTTGAGTCAAGTGTGAAAATACAACTTTAGTCATAACTGATAAATCCAATATTTTCATACCCTATGCACATTGTTTGTTTATTTGCTATTTATTTGTAATATGAGTACCCTGCTTTTTCCCTGAAATGGGTCTTGAAGCAGCTCCTATATAACAAAAGCATGTAAAGACAACTGAGGATCGGAAAAGATGATATAAAAGGAGAGAGGTTTGGGAAGGGATAAATGAGGGACTCAAATGGCTAAAACACTGAACTCGATGACTGGAAGGTTGGAGTTTGATACCTGAGTACTGCACGATGGAGTGAGCTCCCACCTCTTTCCTACCAACTGTCAACTTAGCAGTTTGAAAGCAAGAAATTACAAGTAGATAAAAAGGTACCACTTTGATGGGAAGGAAGGTAAACAGCGTTCTGTGCATCCTGGTGTCTAGGCATATCTGCCACATGTCCATGGAAATGTCTGCAGACACAAACAGTGCTGGCTCTTTGGCTGTAAACAGAGATGAGCACTGAACCCTAGAGTCAGATACGACAGGCTTTGCAGACGCACCCACCCAAATAAAGACTCAGACACCGGTATTGGATAAAAGGTATCGGGCCACTTTTATTGAATAATGCCCTAGTCCGAATTATCACTTTCAATTGGTGTATCATCCAATTGTAATTCTTTAAGGCAAGCACGCCGCAGTAACACTGGTAAGGTTCCTCCCAAAATGCCAATGGAAATTGGCTACATGTATCAATTTGTATTAATTTGTTTGTTGACACAAACAAATTATTGACCGGAGTCAATATACTATCTACTGACCCCACCCTATGACGTGTATCCATTCAAATATCAAGGTGATGCAGGCTGTGAAGCTTCTGACATCACCCCTTTCATGGTTCACCCTTGACCAGCCAATCCTGTTTCCCCTGTACATATCTACGTGTTGGCCAGTCAATTGCAAACCTGCCAAATACCTATGGGTCATAAATCTTTACCTTACTAGTGCTACCCACCACACGGGGAGGCATCCATGATGACTCACCACCACCACCACCACCCCACCCCACAGACCATCAGCTTGGTCACCAGGCCTGCTTGCACATCCTCAAGAAAGAGGTTCATACCTCTAGCTGACAGGTGGACCCCATCTCCTGCATATAGATCAAAATCCTGCAAGCCTAGCCACGGATGTCGAATGGCTGTCCCCAAGCCATTCTCAACAAGGAACCGGGCAACAGCCCTGTTCACTGACCGCCGGGCACGGTCCAAACCATGGAGGTCCATGCCTCCTCTATAACACTGTCTCGGCATGATGTCAGACCATAGCAACCGTGTGTACAGCCATAAATGATGTAAAAACACCAGGTCGCTGCACACCGACATTTTTAAGGAAAGGCCAGTGATCTGTGCTAGATCATTGCCGCCGAGGTGCAGAATCAGGACATCAGGCGGTCCAGCATCCCTGATGGACATCAGGAATGGCAACAGTTCCCACCATCTCATGCCGCGCATACCATACCACCACATACGTGCAGATGCACGCAGCCCTAGATGGGGTCCCCACTCCGTTGCTGCAGCATACTGTGCCGCCCAGGGCACGTAAGTGTGGCCTACCAGCCATACTGCCACCGGTGTGCGTAGACACACAGGGTCTGTAAAAGAAGGAGAAGGAATTAAGGGCATGACTGGTACTCATACAGTGAGGGGATGTACATATAAGGAAAAACGCGCGGACCCCCACCTGCCCATCTGACATATATCAGCCTTAGAGTACCCGAAAGCAGCCGCAGTTGAAGCAGCGCCTATCCTGAATGAATGGGTGCCATAATGAGCCCCAGGGAGGCCGACACTGTGAAGTGCCATACCGGTCACCCTCCAGAACTGAAACTTGGTAAGGGGAGACCCATCCTGGTGGCAGAAAAATGGGCCAGGGTGCATGCCACACACTGCCAAAAATGCATGTAGGGCACCAACTGGACACATGTCAGCAAATGTACATTGTAGCAGTCTAACATCACTGCCTACTCCTTGCTGATTGGCCTTTGAGGAACAAATCCTCAACTGAGCCCACTCCTGGTTGATAAAGACATTGTCGAGTTCCAGTGCCCTACGAGACACGTCCCCCTTTGACAATGGGACCAGCTCGCTGATTCGGAGAGCTCCAAAGAAAGCTACGGTGGTAGCTGCATGAAAAAGAGCCTCCTTATACCTATCGTAACACAGTCTATGCCAACCTCATGCAAGGTGGGTCAGAACACCTGGTGAAACAGGGTGACATGTGTCCAGGCGGTGGCCACGCTCATGTGTCCACCCTTCCAATATGTGGCGTATGCGGAAGTCATTCACGCAGTCAGTAAAGCCCCGTCCCTTGGCCATAAATGCCAAGGCGGAAAGCCTGGTGGCGATAGTGTGTGGGTCTAACCCCTGACCGTGAAGGTGCACCATATACTGTAAAATCTGGTCGACCGGTATCAGCCACATTTTGGGCAATTGCCTTTGCCTGCAAAAGGTCCTAAATTGGAGGAGTGCATGTGCGAGGTGCCAAAGACATGCCGATCGCCTGGTTCACCTCTCCTCGCCAAATGTCCAAATCTTTGCCAGGAGTGGAGAGGGAAGTTCCTCTGCATCTGGAGCCAAGGCACGGAACCGGGAGATCTGCAGGCGGGATAAAGCGTCAGCAATATCATTATTAATGCCTGGCACATGTCTGGCCCTGAATAGCACATTAAGATGCAAGGACCTCAAAACAAATTGGCGAACTAAGGCCATGACTCTGGGGGATCTAGATGTTTGGGCATTGACAATGTGCACCACTGCAGCATTGTCACACCAAAAGTGAACTACCGAATTAGCCCACCTGTCCCCCCAGAGCATTAGGGCCCCCAAAATGGGAAAAAACTCTAGGAACGTAAGGTCGCATAAGCGATCCATGCCTTGCCATGTCTGAGGCCATTGACCATAGGTCCACCGTCCCTCAAAGTAAATCCCATAACCCAGGGAGCTGGAGGCATCCGACTGTACTTGGAAATGAGGACTGACCATAAGCTCAGATCTCCAAAAGGAGACGCCATTAAAGTACTGTAGGAATGTGAGCCAAACCGCCAGGTCTGCTCGTAAACCCTTGGTCAGCCGTACCCTGTGGTGTCATTTTGAAAGGCCCACCGTGGTGTCGCACAGACGCCTGGCGAAGGCTCTGCCTGGTGTCACTACCCTACAGGCAAAGTTGAGGTGGCCGTGGAGCACCTGTAACTCTCAGAGACACCTTATGCTTGGCAAGCATTGCCAAAATCGCAGCAGAGATCCGAGTCACCTTTTCCATAGGCAACCTGGATGTCTGGGCGACGGTGTCTAAAGGTCTCAACAACGAACATGATCTTTCAGCCTTTTTGTAGTTCTTCCTCCCTGCTTTTCTTCTTATTCCACTTCTGGAAATCATTGTGCCTTTAAGTGTTACAGCAGATCGGCACTTTGACGATCCACAGGTGCGCGCTGTGAGCTTTGAACATAACCATTCCTATATATTGGGCTAGCAACATTAACAGATAACGCTCTGACCTCGTAGGAATACACTTTTGAAGGCAGCTGAGCGCGTTTATTGATGACCTAGGTAATTCTTTCCCTACATTGTTCTTTTATGTATTTCTGTATATCCGTGCTGTCTGAGTGTATTAATTGATAGATATGTATTTTGTATACTAGTTTTGTGTACTATGTTTAACTATTGCAGAGTCTTGACAAAGGACTACGATATATCCATTTTACCGGAAGGATATGGACGATTGATCTTTCCCCTTCTGCAACGACACCATTATTCTCTTGGCGTGGCTCCCGGATTTGTAACTATTTTGGGATTTCCCCCCCCCCCCCCGCCCCGGACCTTTTGGCAGGATCTTCTAGCTTTATTTCTTATCGGACTTATATTTGTTACTTACCAGACTTGTACCTGTGATTATTTTATGACTGTTCGATATTAGATTGATGATACAATTCCGGCAGTTCCATTGATTACTCCAGATCCGTTTGTCCATGGGTTCTCGGGATTCACTTTAGGGATATTGTATGATTCATTAGATGTATGTGACTTATGATTAGTTTATGTGCCATGATATTATGAATCTTATCCCTATTGTTTTCTCCTTTCTGTCTATTTTACCGGGGTGCTGCACTTGATTAGTCATATTAATAAATATTCTTGCCACTTTTATTCATTTACCTTCCCTCCCCTGTGCTTATACCCTTGCTGTCTTTCCTCTCCTCAAACATTGAACAGCCAAAAGGCATGGCCTTGTCCACATAAAACTTGCCCCGAAAACCAAAACCTAACAGCTCAAAGTCATCCGGGTGCACTGGCAACAATCAGAATGCCGATTTGATATCACACTTTGCCAATAGCGCCCCGGGACCACACGAGCATACCATCTGTAAGGCCTGGTCAAAGGACGTATACCTGACAGAGCAAAGGTCATTCGGTATAGCTTCATTGACCCAGGAACCCGCAGGGTAAGAAAGGTGGTAAATTAGACGGAATTCACCCGGGGACTTCTTAGGGACTAAACCTAGAGGGGATACCTTCAAGTTAGGATATGGGGGTCGATGAATGGACCCGCCACCCTCTGTTCCCTGACCTCCTTGGCTATCTGCTCCACAGCAATGTCCTCATTACCCCTGAGAGACAGTAGGTTCGGAGCGTCCTGAGGCCCACAAACCCCTTTAAAGGGTATGCGGAAACCAAACTGAAAGCCCTCAAGTATGTATCTCGCATCATCCTGTCTAGGATAAGTGCGCAGCCATCGTTCAAGCACCGGGACATTAATTGGGGAGGGGGCCTTTTGAATGGGTAGCAACATCAGAGGGAGCTCTGGCCGCCCCCTGAACACCCCTTCTTCTGCCTCGTGACCCACCAGCCCACGGGCACACGGAGGCGGCAAGAGGGCCGGAACAAGAAGGGCACTCGTGCCTATATCTACACTGGCGCTTGTTGCACAGTCCGTTGGCAGAGAAACTCGAACACACCAGGTGGGCTGGAACCCCTTGCCCCGCCAGCTGGCGGGGAGTCTGTGTAGTAGCAGCCCGCTGTATGGCATGGCCACAGTGGTACCGGTCACCAGGCGCTGGCCGCGTGGGGGTCATATACAGCAGCCACAACTGCTGGCAGGGCTCGTCCCACCTCATCTCAGGATGAAGGGCCACCCACATCCTAAATTCTTCATCATAGGCCAACCATGATGGGCCAGGGAAATCAACCATGGCCCGGTAAATATTGTCCAGGTACTGGACCATTGGGATGACCAGATCAGGACGGGCCCTCAGGTATACTGCCATATAAATAAGATAGGCCGGTAACCAATTGGCCCAAATGCGAGGTGGCTTATGATGACGGGACAGTTCCTTGTCCCTGTCGTCCTGCCTCTCCCTCTCCTCCTTAGTGGGTTCACGGTTCAGGAGGGTGAAAATGTCCACGTATCCCCCCCGCCAAATCTTCTCCCTCGTAGCCTGGGATAAATGGTCACCCAGGGGTAAGGAGTAACCGGCCGTCGGCAGGGCCGCCATCGGCACAGATTGAATTGGGAGTGCCCGCAGTGGGCCCTGTAGGAGCCCCGAGAAATTAGGCATACCTATAGGGGTGGTCACCCCTGCAATAACCAGGGGATAATTGGGCAACCAGGAAGTAACAGGACAGTGTGGATTAAACTGTTCTCCCACAGTAACTTGTTGCGGCCATGGCCACTGTACCCCCCCAGCAGTAGTGTCACTGGTGTGCTGACTTTACCAGGAAACTCACTCGGTGCACCCCCATGGGCCACCCCCACTGGGGGTTCTGGCCCACGGTGGGCGTCGGAGCTCGCGATAGGTATTGAGCTCTGCATGCCAATGTGTCCCTGCCAAGCAGGACTGGTCCCCGGTGGAAAGGCTTGTTGTAATGGCCTGATGGGGAGCTGCGAGGCACCAGCTTGGGCTGGCCTGATGGCCTCCAGCAGCTCAACCCTGTTGGCAGCCCGCTGCGCAGCCGTGGCCGGCGTGTGGGCCGGAACTGCGGGTTGGCAAGCCCACCATCCGAAGGTGGTGGAGCAATGCCCATTGATGCCTCCAGCACCGAAATGCAGGCAAGGAGAGCATCCACAGCCTCAGACCCACTGGGATAAGGTGGGCCGGATGGGCTGGATGGCCCACCGGGCAATTGATGAGGGATAAACCCATGTGGCAATCCCTGGCCAGAATAGGACCATGCCCAATAATCCGGCCCATGAGGGGCCGGAAGAACGGTGGGGCAGAAACCCGCACCGCGCCCGAGTGGGCCGCTATGCCCCAAGCCAGGCAAAGGTGCAGCAGGGGTAGAAACCCCAGGGGAGCAGGCCTGTGCCACCCCCGCCCGAGTCCTCAGACTGGGCAGGTAGGCGGAGGCCTGGCCACCCTCATTGGTGGCAGTGGTTTTTATAACCCCGCCACCCCACTGTGGGGATGCCGCCCAAGCCCTCCGGCCCGGTGGCAGCCCACGGGAGGTTGAGGGGATGGGCCAAGCCCTCCCCCTATGTCGCGGCTTAGGGGCCGCCTGGGCCTTGCGCTTGGGTGCCATGGCCACCCAAGCAGGCGCTGGTCGAAGGAGGAAAATTCCTCCGATCAAAGAAAGCCACATCGGAGCGATATTCCCAGAAGATCGAAGGATATCCTCCGATAAAGGGGCGAAGCCGGGAAAGAAGCGTTGGAGCGAACTTCTCCGCTCCGTCGCTTCGCAAAATGTCAGAGCGGCTGCCTCGTGGCCACCCCTTTTATAGAGGGGTGGCCATGCCCCCTAACTAGCCAGGATGTCTGCGTCCGGGTGGGGGCCCCCGCAAAGAGCGTGGCGGCCATTTTGGCACCGCGCTTGCATTCAAGCAAGGGTGACCTAGTGGTGTGATTTAATGCATCTTCTTATTTCTTTTCCTCTCCTCTATGTCAAAGATGGGGAAGCTGTAGCCCTCTTGTTGCTGAATTGGGAATTCAGAGGCAACTGATGATGTGTCTAAACAACGTGTTCGAATAGCATCATTTTCGCTTAACAACACATCATTATGCACCATGTGTTCCCCTGCATAACAACATTTTTAGTGTTGTTGTCCGGACAACAATGCTAAAATAACCAGACAACGATGCTAAAAATGTTATTATGCGGGAAACTCCATAGAAACCCGCATAACAACAAAAATCGCTTAGCAACTCTACTTGGGGAACCAAGTAATGTCATTATGCGAGGGTCTACTGTATATGGCAAAAAAGAGAAGCCTAGTTGGATAGCCAGTAACTCCTTCCCAGCACAATTTGTTCTTTAAATCTGACTTGTCAGAGAAAAAGCATTTTGTTGCCCCTCCATGGTTTCAGTTACCCTTAGGTCTAAAAATATTCAATAAAAATCCTGAAATACATAATATATATGTATTTTTGGCACATTACCAGAGCTGGCAACTGAAGGTCACTGTCTACAATGTAAAATATAGGATTTGCTTTTATCCACAGTTTCAGTTATCCACAGTAGGTCTCAGAACATACAAGGGGTGATATGTAATTTTAAAAATTGTTTCTTTGGAAGTGGGTTAATGCTGAATTAGACATTCTCCATTCTTCTTCAAGTGCCATATCCATTCCGGATATTGGCTATTATCATGGTGATAGTCTTCCTGTTCTTAACTCCTTGGAACAGTTCTTTTGAGGATATACCTTACCAGTCTCTCAGTTTCTTTAGCCATGGGACCTCTCTTCCCAGGGATATTCCCATGTAGAGCAAGTTGGGGTATTCTATGATTTATGTCGTTCCTCATGATATGCCCAAGGTATTGGAGCTTTATTTATTTAATGGACTTTTCCAGTTCTTGTTCTTTATCTATCTGATGCAACACTTCTACATTAATCACATGGTCAACCCATTATATCCTTAGCAGCTGTGTTAGATCCACATTTCAAAAGCTTTGATTTTCTTTTCAGATGCTTTAGTCAATGTCCAAGCTTCAAATCCATATAGCATGAATTAGACATAAGTAACACAATTAAAAAGAGTTTGGAGCATAGACAATAGAAGAGAGGGTGTTCCTCTTCCATACCACACTCTGCTCAAGACATGACTATCAAGTCACCCTAGGCCACATACACTCACCCTCACTACTCTTTGAATCAATATTTGTAACTAGACATGCTGGAAACTTAACTAAAATGGAATAGTGCAACTCAAACAAAACAAACAAAAAACCAGCAGCCCTTTCTGGTGATCAGAGTTCTTATTTAATAGTTAAAAAAGAAGAAGGCCAGGCTGGTTTGCAATTAGCTGTAAGTCACATGGTCTTGTAAAAATAGAGCACACTTCACGACACCACCAGCAAGCCAAAACAGGGCATAAAACATAGCTGAAGAGAAGTCCTACACTTTGTGTTGTTTGTTTTTCTGACCATGCCTGTAGACCTCCAAACTGGTCTACATTCTAGAAACTGCTGAATGAGAATGATAGTGGCAACAACACCATTTCCAATGCTTTAATGCAGAGGAACCTTATCTGGAAGGCACCAACATGAGTGATGGTGGTATTATGTTGCAAAGAGATAAACTACTCTGATCCCAGTTTGTGTGAGGGGAAACATTCCATCCTTTTGTTTTCCTTCAAGTCTGGTGCATTCATGATTTTTGATGGTGCTTTGGTGATGCTAAACCTTCTGACAAGACTTGGCACAGGTCAGATGCAGTATTTTGGCTGCTTCTGGGACTTACAGTTCTCTGTGTCATTTTACAATAATGATTTAGCTAAGGTAGTAAAAATATACAGTAGTACATAGTGACTGCAAATCAATCAGAAGGAGAGAAGCTGAACAAACTTCCCAGCAAGGTATCCAGAACAGCAGACATTAATTTTATTGCACATTATATTTTGTATGCGTAAATAAAGCTAAATGATAAGCAGCTCCATGTTTTAATTAATTTTAGGCTGACAAAATGCACTAGAAAAACAGCAATTAGCTTGCAAGAGTATTTAGGCATAAGGTTAACTGTGGGAATGAAATGTCTGGTGCAATATGCCTAAAGGACGCTTCTAATTTTCTAAAATTAATTGTATTAATTCAAAATAATGATGGCTTAAATCCTGTCTGCTTTCATTGTGCATATCAACATGCATTCATAGTATTCAAAGAGCATATGTAGGATAGGCCATGCTGTGTCCTAAATGAGAAACTTTCATTGATTTTGCTTCATATGACACACAGAGGCTAGAGTCTGAGTAGGACCAGGATTGAACCTACTGTTTATTGTATGGTGCTGAGACAGTTGCCATTTTTTCTCTTAATCTAATCTCGCTGGTGACAATGTGGACTTTCCTTGTGGACGGAAAAGATAATAATGTGATAGTAATGTAAGAAAAAATAAGGTTAGCCTGGCAACTCTGCGGACAAATGATTATAACTTAGTCTCATTATGGAGAAGAAACATATTTATTATTAGGTACTATCTGGGACTGTGGTAGCTCAAGTGGTTAAGATTCTAAAATGACAACTGGAAGGTCAGAGTTCAATACTCGAGTACTGCATGACAGAGTGAGCTTCCATCTCTGTTCCAGCTCCTGCCAACCTAGCAGTTCAAAAGCAAGAAATTGCAAGTGCATAAATAGGTACCACTTTGGTGGAAAGGTAAACAGCATTCCATGGACTCTGGTGTTGAGTCATGCCTGCCACATGTCCACAGAATCATCTTCAGATGCAGACATTGCTGACTCTTGACCTATAAATTGAGATGAACACCAAACCCTAGAGTCAGATATGACAAGGGTAACCTTACCATCCGTATGTCTCTAATTTATGGCAACCCACCAAAACCGTGGTTCTCAACCTACGGCCCATGGGATGGATCCAGCCTGTGGCGCCATTTCATGCAGCCCACATCCCTTGCTCCCACCACCACCAGAAGCAGCAGAAATAGCAGCAGTCATGTTTTACGGCAACATTTACGGTGAGGGGAACCACCAGTCTGGCCTCCTCAGCAGTCTGAAGGAGCATGACCTGGCCCATGACTTGAAAAGGTTGAGAACCCCTGCTCAAAAATGTCCTGTTCTCAGTAGACCTGCTCAACTCTTAAAACTCAAGGTTGTGGTTCCCTTATGGCATTGATCTATCTCATATTTGATCTTCCTCTTATCCTGCTGCCTTTAACTTTGCTAAAAAATATTGGTTGTTTTTTTCAGAAGAATTTTGCCTTCTTAGGATGTGTTCAAAATATGACAGCCTCCATTTTGTCATTTTTTCCTCCAGTGTACCATCTGGTCCAGTTTTATGGGATCAGTTTCAGCTTGTGACATCTGATGAGGCTAACAAAGTGCTTAGACACTGCAGAATCACCACCTCCGTACTTGACCCTTGCCCTTCTTGACTAGTAAAATCAACCAATGAAGAGACACAGGAGTGGACTTACCAAAATATTAATTCATCTTTGCAAGAAGGCAATAAACCCTAGTGCTTAAAGGAAACAACTATAGGCTCACTCCCCAAAAAGTTAACTGGTGCTACAGATGACATTAACAACTTTAGGTCTGTATCTCATCTTCCTTTTAGGAACAAGGTGATTGAGAGTGTAGTGGCCAAGCAGCCACAGGTGTTCTTGGGTGAAACTAGCAGTTCAGATTCATTTCAGTCGGGGTTCAGGCCTTATTATGGCACTGGGACTTCACTGCTCACTCTTCACAATGATATGCTTCAGGAGGTTGATAGGAGGCATTGTCCTCTCTGCTGTTCCTAGATCTCTTGTCACCCTTTGCGCCCCCCCCCACCCGGACTCAGACATCCGGGTGAGTTAGGGGGCGTGGCCACCCCTCTATAAAAGGGGTAGCCACGAGGCAGCCGAGCTGCCATTTTGGAAAAGCGACGGAGAGGAGAAGTTTTCTCCATCGCTCTTCATTTCCTCGGAGCCGCAGTTGGCTATAGAGCCTTGCGGGTATTCGGAGTTTTCAATCTTCGGCTTTTCAGCCATCTCGCTTGCGATCCCTGGAAAGGGATCGTTTCTTCACCATGCCTCCCAAGAAGAAGGCTACGGCGACTCAGGCGCGCCCGAAGGGGAGGACTTTGCCTGGCGGACAGCAGTTGGGTTGGAGGACCACGACTGCGCCCCCGCAACAGGACCCCTTACCGCATTCACCCACCGTTACCGGTGGGATGGGGCAGCTTAGGCCATGGCCCACAGCTCTCCAGCCTCAGACTGGCCCTACAGGGGCTTTGGCCCCCGGCCCGCAATTGCCGGCCATGGGCCTTGATCACGGGGGAGGGCCTGGTGTGGTTGCACAGCAGGGCTTACCTCCAGCCCCTCATGGGCCGGAGTTTTGGGCATGGCCCTATTCTGGACCTGGCTCTCAAGTTGGGGTCCCTGGACCATCACCCAGTGGGCCGTCCGGCCCACCTGGCCCCCTTTATGCTGGGGGATCTGTGACAGTGGATGCATTACTGGCACGTGTAGCCACGCTAGAGGCATCCCTAGGGATCACCACTAACCCCATTGGGGGGGGGGCTTCACTGCCATCTGGGGCCCCCTTTTGCCTGCCGGCTACCACGACAGCCGCCACTCTGCAGCAGGCGGCCAGTCGGGTTGAGTTGCTCGAGACGCACCGGCCTGGGCCCGCCGCGGTCTCGCAGCTCCCCGTACATCCTGAACTACAGACAGGGAGTGGTCGGATGTGCCCTCAGAACTCGATTGCGGTCGCGAGCTCCGACGCCTGCCGTGGGCCGGAACCCCCAGTGGGGGCGGCTCACGGGGGGTGCACCCAGTGAGTATCAGGTTCAAGCTAATGTCCCCACATCACAATCCACTCTTGGGGATAGGTTTCAGTGGCCATGGCCTCGTAATGCCGGGGCGGGTGGGTACCAGTTCCCAGCTTAACCGGGTGCAGCTTGGCCCCATACTGGCACAACATTGGGTGGGGGGGTTTCCGCCCCTGGGGCTGTACCGAGTGTCACAGGGACTGTCCAGGCTCCTCTCTTGATACCCTGTGTAAATACTGTGCCAGTGTCGGCATTGCTGACGGCCGGGTATTCCTTGCCCCTCAGGGATCATTTGTCCCAGGCCACGAGGGAAAAGATTTGGCGGGGGAAGTATGTCAATATTTTCTCCCTATTGAACCGGGAGCCCACCAAGGAGGAAAAAGAAGGGCAGGATGATAAGGACAAAGAGCTGTCTCGCCGTCGCAAGCCACCACGTACCTGGGCCAACTGGTTACCCGCGTATCTCATTTACATGGCGGTGTACCTTAGGGCTCGGCCTGACCTGGCCATTCCTATGGTCCAATATTTGGACAATATTTACAGAGCAATGGTGGATTTTCCTGGCCCATCGTGGTTGGCTTACGATGAGGAATTTAGAATGAGAGTGCCCTTACACCCGGAGATGAGATGGGATGAGCCATGTCAGAAATTATGGCTTTTATACATGACCCCCACGCGCCCGGCGCCTGGGGAGAGGTACCATTGCGGCCATGCGGTCCAGCGAGCTGCTCCAACACAGGCTCCCCGCCAGCTGGCGGGGCAGGGGGTTCCAGCCCGCTTGCTGTGTTGGAGTTTCTCGGCCAATGGTGCATGCAATAGACGGCAGTGCCGATTTAAACACGAGTGTCCCTCTTGCGCTGGCCCTCACGCCGCCGCTGCGTGCCCGCGAGCCGGTGGGTCATGAGGCAGGGGTAGAGGTGGACAAGGAGCGGGTAGACCTGCCACTGATGGAGCTGGTCAATCAAAAGGCCCCCTCCCCGGTTAACATAGCTATGTTGGAGCGGTGGCTCTCAACTTACCCGAGGAGGGAGGATGCTAGGTACCTCCTCGAGGGTTTCCAGCGGGGCTTTCGTATCCCATTCAAAGGGGAGCGGTGCCCCCAAGATGCTCCCAATTTACTTTCCCTGAAGGGTAGGGAGGAGGTGGCTGCCCTAAGTATCGCTAAGGAGGTTAATGCAGGTAGGGTTGCTGGCCCCTTTCCTATGCCCCCCTTTCCCAATCTGAAGGTTTCCTCTTTAGGGTTGGTTCCCAAAAAGACCCCTGGGGAATTTCATTTAATTCACCATCTGTCATACCCGGCGGGCCATTCTGTCAATGATGCCATTCCTGATGACCTTTGTTCTGTCAGGTATACGTCATTTGACCAGGCCCTGCGCATGGTGCGCTCTTGTGGCCCGGGTGCACTTCTGGCCAAATGTGACATTAAATCGGCATTCCGATTGTTGCCAGTCCATCTGGGGGACTTTGAGCTATTGGGTTTTAGACTCCAAGGAAAATTTTATGTAGATAAAGCCATGCCTTTCGGCTGCTCTATTTCCTGTTCAGCATTTGAACGTTTTAGCACTTTCCTTCAGTGGGCCTTTGTTCGCCGGTCTGTAGCCCATTACCTCGATGATTTTTTGTTCGGGGGTGAACGGGGCTGGGACACGTGCACGCGTCTCCTCACTACATCTCAGACACTAATGCAGGAACTTGGTGTCCCTTTAGCGCCCGAAAAGACCGAGGGCCCATCAACTACGCTCACATTTCTGGGTATTGAAATTGACACGGTCTCGCAGGCATCCAGGTTACCCATGGATAAGGTTACCCAGATCACTGCGATGATTTTGGCCTTACTGGCCAAACGCAAGGTGTCACTTCATGAGCTCCAGTTTCTACATGGTCACCTTAACTTCGCCTGCAGAGTGGTCACGCCTGGCAGGGCTTTTGCTCGACGCTTATGCGACGCCATGACTGGGCTATCCAGGCGCCATCACAGGGTCCGACTGAACAAGGGCATGAGGGCTGACATGTTGGTTTGGCTCAAGTTCCTGAGGGAGTTCAATGGGGTGTCATTTTGGAGATCTGACCTTTTGGTTTCCCCTAGGTTCCAGGTTCAGTCGGATGCCTCGGGGTCCCTGGGATATGGGATTTACTTTGAGGGGAGGTGGGCCTACGGCCGATGGCCTCCAGCATGGCAGGGCACGGATTGTCTACGCGATCTTACGTTCCTTGAGTTCTTCCCGATACTGGGAGCTTTGATGCTATGGGGTGAGGAGTGGGCCAATTCAGTAGTTCATTTCTGGTGTGACAATGCTGCGGTAGTGCACATCGTCAATTCCCAGACATCTAAATCACCCAAGGTCATGGAGTTAGTTCGCCAGTTTGTGTTACGCAGCCTACGCCTCAATGTGCTCTTCAGGGCCAGACATGTACCAGGTATTAATAACGATATTGCTGATGCTTTATCCCGCCTGCAGATCCTCTGGTTCCGCGCCTTGGCTCCGGACGCAGAGGAATTCCCCTTGCCACGCCCGGCTGAGATTTGGACATTTGGCAAGGAGAGGTGAACCGGGCGATCGGCATGTCACTTGCGCCCCGCACGCGTAAAGCGTATCACCATGCATTCAGTCAATTTACAAATTTTTGTGCGCAACTCCGGTTGCCCGAGGTATGGCCTATTCCAGTTGAACACGTTCTCCAATTTATGGTCTACCTACACAGTCAGGGCCTAGCTCCCCGCACCATAGCATCCAGGCTGTCAGCACTGGCATTCATGGCCAAAGTGAGGGGTTCTGCTGACAACACGAATGATTTCCATATACGACATGTTGTGGAGGGGTGGACACGGGAACGTGGACGCTGCCCGGAAAATCGCCACCAAATTTCTCCAGGGGTCCTTTCACACCTGGCACGAGGCTGGCATGACCTGTGTTTTGACAGGTATGAGGCAGCTCTTTTTCATGCGGCTACCATGGTGGCCTTTTTTGGAGCGCTCCGCATCAGTGAGTTGGTGCTACTGTCTAAGGCGGATGCGGCTCGTAGGGCACTGGAACTCGAAGATGTCTATGTCTCTAATGAGTGGGCTCAGTTGAGGATACGGTCCTCAAAAGTTGATCAGCACGGTGTAGGCAGTGGTGTTAGACTGCTACGATGTTCCATTGCAGACATCTGTCTGGTTGGTGCCCTACATGAGTTCATTGCAGTGCGTGGTACGCACCCTGGCCCGTTTTTCTGCCACCAAGATGGGTCTCCCCTTACTAAATTTCAATTTTGGAAGGTGACCGGTAAGCCACTATCCAGTGTTGGCCTCCCCGGGGCTCGTTACGGCACCCATTCTTTTAGAATAGGAGCTGCTTCTACTGCGGCTGCATTTGGGTATTCGGAGGCAGATATACGCCGTATGGGGAGGTGGGGATCTAAGTGTTTTGAATTATATGTTCGCCCTCTTCAAGCATGAGTACCAGATAAGTCACTGTCCTCTCTTTTTTATCTTACAGACCTTGTGTGTCCCCGCACACCGGTGGCAGTATGGCTGGTGGGCCATAGCTATGTGCACTGGGCAGCGCAGTACGCTGCGGTGACAGAGTGGGGACCCCAGCTTGGACTACGTGCCTCCACATGTATCAGGTGGTATGGTAAGCGTGGAATGTTATGGCAGGAACTGTTGCCATTCCTTTTCTCCATTAGGGATGCTGAACCGCCTGATGTCCTGGTGCTGCACCTCGGGGGCAATGACCTAGGCCAGGTCACTGGCCTTTCCTTAAAACATACGATCTGCAGCGACCTAGCTTATTTGCATTATGTGTGGCCTGCCACAACGCTGCTATGGTCAGACATCATACCGTGTCACGCTTACAGGGGGGGTATTAACCTCTATGCCCTTGACCGCGCTCTTCGCTCGGTGAACAGGGCAGCGGCCCGGTTCTTTGCTGACAAGGGTTTGGGGCGGGTCATCCGACACCCCACCATTAGTCTCCAAAATTATGACCTTTACACAGGGGATGGGGTCCTTCTGTCGCCCGGAGGTATGAACCTATTTTTGGAAGATTTGCAAGCAGGCCTGTTGACCGAGCTGACGGTCTGGGGGGGGCGTGAGTCTTTATTAAGCCTCCCCATGTGGCGGGTAGCACTGGTAAGGTAAATATTGATGACCCACAGGTATCCGGCAGGTTCGCAATTGACTGGCCAACACTAGATAGGTACAAGTTTGTTAACGTTGACCGGTCAACGACAAACCAGGCAATGGGGTGATGGCAGGAGCTCTTCAGCATGCATCACCCCGTGATTTGACGGATACACGTCAGAGGGTGGGGTCAGTAGATAGTTTATTGACTACGGTCAACAATTTGTTTGTTGTAAACAAACAAATTGATACAAATGGATACATTGTAGCCAATTGCCATTGGCAATTTTGGGAGGAACCTTACCAGTGTTACTGCGGCCTGCTTGCCTTAAGAATTATAATTGGCTGAGTACCAATTGAAATTTATAATTCGGACTAGGGCATGATTTAATAAATGTGGCCCAATGCCGTTATCCATGAGTCTTTTTTGGGGGGTGCGCCTGCAATTAACCATGATATCCTCCTGAAGAAGCTGTCAGGGCAATGTATTACAGTGGCTCTTCTCCAGTGGTAGGATTCAGCAGGTTCACCCCAGTCCGCCAAAACTGGTAGCAAAAATTTCGGCTGGCCTCGCCCATCCAAGTTTTGAAATAAAGTAGCCCTAATTTGGGTGCAATGCAGGGCTTTCCCCTGGCCATGCCCACCATACCATGCTCACAGAGTAGGTAGTAAAAAAAATGAATCCCACCACTGCTCTTGTCCCTCTTTGAGATTCGGAGAATTCAATGCAGAGGCTGCATTGGGTCCATGCGTGCTATGTTGCGGGGTGTCTCAGGGGTCAATTATCTCCATGACATTATTCGACATCACTATCAAACCACTGGGTTTGGTCATCCAGAGATTTGGAGTGGGCTGTCATCAATATGCTGCTAATATTCAACTCTGTCTCTCCTTTGCATTCCTCTGCAGTGGATTCAGTCGGATGTCTTGATGATTGCCTGACTTCGATAATAGGATGAAGTCTCTTCCCAGCATTTTAAATGCACTCTTATTCATATTTCAAATAGAGATGTGTGTTGTAATGGCACTTCAACACTGTGAGGAGACAGCATTCTCCATTATATTCAGAGCACAGCAAACCTGTCACAGGGTAGGCAGGACTACATGAATGGGACAGCCAGTCCTGTCTAGAAACATCTCACTGGCAATGGATCACCTGACAACTGCTTCCTGCCTATAAATCCTGGAATGCAGCAGTGGTGACACCGGTGGTAGTTAGTTATTTGTTGTTCAGTCTCATAGTCAAGTCTGACCCTTTGCGACCACATGGACCACTGCATGCCAGGCACCCCTATGCTCCACCATCTTCCATAGCCAGCTCAGCTCTACACCCATCACATAAACAATGCCGTCTAGCCATCTCCTCCTCTCCCACCCCCTTCTCCTTTTGCCTTCAATCATTCCCACCATCAAGGCCTTCTTGAGTGAGTCCTCTCTTCTCATTTGGTGTCCGAAGTACATTAGCTTCATCTTCAATGTTTGTCCTTCCAAGGAGCAATCAAGGTTGATTTCCTTCAGGATTGACTTATTTGATCTCTTTGCTGCCCAGGGTATTCTCAAAATTCTCCTCCAGCACCACATTTCAAAGGCATCTATTCTTCTGTGTTCAGCCTTCCTTATGATCCAGCTTTCACAACCATACATTACTACTTGGAATACTATTGCTTTGACTATGTGGACTTTTGTTGGCCAGGTGATGTCTCTACTTTTTATTATGTTCCCTAGGTTTCTCATAGCTTGCCTCCCAAGAATTAATCATCTTTTTATTTAATGGCTGCAGTCACTATCTGCAGTGATCTTGGATCCTAAGAAGGTAGTCTGTCACTGCTTCCATTTCTTCCTATTTGCCAGGGAGTGATAGGGCCAGTTGCCATTATCTTGGGTTGTTGATGTTGAGTCTCAGGCCAACTTTTGCACTCTCTTCTTTCACCTAGTTTGAGGAATAATATCATCAGGAAATTGACTAACTATACATGATCATCCACAGTGCATACTCCAGCTCCAAAGTATATTGCTCCAGGAAGGAGTACATCTGCACACACAAAACAAATTGATATTGCAATGATATTGTTTCATTGTTAATGAAACAATGTGTATAATGACAAATGCCTTAAACCTGTACAATAGAGAAAATTTCCTCATGTTCATGTTGCTCCATCTAAGATAAGGAGAGAAGTAGCAGCAAACAGTAGGAGAACTAAAAAGAATAATGACCCTCAACATCCTCTAAATGGATATGTGCCCTAAGTCTGATGACTCAGAACCAGGAAGAGCTTTATGGAAGGAACGAAATCAAATTAGAAAATGGCAAGGTAGCTCACTGAACAAGGAGCTCACTGAACAATTAAAGGAGGCATGGCTGAGGAACTCAAACTTCCCCAACAAGTGAAGGGATTTTTTTTCTTTTTGCTCAAAATAAGCAAATACAGTAGTACAATAATTCAAGTGAAGTAAATTTCACAAAATGGCATTTTTAGCATACTAGAAGAATTTGAAGTAGGGATGTGAAATCTCAGTGTATTGCTTTCGGAGAAGAACAGAGATAAAAAATTCCTCTCTTCTCCTCAGAGTGATATTACCCTGCACAAGATTTCTTTTTTTGAGAAATCTTGCAGGATTTCTTTGATGTTTTATGATACATTCATGCTCTCTAAATGTGTTCAGAATGTGAATCTATCATGCCTGGGTTACATTCATGATGAGGGGAAAAAGTAATACTCCTTGTATAGCTCTCACCTAAAAGCAGACAATCTCATGAGGCTAGAAAACTCCCTCCTGAGATTTTATATTTCTTCAGGGCAGCTAAAATCAATGAAAACATTTTTAAGCAAATATTATTTGCATGCTCGACCACATGGCCTAGGCTGGCTGCCTCTATGTTGTTTCGTCAGTCAGAAATCTCTCTCCAAATGGCATCTGCTTTGTGTTGAGGAAAAACAACCTAGTTATGCAGCCTGATTGCTCAAGCCTACACCAAGCAGACATTGTTGTTGTCAGGACAAAAAAAATATAACAAAGTTCAGCAGATACAGATATCATCACTCTGAGGGGGCCTGTTACCACCATCCCCTGGATGCCAGGGGCAACTACTTGGTGCAGGTGCCACATTACATGTGATATAGCTTGGCCTGGCTAGGCATGTCTATATCTTTAAACTGCCAATAGGTCTTTTTCTTTTGTGTCTAGGTCAGACTTTAAACTGCTAAAATGAATTTCTGGCAAAACTCCCCTATTGAATTTTGGTGAATTAATTCTGTAGTTCCTTTCACCTGACCTAGTTTGAGGAAGGTTAGCTGGCAGAACAAGTTTGCCATTGTCTGTGATACACCTGATTGTGGTTCAAAATTACCGCAATCTTCGTTGTGGAAGTGGAAAATCTCATTGGAACAGCAAATCACAGCTTGCTGGGACCAACAGTGTCACTGAAAAGAAGCAAGTGGCTTGGGAGTACTTTACTTTTCAAGTGGCTGAGTCCAAGGAGATCAATTGGCCCAATTCTGTGTGGACATTGAAACTGTTGATGTGAAAGGTTATTTTGGTGGACTTGGGATGCATGATATTTTTTTTTGGGGGGGGAGGTGAAGAAGAAAGGTAAAAGGAAATAAAATCTCTTTTTTCTTTCTTGTCTCTCCACCTGACTTTTCCCTCTCTAAAAGGCTTTGTTGAGAAGCTTCCATTGTTCACAGTAATTCATTCCTAAAATGACCATCATTCAGTTTCTCTCTTTCATATTTAAGTAACAGCAGTTGTAATTTGGAATTTGATTCATGTACAGTGGAAAATACACGTGTGTTTCTTTCATTTTCAACATTATACTTAGTGGTGCTTCCTCAGTGATAGAGATGCCATAACATGTAGTATGAGAAAGGTCAGTTTAAACAGGAACAATATTGCATAGCCCTTATAAGGCATTAGGATAGGAATATGAAATAATGGGTTTAATGAACAATATTCTGTTCTAATGTATCTATGGAAGGTGGGGCTAGGTATGTGCAATGGCTTAGGGTTGAGCAGAAGAATTAGACCATTGCTATGTATTATTTGTGTTTCTTGAAAGAATAGCTGATAGTTCCAGAAGGGTTACCAATTTTATAGTACAGTAACTTGTTTTTAATAGTATGGCCAGTTGCCAGAATGTTTGGAATAAATGTCATGAATTCATTTGGTCACAATATCCCCTCCCCCACCCCCAAAAGCTGGGCTTTATTTTAAAGTGAACGTTGTTAGCTTAAGTATCATGTAACATGCTATAGTTGTATAAAACATGCAGCTAATACAGAGAGGTGCATCTCTAATACACAAGATCACTTCCAACACATTATTTCATACAGTTCTGTGCCAGAGGCAAAGATTAGTTTTATGGGGTTTAGCAGCTGCCATACTGCACTTCTTCTTATGTGTCCCAATCAAACCCTGGACTGCCAAAACGAAGCCACATTCTTGGCTTTTTTGTTGGCCAAACTTAAGACCTCATCATTGCATGTTTCTGGCAGTAATCAGCAGACCAGTAAATGAGCTGGATTCTGTATCTCTCCACATTCACACAGCATGTTGTTGTCTGCCATCAGGCCCCACTTCAGCATATTGGTCTTACATTTAGGCACACCAACCCTCAGCCTATTCAGAGTCTTCCATGTGACAAAGGGGAGGTTGAGTTCCTCAGTTATATCCTCCTTTAATGTTGTTAAAGCTAGCAGCCTTGAGGCTGATATCCATTCAGAGGGTATCAAGAGTCATTGTCTTGCTTAGTTCTCTTGGCAGCCACTGCTACTTCTCTCCTTATGTTAGGTGGAGTGATACCAACAAGAGGGTACATTTTCTCAACTGGTGTAGATTTGTGGCATCCTGTCACTATACAAATGGCTTCATTAACAGCAATAGCAACTTATTTTCCATTGCCATACTGCACTGGCAATGTTGAACTGAGAGTGGACAAATGTATGATGGAGGTTTAATAATGTGAAATGGTCCTTGCAGATTTTATTTATTTATCTATTGGATTTCTATACCACCCATCCGAGTGTTAACCCACTCTGGGCAGTGAACAAGCAGAGAAACCAATAACAGAAATATCCACAACAAATTAAAACCCACCACCAACAAATACCTCACAAACTAAACTAAATTTAAATAGTTGGTGTCTGATGGCATCAGGACTGAACCTAACTGGCTAATATCGATAAGGGGACAACACCCTGAAATGCCTCCTTAAAAAAGAGCATGTTTAGTTGTTATTTTTTAAAATAGCCAGTGATGGGGCCCAGTGCAGCTCCACTGGTAGTGTATTCCAGAGTATTGATGCCATATGTTTCACATAATATGTCTCACATCATTACTCTGAGATAATGGCAGGTGACTGGGACCACACTGGTACTTTGGTGCCATTCAGCATCTTTGCTAGTTGTTACTATGGCAATTTGGTGATACTTTTTAGTAATACAATTCTTACATGAATTATCAATTTTGGACCTGCAAAACTTCTAAGGGAACTGAAACACACATAGGTGTTAAATATTCTAGTATAATTCTTGATACGGTTTGCCATTCAAAAATTTGCACAAATTTATACTTTAAGGAATACTGTGCAGAAAAAATGCATGAGAAGGGGAAAGATGTAAAAAGCAAGTAGACTAGGAAAAGTGAATGAAATTAGGAAGAATGCAGAAAACAGTGGATAACATTTTGTATGGTCTTTAAAAAACAAATTCAGCCACAACTGCTAACAAATGTGGACATTAACTAAAACAGACTTCAAGAGATGAGAAATTTATCAGAAGAGAACATGTATGTATGCATGCATGTATGCTTGTATACACACAAACACATTTACTGCTTTCATTTCAATTTTTTATTTTTTAAAATAGTAAAATAGCACTACACAGATTGAAAGAAATTGACCTATGCCAATTCACAGATTGCCTATTCAGAGAGCACTTTAACTTATTCATTATTCTCACAGCTTTAATCAATATGACAAAATAAAACAGCCCTAAAATGCAATCAATGATCTTTTTTATTTGAAGTTACCTGTGACCTTTACTGAATGGAACTTACTTATGAGTAGATATCACAGAAAAACCTATCCACACAAGAATATTATGAGTATTACATTCTCTGTGTGAGCACCATTTTAATGATGCTTCGAGTTATTTCTGGAGAAGCAGAGCTTCACAAGACTAAATGCATTTATTGCCAGAAGCATGCTACCGTAAATTTCACATGTAAACACTTCACAGAGTGGCCACCATTGCAAGAAAGAACATGTCAGAACAGATATCAAAGTTACTCAACAGAAAAACACCATATCAAATGTGCATAAATATATGTATAATCCATGAACAAACCAGGTGTAAAAACTTGTGGTGAAAGTGGTATATTTTGGCAATGATTCAGAGGGTAAATATTAAAGATCTTGTACAGCGGATGTCTGAGATACTTTACTGAGAAAGTAATGAATAATAGAATAGTTGATCCATAATTCATTTGCAAATAGACTTTGTGAGTTCCCCCCTCCCTTTCATATGGAACATTTGTAAGAAGATCAGTATAAATAACAGTCTCCCATACACTGTAGGAACATCAGTCAGGATTTTTGTGGCCTTTTCATTAGGTCACTCTTGTTCATTTGCTGTAATTACATCTAATTCTCAGTAATCACAGAATTTGGTGGTGCTATATTTCAGTTCTACATCTGTTCAATTAATTTTTTTCTCTTTGTAGACAATGAATGCCCTGCATTTTGTTCAGCAGGACAGGGAGGGGGTTCAAAGAGAAGTAGCAAAGTCAAATATCAAAAGCAAGTCATCATCTTTTGAAAATGAGAAGTTTCTCATTTTGAAAGACATTTTCAGGGTATCGGTTTCCTTGAACTTCTTAGCACTTCAGTGTCAAGCCTACTCTTTGGACGACAAGAAACACAACAGCTGAAATGTATTTTAATGTGATATTTAATTTTGTTGTAGTATTTAAATCAGTATGCACTTTGCAATCATGCTTAAATTTCAAAGCAGTCCAGTTCAAGTTTTAATTCATGCTTGAGACAGATGCACAAGAAGGATTTCAGTCAATAATACATACTTCATTGTATTTCTTTGCTTGGCATTTGGTATTCATTTCTGACAATTCAGTCACACATCATATTTGCATGAAGAGTTTCTCTTAAATGTCAGAGCTGAAACATCATGAAAGGTATTCTCTTTGATTCAAAGCACTGACGAATTTCTTGACTTTTAAGTAAAGGTGTTCAATTGTGTTTTTGTCTCCTGAAATTCAGATTGTGCCTTTTAAAACTTAAGCATTATCTATGAAGAGATTGATTGCCTGAGCCATAGCCACAGAAAACAGTGAATATTTACAGTTCCTATCACTTAAACTAGAATCTCTGTGGCTTGTAGTAAACACTGGTCAGAATTTGACTGGATTTATATAATCCCATCCATATCTGACTTCTGATCCTATGTGTCTTTAATTTTTTTGATTGCTGCCTTCCATAATAACTGGGTTCTCTCCTGCCACATCCTCTGACCTTTTCTTACCTAGATCTTAGAGAAGGTCTGTTGATGTTTTATCCCAGGGGTCAGCAAACATGGCCCTCCAGATGTTCTTGGACTTCAATTCACAGCAGGTGTACTGACTTGGGCTTCTGGAAATTGAAGTCCAACAATACCTAGAGAGCCAAGTTTACTGACTCTTGTTTAATCCCCATTAATAAGTAGATGCATTGATTCCTTATGAATGCTTTGAGAAGGATCCAGCAAAAAGTAGTTACACATAGTTCTCACAAAAATCAATGAGTCTTAAACAGATTTCAGTTGTTTTCAGTACAAATTCACTGCATGTGGATCTATTCAATTATATAGAATAATGTGTTCTGTGTGGGGGTTCCCTTGAAGCTGATGCAGAAGTTTCAACAGGTCTAGAATGCAACAGCTAGCTTGATTACTGGAGTAGAAAAAACTGATCATATCATCCCCTGTACTGGCTTCCTATGCTTCTTTGCAAAACTCAAAGTGTTGGTGTTAACATACAAAGCCCAGAATGGTTTGGGACCTTGTTACTTGTTGGAATGTCTCTTCTAGAATTCTGCTTCCTGTTCTACCCAAACCTCATCACCTCTGCCTTGCTGAATTCTCATGCCAAGAGAGGCCAAAAAGATGATAATGTGTCTAGGAATATGGTCTTCTCAACTGTGGCCCCATCATTGTAAAACTCTCTTCCACATGGGTATGTATGGCTCCCTCTCGTCATACATTCAAGTTTTTTAAAATTCAGCTATTCAGAGAGGCTTATGGAAAGCAACTCCATTAATTAAACCTGCAACTTTCTGCTTTTCTTCTTTTTAAATGTCATTCACTATCAACTGTTACTGTGCTGCTCTTTAGTTTTATTATGTTGTCAATGTCTTATTATTTTGTTGGTAGTGTCTATGTTTGATTTTGTTTTACTTACTTGCTGTAAACTGCTGTTAGGGGCATATTTACCATACGGTTGGTATAGAAATGCAAGTACAGTAATACCTCATAAAAATCCCGCTTCATACAATATCGGATTCATACAACATCGCCTAATTCCTTGAAAAAAGTTGCCTCATACAAAGTCGTGTGACTTTGTATGAGGCATTGGGGTTTTCCCAGGTTGCATTGTGCCTGGGCAGTATAAAAGGCAGGACACATGCGTAGCATTGCTCTTGTGGGTTTTGCATGAGGCAAAGAGTGATTAGGAGTGATTTTGAGCACGATTTTGGATTTTTTTGGATTTTTTCGTCAGAATTTTTGGAAGCATTCCTGGGATTTTTGCAGCATTCTTCAGATTCTTGGACAATCAGGGTTGTTTGACATGTTTTTGTAATATTTTTAGCCTTTAGACAATGATTTCTTAAAGTTCTGTCAGTTTCCTGTCTGTTTCCTTGACTTTGCCCTGAAGTCTGTGCTGTTACAGTACAATGTATCTCTATGGAAATGACGTTGTATGAGGCATCACGGCAAGGATTTGGACATTGTATGAGGCATCACGGCTAGGATTTTGCATGCCTCATACAAATTCCAAATCCATATAAAGTCCAAACATATGGAACCAAGTTTGGACGTTGTATGAGGTATCACTGTAAGTAAGTAAGTAAGTAATTAAGTAAGTAAGTAAGTAAGTAAGTAAAAGTTTTACTGAAAAATCAGTAGGAAATTATTTAGCTTTTTTTAACTTGACAACACACTTCCAATTTTCATTCCAAAATTCCTGAAGAGTTTTACAATATTACATATTAAAATCCACAAAATACACCTCTTTCTTTATTCGTGTCAGATGCACCACCAGCATATAATAACATACAAAGCTAAAATTAACACATCTAAAAATAAAATAGGATTTAAAAGGGCTAGATGACATCTGCCCATTATCAAGCCACATCAACAGCATTTCCTCTTGCCAACATAAGGACCTCCTCAGTGTAGATTGAGGGGCATAGTGTGCATTGTATCATATGGGAGATAGTTTGTACTTATCCGCATTCACACGGGATGTCATCTGCAGGGAAACCCCACTTTCTAAGATTAGCCCTTGATCTTCCTACCCCTGCATGCAATCTATTTAAAGCTTTCCACACAGAAAATTGCACTGAAATTGAGTAATACAACCCATTTAACAGAAAAAGCAATAAAATGCTTTGTAAACATCATTAAAATCACCATAGGTAACATACTAGTTTGTGATTAAGACACACTGTTTGCACTAGCAAACTATGTTGAAAAATATTGGTGAGTTGTAAAATGTCTGAGAAAGCTAAGTTTTCATCATTGGGAGTCCGCCTGATCTAATTGGGGAACTTGAGTCATACAGTTGTTCCAAAGGAGAAAAGGCCTTCCCCCACACTTTAATTAAACAAATATCATTAGGCCAGCATAGCAAGCAGCAGCCTGAAATCAAGGTGTGCCTTGAATATACAGTCATATAGTTTGAGGTCCTTCTAAACAGCATGGCTCCATCCTTCACAATCCTGGCATTTGTAGTATTCTAAAGAACTTAAAATTCTCTGCTAGAACAGCTGCAAGGCACTTCCCTGAAAATCAATAGAGAGGAACCTCCCCAAGGGGTTTGTGAACCCTGGTGGCACAGTGGTTAAACTGCTGTGCTGCAGCCAGAAAGTTGTGAGTTCAATCCTGACCAGGGGTCAAGGTTGACTCAACCTTCCATTTTCCAAGGTTGGCAAAATGCATGTTGGGAGCAAATGCTAATTAACATGTGAACTCCCCAGAGAGTGCATTACATGTATATAAGTATATAAGTGTAATTGTTCATTGTTATCAAACCCATAGGAACTGGGCCAGCCTAAATAGAAGAAGATGGTTTTTCAGTCCTGGTCCTTGGCTGATAAAGCCTTAAACATAGATTAGTGCCTTGAACCTGGTTCAATAGCTAATTGGGCAAGAGCAATATGTCTCCCAAATATTATGATTTGTAGTTTGGTGCAAAGTAACCTAAAACAAAGGAAGTACCATTACTTGTCTTCTACTTCTTGTGGAGTATTGTCTTAGTACATTGCTCTGGGCCACTTTCCATGCATGGCTGTCTTGAACCATCTTTTTGTCAGACTCTCATTTCAGGAAACACAACTAAGCTTGGTAAAGGGACAGTACTTATTTGCTAAGAATAATTGGACCTGCTGTGGTTAGTATAAGCTAGGAGTTCTCAACCTTTTAAAGCCAGGGCTGGGTCATGCTCCCTCAGACAGCTTTGAGGGCCAGATGACCATTTTGCCCTTCCTCCACCACATGGCACTTCCTGGTGTGGTGGTGGTGGTGGTGGTGCCACATGAAATGGTGCTGCAGGCTGCATCTGGCCCACGGACAGCAGGTTGAGAATCCCTGGTATAAACAGAGTGTCCCTCTGACATTTAGCTCAGCACCTCAGACCATTGTAACCAAATGAAAAGTCATCCGCAGATGATGCAAATTGTTGGAAGCTGAAACATCTTAATTGAGAGAGAATAATAAAACCTGCAGAGGTCACAGTCCTTTTAGTGAATGAAGCTTTTCCCAAGCAGATTTATAGCACTGCATCAAAGCTCAGGAGGCTTCATGCTATCTTCATTAATCGGAAGCGTGCCTCAGCCCTCTTTCTTGTTTATTTGCTTGTTATTAGAGCTCAGCTATTTGTTGCAGGTAAAACATGATTTAATATGCCTGAAAACAACAAAATTAATAATGCATATGCTTCAATCTGTTTGAAGGTGTGCTTCATTTCCTCAGTGCCCCAATGTACTTCCCAGGCTTAATGCCAGGTTTTTCTGGGGGAAATGTGACTCCAATCAGCAATTATCTAGAAGAGGCATAAAAAGGACCTAGGGAGGTAGCAACACAAGGGATACATAGAAAAAGAAAGAAAGTGTAACAGTTTCTGAAGAGCCAGACATAAGAAGGACATTTTATTCCTAGTCCAAGGCAGGGCAACTCTTCTTTTTGGACAAAATAGTTTGGAATGCAGTCTTTCAGTGATAAGATATAAAGATGACAAAGGAGCGCTGAACATGTGCAGAATGCTTTTAATTTTGTAGAGGGAATTCTTCCTCTCTGATCTGGAAAAACCTGAAGGATAATGAAGTACATAAGATCAATCATACAGCAGTGCTTTAAACTCCACCTGATAGGTGTGAGGAAACTGGAGATGATGTATGGAATTACCATGCAAGATGCTATATGTGTTCTTTAAAGTTTCCTTTGGTTTATAAATGTTAACATTAAAGTCAAGGTCGGGATGTGTGAAGCCACTGTTCCAAGGAAACAAAACAATTGAAATTAGATTATGAAATAACTTTCAGCAAAGTAAACCAACCGGAATTGGCAGAGGTCCAGTTAATTTCTTCAGCCATATTCTTATTCTAGGTTATCTAAGATATTTTCATGTGCTTTCACTGTTGTTCAGTCGCACAGTCGAGTCCAACCCTTTGTGACCCCATGGACCACCACATGCCAGGCTGCTCTGTCATATGCCATCCTCCATAGCCTGTCCAGATCTACACCCCCTGCATCAACGATGCCATCTAATCCTTTGCCACCCCCTTCTCCTTTTGCCTTCCATCTTCCTAGCATCAGAGCCTTATCAAGTGAGTCTTCTCATCTCATTTGGTGACCAAAGTACTTGAGCTTTAACTTCAGTATTTCATCCTTACAAGGGTTTATTTCCTTCAGGATTGTCTGATTTGATCTCCTTGCACTCCAGGGGACTCTCAAGAGTCTTCTCCAGCACCACAGTTCAAAGGTGTCTATTCTTCTGCACTCAGCCTTCCTTATGTTCTAGCTCCCACAGCCATACATTACTACTAGGAAGACCATTGTTTTAACTATGCAGACTTTTGTTGACAGGGTGATGTATTTACTTTTTATTATGCTGCCTAGGTTTCTCATAGCTTGCCTCCCAAGAAGTAAGCATCTTTTTATTTAATGGCTGCAGTCACCATCTGCAGTGATCTTAGATCCCAAGAAGGTAAAGTCTGTCACTGCTTCAATTTCTTCCCCTTCTATTTACCAGGGAGTGATGCCATGACCTTGGTTTTTTTGATGTTGAGTTTCAGGCCAGCTTTTGCACTCTCCTCCTTCACCCTCATCAAGAGGTTCTTTAGATCTTCTTCACTTTCTGCCATTAGTGTGCTTCCGGGTGCAATTCAAGATGCTGGTATTGAACTTTAAAGCCCTACATGGCAGTGGACTGGGATACTTAAGAAAATGCATTGCCCCAAGGTGTTCAGCCCATCCTACAAAGGCAGCTCAGAGGGGCTCTGTGATGGTTCCATCAGCCAAGGAAGTACATCCAGCTGGGACCAGGAGGAGATCTTTCTCTATGGCTGCCCTGGCCCTTGGAACCTCTGGTCACCAGAGCTGCACCTCCAGGCAGAGCTGCTCCCCTTTAGAAAATTATTGAAAACTTGGCTATGCCAGAGGGTGTGGGATATGGATGGTTCAACCTCCCAGTCTTGCTGGTTCATCTAGCATGCTTGGTTTGTTCAGCCCTGGTAGTCCTTTTAATATGGATTGAGGGAAGGTAAGGGTGATTTTTATTAAGACAGTTTTAAGGAGATTTCAATATCTTTTAGATAGGGATTTTATTTGATGTTTTTATCACATGTTTTTAATTTTGCTGTAAACCGCTTTGGGTCACTCTTGAGTGAGGGAAGTGGCATAGAAATGTTGAAATAAATAAAATAAATAAATTAGAGTAGTATCATCTGCATGTCTCAGTTTGTTGTTGTTTCTCCCAGCAATCTTAATTCAAGCTTGAGCTTCATCCAGCCCTTCATTAGACATGATGTACTCTGCATATAAGTTACATAAGCAGGGTGACAATATACAGCCTTGTCGTGCTTTCACTATAGAGATAAAAAGCACAAGCGCAGGAACCCGAGCTTGGAAAAGCTGTGTCTTTTAATCAGAACTCCTAAAATCTCTCAGCTAGTTTGGCCATGGACAAAAGTGGCTGAAGAAGTCTTTTAGCTGTTGTCTACAAAGGTAAAAGATTTCAAGCTTCATCAGGGATTCACTTTAGAATGATCCCCCCCCCCCCCTATTTGTTTCTGCTGGAGAGGGAGGGGAAATTACTATTGCCATGGGCTTGTTAGTTCCAACTTTATATTATTTTTCAAATAGGGATCTCTAAGGTTTTTACACTGCATTTTTCAGATGATTCTCTATGTTTGTAAACTCTCATTTACTGGCTGAATATGAAATTGTAATTAGGCCAGCAGCCAGATTTTGTTTAGTAAGCATGTTGTCTACATAAAAAAGCAAAAGTGTGGTATGCCTGCATTCATGAATTGGCCTTAACCTTTCCCGATGGGTGCGCTCAGGTAGCACACGGGCCAAGTACCAACCGTGCTTTGATGGAAAGGCAATTGGGGTACAGGCTATTGATAGTTATGGAGGGCAATTCATATTGCTTTGGCTGGAGACTCTGAGAACAGCAGGGCAAGAGTTAACAGTTTTTGACTCCAGGGTTGAGCTCACTCTTCCCCTTCTGACCTAAGATAAGGTTGAGTAAGCACACTGAGTCAACGGCTAAAGGAAGTCAGTTTCCTGAGACCATATGGACTCCAAGATAAGGCAAAGAACAATGGGGTTTCACCCATTGTGTTGCCAGGGTAACTCCCAAGGAGCTGACGCATGCAACTTGGTCAGCAAAGTGCCACGTTGGACTTAGCCTTCTGTGATGGGATCACGTGTTCCTTTAGCACAGAACAGGGTAATAAATATGCCACCTGACCTAGATCGGGACTGGACTTTCACCGCAGATTCGCTTCACGTGTCCATTCTTGCGGCCCACTATTCTGGCCTCCATGGACCATTACAACACAAAAGACAACATATTGGCATAATATCTTTGGGATACATGTATGAAAGACCTATTAACAGTAATGCAAATCAAGCAGTTAATCCTGGGACACTGGAAAAAACAGCAACAGAAAGACAAAACAAACAGTTCCTTAATTTTCTGAATTAGTGTCATTTTCACATCAAGTACCTGAGAGTGGGCTGATATTGTTTATTTAAAACTTAACTTCCAAGAAGTAAATCCCTAGATGTGTAACAAATGTGATCATGGAAAATTGTTCACCATGGATTTTCAGTTTCTTCTACATAGTTTTTATTGATGAGAAAGATGTTAGGTAAGTAGCATTGATACAAAGGTGTGGATCCTTTAGTAGCTTCCAATTCATTTTCAGGTTACTTCTAAATATTTAATGAGTCATTATTTTTTTAGGGAAACATCTGTATGGATTTTTGATCAAGAATGCACTTTTCACACATTTCTAAGTTAAGAGCAGCAATTCCCTGCAATGCAGCTGCACAGATGGATTGCTGGAAAAAAGCATTTGTAAGTTATGATATTGGAGACTTTAAACCTCCCGCCAAAACAGCATTCAAATTATTTATAGTTCCATTATCCCCACAGCCATTGGACTGAAGTCAAAGCAGGGCTTCCTACAGCAAAACACAGGTGGACGATGCATTTGTTCCTTGCAACCCAGATCTATCAATAGCTGGGAGCCCTTAATGTGCTTGGAAGTGCTGTTTACAGGAGTGAATATGTTGCTCAACCCTTGATGGTGCTTCCAGTGTCAATAGTTTCTGTGTGCAGCATGAAACTTCTTTGTGGCTGCATTCTTTCAGGTTACTTCTGACTTGTCACTGCCTGAATCAAATGCAGTATTCCAGTTATGTGAGATGTTCAAGGAGTGGTTTTCATTGTCACCTCCAAGTGATTTTCATGGCCAAGTAGAGAGGTTTCTTGAGTCCTAGATATATACTCTATTCACTACACTATACTGCACTGGCAGTTCTGAAACTGCTTTACCTCTGAGCTCTTTATTTAAGCTCCTGCAGTGGCTTAGTGGTTATTTGAGCTCCCTTGGTGGCTTAGTGGTTAAAATGCTGAGCTTGGAGACTGGAAGGTACGTTTCAATACCCAAGGGCTGTACTTCAGGAACTTGAAAGGAGCCTCATTTGGGCATCTCCTGAGTGGAGTTTCTCCAGCGAAAATCCTTTCAACCCAAAGTAATCTCTGACATGAAATTATTATTTGAGAGCATTGCCACATTCCATCTTTTTCTTAAAGAATTCAAAGGATGTCTCCAGAATGGGAAAATAGTCTTGAGTGGGGACCTTAAAGTCCTGCAGTATAGATCCAGTGATTCCCCTCTTGCTTTCACTTCCATACAGACACCCCACAGATTAATTAATAGACTATCTCTCTCTCTCTCAGATAGATTAGTAAGGCTTCAAGTGGATGTGCATTTCTTTTCCCCCTCCAGATTTATTTAGTTATTTAGTACATTTATACATCTGATACAGGAGCCATTCTGTTGCTGTTAAAATATAAAGACACCAATCCTTTGGTTGTTGCCAAACATCAGAACAGTGTACATTTAGTTGCTATCTCCTAGACTGCATTAAAAGTTGAAAATAATGATTAGGGTGTCTTGCATATTCCATCAAATATTCTAAATATATAAATAAACAAAACATAATGAGAGAGTTTGAAAATAAAATGTGGAAGACAAATGCTGAGTTTGGCATTCCAAATAATGTAAATGTTTTTCTACACTGGCTTGAATAAAATTGAGGCAGAAAAATATGATGACACATGAAGTTTTAGTAGTATTGCACTGAAAAGCTGTAGTCTTGCTCTTGAAGGATTTTTACTTAATTAATTTAATTTAATTTTTGAATTTCTATACCGCCCACTCAGGTACAACCCAACTCAGGGTGGTTCAACAATATAATCTAAAAACACAATATACAATTTCAATAAAACTAGCATAAAAACATACAAAAGATAAAACAGATAAAATCACTTAGTTAAATTCACCCACCCCTATCAATAAAGAAGGGAGGGGAAGGGATCACTAAACTGGATTAGGCTATAAACCAGTGGGCGGGAGCCACATTCTCATCAGGGGCCCACACCTGCCCTGCCAGCCAGGTTTTCAGACCTTTCATGAAGGGCAGCAATTCCGTCTGTAACCTTAGCTCTATTGGCAGGAGGTTTCATAGGGCCGGTGCAGACAGATATTTTTCCCAGCTAGTTTTCATTTGATCCTCTCTTGCACTTTGGCCTAGTAAACACATTTAGCCACAACAAGTCTTCTAATTAGCATGAAAAATCATTTGAACTGTTTCTTAATAATGATTCCAACTTTTTTTTGTATTTCTGGTGAAAACAACTAAAAACAAACAAACAAACAAAATCCAAAAACACAAAGAAATCCAAAACTTAATTTTAATACACTAGAATGATCCTGAGAGAGTTTCACTTCAATATATACTTTACTGGCTTTCTCAATATATACTCCAAGTAAAGTGTATTGGGTGAAGTATATTAGATTTATCCCACTTGATTATTGTTATTGTCCTATCACATACTGTCATTTTCAGACAAAAAAGGGTGTTGAAATGGACATAAAGCCTGCTGTTTGGGGTAGTTTAGGGTGGGTGGGTTGGGGGGGGGGGCATTGGTCCAATTGTGTCTACACTGCAATCAGGTTAACCTGACCCATTTTGAGACTCCGTCAGGGTGGAACTAAATTAGGCTGCTGTATTTTATCTTTTCCTCAGCATAACTGCATATTTGGGATGGAGAGAAATAACAGCGAACATTCGAGAAAACTAAGCAAGAGAATGACCTTCTACATCCCCTGAATGGATATGTGCCTCAAATCCACCAGCTCAGATCCAGGAAGAGCTTTATGGCAAGAACAAACATTCTTGATGGTACGCAAGAGCAAAACCAAATTAGAAGGTGGAGGAAGGAGCTCACTGGACAAGGAATAACATTAAAAGAGGATATAGCTGAGGAACTCAACCTCCCTTATGTCACTTGGAGGACCCTGCATAGGCTGAGGGCCAGAGTTCCTGAATGGAAAACCAATGTGCTCAAGTGGGGGCTGCTGGCAAATAACAACATGCTATGTGAATGTGGAGAGATTCAGAGACTGACTCATTTACTGGTCTGCCCATTAGTTCCAGAAACATGTACCAATGAAGATTTAATTTTGGCCATTGTCAAAACCAAGAAGCTGGTTTCATTTTGGCAGTCCAAAGTTTGATCTGGACACAAAAGAAGAAGACAAAGAATTGTTTGTAACCCTCTGTATTTCTGGTGCCTGCCATTATGTAAACATAGGTAGCTTTCATTGGTCATATTTGTCAATTTAACCCAATATTATGAATTCTGACTGGCAAAAGCATTTCAGGTTCACAGAAGAAATCTTCCACAACAACTTCATCTTTATTTGAAAATAGAAATGCTAGAGACCTGATTCAATACAGTATTATCTAACTCCTCGGCAACAGTCTCCCCTGAAACCTTTTCTGTAATTACATCCAACTGATCATCCTAAAAATTTCATTTGCTAATCTTGTATTATCCTGTCCTTGAAAATCCTGCAAAAAGCAGAAACCAATCTGGAAAATGTTCCTCTTTAATATGCAAGCCAGTCCACAGACTGGAGTCTTTTCACTGCAGAGGTAAAATTGCAAGGAGATTCTGTGGGGTTTTTAAAGCTGCTGCTGGATCCACAGTTAAGCAGGCCAACAATGCAAGGGGGTGGAGAGAGATTAAAAATATCCTTTCTTTTTCTGCTTAATAAACAACAGTTGAGGTTCATTCTTCTAAAAGCACAGGATATCTGACCATTGCCTGGATCCAACTGGTAATTTATAGAATTTAAATCACTTTGTTATTTATTTACATTTATACCTTCTGGTGCAAACACCACTCAGAGAAGCTTACAATCATAGAAGATTCAGTTAAAAAGACATATACCAACCAAACAGCTAATACTGTAGAAAACATGTGCAATAAAATCATAATAATCACATATTTATTTACTTTTTACAAGAATAAACAAATAAATCACAACAAAAACACATACAAAAATCCTAACAAAATTACATATAGTACAATACAGTATAGCTACTACATGCAACTGCCACCAGTGGGATTTATAAACCTTCCAAATTAATGTTCTACAGATTATTAAATTTGTATATATTCATTACAAAAAATATAATACATCTTGCTCTGGCTTTACTCCTTTCCCATTCACTAATACATAAACTAAAAATTCTCTATAGTAAAGGTAAAGGTTTCCCTTGCTCGAAAGCCAGTCGTATCCGACTCTAGGGTACAGTGCTCATCTCTGTTTCTAAGCCGAAGAGCCAGCGCTGTCTGCTCCTGCAGACGTTTCCGTGGTCATGTGGCAGGCATGACTAGACACCGGAGCGCACGGAACGCTGTTACCTTCCCACCAAAGTGGTTCCTATTTATCTACTTGCAATTTCTTGCTTTCGAACTGCTAGGTTGGCA